>CM044001.1:60411173-61888673 GCA_024085815.1 Flaveria linearis | reverse complement strand
GAACATTGAATGCAAGAAATACTCGTAAATGCTTCTTTGTATTGACTAAGATGAACAGTTACAATAAATGCTAGGGTTTGAGCACTATACAGTAACTGGACACCTTGGGAACAAAAGAATGATATTCTGATTGTCTAAGGTTTAAAGTCAAAAGTATAAGTCTAAAGTCACCTCACATACGAGGTTGTCTATTCTATATATAGGCTGACAGAAAGCCTTTACAAAAGACTAGAATACCCCTATATATAATCTAGTCTGAGTACAAAATGTCTTCATCAGCATTTGTTTTGTTCATCCACATTGACTAATGCGGATGTGTTGAACTTCATCAGCATTTGTTTTTCTTCAACCGCATTAGTGTTTGGTCATCAGCATTGACAAATGCGGATGAACAAACACTTAGCGCATTTGTTGCTGAGCATCCGCATTAGTTAATGCGGATCTGTAAATCCTCTGGCAGCATTTGTTCAGTTGTCCGCATTTGTTAATGTGGAAGAACAAAAACTTGTCAGCATTTGTTCTTTGGTCATCCGCATGTATAAATGCGGATGGCCGACACTTGTCTTCTTTTGTTAACGCAGATTCTTCATCCGTATTGGTTCTCGGACTTAGGGAGATTTCAGCAGAACAACCATCATCCACTACTTTAATTGGCATGTATGATCCTTTCAGGGTCTAACAATACTCAACCTATGGATTATACAGCCTATGAACTTCAAGGTTTTGCTGGATGAGGTTATGAGGATTCTGCTTGGTCTTGATCAGAAGGAGGAGATGAACCAGGAGCTGGGTCTATGTACGAAGGATCCAGTATGGTTTTGATTATGTTGGAGAGCTGTCTTGCATCAGCTGACTTTTCTCTGCTCAGTACATGGATCTTCATTTGGCTCATAGTATGAATGGCTTCAATGGGCAGCTTCTTTAAAGAGATAGGCTCCCAGAATGACACAGTTGACATCCCATCTCTGTGAATCAGTAAAGATCCATCCATATCTACCTCTAGCTTCACAATGTTCCTAAATTGCAATGGAGTCTTCTTCTTCCTCCTCTGCTCTCTCTTATGAAGTATTCTATCATAGTCCATCTTCAGGAGTTTTATGCATAGTTTGTTGCTGATATCTCTGAAGTGCCTTGTATAAATGTAGTGGATATAGGATTTATCAAGTAGCCTTACCTCATATCCATTAAACAGTCTAATTTCAGCCCCTTTTTTTCCTCCCCATTTTCTTTCAATCACCAACTCATATGTCTTCTCATCATAGTAGACATTTGACATTAGGATGGAGGAATGAGTTCCAACAACCATCTTTCTTTTCAAAGATTCAGTAGGCTTCACCTTGAGCTCAGGGAAAACTACTTCTTTAGCTGACTTGGTATTTTTCCTCTCAAGTGGGTTAACAAAGGATCTATCTTTCCTCATAAAGATAGCCTTGAGAGATTTGAAGTTGTCTGTCCTTTTGAACATCCTCAGGATGTCTTCAAACTCATAACCCCTAAACATAGCCTTATGATTGATCAATCTCAGATTGGCTAGTTCTTTTAGATCATGGATCTGCAGGGAGTTCACCAGAGCAGAGTACTATGTGAAAAATTGGACTAACCCTGAGATCCTCTTGACCATGAACATGTTCCAGTCATTGTCATACTTCCAAGAAATTATCTTCAAATCAGTATTGGCCTGGGGAGTAGACACACCTCTAATCATCCCTGTAGTGGTGAGCCCTGCATGAAGCTCTATCTGTGAAGGCTCAGCAAAACACTCAGGATATCTATGGAGTATGGGTACCAAAGAGTCATGATCTCTATGGGCGAGCTGCATGTCTTGTGCTGAAACTCTTGATCTGGGTTGTTTTCTTGTTATTTCTTCTTCCATCTTCTTCAGCCTATCTTTCTTCTCATTAATCATTTTAAGGATAGAAGCCTTTAGGGAATTTGTCTTCATATTCCCTAATTTTCTTTTAGTGAATCCTTGTTCAGACAAACAGTCCTTCATTTCCCTGTTAGTCATACTGTAAGAATCAGGATGCAGTGATTGAGAAGATGTCTGCTTGGCTGTTGAAAATAATTTTAACAGAGGAGCCTTGGGTGAATGAGACTTTTCATATTCAGTCTCATATGTAGGGTCCAGCAGTTTGTTTAGCTTTTCTTCTTCTGCTATCATTCCCTCAAAGGTCAACCCAAAAACCTCATCAGGATCATATCCGTGGTCAATCAAGAATATGGCTTTCGCCATTAGATCATCTGACTTGGCTTTATCCACCATCTCATTACTAATGGCTTCTCCTGTTCACGGCTTTCCTTAGCTATTGGTTTATCAACCACATAGCCACCTTCTATTTCTCCTTCTTCTAGATCAATAACCTCAGTCTTCTTTTTTAGTTGAGCTTCAGCCTTTTCATGTTCTTCCAAAAAGTCAGCAATGGCTGCAAGGCTATGAGGATCATCCTTTTGCTTTTTCTTGACCGGTTCTTCTTCTTTAACTGGTCTTTTTCCCTTGGCATTTTCATTGAAGTATTTCCTCCTTCTGGAGTGCGTTTGCACTGTTCGATCAGAAGAGGATTCAGCTTGTTCTGCTTCTTTGGGCAGTGTTTCATATTCGGCCTTTTCTTTCTCATCTACTTCAGCAGCTGCTAAATCTCTTTGTTGTTATTCTTCACATAGCTTTCTGATTAGCTCTTTTTGTTCATCAGATAGGGACACAGCAGGTACAATTTGTAGACTCAATTCCTTCTCAATTGGGACAGGGTATTAAGGAATAACCACTATTGGTTTAGTACCTTCCCTCTGACTGACTATGAAGTCCTAAAAGTCATCTTCAATAATAAACTCTTCTGCAGTGAAGAGGTTAAGAGCTGTGATCATATCACTGAATTCAGCCTCTTCAGTGTGTGTTTATGTTTGTTTACTTGAATACACCACCATTTTCATGCTTGATTCATCTGGTTTAGTTCCACTAGTCTCAGCCTCCTTTTCAGACTCAGTGAACTTCATCTTTTTAGCCTACGGGGAGTCATTATGACTCTCCCCTGATGAATCTTTATCACTGTCATCTTTATCACTTTCCTTCTTTCTTTTCTTATCTTTGTCATCACCCTGATCATCTTGGTCTTTTTCAGCTTCATGTTTAATCCTGACCAACATCTCCAACTCAGATACTCTCTTGTTCAGAGATGCTACCTGAGTTTGCAGGTCAATGATTGTGTCAGCTTGTTCTTCAATCAGCCCTTCTTGTTCTTCCATTGCAATTGTTTGGATGGTCATGGTGTCTAAGTGACCACTTACTTCATCCTTGGAGTGCTGAAGAGCTTCTTTTAATTTCTCAATATCATCTTCCTTTTCTTTCTTCTCTACCTCACACTTTCTCTTTATTTCTTTCAGCTCTTTTTTCTTTTCATCCATCTCCAGAAGTCTGTCTTGAATGATACCAGATCTTCTTTTCAGGAGATTTTCCATCTTGGCTACTTTCTTCAGAAGCTCAAAGATCATTTCATATTTCTCATCTGGTTTATTAATCTCTGATTCAGCAAAGCTCTCAGAAGTAGCAGCTTCTGAAGTCACTTGCCTCACAGGCATAGGCATCTGATCATCCTTATCATCAGATGATGATTTGGATTCATCTAAGGAGCTGGAAGAATCACCAAACTCAGCATGAGTAGATGAAGGAGATGAAGGAATAGGAGATATGGGTGAGTGATCAAATGGTGAGATATGGGGTGAGTGAATGGGTGAAATATGAGGTGAGTGTATGGATGATATATGTGGTGAGATGATTGGTTATGATTGTGGAAATGGGATTGGTGATCTTTGAGGAGATGGGGTTGGTGTAGGTACAAAAGGTGAGGCTATATCTGCTGCATGAACAGAAGGGCCAGTGTGAAGATCACCACCTACATCAACTTGTGGTGACACTAGCCTTTGTCCTTCTTCAGACATGCTAGCTTGCTCCTCAACATTGTGTTGACTTGGAGCAGCTTGCTCTTCTTCTGGAGCAGGCTCATTCATAGTAGCCACCTGTCCTTGTTCCTCAATATTCTTATCTGGATTGATTTGTGGAAGCATCCATTGTAGTAGAGGAAAGAAAGTCCCACTGTAAAAATTCCTTGGATCTCTTTTCTTCAAGTAATTGTAGGACTTAGCATTGTAGTGAGGAATATCCATCACTGGTCCTACAGGTACTACGTCTGGAAATGCTTCATTGATAAAGCATTGAAGAAATCTAGGATACATTAGGAACATGTGTCTTCTACCCTCTTGGATGTTGGATACCAAACCATTGAAAACATAGGCTGACGTGTTAAATGGTTGGTTTATGCACAGAGCACATATAGCTGATGATGTGGATACGAGAATATCATTCCAACCAGTCTCCCTTTTGGACAAACAATGTTAGTAGATGTGAATCAGGAACCTCCATTGTAGGTCCACCATCCCTTTAACTATTTGCTTCCCCTCATATCCTCCTTCATATCCAATGTGGGCAAAGAAGGTCATAATCTCTTCATCATCCAGCTCTAATGGAGTATCAGCATCATCCCCAAACTGTAGACACTGTCTCACAGTTTGCTCAGTAATAACTAGAGCGTGATCCTCAGTGATTCTTCCCGACAGAGTTCTTACACCATCTATGTCTGTCACTTCAGCAGTTCCCCAGAAACATCTGATGATGTTCTCATAGATAATCGGCCTGATAGTAATAGCATGTGCCACTCTAGTAGTTAGGATGAATCTGATCATGTCTCTTAAGTCTTCTGCCTCAGGAGCATCAGGGTCAAGATAACCACTGGCATTATGGAGCTTGCTCCATGTAAGGTTTGCCATCAGATTCTGCACAAGATGCATATGTGTTAGATGTGAATTATTGCTTATCAATTACATTGATGAAATCAAGTTGATTATTTCATTTTGACTTTTTAATGGTCAAAATTAAGCAATCAAAGGTACTGTTACATATAAATTTGACCTAATCTTGATTTTTCAAAGTATGATTTTGTTATTATGCTTTATATATTATTTTAATGTTTGTTTTCTGATTCAACTCCATTTTTTATTTCAAACATAAGTTTCGAGGTCAAAATTTTCAGTTTTGAAGATCCCCTGTTCATCCGAAGGATAATTAGGGTTTCGAATATCAATTGTTTGTGTCAATTTTCAAGATCATTTGTGTCTTTTAACTCGGAAATGCTTATCAATCCTTAGTTTGTGGGTGTTCTGAGATTATTTCAGTTTTAGGGTTCTGAATTTTGAAATGAGTTCATCGACTATATCTGAGAATCACCTTGTTTTCGATACTACGATGGTATAGAATCAAAATGTAGGCACTATAGTTTTGATGAACACTGAATTTTTGATGATGGTGATGAATCTAATGATGGATGAAGAATAGTAGGAGGGATGTTTTTCACTCGTCGCACTATAGAGTCTCTCAAATTTGAAAAGTATTAAATGAACTATAGTGATCTGTTTATATAGTCCTTTTAATGACCTTTTTAAATCTTACAAGTGTTAAAAACAAATGCGGTCGACTACTGTAGTACATGCGAGTGATGAAAAACAAATGCGCTCGACTACTGTAGTAAATGCGGAAGATTAAAACAATCAGCATTTGTTTACTGTAGCAAATGCGGAAGAGTAAATTCTGTCAGCATTTGTTTACTGTAGCAAATGCGGAATGTTTAAGTTCAGACTTTTTAACACTGTAGCAAATGCGGCTGTTTTAAGTTTGCATACGTTTTTGCACTGTAGCAAATGCGGATGTTTAACTTAGTCAGCATTTATACACTGTAGTTAATGCTGAAGGACACTTGTCTTCTTGAATTTACTTCAACAAATACGGATGAACAACTGAGTTGTCCGCATTTCTTGAACTTCATACATAATGATTGAAGAGTGTGAGTACACTTCTAAGTTATGATGATACAAATATATAACCAAGTTTAAAATATTGAATTTCAGCCATATTTGAGAAATGTAGCTGAGAATAACAAATGCGGATGAACAAATTTCTGTCCGCATTGGTATTCATACTTGAAAACTGTTAATATTTGTAGTGAGACTAATGCGGTAGAGTTAACTTATCCGCATTACTTTCACTTGTGTTTTTCATCTCAAAACTATTACCCGCATTAGTTGTTTGCTTGGGTTACCTTCACCCGTATTAACCAATGCTCTTACCTGCATTATGTTTTGAACTTGTCAACACTTAATGTTTCTGTTATGGATAGTTTTGGTTGATTTTGCTTTGATGCTTAAACTTTATGAAGATGAGTCTTTGCTTTTGATTGTTATGAAGATGTGTCTTTTGCTTGTTTCTTATGAAGTTTTGTCTGTTTCTTGATGTAAGGCCCCGTTCCCGGGAACCTCACAGTTGGTCATTCATCACGCATAAAACATTTTAAAACGTACATTTATCTTGCAGTGGAATTTAAAACTTTCATTAATAACAAAAACACATGTCATTTCATTACATTACAACACTCGTTTTCATTTCAAAATACAATGACATGTCAAAATATGGATGCCAGCCTCGACGGAACTGAGTAGTCGCCTCGCGCCATCCTCAGCAACATATCTGCCAACTGGAAACACATCAAAAGTCAGCGTTGCTGAGTGAGTTCTAGTTTTAAATAAAACATACTTTACCTTCCATTAAAATCGTTCCTACATACATGTGATCACACATCATACGTACACATAGATAATATTATTATTATCTTCATAATTCATTCATTAGCTTACGTTCATGTACCGTTCATCGTTAACCTTCACATTCTTTCATAACTCTTTCTTTTGTTCATACGTCTCTTACTTACATTCATACGCTCATTACATTCATCCGTGCGTGCGTTACATTCATTCATACGTTCGTTACATTTATACTTTATCTTTTACTTCTATCTAGATCCGGTCACACTTTACCCTCTTCATGGCACACAGCCATGATTACTGAGGTCGAGTGACAAGGATCCCGTTTCATGCGTTATCACTATGTTCCTTCCGTTCATTATTTTCATTCGTTCGCTCTTTAGCTCTCATTACGTTCATTATGTTTCGTTCATTTCATACTTTCTTTCTTTCATAATTATCTCTCTCTCATTCATCAACTCACACGATACTCCCGACTCATGTCCGAAGACGGATACTGTGTCGGGCCTGCTCACAAACCCCCGACTCATGTCCGAAGACTGACACAGTACCGGAGCACGCGATCCGTTCCTCATTCGTCTCATCTCACTCTCATGCACTACTCCCGACTCATGTCCGAAGACTGATATTGTGTCGGGGCCTGCTCACAAACCCCCGACTCATGTCCGAAGACTGACACAGAATCGGAGCATGCGATCCTGTACTCATCCAATTAGATCCTGTCTCATGCAATATCCCCGACTCATGCTCGAAAGCTGATGCTGTGCCGGGGCCTGCTCACAAACCCCTGACTCATGTCTGAAGACTGACACAGCACCGGGATACGCGACAAAGATACCGTCCGAGTCAATCACCTGGATTGAACTCTATCCGAGTCTGTTGCAATGCAAAGTTGCTCACCTCACTGTCTCGTCTCATGTAATACCCCCGACTCATGTCCGAAGACTGATACTGCGCCGGGGCCTGCTCACAAACCCCCGACTCATGTCCAAAGACTGACACAGTACAGGGATACATGACAAAGTTCTCATTCGAGTCTGTTGCGACACAGAGTCGCTCAACTCTTACACTCCGTTCACTAGCTTAATGTTCGTTCATTCTTACGTTAGTGCCTGCATTCATTCATCATGTTCCTCTTTTATTATCTTTCACTTTACGTTACATAATACTTTTCATTCATTCATAAACAATACATGTAAAGATATGGAAAGATAAACATACATCGAAACAAGGAACAATGATATTTACAAGTCATCAGTCATTACCATCATGCAAGGCTACATCATACCTATCATACATACATCATGCATATACATGCGATACTATCTCCCTCCTCGTACGCAACAACCCTACTTGGGCGATTGGACATACTTCAGTCGCATGGCCTCCATGCGACTGGATCATGCGATCGGGCAACTATACGAATGGACTTACAATCATGCGAATGGACCTTCTATCGTGCGTTTGAACACTATGCGATTGGACTCCTATGCGACTGAACCCTCAGTCGGGCGGCTGAACAACTATACGAATGGATGCACGCGACTGAACTTCCAATCGTAAACCTGTTGTGCGACTAAATCCACGGTCGTGCGATTGAGACTCAGTCATGCGGTTGAACTTCAGTCGTTCCTCAGTCGTGCGACTGGCCCTTCAGTCGCCTAGCCCTAACTGGGCAGCGACTGGAGTTCATCCCGAACTGTAGCCGTGACTCTCGGCCTCCAAACCCTTTCAGACTTCGTTTAAGCCCAAATTAACCCTCCTAAACCTTAGGGAATCATGCTACGACAACATTCAAGCACATTCACGCCCAAGATCGCACTCTAAACACACCATACACATACACATTCAAACATACACGGGTTTAACACCCAAAACTCAAAAATAGTTTTAGATGTGTTCCAGCCCCAAAAATCCTTCAAAAACGTGTAAAAGAGGGTTCCTAGAACTCACCTTAGCAGTATCCTCGGTTGGAGCTTCGATTTAACCCGCTACACGTCGATTTTGACTCACGAACCCGCTTGAACCGAACTTTCTCCTTCTTCTTTCTCTCTATGGCTGATGTCGTGAGTGTGGAAGAGAGTAAGAGCTGCTCTCTTCCTTAAATACTACTGTCCAGTCGCCCGATTGGACCTTCAGTCGTCCAAGCTCCATGCGATTGGACACTCCAGTCGTACGATTGAGCTCCAGTCGTGCGGTTGAGCTCATTCGCATGACTCCCATGCGATTGGACGCTCCAGTCGCATGACACTCCAATTCGAAATTTCCGGGCGTTACAAGTCCACCCCCCTTAAATGGGTTTCGTCCCCGAAACCTGTCGTTCCTTAAACCTTCGTGGGCAGTACTGTCCCATCTCTTTTCCAGTCTATCACTTGGAATCCTATTGCCTCACATCGTTTATCAACATTCGACTTCTTGTCTATCTTGGACTATCACCATCGGCAACCCATGTATACTGATAAATGTTCATTTGACCAGCACCTGCGACTTCAAACATGCCATGTAGAATACGGTTACTACAATTAAAAGGAACATCACAATATTCGAGCAAAGGCTCAGCGTCATAATCATTGAGCTTCAGAGCATCACTGAGAACCTTCAGCTTTAGTGCTTGAAGAGCAAGGCCTTCAACTTGCGTAAAGTTGTTGCTTACCCCAGGCCCTTGTTTGATGTTCTTTATGTATGAATAATGAACCTCTTGCAAACCAAGCGACTGATGAAAAGACTTTCATTAATCGTGCTATGTGTTATTCCAATTATAGCTGCACCGAGATCGGTTTTTCTCAGGTTCCTTGCAGGTACACTATGATAGATAAGCAAATCGGCTTCTTTGGTAGCCCAAACCAAATTTACCTTTTTCTTTGCTTCTGATCTCCCATTCTACCTGTTTGCTAAAATGTCGAAACTATGCGTACGTTGCCGCTCGATGAACCAATCACAGGCTGAAACTGTTCCTTAGACAACGGGTGACACAGCCTTCTCAATAGCATCACGCAATCCTCTAGGGCATCAAGTAACCTAGTGAATCTACAAGTAGTAATCTCTACATCGATGTATTCCAAGATGTTTCTTCTCCTACCATGCAACAGAAGACAGTAGGAACGAACTACTAGTAGCACCGCATTCAAGGCATAAGGGCTTAAACTTAAATTTACCAAAAACATACCTGTCGTCAAGTCGAAGTCCGCTCTAGCCTTCACCCTCTGTCCTCCTTCCTTGCACCGGAGCTTCCTGCCTTTGACTTCTTACAATCCCTGCTTATATGTCCAGTCTCACTGCAGTTGTAGCACTTAGCCATACGGCAATCCCTTGCCCTGTGGCCTTCCTTCCCACATTGAAAACAGACGTTCAGTCCCCATTTGCACTCCCCTTCGTGACCTTTTGCACACTTCTTGCATTCCTCGCCCTTTCTCGTTATCCTCTCCCGATCATCGATCCTCATCACCTTACCTTCGGTCACCATCCTACCATCACTATCTCGCCTTCCTTTCCCCTTCTTAACATAGGCTCGCTCCTCCACTTTGCCCGTTATCGCCATCGCCTCCCGCTCGTCGTACAACCTTCCCGCTAGATCCACCGCCGACCTGAACGTGCTTAGTCGGGCAATGATCATGTGCCTACGGATATCCGCCGGCAAGCCCTGAATATACATCTTGATTTTCCGCAAAAGAGGTGTCGCCTGATCCGGCACCAACCGTGCCATCTTGTTGAATTTGGTGGTGTACTGCTGATGTGTCATTGTTCCCACTTCCAACTGCAGGAACTCCCTTTCAACTTTATCCATTTCACGGTGAGGACAGAACTCCTCAATCACCAGCCTTTTCAACTCTGACCATCTCATCCTTCCGATAGCCCGGCTACCTCAACTTGGACTATGTTGTCCCACTAACACAACACTGAGTCCACGAAAGAGTGGGCAACAAACTTCACTTTTTGATCCTCTCGGCACTCACTGATATTCAACACGGCTTCCATTTCCCTCACCCACCGGTGAGCAGCAGCAGCAGTGCCATTGCCATCAAAAGTTGGGGGCTTGCATCGTTGAAATGCCCCGTAGTTACAGCCTCGTGCCATCTCCGGCGCAGGCTCTTCCTCCTCTTCTTCCTCTTCATCATCGAAGAAAACCGTTTCAGTCTTGGGCCGTCTCCTTTCGCCCAAAGGTCTACCCCTTTCCTGTCTCTCCTCATCCCTAACAGCCTTTATCACTTCAGTCACCACAGACGGTAAGATCGCCTGCATGGCCTGATGCACTTCTTCCACAACCGCCTCTCTCATCGAGGCTCTCAGGTTAGCACTCTCATCACCGCCCTCCGGATGAGGGGTATCGGGTCCTTCATGAACCACCTTTTCAACTCTAGGCCTTCCTCTGGTGACCCGTGGTTCCGCGCCACGTCCGCCACCACCTCCACCACGTGAAGCCTTAGAAGATCTACCACCGGCCATCCTCTATAATACACTGAAAGATTCAAACACCAACATGGTCATTCAAGGGAATAACTCAGTTCATGTCAAGTATAGTAAGTCCCTAATTACAGTGATCAGTTGTAATTAGCCACTTACCTTACTTTTCATACCCCGTGCATTACCTGTCCTGACTATATTAGCATCTAAATCTGACAGTAGCACATAAACACATAACATGCGCACATAATACCAGTTAACTTTAAGAAAATACCTGATGGCACACAACTACTCAGTTTGGCATCCCTCCCCTTTCTGTCCCATTCGCAGTTTAAGTTAAGGTTTATTTGGAAAATTTACCCTTTTCACTTAAACTTTGGCTCTGATACCAACTTGTAAGGCCCCGTTCCCGGGCACCTCACAGTTGATCATTCATCGCGCATAAAACATTTTAAAAAGGACATTTATCTTGCAGCGGAATTTAAAACTTTCATTATTAACAAAAACACATGTCATTTCATTACATTACAACACTCGTTTTCATTTCAAAATACAATGACATGTCAAAATATGGATGCCAGCCTTGATGGAACTGAGTAGTCGCCTCGCGCCATCCTCAGCAACATATCTGCCAACTGGAAACACATCAAAAGTCAGCGTTGCTGAGTGAGTTCTAGTTTTAAATAAAACATACTTTACCTTCCATTAAAATCGTTCCTACATACATGTGATCACACATCATACGTACACATAGATAATATTATTATTATCTTCATAATTCATTCATTAGCTTACGTTCATGTACCGTTCATCGTTAACCTTCACATTCTTTCATAACTCTTTCTTTTGTTCATACGTCTCTTACTTACATTCATACGCTCATTACATTCATCCGTGCGTGCGTTACATTCATTCATACATTCGTTACATTCATACTTTATCTTTTACTTCTATCTAGATCCGGTCACACTTTACCCTCTTCATGGCACACAGCCATGATTACTGAGGTCGAGTGACAAGGATCCCGTTTCATGCGTTATCACTATGTTCCTTCCGTTCATTATTTTCATTCGTTCGCTCTTTAGCTCTCATTACGTTCATTATCTTTCGTTCATTTCATGCTTTCTTTTTTTCACAATTATCTCTCTCTCATTCATCAACTCACGCGATACTCCCGACTCATGTCCGAAGACGGATACTATGCCGGGGCCTGCTCACAAACCCCCGACTCATGTCCGAAGACAGACACAGTACCGGAGCACGCGATCCATTCCACATTCGTCTCATCTCACTCTCACGCACTACTCCCGACTCATGTCCGAAGGCTGATACTGTGCCGGGGCCTGCTCACAAACCCCCGACTCATGTTCGAAGACTAACATAGTACCGGAGCATGCGATCCTGTACTCATCCAATTAGATCCTGTCTCATGCAATATCCCCGACTCATGCTCGAAAGTTGATGCTGTGCCGGGGCCTGCTCACAAACCCCCGACTCATGTCCGAAGACCAACACAGCACCGGGATACGCAACAAAGATCCCGTCCGAGTCAATCACCTGGATTGAACTCTATCCGAGTCTGTTGCAATGCAAAGTTACTCACCTCACTGTCTCGTCTCATGCAATACCCCCGACTCATGTCCGAAGACTGATACTGTGTCGGGGCCTGCTCACAAACCCCCGACTCATGTTCGAAGACTGAGACAGTACCGGGATACGCGACAGAGATCTCATTCGAGTTTGTTGCGACGAAGAGTCGCTCACCTCTTACATTCCGTTCACTAGCTTAACGTTCGTTCATTCTTACGTTAGTGCCTGCATTCATTCATTATGTTCCTTTTTTATTATCTTTCACTTTACATTACATAATATTTTTCATTCATTCATAAACAATACACGTAAAGATACGGAAAGATGAACATACATCGAAACAAGGAACAATGATATTTACAAGTCATCAGTCATTACGATCATGCAAGGCTACATCATACCTATCATACATACATCATGCATATACATGCGATACTATATCCCTCCTCGTACGCAACAACCCTACTTGGGCGATTGGACATACTTCAGTCGCATGGCCTTCATGCGACTGGATCATGCAATTGGGAAACTATTCGATTGGACTTACAATCGTGCGAATGGACCTTCTATCGTGCGATTGAACACTATGCGATTGGACTCCTATGCGACTGAACCCTCAGTCGGGCGGCTGAACAACTATGCGAATGGACGTACGCGACTGAACTTCCAATCGCAAACCTATTGTGAGACTAGATCCACAGTCGTGCGACTGAGACTCGGTCGTGCGGTTGAACTTCAGTCGTTCCTCAGTCGTGCGACTGGCCCTTCAGTCGCCTAGCCCTAACTGGGCAGCGACTGGAGTTCATCCCGAACTGCAGCCGTGACTCTCAGCCTCCAAACCCTTTCAGACTTTGTTTAAGCCCAAATTAACCCTCCTAAACCTTAGGGAATCATGCTACGATAACATTCAAGCACATTCACGCCCAAGATCGCACTCTAAACACACCATACACATACACATTCAAACATACACGGGTTTAACACCCAAAACTCAAAAATAGTTTCAGATGTGTTCCAGTCCCAAAAATCCTTCAAAAACGTGTAAAAGAGGGGTCCTAGAACTCACCTTAGCAGCCTCCTCGGTTGGAGCTTCGATTTAACTCGCTACACGTCGATTTTGACTCACGAACCCGCTTGAACCGAACTTTCTCCTTCTTCTTTCTCTCTATGGATGATGTCGTGGGTGTGGAAGAGAGTAAGAGCTGCTCTCTTCCTTAAATACTACTGTCCAGTCGCCCGAGCTCTCCATGCGATTGGACCTTCAGTCGTCCAAGCTCCATGCGATTGGACACTACAGTCGTACGATTGAGCTCCAGTCGTGCGGTTGAGCTTCATTCGCATGACTCCCATGTGATTGGACGCTCCAGTCACATGACACTCCAATTCGAAATTTCCGGGCGTTAAACTTGAGTTGTCAATTCTTACTTGGATTGACTTGTTCATCAGAGGTGATACAAGTTTCCCAGTGTTGACTAATCTTGGACTTTGTGCTTCAATATGTTTGCAAGAAACTGAGATAATATGATATAACTTATGCACCAACACAATTAGATTTTCTGATTTTTGAAACTGTTTTTGATTTTTTTGTATTTTAAGAAAGAAACATCTGTACATTTGTATTTTAAGAAAGAAAACATCTGTACATTGATGATTAAAATTTTAATTACTCCCCCAAAAGTTTATATCTATATGAGATAGAAACTTTAAAGAGCTGAAAATTTTGAAAAGAAAATCTTTTTGTCATTTTTGTAGAGATATACTTTTCTTTGTCATCATATCAATCTTACCCTTCACAAGTGCAAGCAACTGTTAGTAATACAGACATGTTCATGAACATATTGATTGCCGGTGTGTTTATCCTCTTAAACTCATACTTGGTTAATATTTTGATGCAATTGATCTTATCATGTTTTGAGTTGATTGGGTATTCAACATGTACCTCACACTCAAAAGCATGGCAAGGTTAACCATCTGCATGCAATGTATGGTAGAACTTTTAACATCTTACTTGACCAGGTTACTTAAAATGTGAAATCTCATTTTTCTTGATCCTCATTGGGATTCTTTTATTTTTGATCCTTTTATCAGTTTGATCCACATTGGAATTCTTTTCACTTCACTTTGGAAGGTGATCTCTTAGGATTCTTTTGTTTTATTCATTAAGAATAACTTTCATTCTTTTGTTTCATCCAAATTGGATGTGTTCCACATTGGGAATCTTGATGGGTCATGATATCAGCACTATGTGCTTGTTTCTCTAGGTCTTTACTCAACAAAATAGAAGAGAAACTGATGTTAGTAAAAGAGATTCATATGATATCATTACCTGGTGTGTTTAGGTTACTACACACACACATTTGGATAAGCTAAAACTTACACACACTATGAGATGAGAGCTTCTCAGTTGAATATAAACTTTAGTTCATCACTGCATGTGTCTTCTTTTCTAAGTTAAGCCTACCCGCATATCAGATAAGTCATGTCAATTATTCAAGATTTATAAGTAAGCACAGTGAATGATATAACGACTGTAATTATATCATTTCCCAATGTATAAACCATATACTTCTTCTTTTAATTTCTTTTTGTATTTTTGAAATATTTAATTGTTTTTTTTGTTGATTTTGAATTTTATTCAAGGTTAATCATGCCAATTGAGTGAACTAAGAATTCAAATCTGGTTGGATCAAATGCCTTAGTGAATAAATCAGCTAATTGATTATCAGTGTGAACCTGTATCAATTTGATTAACCCTTTTTCAACACAATCTCTTAAAAACTGATATTAACCCTTTTTCAACACAATCTCTTAAAAAATGATATCTAATTTCAATGTGTTTAGTTTTTGAGTGTTGAACTGGATTATTTGTTATCAACATAGCTGCTGTGTTGTCAATGTGAATTGGAGTGTGCAAGAAGTTAAAACCATAATCAAGCATCTGGTTTTGAATCCAGAGAAATTGAGAACAGCATGTTGATACTGCTAAATACTCAGCTTCTGCTGTTGAAACAGATACATTTGTCTGCTTCTTGCACTGCCAGGAGACCAGTCTGGGACCAAGAAATTGACAACCGCCAGAAGTGGATTTTCTATTGAAATTGCATCCCCCATAATCACTATCAGTATATGCATAGAGATTGAAGTCTCCCTCCTTTGGATACCATAATCCAAGAGCAGGCTTGCCCTTAAGATACCTGAATATCCTCTTGACTGCATTCACATGGGATTCCTTAGGATCTACTTGATATCTGGCACACACACAAACACCAAACATAATGTCAGGCCTACTTGCTGTTAGATACATAATTGAGCCTATCATAGAACGATAGTGAGTCTGATCCACTGGTTTGCCTTCAGGATCTGGACCAATCTTCACTTTAGTGTCAATAGGAGTTCTGATGGACTGACAATCAGCAAACTTGAACTTCTTCAACATTGTTTCCACATATTTTGATTGATTAATGAAGATTCCATCTGCTGTTTGTTGGACTTGCACTCCTAGAAAGAAAGTGAGTTCCCCCATAGCACTCATTTGAAATTTTGAATGCATGAGTTCTTCAAAGTCTTTGCAGAGTAACTTGTTTGTTGAGCCAAAGATGATATCATCCACATATCTAAACCAGCAACATCTCTTTTCCTTTTCTTTTTCTGAAGAGAGTCTGATCAATCTTCCCTCTTTCATACTCGTTTTCAATAAGAAAGGATGATAGAGTCTCGTACCACTTCCTTGGAGCTTGATAAAGACCATACAAGGCTTTGTCAAACTTGTATACCCTGTGTGGGAAATCAGGGTCTTCAAATCCAAGAGGTTGACTCATATACACTTCTTCAGCAATCTTTTCATATAGAAAAGCATATTTCACATCCATTTGATAAACAATGAATTTCATGAATGCTGAATATGCTAGAAAGAGTCTTATTGCTTCTAGTCTGGCTACAGGAGCAAACACCTCATCATAATCAATTCCTTCTTCTTGAGTATACCCCTGAGCCACTAGTCTTGCTTTATTTCTAATACCTGTCATCAGTTTTGTTCCTGTATAGCCACCTGGTACCGATAGAGTATTGTCCTTCGGGAAGATCATACTTCTTGTTTCTTGAATTACAGTAACTCTTCTTGCATTGCCTCAATCCAACTATTGTCTTGAGGAGCCTCTTTGATATTTCTGGGTACTGTTTGACAAAGAAAGTAGGAGAACAAACAGATGTTTGCTATGCTTGATTTGCTTCTTATCACCCGCTCATTAAGTTCACCAATGATGCTATCTACTGGATGATTCTTGTGTATTCTGGTGGTTGGAATTGAGTCACCAGCAATGGTTACATCAAGATTGGAGACATTCAGTTCATATTGGTGCGAGGCAACTTCATCTTGTACTGTAAGGGAGTTGTGAAAATAATCAAAGTCTGTTTCAGTTCTTGCTTCAGCATCAGCAGCACTTTGATTACTTCCATCATTTGAAGTTCTTTCAGTTTCAACTGGTGGTGCAACATGATTTTGATTTCTGACTTCAGTGGATGGTTCTTCTGAAGGAGATGGTTGTATGCTTGGACCATCCTTAGTTGCAACACTTTGATTTTGAACTGATTGTCTGACAAGATCAGCTTGCTGTGGCACATCTTTATTAAGTTGCTTAGTAGAAGTTAGAGCAATAATTGGAAAGTCATTCCTTCTTTCTACTAATGATGAAGATTTAGCTGATTGTAGGTTTCTTGCATCAGACAAGTGAAATTGATGAAATGATTTTGTAAAGGAGACAATACCAAACAACTAGTCAGGACCATTTGTAGATTTGGGAAAAGAATGTTCCTTGAATTGAACATTTGTTGATTCATCAATTATGTTTAATCTGGGATTAAACACTCTATAAGCCTTTGAGACAGAAGAATAACCTACAAAGAATCCTTCATCAGACTTGGATGAAAACTTTCCCAAATGGTCTCGGGTGTTTATTATTGAGACAGGACAACCAAATGACTTAAAAAATCCAATAAATGGTTTTCTTTGAAAGATAAGTTCATATGGAGTCTTGTTGCTTTCTTTTACAATCAAAGTTCTATTTTGTACAAAGCACGATGTGTTAACTGCTTCTGCCCAAAAAGTAATTGGCAGTTTAGCATCGGCTAGCATGGTTCTTGCTGCTTCAATTAGTGTTCTATTTTGGCTTCCAGCTACCCCATTTTGTTGAGGAGTTCAAGCTGTAGTTAATTAATGAGCGATGCCTTTGGTTGTCCAAAATTAACTCATGTCTTCATTCATAAATTCTATCCCATTATCACTTCTAATTGTTTTAACTTTATGATCAATTCGGTTTTCAATTTTTATGATAAAATCTTTTATTAGTTAGGATGCTTCATTTTTATGAAGTAAGAAGAAGACCCATGTAAATATGGAAAAGTCATCTATGATCACCAAACAATACTGTTTCTTTCCAATACTCATAACATGAGTTGGTCCGAAAAGATCCATATGAAGTAACTTTAATGGAGGATCGTTTGAGTTCACTAGCTTTGGTTTGTGGGAAAAATTATGTTGTTTTCCTTTGAGACATGCTGAACAGTGGTCAATGAAGTGAAATTCTTTCTGGGGCAAACCAACGACATGATTTCCCTTGACCAATCTGTTCATGTTTTTGAAATTTGTGTGTCCCAAACGTCTGTGCCAAAGTTGTGACTCATCAAAAGATGCTTTTGATAGTAGACATGTTTCTTCTTTTGGTAAAGCAGAATTGAAGTTTAAGACATAGGTCTTATTCTTCCTCGGGGTCTTCAAGACAGCCCATTCTTCAGAAATTTGAAATCCTAGTTTCAGAATGTACCAATGAGTGTCAGTGAAGTGAGTGGAAATATTTCTTGTCACAGATCTGAGACACGCTGAGCAGATTGAAATTTATTTGTTCACAGTAGTTCACTCTATCAAAACTTAACATCCCATTTGTCACAGATCCTTCACAGTAATTCTACCACCTTGTGAATCTCCACCAAATGCCACAGTTGTTCCTTGAATATGCTTGAAGTCATGAAGGAGGGAACAATCTCCAGTCATGTGTCGGGAGCACCCACTGTCCACATACCATAAACTATTGGACCTGTATGAGTGACCCTGCAAGCACAAAAAGAACTAATTTGAGTGTGGAACCCAAGCCATGATGGTCTTAGGTTTCCCGTTCCTATCCATGATAGTAGCTTTTTGGTACTTTTCTCTAAATTGTGACTTGAGGGATGTGGTTAATTTCTATTTATACCTTGGGTGTTTCATCACATCTGCATCAACTAAAGAGTCAGAAGAGTATTCAAACCTTTGATCCCTATTTCTCTTCAAAAATTGAACCCGTTTTTGGTTATCAAACTTTGTTTTTGGATTGTGAAAATGATGAGTTTGTCTGAAGTTGTGTGTTATATTTCTTTGACCTTTTTTTAACTCTTTCAGATTACTCAAATCATCATCAGACCTGGAAGTCTGGAACTGTTTATTGTGAAAGTGACTGTTGATTTTGGATTTTGCATATGTGCTTGGTGAAATGGGCTTGTTTTGAGGAATTCTTAGTCCCTTTTGTTGGAAGAAATAATCAGATGTGTTGTGGTTGGTCATATCACAGACAGAACAATATTTGTTAAAATAACAATTTTTGGTGGAATGATTGTGCATGACACAGATTGAGCAATACTGATTGAAAAAGAACTTATCTGTTCTGTGATTTGACATTTCACACACGTCATAATACATGTGTTTGTTTCTAGACACTGATCCTGGTGTTGATGTTTCAGTGATTTTACTAGTTTTGGACTGAGCCTTAAGTTTTGATGTTGGTGAGGAATCATGATCAGTCCTTTTAGTAGCTTGTTTCACAACACTACTAGTCTTGATTTTCTTTGACCGATTTTGCTTCCACAAACTTTTCTTATCCTCTTTTTCTTGTTGATTTACATGATCTTTATTAAAAATATCAAAACCAACTCCTTGCTATGGTTTTGATGATTAAGGATCTGATCTGATCTTTGGTTTTGAAACCGCTGAGATTTTACTTTTGATTTTTGGTGAAACTTTGTTTAATTTGATTGAATTCTTTGGAGATTTGATCTCACAATCAGATCCGCTTTCAGCAGATGGTTTCACAGAATCATCAGATATCTTCTTTTCTTTGGAAATTGCAGGAACAAATTTCACGAAATGCACTATGGATTTGCCAGGAATTGTTGGTTTAATGACATTCACTGTTTTGTCAGTGTACTGTTTGACTTTGATAGGATGACCTAACTTAATTTTCTCCTTATTTGTTTCAATGTAAACACTTGGTTTATTTTGAGGATTAGTGATTTGAGTTACTATTGTCTTAGGTTCAATAGTTTTAGGTTCATTTTTATCAAAAAGAGTGACAGACTCAGGCATGACAGTGTAGTTATCATTATATGGTGGGGGACATGAATTGTATCCAATCCCAGTCATATCATTATGCTCCTTCTGTGAATCAGGCATCTCTTGCAGCTTAGCTGAAGACAGTTGAAACTTTTCAAGTTTCACTTCAGTAACTGATTACTCAGCCTTGGATTGGGCTAGCATTTCAGTTAGTTTGTCATTTTCAGCTGCAAGATTGTACTTTTCTCCATGTAGTTTTTCTATATCAGAGATGAGAGATTTAATTTTTATTTCAAAGCATTTGATTTCTCTTTTATACATCTGAGATTTTACCTTTTCTTCTTTCATTTTAGCATCCAATTTATGATTGTGCTCACGATATCCCTGTAGTTCAACAATGCATTTATCACTACATAGATTAGATTTTACCTCAGAAGGCATTGGAGTTGGGCCATCAATGATGTGGGCCATGAGAGCATGATTTTGGAATTGAGACTACACTTCCTTAGCATATAAGCTCCAGTCACATACTCCATCTTGTCTAATGACAAGTGCATTTGAGGTAGATTGGTTGGTTCCATGAGCTTGATTTGTCAGTTGTAGCTGCCTCTAGTATGGATGTTGATGTTATTGTTGGTGATGATACTGCTGCTGTTGATGATTACTTGACTGATAGCTTGAGTTTGGTTGTGATGTTGATTGGCCTGGAGAGTTCCTTTGAAAGCTATTGTTGTTTCTTCTAGGAGCATTGCATTCTCTTGAAAAATGGCCAGTCATACCACAATTGAAGCATTTGACATTGGATTTGTCATATCCAAGCTTTGTGTTTTCATTCAAACTCAGCTTTCTCCCTTTTCTGAAAAACTTCTTGGCTCTCATTGCTATCATAGCCATTTGCCATTGCAGATCCATTTCTTCCACATCATCTGGATCCATTTCTTCCAAGTCTTCTTAGATCAGGTGGGCAGAAGTAAATCTACCTCCCAAGTATGCTTCAAAGCTTGCAACAAAGGCATTGTAAGTAGCCTTTTGCTCTTTAGATCTTTGGTCTTTAGACATACCAGTGGGAGTGGTAGTGAATCCTGTTGGTTGAGCTGATGTTGATGGCTTATTTGTTGATGGAGCAGCAATAAACCAGTTGTCTTCACTTGATCTCTTGAGGAGAGAAAATCATCATCTTCAGTAATGAAGGCATTTTCCACTGAGTGAGTATCTGATGGAAATTTATATGCTTCAACAACTCTAGGTCCACCAAGGTTCCTGCTCCTTTCATCAAGATCAAGAGCTTCAATTTTGGCTATCATGATGTCCAAGGTGGTACTCTCTAGATCAAGAGTGTTCTTAAGCATGGTAACATTTTGTTTCTAGCTTTCAGGAAGGCTGTGAAGCATTTTCTTGTTCAACTCTTTGACTTTATATGTAACCCCCATAATCTCTAAATCATTCATCAGTTGCACAAATCTATGCAATTGTTTAGAGATTGACTACCCCTTGGAGTGATGAAAGGTTTCATATTGATTAACAAGTTTGTCCTTGTTAATTTCAGCTACTTCACTGCTGCCTTCACAAATAATCAGCAGTGCATCCCATACAGCTTTAGTTGTTCCATACTTCTCAAGCCTTTTCAGCACATCCATTTTCAGTGCTTGAGTTAGAATGGAATAAGCTTTGAGATCAATTTTTATCTTTTTGTAGTCATCATCATCAAGAGTAAGATCCTCTATAGGTATTCTTGAGGTTTTGTATAGAGCAGCCTGATCAGCAAAAAGTGTCACTGGAATGTGAGGCCCTTTGCATATGGAAATCCAATAGTCCGGATCTACACCTGTAACATAATTCATAAACCTAATCTTCCATTGCTTAAACTGATTAGGTTGATTCTTAAGTCCTCCTAGTCTAGTAATACCAAAATAGTCTTATACAACCAGATCTGCTTAGTGAAGAGCAAAAATTTGTTAGAATCTCTTTTGTTAAGTTTCTGATTTAGTTTCTGGTATGATTTTATGTTGAAGCTACTGTTCACAGATTTGTTTTTAGAGGTTGATGAAGAATGAACAGTGAATGTCGAAGTATTTCAGCAGATATTCAACTTGTATACTGAATAGAGGTAGTTGAACACTCTATCAGTAACTCAATCACCAGATCAATCGAGTTCAAATTAGATTTGTGCAGATCTTAAGAAGAACCAAGAGCCAAAGCTCTGAACCAATTGATTGGGTGCGAGAATAATGTTCTTTGTTGTTGTGAAACAACAAGGACCGAATATGATTATTGAGTCAGTGATTATATGGCGGAATCATACAAACACTAAAAACATTGAATGCAAAAAGACTTATAAATGCTTCTTTTTAATGATTAAGATGAACAGTTACAATAAATGCTAGGGTTTGAGCACTATACAGTAACCGGACACCTTGGGAACAAAAGACTGATATTCTGATTGTCTAAGGTTTAAAGTCAAAAGTCTAAGTCTAAAGTCACCTCACATACGAGGTTGTCTATTCTATTTATAGGCTGACAGAAAGCCTTTACAAAAGACTAAAATACCCCTATACATAATCTAGTCTAAGTACAAAAGGTCTTCATCAGCATTTGTTTTGTTCATCCTCATTGACTAATACGGATGTGTTAAACTTCATCAGCATTTGTTTTTCTTCAACCGCATTAGTGTTTGGTCATCAGCATTGACAAATGCGGATGAACAAACACTTAGCGCATTTGTTGCTGAGCATCCGCATTAGTTAATGCGGATGTGTAAATCCTTTGGCTGCATTTGTTTGGTTGTCCGCATTTGTTAATGCGGAAGAACAAATACTTGTCAGCGTTTGTTCTTTAGTCATCTGCATGTACAAATGCGTATAGCCAACACTTGTCTTCTTTTATTGACGCAGATTCTTCATCCCCATTGGTTCTTGGACTTAGGGAGATTTCAGCAGAACAACCATCATCCACTACTTGAATTGGCATGTATGATCCTTTCAGGGTCCAACAATACAATAATGACTTAGAAATGTGTTCAACTTAGTCGTGTGGTTATTCATGCTAATGGACCATACTTATGGCCCATACGCATAAATGAACCATACTTATGGACCAGTCGCATGACTGAACCAGGAGACTGGATCAGTCGCATGACTGAGACATAAGATTGATTTAGTCGCACGACTGAACCTTCAGTCCTGCGTATGAGTCAACCGCATGAGTCAGTCGCACGACTGAACCATGCTAATGGTTCAGTCGTACGAATGAACACTGAAAACCTATAAATACCACATAATTCGTGGAAAAACATAACACTTCGAATACATTCATACCCTAGCCGTCCGGAGCGTCCTAAGTCGCCCATCCAAGTTCATAGTACGTTCCTGATCGATTCCAACTTGTTCTTAACATTTGTTTCATCGTTAGATCGATCAGGTTTTTCGTTCTCACTGATTGGATCGCCAATCAAATAGAATTTCACGCTATTTGATCTGGTCACGCAGAATCCGTTAGTACTCCGTACGAAAATGGTCCTAACAAGTGGTATCAGAGCTTAGGCTCGTGATTTTGCATGGATTCAATTGGTTTTTGTGTTAAAATCAACGTTTTCAATCAACAGATCCACTTTTTGGCTTCAAAACGTGTTTTTGACGAGTCTCTGTGTTAAAAGTTTCGACATTTTACCATACGGCAGATTAGGGTTCGTAAAAATTCGTATTTTGGGGTCAAAGTGTTCAAAAATTCGATTTTTTCCCGCTACAGCAGCCTCAGTTGCACGATTAGCTGAATCACACAACTGAATCTCATTCGCATAGTTCAATCGTACGACTGAACTCATTTGCATAGTTCATTCGCACGGTTGAGTTATTCCAGTCGGTTGACCTCAAACGTCCTGTTCATTCGCAAGACTGAATGCAATCGCATGATTGAAGTCATTCGCATCCTTCAATAGCATGATTGACCCAGTCGTCTTGTTCAATCGCACAAGTCAATCTGTCCTGTTCTAAGTTCATCAAGTTCAAAGAAATAGAATATCAGTTTTTTGCATTCACTACTAGAAAGGACTCGCGTATCCAGAATCTTCTACTTTTGGAAAATGAGATCGGGAACCACAACAAACCGCCAAAGTTGTTAACATTGGATGAATACCCACAGTGGAAACAGCGGTTTGGAATCTACTTGAATGGAGTTGACCCAAACCTTTGGACATCTATTCAGACTTGTTACATGGTACCAGTCAGTGCTAATGGGGTGAAATTGACTTTGGGAGGAATGAGTGAATCCCAAAAGACTCTACATAATGCTGAAAAGAAAGCATATGCCTTGTTGACTCAGTCTATACCTAAGGACATTTTCCATTAGTTCTCAGAGAACAAGCAGTTGAAGAAGTTATGGGAGGCCTTAAAAAACTATATGAGGGGAATGCAACTCTGAAGGCACTAAAGGCTAAAGCTCTTAAAAATGAATTTGTCAATTTTTCACCGATAGGAAAAGAGAGCTTAGATGACATAACTGATAGGTTCTATCACTTATTGAGTGAGTTGCACACTCATGGCGTGACCACATCCATGGAAGATAAAGTTTCAAGTTTTGCTGATGGTCTGCCAGACAAATGGGATCCATTGTGTCTAATCTGAGACAAAATGACACTCTTACTACATTAGACATAAATGATTTCATTCTGAAGTTAAAGGAGGAAGAACTGTGGCAGAAATACAAGTCAAAGAAAGGATCCTACGCTCAGAATCCTGCATTGTACAATTATGTTCCAACCCCGGCCTCATCAGGCGCACCGCTACAAACGGCGTTTGTGTCAAACTCTTCTGCTCCTTCCCAAAGTAGTTGCCCAGGAAACAAAACGTCAGGGTCATCTGGAACCTAATACATTGTTCCTAAGGCAAATACAACCAAGCTGAAGACCGAGAATCTCGGAAATGTCACTATGGAAGTTGCTAAAGAGCACATGGATCTTCTAGCTGCTGTTGTTCAATCTTATAATGGATTAGTTGCTGGGAAGATTGGAAACTGTCATCTTACTGATGAGGACTATGAGCAAGTTGATGAAACTGAGTTGGAACGCATGGATATCATGTAGGCCTTAGCCAGTCCTGTTAGACGGGCTAAGAAGTTTGTAAAGAAGACGGGGCAGAACTTGGTTGCTACTAAGGATACTACTTTTGGATTTGATAAAACCAAGGTCACGTGCTTTAATTATGGAGAAAATGGGCACTTCAAACGTGAGTGCATAAAGCTAAAGAAGACTGGGAATGGAAATCCTTTTCCAATATTCAACCGTCAAGATAAGGAGAAGGCTGGAGCATCATCAAGTAAAGAATCTAAGGCTTTGGTTGCTCAAGGAGATGAAGGACAAGACTGGTCCTTCCGATTTGTATCTGAGGGAGAATCAAATGTTGCCTTAGTTGATACCTTGGATGATGGATCTGCAAGTGAAGGAGACATCATAGCTGAACATGCACGTTCAGATATCAAAGAAGCTATGGATGCCGTTGGTCATCTTGTTGAAGAAGAGCTAAGTGCTGCAAACTCAGAATCTCCAGTTATTAAGGAGTCTGACACTGCATTGATGGCTGATTCGTCTTGTTCTACACAGGTATACTCTAAAGACGAATTATTTGAGAAACATGCTTGTGTTGAATGTAATAAATTTAAAGAAAGCACTGATTTAAAATTTGCTATGTTATTAGAACACAATGATAATCTAGTAAATGATTTACAACTCTGCACTGAAGCAAATCGTGTTTTAAAACAAAATGAGTGCAGCTTCAAAGAAAAGTTAAAACTTTTAGGGAAACAACTAAGGGAAACCGAGGTTGTTACCTTAAATCAATCAAATGACAATAAGTTCTACTTAACCACTTCGGAAGAAACTAAAAAGGAAAAAGCTGTTTTGCAAGTTGAAGTCGAATCATTAACACAAAAACTGCATAGTTTAGCAAGTTGTTCTCACATAGTTCAAAACTTAGTGAAAGAACGAAATGGCGGGGAAGGACTGGGATATAAGGTAGTGCCGCCGCCACATGCAATCCTTTTAAATACTAAATATAGACCAATCAATAATAACCCAGTAAAGGATCATGTGGTGTCTACCCCTCTTGTCAGTGATCCAGATTCCACAGGTAAAACTGCACAATCTGTCACTGAACAGAAGGCTACTACTTTGATATCTATGCCTGTTGAGGATTTGGATGATAAAATTAAAAAGGTTAACTTAGGGTACGGTTCACAAAAGTCTATTTCAGAACCTAAACAGTCCAAATCAATGAACCCTAAACGTGTAAATCATCAAAATCCTAATAAAATAAATGCAAAAGATGTTCAAAATGTCAAAACAATTAAGTTTGTTAAAGAAGGTGAAACATCTAAAAAGGAAGAGAAGCTACCCAGCCCTCGACCAAACTCAACCCCACATCAAGACTTTCCTCATACTATCGAAGGAAGATCCTGCTACAGTTGTGGAAAATGAGGATATATTTCTCCAAATTGTCCTCACTATCAGACACCTAAAAAGAAAATTGAACTTTTTGATGATGAAAAACCAAGATTTTCCAAAATTAGGTCAAATACTCCTCCAAAACACCAAAGTCAACACAGACAAGCTCAAAGCGAAGCTGTGCCATCCAAGGTTAAACCTAGGATTATGAGTGAACCGAAAGTTCAAACCATAAGCCAGTCGTCTATTACCACAAACAAGCTTTACACAAAACTGGTTTATGGAAGGAAAAATCAAGTAATGTGTCTGATAGTGATGACAAGAAGAAAAAAGATGTGTCCTCATCCTCTGAAGGTCAGTGGGTTGAGTTCATGATGTGTGATACCTTTGGGACACCCAAGCCAGTTAAGGCTTGGGTCCCAAACCTGAACTAATCATTTCCTTTGTATGTGCAGGGTGCCCGCTACAGCGCTTTCACTAATACCTGTATTATTGACAGTGGGACTTCCAGGCACTTGACTGGGAATTTGTCCCTCCTTTTCAACGTCAAGCAAATTAAAGGGGGACACGTACCATTCGCTGGGAATAAAGGAGGTTACATCACCACACAAGGCGAAGTGGGAAACGAGAAAGTGAAGTTTGACAAGGTCAACTACGTTCAGCAATTGCAAAACAACTTGCTTTCTATCTCCTAAATCCGTGATAAGGGATTCAAGGTTATGTTTGACAACAAGAAGTGCTACATACTGAAGAAGGAGTATGTCATCCTAGAGGAGCAAGTTCTAATGTTGGCTTCAAGATATAATGACCTGTATGTCTTGGACCTATCAAAAGCCTCCACAACTGAGTCTACTGCTCAGTGCTTCTTGTCAAAAGCAACAAAAAGAGATTCAGTTTCCTGGCACATGAGAATGGGACACATCAATCCTAGGAAGATGAATCATTTGGTTCAGAATGATCTGGTGGATGGAGTTACTGTTAAGAACTTCCAGCTTCCAGAATTCTGCATAGCATGCAAGAAAGGGAAATAGACAAAGAAGTATCACAAGTCAAAGAAAGTTAACTCTATCGACATTCCTCTCGAGCTTCTACACATGGATCTGTTTGGCCCAGTCAGCACAAAGAGCATAGCTAGGGATTGGTACTGCATTGTTGTGACGGATGATTACTCAATATTCTCTTGGGTGATGTTTCTGAAAGCTAAATCAGAGGAATTTGAATCATTCAAACATCTTGTTACCACATTGGAGTCACTCTACAAGCTGAAAGTTAGGAAAATCCATTCAGACAACGGGACAGAATTCAAGAATTAGTGGATGGAGGCATTCTGCCGTGAGAAAGGGATTGTTCATCAATTCACTTCTGCCTACACTCCACAGATGAATGGCGTTGCTGAACGGAAGAATAGGAGCTTGATAGAAATAGCAAGGACAATGCTAGTTGACTCAAAACTGCCTATTCAATTCTAGAACGAGGCAGTGGCTAATGCATGTTATACTCTAGATCGGGTCTTAGTGGTCAAACGTCATGGAAAAACTTGTTATGAGTTGCTCCAACAACGTAAACCTAACTTAGAGTATCTGGAACCATTTGGCACACCCTGTATGCTGTTGAAGAAAAATCAGACTAGGAAGTTCTGTGAGAAGGCAGAAGAAGGTATCTTCCTTGGATACAGTATACCATACAAAAGGGTTTACACTAACTCAACTGGTTAGGTAGAAGTGTGGTGCAACGTTGATGTACAAAGATACACCACCCCCCTGCGGGAAAAGGACCTTCCTTTTTCTTTTCGACTATGATGGATTTTTTTAAATCCTTCAATCTACCTCCTTCCCATTCTGATGATGAGTTAGCTGCTCAAATGTTGTACGATGTTTTGAGCACTCCTACACGAGACTCGACATGATCACTGTCATTAGAAGATACTTCTAGCCCTTCAGGGGGAGAGCTTGAGGTAAGTGATTCTTCCTCCGATGATGAGGATGTTGAAACTGAGAGTGAAAACCAGGAGGAGCAGGTTCCCACTACTGAAAGTACACCAACATCTGATCATGATGCAACTGGAACTTCTGAACCCCATACTCCAACAGCCACGGAAACTGAACCTGGGATTCAGAATCTGGATAAAGAAGTAGCAGTACCCACCACTCCCGGAACTCGAGTTAATGTGTATCATCCTGTAACACCCGAAAGTTTGACTTTCTGGTAGGTTGTGCGACTGAGCCTCAGTCGCCTGGGATTTATGCGACTGGAGGTTCAACCGCATGCTATTTGGCCGATTGAAGCTCAACCGTACGATTGGAGTTCAACCGCCTGAATGAAGGACGAACCGCATGGAACACATGCGACTGGGATCCAATCGCATGGTGTTCATGCGACTGAAGGTCCAGTCGCCCATGGACCAGGTGCGACTGAGCTGTGGGTATAAAAGAGGAGCAGCTCCCTTCTCCTTCCCAACACTTAGAAATTTCAGTCGGGAAAGTGAGCAGAGAGCGAACGAGAGCAGAGAAGAAAGAGGGAAAGTGCTGACCGAGCTCCGGATTTGTCGTGAGGCTAGCCAAATCGAAGCTCATCAACTCCTACCTGTTATTGTGAGTTCTAAGACCCCTCTTTTACTCGTTTTTAAATGATTTTGGGGCTGGAATCACATAGAAACCCTATTTTCGAAATAGTGTAAGTTTGACCCATTTGGGTGAATCTTGAGTAATGTGTTTATAGTAAGAATTAGGACTTGTATATGCTGGTATGATGTCCTAGTATGAATCCCTGAGACTTGGGAGGGTCAATTCGGGCTGAAAATGGGTTTATGATGAGTTTGAGTGCGTGGCATCGCGACTGCTGTTCATGAAGAACTCCAGTCGCTGCCCAGTTAGGGTTATGCGATTGAAGGGCCATTCGGCCGAATGAGGATTAGTTGATGTCCAATCGCACGATTGAGGCTCAGACGCACGATTGAGCCTCAGTCGCACGAAAGGTTATGCGATTGGGGGTTTCAGTCGCATAGGTCCAATCGCAGGGTAGTTCAGTCGTACGGTTAAGAGTTAGTCGCATATAACCCTGTCGCATAGTGTCTAGTCGTACGGAAGGAAGTCCAGTCGCACGATTGTATGCCCATTCGCATGACAGCCCAATCGCATGGCCTAGTCGCATGGAGGACATGCGACTGAGATAGGTTCAGTCGCCCGAACAGGGCTGATGTGAATGTTTAGAGAAGTGTATGTATGATGTATGTATGTTAAGTATGATGTGACATGATAGATGGTGAATACTTATGAATTGTAAATAATTATGTTCCTTATGTAAATATATGTTATCTTTTAATAACTTTACGTGAATGAATGAAAGAATGAAACGAATGTATTAAGAACGTAAAGTGAAAGATAATGAAAGAAGGAACATGATGAATGAATGCATGCATTAACGAATGAATGAACGAATGTAAGTAAGGCTTGCAAGCAAATGAAAGGAGGTGCACACCCCTGGCAGGTGTTAGCTCAACGGTGTGCGGGTTAGCTACCCCGAAGGATGCACATCGGGGTCAGTCTTTGTGATTGACCAGAAGTATGTATGGGATCCTTACCGCTTACCCTAGGTGACTGGATCAGCATTAGTGCACAACGTTCGTGATTGATCATCACAGGTCCAGCACCCGCATTTGTGCACAACGTTCGGGGTATAGCATATGGCATTGATCCAGAAGTAAAGTGAAAAGATAAGTGGTGCATGTACCTACCCCAGGTGACTGGATCAGCATTTGTGCACAACGTTCGTGGTTGATTACCACAGGTCCAGCACCAGCAGTATGTATGATGTAAGGGGGTATTGTACATGTCACCGAATGTAAAGAATGTTCGAACAAACGAAATGAAAGTATGAATGAATGAAATAAACGTTCGAACGGAAGTAATGAAAGAATGTAAAGTATGTATGTATGAAAGTGAACGAGAATGATGACTAGAACACGATTGAATGATAAATGAACGAATGATGAAGATAATAATAATATTATCTACGTGTACGTATGATGTGTGAGCACATGTATGTAAGAACAGTTATAAAGAATGAAAGTATGTTTTATTATAAAACTAGAACTCACTCAGCAACGCTGACTTTTTATGTGTTTCCAGTTGGCAGGTAGTGTTGCTGAGGATGGCACGAGGCGGCTACTCAGCTCTTTTAGGATGGCATTCACCTTTTGATTATGCTGCCACATCATGTGTTGTGGGCCCGTAATGCACGCAACACATCATGTTGCATGCAAGTGTGAGATTTCTTATCGGGATTGCCACCTGACAGAGATGAAAGAGTTGATCTGATACCAAGCGCCCAACTTGTTCCGGTTGTGTGTGAGTTCCCAGACGTGTTCCCGGAAGACTTATCGGGATTGCCACCTGACAGAGAGATCGAGTTCCAGATAGATCTGATACCAGGCGCCCAACCTGTTGCCAAAGCACCGTATCGATTGGCCCCAACAGAGATGAAAGAGTTGATGGAGCAGTTACAAGAGCTGCTGGATAAGGGGTTTATTAGACCGAGTATCTCACCTTGGGGTGCTCCAGTCCTGTTTGTAAAGAAGAAGGACGGTAGTATGAGGATGTGCATCGACTACCGCGAGCTGAATAAGTTGACAGTGAAGAACAGATACCCCTTGCCGAGGATCGACGACTTGTTTGATCAACTTCAGGGTGCTAGTTGGTTTTCACGAATAGATCTTCGGTCAGGCTACCATCAACTGAAGGTGAAGGAGCAGGATATCCCTAAAACAGCCTTTCGTACGCGCTACGGTCACTATGAGTTCCTTGTCATGTCATTCGGGTTGACCAATGCGCCAGCTGCTTTTATGGACCTGATGAATAGAGTGTGCCGGCCGATGTTGGATAAGTCGGTGATTGTATTCATTGATGACATCTTGATTTATTCGAAGAGCGAGATTGAGCATGCCGGTCACATTCGCGAAGTTCTGGAGACGTTGAGAAGGGAGAAGTTGTATGCTAAATTCTCCAAGTGCGCATTCTGGTTGTGTGAAGTTCAATTCTTAGGTCACGTGGTTAATCCGGATGGGATTCTGGTTGATCCGGCGAAGGTGGAGGCAGTAATGCAATGGAAGTCTCCGAAGACGCCGTCCGAGATCCGTAGTTTCTTGGGTTTAGCGGGTTACTACCGAAGGTTCATCCAAGACTTTTCCAAAATTGCTTCTCCACTGACCAAGTTGACCCGGAAGGATGTGAAATTTGTATGGGGTCAAGCTCAGGAGAAGGCGTTCGAAGAACTAAAGACAAGATTGACCCAAGCTCCAGTATTGGCGTTACCCGAGGGGAGTGAAGATTTGGTAGTTTATTCTGATGCTTCCTACTCGGGGTTGGGGTGTGTATTAATGCAAAGGGGAAAGGTGATAGCCTATGCATCCCGACAGCTGAAAGTTCATGAGGTTAATTACCCTACTCATGACTTGGAGCTAGCAGCTGTGGTTTTCGCGTTGAAGATTTGGCGGCACTATTTATACGGGACGAAGTGCACCATCTTCACGGACCATAAGAGCTTGAAGTACTTCTTCGAGCAGAAGGATCTGAATATGAGGCAGAGAAGGTGGTTGGAGCTAATAAAAGACTACGATTGTGAAATCCATTACCACCCGGGCAAAACCAACGTGGTGGCTGATGCCCTTAGCCGAAAGGAGAGGCCCGAGCCAATTCGGGTGAAGGCGTACCAGCTAATCATGACCTCCGACGTGATGAAACAGGTCAGAGAGTTCCAGGATGAAGCACTGAAAGATGATCATCTAAACTCTGAACGAATGAGAGGTCTAGTCGCAGAACTGGGTGAAAACACGTGTGGTGCCAAGACTCGATTTGGGCGAGTGTGGATTCCTCGATTCGGGGATCTACGTATGAAGATCATGGATGAAGCCCACAAGACTCGATACTCCATTCATCCCGGTGCTACCAAGATGTACCAAGACATGAAGAAAGATTATTGGTGGCTGGACATGAAACGCGATGTGGTTGAGTATGTGAGTAAATGCCTCACGTGTTTGCAAGTAAAGGCAGAGCACCAGAAGCCGTATGGAAAGATTCAACCGTTGGACATACCGGAATGGAAGTGGGAGCACATCACCATGGATTTTATCACAAAGCTGCCACGTACCCCGAAAGGGTATGATACGATCTGGGTGATTGTGGATCGATTGACGAAGAGTGCTCACTTCTTACCGATGCGCGAGACATATTCGTCCGAAAGGTTGGCCGATCTTTTCATCAAAGAGATTGTGACTCGTCATGGTGTACCGGTGTCGATTGTGTCTGATCGCGACACCCGGTTTACATCCAAATTTTGGAAGAAATTCCATGATGCTATGGGGACGAGGTTGCATATTAGCACGGCTTATCATCCTCAAACTGATGGTCAGTCGGAAAGGACCAGTCAGACTTTGGAAGACATGCTCCGAGCATGTGTTATTGACTTCGGGGGAAGTTGGGATGACCACCTACCGTTAGCTGAATTCTCGTACAACAACAGTTATCATGCCAGTATCGGCATGCCACCCTATGAGATGCTATACGGTAGGAGATGCAGGACACCCGTCTGTTGGGGTGAAATTGGTCAGAAAGAATTGGGAAGCGTCGAGGTGGTCGAGGCTACGACTGAAAAGCTCGAAAGAATTAAAGCTTATATGAAGGCAGCCAAAGACCGACAGAAATCGTATGCCGACAAACGACGCAGGCCGATTGAGTTCCAAGTGGGAGACCGGGTTATGTTAAAGGTCTCACCTTGGAAAGGGATCATTCGATTCCGGAAGAGGGGTAAGTTGAGACCGCGGTATATAGGCCCTTTCCGAATCATTGCTCGAGTAGGAGAAGTGACCTATAAATTGGATCTACCAAATGAACTAAGTGGAATCCACCCGACTTTCCACGTGTCTCATCTCAGGAAATGTTTGGCGGACGAGGACATGGTCGTTCCACTGGGGGACATCGAGGTAGACGAACAACTCAATTATGTAGAGCAACCAGTGGCGATCATCGATCGCAAAGAGAAGAGGTTAAGGAATAAAGTGGTTCCCCTTGTGCGTGTACAGTGGCGGCACAGGAAGGGATCCGAGTCAACGTGGAAAACTGATGAAGAAATGAGGCAGCATTACCCACGATTGTTCGAAGAATAACAGGTTTCGGGGACGAAACCTAAAATAAGGGGGGTGGACTTGTAACACCCGAAAGTTTGACTTTCTGGTAGGTTGTGCGACTGAGCCTCAGTCGCCTGGGATTTATGCGACTGGAGGTTCAACCGCATGCTATTCGGCCGATTGAAGCTCAACCGTACGATTGGAGTTCAACCGCCCGAATGAAGGACGAACCGCGTGGAACACATGCGACTGGGATCCAATCGCATGGTGTTCATGCGACTGAAGGTCCAGTCGCCCCTGGACCAGGTGCGACTGAGCTGTGGGTATAAAAGAGGAGCAGCTCCCTTCTCCTTCCCAACACTTAGAAATTTCAGTCGGGAAAGAGAGCAGAGAGCGAACGAGAGCAGAGAAGAAAGAGGGAAAGTGCTGACCGAGCTCCGGATTTGTCGTGAGGCTAGCCAAATCGAAGATCATCAACTCCTACCTGTTATTGTGAGTTCTAAGACCCCTCTTTTACACGTTTTTAAATGATTTTGGGGCTGGAATCACATAGAAACCCTATTTTTGAAATAGTGTAAGTTTGACCCATTTGGGTGAATCTTGAGTAATGTGTTTATAGTAAGAATTAGGACTTGTATATGCTGGTAAGATGTCCTAGTATGAATCCCTGAGACTTGGGAGGGTCAATTCGGGCTGAAAATGGGTTTATGATGAGTTTGAGTGCGTGGCATCGCGACTGCTGTTCATGAAGAACTCCAGTCGCTGCCCAGTTAGGGTTATGCGACTGAAGGGCCATTCGGCCGAATGAGGATTAGTTGATGTTCAATCGCACGATTGAGGCTCAGACGCACGATTGAGCCTCAGTCGCACGATAGGTTATGCGATTGGGGGTTTCGGTCGCATAGGTCCAATCGTAGGGTAGTTCAGTCGTACGGTTAAGAGTTAGTCGCATATAACCCTGTCGCATAGTGTCTAGTCGTACGGAAGGAAGTCCAGTCGCACGATTGTATGCCCATTCGCATGACAGCCCAATCGCATGGCCCAGTCGCATGGAGGACATGCGACTGAGATAGGTTCAGTCGCCCGAACAGGGCTGATGTGAATGTTTAGAGAAGTGTATGTATGATGTATGTATGTTAAGTATGATGTGACATGATAGATGGTGGATACTTATGAATTGTAAATAATTATGTTCCTTATGTAAATATATGTTATCTTTTAATAACTTTACGTGAATGAATGAAAGAATGAAACGAATGTATTAAGAAAGTAAAGTGAAAGATAATGAAAGAAGGAACATGATGAATGAATGCATGCATTAACGAATGAATGAACGAATGTAAGTAAGGCTTGCAAGCAAATGAAAGGAGGTGCACACCCCTGGCAGGTGTTAGCTCAACGGTGTGCGGGTTAGCTACCCCGAAGGATGCACATCGGGGTCAGTCTTTGTGATTGACCAGAAGTATGTATGGGATCCTTACCGCTTACCCTAGGTGACTGGATCAGCATTAGTGCACAACGTTCGTGATTGATCATCACAGGTCCAGCACCCGCATTTGTGCACAACGTTCGGGGTATAGCATATGGCATTGATCCAGAAGTAAAGTGAAAAGATAAGTGGTGCATGTACCTACCCCAGGTGACTGGATCAGCATTTGTGCACAACGTTCGTGGTTGATTACCACAGGTCCAGCACCAGCAGTATGTATGATGTAAGGGGGTATTGTACATGTCACCGAATGTAAAGAATGTTCGAACAAACGAAATGAAAGTATGAATGAATGAAATAAACGTTCGAACGGAAGTAATGAAAGAATGTAAAGTATGTATGTATGAAAGTGAACGAGAATGATGACTAGAACACGATTGAATGATAAATGAACGAATGATGAAGATAATAATAATATTATCTACGTGTACGTATGATGTGTGAGCACATGTATGTAAGAACAGTTATAAATAATGAAAGTATGTTTTATTATAAAACTAGAACTCACTCAGCAACGCTGACTTTTTATGTGTTTCTAGTTGGCAGGTAGTGTTGCTGAGGATGGCACGAGGCGGCTACTCAGCTCTTTTGGGATGGCATTCACCTTTTGATTATGCTGCCATATCATGTGTTGTGGGCCCGTAATGCGCGCAACACATCATGTTGCATGCAAGTGTGTGATTTCTTAAGAATCCTGAATAAACGGGATTACTTAAGGAATCTCCTTTAATATGAAGAAGATATTTTTGAACTTAATATCTTCTATTAGAGGTCACTGTATATGACCCTATGATTGCTGAGTTTCAGCAGCAATCATAGTAAAGCTAGGCAATGTAGGGAAAGCTTGTATTTTGTAATCAAGACAATGATGTAAAAGCTTTTATGATGAAATGAGAATGTACATTTTATCAATTCCGCTGTGTTATTTTATGGTTATATACTTTATGTATGTATTATGTGAGATGAACCACCAACAGTAAGGTGCCCGTTGAGCGGGGCCTTACACATCCCTTGGAAAACATCATCGGGAATATTCTATCGGGAGTTCAGACAAGAAATCAGCTATACTCAGCTGATTATGCGGCAGTCATGGAAAAGGGATATCTACATGACGGTGCTTATCGATGTTTCATGCCTCAAGTTGAGCAAAGTATGTAAGCGAGGCTTTAAAAGATAAGGCATGGGTAAGTGCTATGCAAGAAGAACTCCTTAGGTTCAAGAAGTTAGGAGTCTGAACTCTTGTGGACAGACCAAGAGGTGCAAAGGTGATTGGCACTAAATCGGTTCTTCGGTGTAAGAAAGATGACCAAGGGGTCATAATCAGAAAGAAGGCTAGGCTTGTATTTCAAGGGTTCAGACAAGTCGAAGGAGTTGACTATAATGAAGTATTTGCTCCTGTGGCAAGGATGGAAGCAATTAGAATCTTCCTAGCCTATGCATCCTTTATGCTGATTAAAGTTTATCAACTAGATGTGAAAAGTGCATTCCTTCATGGTGAGATCCGTGAAACAGTGTACGTCAGTCAACCCGAAGAATTCGAGGATCCGTATCATCGGGACAAAGTTTATAAACTAGGCAATGCTTTGTACGGGCTCCATCAAGCCCCTCGAGCATGGTATGAGAAACTCTCCACTCATCTACTGAAACATGGATTTTGTAGAGGTGTAATTGACTGCACGTTGTTCATTAAGGAAAAGGACGGTGATTTACTACTGGTGCATATATACGTGGATGACATAATCTTCGATTCCAAGAATGAAGCATTATGTAAAGAATTCGAATCTGTGATGAAAGCTGAGTTCGAAATGAGTGTCATGGGAGAGATGAAGTTCTTTCTCGGTTTACAAGTAGATCAGACACCAAATGGAATCTTCCTGCATCAGACCAAATATGTTAGAGATATCCTGATTCGGTTCGACATGGAATATGCGACGGTTGCAGGTACTCCACTTGCCACGAACCATGATGTGGCACCTGACGATAATGGTGATCTGGTTTATGCCACAATTTATCGAGGAATGGTCGAATCTTTCATGTACCTCACAGCTTCTCGTCCTGATATTATGTATGCCACATGTCTCTGTTCCAGATATCAGGCTAAACCAAAAGTAAATCATCTGATTGGGGTAAAAAGGATATTTTGTTATCTGAAGGGTACTCCAACACTTGGGTTGTGGTATCCTCATGATGATGACTTTGAGCTTACAGCGTAAAGTGACTCGGATTACAGTGGTTGGAAAATGAATTACAAGTCAACATCTGCGGGATGTCAGTTCTTTGGAAGACGATTAGTCACCTGGCAGTGTAAGAAGCAGACGTCTGTTGCTCTGTCAATATGTGAAGCTGAATACGTTGCGGCTGCAAGTTGTTGTTCCCAAATCATTTGGATTCACCAGCAAATGCGAGACTACGGTTTGCAATTTTCTAACACCCCTATTTTTGTTGATAATTCTGCTGCTATTACTGTCACTAAAAATCTGGTCCAACACCCCAAAACTAAACACATCGGTATTAAATATCACTTCATACGTGACTGTTTTGAAAAACAATTAATCTATGTCGTTAAAATAAACATGGATTTCCAACGCGCCAACCTCTACACAAAAGTGTTTGATAAACCTCGATTTCAGTATCTATTAGAGGTCAATGGCGTTAAAAAGAAAGATGATGTGATTCTAGATGAATCAAGCTCATAGTCCGACTCTATGTTTTATTTTTTATTTTTTTATTTTTCTTTATTTTCTTTTATTTTTCTGTCGTTAAAAGTTCAAAAAACTCAAAATTATTTTCGGTTTTAGAATTTTAGGGGGAGAATAGTTTTAGTTTTAGTAGTTAGTATTTAATTATTCAAAAAAACAGGGGCGAGCAGATAAGCTAAAAAGCAAAGGCATCAAATCTGTGAAATCGATTCTAGATAATGGAAAATGATAGTACACAGGCATCGAATTGTTTGGGACACCAAAAGATCTAAAATGTTCTAAAATGCTATTCAAAGTTACAGAAATTTATAAGTCTAAGAAGTCACAGCCTAATGAGTGGAAATATGATAGTAAGCTAGTCTGCTACTGTGGTTACATAAAGTAGATCTAGGGGTTGCTAGTCCATTATATGATGTGTCGGTAGATTCAACACAATAGACAAGTAGACATCATTGGTGAACAATGTTAAAACTAAATTTTTCAACAAGCTGTGGGTCTCCATCTTATCTCTGGTTAACACAATCTACTTACTTCCAATAGGGGTGAAGAGCAAATTGAAAGCCACAAATATGTGCGGATGACCAAAAATGAGCAAAATGAAAAATTTTAAAATGCAATCAAGCTAATGACTGATGTTGTTGGTGCGTAATATGAAGGAATTGATCTGCCCAAGATTTATATTAAATTGATGTGGCTAGTGTGATATGATCCAAGTCGGGTCATACCCAATAACAAGCCAAACAAACACCGAAAGATAATTTATTTGTTGATAAAATCATACAAGTAAGTAGTGACACCAATTTAGAAAATTGGATTTTCTAAATTATTACTTTTGTATATGAACATCATTAAATGTTAATTTGTTCATGAGGGATTACTTGTTCATTGTTTAAATTAATTAAACAATGACAAATGACAATTTGTATGTGTTATAAAATTAAAATGGGTTAATTTTATAAAAGGTGAAAGAAAGAGAATGTTTTATAAAAAGGGTTTTATAAAAATTGAAGAGTGTGGGGGACATATGGGAGGCAATTCGGCCGCCCCATATATTCCCTTGGGAACTTCTTTTGCATGCTTTAATTGCATGTCTTAAGACCATCACTCTTGGTCAAAAACATTCTCTTAAAAACCAACACAAGAATATCTCTCATCTCTCTCTTTCTCCCTTTCATTTTCACGGAAGTTTGAAGCAAGAAGAAAGCAATTTCAGCTTCAAAGAAACGAATTTCAGCTTCATAAGAAAAGGTTCTTGGCTGAAGTTTCACGCAAGAAAGAGAGAAATACAAGTTGGTGTTCAAAGCCTAGCAAAGCAAGGTGTTTGTGCAAGCTTGGGGTATGCTATCTTGAGAGCTTCTACCTTGAAGTTTAGCCACAAGAACACATCCATTTCAGCCCTTAAATCTCGGATTTTGAAGCTCCAAAGGTTGTAGTTCTTTCATCTTATTATTGTATGCATTGTATATGAAGATCCATGGCTTGGGGTTATTATAAAATGGGTTTTATAATCAGATCTTAACATGTTTTAAATCTTACATTCCGCTGCGTTTTTCATATAATCAAGTTGTATGAAGCTTTGATAAACATGTTAAACCCCATCAATGGCATCAAGAGCCACTTATACATATGCATACATGTATTACACTTTATATTTCTTTTGGACAGCACCAAACCGTGGGTTTAAGGGGCTGTTTTGGTGCCCCCTTTTGATGTTTTAAAGATACTATATTATGCATATTAGGATCTTTAAAACTCTAGTTTATAAGATAATTGTTTGCATGGACTAAACCCATTAGTTCTTGGTTTGTGTTGGCCAAAAACATGGGTTTTAAGGGGCTGCCAAAAATCGACTTCTTGTGTATATTTGGATATATTGTTGTTTATTATGCATAACAAAGCCTAGACCACTTGGATTGAATGATTGATTGTCATGTTGTATTCATTTGGGCATGTAATAATTTATCTTTGGTTTCAAGTTTTGTTTTGTAATCTATTCATTCATTTGGTTTGTAATAAATAGATTAGGAGTTCTTTCTTTACTAGAAAAATGTATTAGGATACATATTTTGTAAAGGATGCTCAAGATCAAGACTTGAAGAAAGGATAAGACAAAGAGGATGCTTGAAGATGTGGTTTCAAGTGGGAGTCCCTTTGGTCGACCATGTGTCATGATTCTAAACCCTTAGGAACAAGTGTGATCAACTTAGTATGCTTTGTTATGCATATATGACTTGTTTTGTTTATGTTTGGTTGAATGCATATGATGATGTTTGTTTTGAATATTTGGATGTGATTAACAAACCTCAACTAAAACAAACAATAAACAAGTAATTGGTTCTCAAATCATTAAGCATAAGTAGAATGGTTCTATAAAAGGAATTAATGGTTTACAAAATAAAATGGGTTTTATTTAAAAGAACCAATAGGGTACCATATGGTTGAATGAATACAATCATATGATACATAGACTTTTCTAAAACAAGAATTGTCAAAATATAAATCCCTTTTGAAAAACAAGTTAAACACCATCCTTTTACACAACACTTAGGTTACTTGCTAACTCTTAGTGGGATAAAGGTCACCTAACCACTTTGGGGGAACTTGTAACTTGAGGTGAGAATACCATGTTTGTGGGATAAAGGTCACCTAACCACTTATATAGTAAACTCACACTTGTGTGTAAGTAGGACGACTTGATTTGTAAAATATATTGAATGGATCACCTAAAATATATTTTATAAAAGGTGTTGATGGGATAAACATGCCGTTATAAACATGAGATGTTCAAACGATCCCATACCACTAGAAGTTACAATAGGTTGTAATTGTCATTTATGACTACCTTGTTTATTTAAATAATGGGATAAAGGTCACCTAACCAATATTTAAATATAACGTTGGATTCTAAAATTTTATTTATTAATGATCTATGAGACATAAAGGGTATTGATAAATAAAATATAATTATATCAATGATTACTAATGGAACTTTGTAAAATCTTGTAGATGGCCGACAACAACAACACTAATAATGATGTACCAAACCAAAACAACCAATCCCTAAGGGCGATCCTTCAAAGGGATCGTCTAACACCTAACAATTTCATGGATTGGTACCGCAACTTGAGAATTGTTCTCAAACAAGAAAAGCGGGCCTACATCCTTGATGACCCCATCCCCGATGAACCTGACGAGGAAGATGTGGAAGCGTATAATGATTGGGTTAGATATGTGGAAGACTCCGTCCAAGTCTCTTGCCTAATGTTAGCAAGTATGACACCCGAACTCCAAAAGGAGTATGAGCTCCATGCAGCTTATGACATGATCACTCAGTTGCGGGAAATGTTCCAGCAACAAGCTAGAGTGGAGCGCTACGAAACGGTTCAAGCGCTTAATGCATGTCGGACGGAGGAATCCCAATCAGTTTCATCTTATGTTCTTAAGATGAAAAGCCACATCGACCGCCTTGAAAGGCTGAACTGTCCCGTCTCAAAAGAGTTGGCCACGGATTTGATCCTTAATGGCCTAACTAAAAGGTTTGAGGCATTAGTCATGAACTACAACATGAACGGATGGGACAAGAGCATTAATGAACTTCATTCTATGCTCAAATCAGCTGAGGCGGGAATGGGTAAAAAGGTTTTACCCGTTCTCACCATAAATGAAGGTGGGAAAAAGAGAAAGTCTCTACCCCCTCCTAAGGCGACTGGTGCCAAAGGAAAGGGGCAAGTTTGGGGAAAGGGGAAGAAGGCTGTTAGGGCGCAACCTCCAAAGCCTAAGGAGAAGAAGCAAAAGGTTGCCGTGAACGACCCATGCTTCAAATGTGGTGAGATAGGGCATTGGATGAGAAATTGTCCAGTCTATCTCAAAGAGTTGAGAGAAAAGAGGGATGCGGGGCAAACCTCAGGTATAATTTACATGATACATGTTGAGCTGAATGTTATTTCTTCTAACACATGGGTATTAGATACCGGATGTGGAACTCACATTTGTAATTTGTTGCAGGGGTTCAGAAGAAATGAGCATTATGCTAAAGGGGAAATAAGTCTCTTCATGGGCAATGGTGCAAAGGTTCATGTGGAAGCCCAAGGAGACTACATTTTGAAGCTTCCAAGTGGTTTGGAAGTTATTTTAAATAATGTATTATATGCTCCTAGCTTGACTAGGAACATAATTTCTGTTTCCCGTTTAAGACAATATGATTATGATTTCAAGTTTGTTGACAATGATATTCATGTTTCTTTAAATCATGTATTTTATTTTAAGGCTATACCTTGTAATGGTGTTTATGAATTAGTTCATGAAAACGCAACATATGATAGCTCTATATACCAAGCAACCACCAAAAGACTCAAATTAGATTTGAGTGATACCTATCTTTGGCATTGTCGTCTTGGTCATATAAACAAGAAACGCATACAAACACTTCAAAAGAATGGTCTTTTAAAAACAAATGAATGTGATTCATTTGATGTATGTGAATCTTGTTTACAAGGAAAAATGACTAAAACACCCTTTAGTGGAACTAACGAAAGGGCAAAAGATTTATTAGGCATCATACATTCGGATGTATGTGGTCCTTTTAAGCCAATAACTAGGAATGGTGAGAGATACTTCATTACCTTTACCGACGATTATAGTCGCTATGGGTATGTGTACTTATTAAGGCACAAGGATGAAGCTTTTGAAATGTTCAAAATCTTCAAGAATGAAGTAGAAAATCAACTCAACAAATCAATTAAAGTTCTCCGTACCGATAGAGGCGGTGAATACCTAAGTGATGTTTTTCAAAATCATCTTAGGAGTTGTGGGATTGTCTCACAACTCACTCCACCTGGAACACCACAACATAATGGTGTGTCTGAGAGGAGGAATCGAACCCTATTGGATATGGTTCGATCTATGATGGCTAGAAGCACATTGCCTCTATCATTTTGGGGTTTCGCTTTGCTCTCCGCGGCCCGTATTCTGAATATGGCCCCAACCAAGAAGGTGGAAAGGACACCTTTTGAGATATGGCATGGAAGAGTTCCATCCCTATCATATTTAAGGGTTTGGGGTTGTGAGGCTTATGTTAAGACTCCCACCCCAAACAAATTATATGTCCGATCCACCAAGTGTATCTTTGTTGGATATCCTAGAGATTCTATGGGATATTATTTCTATGATCCACTGGAACAAAAGGTATTTGTTGCCAGAAAGGGCGAGTTCTTAGAAACAAAGTTCCTTATGGAAGGAACTAGCAGTAGAACAGTGGATCTTGAGGAGGATCAAGATTCACAACCCGATGCACGTTTGGTTGAAGCTAGCACTCAACATGAGGATGTTGAAAGTGATCAAGCAGTTGATCAATACACACAAAACGTTCGCAGAAGTGGTAGAACTAGTAATCCACCTGAAAGATACGGATTTTTCATGGATGGATGCTACGTGGTAGATTCAGATGAACCAACCACATATTATGATGCATTGTCCAATTTGGATTGTGACAAATGGCTTGAAGCCATGAACGTTGAGATGCAATCCATGTATGACAATCAAGTTTGGGAACTTGTTGTACCACCTCTTAATTCCAAAGTAGTTGGAAGTAAGTGGGTTTTCAAGAAGAAAACCGATATGCATGGAAACTTGGATACTTACAAAGCTAGACTTGTAGCAAAGGGTTTCACTCAAACTCAAGGGTTGATTATGATGAAACCTTCTCACCTGTTGCAATGCTAAAGTCTATAAGGATACTATTTGCCATAGCTGCTCATTATGACTATGAGATTTGGCAAATGGATGTCAAAACCGCTTTCCTAAATGGATATCTTGAGGAAGATGTCTATATGGTTCAGCCTGAAGGTTTTGTCGATCCAAAACATCCTGATAAAGTATGCAAGTTAAAGAAATCAATCTATGGATTGAAGCAAGCATCGAGAAGCTGGAATCACCGTTTTGATGAGGAGATAAAGAAATTTGGCTTCATCAAAAACGCTGATGAGGCTTGTGTGTATAAAAAGGCTAGTGGGAGCATAATAACCTTCCTAGTATTGTATGTTGATGACATACTACTATTTGGAAACGACATCCCAACCTTGGAAGGTGTAAAAACCTGGCTTGGAAGTTGTTTTTCCATCAAGGATCTTGGTGAAGCTGCCTATATTCTGGGAATAAAGATCTATAGGGATAGATCAAGGCGGCTGATTGGTTTGAATCAAAGTGCATACATTGACAAAATCTTGAAAAGGTTCAAGATGTAAAACTCTAAGAAAGGTAGTGTACCTATTCAAAGAGGGACAATATTGAGTACGACTCAATGTCCAAGCTCAAAGGAGGAGCAAAATAGAATGAAGGCAATCCCATATGCATCTGCTATAGGATCCATCATGTATGCAATGATATGCACTAGACCAGACGTGTCATGCGCTTTAAGCATGACAAGTAGATACCAGCAAAATCCTGGTGATAGTCATTGGATGGCTGTCAAGAACATTCTGAAGTACCTAAGGAGGACCAAGGATATGTTCTTGATCTATGGGTCTGGTGAAGAGGAACTCGTAGTAAAAGGTTACACAGACGTGAGTTTCCAGACCGATCGAGATGATTCACGGTCTCAATCAGGGTACATCTTTATTCTGAATGGCGGAGCTGTTTCTTGGAAAAGCTCAAAGCAAGAAGTCGTAGCATTGTCCACTACAGAGTCTGAATACGTCGCCGCTTCAATGGCAGCACAGGAAGCTGCATGGCTGAAGAAATTCATAGCCGATCTAGGGGTAGTCCCTTCCATTCAGGATCCCCTAAAGATCTTTTGTGACAACGAGGGTGCGATTGCTCAAATCAAGGAACCTCGTGCTCATCAAAAGACTCGGCACATTGAACGGAGATTCAACTACATAAGGGATGAAGTTGAAAAAGGAAAGATATGTATTCGCAAAGTCCACACTGATAAAAACATTGCGGATCCACTCACAAAGCTCCTTGAAAGGGCAAAACATGAAGGCCATGCTTGTGCCATGGGACTTAGATATTCAAGTGACTGGGTTTGATGTTGTATTTTGTATTTAGATATTAGAACTTATGTTATTTGACTTAATTATATGATAATTATTATCATTTGTTCTTCTATTTTAGCATGTTTAAATCCGTGAATAAATAAGTTATTCTAAACGTCCGTAGTCGATCATACTTGTGGGAACAATTATGAATGTAAGACTATAATGAAATTGGATTGGTTGATATTCATAAGGTATGAATATAAAGCAAGAGGTTGCTACCAAGGTTCATTGATATCTGTGGGATATAGATATTGGACTGACCCGCTCTCAATTATTTCTGCATGGAATCTTTGTGACTAGTCATAAGAGATATTGAGTAAAGCCGAATATCATTGTATCCTCAGACCTGAGATACATATTGTGTCTTGATACTCACCAAGTATTGTACTTTGACTTAGTACTTTGCTGTTCTGAAAAATTGGCAGTACATAAGGCTGTGTTCAAGTATGATATGAGGTGATTGTGAGAGACGTATGTAGTCAAGATGGGATTTGTTCCTCTTATTCGTTGAGAGTTAGATGTCTAAGGCCTATTAAAGTTAAATCATCGGAGAATGACGATTCTATGTCTCTTGGATTTAACATGACATCTGAAACAAAAGGATAGATGATTAATTCACCTAAAACATATTCAAGTAAGGAACTTGAAAAGGATGATGTTATTGAATGGCACTTAGTCATATACATTAGGGGTAGCAAACCGTTGCTAGGCGTTATTTGCTGCTTGCATCAATCTTCTATAAATCCTGTGCAAGTGGGAGATTGAAGGAATTGATCTGCCCAAGATTTATATTAAATTGATGTGGCTAGTGTGATATGATCCAAGTCGGGTCATACCCAATAACAAGCCAAACAAACACCGAAAGATAATTTATTTGTTGATAAAATCATACAAGTAAGTAGTGACACCAATTTAGAAAATTGGATTTTCTAAATTATTACTTTTGTATATGAACATCATTAAATGTTAATTTGTTCATGAGGGATTACTTGTTCATTGTTTAAATTAATTAAACAATAACAAATGACAATTTGTATGTGTTATAAAATTAAAATGGGTTAATTTTATAAAAGGTGAAAGAAAGAGAATGTTTTATAAAAAGGGTTTTATAAAAATTGAAGAGTGTGGGGGACATATGGGAGGCAATTCGGCCGCCCCATATATTCCCTTGGGAACTTCTTTTGCATGCTTTAATTGCATGTCTTAAGACCATCACTCTTGGTCAAAAACATTCTCTTAAAAACCAACACAAGAATATCTCTCATCTCTCTCTTTCTCCCTTTCATTTTCATGGAAGTTTGAAGCAAGAAGAAAGCAATTTCAGCTTCAAAGAAACGAATTTCAGCTTCATAAGAAAAGGTTCTTGGCTGAAGTTTCACGCAAGAAAGAGAGGAATACAAGTTGGTGTTCAAAGCCTAGCAAAGCAAGGTGTTTGTGCAAGCTTGGGGTATGCTATCTTGAGAGCTTCTACCTTGAAGTTTAGCCACAAGAACACATCCATTTCAGCCCTTAAATCTCGGATTTTGAAGCTCCAAAGGTTGTAGTTCTTTCATCTTATTATTGTATGCATTGTATATGAAGATCCATGGCTTGGGGTTATTATAAAATGGGTTTTATAATCAGATCTTAACATGTTTTAAATCTTACATTCCGCTGCGTTTTTCATATAATCAAGTTGTATGAAGCTTTGATAAACATGTTAAACCCCATCATAATATGTATAATAAAATTGATCTAACAAGAAGATAGGTTGTGTGCCTCTCTGCTGTGCGATGACACTGACCTGAGGATAAGCACAATCTAAATATTCTAGAATTCATTGTTGTTTGTGCCTCTCTGTTGTGTGATGGCACTGACCTGAGGGTTGACATCTCATTGAAAGCTCTTAGAATAGTTTCTCCTTGTCAAAACCCGTAAACCGCTCAAAAATCTCCCGAGGAAAGTTGATTACCATATAAGTGTGGCATCCATAAATTCTTGTTGAGATAATAAACTTAAATAATCACCAATGTATGTCAAAAATCTGTGTATAGATTTAGGTGGACAAATATACTGACAATCATCGTGGCAGCATTCCCCGATGGTCAAAATCAATGTGTACTACATAACAGCTCTAGCATGATTTCCTATTAGTGCTCATAACTCTTATATGAATAAGATTCTGTGATTGGTAAATATAACTTTCCTTGCATCTACATAAATATAAAGGTCCCAAATAATTATGTTTATGCCTGTATGATTCTATAAGAATCTTTCTAGATAATATGAGAATGCTTGAAACTGTTCTGCTCAGGGGGAGAAATCTTTTAAGGAAAGTTAAAATGTTTTCAACCCACCTCACATAAAAAATACAAAAATATTGTCTTAACTCAGTTTTGTTTAAAGTTTTTCTTAGTTTTATTTATGTCTGTATCGAGTCGTCATCAAACTATGTAACAAGAGGAAATCTGTGAATGTCACAAATTGAACCTAACATTAATTTGATAAAAGCCTGTTTCTTGAAAGTTAAAAGGATCATGTCTGAGGTGATCACAAGGTCTTAAAGTTAAAAGGATCACGTCTGAGGTGATCAGATGATTTTCAAGTAAAAGGATCACGTCTGAGGTGATCAAATAGTTTTTATTAAAAGGATCACGTCTGAGGTGATCAAAACTTTTGAGTTAAAAGGACCATGTCTGAGATGATCAAAGGTCATAATGTCATATATAAAATTCATGTTTTTGAAAGGTTGGGAAAAGTGAAGTCAAACATAAGAATGAGCCACTCGCACGATTGGATCATAAGTATGGACCAATCACACGATTGGACCATAAGTATGGACCAATCGCACGAATGGACCATGAGTATGAGCTGATCACACGATTGGACCATGAGTATGGGTCAAAGTATAGGATTGGATCATAAGTATGAACTAATCGTACGACTAGCTGAAGAAGTTTAAGTCAGTCGTACGACTGAACCTCAGTCGCATGAATGAATCATGCGTATAGGTCCAGGCGGACGACGGAAACATAGATTAGTATAAAAAGGGGCTTAGTCGGTCGTAAACCCTACTTGACTTCAAAAATCTCAAAAACCACCTAACTACCCTGCCACTCTGCCTAAATTTTTCTTAGTGTGATTACCTCTCCGATTGAGTTTCTAACCATTTATTGTTCATCTACAAGTACTTTGAGAACGAAATCGGGACTAATGAGGAGATTAAATGAACAAAAATGTTCAAAATTGTTAAAAACAAGAACTGTGACTAAAACCCTAAAATAGAACACTTAAATGGACATAAACGTTGATTTAAATGACATTAAGTTTTATATCGAGTCCCTGCGAACCTAATGAATCTAAACTCGAAGTGTAATTGAATGTTTTGACAAAGATTCAAATTTTTGGACTCGAACAGTGTAGATGCGAATGGATAGGCTGATGAACTTCAGTCGCACGATTAAGCCAGACGCACGATTCAATCGGATGATTAAGCCAGACGCACGATTCAATCACACGATTGAATCAATAGGTGACTTAGGCGCACGACTGACTCAACCGCACGGCATAGCATACGACTAAGTTCAGTCGTAGGCTCAATCGTACGACTGAGCTCAGTCGCATGGTTCAATCATACGATTGAACCAGTTGGTCATAATCTGTTCAAATTCAATTGTTCTTTCTTATGAACGGATCTAACGTATGTGTTTCTTGTGTTACAGCAACATGGCTGAGAGATGGACGATAAGCACCAAGCACAACATCTATGCTCATCTAGATGCTACATCCCGGAACGCTTCTGAGTTTCGTCGGGATCATTGCTTTTCTGCGTAGATCGAGGATTTACAGAGCCATCTCGACTCCCTGCACACCGTACAGGTCTATTCAGCAGGCATTCTGGGAGATTGCCACAGTCGATAGATCAGTTGAGCCATACCGCATCCGAAGTTCTATTTTCAGTCAAGACATCGACGTTGAGGAGGACAACTTACGGAGAGTCTTTGATCTGGGTGAGGACGGAGCCTACCCAACCAAGCTACATCCCCTGACTGTTCGGGGATGTTTCCTATGGATCAAGTACGCCGGTGACATCAATGCTGGCATGCTTAACAAAAGCAACAGGTGCCCCCAGTTGAAGTATCTGGCACGCATGATCCTTAAGTGCATTTCCTCCAGGCGTGGAAATGCAGTGTGTTTAGAGGTGATGGATGACACCTGTTCAGTTTCTCTTGTATGTTCTTCACGTATCTAACAGAGAACATCGAGGCGAAGGGCAAGGAAGGCTTCTGCATCCATCCGTGGTTTTTACAGATGATTATAGACGAAAAGCTTCCTTAGTTGCCCAAGGAGAAAGATGATGCAGTGTGTTTAGAGGTGATTGATGACACCACACTGGGTCGGATGAAGGTGTACCGGCGGAAGCAGGTGAAGCCCCCGGTTAGGCAATTATTTGGCCACTTGGCCAACGTGGATTACGTGGCGCCAGCTTGAAAGAAGTGGCGTCACGACGACAGTGATTCTGATGTCGAGCCCATTGTGGTTCCAGCTGACGATGAAAACGATGATGACGACCATGATGATGGTCAGAGTGGTGGAGATGCTGGCTCCAGTCATCCACGAGCCACTGACACGTCTACTACGTCTCCACCACCTCCACACAGTAGTTCCTCAGCTCCTGGTGGATCTGAGCAGGCTGCCATCCATCGGGACTTCCTACTAGATGAAGAGGATGAGGAGTCAGATGATGAGCCTCTGACAAGGACAGTCGGTAGTCGAGTCATGGCTACCGAAAAGGGCAAAGAGGCGGTTGGGGGACGCCAGGCTGGTTCTAAGGGTGGTGATACTGATGTCACTAATCCTACTTAAACACCCGACCACCCAATTAGCCTAGGGGGAGCCCTAATTGCCAAGGGCTCGAGGAGGAAGAGGATGGCCCAGCCACATGGCAAGACGGGCAAGAGGCGAAGGATTGTTCTGATCACTTCTTCCACCACCACAGCTACTACCACCACTCCTACCACCACTACTGCCACCACTACTACCACTACTCCTACCACCACTACTGCCACCACCACTCCTACCACCACTACTACCACCACCACTATGACCACTACAGCCACTACTACTCCCACCACCACTCAAACATCCACATCCGCCTCAACCACCCATACATCAATTCCACCAAAATCCACTCACATTCCCACTCCCATCTACACCACATCCACCACCACACCTACCATACCCCAAGCTGGCATTTCCACCTTATTCCCACCTCCACTGGGATCTTCTCTACCCACTGTTGGGTTAGAGGAACAGTTGGCTAGCCTCAACAGACTGGTGCTCAAGCTACTCGTGACAGATGATCTAAGAGCTAACCAGATGAATCAGTTGATGGCAGTCAATGCTGCTCAGGGCAAACAGATAGCCCAGCTGACAGAGAGGGACGCTGTTCATGAGAGAGCGCTGGCTAGAGCTCACCATGCCCTTACTGCACAAAATGAGCTATTGATGGCATCGGTTAAGAGGATCGAGGAGGTGGAGAAGAAGAACAAGAAACTGGTGTTAAGGCTAAAAGGGACGAAGGGTGAGCCCTTGAAGATAAAGGGTGATGGTGATGATGGAGATGATGACGATGACGATTCTTCTGATGATGAATCGGATGACAATGATAATGAGGTTGAGGCAGGAGGAAGTGGGAAAGATAAGGAAGGAGATCATGATGATGAGCATGAAGGTGATGCCTCTGCATCAGCTTCAAATCCATCTGCTCAGGAGAGGCACACTAAAAGGAATTTGAATTCGAAGACCGTCTTCCTCAGCTCCTCAAGCTGAAGAGACGCCCGATCAAGGAAAAAGTAATGATTAGATGTTTATGTATTTAAAACATTTGTACTTGAATTATGTATTACATTAATGTAATTAATGATCATTACTATTTAAATGTCTTGATTAATTAATTATGTTTTATGTGTTGAATGTTTAATCAAACAGATGAAGCTGAACAGACAGATGACTATGACGTCACCCCCCTTCAGCAAATCAAGACTCAGCTCACTATGATTCTTGATTTGCAAGGGATTGTAAGACGATCTGTGAGCTACACTCCTGAGGAAGGATAGATCATCCACGACCTAACTGACGAGCAGCTCGCAGACATGTTCAGATTAAATCCAGACGAGCTCATTACAAAGACGCTCCTAAGATCGATGTTATTAGTGATGAAGAGCTTTAAGGCGTGGATGAGATTGAGATTAAGGATATTACATCAGAGTATTATCCAAAGTACACTGACCACAAGGGTAATGTTATCCCTGATCTGGGTGAAACATTTGGCAGTGATACTTTTAGAACTCTTGATGAGAAAGAGAAAGAGAAAGAGAAAGAGGAAGATAAAGCCCAAGCCACAGATGTTGATGTTGAGTTAAAGAAGGCTGAATGGGCAGCTTGTTTGAAGGAGATGAGAGCCCAACGAGAACCTCCAAAGCCAAATGCCTACAACAAACTATACCGAGTAAAGAAGCATCAGAAGGTGTCGAGCAAGATCGTAAGTTTGGCATATTTTGAAGACTTGGATGTATATGCAGTCAAGAGAGAGAAGGGGATTGAGTACTTCAGATTTCCGTATGATCTGAAGACTCTTTCCGGTTTTGAGCTGAACAGGCTATCCTGTTTAGATCTTTTGTATGCCAACCCCAGGAAGATGTCGGGTTGGTTCGAGACAGCACTCAAGAAGGAATACCACACCAGATGTGTCAACTTTAGGCCTCAACACCCTAAGAGGTTCATACATAAGACCGAAGTTGATCCTATCTCTTGAAGGCCGAAAGTAGTGCTGAAGTGGAGTCCCCCGTGCACAATGTCTAAGATCCCACTACAGGAGATGCCTCAAGACTTCACTCCACACTTCAAGTGGTGGTATTATGACTGGCGGACGGGAGAAGTGGTCATAGTTTTGCATAAAGAGGGTAAAATAGAGACTATCCGGGTATTTGACCCGATATGTCTAACCAACTTGTCTACAGAAGATGTTTACACACTCTACAATTGGCCACTGTTCTATGACTCGCAGGATATTGTACAAGCTCTACAGTTTCAACACGTTATAAGACTCTACTTTGCGTTTGAGATACACGCTGGAGTCACAAGAGAAGAGAAGTACAAGAAGTTTCAAGAGCACATGAAGAATGTTACACAATAGGCTAAACTAGGTCCAAGGGGGAGTTTGTTGATACATCTTTATGTACCTAGTTTATGATCTTAAATGTAAAATCTTTCGTGTCTTACACTAATGTAATATGATGTAATGTGATGATTCAAAGATATATGAAATGCATTTTGAATGTTTATTTGTGTTTGATTATTTCATATTATTATTGTATTGAGTACGATTCACATGTATGAACTTTATATATAAATTTGATGTTGTTGTACATAGTTCTAAGTCAATAATGACTTAGAAATGTGTTCAACTTAGTCGTGTGGTTATTCATGCTAATAGACCATACTTATGGCCCATACGCATGAATGAACCATACTTATGGACCAGTCGCACGACTGAACCAGGACACTGGATCAGTCGCATGACTGAGACATAGCATTGATTCAGTCGCACGACTGAACCTTCAGTCGTGCGTATGAGTCAACCGCATGAGTCAGTCGCACGACTGAACCATGCTAATGGTTCAGTCGTACAAATGAACACTGAAAACCTATAAATACCACATAATTCATGGCAAAACATAATACTTCTATTACTTTCATACCCTAGCCATCCAGAGCGTCCTAAGTCGCCCATCCAAGTTCATAGTAGGTTCCTGATCGATTCCAACTCTTTCATAACGTTTATTTCATCATTAGATCGATCAGGTTGTTCATTCTCACTGATTTGATCACCAATCAAATAGAATTCCATGCTATTTGATCCGGTCTCACGCAGAATCTGTTAGTACTCCGTACGAAAATGGTCCTAACAACCCAAGCCTTAATGATCTTGGGTTTGCCACTTGTGGCTAAAATTGTTACTCCCTCATGAATGAGTCTAGATTGTTCAGGTTTGATTTTAGACTCAATTGATTCATTATGTTTCGTTTAGGGCGAGGATGATTCTGTTAAAGAAGAACTTAAAGCACTTTGATGTGGCTACACTATCACTTCTTCTTTGACCTTCTCCTTGAGCTTCTTCTGCTTTGAACTTGATGATGATCCTTGATTGTAGAAAGTTCCACCATACTTTGATTTTGATTGTGGTATTTAAGTACCCTTTTCAAAATGGTAAAAGAAGGTCTCATCAGTAGCAGTTGTTTTCTCTTTCAAATCTACCTTCTGGTAAGGAGTTTTGAGTTGAGAATGTTGTTTCTCCTTTTTCTTCTTTGCTTTTTCATCAGCAGATGTTTGCTTCATTGCCTTTGCCATCTTTTGCTTTTGTTGCTGCTTCTTGAGCTTTGAATCTTCCTGACTATCGCTTGATTGTGAATCTGATTCAATTTTCTCAGATTGCTGCTTCTTGGTGCTCTTTGTTTTGTTCTTTTTAGTAGAATGATTATTCTTGTTACAAATAGCACAATGCTTGTTGAAGTAATAATCAGAAGTCATATGATTGTTCATGTTGCATATGGAGCAATAACTGCTGAAGTAGCATTCATCAGTGTTGTGATTATGCATATCACACCACTTGCAGTATTTCTCCCCTGCTACACTCTCAGAGCCAATCACTTTCTTCTCTTTGTTTGCTTCAGAGTCTATCACTTTCTTAAACTCTTTTAAAGGGTTCTTGTTTAGCAGCAGATGATTTTTGTTGCTTAGGATTCACAGCTTTCGGTTGCTTGCTTTCTTCATGATTGTTGAATCAACTGATTTCTTCTTCTTCTGTAGATCTTCTACGGATGTTGATTGTGTTGAGATATCATTTTTCTTCTTCTTCCGTAGAAGTTCTACTGAAGACTTTGGCTTTTCTATGGAAGGGATTTTTGCCCCTTCCGTAGACCCTTCCGTAGAGTCAAGAGTGACTTCAGCTTTAGCTGTTCTTTTTTTTTTTATTGAGATTTTTGCTACTTGTTGAGTTCATGAAGTCCTTCACCCAGTTGTGCTATCCTCTTGTAAATGGTCTTTAGCATGTTTCTTTGCTTTGGAGGATAAGTTAGCTTGATCTCTTCAAGAACTTTAGGCATGATGGGTTCAAATGAACATTCTTTCCCTTGCCCAAACCAGCAACTTTTTGCTCATCATGTTCATCAGACTCACTCAAGTCATCACACTCATCACAGTCAAATTCTGATTCATCTTATTATAAAACTTCTGATTCAGAAGACTTAGTTTCACTCAACTTAGTATCATTACCATTCACCAATTGATTAATGTCAGTTTTTGGTTCAATTTTGGTGCATGGCACTGTAACACCCTAGGCGAATCCCGCATTAGCTGTGGATAGGAGAGATCTTGGTTCATAAGTAATGTGTGGCCTCTAATATCACCAACGCGTTTTGGGCGCGTTGGCTGTGGATGAGAGGAGAACTCCATAGTTAAGCTTGCTAAGGTGGCAGCAATCCAAGGATGGGTGACCTCCCTAGAAATTTTTCATCCGTGCAACTAAAAGCAAATCCATGAGCTCCTCGTGAGCAAAGCAGACAATATTGGTGGTATGAGGGGCGGATGTTACAGGCACAAAATGGTTTGAAACAGTTGGTCATAGACTCAGGTAAAGGGGTATAGTTACCATTCAATAGGGTGCAATAACATTAAAACCTAGCCCATACCTGTTCTTTGATTCAATATGAGAATTTAACAATTTCTCATGTTGCTGAGATGGTAATTGAAACTTCTAAATTTTCACTTCAATTGATGCATGATCAGATGTTGATTTTCTTAAAGAGGTGGTCAGATGCTGAACTTAGGCTTTTTAATTGTAGTTTTTAGAAACAAGTTTATCTTAATCTTTTTGTAAAAGAGGTGATTTTAATCTGATATAATTTATGCTCTCTTACATGAGATTCATTCAAAACCATTGTTTTCTTAACTTTGTTAGCCAATTGTTGAGCATGGACTCTATATCTTTCTTCCTCTTCAACATAACTTGATAAGCATAATCTATCCCTTACCTTTCTAGCCATAAGTGGGACTTTATTCTCCATGTTAGCCATCAAAGCTTGATTTTCTTCCAACAAGTCGTTCTCATAAATACTCCAATCATAAGTTCCATCTTGCAAAATGATCAACCCTGTTTCCTTGGTTTTGCTTAGACCTGCTGATGAACTTGTGGCTGGTGTGGATCAATTTGTAAGTTGAGGTTGTTTGAAAATTCTTTGATTTGCTGATTGTTGGTGAGACTGATGTTGTTGATTTTGTCTCATGTCATTGGTGGATTGCCAATTGCATTCCCTTGAAAAGTGGCCATACAAATTGCAATTGTAACATCTCACCTTTAACTTATCCACACTAATTTCGTTGTTCTCCCTACAGCTACCAATCCTTTGTTTCTTCTGAGATACATCCTGGCTATATAGGTAATCATGGCCATTTGCCATTGCAGATTCATCTCTTCTACTTCATCTAGATGTAGTTCTTCAAGATCTTGCTGGCAGATGTATGCAGGGGTCAAAGTGCTACCCAGATAAGCTTGAACTGAATGCTACAAAGGCTGTCTTCTGTTCTTCTGAGTCCAGAACCAAAGTAATTAGTTCTATTTAATTGTTGTTTTTATTAGAGGATGATCCCTTAGTTGTTGCAGCATGTGGGCTTTTTCCCTCATCATGTTTTCCTCTCTCTTTTCTTGTTGAATTGCTTTGAGCATTTTATTTAGAATACCTTGATGCATAAAAACCAACTTCTTCATTAACATCACTCATAGCACAGGAGCTTCCATCATCATGATTGGAGATAAAAGTACTTCCAACACCCTAAGTTTCTTTGAAATGGTAAGGAGCAATAAGTGCTTTTGTACTCTTGATTCTTGTTTTCTCATCCAGTTCAAGTGCTTCTACCTTAGCTACCAAAGTATGTAGCCCAATGACGTTAAGATCTAAGGTATTCTTGAACGTGGATACTGTTTGGGTCCAACTTTCAGGTAAAGTATGGAGCATCATCTTGTCTAACTCCTCATTGGTGTATTTCAACTCTAAGATGTTCATCTTAGTCACCAACTGCATGAATCTGTTGAGTTGTTAAGGAATAGATTAACCCTCAATATGATGGAAAGTTTCATATTGTGAGCAAAATGTAACCTTCCTAATGCTTCTGATCTCATCACTCCCTTCACAAAGACTATGAAGAATCTTCCATAAGGAGTTTGCTATTTTGTAGTTTTCACGCCTGATTAAGAGGCCTTTAGGTAAAGCCATAGTAAGCATACTATATACTCTAATGTCAACTTTGATCTTCTTTGCATCCTCAGGTGACAGATCCTTCAGACTTATAGGTTGATCGTTGTCCTTGTAATCAGGTCCAAGTGTTGGTGGAATATAAGGACCTTCAGTAATGGACACCCATAAATCAGAATCAATGTAATTCATATGATTCCTGAACCTAATTTTCTATGTTTTGAAATCAACTTTGTTTTCTAACTTTGGAGGTTGGAAAGCTAATACAACAAGTGATTTACTCATCTTAGTTAATTTGATAATTGTTATTTGAAAAAGCAATTCCTTCATAAATGATCTAATTAATGACAAACTCTTAATTATCGGTTAATTAAGTCGTTAAAGTCAAAAATTAATCAATCCTCTTAATAAATTCCAAACTGATATGGAATTGAGGATGTTTGATGATAAGTTTTGTTCAAATTTGTTTGAACAACCGTTTATTATCGATTAGTGACACAGATCTACGAATCAGAATAATTTTGATGTAGATTGATGTTAATCGAGCAATGGAACAGTGCACGTCGAACGATAAATCAGGGTTTGATGATTTTAAATTGATTACACCAAATTGTTGAGTAGAATTCCTTTGTTAGCTATAGATTAGCTTAAATCAACTTGTGTGCTGATTAATTCATTTAATAACACCCTTGAACTGAGTTATGAACTCTCAAGTTGTTATGAACACCCTAAAGTAATTTTACTCAAAATCAACAGATCTAATCAGAAACCTGACAGATCTAATGATATAAACAACCAGTTAAACAAATCGAACATTGATAGATTAATTGATCTAGATCAATGAGCATGTGGCTCTGATACGACCTGTAAATTCTAGGATCAAAACAGGAATTATCAGCTTAGATTGCACGAATGGTGATCACAGAATTATCACCACTCATTGTTTAATTGATTGAAGATGAAATAACAATCGTAATGTGAATAAACGAAGAACAATTCAGATAAATGTAAAACTGATGAACGTAATAAATGACAAACATGTTTGATCCAACAGTTTTCCATTAATACTAATTAAAGATTATAATTGAACAAATAATAATTAAATGATTGCTATTATTGATTGCTAGGGTTCTAATGATGATTTGGTGTGTATTGTTATGGTTACTGTTAGGGTTGCTAGGGTTTGTTGTTAGGTTATGATCGATAGCAATCGTCTTTCAAAAATGTGCACCTATGCCTCATATTTATAGGCTCAAGGTTTTACTGTTAGGGTAACAGTAATTCTCTTGTCGTGATAAGAAAGTTACTCAGAGAATGTCTTGATGTGACGTTCTCTGACTAAAGTGAAGTCGTCCGCAGAAGTTGGCTTTATGACATCACTTTAGTGTTTGACTTGTTGAGTTATTGTACTTAGTGAAGTACATGCATATGTTTTGGTCTTCCATTGGAGTTGAGTCTTCCGTATGACTTTGTTCTTCCATAGATGTTTAGCCTTCCGTAGGACTTTGGTCTTTCGTAGGAGTCTGTCACTTGAAACTTCATCCGCAGCAAGCTATTCTTCTGTAGAAAATCCTCGGATGCACAATTCCTCGTTGTTTTAGCAGAACATCTACGGAAGTACAGAATGTTCATCCGTAGATAGTTCTTACACTTAGTCAATTTACAAAATTGACTAAGTATGGTGTTATTCCTGCAATCACACATATAAGTCAACACAGATATTAGGTTAACCTATACATATATTGCATACAAGAAGATAAATATGTACAGGAGTTTATTACAAAATATGATCAAAATTCTAAGCCTATGTAATGAATATAGACCTATTGACTCTAGATCTAACGCAACCTTTCTCCCCTGTTCAATCCTAATCATCTCTAAACACTACTGAGATAGAACCATTTGTCACCTACTGTTCAACAAAATTCATTTTCAAGTACACACACCCAACTTTTTTCACCTTCCCAATCCCAATCATCAATCAATACAGCAACAACAGAACCACTTTCACCCAATTACACTCAAACAATTTCTCATCTAGAACCACCACAAACTTCAATATCCCCATTTCTTGAATCAACCTCTCAAACTGAAAGCCCAACACTAACTGAACAAGTAAATCTTGAAGATGATCATGATGATGAAGTAAAAGATGGTGCAAGAGAAGAAGTTTGGTTAGAAGTTGAGGGGGAGCATGAAAAGGAGGTTGAACAAGATTTTCAAGCTATTCATGTAGAACAACAAGATGAAAGTGGTTATTACTTTGTTGACATAACAGCCTTTGATGAAAATGATCTAAGAGATGAAGAGATTAATGCGAGCAAAAGTTTTCTGGTTGCTAAATGCAACAATCTGATTATCAAAACTAATTAAAGGTTGGAAAAACTAAGAGAATTGAAGAGGTTGATGAAGGAGAAAGATACAAAAATTGAAATGCAAGAAGAAACCATTAAGCAGTTGAGAGAAGAAGCTAAAATAAATGATGAAGTCTTTGATACTATGGATCAGTTGGTGACTGAGTCCCTTGATTCTGTAGAAAAAGAGAAGAAAGAAAAAGAGAATGTTATGTCAGAGCTAAACAAAGCATTAAAGACTATTTGAACAATCAGCTTTGCTAAAATCAAAGGATGAAGAGATTGAAGCTATTAAAAAGAAGGTGTAAGTTCTTGAATCTGCTATTCATCCAGAACCAATTAAAGAAGCTGCTCAACTTTCAACATCAATAGAAGTTAACCTTCCCTCAATGAATCAAAAAGAACCAACTATCAAATACAATAGAAAGAGAAAGTATTAGGGAAAATTCAAAAGGATGTTATTATGGTTGAAGACTTTCCCAAGAAAGCAAAATCAATATCTCCTAAGCACGCTCCATCAGCAGATCTATCTACTCTGAAACCAATTGAACACAATAAAGCTGAGAGTGATGCAGAGTAGGATGAATTAACAAAGGTTGAGTCATCAAAACTTGCTGAAGAAGCAAAGTCTGATCACTTACTTACTACTGATGATACATTTGAAGAAAGAGCCCAATCCTCCATGTTCATGGATTTGATTAACAATGGTATTCCCTATGACATGGTGGAAAGAATAAACATGAATAAGATGAAACAAGTGTTGAAGGAGTTTGATGCTACAAGATTTATGCTTCTAGTGTGCAACTATGAAACCTTTACAAAATTCCAATCAATTCAGAAGATAAAACAAGATTTGAGTCATTGTGACACAACAAAGTTCACCAAGTACAATATGACATGTTGGCTGCAAAGCCACAGTTAACAACATCATGAACTGAAGGGAAGATCCGTGAGTGAGCTCAGAAAAATGATGGAATATATGATGAAGGTGGAGTTGGAAATAGGTGTCAAGTTCATAATTGAGGCCCCTTATCCTGCAGGCACATCAAGCAAAATCTGCCCCTACTGTGCCAACAGTAGTTGAAAGCAAAGATATACACAAAGGAAAAGATAAACTTATCAAGGAGCCAAGGGATGTAATTCCTAATAAAATTTGGCCTCTGGGAACAACAGTAAGGGAGATCACAGAATAAAAATCAACTCTCATTCAACTATACGATCACCTGACAATCCCAAGATCTGCTGAAGAGAACAAGATCATAGCTTGGAAGTATGACCCAGACTAGGTGTAACACCCGGATATTTTCCTTGAATCCGACGAAAGAAGAAAAAGAAATAAAGTCCAAAGTCGGGGGACCAAACTCGCCAACGCGAGAAAGTTGGGTAAGTGGAGATATTTGAAGGGAGAGGGCAGCCCTTACCCTCTCCCCATACCCATATTTCAGCCAAAAGAGAGAAAGAAGAGAGAAAAGAAAGAAAGGAGAGAAGAAAGCTTGGTTCGAGTGGGTTCGAGTGTGTAAAATCGTCGTGTAGCGGGTCTAAACGAAGCTCTTCTTCATAGTGTAGTTTGTGTGAGTTCTAGGACCCCTATTTTACTTGTTTTCAACTGATTTGGGGCTGGAACACATAGTAAACCCGTTTTTGTATGTGTGTGCATTTGACCAATTTGGATGTGTTTGCGTGTGGTGCATTTGGAGGTTGTTTTTGGGCTTGTGTGTGCTTGAATAGTGTTATAGTATGCATTCCTAAGGTTTAGGATGGTTGACTTGGGCTTAGAATGGGTTTGGATGAGCTTGGAGGTCGAAAATGGCAGATTGGGTTCGGAATGAACTGCATTCTGCATCAGCTAGGGCTAGACGACCGACTGGAGGCCATACGGCCGAATGGAGTGCGATTGAAGTTCATTCGCACGATTGAAGCTCAGTCGCACGACTGGAGGGCCAGTCGCATGGGGAGTCATGCGACTGAGAGCCCAGTCGCATAAGTACTCATCCGTATTAAGTCCATCCGCATGAGGTCCATTCGCATAAGGTCCATTCACATAGTGTTCAACCGCATGAGGTCCATTCGCACGATTGGGTGTTCATCCGCATTGGTATTCATCCGTATTGGTCCATTCGCATGATGTTCGGTCGCACGGAGGCCATGCGACTGAAGGGTTCCCATACGCCCAAATAGGGCTGTTGTACCCGAGGAGGAGCATAGTTTAATTACTGGCTTTCGGGGAAATTGTAGATGTAAGTTTTGACGTGGAAGTTTCCGTAGGTACATGTAAGATGACTATTGAGGTCTTAGAGGGTAGATTAGGCGTGATGTTATTGCATGTTATGCATTATGTATGCTATGTATGTATGATGAGGCCCTGTATGATGATGCTACTATGTACGTTGATGTTCCTTATTATGATGTATGTTTATCTTTCTCGTGGCTTTACGTGTTATGTTAATGAATGAAATGAAAAGTATTACGTAACGTAAAGTGGGAGATAATGAAAAGAGTAACAAAACGAAAGAATGCATGCATTAACAAACGAATGAATGAATGTAAGAAAGGCTTGCAAGCAAATGTATGGAGGTGCACACCCAATGAAGGTGTTAGCTCAACGGTGTGCGGGTTAGCTACCCTGAAGGATGCATACTGGGGTCCAATCTTTATGATTGACCATATGTATGGGATCCTTGCCGCTTGCCCTAGGTGACTGGATCAGCTTCGTGCACAATGTTCATGATTTAATTACCACAGGTCCAGCATCAGCTTCGTGCATAATGTTCGGGGTATAGCATATGGCACTGATTCAAAATGAAAGAGGAAAGATAAGTGATGAAAGTAATTACCCTAGGTACTAGAGCCAGCTCCGTGCCAATGTTCGAGGTCTATGAAAGACCTCAGGCTCAGTTACCCGCTTCATGCACAATTTTCGAGGTAACGTACAAGTCATTGAAAGTAAAGAACGTACAAATGAAAGTAAGAATTTATGAACGAATGTGAAGGAAAGTAACGAATGTGAATGGTAATGACGTACGTTGAATGAATGAAAGTTAAAGAATGAACGAATGAAAGAAATGAACGGACGAAGTATATAACACTGTACGAAACGGGATCCTTGTCACTCGACCTTAGTAATCATGGCTGCGTGCCATAAAGAGGGTAAAGTTTGACAGGATCTAGTTAGAAGTAAAAGACAATGAATGATGAAGATAATAATGATATTACCTATGTGTAAGTATGATGTATGATTGTGTGAAAGTAAAGAAACGGGTTTTAATGAAGGTAAAGTATTTTATTTATAAAACTAGAACTCACTCACCAATGCTGACTTTTTATGTGTTTCCAGTTGGTAGGTAAGGTTGCTGAGGATGGTACGGGGTGGCTACTCAGCTCTTTTGGATGGCATCCATTTATATAATGCTTTTGTGATGTAATGCAACAATATATATTTTGTAATTGACTAACGATGTATTATTTTGCAAAAGCTTTTATGATGAAATGAGATGTCATTTTGATCGATTCTGTTGTGATGTTTATTAAAGCAAATAGAAATGTATGTTTTTGTGTGATGATCAACCAGCTGTAAGCATCCCCGGAATGGGGCCTTACACTAGGATTATGCAGCAACAAAGAGAGCATCTGGGATGATCCAATATTCCCATGGATTGAAACAATCACCTTTCTACCAGATGTAGACATATCTGATCTTTAAAGCATCCTGATCACTAACTATTTGTTGATACATTGTTCCTGGTTTATGTACTTCAATGTAAATGTTCTTTCATTTCTTACACATATTTATTGAAAATGTTTAATGAAATATGATATGCATTTTGATGTTTAACTGTCTTTGTTTATATCATATTCTTATTGTAATTGATATTACTCATATTTATGAACATTATATATAGATTTGAGGTTGTTGTACATAGTTCTGAGTCAATAATGATTCAGAAATGTGTTCAACTTAGTCAAGTGGTTATTCATGCAAATGGACCATACTTATGTACCATACGCACGAATGAACCATACTTATGGACCAGTCGCACGACTGAACCAAGAGACTGGATCAGTCGTATGACTGAAACAGAAGATTGACTCAGACGCACGACTGAACCTTCAGTCGTGCGTATGAGTCAAACGCATGAGTCAGTCGCACGACTGAACCATGCTAATGGTTCAGTCGTACGAATGGATACTGAAAACCTATAAATACCACCTAATTCGTGGAAAAACATAACACTTCGAATACTATCATACCCTAGCCGTCCAGAGCATCCCAGTTAGTCCATCCAAGTTCATAGTTCATTCCAGATCGATTCCAACTCGTTCTTAACGTTTGTTTAATCGTTAGATCGATCAGGTTGTTCGTTCTCACTAATTGGATCGTCAATCAATATAGAATTCCGCACTATTTGATCTGGTCTCATGCAGAATCTGTTAGTACTCCATACGAAAACGGTCCTAATAAGTGGTATAAGAGCTTTGGTTCGTGATTTTGCATGGATTCGATTAGTTTTGGTGTTAAAATCAACGTTTTTACTCAAAAGATTCACTTTTTGCTTCAAAAACGTGTTTTTGACGAGTGCTTGTGTTAAAATTTCGACTTTTCATCATACGGCAGTATAGGGTTCCTGAAAATTTCGTATTTTGTGTCAAAGTGTTCAAAATTCGACTTTTTCCAGCAACAGCATCCTCAGTTGCACAATTAGCTCAATCGGACGACTGAATCCCATTCGCGTAGTTCAATCGCACAACTGGACTCATTCGCATAGTTCATTCGCACGGTTAAGTGATTCCAGTCGGTTGACCTTTATCATCCTCTTCATTCGTACAACTAAATCAAATCGCACGATTGAAGTCATTCGCATCCTTCAATCACACGATTGACCTAGTCGCAATGCTCAATCGCACAAGTGAATTTGTCTTGTCTCAAGTTTGTTAAAGTTTAAGTAATAGAAGATCAGTTTGCTGCATTCACTACCAGAAAAGACTCTCGTATCCAGAATTTTCTTCTCCTGGAAAATGAGATAGGGAATCATAACAAACCGCTGAAGTTGTTGACGTTGGATGAGTATCCTCAGTGGAAACAGCGGTTTGAGATCTATTTGAATGGAGTTGACCCCAATCTTTGGACATCTATAGAGACTGGTTATACTGTACCGGTCAGTACTAATGGGTGAAGTTGACTTTCTGGGGTATGAATGAAGCTCAGAAAGTTCTACATAATGCAGAAAATAAAGCGTATGCACTGTTGACTCAATCGATACCTAAGGATATATTCCATCAATTCTCTGAAAACAAGTAGTCGTTGAAGCTGTAGGAGGCGTTAGAAAAAAGATATGATGGTAATGCAATCTTAAAGGCGCTGAAGGCTAAAGCTCTTAAAAAGGAGTTTGATAATTTCTCACCAATAGGAAATGAGAGCTTAGATGATATCATGATCGGTTTTATCATTTGATAAGCGAACTGCATACTCATGGTGTGATAACATCTATGGAAGACAAAGTTTCTAGTTTTGCTGATGGTCTGCCAGACAAATGGGATCCATTTGTGTCTAATCTGAGACAAAATGACACTCTTGCTACTTTAGGCATAAATAATTTCATTCTAAAGTTAAGGGAGGAAGAACTACGGCTGAAATACAAGTCTAAGAAAGGATCCTACGCATAGAATCCTTCATTGTACCACTCTGTTCCTACTCCAGCTTCATCAGGGGCACCATTACAAACAGCATTCGTATCTAATTCATCTGCTCCTTCCAAAGTAGTTCCTCGGGAAGCGTTAGGTTCATCTGCAACCCAATATATTGTCCCTGATTCTAACCCTACCAAGCTGAAAACCAAGAACCTCGGAAATGTCACTGTGGAAGTTGACAAAGACCACATGGATCTTCTAGCAGCAGTTGTTCAGTCTTATGATGGGTTAGTCGCTGGTAAGATTGGAAACTGTCATCTAGCCGGTGAAGATTATGAGCAGGTAGATGAAACGGAGCTGGAAAGAATGGACATCGTGTGGGCCTTAGCCAGTGTTGTTAGAAGGGCTAAGAAGTTAATGAAGAAGACGAGGCTGAACTTGGTTGCCACCAAAGACACTACATTTAGGTTTGATAAAACCAATGTCACATGCTTCAACTGTGTTGAAAAGGGGCACATTAAACGTGAATGTGTAAAGCCGAAGAAGACAGGTAATGGAAACCCTTTTCCTTCATTCAACCGTCAGGACAAAGAGAAGATTGGTGCAACATCAAGCAAAGAGTCAAAAGCTATGGTCACTCAAGGCGATGAAGGACAAGACTGGTCTTTTAGATTTGTATCTAAGGGAGAGTCAAATGTAGCATAGGTTGATGATTTGGATGATGGATCTGCAAGCGAGGGAGACATCATAGCTGAGCATGCACGTTCAGATTTTGAAGAAGCTATGGATGTGGTAGATCATCTTGTTGAAGAAGAGTTTGCTGCAAACTCAGAATCTCCAGTCATTGAAGAGTCTGACTCTGCTTTTATGGCCGATTCGTCCAGTTCCGTAGGGGCATACTCTAAAGATGAATTATTTGATAAACATGCTTGTGCTAAATGTGATAAATTTAGAGAAATGAAAGGATCTGGTATCTAGTTTGATCAATTAGATTTGACTCGCAGTGGAATATTATAAGAATTAGACAAATTCAAGCAAGAACACAAAGGATAATTCAATGGAACAATACGGTTATTGAGAGAAAAGGTATTTCTGCAAAAAGGAATATTTCATTCAACACACGCTTCAGCGATTACAAAATTAGGTCAGCCTTCCTTTTATAAGGAAGGTGACGTCAGCTGATGTCACTTGATAGTGATATCTAACCGTTATTACAACAACTACTGAAAGATAGACTAAACTACTGAAGATGTCTACAACTGCTGACATCTTCTTACAAAAGTTAAGTGTAGTACTACTATAACTACTGAAACTACAACTACTGAACTACAATGTCTGAAGAACAGGCTCTTCAGATGTTTTATATCTTGTAAACTACTGAGAGAAAACAACTGAAACTAAAATAGAGAACTACTGAAAAGAAACCATCACAACAACTGAAGAGTACTACTTCAGCTGTTGTGACAACCTCTGAAGTCTTCAGTTCTTGACTTCAGCTGATGTAGTCTTCAGTACTTGAACTTCAGCTGATGTCTTCAGTACTTGAACTTCAGCTGATGTCTTCAGCACTTGAACTTCAGCTGATGAAGTCTTCAGTTGTTGTCATCAGCTGATGAAGCCTTCAGCAGTTGTTGTGATGTCTGTGGGACTTAAAGGTTTTTCTGATCAGGCTCATTGGTTCTTTTGGTACAACAAACTCCCCCTGAACCAATGCAGCCAAAACCTTTAACTTTATTGATGTCCCACTTATTAGGCAGAAAATTTTTATCTTTTTCTTCTGGATCAGCTCAGAAATGACCAATATCAGCACAGGCCAGGGAAGAGGTTTCAAAGATCTGATTGGCATAGGATGGATGGGAACTCTGTCTTGGGGAACTGGACATAGAGCTGTTACCCCATCCATAGAACCTACTTCCCAACTATGAGTCTATAAGACTCTCTCACATAGGCCTCAATTAGGACTATTTGATCCTCCATGGTAAGATCTTCAGCTTCTCCCTCAAAAAGGACTCAGGCCCATAATACTCAGACAGGTATTTGACCTGTTTCCCATTTCTTAACTCCACTGTTGTGATATCTCTGTAAGCAAATTCATCAGAGTGATTACCCTCTAGCAACAGATGGAGTTCATTCTGTCTGACTTCCTTAAGCCTCTTGTATATTAACCCCTTTTTCACCATTTTGTTCTCCAATAACTTTTGTGGGGGAAGTTTGGCTTTATAGGCTTTCTTGAAGTCTTCTAGGATCTCCTAGGGTGATACTACAATGGCCAGCAAGATCACTGCATCTACAATCTTTTTCACTTGGCCATTGTATCTGTGTGGAATGTTTTTCTTGTGAATCCTATGACTCACCCTGGGATCAGGCCAAATCCTTATTCTCTCCTTCTGATATTGAAAAGTTTGTTTAAGAGCATATAACCTCTGAGCATGTTTTCTCATGGATATAATTGATGATGTTTGAGTATAAACTTTGTCAACCATTCTCAACAGCTCCTCATCATGTAATTTATGTTGTTGCTCTTCTTCAAGTTTTACATTCATAGTTTCCATCTGGATTGCAGGAGTGAGTGTTGGTTTACTCTTGGCCTTAGGCAATGTAATGATAGCTGAAATAGGCAGCCTGTCCTCATCCTTATCATCATCTTCTTCTTCTTCTTCAAACCTCAACACCCTTCTCTTCCTCTTCTTGGGTGCATCATTGGCTATTGGTTTCTTGGGTAAAGAAGTTGGTTTTGTGGGTTGTGATGTGGGTTGTTTTGGTGTGGGAGATTGGACAGGCTGTTCTAGCATTTTTGCAAGAGAAGCTTTGGTATGCTTGGCTAGATCAGTCCTGCTCCCAGCACCAACTTCATTCAGGGCTTCTATGATCATCCCTTTAGTGAATACCTCAGACGAACAGATCTTGTTGGTTATTTTCAAGATACTGTCCCTGGACCATGATTTGACCTTAAGGACTGATCTCCCCAGATACTTCAAAATGAATCTTGCCATAGCTTCAAGTCTCTCCTTCTCTTCTTCACTATAGCAAGACCATCGGTGTTTAATCTCTTAAATCTCCAACCTCCTGATCTCATAATCAAGCTTGGATGTATCAAAGCCTTGCCTAAATAGCTGATCAATGATTTTATCCATTGACCTGCTGTGTTGGTCATCAGCTTCCTTGATCATTTCATCTAGCTTCTTTTCATCATGGGTCTTTTCACTTTCACCACCCTTCTTCTTCTTATATGTAACATGAAAGTCCTTTTCTTTTTCAAACTCCTTCTCCATCTCCTTCTCCACCTCCATCTCCTTTTCCACCTCCTTCTCCACCTCTTTCTCTTTTTCTTTCTCTTTCACCTCTTCAACTCTTTTCCTCTTGATTACTTTCACTGACTTAGACTCCCCCTTTTTGGTTGCATTGGTTGTAGGGGTTTGAATGTCAGAAAGTTTCTTTGACACAGCATCATCAACCAGGGTTTTGATGTTTGAAGGAAGCCTCTCATCAAGGGTTTGATTCATAATATCAGTGATGATGGGAGTGATGAGAGGCAGGGATGTTTTAAAGATAGTAACCATTTGCTCAGAGGGGTTCTGTCTATGAGAAATGGTGCCAGGAGCAGAGGCTGGTGGCTGAGTATATGGGAGTGGCTCTGTGTGTGGGAGACCTTCAGAAGAAGGTGCCATCTGTGGGTGAATGTTGGCAGATGGACTTGATTCTAGAGAGAATTTAGCAAGTAGTTCTTTTAATCTACTTACCTTTTCCTCAAGAATAGTGTTCTGGGCTAGAACATCGTAAAAGAAGCCCAGGTCATCATCAGTGTTAGCTAAATCACCTGACCTCCTGATTATATCAGGATGAACATGTGCTGAGTGTGGATCAGTATGCACATGTGCCCCTTTGTCTTGGAACTGGGGACTTCCTGCCTCAGGATTAAATCCTTCATCAGCATTTGCCTCTGGTGAGGACTTAGAGATGTTACCAACTTCACCCTGTTCATGCGCTGAAGCAGGAGAAGTGGCAGCCTCACCAGATGTGCTGATCTCCTCTTCCACACAAGGAGATAGAACATTGTAATCCCTGTGCTATGGGCTCTCAGCAACACTTGGATCCTCCCTCTCAGTGGTTGAGGTTTGCCCGGTTGTAATAGGTTCCTGGGGAGAGGGTGGAGTGTTAAGCTGAGTCAGCACTTTTGCAATTATAATGGTTGGACTTTGTGGGGCAGTTGCAATAGGAGATAGGGGTGAACCAGTGTGCACCTGGGGAGAGTGGTGCTCTTCAATGGTAACCTTCTCAAGTGAGAAAGGTTCCAAAAATGTGGCTGCCCAAGAAGTGGTTGCTTCAGGATCTTGTTGAGAGGATTCCTGAGCGGTTATGGCTGGTAGAGTCTTTGTAACTACTGGGGGATTAGTACCAGTAGCTACTTCCTGCCATGTTGGTGCAGGGGCATCCTCAGGGGACTCAACTCCCTGAGTAGCCTTTTTGGGCTGTTTCGTTATTGGCTTGGTGGGGACTTTGGGTTTGGAAGTGGAGGCTGTGGGTTCCCGCTGCTTGGGTTTTAGCAGCTTGGCAGCCTGTTTGAGGTATGTGTCTGAGTTGTGCCTGGAGTATACTTCAGGCAATACAGCCAGAGCAGGGACTCCTAGGCCAACAAGGCCCTCAGTTTTTAATTGTTTTTCAATAATGGCCATGAGGAACCTTGGATATAATATCCATCTAGTAGCCACAGGTTTCATAGCCACATCTTTTAATTCTAAAAAGATTATTTCAGAAAAATTAAGATTTTGTTGCTCAAGGATAGAGTACAATACCTGCTGCCACCTTGATGACATTTGATCCCATGAAGATGATTTGGGGGCAAGGCACACATTGACCATGTGAAAGATAAGGCGTTCAGGATCATGAAAGTGCTTCTTCAGGATTGTGGAAGCGCGGAGGTCACCTTGGTATCCATGGTGGGCAAAAGATAAATCGATTGTGCCCTTTGGATACTCAGTGACGAAGGTGGCATCATTCAGATTTAGGGTTTGTCGAATGATGTCAGAAGTGATGACCACCTTCTGTTGGTTGACAAATGACTGGAGAATGACCTCGGTGTCATTTTCACCAGTTGTAATGGTGACGTTTGTCCAGAACTGTATGAGGGATTCGGCGTGGATGATTGGATTTAGACGAAAGGCCGTTTTGTAAGGAGATGCAACCATCATATCGATGGGGCATCGAACTTGGTCCAAAAGGATGATTTTGTAAGGTAGGCTACACAGTTATGGTGTGGTTTGAGCTGCACGGTCGCCATTAATGTGAGAGAGAAGTTTTAGAGTTTTTGAATGTGTAGGTTATGAGAATGAAAAACTCTGAAGTTAGGGTTAGGTATTTATAGGGTATGGTTATAAAACGGCTGATAGAAAACGTCTGAAGGTTTTGCTGTTAGTCATCAGGTGTTTGAAACGACTGATGACATGGTTTTAACCTTCAGAGGTTGTAAACGACTGAAGACCTGGTGTTAGTCATCCGTAGTTGAAAACTACTAAAGATATGGTTTTCTTCTTCAGAGGTTGTAAACAACAGAAAACTTGGTGTTAGTCATGAGTAGTTATAAACTACTGAAGACATGGTTTCGGCTTCAGTTGTTTTGATATGAAACAGCAGTAGTTTGAATCAGCTGAAGAGTAAATTTACTCATCAGTTGTTATCGTCAATTCAGATGTTTCATTCTGACCTCAACATTTACTCATCAGACTTTGGCTAATTTTCAGACGTTTCATTGGCCATCAGCTCTTTGTAATATTTATTCTTCAGCTCTTGTGAACAAAAGTTCAAAAGATCTGTGAAAATAAATTATTCTTCAGACCTTGTGAACAAATATTGTCTTCAGTACTTGTGGAAGATTACACATCAGTACTTTTGGACAAAATTTGTTCTTCAGTACTTATATGTTAGAAAAAGGCATCAGGAGTTATAACCTCATCAGTAGTTATAACCGCATCAGTTCTTTTCAATGAATAATGTCTTCAGTACTTTGAAGTATTTTAGTCTTCAGTAGTTATGAAAAAATGCTGAAGACTAAATAACTCATCAGTACTTATTTTTGACATTTGTATACTAATGCTCATCAGTACTTGTGATCTGAGAGCACCAGTATTAGTCAAGTTATTCCAGCTGCAGCATACCAAGCCTTAGCACCAGATTTTAAAAGTAGCACTGTCCAAAGGCTTAGTGAATATATCTGCAAGCTCATCAGCACTAGGAACAAACTTTGGATCAATCAGACCTTTTTCATAACAATCCCTAATAAAATGATGTCTGAACTCAATATGTTTGGTCCTAGAATGTTGGACTGGATTCTTAACTATACAAAGAGCTGAAGCACTGTCCATTAGTAATGGAGTCTTAGTCTCTGTAATGCCATAATCCAATAATTGATTCTGAAGCCAGAGTACCTGAGATGTACAACTTGCAGCAGTAATGTACTCTGCTTCAGCAGTTGATGTAGCAATTGAAGTTTGTTTCTTACTCTACCAAGAAACTAAACAATTGCCTAGAAATTGGCATCCACCAGAAGTTGATTTTCTGGTGACTTTGCACCCTGCATAGTCACTATCAGAGAAAGCAACTAATTTGTAAGAGTGCCCAGTGAAATACCAAAGTCCTAGAGATTGAGTTCCTTGCAAGTATCTAAAGATCCTTTTGACTGCAATCAAATGGGATTCTTTAGGTGCACCTTGAAATCTAGCACAGACACAAGTTGCAAACATGATGTCCGGTCTAGAGGCTGTAAGGTACATCAAGGAACCAATCATACATCTGTAAAGGGTTTCATCAACCGCTTTACCTTTCTGATCAACATCCAGTTGTGTGGTGCTGCTCATGGGAGTAGAACAGGGCTTACAGTTTTGTAAATCAAACTTTTGAAAAGATCTTTTGTATATTTGGACTGATGAATGAAAGTTCCATCAACCCTTTGTTTGATTTGCAAACCCAGAAAGAACTGTAATTCTCCCATAGCACTCATTTCAAACTTTTGTTGCATTAACTTTGTAAATTCATCACACAACCGTGGATCAGAGGATGCAAAAATAATATCATCAACATAAATTTGAACAAGTAGCTTATGCTGTCCCACTTTCTTTATGAATAAAGTTTTATCTATGGAGCCTCTAGTGAAATTATTTTGAAGAAGAAAATTTGATAATGTTTCATACCAGGCTCTAGGAGCTTGATTCAACCCATATAGAGCCTTATCAAGCTTATACACCCAATCTGGATGTTTATTATCCTCAAAACCTGGTGGTTGACACACATAAACCTCTTCTTTTATGTTACCATATAAGAATGCATTTTTGACATCCATTTGAAAAACTTTAACATTATGGAAAGTAGCATAAGCTAAGAACAATCTGATTGCTTCCAGTCTGGCTACAGGAGCAAATGTTTCATCATAATCAATACCTTCTTCTTGTGCAAACCCCTGTACAACCAGTCTGGCTTTGTTCTTGACAATTTGACCCTTTTTATCCTTTTTATTCCTAAACACCCATTTAGTGCCTATTGCACACTTACCTTGGGCTAAAGGAACCAGCTCCCACACTTGCTGCTTTTTGAACTGAAGAAGCTCAAGTTGCATAGCTTTAACCCATTCATTGTCTCTTAATGCAACATGATAATTCTTTGGCTCTTGCTGACTGATGAAGAGAGCATAGAAGCAGAAATTTGACAATTGACTTCTGGTTGAGACTCCAGCATTGATATCACCAATGATCTGAGACATTGGATGATCCTTCAGCTCTTGATAAACAATGAGGTCTGTGCAAGTGTTTGTAGAAGATTCAGCAGCAGCAGATGTTGATGGAGATTCTTGAAACCATATAGGAGATGGAAACTCAAATGAGTAGATGATTTAAAAATCTTATCAGCATTTGTTGTGGATGGAGCTGCTGAAGCTACAGGAGCATCAGGTTTAGATGACTCAGGCAGTTGATCACTAAACCTTAAAAGGTGAGTACTATCAGCATCATCATCAGCACCACCAGGTGGAGAACTATGTGCAGTTGGTGATGGAGTATCAGGAATTGCAACAGCTGGAGACTGTTAAGGAACATATTGCAGTATGTCCAAATCAAATAGCTCCACAGGGGTTTGTGGAATTTTATCCTTTGGAGATTCATTAAACTTCACATGCAAAGTTTCTTCAACCATCTTTGTTCTGCAGTTGAAAACTCTGTATGCCTTGCAAGTAGATGAATATCCAACAAAGTACCCTGCATCCACCTTTGATTCAAACTTCTGAAGTGGATTCTTTGTGTTGAGAATATAACAAGGACACCCAAATACTCTAAAAAATGAAATCAAAGGGGCCAAATGATGCAGCACTTCATAAGGAGTCTTCATCAACCTCTGATTCACTAATACTCTATTCTGCACATAGCAAGCTATGTTGATAGCTTCAGCCCAAAAGGTCAATGGCAAACCAGAATCAGCCAACATTGACCTGGCAGCTTCAACAAGTGTCATGTTCTTTCTCTCCACCACTCCATTTTGTTCAAAGTTCTTGGAATGCTAAACTGCCGCTTGATTCCCTTTGACAGGTAGAAGTCATCAAGTATGTGATTTCTAAATTCTATGCCATTATCACTCCTAACACGCTTAACTGGAAGGGAATATTGTTTCTCAACATACAACACAAAGTTCATAATAGCTTGTGCAGCTTCATCTTTAGAGTGCAAGAACAAAGTCCATACAAATCTGGAGTAATCATCCACAATTACCAGACAGTATTTCTTCTTTGCCGTGCTCATCACTCTGACAGGACCAAAAAGATCCATATGCAATAATTATAAGCAGGCAGTGGACTTTGGCTCTTCTATTGGAGGGAATGATACTTTGTGTTGCTTCCCTTTTAAGCAAGCAGAGCAGTTGTCATCACATTTGAACTCCTTCATTGGCAATCCTCTTACTAAACCATGGTGAATCAGCTGGTTCATGTTTTGAGATTCACATGACCAAGCCTTCTATGCCATTGAGTAGATTCCTGAGGAGAAGCCTTGGAGAACAGGCAAGGATGGCCTTTTAGATCGATTTTCTTTGACAAGTCCAAGGCATATACTCTGCCTATCCTGTTGGCCTTCAGGAGAGTATGATCATCCAATACCTTGTCAATCAAACTCAGAACTTTGGAAGACAGAATCCTACAGTTCTGACTGGTGAAAAGGGCAACATGACCTTTATCACACATTTGACTGACACTCAAGAGATTATACTTGAAATTCTCCACATGGTTGACATCATCAAACCTTATTTCACCATTGGAAACAAAGCCTTTGCCGATGATGTAACCCTTAGCATCATTGCCAAAAGAAACAAACCCCTTCTTTCCTTGAGATTAGTCATTAAGAAGAGAACTGCTCCCTGTCATATGCATGGATCCTCCATTGTCCACATACCAGATGCTTCTTTGGCATTCTGAAGAACCATGCATTCATCACAAGAAACTAGTTAGCTTTTGAGACCCAAACCATTTTGGTTTTGGGTATGTTCTCATCAACAGATTTCACACTAATGGGTTTGTCATGAGTTGCAGCCTGTGGTGATGGAGATGGTGCAGAAAAGGATTCCTTTGGTTTAGGCCTAGGTTTCCTTTTCTGTGGTTTAATCATAGGAACATCTATTTGGTTGACTCTCCCAATAGAGGTTGAACCATCATAACAAGTTGTGTCTGATTGGTTGCTAAAGCCTTCAGCTCATCAGACATATCAGTGCTTGATCTTGATGGATTCCTGTGTTGCACCATCTTTCTGTGAACACCTCCAGCTGTTTCCTGATTAACCCCTTCCTTCTTTTTGGATTTCTTTAAGGATTTTAGGGTTTTAGGTTGAGATGCTGCTGATACAAACTTGGTTTCAAACTCAACTTTTATTTTGTTAATTTTCTCTTTTATGTTCTTATCTTTGTTTAGTTTTGAACCCTTTCTGTACCAGCAATCATCAGTGAGATGATTGAATAAGCCACATATTTCACATGGCTTTTTTTTCATCTTTTGTTGATCAACTGCTGAAGAGGATAAAACTACTGAAGATTTGTTCTTCAGTACTTTCTTCCTTTCAATACTTGTGGTAAGTACTGAAGGATTCTTAACTACTGAAGATTTGTTCTTCAGTGGTTTTCTATCAGTACTAGCAGTTTTCTTCCTTTCAGTACTTGCAGACTTCCAGATAGATTCGTCAGCAGTTTTCAAACCCTTTCTACTTTCAGTAGTTTGGGTTTGTCTTCAGGTGTTGTAACTTGCCCATTAGTACTTTGAGTACTTTGTTAGACAACACCTAAAGTGATCAACTCTTTTCTGATCATGTGACTGTCAGCATTTGAACCATCAACTGCTTATCAGCTGATAGATGGATGAATGCTGACTTCATCCTCTAATTTTGGTGCATTATCAGAGGATGAATCACATGATAAGGTGGATTGGTTATTATGGATGAATGCTGACTTCATCCTCTAATTTTGGTGCATTATCAGAGGATGAATCACATGATAAGGTGGATTGGTTATTACTTTCTCCTTCAGATTCTACTTCTAACCTAGGAGTAAAATCTGTAGGAGGAGCAGTGTGATTATAACCAATTTCAAACTTCACATTGGAAGCTGTTTGTTTGCTTAGAAGCATTTGAAAACCCTTACATGATGTTACCCAGCGTTCACACTCTACCTGGGTAGATGCAAGAGTTTCTTTGAGGTCCTTATACTTCTCTAAAAGTACCTCTTCCTTAGCGTTATCATCAGTGATTTGACATTTTAATTTGTAAATCTCATCATTTTTTTCATTTAGCATAGACTCAAACTTAGCTTTTCTTTTGGAAATTATGTTCTCTAGCTCAAGATTTTTGTTAATTAGAGCTACATTTGCTTCTCTAATAGATGCAAATATGGCTATGCATGATTCAGAACATAACTTGGCCTTGGCCTCTGAAGATACCTGTGATGTTGAAGCATTTGAGGTTGAACCATCAGTAGACTCCAGGGCCATAAGAGAAAGATTTCCAAAAGGATTATCACCACCATGTTGATCAGCACCAGGGAATAGTTGTTCATGATGACCAGACATATCATCTGGTAGACTGCTCCAGTCAACAACACCAGGGGTGAAAAAGCTGTGATGTGGTTGAGATTGAGATAGTTGATGAGATTGAGATGGTTGAGGTTCAGGAAGGGCATGTGGTTGTTGAGTAATGGGTGCTTGAACCTGACTTGTCTGAGGCATGTAAAAGCAGGGGTAAGTGTATGGCATAGGACTTTAGGAAGAAAATATGCAGGTGATGATTGAGCTTGTGATGGATGACCAGAACTGGTGGAATGTTGCCCTTAGTTTTGTGAGCTATTGCCTAGGAAGGTCACAAAGGGTGCAGATGAGTTAGATCTAGATGATCTACACTCTCTTGCAAAGTGTCCAAGCCTATGGCACTTGTGACACCTCAACTTGCTCTTCTCAAAACCAACTTTGATTTTGCCAGAGAGACCGGGAATTTCCTACCAGTTCATTTGTAGAACTTTTGAGATCTGATATTGATCATTGCCATCTGGCTCAAAATATCCATCTCTTCCAGATCCTCATCCGGAATTCCTTTCAAGTCCTCCATCAAAAAGCACAGATTATCACTGCTACCACCTAAATTACAATCCATACCAACAAAGCATGTTCTCCATAGTTTGTAGAGAAATCAATATGCTCATCATATGATCCTTCTGATGCAGCATACTCTGACTCCTGACCAACCAAGGCAGTGTTGCCTGGTACAAATTCATCAGTGAGCTTTCCAGATGAAGACAACTTCCTTTTCTGTTCTATCTCTCTTTCGAATGTCAGCAGTTTCCCATGAAGTTGGGTGAGAGATAGAGTGGCCAGATTTGCACTGGAGCGTCGGACAATAGTGTATGTGTCCCATCTCTCAGGCAGGGATCTTAGGAATTGGTTGTTCATCTGGTTGTTTGTATATTCTTCTTTGACCATCTTCAGCTCAGAAATCAAACAGGAAAATCGCTCAAACTGTTGAGTCAGAGACTCACCCTTCCTATGAGAGAATGTCTCATATTGCTGGGCAAGGATTTCCCTAGTATTTGCCAAGACCTCATCAGTTCCTCCAAAGTGTTCTTTCAAAGCAACCCAGAGGTCATGAGCAGTTTCATGATGCATAAGCCCTGAATATATTTCATTAGGCAGTGCCATGGCCAGAATTCCATGGGCTTTAGCATCAATTTCGAATAGCTTTAGATCTTCATCCGAATACTGATCAGGTTTCTTCGGAACCTTATCATTTGTTTTCGGAAGACTCACCGTAGACTTGTATGGTCCATGCACCATAGATTTCCAACATCCTGCGCTGTTGATAGACACGTGATGGAGCATACGTCGTTGCTATATGTTATACTCACTCCTAACAAGCATCGGAGGCCTTGTTGAGGAGCCAGTATTGTGAGGATCACTGGTTGGTGTCGCCATTTCACAAATTCAAGCAAATTCAAAGTAATTTCAACAAATCTAGCTCAAAACCACGTAAAACCTCAGATTAATTGACCAGAAGCAACAGAAACTCAAACTCTATAACCGATTCCTGCAAATTTGTTAATTCAATCAAACGTAGATATCAAAAGAGCAGTTTCAATGATCAGTTGTTAAATCGATCAATGATTAACCAACTCGGATACCATTTGAAAGGATCTGGTATCTAGTTTGATCAATTAGATTTGATTCGCAGCGGAATATTATAAGAATTAGACAAATTCAAGCAAGAATACAAAGGATAATTCAACGGAACAGTATGGTTATTGAGAGAAAAGGTATTTCTGCAAAAAGGAATATTTCATTCAACACACGCTTCGGCGATTACAAAATTAGGTCAGCCTTCCTTTTATAAGGAAGGTGACGTCAGCTGATGTCACTTGATACTGACATCTAACCGTTATTACAACAACTACTAGAAGATAGACTAAACTACTGAAGATGTCTACAACAGCTGACATCTTCTTACAAAAGCTAAGTGTAGTACTACTATACTACTGAAACTACAACTACTGAACTACAACGTATGAAGAACATGCTCGTCAGATGTTTTATATTTAGTAAACTAATGAGACAAAACAACCGAAACTAAAATAGAAAACTACTGAAAAGAAACCATCACAACAACTGAAAAGTACTACTTCAGCTGTTGTAACAACCTCTGAAGTCTTCAGTTCTTGACTTCAGTTGATGTAGTCTTCAGTACTTGAACTTCAGCTGATGTCTTCAGCACTTGAACTTCAACTGATGTCTTCAGTACTTGAACTTCAGCTGATGTCTTCAACACTTGAACTTCAGCTGATGAAGTCTTCAGTTGTTGTCATCAGCTGATGAAGCCTTCAGCAGTTGTTGTGATGTCTGTGGGACTTAAAGGTTTTTCTGATCAGGCTCATTGGTTCTTTTGTCCAACAAGAAAGCATTGACTTAAAATTTGCTACGTTATTAGAACACAATGATAATCTGGTAAATGACTTAAAACTGTGCACTGAAGCAAATCGTGTTTTAAAACAAAATGAGTGCAGTTTTAAAGAAAAGATTGAACTGCTAGGGAAACAACTAAAGGAAACCGAGGTTGTTGCCCTAAATCAATCAAATGACATTAAGTTCTATCTAACCACTTTAGAGGTAACTAAAAAGGAAAAAGCAGTCTTGCAAGTCGAAGTTGAATCATTAAATCAAAAACTGCATAGTTTAGCAAGTTCCTCTCACATAGTTCAGAATTTAGTGAAAGAACATAATGGTGGGGAAGGCCTGGGATATAAAGTAGTACCACCACTACATGCAATCCTTTTAAATAGTAAAAGTAAACTAATAAATAATAACCCGGTTAACGATCATGTGGTGACTACTCCTCTGGTCAGTGATCCAGAGTCCATAGGTAAAACTGTGTAGTCTATCACTGAACAGAAGGCTACTACTTCAGGATTGAAAGATAAGATGCTTAAAGAGGATTTGTGCGACAAAGTTGAACAGGATAGTGTTGGGTCGGGTTCACAAACATCTACGTCAGAACCTAAAATGCTAAACCAACAAATCCTAAACGTGTTAATCATCAAAATCCTGAAAAAAAGAAAGAAAAATATGCTCAAAATGTCAAAACAATTAAGTTTGTTAAAGAATATGAAGCATCTAAGAAGGATAAGACATAGACCAGCTCGCGACCAGACTCAACCCCTCACAGAAGATCTCCCCCGCCTATCGAAGGGAGATCCTTCTATAACTGAGGAAAACGAGGACATATTTCTCCAAATTGTCCTCATTATTAGACACTTAAAAGAAAAGTTGAACTTTTTGATGAAAAACCAAGATTTTTCAAAAATAGATCTAATACTCTTCCAAGATACCAAACTCAACACAAACAAGCTCAAAGCGAAGTTGTGTTGCCTAAGGTTAAACCTAGGACTGTTAGTGAACCAAAGGTTCATACCATAAGCCAGTCATCTGTTTACCACAAACAGGCCTTGCACAAAACTGGTTTATGGAAAGAAAAGTCAAGTAACGTGTCTGACAGTGAGGACAAGAAGAAGAAAGATGTGTCCTCGTCCTCTGAAGGTCAATGGATTGAGTTCATGATGTGTGATATCTCGGGGATGTTGATACATATGTACCTAGATTCTGATCTCAATGTAATATCTTTGTAATGTCTTACATATATGTAATTGAAAGATGATTAATGAAATGCAAATGGTTGTATGTGCTTATAATGTTTAATGTTTCATTAATGGGTTGTGTAATGTATGGTTGATTAATTATAAGTAGGTGATTGTTTGAATTGATATGCGTAATGTAATGATAACTAATACGTTCAAACTTATCATTATGAAGTTATCATGTGAATGGCCCATGCCAATGGACCATACGCATGAACAACTTCATGTGAATGACTCAGTCGCACGAGTGAACCAGAAGACTGCATCAGTCGTAAGACTAGAGCATGATATTCGACCAGTCATACGACTGAATGCTCAGTAGTGCGTATGGATCAAGCGCATAGCTCAATCGCACGACTGAACCATGCGTATGGTTCAGTCGCACGAATGAGAAACCCTTACCTATAAATACCACTTAATTTGTGAAAAAACAGAAGACTTCGAATACTTGCAACCCTAGTCGACCCAGAACTTCCTGTTCGTCCATTCCAAGTTTGAAGAACGTCTGAGATCATTCCTAGTCCATTCTTAACGTTTTCTAATCGTTAGGTTTGATCTTGATCACGTTCTCCCTTATTGGATCACCAATCAAATAGGATTCTGCACTATTTGATCTGGTTTAACGAAGAATCAGTTAGTACTCCGTACGTACACGGTCCTAACAAGTGGTATCAGAGCATTGGCTCTTGATTCTTCGTTGATTCAATCAAGTTTTTGGTAAAGTCAACGTTTTTATGCGAAAAGATCCAATCTTTCTGCTAAAAATCAAGTTTTTACGTGTGCATGTTCTGCAAAATCAATATTTTTCGACTTACAGCCGTCTAGGGTGTCAAAACTAGCGTTTTAGGTCAAAAGTTGCGAAAAACCTTGATTTCAGCAGTCTCAGTCGCACGATTATATCAATCGTACGACTGTAGTCCAGTCGCCAGTTCATTCGTCCGATTGAGTCAGTCGCCTAGTCCAATCGACCGATTGAGTCTGTCGCCCAGTTCAGTCGCCCAGTTGAGTCAGTCGGTCTGTTAAGTCACCCAAGTGTCTCAGTCGCCTGGTCAATCACACGGTTGAGTTCAATCGCATACTGTTAGTGTCAATCGCATCCCAGTCGTACTCCCCAATCGCATTAACAGTTTGTTTTCAAGATGAAGTTAACATTCATTATGGACTCCGAAAATTTCGCATTCTCAGCAGGGAAAGACTCAAGGATCCAGAACTTACTGCTACTGGAGAATGAGATTGGTAACCACAATAAGCCTCCTAAGCTTCTGTCAATTGATGAGTTCCCGCAGTGGAAGCAGAGGTTTGAGATTCATCTCAATGGCGTGGATACTAATCTTTTGAACGCTATTGAAACTGGTTACACCATGTCAGTTGGTGCTGATGGTATACCCTTAACGTTGAGTGAACTGACTGATGCTCAAAAGATTGCCTACAATGCTGAAAAGAAAGCTTACGCGATGCTCACTCAGTCTATTCCTAAAGAGATCTTCCATCAGTATTCTGAGCATAAACAAAGTAAGAAATTCTAGAAAGCTCTCGAGAAAAGATATGAAGGGAGCTCAACTCTGAAGTCATTGAAGGCCAAAGCACTTAAGAAAGAATTTGATAATTTTTCTGCTATTGGAAATGAGAGTTTGGACGACATAATTGACCGCTTCTATCATCTGATGAGTGAACTTCACACTCATGGGGTAACCACGTCTAAAGAAGAAAAGGTCTCCAGTTTGGCTGATGGACTTCCAGAAAAATGGGATTCGTTTATTTCCACCTTGAGATACAATTCAGTTCTTGAGACATTGGATATAAATGACTTTATCCTAAAACTACGAGAGGAAGAAGTCAGACACAAGTACAAGGCAAAGAAGGGTTCTTATACTCAGGATCCTACACTCTACAATGTTACTCCTTCTTCTACTTCTACTTCCAAAACTTTAAGCGCTCCTCTACAGACTGCTTTTTTATGTCAAATGCATCACCATCTATTGATCAAGGCTCATCATCTGCTAGTGAGTCACATGGTGCATCTGGGGTTCTACAAAGTTCAACAGTTACTCAATCTACAAAGTTGATGACTGAAAATCTAGGAAAAGTAACTGTGGAAGTTGCAAAGGAACACATGGATCTACTTGCTGCAGTAGTTCACTCTTATGATGGGTTAGTGGCTGGAAAGATTGGAAACTGCCACCTAGCTGATGAAGACTACGAGCAGGTTGATGAGAACGAGCTGGAACGTATGGATATTATGTGGGCTCTTGCACGTGCTGTGCGAAGAGCTAAAAAGTTTGTGAAGAAAACAGGACAGAATCTCGTGGCTACAAAAGATACTACCTTTGGTTTTGACAAGTCCAAAGTCACGTGCTTCAACTGTGGAGAAAAGGGCCACTTCAAGAGGGAATGTGTAAAACCTAAGAAGACTGGGAATGGAAATCCATTCTCCTCGTTCAACATGCAAGATAAGGATAAGAAGATAGCTCCAACAGGCAGTGAGTCCAAGGCTATGGTTGCTCAAGGCGATAAAGGACAGGATTGGTCCTTCCGATTCTTATCTGACGGTGAAGACAACATAGCATCTGTTGAAGACTTAAATGAAGATTCAGCGAGCGAGGGGGAGAGCTCAGCTGAGATTGATACTGCTGATTTGGAAGAGACTTTTGCTGCTGTTGATGAAATTGTGAAGAATGAGCTGAATGCTGAATCTGAGGCACAACCAGTGTCTCAGAATGCTTTCATGGCTGGAACATCCTCATCTGCATAGGTAGAATCGAAAGACGAACTCTTTGCTAGACATACTTGTGTTGATTGTGAAAAATTTAGGGAAAGCATTGACTTAAAATTTGCTAGGTTATTAGATCACAATGATAACTTAGTAAATGACCTAAAATTGTGCACAGAGGTAACAAAGTGTTAAAACAAAATGAGAACAGCTATAAGGAAAAGGTTGAAGCATTAAAGAAACAATTAAAAGAGACTGAAATTGTTGCACTCAACCAAGAGAATGATATTAAATTCTATTTAAAGACCATTGAAGAAACTAAAAAGGATAAAGCAATTTTACAAGTTGAAAATGAATCTTTAAAACAAAAACTTCATAGTCTTGCGAGCTCCTCGCATATTTTGAAAAACTTGGTTAAAGAGCGCAACAACGGGGAAGGTTTGGGATACAAAGTTGTGCCTCCACCACATGAAATCCTCTTGAACACCAAACAACATCCAATTAATGATAACCCCATAAAGGATCATGTGGTGACAACTCCTCTGGTCATCGATCCGGACACAGCAGTTAACTCTGCCCCTCCGGTTTCTGACCAGAAAGCATCATCATCAGGCACAACTGGCACACAATCACTGGAAACCGGGTGGACGAGAATGTTCAAGCATCCCTTGGGTTGGGTCAAAAATCGACTACCACACAACCTAAGATTTCCAAAACCACTCAATCTAAATCAGTGAAACAAGATACCCACCATCTTCCAAGACAAAACACACATAATGTTAAACAAGTTAAATTTGTCAAGGGAGGTGAAAGTCTTAAAAGTGAGAACAAAAAGAAAGAACCTGAAGTTTACTCACCGCCCCACAAGAGATCTCCTAGCCCTGATGAATGGAGGTCCTGCTATACTTGTGGACAACGCGGTCATATTTTTACAAATTGTCCTCGCTATCAGACTCCAAGAATTAAGGTTGAGCTAAACAACAAAGTTAATCTAGATTCAAAACAGAGATCTAAGACTCCTGTTAGATCAAAAACACCTATTAGGTCTAAAACATCTTCTAGGTCGTTTTCGTCTCCTCCACGCCAAAGGCAACACAGACAAGTCACTGATAAGTCTGTGATGCCAGTGGCAAAACCTATTTCTGAATCTAAACCATATGCTCAAACTGTAAATCAGTCTAAGGTTTACCACAACCAATCCTTTCACAGGGATGGTTTGTGGAAAGCCAAAACAACTGATATGTCTGAAAGCAAGGACAAGCTGAAAGTTGAGATTCCATCCACTGATAAAGGACAGTGGATCGAATTCATGATGGTTGATTCCTCTGGGAAACCCAAGCCAGTCAAGGCTTGGGCCCCCCTCCTTAACTGATTATTTTCTCTTATGTGCAGGTTGTCCGCTATAGTGCGTCTACAAATACATGGATAGTGGATAGCGGAGCTTCCAGGCACATGACAGGAAATAAGTCCCTCCTTTACAATGTCAAACAAATTAAAGGGGGACACGTTTCATTTGCTGGAAACAAAGGAGGATACATTACCGCTCAGGGCGAAGTAGGTAATGAAAAGGTAAGGTTTGACAAAGTCAATTTTGTTCAACAATTAGAAAACAATCTTCTTTCAGTGTCTCAGATATGTGACAAGGGATTCAAAGTGATGTTTGACAATCGCAAGTGTTACATACTAAAGAAAGAGACGGAGATTCCAGAGGAGCATGTCTTAATGTCAGCATCCAGGTACAATGATCTATATGTATTGGATATGTCTAATGCTTCTTCCTCTGATTCTATAGTTCAGTGTTTCTTATCCAAAGCAACAGAGAAAGAATCCATCTCATGGCACAGAAGAATGGGACACATTAATCACAGGAAGATAAATCATCTGATTCATAACAACTTAATTGAAGGAGTTACTATCAAGAACTTCCAACTTCCTGATTTTTGTGTCTCATGAAAGAAGGGAAAGCAGACCAGGAAATCTCACAACACCAAGCACGTCAATCCTATCGAGATGCCCCTGGAGCTACTACACATGGATCTTTTCGGTCCAGTCAGCACGAAGAGTATCGCTGGAGACTGGTCTTGCTTCGTAGTCACTGATGACTACTCATGATTCTCGTGGGTGATGTTTCTGAAAGCAAAGTCAGAAACCTTTGAGTCATTCAAAGTGCTGGTCGCCACTCTTGAATCACTTTACAAGCTGAAGGTTAGGAAAATTCGCTCAGATAATGGAACCGAGCTTAAGAATCAGTGGATGGATGCTTTCTGCAAAGAAAAGGGAATTGTTCATCAATTCACCTCTGCATACACACCACAGATGAATGGAGTTGTTGAGCGAAAGAACAGGAGCTTGTTCGAGATAGCCAGGACCATGTTGGCAGACTCAAAACTGCCAGTGCAGTTCTGGAACGAAGCTGTTGCCAATGCATGCTACACTCTCAATCATGTGTCAGTAGTGAAGAGGCACAGGAAGACTGGCTATGAGTTACTAAAGAAGCGTAAGCCTAACCTAGAGTATCTGGAACCTTTCGGTGCTCCTTGTAAGCTTTTGAAGAAAACTCAAGAGGGTAAGTTCAATGAAAAGGCAGATCAGGGGATCTTTTTGGGATACAGCATACCCGACAAAAGAGTGTACAACAACTCTACTGGTCAGGTAGAAGTATGGTGTAATGTTGACGTTCAACGTTTCACCATCCCCCCTGCTGGAAAAGGTCCATCGTCATTCTTTGACTACGATGGCTTTTTCAAATCATTCAATCTTCCTCAGATAGATTCAGATGATGATATTGCTACTCAGATGATGCATGATGTTCTAAACTCACCAAATCTGGATACTAGCAATGCAACACCAGCAAATGGTTCATCGGGATCTGCCACAGCTGATCAGAATGATAGTGAGGACTCATTAGTTGATGAAGAAGCAACTGAAACCAGCAATGCACCAAATGTTGATCAAGAAGGAAGCTCTTCAGCTACTGAACCTGCATCTGGAGCTACAGATACTAAACCTGCAGTCACAATTATGGATTCTGAAGTTGTTGTTCCTACAACTCCCATGACTAGGATCAGTACAAATCATCCGCCAGATGCTATCATTGGTGATCTTCACTCCGGCGTGCAGACAAGAAATCGACTGTATACCGCTGATTACGCTGAAGTTATGGAAAAGGGCTATGTGAATGACGGGGCTTACAGATGTTTTGTTTCTCAAATTGAACCCAAACACGTAAGCGACGCCCTTAAGGATGAAGCCTGGGTCAATGCTATGCAAGAGGAGTTGCTACAGTTCAAGAAACTTGGAGTGTGGACTCTCGTTGATTGACCCAGCGGAGTGAAAGTAATTGGTACCAAATGGGTACTAAAATGCAAGAAGGATGACCAGGGTGTTGTTATCAGAAACAAGGCACGGTTGGTTGTTCAGGGCTTCAGACAAGTCGAAGGAGTCGATTACAATGAAGTCTTTGCTCCAGTAGCTAGAATGGAAGCTATCCGCATCTTTCTAGCCTACGCCTCTTACATGAAGATCAAAGTCTATCAACTAGATGTTAAGAGTGCATTCTTGCATGGAGAAATCCGTGAAGAGGTCTATGTCAGTCAACCCAAAGGATTCGAAGATCCATATCATCAGGACAGGGTCTACAAGCTAGACAAGGCTCTGTATGGGCTACATCAGGCTCCTCGAGCTTGGTATGAAAAGCTCTCCACCCATCTGTTGAAGCACGGCTTTCGCAGGGGTATGATTGACTGTACATTGTTCATTAAACAAAAGGATGTTGATTTGCTTATGGTGTAGATCTATGTGGATGACATCATCTTCGGTTCCAGAAACGAAGAGTTGTGCAAAGAATTCGAATCTGTGATGAAGGCAGAGTTTGAAATGAGCGCCATGGGAGAAATGAAGTTCTTCCTAGGATTACAGGTGGATCAAACCCCTACCAGCATCTTTCTGCATCAGACTAAGTATGTAGGTTACATTCTTAGTCGCTTTGATATGGAAAATGTCACTGCTGCCGGTACCCCACTCGCCATAAATCATGAGGTGGCTCCTGATGAGAATGGGGATTTGGTGGACGCCACTATGTATCGTGGGATGATCGGATCTCTTATGTACCTCACTGCCTCGCGTCCAGATATTATGTATGCCACATGTTTATGTTCCAGATATCAAGCGAAACCCAAAGTAAACCATCTAATTGGAGTTAAGAGGATTTTTCATTATCTGAAGGGTACTCCAACACTGGGGTTGTGGTATCCTCATGATGATGACTTTGAGCTAACGGCGTATAGTGACTCGGATTATGGAGGCTGCAAAATGAATTACAAGTCTACGTCAGCAGGATGTCAATTTTTCGGGAGAAGATTGGTAACTTGGCAGTGCAAGAAGCAGACATCAGTTGCTCTATCTACCTGTGAAGCTGAATATGTTGTCGCCGCCAGCTGCTGCTCTCAAATCATTTGGATACAACAGCAAATGCGGGACTACGGTTTGCATTTCACTTCTACTCCTATATTTGTTGATAATTCTGCTGCAATTGCAGTAACTAAAAATCCGGTCCAACATCCTAAGACCAAACACATAGGCATCAAGTATCACTTCATACGCGACTGCTATGAAAAACATTTAATTGATGTGGTCAAAATTAACACGGATTTTCAACGCGCTGACCTCTACACCAAACCATTTGATAAACCAAGATTTTTCTATCTGCTAGAGGTCAACAGGGTTAAAAAGAAAAGTGATGTTATCTTAGAAGAAACAGATACATAGTCCGACACCTGTTCATGTTTCAATTTTTAGTATTTTTATTTATTTTTTTTAATTTCCTTGTCGTATAAAAATCCAAAACACAAAAAGATTTTCTGTTTTAGAATTTTAGGGAGAGATTAGATTATGTTTAGTATTCATTTACTTAAAAAAAAGGGGGGGAAGGTTAGTAAAGCTGAAAAAGGCATAGACAACAAAACTGGAAATGTGACTCGATAGAATTGGAAAGTGATAGTACACAGGCATCGAGTTACTTGGAACACCAAAATGATTTTCTGTTCAGCAAGAGTAATTAAATCACAGAAAATTATAAATCAGAGAAGTCTAGGTCTAACATATTGGGAAAATGATAGTAAGCTTGGTTGGTACTGTAACTACCCGGAGAAAGTAGATCTAGGGTGGTGCAAGTGCATTAGACGATGTGTCAGCATATTCAACACAATAGATCAGTAGACAACATCAGTGATTTGGCTTAAACTTAAATAATTCAACAAGTTGTGGGTTTTCATGGTATCCATGGTCTGCACAATCAATCAATTTCCAATAAGGGGTGAGGAGCAAGTAAATGCCACAAATGTGAGCAAAGACCTGAAAAACAGAGCAAAAGATGACAAAACTCACTGAAAAACAATGTATATTCAAATATACTGCTCTAAGAAGAAAAATAGGTATTGCGCCTCTCTGCTGTGCGATGGCACTGACCTGAGGCTTGGCATGACCTATCCGTTCTAAGAATTCATTGTTGTTTGCGCCTCTCTGTGTGCGATGGCACTGACCTGAGGCTTAGCATCTCTTTGAAAATTCTTATAACCAAATCTTCTAAGTCCCTAGAACGCTCAAAAATCTCCTGAGGAAGATTGATTACCATATACCTGTGGAACACACAAATATTTGTTGACCTAATTCATCTAATTAATTACAGATGTTTGTCAAAAATCTGTGTATGGATTTAAGTGGACAAGTATACTGACAATCGTCGTGACTGCATTACCTGATGCTCAAAATCAATGGGTGTTACTTATCATATCAAGCATGATTCCTAGTTAGTGCTTAGAAGTCTTAGATCAGTAAAAACTGTGATATGTCATCATGCAAGGTGTAATTAGCACAAAATGTTCTAAGTAATGGTGTATATGCCTGTCTGATTCCAAATGAGTCTGTTCTTGATATAATGTCAATGCTAATAGGCTACACAACCTGCCCTAACAAAAATCACAAAAAGATGTTCATTTTGTTATAGTTTCAATTTTTTCAATTTATTAGTATAAGTGTGTCAATGTCGAACTGTGTATATTGTTATCTGTTAATGTCACTAAACGAGCTTAACGTTTACTTAAACAAATGCTTCTGAAAGGTTAAAAGGATCACGTCTGAGGTGATCAGATGGATAAATGGATCACGTCTGAGGTGATCGGGCGGATAAATGGATCACATCTGAGGTGATCAATGGGTGTGTTAATTTAAAAGTGATCATGTCTGAGATGATCAATTGCACATAATGTTTTATCAATTGTTTAAGAAAACTATGTGTCGGTAAATGAAATGACTAAAATGGCACAAGTATAGCCCAATCACACGACTTCATGATGAGTATGATCCAGTCATACGAATGGGATATACGATTGAAGACAATCGTACGATTAGGCCATGCGAATGAGCCCAATCGGCCGATTGAAAGTGACCGACTAGGTCAAACGTGCGAATGGAGGTCAATTGAGCGATTGGAACTGGTCGATTGAGTGAATCGTACGACCCAGTTTCAACCGCACGACTAAGTCATGCGATTAGACTCGGTCGTACGACTGGAGATTGAGTCGGTCGAACGAATTGAGCGAATGGGTTCAGTCACCCGACTGAGATGAGTTTTAGTATAAATAGGGCACTCGGTCGATCGCAGACCCCATTCGCCCTAATTATCAAAATCACACCGTTACTCTGCCCAAATTTTATTTGATCTCAAACATCTATTATATTCGATTTCTGACATATTGGCATTGTTATACAGGTATTACGCAAATGATTGATGATGTTTACAGTCGAATTTGTTTTGAATCCGAACGTATATGACCAAGTTATTGAACCGACACTAAGTTTGAACAAGAAACTAACTTAATCACTTAAATGTTAAAATCAATGAATTTAGTGAGTTAGATACATGATTGCGAGTCCAAAGAACATAAACTTAACGTTTAAACTTACAAATTGATCAATCTGAGTTTTAAATGGAATCGATCAGTGCATCATGCGATTGGACCCCAGAATGAACTTCAATAGCACGATTGAAAGGGGCGACTCATTCAATCGGTCGAATGAAGAATGCGAATGGGTTGAGTGTGTCATACGATCTGTTTTTTTCAGTCGTATCAATGTTCAACCGACTGAACTCAGTCGCATCGTTCAATCGCACGATTGAACTGAACTGATTCTATCTGATTTGGTCAAACCCTGTTTCTTTATGTTCTAACGTGCATGTGTTATTTGTTACAGGCAGATGGCTAATCGTTGGTCCATCAATCCAAAGCACAACATATGTGCTCATTTGGATTCCACCTCAAGGAATGGTGGTAAGTTTGCGGGTATCATCGACTTTCTGAAGAGATCACGTATATATAGAGCCATCTCTACACCATGCACTCCCTACCAGTCCATCCAGCAATCATTCTGGGAGGGAGCATCAGTTGATCGATCTGAGGAACCCTACCGCATCAGAAGTACCATCCTTGGTAGGGAGATCGAGATCACAGCAGCTGATATCCGTCGAGTGTTGGGATTTGGAGACGATGAGGATCATCCGCTAAAGCTGCATCCGCTTACTGTTCGAGGTTGCTTTCTGAGGATTGGTTACTGTGGGGACATCAACTCAGGTGTGCTGAACAAGTGCAACCTGAGCCCCCAGTACAAGTATCTAGCACATGTTATACTCAAGTGCATCGCATCTCGGATGGGTGGGTTTGATGATTTATCTGACCAAATCCAGAATGCCTATGTTGTATTGGTCCTAAACCACCCCTTCAGCTTCTCCAACATGATCTTTACTTATCTGATCGAGAATTTGGAGGCAAAGGGAAAAGAAGGTTTTTGCATGTACCCATGATTTCTTCAGCTGATTTTCGATGAGAAGTTGCCCGATCTGCCCAAAGAGAAGAGCGATGCAGTGGTGTTGGAGATCATGGATGACACCACTCTGGGTAGAATGAAGGTATATAGGGGCAAGCAGGTGAAGCCCATGTTGAAGAGATGGATAGGGCATCTGGCCTGGGCAGATTATGTGGCGCCAAGGAGGTGCAAATGGCATCATGATGACAGTGAGTCTGACACTGAGGTGATTGCTATACCATCTGATGACTCAGATGATGATGATAGTCATGACGGAGACGGTGGGCCAGTTTCTTCTGAGGGCCCCTCTACTCATATAGCTCAGCCATCACCACCACACACAATCACGGCGACTGCCGGGTTTGTTCATGATTTTTGCCCTCCTGATGATGAAGAAGAAAGCGAAGAAGAAGGTTTGACCAAGAGGGTTGGCAGCAAAGTGGTTGCCACCAAGAGAGGACTGAGGGTTATCAGTGGACAGTCTGGTGCATCAGGGGTGACACGCACAGAGTCTGATCCTTTGTATGCCCCTGATGAGCCTAGCAACAGAGGAGGAGCACCGTTTTCCACTGGTAAAAGGAGGAAGACCATGGCGCGTCCGCATGGTAAGAAGGGAAAGAGACTGAGGTTCACCACATCTGTCACTACCACAGCTACCACCTCTACACCATCCCAAACCTCTCAAGCCACCACCACTATCCCTACATCTCACACTCCCACATCCACCACCACCACCACTGTACCCCCTACCACTTCATTCATACCCTCTCCCATATTCACCACAGCCACCACAACCACCACTACTCACCAAACAGGACCCTCATCTTTTCCATCCAGCTCAGTCATACCACCAGTTTCTATGGTAGAGCAGCTTGCAGCACTAAACAGCATGGTGCTCAAGCTGCTGGCTTCGGATGAGGCCAAGACGGCTCAAATACAGCAGCTGAGAGAGTTGAGTTCTTCCCAGACTGCTGAGATACATCAGTTGCGAGAGTTGACTTCTTCATAAGCTCAGCTGATCTCTCAACGGACTGATCAGATCACAGGTCTCCTAGAGCACAAAGCTGAGTCGGATAAGAAGCTGGAGGAGTTAGAAGCTGCAAACAAGTCAATATTGCTTAAGCTCAAAGGGACTCGAAGTGAGCCCCTTAAGATTGGTGAAGGAGATGATGTTGAGGATGATGATGATGAGGATGGATGATGATGACAAGAATGATGATGGTGATAATGAAGGAGAAGATGTTGCTGGAGATCAAGGTGCTGAAGCAACAGAAGAGAGGCGTACTAAGAAACGTCAAGACCAAAGATCCTCTACTTCTGCTCCACCTGATGATGCTCCGTCGATTGAAGACAAAAGTACCGACTAGCTATTTATGTCTTTGTATTTAAAAGCTTTTGTACTTGAACATTGTGTTAAACTTAATATTATGTAATTGATGTTTATATCTATTTACTTAATGTTGATTGAGGTTGATTACTTACTAATAAGTACTGTGTTGCATGTTTAAATCAAGCTGATCCAAATTTTGAAAAAGACGAATATGATGTTGAACCCCTTCAGCAGGTCAAGTGTCAGTTAACAATGATTCTTGATCTACAGGGAATCGTAAGGAGCTCAGTCGAATACACACCCGAAGAGGGAGAGATAGTACACAGTTTCACTAAAGAGCAGTTGGCCGAAATGTTCGAGTTAAATGCTGACGAGATAGTGAAAGACGCTCCAGAAGTCCAAGTAGACAGTGATGATGAACTGCGTGATGTTGATGAGATCGAAATAGAAGATGTGACAGATCAATATTATCCAGAGTACACAGACACCGAAGGTTATGTCATTCCAAATCTGGATGACAATCTGGTCAGTGAGACCTTCGAGACTGGATAAAATGGAAGAAGAGTCTGATAAACAAGAGAAGACAGCCCGAGCCACAGAGGAGGAAGTCAAAGTTAGCAAGGCTGAATGGGCTGCATGTTTTGAAGATCTACGAGCCCAACGAAGTGCTTCAACGTCAAATGTCTACACAAAGTTGTATAGAGTGAAGAAACACCAAAAGGTGTCGGGCAAGATCATATCGTGGGCTTATTTTGATGATCTTAATGCTTACGCAATTAAGAGGGAAAAAGGTATTGAGTATTTTAGATTCCCACACGATCTAAAAACTCTACCTGGTTTTGAGCTAAACCAACTGGCAAAGCTGAAGCTGCTTTATGTTGATCCTAGAAAGATGTCAGGATGGTTCGAAGCTGCACTGAAGAAAGAGTACCACACCCGGTGGGTAAACTTCAGGCCTCATCAACCTACGAGGTACATTAGAAGGTCTGAAGTGGATCCACGAACCGGGAAACCCAAGATAGTGCTGAAGTGGTGTCCACCGCGTACCATGTCTAAGATCCCTCTAAGGGAAATGCCACAGGACATCACTTCACACTTCAAGTGGTGGTACTATGATTGGCGAACAGGAGAAGTGGTCATAGTTCTAAATAAAGAAGGACAAATGGAGGTTATCAGGGTATTTGACCCAATGTGGCTTACTAACTTGTCAGCTGAAGATGTTTACACTTTATACCAGTGGCAACTGTTCTATGATGCGCAAGACATTGTACAAGCCCTTTAATTCCAAAACGTGATCAGACTCTGCTTTGCATTTGAAATACATGCAGGAGTTACAAGAGAGGAGAAGTACAAGAAATTTGAAGAGGTTATGGGTCAAGTAAGACGTTAGATGAATATAGGTCCAAGGGGGAGTTTGTTGATACATATGTACCTAGATTCTGATCTCAATGTAATATCTTTGTAATGTCTTACATATATGTAATTAAAAGATGATTAATGAAATGCAAATGGTTGTATGTGCTTATAATGTTTAATGTTTCATTAATGGGTTGTGTAATGTATAGTTGATTAATTATATAGGTAGGTGATTGTTTGAATTGATATGCGTAATGTAATGATAACTAATACGTTCAAACTTATCATTATGAAGTTATCATGCGAATGGCCCATGCCAATGGACCATACGCATGAACAACTTCATGCGAATGACTCAGTCGCACGACTAAACCAGGAGACTGGATCAATCATAAGACTAGAGCATGAGATTGAACCAGTCGTACGACTGAATGCTCAGTAGTGCGTATGGATCAAGCGCATAGCTCAATCGCACGACTGAACCATGCGTATGTTTCAGTCGCACGAATGAGAAACCCTTACCTATAAATACCACTTAATTCGTGAAAAAATGGAAGACTTCAAATACTTGCCACCCTAGTCGACCCAGAACGTCCTGTTCATCCATTCCAAGTTCATAGAACGTCTGAGATCATTCCTAGTCCATTCTTAACGTTTTCTAATCTTTAGGTTTGATCTTGATCACGTTCTCCCTGATTGGATCACCAATCAAATAGGATTCCTCACTATTTGATCTGGTTTAACGAAGAATCAGTTAGTAAAGGCTTGGGTCCCCAACCTGAACTAATCATTTCAATTCTTTGTGCAGGTTGTCCGCTACAGCGCTATCACTAATACCTGGATTATTGATAGTGGGGCTTCCAAGCACATGACCAGATTTTCATCCCTCCTTTTCAATGTCAAGCAAATTAAAGGGGGACATGTATCGTTCGCAGGCAACAAAGGAGGTTATATCACTGCACAAGGCGAAGTGGGAAATGAGAAGGTAAGGTTCGACAAGGTAAACTACGTTCAGCAATTGCAAAAAAACTTGCTTTCTGTCTCCTAAATTTGTGATAAGGGCTTTAAGGTTGTGTTTGACAAGAAGAAGTGTTACATACTTAAGAAGGAGTATGTTATCCCGGAGGAGCAAGTTCTAATGTCGGCATCAAGATATAATGATCTGTATGTCTTGGACCTTTCAAAAGCCTCCACCACTAAGTCTACTGCTCAGTGTTTCTTGTCAAAAGCAACTTAAAGGGATTCAGTTTCCTGGCATAGGAGAATGGGACACATCAATCCCAGGAAGATGAACCATTTGGTTCAGAATAATCTGGTGGACAAAGTTACTGTCAAGAACTTCCAGCTTCCAGACTTCTGCATAGCATGCAAGAAAGGCAAACAGACAAAGAAGTCTCACAATTCAAAGAAAGTTCATTCTATCGAGATTCCTCTTGAGCTTCTACATATGGATCTGTTTGGCCCTATCAGTACAAAGAGCATTGCTGGTGATTGGTACTGCTTTGTGGTGACTGATGATTACTCAATATTCTTTTGGGTGATGTTTCTAAAAGCGAAGTCAGAGACGTTTGAATCATTCAAACATTTAGTTACCACATTGGAGTCACTCTACAAGCTGAAAGTGAGGAAAATATGTTTAGGCAACGGGACAGAATTCAAGAATCAGTGGATGGGAGTATTCTGTCGAGAGAAAGGGATTGTTCATTAATTCTCTCCTGCTTACACTCCACAGATGAATGGCATTGCTGAACGGAAGAATAGGAGCTTGATAGAAACAGCAAGGACAATGCTAACTGACCCCAAACTGCCGGTTTAATTCTGGAACAAGACAGTGGCTAATGCGTGATATACTCTGAATCGAGTCTTAGTGGTAAAACGTCATAGAAAAACTTGTAAACCCAACTTGGAGTATCTGGAACCATTTGGCGCACCCTGCATGCTGTTAAAGAAAAATTAGACTAGAAGTTCTGTGAGAAGTTAGAAGAAGGTATCTTTCTAGGCTACAGTATACCAGATAAAAGGGTTTATAATAACTCAACTGGTCAGGTAGAAGTGTGGTGCAATGTTGATGTACAAAGATACACCACCCCCCCCCCCCCCCCGCGGGAAAAAGGACCTTCCTTTTTCTTCGACTATGATGGAATTTTTAAATCCTTCAATCTACCTTCTTCCCATTCTGATAATTTGTTGGCCACTCAAATGATGTATGATGTTCTGAACACTCCTACTCGAGGTTCGACATCCTCGGCTCCACTAAAAGGTACTACTAGCTCTATAGGGGGAGAACTAGAGATAAGTGATTCCTGTGATGATGAAGAAGCTGAATCTGAAAATGTGAACCAGGAGGAACAGGTTCCCACTGCTGAAAGTACACCTGCAGCTGACCATGAAGTAACTGGAACTTCTGAACCCAGTCCTTCAACAGCCATAGAAACTAAACCTATGATTCCAAACCTGGATGATGAAGTAGCAGTTCCCACAACTCCCGAAACTAGGATTAACGTGAATCATCCCCTGGAAAACATCATCGGGGATATTCTCTCGGGAGTTCAGATAAGAAATCAGCTTTACTCAGCTGACTATGTTGCGGTCATGGAAAAGGGGTACATACACGATGGGGCATATCGATGTTTTGTGTCTCAAGTTGAGCCCAAGTATGTAAGCGAGGCCTAAAAGGATAAGGCATGGGTAGCTGTCACAAAAAGAACTCCTACAGTTCAAGAAGTTAGGTGTCTGGACACTTGTCGATAGACCAAAAGGTGTAAAAGTGATTAGCACTAAGTGGGTTCTTCGGTGTAAGAAGGATGACCAAGGGGTCATAATCAGAAACAAGGCTAGGCTGGTTGTTCAAGGGTTCAGGCAAGTCGAAGGATTTGACTACAATGAAGTGTTTGCACCAGTGGCCAGGATGAAAGCAATTAGAATCTTCCTAGCCTATGCATCCTTTATGCAGATCAAAGTTTATCAATTGGATGTGAAGAGTGCATTTCTTCATGGTGAGATCCATGAAACAGTGTACATCAGTCAACCCGAAGGATTTGAGGATCCTTATCATCAGAATAGATTTTATAAACTAGACAAGACGTTATACTGGCTCCATCAAGCCCCTCGAGCCTGGTATGAGAAACTCTTTACTCATCTGCTGAAACATGGATTTTGCAGAGGTGTAATTGACTGCACGTTGTTCATCAAAGAAAAAGATGGTAATTTACTATTGGTGCAGATATACGTGGATGACATAATCTTCGGTTCTAAAAACAAAGCATTATGTAAAGAATTTGAATCGGTGATGAAAGCTGAGTTTGAGATGAGTGCCATGGGAGAGATGAAGTTCTTTCTTGGTTTACAGGTTGATCAGACACCAAATGGAATCTTCCTGCATCAGACCAAATATGTTAGAGATATCCTTAGTCGGTTCGACATGGAGAATGCAACGGTTGCAGGTACTCCACTTGCCACGAACCATGATGTGGCACCCGACGAAAATGGTGATCTGGTTGATGCCACTATGTATCGAGGAATGATCGGATCTCTCATGTACGTCACAGCTTCTCATCCTGATATTATGTACGCCACGTGTCTCTGTTCCAGATATCAGGCAAAACAAAAAGTAAATCATTTGATTGGGGTAAAAAGGATCTTTCGTTATCTGAAGGGTACTCCAACGCTTGGGTTGTGGTATCCTCATGATGATGACTTTGAGCTAACTACGTATAGTGACTCAGATTATGGTGATTGCAAGATGAATTATAAGTCAACATCTACGAGATGTCAGTTCTTTGGAAGACGATTAGTCACCTGGCAGTGTAAGAAGCAGACGTTTATTGCTCTGTCATCATGTGAAGCTGAATACGTTGCGGCAAGTTGATGTTCACAAATCATCTGGATTCAACAGCAAATGCGAGACTACAGTTTGAAATTCTCTAACACCCCTATATTTGTTGATAATTCTGCTGCTATTGCTGTCATCAAAAATCCGGTCCAACACCCCAAAACTAAACACATTAGAATTAAATATCACTTTATACGTGACCATTTTGTAAAAAAGTAATCGATGTTGTAAAAATTAACATGGATTTCCAACGCGCTGATCTCTACACAAAAGCTTTTGATAAACCTCAATTTCATTATCTATTAGTGGTCAATGGAGTTAAAAAGAAATATGATGTGATTCCAGACGAATCAAGTTCATAGTCCGTCTCTATGTGTTATTTTTGATTTTATTTTTCTTTATTTTATTTTATTTCTTCTGTCTTTAAAAATTCAAAAACACAAAAAGATTTTCGGTTTTAGAATTTTAGGGGGAGAATAGTTTTAGTTTCAGTAGTTAGTATTTAATTACTTAAAAAAACGGGGGGCGGGCAGATAAGCTGAAAAGTAAAGACATCAAATCGGTGAAATCGATTCAAGTTTATGGAGAATGATAGTACACAGGCATCAAATTGTTTGGGACACCAAAAGATTTAAAATGTTAAAATGCTATATTCATAGTTACAGAAAATTATAAGTCTAAGAAGTCAAAGCCTAATGAGTTGAAAATGGATAGTAAGCTAGTCTGCTACTGTGGTTACATAGAGAAAGTAGATCTAGGGGTTGCTAGTCCATTATATGATGTGTTGGTAGATTCAACACAATAGACAAGTAGACTTCATTGGTGAACAACTCTAAAACTAAATCATTCAATAGGCTGTGGGCTTCCATCTCATCCTTGGTTAACACAATCAACTTATTTCAAATAAGGGGTGAAGAGCAAAATGAATGCCACAAATGCGTGCGGACGACCATAAAAATGAGCAAAATGCATGAAAAATGTGAAACACAGTCAAGCTAATGACAAATGTTGTTGGTGCGTTATATGTATAATAAAATTGCTCTAATAAGAAGATAGATTGTGTGCCTCTCTGCTGTGCGGTGGCACTGACCTGAGGATAAGCACAATCTAAATATTCTAGAATTCATTGTTGTTTGCGCCTCTCTGCTGTGCGATGGCACTGACCTGAGGCTTGGCATCTCTTTGAAAGCTCTTAGAATAGTTTCTTCTTGTCAAAAACTCGTAGACCGCTCAAAATTCTTCTGAGAAAAGTTATTACCATATAAGTGTGGGATCCACAAATGCTTGTTGAAATAATAAACCTAAATAATCACCAATGTATGTCCAAAATCTGTGTATGGATTTAGGTGGACAAATATACTGACAATCATCGTGGCAGCATTCCCCGATGGTCAAAATCAATGTGTGCTACATAACAGCTCTAGTATGATTTCCTGTTAGTGCTCCTGACTCTTAGATGAATAAGACTCTGTGATCGGTAAATATGACATTCTCTATATCTACATAAATATAATAGGTCCCAAATGATTATGTTTATGCACGTATGATTCTATAAGAATTTTTCTAGATAAGATGAAAATGCTTGAAGCTGTTCTGCTTAGGGGGAGAAATCGTTTAAGGAATGTCAAAATGTTTTCACCCCACCTCGAATGAAAAATACAAAAATATGTTCTAATTTAGTTTTGTTTAAAGTTTATCTTAGTTTTAGCTATGTTTGTATCGATTTGTTGTCGGACTATGAAACAAGATGAAATTTGTGAATGTCACAAACTGAGCCGAACATTATCTGATAAAAGCTTGTTTCTGAAATGGTAAAAGGATCACGTCTGAGGTGATCAAAAGGTTTTAAAGTTAAAAGGGTCACGTCTGAGGTGACCAAACAGTTTCAATTAAAAGGATTACGTCTGAGGTGATCAAACAGTTTTGATTAAAAGGATCACGTCTAAGGTGATCAAAAGTTTACAGTTAAAAGAATCATGTCTGAGATGATCAATCGTCATAATGTCATATATCAAATTCAAGTTTTTGAAAGGTTGGGAAAAGTGAAGTCAAACTCGTAAGTATGAGCCAATCACACGATTGGACTGTGAGTATGGGTCAAGTATACGATTGGATCATAAGTATGAACCAATCGTACGACTGGCTGAAAGAGTCTAAGTCAGTCGCATGACTGAACCTCAATCGCACGAATAAATCATGCGTATGGGTCCAGTCGCACGATTGAATCACAAATCAGTATAAAAATGGGCTCAGTCGGTCGTAGCCCTACACTTGATTTCAAAAAGCTCTCACGAACCGCCGAAAGCAATGTGTTTAGTACATATTCACGGGTTGTTACCCACCCTTTTCAATTTTTCTTCATCATTGACTGATTATTGCCATACTAACCGATTGTTATCCATCTACAGGTATAGTGAGACTGAAAACATGCCAAATAACAATGTCAAATCGATCCAAAATGTCTGAATCACTTAAAACAAGAACCGAGACTAATAAACCTAAAATAGAACACTTAAATGAACCTAAACGTGCATTTAAAAAACAATAAGTGTAAAATCGAGTCCATGCGCGTCTAATGAATCTAATCTTGATGTGTAATTGACTGTTTTGACAATGATTCAAAATTTTGGACTCGCACAGTGGGTATGCGAAAGGACATACGGATGAACTTCAGTCGCACGATAGAGCTATACGCACGATTAAATCAATCGGTGACTCAGTCGCACGACTGACTCAACCGCATGTCATGACATACGACTAAGTCCAGTCGGAGGCTCAATCGCACGACTGAGTTCAGTCGCATGGTTCAATCGTACGATTGAACCAGTTGGGTAAAATCTATTCTAACTCAAATATTCTCTCTTGTGAACGGATCTAACGTGTTTGTTACTTGTATTGCAGCAAAATGGCTGATAGATGGACGATGAGCACTAAGCACAACATCTGTGCTTATCTCGACCCTACATCTAGGAATGCTTCGGAGTTTGTCGGGATCATCGATTTCCTTCACCGATCGAGGATATATAGAGCAATTTTAGCTCCATGCACACCGTACAGATCCATACATCAGGCATTCTGGGAGAATGTTGTTGTCGATCGCTCAGTCGAGCCGTACCGGATCCAAAGTTCTATCTTCGGACTGGATATTGATATAGGGGAGGATGACATTAGGAGAGTCTTGGATTTGGGTGAGGATGGAGACTACCCAACCAAGCTGCATCCCCTAACTGTTAGGGGTTGCTTCTTGAGGATCAAGTACGCCGGCGACACCAATGTCGGTGTGCTTAACAAGCGCAATATGTGCCCACAGTTTAAGTACTTGGCACATGTGATCCTCAAGTGCATCGCGTCAAGAAGAGGAGGATTTGACGAGATGAGCGACCAAATCCATAATGCATTCGTTGTACTGGTACTGAACCACTCATTCAGTTTTTCTAGGATATTCTTTGGGTATTTGAGGGAGAACATAGAGGCGAAGGGGAAGGAGGGATTCTATATGTACCCTAGATTCCTGCAGATGATCATAGACGAGAAGCTCCCCTCACTGCCCAAGAACAAGGATTATGAGGTAGTGTTAGAGGTGATGGATGACACTACCCTAGGGAGGATGAAGGTTTATCGGGGGAAGCAGGTGAAGCCCCCGGTCAGGAGGTTGTTTGGTCATCTGGCCAACATCGATTATGCCGCACTTACCAGAAAGAAGTGGCGCCATGATGACAGCGACTCCGATGTTGATCCAGTCATGATCCTAGATGACAACGACGATTATGATGATGACCAAGATGATGGTCAAGGTGGTGGAGAGGAGGGCTCAAGCCAAACACGAGCCACATATACGTCTACTATTCCTCCACCACCTCAACAGAGTGGTGCATTAGCACCTGGTGGATCTAAGCAAGCTGCTATCCACCAGGACTTTTTGATTGATGAAGACGAAGAGTCTGATGATGAGCCTCTCACAAGGAGAGTAGGTAGCAGGGTTGTTGCTATAGATAAGGGGAAGAGGCGGTTGGCGGACGCCAAGCTGGTTTTGAGGGTGGTGACACTGATCTCACAGATCCATTATACACACCCGACCAGCCGATGAGCTTAGGGGGAGCCCCGATTGCCAAGGGTTCCAGGAGGAAATGAATGGCCCAACCCTATGGCAAGAAGGGTAAGAGGCAGAGACTTGTACTTATCACTTCTTCCACCACCACAGCCACTGGCACCACCACTTCCATCCCAGCTACCACCACTTCCATCCCAGCCACCACCACTACCATACCATCCACCACACATATATCCACATCCACCTCACCCACCATGCCCAAAACAGTTCCACCCCAAACCATTCCCACTCCTACTCCCATCTACACCACATCCACCACTGCACCTTCTACTCCCCAAGCTGGCACATCTTCCCAGATCCCACCTCCACAGAGGTCTACTCTACCCACGGTTGGGTTAGAGGAACAGTTGGCCAGCCTAAATCGATTAGTGTTGAAGCTGTTGGCTACTGATGATCTGAGAGCCAACCAGCTAAACCAACTGATGGCAGTTAATGTAGCACAGGGCAAGCAGATTGCCTAACTTACTGAGAAGAACGAAGCTCATGAGAGAGCTTTAGTTTGAGCTCACAATGCCCTGCAAGCTCAAAACAAGCTAGTGTTTGCATCTGCTAAAAGGATTGATGAGTTGGAGAAGCAGAATAAGAAGATGATGTTGAGGCTGAAGGGTACGAAGAGTGAGCCTTTAAAGTTTAAGGGTGATGGAGATGATGATGGAGATGATGATGATGATGATTCGAGTGAAGATCAATCAGATGAAGAATGTGATGATGAGGATGTCGGAGGAAGTGGAAAGGACAAGAAGGGTGATGATGATGATGATGAGGATGATCAAGCAGGTGATGCAACTGCATCAGCCTCGACTCCATCGACAAGGGAGAGGCGCACCAAAAGAAACCAAGACCAAGGAGCTTCTTCCTCAGCTCCTCAAGCTAAAGAGACACATGATCAAGGGAAAAATTATGCTTAAATGTTTATGTACTTGAAACTTTTGTACTTGAAATGTTTATTACATTAATGTAATTTATGAAAATTTATGTTTAATGTCTTTGATAAATGATTAATGTATGCATTGTTGGTTGTGTAATCGAACAAATATAACTCAACAGACCGATGACTATGATATCGCTCCCCTTCAGCAAATCAAGACTCAACTCACTATGATTCCTGATTTGCAAGGGATAGTAAGATGGTCTGTGAGTTACACTCCAGAGGAGGGAGAAATCATCCACGACTTAACTGATGAGCAGCTCGCCGATATGTTCAGAATAAATCCAGATGAGCTTGTCAAAGATGCTCTAGAAGTCGACGTTGTTAGTGATGAAGAGCTACAAGGTGTGGATAAGATAGAGATTGAAGATGTTACATCAGATTATTATCCAGAGTACACTGACCCTGAGAGTAATGTTATCCCTGATTTGGGTGAAACATTTGGCAGTGATACTTTTGGCACACTTGATGAGAAAGAGAAAGAGAAAGAGAAGGATGAAGGTAAAGCCCAAGCTATAGATGCTGATGTTGATTTAAAGAAGGCTGAATGGGTAGCTTGTTTGAAAGAGATAAGAGCACAACATGAACCTACAAAGCTAAATGCCTACACCAAACTGTACATGGTTAAGAGACATCAGAAGGTGTCAGGAAAGATCATCAGTTGGGCTTATTTTGAATATCTGGAGGTGTATGTTGTGAAGCGGGAGAAGGGGATTGAGTACTTCAGATTTTCACACGATCTGAAGACTCTTCCTCATTTTGAGCTAAACAGGTTGGCCTATTTAGATCTTTTGTATGCCAACCCGAGGAAGATGTCGGGCTGGTTTGAGATGGCGCTGAAGAGAGAATACCACACCAGATAGGTAAACTTCAGACCTCAACAACCTAAGAGGTTCATTCATAACACTGAAGTTGACCCTATCACTGGGAAGCCTAAGGTAGTGCTGAAGTGGAGTCCTCCACGCACAATGTCTAAGATCCCTTTACGGGAGATGCCTCGGGACTTCGCTCCACACTTCAAATGGTGGTATTATGACTCGAGGACGGGGGAAGCGGTCATAGTGTTGAATAAAGAGGGTAAAATAGAGACTATCAGGGTATTTGACCCAATGTGGCTTACTAACTTGTCTGCTGATGATGATTATACACTGTACAAGTGGCCACTGTTCTATGACACGCAAGATATTGTACAAGCTCTCCAATTCCAACATGTCATAAGACTCTGCTTTGCTTTTGAGATACACAAAAGAGGAGAAGTACAAGAAATTCCAAGAACATGTGAAGAATGCTAGACAATAGGATAAACTAGGTCCAAGGGGGAGTTTGTTGATACATTGTTCCTAGTTTATGTACTTCAATGTAAATGTTCTTCATTTCTAACACATATGTATTGAAAATGTTTAATGAAATATGATATGCATTTTGATGTTTAACTGTCTTTGTTTATATCATATTGTTATTCTAATTGATATTACTCATATTTATGAACATTATATATAGGTTTGAGGTTGTTGTACATAGTTTTAAGTCAATAATGATTCAGAAATGTGTTCAACTTAGTCAAGTGGTTATTCATGCTAATGGACCATACTTATGGACCATACGCACGAATGAACCATACTTATCGACCAGTCGCATGACTGAACCAGGAGACTGGATCAGTCGTATGACTGAGACATAAGATTGACTCAGTCGCACAACTGAACCTTCAGTCGTACGTATGAGTCCGACGCATGAGTCAGTCGCATGACTGAACCATGCTAATGGTTCAGTCGTACGAATGGATACTGAAAACCTATAAATACCACATAATTCGTGGAAAAACATAACACTTCGAATACTATCATACCCTAGCCGTCCAGAGCGTCCCAGTTCGTCCATCCAAGTTCATAGTTCATTCCTGATCGATTCCAACTTCTTCTTAACTTTTGTTTAATCGTTAGATCGATTAGGTTGTTCGTTCTCACTGATTGGATCGCCAATCAAATAAATTCCACACTATTTGATCTGGTCTCACCCAGAATCCGTTAGTACTCCGTATGAAAACGGTCCTAATACTATCCAATCAATCCAAAAGGAAGAGATTTTTATATGATTATTGAAAAGTTAAGAAACAAATTCAAAGATGATGTGGTGAAGGAAGTGAGAAGAGTGGATGATGAACATAAAAGAAGAAAACAAAGACAAAAGAAGTCTAAATCCAGTTCCTCATAACTTGTAGATGATGAATGTTCAAGGAGAATTGGATATGCAAACATGAATGTAGCATCAATCAAAAGCATTGAAGGGAACCAATATACATATCCCATCACTGAATGGGGATATGTAGAAAGAACAAAAGAGTTGGTGCTACAAAGAAATGATCAAAACAAGAAAGCTCCAAGCATCAGGGTTTTTGATCCAATGGAAATCAAGCTTTTTCATCCAAGTTACACGTCATATTTACATGATAAATACTTTCCAAAGATGATTGATATACATGCTCAAAGTGACATATGTTTATATGTGCACACCATTCAAGTAATAGACAAGCTTCAAGCAAAAGCCTACAAAAGAAGAAAATTTGAGGTTGGTCAACTGCTGGGATCTGAAATTCCTTCTATCACTGAACTTAGAATTTTGAACAAGATGAACTGGAGGTATTTTTAAACAACAGAGTACTCGCTACACTGACTATTGAAGAAGATGTTCTTGGTATCAATTTTGAAACATTGAAGAAAATGAATAGAAAGTAGACCAAGTACAAGTATAATAATCAGAATGAAGCAATCTCATACTTTAACAAGAAGTTTATGGGAAGACTTCAGGAGTTGTCAACATTTAAGAGTTGATAAGAAGTGTCTAAACCTATGGGGGAGCATTGTTAAGTCTAGATTTATTGTATAGGTTTAGAACTTTATTCAACTCTTTTAATGAACTCTTATACATATTTATCTCATTGTATGCAATATATATAGGTTTATCCAAATAATATATGTGTTGATTTATTTGTGTGATTGCAGGAAAAACATCATACTTAGCCAACTTTTAAATTGACCAAGTGTAAGAACTATCTACGAATGAACAATTTGTACTTCCATAGATGTTCTACTGGAACATAACAAAGGAACATGCATCCGTAGAACTCCTGCGGAAGCGCTGTTACAACAACGGAAGAACAAGTCCTCGGATAAACTTAATGCAGCTCCTACGGAAGAAGAATAACTTGCTGCTGCGGATTAAGTTCAATTTGAAGATCAAACCATCTAAGAAACATGAATAAGATGGTGGAAAGGATGATCATGAATTAGATTAAACAAGTGTTGAAGGAGTTTGATGCTGCATGATTTATGCTTCCTGTGTGAAACTATGAAGCCTTTACAAAATTCCAATCAATTTAGAAGATAAAATAGGATTTGAGTCATTGTGACACAATAAAGCTCACCAAGCAGAATATGACATGTTGGCTGCAAAGCCACAATTATCAGCCTCATGAGTTGAAGGGTAGATCTATGAGTGAGCTCCGAAAAATGATGGAATATGTGATGAAGGTGGAGTTGGAAACAGGTGTCAAGTTCAAAACTAAGGCCCCTAATCCTGCATATGCACATCAAGCATAATCTATTCCTGTTGTTCCAATAGTAGTTGAAAGCGATATGCACAAAGGAAAAGATAAACTCATCAAGGAGCCAAGGGATGTAATTCCTAGTAAAATTTGGGCTCTTGGAACAGTAGTAAGAGAGATCACAGAATAAAAATCAACTCTCATTCAACTATATGATCACCTGACAATCCAAAGATCTGCTGAAGATAACAAGATCATAGCTTGGAAGTATGATTTAGACTGGGATGGTGCAGCAACAAAGAGAGCATCTGGGATGATCCAATATTCCCATGGATTGAAAGAATCATTTTTCTACCAGATGCAGACATATCTGATCTTCAAAGCATCCCGATCATTAACTATCCAATCAATCCAAAAGGAAGAGATTTTTCTGTGATTATTGAAAAGTTAAGAAACAAATTCAAAGATGATATGGTGAAGGAAGTGAGAAGAGACGATGATGAACATAAAATAAGAAAACAAAGACAAAAGAATTCTAAATCCAGCTCCTCACAACTTGTAGATGATGAATGTTTAAGGAGAATTGGATATAGAAACATGAATGTAGCATCGATCAAAAGCATTACAGGGAACCAGTTTACATATCCCATCACTGAATGGGGATGTGTAGAAAGAACAAAAGAGTTGGTGCTATAAAGAAATGATCAAAACAAAAAAGCTCCAAACATCAGGGTTTTTGATCCAATGGAAATCAAGCTACTTCATCCAAGCTATACATCATAGTTACATGATAATTACTTCCAAAGATGAATGATATACACGCTCAAAGTGACAAATGTCTATATGTGCACATCATTCAAGTGATAGACAAGCTTCAAGCAAAAACCTATGAAAGAAGAAAATTTGAGCCTGGTCAACTACTGGGATTTGAAATTCCTTCTATCACTGAACTTAGAATTTCTAAACAAGATGAACTGGGGGTATTATCAAACAACGGAGTACTCGCTACACTGACTACTAAAGAAGATGTTCTTGGTATCAAATTTTGAAACATTAAAGAAAATAAACAGAAGGTAGATCAAGTACAAGTATAATGATTAGAAGGAAGCAATCTCATACTTCGACAAGAAGATTATAGGAAGAGTTCAGGAGTTGTCAACATTAAAGAGTTGATTAGAAAAGTCTAAACCTAAGGGGGAGTATTGTTAAGTCTAAAGTCATTGTATAGGTTTAGAACTTTATTCAACTCTTTTAATGAACTCTTGTACATATTTATCTCATTGTATGCAATATATATAGGTTAACCCAAATAATATGCGTGTTGATTTATACGTGTGATTGTAGGAAAAACATCATACTTAGTCAACTTTTTAAATGACCCAAGTGTAAGAACTATCTACGGATGAACAATTTGTACTTCCGTAGATGTTTTGCTGGAACATAACAAAGGTATATGCATCCATAGAACTCCTGCTGAAGCACTATTACAACAACGGAAGAAGAAATCCTCGGATGAACTTAATGTTGCTCCTGTGGAAGAAGAATTACTTGTCGCTGCGGATGAAGTTCAATTTGAAGATTAAACCAACTCCTACAGGAGAACAAAATACTTAATGCACTTCAATCATCAAGGAATTCACATGAAGTCAACAAGTCAAACTCTGAGGTGATGTCATCAAGTCAACATCTATGGAAGACTGCACTTTAGTCAGAAACCACGTCAAAGTCAAACATTCTACTTGTGTAACTTTCTTACCACAATAAGAAAGTTACCTTTACTTATGTAAAAGTAAGTCTCTCAGTCTATAAATAGAAGGCATGAGTGCACACTTTTAGGCATCCAGTGAAAAAGCACCAGTAATCGGCACAAGTAATCATTACCAGCAATAGAACATATTCAACAACACACCAATAGCAAAAGCCAGAATAACAATAGTAAATAATTAGCATTTGTTAAATTGTAACCATATTTCAGTATTAATGAAAATCATTTGAAGAATTGTGTTTATCGTATTACTTTATTGTATTTTCATTTCTCTTATCTGTTCTTCATTGATTTGTATTACAATTACAATTTCATCAACAATTAATTAAACAACAACTTATGATCATTCAGGGATCATTATTCATATGATCTATACTGATAATTTCTTGTTCGGTCCTTGGATTCACTAGGGACTATTGTTAAGTCTAGATTCATTGTACAGGTTTAGCACTTTATTCAACTCTTTTAATGAACTCTTGGACATATTTATCTCTTTGTATGCAATATATATATAGGTTAACCCAAATAATATGTGTGTTGATTTATATGTCTGATTGCAGGAAAAACATCATACTTAGTCAATTTTAGAAATTGACCAAGTGTAAAAACTATCTATGGATGAACAATTTGTACTTCCATAGATGTTCTGCTGGAACATAACAAAGGTATATGCATCTGTGGAACTACTGTGGAAGCACTATTACAACAACGGAAGAACAAGTCCTAGGATCAAGTTAATATTGCTCGTGCGGAAGAAGAATAACTTGCTGTTGTTGATCAAGTTCAATTTGAAGATCAAACCAACTCCTATGGAAGAACAAAATACTTAATGTACTTCAATCATCAAGGAATTCACATGAAGTCAACAAGTCAAACTCTAAGGTCTTGTTATCAAGTCAACATCTACGGAAGACTGCACTTTAGTCAGAAATCATGTCAGAGTCAAACTTTCTATTTGTGTAACTTTCTTACCACAATAAGAAAGTTACATTTACTTCTGTAAAAGTAAGTCCCTCAGTCTATAAATAGAGGGCATGAGTGCACACTTTTAGGCACCTAGTGAAAAAGCACTAGTAATCGGCACAAGTAATTAATACCAGCAATAGAACATATTCAACAACACACCAATAGCAATAGCCAGAACAATAATAGTAATCAATTAGTATTTGTTAAATTGTAACCATATTTCAGTATTAATGAAAATCATTTAAAGAATCGTGTTTATCGTATTACTTTATTGTATTTTCATTTCTCTGATCTATTCTTCATTGATTTGCATTACAATTACAACTTCATCAACAATTAATTAAACAACGAATTATGATCATTCAGGGATCATTATTCGTACGATCTATACTGATAATTTCTTGTTCGATCCTTGGATTCACCGGGGACTATTGTTAAGTCTAGATTCATTGTATAGGTTTAGAAATTTATTCAACTCTTTTAATGAACTCTTGGACATATTTATCTCTTTGTATGCAATATATATATAGGTTAACCCAAATAATATGTGTGTTGATTTATATGTCTGATTGCATGAAAAACATCATACTTAGTCAATTTTAGAAATTGACCAAGTGTAAAAACTATCTACGGATGAACAATTTGTACTTCCATAGATGTTCTGTTGGAACATAACAAAGGTATATGCATCCGTGGAACTACTGCGGAAGCACTGTTACAACAGAAGAACAAGTCCTAGGATCAAGTTAATGATGCTCGTTCGGAAGAAGAATAACTTGCTGCTGTGGATGAAGTTCAATTTGAAGATCAAACCAACTCCTACGGAAGAACGAAATACTTAATGTACTTCAATCATCAAGGAATTCACATGAAGTCAACAAGTCAAACTCTGAGGTGATATCATCAAGTCAACATCTATGGAAGACTGCGCTTTAGTCAGAAATCATGTCAGAGTCAAACATTCTATTTGTGTAACTTTCTTACCACAACAAGAAAGTTACCTTTACCTCTGTAAAAGTAAATCCCTCTACCTGTAAATAGAAGGCATGGGTGCACACTTTTAGGCAACCAGTGAAAAAGCACCAGTAATCAGCACCAGTGATCAATACCAGCAATAGAACAATATTCAACAACACACCAATAGCAATAGCCAGAACAACAATAGTAATCAATCAATATTTGTTAAATTGTAACCGTATTTCAGTATTAATGAAAATCATTTGAAGCAATCGTGTTTGTCGTATTAATTTATTGTATTTTCATTTCTCTGATCTGTTCTTCATTGATTTGCATTACAATTACAATTTCATCAACAATTAATTGAACAACGAATTATGATACTTCCGCGATCATTATTCATACAATCTATACTGATAATCTCCTGTTTGATCCTTGGATTCACATTTTAAATTCAAAATATTATATAAAGAGACTAAAGCACTAAAATAATGTTTAAACGTTGAACAAAATAAACACGAGCAAGGAATGGTAATTGCATAAAAAGAGAAAGTAGAAAAAAAATTAAAATGATGTTTAAACGTTAGCCCAATCTACTTTGTTTATCCTTGCATACTTTTACTTCATACATACTATACATTACAAATTTTCCATTAGCCCAAGCTATCATGTTCATACTTTACTTTCCTTTACATTGTTCATACATTACATACTTCACATTTCGTTAGTTATCATTAATTTTTATTCATACTTGTCCTTGTTTACCAAATACTTGTTATCAACACAAATGTTATAATTTTTCATATCTTGTCACGTATAAATGCTTTAGCTTTCAATCGAGTGTGCGCATCACCCAAATATAGTCTAAAAGGACTAGAACTCATATATTCGTCTGCTACTATACTGTAACTGAATGACTCTAATTCTTGTAGATCGTTTAACAATCTATACAAAGGTTCATATGTAAAGTTGTTTAATACACAAAAAAAAACTTTATTTTCGTCCGAAACTTTTAAACGTTTATCATGTGTCTTTCATCATTAATCTTAGCTAAAATTTTGGAAGTTTCTTCCAATACTTTCATTCGGAACTAATTAATTTTGGCTTATCATTGCGTTTGAAACTTTGTCGACTAAGTCACTAACAGTTTCATTCGAACCCAATGGAACTTTCGCCCATTACATCAAAAGTTTCCTCTGATTCATAAAAGATGTTTTCATCAAGATTCCAACTTACGTCTAAACTCTTTATGTTTGATCCATAAACACACTGAATGCTTAGATATATTTTTACTTAAAAGATCTTACCTTTTTCTTCAAGAACCAGAATTAAGCTTCAAGTGATGAAAATGGAGCTTTTCACCACTAATATTGCCCTCTTTTACAGCTCATCGACCTCACAACTCCCTTTCCTTGCAATTCAATCAATTAGCATAATGAAGATCCAAGATTTTTCCTTCTCTTTGTCTCTCTATTATATCTCTAGAATAGCATGAAAATTGAAAATGATGGGAGGGGGGTCTAAAGAAAGTGGGGAAATTCCACTTTTGCAACTTGTCATATTTAGCCTTCATTAATCAACGTTAGATCATTTTAAACTTACAGCTTAATTTTTATTCATTTTCCTTATTTTCTTTGCCAAAAATCTTAGTTTGTTACAAAACATAGAAAAATTTAATCACGTCACAACTCACAATGACATATTTAACTTAAAAAGACATTCTGTAGTTGTGAAAAAAATTTATTAATTATCTTACATTGGACCAATGGGTATGGACTGTGTGTTCGGTGGCTCAGTATTGAAAAAAATATATTTAAATGTAGGTGAACATAAGCATGCAAGTCACTATAAAAAATGCAGAATAACAAAACTATTGCGTTAGTTGTAAAATAATAAAAGTATTTTAAATGTTATCTAAATTAGTTTTAAATAAATTTTATATCGAAATGTAGCTAAAATAAAAATGTCACAATGCTTACTTGAAATTTGTAAAACATGGTATTCTAAAAGTCAAAACATAAAAATGAAGTATGTTAAAAATTATTTATAATATTAAGATATTAAAAAGAAAGAAAAACCTTTCACGCTCAGGGGATGTCTGTCGGAGTTAAAAAATCTTTGATGAAAACTAGAAAACCGGCTGAAGCAAGATTCCAAGCTCTACAGTGGGTTTTGGTGTTTATATTTCCTAGGAAAATTACCTAAATGCATATTTGAACAACTCAAATTAATAACCACTGAAAAGTAAAATTTACCAAAAAAAAAAATCCCAATAAAAACGCACTACATGTCTATTCCTCGCCACGTGGGCGAGAAAAGGCAATAATTCCTCGTCGAAAAGCTGACTGGGCGATAAAAAGTTGTCTTCTCGATGAGTTGGCGAGGAATCAAGGGTTTTTCTCGCACATAATTATGAAAATGCCACTACTTGCTCAAAATTTTTATTTTATTTAAAACATAATATTTTTAAAAAATATTTATCAAAAAGTTAAAAATTCATAAGTTTTATTATTTTTCATTTATTGGTTTTCCCCTATATAATAGAAGCTTTCCATCAGAGCATTCACATCCTATTCTTTATTTTTATACCTATAATTACATTAAAATCATTATTTTTTTCTTTCTTATTTGAATTAAATAATATATTGCATATTTTTATCATTATTTTTTATCTTTTATTCACTCACAATCACTTAAAGCCATTACATATAATATAAGTATTTCACTCATAAGTTTTTTAAGAAACAACACCAGGTTTTCTATCATTATCCTTAGAGTTAATTACACAAATAGTCCTGTGGTTTACCTAAAGTAACAAGTTTGGGTACTAATTTTTTGAGTAACAACTTTGAGTATCGTGGTTACTATTTTGTAACACATGTGGGTACTAAGCGCAACGTCCGTTTGTTTTTAACGGATTACCCCATCACGTGTGAAAAACGTGAGGGTAATTTAGTCAAACCAAATAGAAAGGTATAGAGTTAATTACACAAATAGTCCCTGTGATTTACCTAAAGTAACAAGTTTGGGTACTAACTTTTTTGAGTAACAACTTTGAGTATTGTGGTTACTATTTTGTAACACCTATGGGTACTAAGCGTAACGGTCGTGTGTTTTTTACGGATTACCCCATCACGTGCCAAAAACGTGAGGGTAATTTAGTAAAATCAAATGTGATAGAGCAGCCATAATAAAAAACTCTTGGACTAACAACAACCCTGGACGACGCTTCTACTCTTGCCCACAACTGGTAATTTCTTCTAAACCACCTGCAACTTCTGAATCCGTCATTACCCTCACGTTTTTGGCACGTGATGGGGTAATCCGTTAAAAACACACGACCGTTACGCTTAGTACCCACAGGTGTTACAAAATAGTAACCACAATACTCAAAGTTGTTACTCAAAAAAGTTAGTACCCAAACTTGTTACTTTAGGTAAACCACAGGGACTATTTGTGTAATTAACTCTATACCTTTCTAATTGGTTTGACTAAATTACCCTCACGTTTTTCACACGTGATGGGGTAATCCGTTAAAAACAAACGGACGTTGCGCTTAGTACCCACATGTGTTACAAAATAGTAACCACGATACTCAAAGTTGTTACTCAAAAAAGTTAGTAACTAAACTTGTTACTTTAGGTAAACCACAGGGACTATTTGTGTAATTAACTCTTATCCTTATGTAGGAACGAGATGTGAATGCTCTTAAATATTGCATCATTAAAAATACAAATGCAATCTTTTAAAACGAATATCATCACATACAGAAACCTTTTAGTTTAAAGTAATCCAAAGTTTAAAAATATATATTAACAACTTTTAAATTTATAAAAAACAACTAGTAATATTTGTTAACCAAAATCCAAAACTAAAATCTTGCCTACTTATGAAAAAAAAATCTCGCTTGTCTATAAATACAAGAAGAGTAAACTTTAAAAATATGCTCTAAAAGAAAGCTTCTATTATATAGAGAAAAATAATAAATAAAAAATAATAAAAAAATTACCGATTTTTAAATATTTGGTAAATATTTTGTTAAAAAATTTGTATTTTAATTAAAATATAAATTCTAAGCGAGTAGTTTCATTTTGGTAATGATGGGCGAGGAAAACTTATGATTTCTCGTCTAGTTAACGAGTAATCAGCCACATCAGCGAGAAACACATGAAAAAATGTCACGTCGGCAAGAAATTATGGGCTTTCGTCGCCCAGTCAACATTTCAACAAGGAATTATGAATTTTTCTCGCACATGTAGCGAGGGATTGCCAAGTGTCAGATCCTAGTTGGTTTGTTTTTATGGTCATTTTTATTTTCGAATGTTTATTTTGATAATTTCATTTGGTCAATTGTTCAATTTGATAATTTTTTCTTATTTCCTTGACTATTGAGCAAGGCTCACTGTTTTTTTTTTGTTTTTTTTAATTTTATTTTATACATATCTATAACTATAGTAGTAAATTTAGGTGTACTCCGACATTGTGATTTGCATATACAACTAGTTTTTTACACGTCGCGCGTTAATTGGCTATGCCCAGTGTGATAAAACGTAGAGTACAATTGACGTCTAAATGTAGAGTAATGCGAATTTATACGACCGAATGAAAACGTATTATATTTGACACGACTGTAACCAAAATTTATTTTGAAACGTAAACAAACTAAAAAAGTACATATATAAGCATGTGCAGTGATGTCGTATATGGCGTGATAAATTATAGACTACAATCACCCCAACTCATTACCAAACTAATTTATATCGAAATATAAAGTAACTCGGATTTTTTACCGTTAAATGAAAACTTATTATATTTGACTTGATTCATTTTCAAAAAATTTGCATCAAAACGTACAACAACTCAAAACATACTTAAAATAAGCACGAACCGTTTTATATTTGACTAGGATCGTCTCCGAATAAAATTTACGTCAAAACGTAAACAAACTTAAATTTATATAGACAAGTACATGAAAATAACGTAAAAAATTAGTTTTTTAAGTAAAAAGGTACAGGGGAAAACCTGAAACTTTTGAAACTTAAGAAGGTTAAAATTATACTTTATAAACTTTATAAAAATTAAAAGGATTAAAATATAAAATTTAAAAGTTAAGTCGTGAAATTTAGTCGGTGGCCAAGGCCTATTTTAAATATATAAAATTTATATAGACCTATTTTTTAAAAGTAATCGTAAAGTTATTAAAAGTTAAATTTTATGGATTTTATATTTTCTTAGAAATCACTAGATTGCACTTCATATAATATGTTTATTCTTATTTGTTAAACATCATAAGTCCTAACATATTAATCAATCATAACATGATACTCACACATTCAAACATAGTACCCACACATGAGCGTTAATAATGAAAGTGTCTTGTTCCACTACTTTACCTATTATTCTTTATTTTCTATTTAAATCTAACCAAACAAACCCCGATGAAGAAAGAAAATAAAGACACCACTTTCCTCTTTACCAAATCTCTTGGCTTTGCTTTGGTAGACCCGTAAGTGGGTTAATCTCCAAGAAATAGAATCAAGAGATAAACAAGACAAAGCTTGGGACAATTTTCTGGTATATTCAAAAAATAAGATTACAATGCAATTTATACTAATCCTATATGCACTTTATTCTTGTAGCTAAAGTTAAGGAACATGGAGCTAGCACTACTTCTACCCACTATGCATGCATGCAGAATATAAGGAAATAAACAACTACTCTTAAAGACTTGTTCCAAGTGACTTCCAACTACTAGGCCTTCACTCTCTGAATCTCGCTGGTGGTTTAGTAGCCCTTTTGGGCCTGTCTGCGATTGGGCCAGACATCTGGGCTGGTGGTGTAACAGGGCCCGTATCATCATCTCCCCCTCGAAAATCAACATTGTCCCCAATGTTTGTAAAGGATGGGAACGTTGCAGCGAAATCCAGTTCATCTTCCCACGTGGACTCTTCTGTTGGTTTCCCGACCCACTTGACCAGAAGCTGTTTCCCTGTTGGTGCTCTCCTGCTATTAAGAATCATCTCTGGAATGTATGGTGGAGAGTCATCAGTTTGTAATTCTTGAATATCACTGGTGGTTGGGTTTAGAGTAGCATGGCAAGGCTTGAGCAAGGATATGTGAAAAATAGGATGAATTTTAGATGTCTCTGGTAACTGGAGTTTATACGCCACTTTACCAATCCTTGCAAGTACTTTGAATGGGCCATAATACTTCTTTCCCAACTTCTTATTCGGGTCGAAACTCCACTGATTGTTGACGATAGTCTTGAAGACGCAGATAGACTAGATCGTCGACCTGAAATTCTTTATCTTGGCGATGTTTGTTAGCATGTTTCTCCATTTTTTCTTTAGCTTTCTGAATCGAGGCTTTCATCATTGTGAGTAGCTTTTGATGTTCCTGCAAAGAATCCTCGATTGACCCAATCTTTGATGCTCCTGGAGTGTAATCATGAATCACGTTGACATCATGGCCATACTCCGCTTTGAAGGGGGTCATGTTGATTGACGAATGAACCGTGGTGTTATAACAAAATTCAGCAAGGTGAAGGTAGTTGTACCACTTTGATGGTTCCTCAAAAACGAAGGAACGAAGATACGATTCGAGACAACGGTTTAGCACCTCGGTTTGGCCATCCGTCTGTGGGTGGTAGGCACTGGAATGCAACAATTTTGTGCCCATTTGGTGAAAGAGCTCCTTCCAAAAACGGCTGACAAACAGCGGATCTCTATCGGATACAATAGTCTTTGGTAGACCGTGTAAACGGTAGATTTCACGCATGAATACTGATGCTAAAAACACGGCTGTGTAATTGGTCGGCAAGGCGATGAAGTGGCCAAACTTGGATAGCCGATCAATTATAACCCAGATTACGGTTTTCCCTATGGACGACGGCAAATGCGTGATGAAATCCATGGATATCTCATGCCACGGTAGTGATGGTATTGGTAAGGGTTGGAGAAGGCCATATGGTTTTGAGTGATTGGTTTGGTAACTTGGCAAACATGACAGGCTCGAACAAAGTTGGTAACGTCTTTTTTAAGTCCGACCCACGAGAAAGTTGAGGCGATACGTTTTGTTGTTGCCGTAACACCACCATGTCCTCCTATAACTGAGGAGTGATATTCTTCGAGCAGTGAATTTCTCAACTCTTGCAGTGGTGGAATCATGATTTTCCCATTCCGATATATAATACCGTCTCTGAACGAGTGTTGTGGGAATGAACCCGGATCCTGCAAAATTTGATCAAGTAATTGTTTGCCATGAATATCATTTTCGTAATACCTTCGAAGCTCCTCCAACCAAGTTGCTTTCGGGTGTGATATCGCATAGCATGTGGTCTGTTCAACTCGGCTTAAGGCATCGGCGACGGTGTTTTCTTTACCCGGTTTGTATTTGATTTCGTAGTCAAAACCCAGCAGTTTAGTGGCCCATTTCTGTTGTTCCGGGGTCTGAATGGTTTGGGTCAAAAGGTGTTTTAGGCTATGGTGATCGGTGTGGATAAAAAACTTCCGTCCCAACAAGTATTGGCGCCACTTTTTGACAGATTCGGTGATAGCATAAAGCTCTTTTGTGTATGTGGATTGGGATTGCATGGTTGGGCATAATTTCTTGCTGAAAAAGGCAATGGGTTTATTTTTTTGTGAGAGGACAGCCCCTATAGCGACACCGGAGGCGTCGGTAGTGACATCAAAAGGAATGGTGAAATCGGGTAGAGCCAAGGTAAGGAGATTTTGCATGTGGGTTTTTAATTGGTGAAAGGAAGTGTCAGCTTCATCATTCCACTGAAATTCTTTGGATTTAAGTAAGTTGGTTAGTGGTGTGGCTATGGAAGCATAATTGGGGACGAACCGACGGTAATAACCGGTTAAGCCCAAAAAGGCCCGAAGGGTAGTAAGGAGGTCGGCTTGGGCCATTGTTGGATTGAAATGATTTTGTCCGGCTCGGGAGCAACACCGGTTTTTGAAATTCGGTGTCCTAGGAACGAGATCTCGTCAACAGCAAAGACACATTTACTTGGTTTAGCATAAAACTTGTTGGAAGATAAAGTGTTGAAAACAAACCGTAAATGCTCATAGTGTTGATCCATAGTGGTACTGTATATGAGGATATCGTCGAAAAAATAAGGACAAATTGCCTTAAAACCGGACGAAAGACATCATTCATTGCCGCTTGAAAAGTTGATGGAGCGTTGGAGAGGCCAAAGGGCATTACAACGAACTCGTAATGTCCATCCATGGTGCGAAACGCTGTCTTGTGAATGTCACGATCTGCCACCCGGATTTGGTGATAACCGGACCTTAGATCGATTTTGGAAAACACCGTGGCCCCGTGTAATTCATCAAGCAGCTCATCAATGGTTGGAATTGGGTAGCGGTCTGGAATTGTGACCGCGTTTAAGGACCAAGAATTTCAGGTATGGAAAAATCAGCTGAAAGTCGCCCCGGCAGTCCCAACCATCCAATGCCAAGTATGACATCGGCACCTTCGACTGGCAGAATGAAGAATGAAACTTGAAATGGTGCCTGTTGAACAAGGATACGTACATCTGGGCAGTAGCCTTTGCATGTTATATTTTCGCCATTTCCTACCATAACATTAAACGGAGGAATTGGTTGGACGTCGAGTTGAAGCATTGTGGCGATCCTTGGCTGGATGATGTTGTGTGTACTTCCACAATCCACCAAAATAGTGACCGGTTTGCCGAAAATATGGCCAGTGACACGTAGGGTTTGGGGGGAGGCTAGACCAAAATATGCGGCGTCTGAAAGTGACATAAGGGATGGTTTGTGTGTAGCCGGCGGTTCGGTTTCAGGTGGAGTCTCGGTGGTATCCTCCTGATCATCGTTGTCGACGATAAGGAAGAATTGAGGCGGCGAGCATTTGTGACCCGGAAAATATCTCTCTGGACATTTGAAACAGAGACCGTCTTTTCGACGTTGTAGGAGGGCTTCGGGGGAAAGTTTTGTGAATGGGAGTGCAGGTGGCTTGGGAGGTGTGGGGAGTAATGGAGATTTAGGATTGTGAGGAGGTGATGCCGAGGAGGAAGGGGTAGAGGTTTGGTGGGCGTTATTGGTGGGGAATTTGTTAAAAAAATTGGATTTGAATTTTGTGGTGAGATTGAGTTTATCTTCAACTAGACGTGCCAGACCATAAGCATCATGTAGTGTGGTGGGCTTATGGATGGCCATTCCCGTACGAATGTCCGTACGAAGTCCCGAGATGAAGCAGTTTTTGAGGGCTTGCTGTGGAAGACCGACAATACGGTTACTTATCTTCTCAAATTCAGTTGGTAGGCCGCGACGGAGGATGTTTGGTTAAGTTTGAAAAGTGTGGCTTCGTGATTCTCGAAGGACGATGGACCAAAACGGATTTCCATGTCTCTTTTAAAATCATCCCAGGTGCCGAGGAGATTGTTGTCGTCTTGATGTTTGTACCAAGAAAGGGCATCTCCTACAAAATGAAAAACGGCTAACTCAACTCGTTCCTCGTAGGGGGTTTGATAATACGAGAAATAGTTGTCCGCTTGGAATATCCATTCGATGGGGTTGGAACCATCGAAAGTTGGAAGGTTTATTTTTGGTTGTCTAGGATTACGGTGTGGTGGGGAGTGGTGGTGGAAGGGTGAACGGCGGCGTGGCGGGGTGTGGCGGCGGGCTGGAGACCGGCGGCGTGGTGGGGAGTGATCCCTGTTTCGATCGATGGTGATGTGATTTGTTAGGTCATCGATCTTGGAGGTTAAATTTTGGGTAGTTTGGATGAGGGTGGCAAGGTTGGCGGCGGTTTCGTTCGATGTTGTGGATGCACTGGTGGTGGCGTTGATGAGTATGGTGAGTTGGTCGGTGATGGATGGTGAAGACTCATCGGAGGATGAAGTCTCTTTTCGGGGCGGCATGATGGAAGGTTGAGACGGGAATGAAAGCACCAATTGGTAGACCCGTAAGTGGGTTAATCTCCAAGAAATAGAATCGAGAGATAAACAAGACAAAGCTTGGGACAATTTTCTGGTATATTCAAAAAATAAGATTACAATGCAATTTATACTAATCCTATATGCACTTTATTCTTGTAGCTAAAGTTAAGGAACATGGAGCTAGCACTACTTCTACCCACTATGCATGCATGCAGAATATAAGGAAATAAACAACTACTCTTAAAGACTTGTTCCAAGTGACTTCCAACTACTAGGCCTTCACTCTCTGAATCTCGCTGGTGGTTTAGTAGCCCTTTTGGGCCTGTCTGCGATTGGGCCAGACATCTGGGCTGGTGGTGTAACAGGGCCCGTATCATGCTTCATGTTCCGATCTTGGAATCTTGATTTTCACTTTCACCTCCTCCTTCATTTTTCTTTTCCCATTACTTTTTCTGTATATTTCATCTCTCAAACTGTCACTCTCTGATCCATCCATCCATCCATCAACTTGGGATCAAACAAAACCAAAAGTATAACAAACATCTTATTCGATCTCCTTCTCTTTTCCAGCATTTGTCTCCACTCCCAATTTCCCACCCTTTATCTTTCTTCTCATTTCCCCATGTTTTCACCCTTCAATTTCAAATTAATTCGTCCGCTCTTCATAAACTTACAATATATATTTTTCAAGGCATTGATGAAATCTGGTATTTTTATTAAGAAAACCACACCTAATGAAAACTTATCGAAAATCGGGGGTTACTTACATGGGTTACTTACATGTAACTACGAGTTACGTTTGTGACGAGTTATGTATATACAACCCATACAAACTAAACATAAGTTACATATATGTAACACGATATTCGTTCTGTCAATAATGAAGTGATATAAATCCAAAAGCTTATTTTTAACTAAAATAGAGGTGTCATAAGTTACTTAAATAGTGTTTATACATTTAAGAAAAATTTAATAATCTATAAATTATGTGATTAGCTAGATATAGTTTATAGGGTTTTCACATAAGTTGATAGTTTTCTCTTGATCCCTCTATTATACTTTGAAAATTAGTAGTATACATTATGTATTAAAAACTTAGTGCTAATAAGATATAACACTTTACTACTTAGGCAGAAGTATATGAACTGTCCTACTAGATATACAGTCTTGTATTTCATTAGGTACAACTAAGATGCAACTTTATTAGGATGATATAGAACAAGTTTCTTTATGTTGAAAACTAGCATGCGATGCTCTCATGCTCGAGCTACGCCATGGGGTAACATTTTTTTTATACATATATTTATAAATTGAGGATTATATATTTCAAAACGTTGATATAATAACAAACAAACAAACATACTCAGTATATCCTACTTAAAAACAGGATCTGGGAGGGGTAGGTGCTGGCGAGTCTTTCCTCTATATTGAGAGATAGACCGCTTCTAAAGAGACCACTGAATCGAAAACAATAGCAAGCAAATTATATAGCATACCACACATAGGTATATATCACATAAAGGTTTAAAATAAGCATAGGCATATTCTTAATTATATTCATAAGCATAATATACATCACATAAGCGTAGGCATACCCATAAGCCAAACAACTCGAAGATAATGCATACATCAAATAAGCAAGCATGTTTTACCTATAAAGGACAAATGTCGATTACGTACACTCACGCGGGGGGTCACGCATCAGGTCTTCATTTACTCTTCCTACCCACAGATCCCACTAGGAGTCCTTAATATTAATTATACGCCTCCACGTACTCCGATCCTCGATCATGTGCTCGGAGAGGTGCAACTATATCATATCTCGGCTAATTATCTCGTCCCAAATCAACTAGGTCTTCCTCTGCTCCTCCTACCCTCTAGGGTGATGTTCTCTACTGCTCTAACAGGCGCTAACATCGATATCCTCTTCACGTGCCCAATTCATCTTAATCTTCCCTCTCGTATTTTATCCATGATACAAGTCACCCCTGCCTCTGTCGAACTACGTCGTTCTTTATCTGATCTAGTCTTGTGTGCCCACACATCCACCTCGGCATTCGCATTTTTCGCGACCTCTATTTGTCGCTCATGCGATTTCTTTATGGCCCAACAGTCTGTTACATATATATAACATAGCTGGACGTACTACCACTCTATATAGTTTTCCCTTTAGTTTTGCTGGTAATCTCTTATCACACAAAACGTTGATACAATAGAGGTGTTAAAATTTGTAACGTTAAAATAATAACAAAATTAAATATAATTGGATACTAGAACAAATATTAACTGCTGTAAACGTGAGGTTAAAATCTAATAGATGAGGAATCAGATAGATATGGACAATGCGAGGATATATCCTCAAAATCATAGTGCTCTCAGCATGGATTTTAGTCTATCTTCGTACTTTAATAAAAGAGTAACTTAAGATGTCACTTGTCAACACCACAATCATTCTCACAAAAATTTTCCCGCCTCTCTTTCTTATTGAATAATTACCTTAATTATAAATATTACCATTTAACATTCTTTTACATTTAATAAATTAAAAAAGAGATTTATTTATTAATATTATTTCTAAATAAACAAATGTTTTATAAAATAATTAATTTCTAAAGCATAAAAAAAATTTAAAAATACAAAATATTTTAAATTTGGTATTTTTAAAAAATCAAATTTTTAAAACAAAAAATAATTAAATTTGAGACTTATAATAAGAAAATTTTAAAAATGATATTTTTATACGGTTTGTTTTTAAATAAAATATTTATTTTTTTGGGAAAATTATATTAATATTTTATTATAGTCAGTCATATCATATATTAGAATATTATTTTATAATAAATAAATTTTATTATATTAATAAATTTTATTATATTAATATATTATTTATTCAACCCGTGTAATACATGAGTATACTAAAGCTAGTTAAACTATAAAAAGAGTGTTTTAATATTTCTATTCTTATTAATCCAAAATGTCAGTGGTTTCATTTGATTTTTTTTAATTTTTTAATTTTTTTGTATATTGTATATTTTATATTATATATATTTATTTTTTTTATTTTTAATTTTTTTGTATATTGTATATTATATATATGTCGGCGGGGATTTTTTTATTTTATTTTTTTATATTATATATTATATATTATATATAGAAAATTAAGACATGCAAGGGCATTTAGCTTGCTGGCTTGTGAGCTCTTTCACTATACATAAGACCCGGGTTCAAGTCTAACATTCACTATACTTTGCATGCTTTCTTAATTAACTTATATTTTAGTTTCTCATATAATAGTAGTAGTAGTTTAAATTATATATATCTTAAAAACTTTATTATATAATATTACGTGTTTATTTTTATGTGTAAATTTTGTTTGGAACGAGTTGGGTCAAATATTATAATTTTATTTCGTTGGTATAAGTTCGAGTTACTCTATGTTTTGATGTAAATTTTGCTAGAAAATGTGTTAGAGCGAATGTAATCTATGTTTTATCATGTCGCCCATGTCTTTCCCGCACTTGCTTATTTTGATGTACATTTTGAGTTGTTATACGTTTTAACGTAAATTGTGTTTTAAATATAGTCGATTTAAATAAAATATTTTCATTTGATGGTACAAATTCGTGTTACTCCATGTTTTACGTAAATTTAGTTCGGAAACAAGTTGAGTCAATTATATTTTATACTTGATCATGACACGTACGTTCGTCGCCGCCGCAACGCGCGGCGAGTTAATCACTAGTTGTTGTTTAAAGAATCAATTAAAAAGCACAATATTCTCACATGTTTCTAAATATGCAAACCAATCACATCTTCCTTGTAATCATTTCCATAGAATATCCAACATACTCAGTTATATAATATAAATAAACTTTAAGATTATGACCAAATTAAAGTCTTAGTGAAACAAAACAGATTGCCCGTAACTATTATTGTCTCACACTAGGTGGATTCAGGAAAACAAGAGGCAATAATTACATCATATTGACAGGTTTGCATGTTGTTAACATCTCTATGTTAGTAGCTTGGCGGAATGGCAGGTTAAGATGAATTAGATGATAATACAATAATCATATATGTTGGATTCAATGGTATCATGATTAAGTTTATTTTATCGAAATAATTTTTGATAATTTATTAATCATATTAATAATATATAACGCAGCATAGTAATAATAAAATAACAGAGTGAATCCGAGATTAATTAAGGTTACAAATATTGCAAATAAAGATAAATAATTAATCTACCAATGAGATAGATATACCTTTGTGGTTAATAATTAACAGTTTGAGACGCCGAGAGTAAACAGATTAATTGCTAGAAACGAACGAATACAAGAGGCCGCGGTTAAGTGGTGTGGGTACCGGGTCGTGATCCGCTGCTACGTGATAGAGAGCTGCAGTGGGGTTGCGAACTAGTGGATTGCGGTGGTCGCCGGTGCAAGTGACAGCATTAAACCGGTTGAATAATGGCAGACGGTAGATGGGTTAATTGTTGTATGCGATCAAACCCAAAATCAAAATAAAGTATATGGTCGCCGGTGCAAGTGGCAGCATTAAACCGGTTGAATAATGGCAGACGGTAGATGGGTTAATTGTTGTATGCGATCAAACCCAAAATCAAAATAAAGTATCTTTGTTTCCTAAAACCAACGGCTGCCAAAGTCAAAGTGGGGTTTTTAGGTAATTAGGTTAATAGCCTAATTGTCATATTTATATACTAGCCTATAAACCCGTGTGACACACGGGATGCGAATAATAATATTATTTTAAAATTTTGAAAACTCGTAAGTGTCGTAAATGTAGAATAAATATAGTCTTCATGAATGATAGCAGAAATGAAATTGTAAACATGAAATTACAAATTGCTAAAAACTTCTTTGTACATCACGTTTTTTGTTGTTGATGTAATGTTCCCTTCCTTATCAAAAAGTAATAGTTTCAAACCATCTCTGCTTTTAACTCTGGACAACGCAACATATAACTGGCCATGCGTAAATACGGGACTTCTTAAATAGAGACCAACTCTTGATAATGATTGTCATTGACTTTTGTTAATTGGCGTTGCAAAACATACAACTAAAGAGAATTGTCTTCTTTTGAACTTGAAAGGAATTTTTTGTCTGAAGGAGTAAGGCTAAGTCTTGGAATAAAAGTACGATTGCCAATGTTGCTTCCTGATATAATTTCGGCTCCTATAACACGATTTCCTAAAAAAATTACCTGTAATCTTGTTCTGTTACATAACCCATTTTTTTGGTCAACATTCCTTAATAACATTACAGAAACACCAACCTTTAAAACTAATCTATGATTTGGTATTCCAGATAATTTAAGACCATTTAGAACGTCCGGGGAGTAAAGACTGTCATCAAAATTACCATGGACATAATCAGACCGGCAGAGGCTGTCACAACTAAGATATTCTTTCTCTTCTCCAGGGAATAATGCGAGCAATTGATCATTAATATCATGGACATGTTCATTTGTAGGCGCCAATATTGCTCGTTCTTGAAAGAATATTTTGTCCTTTGAGTTTTGAATTATATCAAGATATATAAAATTGACCAAAGAAGATATCGAATCATCTGAATCTGTTATTAGAAGATCTTTAGGTATATCGATATCATAATCAAAGTCATTGCATTTACCAATATTACCTTCTCCCAATTGCAAAAGCCAATTTGAAAAATCCCTTGTTTGCTCAATGTCAATTTGATTTCTTCCTGCAGTTAACCTCATGTTTCTTGTTAACCTTAGCACCTTGCATTTTGACCATAAGTATGAAGAACTTAATGAGGCATTAACTATATCGTGCCTTCTACCGTTTGGAATAACTGGTAGAATCTGACGAAAATCTCCTCCAAAAACAACTACCTTCCCTCCAAATGGATATTCGGTATTGTTTGTTGATTTAGTGTTAAGTATGTCATTCATTGTTCTATCTAATGCCTCGAATGCATGCTTATGTATCATTGGTGCTTCATCCCAAATAACCAATGACCATTGTTGTAACAATTGTGCAACCTCACTTCTTGGTTTTATATAAAACAGGGAGTCTTCATTCAAATTTAAAGGGATTAGAAATCGAGAATGTGTTGTTCATCCTCCAATCAACAGCAAAGATGCAATTCCGCTAGAAGCAACACTCAAAACAATCTTACCTTTATAGCGTATGGCAGCAGATAATGTCTTCCATTGGAAAGTTTTACCAGTTCCTTCATAATCATATACAAAATATAAACCTCCTCTATCTTCTTCAACGGCTCTGATAATTTCATCAAAAATAACTCGTTGTTCATTAGTTAATGAAAGCAATAGGTTATGGTACTCGTCCTTCAAAGTGTCCGTATCATATGATAGTTCTTCTGAGATAAGACGATTATTTGAAGACAACAAAGAATCACCGTCAGGATAAGGCATTGATGGAAATCGTCTAAGGGTAGATCCATTTGTAAGCAGCATCTTTTCAATCTTAAATAAAGTTAGGTTTTTTAATTGATCATCTGTAAGTGATAATCCTGAAAAAGTAGAAATAAAAATATCAGTGAAATAACTATATGCATCGTTACTAATAAAAAAATAGATAAACTTAAGTAATTAATAATGTTAATAATTCAATAGAAAGAAAGGTAAAAATAAAGCAAGGTTGAAAAATTTATACTTTTATCATACCGGGATACTTTAGAAGACACCTTTGTCTGTAGAGAATGTCATCAGACAAATGTTCCCAGGAATTATCCCATACAAAATCAGGTCTTGACAACGTATCAGACATAAGCATTGTTACAAATAAGGACCTTAAATAAGATCATGTTCCTGAATGACGTGCTTCTCTTATTGCTTCAACATATTTAGAGTCATCATCTAACAAACCAAGTTCATAACATACTTCTCTAAATGTTTGACATTTTTCCCCTTAACAGAAAGTATATCATCAAAGGAACACAGACCTACCACTTTGTTTAAGAGAATCCTTAAAAAATAGGCTTCTCTAAGGGATGGTGAAACAGAATGAATCCGAGCAATAGCAAATCCTTTTCTACGGGGTAACCAAATTTTAGGTCCAGCCTTCCAAACAAACTTTGTCGGGAATTCAACATATGTTAGCTTATGTAACGCCCGAAATTTTTGTCATAATAAAAGAAAAGAAAATAAACGTGGAAAAGAAAAATAAAGTATTTTGAAGGAAAGGAGAAGCAACCAAAGTGGAGGGGAGTTAAGTGAAAAACATACAAAAGTCAAATATTTTAATAATATTTGAGATATGGCCCATATCACCTTTTTCCATCTGCTTTTCGACAAACAAAGGAATAAAAAGAAAGAAGTTGAAATTCTCTCGGTTTTTCAAGAAGAAGAAGGAGTTTTCGGGTATAGGTAAGTAAATCATGATTATTTGGCTCGGTTTTGATGTGTTTTCGACTTTGGACCGAGAATATGTGTTCTTATGTGTTCGGGTTCTTGTGTTTTGGTCAAGTTTAGGTGTTAGAATCTTTTGAAAGGTTCAAGTGGAAAAATTTAAGCTTGAAAGCAGCTAAGGTGAGTTCTAGATCCCATCTTTTTATATGTTTTAACTCTTTTTGGGGATGGAAATGTATTAGAAATATCTTTATAATTTATATATATGTAACCGTATGTAAGTAGGCTTGGATGATGTTGTTCTATGGTTGTTTATGTGGTGATTAAGCTTAGAATAGTTGTAACAAGCTTAGAATAGATTGATATGATGTTTGGGACTGAAAATAATTTAGAAACATGTTAAACAGGTTGGCCATGCGCCTAAATAAGGGCCATGCGCTTACCCATGCGCCAAAAATTGCCTTAGAAATAGTTCTAAGTAGGGTCATGCGCTCAAATAGGGTTCATGCGCCCAAACGTACCCCATGCACCTAGAAAATGCCTTAGAATTTCTAAGTCTAAATCCATGCGCCTGAACAGTGGTTCATGCGCCTAAGTTCTAAGCTCAGGCGCCTAAGTATACCCTATGCGCCCGAATAGTGCTCATGCACTCGAAGTGGCCCATACGCCTAAGTGTTTGAAACGCCTAAGTTCATGCGCCCGCATAGTTGTAATGTGTCTAAACAGGCCTCATGCGCCTGCATAGTTCTCATGCGCGTAACACTTTGAGAAAACAGAATGATTAGGGTCTGACCCTAGTTTGACTTTAGGGTTTTTAATTGTTACGATTATGCTTAATTATAAGGTGTTCTTATGTTCCATAATAATTATTATTGTGTGACTTTACGTGGTGTGTTTATGATGTATACGTAAAGTATTATCATTAACAAAAGTGAAAGATTAATGATAAAGAAAAGTGGAACATAATTGAAAGAATGCAAGTCTTGCAAGCAAATGTATAGGAGGTGCACGACCATGTTGTCATTAGCTCAACTGTATGCGGTTTAGCTAACCCGAAGGATGCATGCAGGGTCAATCATTGAGGCTGACAGGGACCCTTGTAGCATACCCTAGGTGACTGGGTCAGCTTAGTACACAATGTTCGTGGTCTATTTATAGACCACAGGCCCAACATCAGCTTCATGCACAATATTTGGGTATTGCTCATTGCTCCATAAGAAAGTGAAAGATAATGATAAAAGTACGAAATGAACGAATATGTATAGTAATGAAAGAAAGAAAGAAAGAAAGAAAGTATTACCTTGATGTATAAATGATGCGTGCTCACGTACGAAAGTAAAGAAAGTATTTTATTGAAAGGAGTATTTCATATATAAATTATATAAGGCATTTAACGCTTTTTAAAGTAGAACTCACTTAGTAATGCTGACTTTTATACATTTTCAGTTGACAGGTAAGCATTGCTGAGGGTGGTACGAGGGAGAAGCTACTCGGCGTGACAAGACTGACATCCATTCATCTTTGATGTTAATGTTGTTTTGTAATGTAATTAAACAATTCTTTTGTAACCGATGATCAACATTGTATTGCTTAACAACAGTAACTATAATTATAATGAATGGGCTTTTGTTAATGTAATTTCTCTTCTTATTTTATGAAATGTATATTATTATGTATCTTTAGTGCTATGAATGACCAACTGTGAGGTCTCCAAGAACGGGGCCTTACAAGTTGGTATCAGAGCCAAAGTTTAAGTGAATTGGGTAAATATTTTCAAAACCTAAACTTAAACTCAAAATGGGACGAATGGAAGGATGTTAGCCCGAGTAGCTATGTGCCATCAGGTATTTCTTTTCTTAAAGTTAACCAGTATTGTGTGCGTGTGCTATTTGACTTATGTGTTCTTAGTAGATTAGATACTGATATAGTCAGGATAGGAAATGCTTGGGGTGTGAAGAGTAAAGTAAGTGGCTAATCACAACTGGCCACTGTAATTAGGGACTTACTATACTTAACATAAACTGAGCTATTCCTTGAATGATTGTGTTAGTGTTTAAATCTTATAGCGTTAGAGGATGGCTGGACGGAAATCTTCAAAGGCTTCTAGGGGTAGAGGTCGTGGTGGACGTGGTGCTGAGCCACGTGTTACCAGGAGTGGTGCTAAGGCTACCGAGACAACTCATGAGAACCATGAGGTTCATGGACGGAGTGAGGAGAATGAGAATGCTAGTTTGAACGCCTCAGCTAGGGAGGCGATTACTGATACGGTGCATCGGGTCATGCAGACAGTCTTACCGTTTGTGGTGACCGAAGTTATCAGGGCAGTAAGGAGTGAAGAGAGAAAGGAGAAGGAGGATAAGAGAGGATCAATGGGGAAGGAGAGACAGGGAGAGGAGGAACATCATGGGTCTGATAAAATGTTGTCTAGTGATGAGGAGGATGCTTCTGTGGGGGTGACGGCTAAGGGGTGCAGTTATGGGGCATTCCAACGGTGTAAGCCCCCGACCTTCGATGGCAATGGTAATGCTACTGCTGCACACCGCTAGGTGAGGGAGATGGAAGCAGTGCTAGAGATTAGTGAGTGTCACAAAGACCAGATGGTGAAGTTCGCTACTCACTCTTTTGTTGACTCAGCATTGTGTTGGTGGGACAACATTGTCCAAGCTGAGGGTGACAGAGCCATCGGGAAGATGCGATGGAGAGAGTTGAAGAAATTGGTGATCGAAGAATTCTGTCCTCACCGGGAACTTAACAAGATCGAGAGGGAGTTCCTACAACTCGAGGCGGGAATCATGACCCACCAGCAATACACCACCAAGTTTAACAAAATGGCAAGGCTGGTGTCGGATCAGGTGACGCCTGTGCCGAGGAAGATCAAGAAGTACATCCCAGATTGCCGGCTGATATTCGCAGGCACTTGATCGCTGCTCAGCCAGGCACATTTCGATCAGTTGTAGATCCGGCGGGTAGATTGTATGATGAGTGGGAGGAAATGGTGGTGGATGTGAAGAATAAGGGTGGTGGTGATAAGAACTGGAATAGGAAGAGGTTTGGACGTGGTGGTTTCATTCCAAACAACAAAAAGATGAAGGTGGATGATCGTAGGGCATCGTCAAGTTCGGGGCTGAGGAAGTGTGGTAAATATGGAAGGGAGCATATCGGTGATTGTAGGTTGGGATTGAACGTATGCTTCAAGTGTGGCAAGCCTGGCCATATTGCTAGAGACTATAGGGTGCCAAGGTGTTATAGCTATGGCGAAGTGGGCCACGTGAGTGAGGACCACAAGAAGCCAAGGGCGGAAAGCTCTGGGTGAAGAAGAAGGCTGTAGAAGGAGGACAGAGGGCGAGTGCTAAAGCCTTGACGATTACCCAAGAGGAGGCGAGAGTGGACCCCGGTGTCGTGTCAAGTATGTTTCTAGTAAACCAAACTTGTGCCTCTGTATTATTTGATTCTGGTGCTAGTAGGAGTTTTATTTCTACTACTTTCTGTGATAAGTTGTCTGCTAGTAGTAGAAGTATTAGTGAGCCATTCGATGTAGAAACTATGATTGGTGAGTCCACTAGAATTACTGATATGATAGGGGATTGTACCATAGAATTAAAAGGTAATAGGTTTTCCGCTAATTACATGTGATGCCCCTAGGTGGATTTGATGTAGTACTAGAGATGGATTGGTTAGCAACCTACGAGGCGAACATTGTGTGTCGCAAGAAGATGATTCAATTAATTGCACCCGATGGAAGTTCGGTGACGGTTTACGGTGATCGCGTCACTAAGGTTCCAAAGGTGATTTCAATGGCAGTGGCGGAAAATTGCATGAGACGTGGATGTAGTGCCTATCTGTCCTACGTGAAAGATGTGGATGCGTTAGTACCACAACTGTCCGATGTGCCAGTGGTACATGACTTTCCGGATGTGTTCCCGGAAGACTTACCAGGTGTGCCACTGGATCGTGAGATTGAGTTTCAAATTGATCTGATACCAGGTGCTCAACCAGTTGCCAAGGCGCTGTATTGATTAGCTCCTACAGAGATGAAAGAGCTAATGGCTTAACTGCAGGAGTTGATGGATAAAGGGTTTATCCGACCGAGCATCTCTCCTTGGGGTGCTCTGGTATTGTCTGTAAAGAAGGATGGTAGTATGCGGATGTGCATCGACTACCGAGAGCTGAATAAGCTAACGGTGAAGAATCGGTATCCATTACCGAGGATTGATGACTTGTTTGATCAGCTCCAAGGTGCCAGTTGGTTCTCAATGATAGATCTCTGATCTGGCTACCATTAGTTAAAAGTAAAGGAGCAAGATATCCCTAAAACAGCTTTTCATACGTGTTATGGACACTACAAGTTCCTCGTTATGTCTTTTGGATTAACTAACGCGCCAGCTGCCTTTATAGATTTGATGAATCGAGTATGTCGGCCCATGTTAGATAGATCAATGATTGTGTTTATTGATGATATCCTGATTATTCTAAAAGCAAGGAAGAACATGCCGGCCACATATGCAAGGTATTGGAAACACTTAGGAGAGACAAGTTGTATGCTAAATTCTCTAAGTGTGCTTTTTAGTTGCGCGAAGTTTTATTTTTAGGTCATGTTGTTAATGTTGAAGGAATTATGGTAGACCCAGCAAAGGTTGAGGCAGTGATGCAATGGAAGTCTCAGAGACGCCATCCGAGATCCATAGTTTCTTGGGTTTGGCGTGTTATTACAGGAGGTTCATTCAGGACTTTTCCAAGATAGCCTCACTTTTGACCAAATTGACTCGCAAGGATGTGAAATTTGTGTGGGGACGAGAACAGGAGTATGCTTTTGAGGAGTTAAAGATGAGATTGACTCAAGCTCCTGTCTTGACATTACCCGAAGGGAGTGAAGACTTAGTGGTATATTCAAATGCTTCTTATTCGGGATTAGGTTCCGTGTTAATGCAACGGGGAAGAGTGATAGCCTATGCGTCCTGACAGCTGAAAACCCACGAATTCAACTATCTTGCACATGATTTGGAGTTAGGGGATGTGGTTTTCACGTTGAAGATTTGGAGGCACTACTTATACGGGACGAAGTACACCATCTTCACCGACCACAAGAGCTTGAAGTACTTCTTTGAGCAAAAGGATCTCAACATGAGGCAAATGAGATGGTTAGAGCTCATCAAAGATTATGACTGTGAGATCCACTACCATCCGAGCAAGGCCAATGTTGTGGCTGATGCCTTTAACCGAAAGTAGAGACCCGAGTCGATTCGAATGAAAGCTTATCAGTTGGTTATGACCGATGATGTGATGACCCAAGTGAAAGACTTTCAAGAAGAGGTGTTGAAGGAAGATCGCCTTAACTCTGAAAGGATAAGAGGTCTAGTCATGAAATTGTGAGAAAACACTCACGGGGTGAGAACCCGTTTCGGGCGGATGTGGATTCCCCAATACGGAGATCTAAGGGGACGAATTATGGATTAAGCTCACAAGACTAGGTACTCGATTCATCCCGATGCCACGAAGATGTATCAAGACGTGAAGAAGGACTACTGGTGGCCGGGTATGAAACGTGACGTGGTGGAGTACGTGAGTAAGTGCCTTACTAGTTTGCAAGTGAAGATAGAACATCAGACTCCTTATGGGAAGATCCAACCATTGGACATACCCGAGTGGAAGTGGGAGCACATCACCATGGACTTCATAACGAAGCTACCTCGTACGGTGAGGGGGTGTGATACCATATGGATGATTGTTGATCGACTGATAAAGAGCGCTTACTTCCTACCGATTCGCGAGACGTATTCATCTAAAAGATTGGCGGATCTGTTTATTAAAGAGACAGTAGCTCGTCATGGTGTGCCGGTGTCTATCGTGTCGGATCGTGACACCCGATTCACATTGAAGTTTTGGAAGATATTCCATGATGCGATGGGGACGAGGCTACACATTAGCATGGGCTTATCATCCTCAGACGGATGGTCCGTCTGAGAGGACGATCTAGACACTAAGATATGCTTCGAGCATGCGTGATCGATTTTGGAGGAAGTTGGGACAATCACTTACCGTTAGCAGAATTCTCGTATAATAACAGTTATCATGCCAGCATTGGCATGCCACCTTACGAGATGCTATACGGCAGAAGGTGTAGAACCCCTGTATGTTGGGGTGATATCAGACAAAAAGAGTTGGGGAGCCTTAAGGTGAACGAGGCTACCACTGAGAAGTTAGAAAGGATCAAATCCTTCATGAAAGCAGTTAAGGATCGACAGAAGTCGTATGTCGATAGAGGCGTAGACCAATCGAATTCAAGGTGGGAGACCGAGTTATGCTGAAGGTCTCACCTTGGAAGGGAATCATCTGATTCAGGAAGCGAGGGAAGCTAAGCCCAAGATACATAGGACCTTTCCGAATCATCACACGAGTAGGAGAGGTGGCCTATCGGTTAGAATTGTCGGATGAGTTAAGTGAAATTCATCCTACATTCCATGTATCTCATCTGAGAAAGTGTTTAGTTGATAAAGATATGATTGCACCACTGGATGATATCGAAGTGGATGAACGGCTCTATAGAGCAATCAGTGGCAATCATTGATCGGAAAGAAAAGAGATTGAGGAATAAAGTGGTTCCACTTGTGCGTGTGCAGTGGAAACACCGAAGCGGTTCAGAGTCTACGTGAGAGACCGAAGAAGAGATGAGATAGCATTACCCATATTTGTTTGAAGTATGACAGGTTTCGGGGACGAAACCTCGTTAAGGGGGGTAGACTTGTAACGCCTGAAATTTTTGTCATAATAAAAAAAGAAAATAAATATGGAAAAGAAAAATAAAATATTTTGAAGAAAAGGTAAAGCAACCAAAGTGGAGGGGAGTTAAGTGAAAAAGGTACAAAAGTCAAATATTTTAATAATATTTGAGATATGGCCGCCCATATCACCTTTTTCCATCAGCTTTTTAACAAACAAAGGAAGAAGAAGAAGAAAGAAGCTGAAATTCTCTCGGTTTTTCAAGAAGAAGAAGGAGTTTTCGGGTATAGGTAAGTAATTCATGATTATTTGGCTCGGTTTTGATGTGTTTTCGACTTTGGACCGAGAATATGTGTTCATATATGTTCGGGTTCATGTGCTTTGGTCAAGTTTAGGTGTTAGAATCTTTTGAAAGGTTCAAGTGGAAGAGTTTAAGCTTGAAAGCAGCTAAGGTGAGTTCTAGACCCCATCGTTTTACATGTTTTAACTCTTTTTGGGGCTGGAAATGTATTAGAAATGTTTTTATAATTTATATATATGTAACCGTATGTAACTAGGCTTGCATGATGTTGTTCTATGGTTGTTTATGTGGTGATTAAACTTAGAATAGTTATAATAAGCTTAGAATAGATTGATATGATGTTTGGGACTAAAAATAATTTAAAAACATGTTAAACAGATTGGTCATGTGCCTAAATAAGGCCCATGCGCCTAAAATTGCATTAAAAAAGTTCTAAGTAGGGTCATGCGCCCAAATAGGGTTCATGCGCCCAAATAGGGTTCATGCGCCCAAACAGTACCCCATGCGCCTAGAAAATGCCTTAGAATTTCTAAGTCTAAGTCCATGCGCCTGAACAGTGGTTCATGCGCCTAAATTCTAAGCTCATGTGCCTAAGTATACCCCATGCGCACGAATAGTGTTCATGCGCCCGAAGTGGTCCATGCGCCTTAGTGTTTGAAACGCCTCAGTTCATGCGCCCGCATAGTTGTAATATGCCTAAACAGGCCTCATGCGCCTGCATAGTTCTCATGCGCCTAACACTTAGAATGTTTCTGGGAATTTTTGAGAAAACCATAATGATTAGGGTTTGACCCTAGTTTGTGTGACTTTTAATTGTTATTATTATGCTTAATTATAAGTTGTTCTTATGTTCCATAATAATTATTATTGTGTGACTTTACGTGGTGTGTTTGTGAACGTATACGTAAAATATTATCATTAATAAAAGTGAAAGATTAATGATAAAGAAAAGTGGAACATAATTGAAAGAATGCAAGTCTTGCAAGCAAATGTATAGAAGGTGCATGACCATGTTGTCGTTAGCTCAACTGTATGCGGTTTAGCTAACCCGAAGGATGCATGTAGGGTCAGTCATTGAGACTGACAGGGACCCTTGTAGCATACCCTAGGTGACTGGGTCAGCTTAGTGCATAATGTTCGTTGTCTATTTATAGACCACAAGCCCAGTATCAACTTCGTGCATAATGTTCGGGGTATTGCTCATTGGTCCATAAGAAAGTGAAAGATAATGATAAAAGTACGAAATGAACAAATGCGTACAGTAATAAAAGAAAGAAAGAAAGAAAGTATTACCTTGATGTATAAATAATGCGTGCTCACGCATGAAAATAAAGAAAGTATTTTATTGAAAAGAGTATTTTCATATATAAATTATATAAGGCATTTAACGCTTTTAAAACTAGAACTCACTCAGCAACGCTGACTTTTATACATTTTCAGTTGACAGGTAAGCATTGCTGAGGGTGGCACGAGGGAGAAGCTACTCGGTGTGACAAGACTGACATCCATTCATACTTTGATGTTAATGATGTTTTGTAATGCAATTAAACAATTCTTTTGTAGTCGATGATCAACATTGTATTGCTTAACAACAGTAACTATAATTATAATGAGTGGGCTTTTGTTAATGTAATTCTGTTGCTTATTTTATGAAATATATATTATTATGTATCTTTAGTGCTATGAATGACCAACTGTGAGGTCTCCAGGAACGGGGCCTTACAACTTATGAGCTTCAGCGTTAGAAGAATTACATTTTATCCAAAATAAAAACTTTGTTGAAGCAATAGATTCTTTTGTAAGAACATCTTCAATAAAATCCTCAGATCCAAATACCACTTGTTGTTGTCCAGGAAGATGAAATAGAAGTCTCATAATAGAAGGGTATCTATAACGAACATCATGACCAAATATGCGCCATGTTGCTTCACTTGCAGAAAGATACCGGCAGTCGTAGTATTCTTTAATCTCATCTATAGATTGATTTTGAGTGCCTTCATTGTTACTTAGTTGAAGCAAAAAGTTGTTCTATCAGGACCTATATTAATATATTTAAACAAATATTTTATTGAACCAGCTTGGTTGCACCATTCAACGTTGATATGTGCTTGATATCTCCGCAAAAGTAAACTATTATAAGGAACAACGTTTCTGTTGTCTAATTTAACACCAGACTTGTCTACATAAATTCCGGTATCACGTCTTCGATAAACAGGGAAACCGTCTTGATCAACAGAAGTATTCTCATAAAATCTTATAGGGAAATTGTTAGAACACTTGTTATCAATCAGACATGGACAATTCAAGTTATGATTACCACGTGGACCATGAATCATGAGTTCTTTAAGTAGAGAATATAACTCCGGATCAATCTCTTTATCTGGTATTTCAGCTGAAATAATTGGATCAATATATTTGACATTGGGAAGCTTATGGTCTGAGTGCATAAACAAACAAACATGTGCATGCGGTAGACCACGCTTCTGAAACTCCACCGTATATACGACTGCATTAATGATGAATATGTTATATATATACATGGTAAATTAAACCTAGATATATGATAGTTATAATTATAAATACATGCTTGTAGTTTCCCACAAATGTGCTTCTCCTTCAAATCTTTTACAAACGAATCAAGTTTAATTTTAAAAATTCTGCATAGTATATCAGGACGATCTTCAGGTTTTATTATCGTATCTTTAAGAAATCTCTTTTCTTCCGGCCATTTTGGATTACAAGTAATTGTTATAAAAAAATCAGGATATCCAAACCATTTGCATAAAGACATGGCATCCAAGTAGTTCTGCATCTGTAACGTGCACCGTCGGTAAATGAAGAAGGTCATATGACACGTTGACCAACATTAGGGGCTTCAATGTTACCCTTTTCTTGTGCCTTATGAAGATTCTCATATGACTCATATCGTAATATCTTCTATTGAGAACGTATTAAATTCAATCGTTCACTTTCAATCATAGTGTACACGTCAACCAAAAATTGTTGAAATAATCTTTTTGAATTTAGGATCAATGAAAATGTGTTCACCCTGTCTTGAATCCTGTATGCAAAAAATTGCCTCATGGATGTACTATCTCTCTTGTTTTTTGATATGACGGTTACATCCCTATGAGGTATGTCAATTCGATATCCATCATCACCATATGGAAATAATAGTGGGTATTGGAGAGGAAGATAAGAAGGGTGAACCTCACTAATTCGATGGATGGTTCCTGAACGGCCATTTACAATTAGTCCCTTTTTTCAATAGATTCACCAATATCTCCAACTATTAAGGCCGTAACCTCTGAAACGGTTGGTAGGTTGTTTGTTGGTCCATCTTGTTGTCTTTTACCAATAAGAAGTAGTGTTAAATCAAGCTTTGGATTTTCCTGATAACAATCTCTTGCCATTATAAACTTTTTCACCAAAGGGTTTAATGAATCTAACGTCAGCTTTAATTCTTTGATTATTTCACTATCAAGATCTTCTGATAATGACGTAGGGCCGGTTTTAGAAGATCCGTCATTAAAAATTGAATATATTACATAACATTCATTAATAGAAATATAAATTAAAAATATAATTTTATATAATAAATCTTACCTAATATCGGCAAGACCCATAGCGTTCTTGCGATTTGAAATCCCATTCTCAGTATCATATATATACAGCTATAAGAATTTTGGCTCCGATCCAATTGAAGGTAAAAGACTTCCCATACAATGATAATTTTGGCCACTCAGTCTAAAAATTAATGGACATTTCCCTCTGTTAATAGCTTTATTGATTTTACCACCCATCGATGTGAAGGAAAACATTGAGTTGTAATGACGGATATTCTTTAGAAAGAATTTGGATTTCGAATTGGATTCACAAAACATATTGATAAATGTTAGGACCGTGTACGTACGAAGTACAAACTGATTCAACGTAAGCATGTTTATCAAAGAGATCGTCTTTTGATTCTACCTGTGCAGATGTAGAGGTGTAGCCATGAAAGCAGCTTGGGGTTCCTGGTGAGCTGCAGATTCTGCATTTAGTTCATCCTCCACTAGTTGATCAACAGTAGCCATAGTCTCATTTACATTGGCAGTATCAAGCTCAACTGAGTTCTCCCCCTCACTCGCTGAGTCTTCATTCAGATCATCAACCAATGCAATGTTAGCTTCACCATCAGATAAGAAACGGAAGGACCAGTCTTGTCCTTTATCACCCTGTGCTACCATTGCTTTGGAGTCATGGCTGGTTGATGTTGCCTTTGGAGTCATGTCCTTATCCTGCCTATTAAATGATGAAAATAGGTTGTCATTTCCTGTCTTCTTAGGTTTGATACACTCTCTCTTGAAATGGCCTTTTTCACCGCAGTTGAAACAGGTGACTTTTGACTTGTCAAATCCAAAAGTTGTATCCTTTGTAGCCACCAGGTTCTGTCCCGTCTTTTTAACAAACTTCTTTGCTCTACGCACAGCACTAGTGAGAGCCCACATGATATCCATCCGTTCCAGCTCAGTTTCATCCACTTGCTCATAATCTTCGTCGGCCAAGTGGCAGTTAACAATCTTTCCTGCTACTAACCCGTCATAAGAATGTACCACAGCAGCAAGTAGATCCATATGCTCCTTAGCCACTTCCACAGTTACATTGCCCAGATGGTCTGACAGTAACTTCATCGATTGAGCTTCTACAGAACTGTGTTGAACCCCTAATGAAACATTTGACTCACCACCTGAAGATGCACTTTGAACGTTTGCAGATGTGTTAGACACGAAAGCAGTTTGCAAGGGTGCACTAGAAGCCGATGTAGTAGGAGTCACATTGTAGAGAGAAGGATTCTGAGTGTAAGTTCCCTTCTTAGACTTGTACTTATGTCGAACCTCTTCTTCCCTCAATTTTAGAATAAAATCATTTATGTCCAATGTCTCCAGCACAGCATTATTTCTTAAAGTGGAAACAAATGAATCCCACTTATCAGGTAACCCATCAACCAAACTCGACACTTTATCTTCCATGGACGTTTTAACCCCATGAGTGTGCAGTTCACTCATCAAATGATAGAAGCGGTCGATCACATCATCCAAACTTTCATTCCCAATTGATGAGAAGTTATCAAATTCCTTCTTCAAAGCTTTAGCTTTTAGAGACTTAAGTGTTGCATTTCCTTCATAACGTTTCTTAAGAGCCTTCCATAACTTCTTGCACTGCTTGTACTCTGAGAACTGATGGAAAATATCCTTTGGGATGGACTGTGTCAACAAAGCATAGGCCTTTTTCTCAGCATTGTACGCAGTCTTTTATGCCTCATTCAAACCACTTAGAGTCAGTGGAACCCCATCAGCTCCAACTAGCATAGTGTAGCCAGTCTCAATAGTGCTCCATAAGTTTGTGTCCACTCCATTCAGATGAATTTCAAACCGTTGCTTCCATTGAGGATATTCATCAAGAGACAGAAGCTTTGGTGGTTTGTTGTGATTCCCAATCTCATTCTCCAAGAGCAAGAGATTTTGAATTCTGGAGTCCTTCCCGGCTGAGAGAGCAAAGTGCTATGTATCCATAATGAAATAGTCTAAAAACTTGACAAACTGACTGGGTATACGACTGGGGATGCGACTGAGACTCAACCGTGCGATTGAGCTTAGTCGTACGAATGAGCAGACGGCTAGGACAATCGTGCGAATGAACAAAAGATTGGGCATATCATGCGATTGAACAAACGACTGGGCCAATCATGCGATTCTACTGTGCGAATGAAGTTCAGTCGTGCGATTTGGTCAATCGTGCGACTGAGACTGCTGAATTCGAAATTTTTCAAAATTTTCATGCAATTCGACCTAAAAACACAATTTTGAAAACCCTAATTAGCTGAAACTCAAAAAAGACTAACTTTTGATCATATGCACTCGTAAAAACTGAATTTTAATGCAACAAGAACGGATCTTTTGATTGAAAACGTTGACTTTTGCAAAAACGCGATTGAATCCACGTAGAATCAAGAGCCAAAGCTCTGATACCACTTGTTAGGACCGTGTACGTACAGAGTACTAACTGATTCAACGTGAAACCAGATCAAATAGTGTGGAATCCTATTTGATTGGCGATCCAATCAGGGAGAACGTTAATCTGATCAAAACTAACAATTAGAATACGTTAAGAATTGATTAGAAGTGATCAGAAACGTTCTATGAAGTTGGAAGGGACTCTCTAGACGAACAGGGACGGCTAGGGTTAAGAGTTCTCAAAGTGTTATGTTTTTCCTCGAATTAAGTGGTATTTATAGGTTTCAGTTTTTATTCGTACGATTGATTCATTCGTACGACTGAGTCAGTCTTATGACTCAATCGTGCGTATGGCTCAATCACCTGGTTTCAGTCGTGCGACTGGCCCATTCGCATAGTCCAATCGTGCGACTGAATCATGAGACTTAGTTAAACATATTCCTGAACTTTTAATGATACAGAACTATGTCTAATAACTGTAAACCTATATAACATGTTTATATAAGCGTGTAATAATCAATCATATGAATAGATATAACATTCAATAACCAATACACATTCAACGAAGAGTTTTTCATTTCATATATCAAACATTACATCAGTGTTACAAAATGAAAGTCAATTACATTTAAGCTCACTAGAACTAGAACTAGGGACATGTGTACCAAGAATAAAAGATTGTGGTGGTTTTTTATATTCAGGAAATTGCACTTTACCATAACCACAACATAAAGAATAAGAATCCTTATAATTTAGCTTTGTAGTTTTCACAACTTCATTTTTCCATAATTTTACATTGCACATTTCACAAACAATAGTGTGGTCACCATGATCCAAGTATTCTGTAACAAAAATAGATTATAAAATGTTTTAGATTATTATTTAAAAAGTAAATAAAATTAATCATATGCAGGAAAAAGTTCTTTATTATAAATATATTAAAAAAAGTTATATCTTTTGATATTCCTGTGAATAGTGGTTGAAGAACATTAGATTGAATAGGAGGTTGGTGGAGTACCGAGTCCAAATCTGGAAAAGGGGGTATGTTTAAAGAGGACCTTTCGAATTTTCGAGAAGACGAAGCAAGGTTATTTATTGGAGTATCGCTCTTTGACTGGCTTGAAACAATTGTTGTTGGATGGATACTATGACTATTGATCGTAGTGCTGGAAATTGAACCATAAAAAATAGCAAAATAAATAAATAAAGGTTGAAAAAATATAAAGATAATATTTTGAGAATAATATTAAATTATTTACCTGTTGTAATGACGGATAATGGAGTTCTATTTTGTGGATTTCTATGTGTGGTAGGTGAATAAGAAGGCATATATGTAGATTTCGATTGAGAAGGTATGTTTTCTTTGTCATAAATGAAATGCCGATTTAAATGAGAACTTCCCATAACTGAAACAGAGTTTTCAACACCTGCCGTAATTTAAAAAGTAAGGTTAAAGATAATTTTAATATGTATAATGCTGTATACGTGTTATGTATGCATAGTGTATGAAACAGATAATTATTAAGACATAGTTACAAATATTGATGTTGGTCTTCTTACGCTTCTTGTTGTCCAGATGTTGTTTTCGTAATATACGACGTACTTTAGCATTAGAAAAGTATTATTGACATTTGATGCTAAAGGATAAAAAACAAAAGCGTTATTTTTATATTTTAATAAATAAAATTTTATGATAATAAATTTACAGTTTACCATTTGTAATATCAGACAACGGAACCATGAAAGGAGAGTGTAGAAAATAGGATTGTAAGATGGAACCATGATTGATAATTGACGATTGCAATGTTGATGAAGAAGAAGGTGTTGTTGTACCATGCTTGTTGGGTTTTTTAGAATCTAAACATTGTTTCCTAGGAGCACGTCGAAGTTTATATTCATACTGGTATTTGTATGTCGACAAAGCTGCGAAAAATATTTAAAATATTAGTCGTTTCATTTTAAATGATTAGAGTAATTGTATTGTATTGTTATAACTTACCTTTTGAATATGGAATTTTCATATAATTATATACTAATAGTAAAATACGGAATATATGAAATTATAAAACATTTTGTAAATAAGTATAGCTTATTTTAAATTTATATTTTTTTAATTCGATTATATATATTGTATCAATGGTGAATACTTAATTTCATCAATCTAAAATCTTACTATAGGTAATGATTTGAAGTTCAAAAACACATATCAATTATAACATTTCAAAAAACAATAACAAATCAAGGTGTAAATAGCCAAAACCAGCCAATATTAAAAAATACAATCTTAATTGAAAAAACAATCACGCATAGAATAATTTAAACAGTCATTCAACAAAAGACATAACAAAAATAAGATAGTCTGGGAACTGAAAAAGCAATGTAGATCATGAATAAACTCGATAAATATCACATTATTTCTTTACTTTTGGAGTTAGTAGTTTGAACTTGCCATATTCAACAACACCAGACGGTTTAGGAGTACGGACTTTAGTTGCCGACTGACTTTCATCATCTTCTAAATCATAAACAACAGCCAAAATTCTCTTTAACTCGGTCCTTTCAGTCATATTGTCCTGAATTGAAGATAAACAGGGACGTTTACCCTTATCTTTCTCAATCGTGGAAAATGGTGTCGTGTTATCAGCTGTAATAGAAACAACATCCTGTTAGAAAATAGTTATGTGCATTAATATTATGTGAATTTACAAATTAGACAAATAAATTGTAAATCCAAACAAAAAAATAATTTTAATATTTAAATAAGAGAATATGTATAAATATTAAATTTACAAATACCGTATCTTGTGATGTTTGGTCGGCAACTAAAGTATTATTCAACGGACTATCAGCGCCCTATTAAAAAATTGATAAATTATATTAATATATGGTATAATAGTCAAAATATTTAGTAAAATAAAAATAAAATAAATCTATAGTATATACGTAATCTATAGTATATATATATATATATATATATATATATATATATATATATACTGACAGTATTTTTACCTCATCTAGAATACTTTTCTTTTCTAACTCTAAAATAATAGATGAGTCATCAGTAATCTTTGATATCCCATAAACTTCATAGTTTTTATCAATATTATATTGTTTTATCTTAATCTTGAACGCAAACTTCTTGTCAACCAACTCATAAAACTCATCAGGAAGTAGTCTGTTATAACCGCCCTATATGTGAAAAAAATATTAAAATTATAAATATGAATATGAAATAAAATAAATATGTAATGAGTCAAATAAAAAATAAATTGGTCCTATTATATGCCTACCTCAACAAATTTTCCTACAAAGGATGCAGTTGACCTTTTAAACAAACGTTTTCCCTCATGATCAAAAAGAGTTAAAGAAATAATACCAAATGAATCTTGAACATTAATACCGAGTTGCAACCTGATTTGAAAAAAATACATAAAGTAAAAAACTAATAAATATAACAATTATTAATTAAAAAAATTTATAATATAAATATAAACATACCTTAGAGTGACAATAAGAGGTTTGTCTTTACACTCATTACTGTTACAAGTAAGAACTTTATTATCTTCTGTCTCATTTGACAACTCACCAACAGAAGATTCAATTGGACTTCTTTGAATTTTTTTGATACACCTTGTACAAGCTTCATAATACCATTCCAAATGCTGCTCGACATAAGCAATTGTACCTACTATTATAACAGATTTCGGCTACATTTAAAGTTAACATAGTTAGAAAATATGTTAGTGAAAATAATATCACATTCATAGAAGTATATAAATAATATATACAGGTAATTAATATTGAAGATTACCTCTGAAATCTCTATGATATCAGCAATTTTACGAAGCTCGTTGTGAACCAAAAATTCGTCGCTTATAGAGTAGAACAACGAAGAAGAAGAACGAACAGATGGGGAAGCTAATTCGTTTTTAGAAATATTGATCAATCTACAATTATAAATATTTTGGTAAGGCATTCTTATATTGAATGGTAAAATAATAATTTGAGTTCATATATTTTTTCTACATACTTACTCTTCATTAAACAACTTAATTTCTTCAATTTTACTGTTAATAAAAACTCTGCTTATGCTGTAATTGGTTCAAACATAAGGTTTACCCGTCAGAAAGCATATAAAAATTATGAGCAAAAAATATATTTTTAATATATCAAATGATTACATATTATATAATAAATAAAAATTAAAATTATAAGAATGAAATATAGTTTACCACCAAACCATTGAAGACGACCAAATTGAAGAACAATTGTTATATTTGATATATTTGGATTTGTTGATAAGTAAGATGAGAATTGATCAGCATATTCGTCTCACAAAGTCAAGAATATAGTTTTGTTCCTGCACTTAAATTTATAATAAGTTTCTGATATGACATATGAAAAAATCCATATTAATAAATAAAAGGTACTGTGAATCTCCAATCTCCATTGTTCGCCTTTTGGATTCCTTTTCGTTTTTATCAATACTAGCAGCCAAATCAAATATGCGCAGAACACATCCAATCACATCTATAAATCAATGATATTACAAAATTGAATTACATTATGAAATATAATTTTTTAATAAATAAGAATTAGTAAAATGAAAATACCAATTGTCTTATTGAGAGGAGCATCTCCAACTTTAATATCAGAAAGGAAGGTGAAAGATAATGCATAACGGCTCCTAAAAATTCCTTCAGCTTTGACAATCTTCGTGTTGCAGAATATGCAGATTTTATGTGGATTATCCACATACTTGAACTCATTAGCATTTTTTCCGAAGGTTGAAGAGGTTATCTTAAGAAAATTATCTTCCTCGAGATGCTTTTCAAATTTAGCAAACCATTTACTCTGATAGCTTGCATGCATACGCGTTCCCTGCAAATAAAAACATAAATAAATAATTAAATCCGTACATGAATGTATTGTTCAAAATTATTAAAATGTGCTATTGTAGTAATACATGCTCATCGACAACTATCATTTTAATAAAGTATGTCTCCTTTGGATTAAGTTTACTTTTTTGTCATCATACTCTGATTATACGAACATGAATTGTAAAATCCTTAACTTTAATATCCAGATCTTTCAAATATGTAATCTGAGAAGAAGCCATAACTATAAAAAAATAAAAACAATGATGTTAATAGTATGTAGTTATGATCAAAAACATTAATTTATCAATGTAAAAGATTTAATAAGTACATATACCTGTGCAATACAAAGAATATACTTGTGCAATACAAAGAACTCCAAAAAGCTTTCTATGAGTGAATTCTGAATAAGGAAGACAATGAGTTAAATGATTAATTTATAGGTATAAGTAGGAGGTAAAAAAATATCTTTTACACATATATTAAAATCCAATTAACAAATTCGGAAAATTCAAACTTTATTTATTAGATGAATACTGAATTTGAAATTTAAATATTATCCTTTTAAATGTTTTTAAGGTAAAGTAAATGTTTTGATATTCTCGTAAATTATATTGTATTTTCGGAAATAATTATCTTGATATTTTAAATTTACTAAAACTATTATTTATATTTCAGAAAATTCTACCTTTTTTGAATGGATATATTTTCGGAAAAAAAATAAAGCACTTTAAAAATATATATATTCTTAAGCTACTTTTATAAACAGAATCTGAACTGGGTTATCAGTAATACCTTAATACCATTAAAATCAGTATTTAAAGTAACTAATTAAAATCGGTAATTGTATATTCTAAAGCTATTTTTAGGTGAATTCAATTTTCAAATATTAAGATATTAAAATTTGTTTGAATTTCAAACTTAAGAACTTGATAGAGTAATTAGATTTTCAAAGTAACTAATTAAAATCGGTAATTGTATACTATGTAATTTTTTTAATAATTTATTTGTGAAAATAAATCTTAAAAGGTTGTTATAACATACCATAAAAATTTCATAATTCAAATACATATATTTCGACTTACTTCAATTAATAGAATTTTTATATATTTCGTTCATTTAGATTATATTTTAATTAGGTACATAATCTAAACTTACTTTAATTAACAAAAAGAATAACAGCTTCCCTTATATGTAGGTAACCTTACTAAATTAATTGTAAAATTTAAATTTAAAATATAGATAATTTTGAAGAATTCGTTACTTAACAAACATAAATTACGTGTGAATTTTATAAAAAAGAAAAAATGAGTAAACTAAAGTATAATATACATTTACAATTAAAAAAAACAGTAAAAGAATGTTAGTAATTTAATAGAATATCGGTACCAGATAAATGTTTATTAGAAAATAAATGATTATTGATAAATTTTATTACATGTTTACTTAATAAATATTTTTAAAAAAATTAAGTAAGATATAGTATTGTTAGAAATAATGTGTTAAGAATAAAATATTAAAAATTTAAAACCAATAAATGAGGGAAAAGTGGTTACAAATAAACATACAATTTCTATGATAATTTTATTAAAATATTAAAATATTAATAATATTATAGTAGCGTACCAAAAATGTATAATAATTTTTTTAATATTATACAGACCTTAGAGCATGTAACAAAAGCAAATGTGTTAAATATATTTATAATATTCATTGTTATCTATTACGTAAGATGATGAACCATATAAATACGAAACTTCCTAGATCCATAGCATTCGTTCAACATAATAATGTGTTATAAATCGTTCAACAATAATCGTCACTTACATTCTAACATACAATTCGTCTACATGCCAAACTACATACAACTTAGTATTTCGTTTAATTTAATATGATAAAACACAAAGATCAACCAACAACAAATGTTTCACACTTTTCACATTTCATTCTATTTACCAACTACAATAACATCATTCAACATATAGTGTTACCAATTGTATTGTTCATATTACCAACATACCTTCCTAACATCCAAAACATAAAATGTTTCATACATATTCACATTTCATTCCATTTAACAAATCCAAAAAGATCATTCAACATGTAGTACTATGTAACACCCGGAAATTTTCTTTGAAACCAACGAAAGAAGAAAAGGAAAAAAAAGCCCAAAGTTGAGGGACCTAACTTGCTAAACGGGAAGAAACTTGGATGAGTGGGGGTATAAAAGGGGGAGGGCATCCCACACCCTCCCCATTCTTGCAAAAACTCACCCAAAGGGAGAAGAGAAGGAGAAAAGGGAGAAAAGCTTGGTTCGGATGGATTCGAGCGTGAAAATCGAAGTGTAGCGGGTCAAATCGAAGCTCTACTCGACGGGACTGTTTGTGTGAGTTCTAGGACCCCTCTTTTACATGTTTTTGAATGATTTTCGGGCTGGAACATATCTGAAAATCGTTTTTGGGTATTTTAGGTGTGAACCCGTTTGTGTATGTATGTGTATGTGTATGATTCGTTTGGGTCTTGATTTCGGGCTTGGTTGTGCTTGAATGGTGTCGTGGTATGTTTCCCTAAGGTTTAGAATGGCTGATTTGAGCTTAAAAGAGGTTTGGAAGAGTTTGGAGGTCGAACTTGGCAGCTGCAGTTCGGGATGAACTGCATTCTGCACCCAGCTAGGGCTATGCAACTGGAGGTCCATGCATCCGAATGGTATGCGACTGGGTCCATACGCATGAAAGGAGTGCGGCTGAGGTTCATTCGCACATAAGTAATATGACTGAATGAGATGCGGATGAAGGTCATGCGACTGAATGAAATGCGGATGAAGGTCATGCGACTGAAGGTCATGCGACTGGAGTCCATACGCCTGTGAGTCGTGCGATTGAGGTTCATACGCACAAAAGGTGTGCGACTGAGGGCCATTCGCATAAAGGTCATACGACTGAGGTCCATACACCCGGATGTCATGCGACTGAGGTTCATTCGCATAGGAAGCAGGCGATTGGAGGCTATGCGACTGGAGGTCCATTTGCCTGAGTGCTCTCATACGCATGGAAGACCATGCGATTGAATAGGGTCCATACGCCCGAATGACCATAGTATTGTCTGACTTTCGGGAAAGTGCGGACGTAGGCTCGGACCTTTGGGGTTGTAGATGATGTGATGGGCATGGATGATGTAAGATGTGTTAGGACCGTGTACGGACGGAGTACTAACTGATTCTACATTATACCAGATCAAATAGTACGGAATCCTATTTGATTGGTGATCCAATCAGGAAGAACGTAATCAAGATCAATCCTAACGATTAGAAAACGTTAAGAATAGACTAGGAATGATCTGAAACGTTCAATGAACTTGGAATGGACGAACAGGACATTCTGGATCGACTAGGGTTTCAAGTATTCGAAGTCTCCCGTTTTTCCACGAATTAAGTGGTATTTATAGGTTACAGCTCTCATTCGTACGACTGAGCCAAGCGACTGGCTTAGTCGTGCGACTGAGTCATACGATTGGTTCATTCGTACGATTGAGTCAGCCTTATGACTCAAATGGGCGATTGACTCAATTACCTGGTTCAGTCGTGCGATTGGACCATTCGCATAGTCCAGTCGTGCGACTGAATCAGGATACTTAGTTAAACACATTCTTAAACCTTTAATGATTTAGAACTATGTCTAACAACTGTAAACCTATATAACATGGTCATATATGAGTGTAACAATAAATAATATGAATAGATATAACATTACACAACCAACAAACATATATAGAAGAGATTCTCATTAAATAGATCAACGTTACATATGTGTTACAAGAAGAAGTTCTATTACATTTAAGCTCACTAGACTAGAACTGGGGACATGTGTATCAACAAACTCCCCTTGGATCTAGTTCTATCTAGACCTTGACTTCTTTCTTGAATTCTTCAAATCTCTTAAGTCTTTCTTCTCTAGAAACCCCTGCATGGATATTCAGTGCAAAGCAAAGACGTATGGTGTGCTGAAACTGTAGTGCTTGCACAATATCCTGAGTATTAAAAAACAGTGGCCACTTGTACAGCGTATAAACATCAGAGGCTGACAAGTTGATAAGCCACATGGGGTCAAACACCCTTATTGCGTCCATTTCTCCTTTCCTTTCCAAAATTATGACAGCCTCTCCAGTGCGCCAGTCATAGTACCACCACTTAAAGTGTGGGGTAAAGTCCTGTGGCATCTCCCTCAGTGGAATTCGGGACATTATGCGCGGAGGTCGTCACTTCAGGACTATATTCGGCTGACCAGTGATGGGACTCACCTCAGACCTTCTGAGGTACCTCGTAGCCTGCTGAGGCTTGAAGCTTACCCATCTAGTCCTGTACTCCTTTTTCAATGCAGCCTCAAACCAGCCAGACATCTTCTTAGGATCAACATAAAGAAGCTTTAGTCGGGCCAACTGGTTGAGCTCAAAACCTGGGAGAGTCTTCAGATCATGAGGGAATCGGAAGTACTCGATTCCTCTCTCCCTTTTCACTGCATACACGCCAAGGTCATCAAAATGAGCCCAAGAAATGATCTTCCCTGACACCTTCAGATTCTTCTTTACTTTGTATAGCTTGGTGTAGGTACTGTGAGTTGCTGTAGCACGTTGGGCTCGGACCTCGGCGAAGCAAGCCGCCCATTCAGCCTTTCGAATGTCAACTTTGGCGTCCGAGGCTTGGGCTTGGCTTGTTGAGGCTTCTGCTCCTTTCTCCTTATCACTGAGTTTATCCAGAATATCGCTGTCAAGGTTGTTTACCAAATCTAGAAACACGTTTTCCTCTTGATCAGTGTATTCTGGATAGTGCTGATCTGTGATGTCTTCAATTTCGATTTCTTCAACATCTTTGAGTTCGTCATCATCAGCATCATCAAAAATTGGAGCATCCTTAACAATTTCGTCTGAATATCGGCCAGTTGTTCATCAGTAAGGTCGTGAATAATTTCTCCTTCTTCAGGAGTATAACTCACTGACCTTTTGACGATCCCCTGCAGATCAAGAATCATTGTGAGTTGAGACTTGACCTGTTGGAGAGGAGCAATGTCATGTTCATCTCTTTGGAAGTTTGGATCTGTTTGATTTAAAACATGCAACACAATACTTGTTAGTAGGTAATCAAACACAATCATTAAACCGACAAAAGATATAAACATTTAATTACATGAATGTTACACAATTTCAAATACAAAAGTCTGTTAAATACATAAACATGAATAACTAAACAGTACTTTTATCTTGAATCTTCGGAGTTTCTTCAGTTGCAGTAGACGTAGAGGGTCCTTGATCTTGACGTTGTTTAGTACGCCTCTCGCCTGCTGCGGCCTCGCCTTCTTCATCATCATCATCCTTCTTCTCATCACCATCATCACTTTCATCACTATCATCATCATCATCATCGTCATCCTCATCATCACCATCCTCATCATCATCATCATCACCTTCCCCAATCTTGAGGGGCTCACTCTGAGTGCCTTTGAGCTTTAGCGATAGAGTCTTGTGAGCCGCCTCCAGCTTTGTAATCTTCTCATCAGCCTCTGCCTCGTGTTGAAGCAAACCAGTGATCTGATCGGTCTGTGCAGTGATCAACTGGGCTTGAGAAGATGTCAACTCCCTCAGTCTCTCAATCTCAGCTGTTTGGGTAGAACTTTGCTCTTGCAGCTGTAAAATCTGAGCAGACTTGGCCTTATCAGAAGCTAGCAGCTGGAGCACCATGCTGTTGAGTGTTATTAGCTGCTCTGTCACTGAGACAGGTGGTATGAATGAGGTAGCAGGAGCAGATGAGGGTCCGGTTTGGTGAGAAGTGGTGGTTGTGGTGGCTGAGGTGAATATGGGAGAGGGTGTGAATGAGGTGGTAGGGGTTACAGTGGTGGTGGTGGTGGATGTGGGAGTGTAAGATGTAGGGATAGTGGAGGTGGTTTGAGGTGCTTGAGATGGTGTGGATGTGGTGGCTGGTGAAGTGGTATGGGTAGAGGTGGTGGAAGTGGTAGGTGTAGAGGAGGTAGTGATAAGTGTGATCCTCCTGCGTTTAGGCTTCAGCCCATGAGGCTGAGCCATGCGTTTCCTCCGTGTCCCCCTTGACACGGAGGCTCCCCTTTGGCTGCTGGGAGATGCTGGGGTGTATGATGGATCGGCTGAAGACCCCCCAGTCTCTCTCGGGCATCCGCCAACAGCCCGTAAACCCTGCTCAGTTGCCACTTCCCGACTACCCACAGTCCGGGTAAGTGGCTCCTCATCAGATTCCTCCTCCTCCTGCATATGGAAATCAGGGTGTATTGGAGCTGGTTCGGGTTCTCCTTGACCATCTCCTCCCTGATCAGAATCATGATCGTCATCGGAGTCATCGGAGGGTAGAGTCACCGGCTCTACATCAGAATCACTATCATCATGACGCAATTTTCTCCTAGCTGGCGCCACATACTCCTCACAGGCCAGATGCCCAAACAACTGTCTTACCGGGGGCTTGACCTGCTTCCCCGGTATACCTTCATCCTGCCCAAGGTGGTATCATCCATCACCTCGAGCACCACCGCATCTTCCTTCTCCTTAGGTAGCATAGGGAGCTTCTGGTCAATGATCATTTGCAAGAAGCGAGGATACATGCAAAAGATCTCTTTGCCTTTCACTTTGATGTTCTCCAGCATATAAGTGAAGATCATCCTTGAGAAGCTGAAGGGGTGGTTCAGCACCAGCACCACATATGCACTCTGCATCTGCTCAGACATCTCATCAAAGCCTCCTTTTCTCGAGGCAATGCACCTTAGCAGCACGTGGGCTAAGTACTTGAATTGGGGGCACAGGTTGCTCTTGTTGAGCATACCTGCGTTGATATTCCCAGAGTACTTTGACCGCAGAAAGCACCCTCGAACTGTCAGAGGATGTAGTCGTGTGGGGTGGTCACTATCATCCCCTAACTCTAGGACTGTCCGTAGATCTTCCTCAGAGATCTCTATTGCCTGACCAAGGATGGTGCTCCTGATAGTATATGGCTCGCTGGATCTGTCGACCATAACATGTTCCCAAAAAGACTGCTGTATAGACCTGTATGGTGTACACTGTGTAGAAATCGCTCGGAATATCCTCGATCTCCTCAAAAATGTGATAATGCCAGAGAACTCGGCTGCATTCCTAGTCATCAAATCCACATGAGCACAGAGGTTGTGCTTCGTGCTCATTACCCATCGACTTGCCATCTGTCACACAAGGTAAATAAACGTTAGTGCATATTGAAGATGACTGAATTAAGTGAATGGACTTTAAACTCTGGTTAGTCGTGCGACTGAACACGATTGAATTTAATCGGGCGACTGAGCTGGGCGACTGAGCTCTATTCATACGAATGAGTTCATACGTGCGACTGAGTCAAGCGATTGACCTTAGTCATGCGACTGTCATTGTATTTGCTTCAGTCGTGTGATTGAGCTTAGACGGATGGTTCTTTCGTGCGATTGAACCATTCGTCCATCTCAGTCGTGCGACTGAGACTAGTCGTCTTGCTCAGTCGGGCGATTGGAGTTCATCAGTGTGTCCAGTCGCTTATTCGACAGTGTGTGCGTTCAAATTCTTGTTTTGAGCAAAACTTGATATTAAACGTCGAGAAATGACTCATTTGATTCGCATATGACCGACTAAGCATCTAATAACTTTTATTTGATCAGAAGACTTAGTCTTAGTGGAGTATTTTCTTTCTTGTTTCGGTTTTGAGTTAGGGCACTTTCTGATCAATTTCACGTTGTAGTAACCGGTTTGTCATCCAATACAAGATGCATAGTACCTATGGAACAGAGAGCAATGATCAGTGAGTGTCAAAATGAGGGTACAACGATCAAATGAGATTTTGGCAGAGGTTCGATGTGTCGTGCGAATAGAGGGGGCGGTTTGGGTGAATGAGCGACTGATGCCGATTCGACTAGTATTTATACTAGGGCAAATCTCAGTCGGGCGACTGAGCTTAGTCACATAGGTCAGTCGTGCGACTGAGTCTAGTCGCATGAGAGAGTCATGCGACTGAGTCTCAGTCGTGTGACTTACCCAATCGTTCATCTCCAATCGTGCGATTGAGATTCATCCAAACGACTGTCACAGTCGGTCACCTCCAATCGTTTGATTGCATTCATTCGCATTGTCCATTCGTACGACTTGACTCAATCGTATGTTCCAATCAGACGACTGGATCATACTAATGGTTCAGTCGTGCGAATGGCCATACTTCTAACATTTTAACCAACTTACCATACGACTTTTAGTTCCATTTATCAGTCGATAAAACATTATAAGCAACTTGATCATCTCAGACATGACCATTTTAATAAAACAGTTTGATCACCTCAGATGTGATCCATTTATCCACCCAATCACCTCAGACGTGATCCATTTATCCACCTGATCACCTCAGACGTGATCCTTTTAAACTTTCAGAAACAATTTGTTTAAATAAACATTAACCTCATTTAGTGACATTTAGCAGATAACAATACACACAGTCCGACATTGACACATTATACTAAAAAATTTAAAACTCTTAAACTACGAATAGAAAGAACATATTTTTGTGATTTTTGTTGGGGCAAGTTTGTGTAGCTTATTAGCATTTACACTTTATCCGGAACATACTCTTTTGGAATCAGACAGGCATATACACCATCACTTGGAACATTGAGTGCTTATTACACTTAGCATGATAAAATATCACAGTGCTTATCTAAGACTTCTAAGAGCTAACTGGGAATCATGTTTGAACTAGTATGCAATACTTATTGATTTTGAACATCAGGCGTTGCTGTCACGACGATTGTCAGTATATTTGTCCACTTAAATCCATACACAGACTTTTGACACACATCAGCGATTAATTAGATGAATTAGGTCAACAAGTGTTTGTGTGTTCCACAGATATATAGTAATCAATCATCCTCAGGAGATTTTTTTGAGCGGTCTTGGGACTTAGAAGATTTGGTTCTAAAAATTTTCAAAGAGATGCTAAGCCTCAGGTCAGTGCCATCGCACAGCAGAGAGGCGCAAACAACAATGAATTCTTAGAACGAATAGGTTATGCTAAGTCTCAGGTCAGTGCCATCGCATAGCAGAGAGGTGCAATACCTATTTATCTTCTTAGAGCAGCATATTTGCATATACATTATTTTTAATGACATTTGTCATCTTTTGCTCTGTTTTTCAGGTCTTTGCTCACATTTGTGGCATTAGCTTGCTCCTCACTCCTTATTGGAAATGGATTGATTGTGAAGACCAGGGATACCATGAAAACCCACAACTTGTTGAATAAGTTTAGTTTAAGCCAGTTCACTGATGATGTCTAATGATCTATTGTGTTGAATCTACTGACGCATCGTATGGTGTACTTGCACAACCCTAGATCTACTTTCTCCAAGTGATTACAATACCAGTCAAACTTACTATCATTTTCCCATTTTGTTAGACTTAGACTTCTCTGATTTATGATTTTTCTGTTATTTTTCTATGATTTAATTAACATTTTTGAAACTGAAAACCATTTTGATGTTCCGACTAACTCGATGCCTGTGTACTATCACTTTCCAAATTTATCGAGTCACATTTCCAGTTTAGTTGTCTACACCTTTTCAGCTTTACTCACCTCCCCCCCATTTTTTTAAGTAAATGAATACTGAAATAAATCTCCCCCTAAAATACTAAAACAAAAATCTTTTTGTGTTTTTGGATTTTATATAACAAGGGGCATCTCGATAGAATTGACATTCTTGGTCTTGTGAGATTTCCTGGTTTGCTTTCCTTTCTTGCATGAGACACAGAAATCAGGAAGCTTGAAGTTATTGACAGGAACTCCATCAACTAAGTTATGAATCAGGTGATTCATCTTCCGATGATTAATGTGTCCCATTCTTCTGTGCCACGAAATGGAATCCTTCTCTGTTGCTTTAGATAAGAAACATTGAACAGTAGAAGAACTAGTAGAGGCATTAGACATATCTAGAACATACAAGTCATTATATCTAGATGCTGACATTAATACCTGCTCCTCTGGAATCTCCATTTCTTTCTTCAGAATGTAACATTTGCGATTATCAAACATGACTTTGAAGCCCTTGTCACTGATCTGAGACATAGAAAGCAGATTGTTTTCTAACTGCTGAACAAAGTTGACTTTGTCGAACCTTACCCTTTCATTTCCTACTTCTCCCTGTGCGGTAATGTATCCTCCTTTGTTACCAGCAAATAAAACGTGTCCCCTTTAATTTGTTTGACATTGAAAAGGAGAGACTTGTTTCCCGTCATGTGCCTGGAAGCTCCGCTATCTACGATCCATGTATTTGTAGACGCACTATAGCGGACAACCTGCACATATGAGAAAATCATCAGTTAAGGAGGGGGACCTAAGCCTTGACTGGCTTGGGTTTCCCAGAGGAATCAGCCATCATGAATTCGACCCACTGTCCTTTATCAGTGGTTGGAATCTCAACTTTCAGCTTGTCCTTGCTTTCAGACACATCAGTCGTTTTGGCTTTCCACAACCCATCCCTGTGAAAAGATTGTTTGTGGTAAAACTTGGACTGATTCACGGTTTGAGCATATGATTTAGATTCAGAAATAGGTTTTGCCGCTGGCATCACAGACTTGTCAGTGACTTGTCTGTTTTGCTTTTGTCGTGGAGGAGATGAAAACGACCTAGAAGGTGTTTTAGACCTAATAGGTGTTTTCGATCTTACCGGAGTTTTAGATTGCTGTTTGGAATCTAGATTAACTTTGGTGTTCAGCTCAACCTTGAGTCTTGGTGTCTGATAGCGAGGACAATTCGTCGAAATATGACCGCGCTTTCCACAAGTATAGCAGGACCTCCATTCATCAGGGCTAGGAGATCTCTTGTGGGGCGGTGAATAAACTTCAGATTCTTTCTTTTTATTTTCACTTTTAAGACTTTCACCTCCTTTGACAAATTTAACTTGTTTAACATTAGTTGTGTTTTGTCTTAGAAGCTGGTGATTATCTTGCTTCACTGGTTTCGCTTGAGTGTTTTTGGAAATCTTAGGTTGTTTGGAAGTTGATTGTTTACCCAACCCAAGAGATGCTTGAACATTCTCTTCCACTCGTTTGCCAGTGATTTGTGTGCTGGTTGTGCCTGATGCAGAAGCTGTCTGGTCAGGAACCGAAGGGGCAGAGTTAACTGCTGTATCCGGATCACTGACTAGAGGAGTTGTCACCACATGATCCTTTATGGGGTTATCATTAATTGGACGTTGTTTGATGTTTAAAACAGACTCATGTGGTGGCATAACTTTGTATCCCAAACCCTCCCCGTTGTTGCGTTCTTTAACCAAGTTTTTCAAAATATGTGAGGAACTGGCTAGACTGTGGAGTCTTTGTTTCAAAGACTCGTTTTCAACTTGTAAAACCGCTCATTCCTTTTTAGTTTCCTCTATTGTCTTTAAATAAAACTTGATGTCATTTTCTTGGTTAAAAGCAACAACTTCAGTTTCTTTTAACTGTTTCTTTAAAGCTTCAACCTTTTCTTTATAATTGTTTTCATTTTGTTTTAAGATTCTGTTTGCCTCAGTGCACAATTTTAAATCATTTACTAAGTTATCATTATGATCTAATAACCTAGCAAATTTCAGGTCAATGCTTTCCCTAAATTTTTCACATTCAATACAAGCATGTTTAGTAAATAACTCATCCTTTGATTCTACCTGTGTTGATGTAGATATTCCAACCATGAAAGCATTGTGGGGTTCAGATTGTGCTTCAGATTCAGCATTCAGTTCATTCTCCACAAGCTAATCAACATCAGCTATGTCATCATCCAATTCAGTAGTGTCAGGCTCAGCTGAGTTCTCCCCCTCACTTGCTGAGTCTTCATTCAGGTCCTCAACAGAAGCAATGTTGGCTTCACCATCAGATAAAAACCGGAAGGACCAGTCCTGTCCTTCATCACCTTGTGCCACCATAGCCTTGGGATCACTACCTATTGGAACTGTCTTCTTATCTTTATCCAGCTTGTTGAACGAGGAGAATGGATTGTTTTGAACCCCAGATGAGACAGATGACTCAACCCCAGACGATGAGCTTTGACCGGATGTGTTAGAAACAAAAGCAGTCTGCAGAGGAGCACTGGAAGACTTTGCAATAGGAGTTGGAGTCACATTGTAGAGAGTAGGATCCTGAGCATATGCACCCTTCTTCGCCTTATACTTATGTCTAACCTCTTCCTCTCGCAGTTTCAGAATAAAGTCATTTATATCCAAAGTCTCGAGAACTGAATTGTGTCTCAAGGTAGAAATAAATGAATCCCATTTTTCTGGAAGACCTTCAGCCAAACTAGAAACCTTTTCTTCTTTAGACGTTGTTACCCCATGAGTGTGAAGTTCACTCATTAGATGATAGAAGCGGTCAATTATGTCATCCAAGCTCTCGTTCCCAATAGTAGAAAAATTGTCAAACTCCTTTTTGAGTGCTTTGGCCTTCAAAGATTTCAGAGTTGAGCTCCCTTCATATCTTTTCTCGAGAGCTTTCCAGAATTTTTTACTTTGTTTCTGATCCGAATACTGATGGAAGATCTCTTTAGGAATAGACTGGGTGAGCATCGCGTAAGTCTTCTTTTCAGCATTATAGGAAGTCTTTTGAGCATCAGTCATTCCACTCAACGTTAATGGCAAACCATCAGCACCAACTGGCATGGTGTAACCAGTTTCAATAGAATTCCAGAGATTAGTGTCCACACCATTGAGATGAATCTCAAACCTCTGCTTCCACTGCGGGAACTCATCAATGGATAGAAGCTTAGGCGGCTTATTGTGGTTACAAATCTCATTCTCCAGAAGCAGTAGGTTCTGAATCCTTGAGTCTTTCCCTGCTGAGAATGCGAAGTTTTCTGAGTCCATGATGAATGTTGACTTAAACCTGAAAAACAGACTGTTAATGCGATTGCGAGTACGACTGGAATGCGATTGACACTAACAGTATACGATTGAACTCAACCGTGCGATTAAACAGGCGACTGAATCACAATCGTGCGATTGAACTCAATCGGGCGATTGGACAAAGCGACTGACTCAACTAGGCGACTGAACTGGACGACTAACTCAATGGACGATTGAACTCAACGACTGGGCTTCAGTCGTACGATTGAGATAATCGTACGACTGGGTCGGCTGAAAACGAGATTTTTCACACACTTTGACCTAAAACGCAAGTTTTTGCACCCTAGACGACTGAAACTTAAAAAAAATTGATTTTCCAGAACATGCACACGTAAAAATCGATTTTTGAGCAGAAAGAACGGATCTTTTCGCAAAAAAAACGTAAACTTTTTCACGAAAACGATTGAATCAACGAAGAATCAAGAGCCTATGCTCTGATACCACTTGTTAGGACCGTGTACGGATGGAGTACTAACTGATTCTACGTTATACCAGATCAAATAGTGCGGAATCCTATTTGATTGGTGATCCAATCAAGAAGAACGTAATCAAGATCAATCCTAACGATTAGAAAACGTTAAGAATAGACTAGGAATGATCTGAAATGTTCTATGAGCTTGGAATGGACGAACAGGACGTTCTGGGTCGACTAGGGTTTCAAGTATTCGAAGTCTCCCGTTTTTCCACGAATTAAGTGGTATTTATAGGTTACAGCTCTCATTCGTACGACTGAGCCAAGCGACTGGCTCAGTCGTGCGACTGAGTCATACGATTGGTTCATTCGTACGATTGAGTCAGCCTTACAACTCAAATGGGCGATTGACTCAATTACCTGGTTCAGTCGTGCGATTGGACCATTCGCATGGTCCAGTCGTGCGACTGAATCAGGATACTTAGTTAAACACATTCTTAAACCTTTAATGATTTAGAACTATGTCTAACAACTGTAAACCTATATAACATGGTCATATATGAGTGTAACAATAAATAATATGAATAGATATAACATTACACAACCAACAAACATATATAGAAGAGATTCTTATTAAATAGATCAACGTTACATATGTGTTACAAGAAGAAGTTCTATTACATTTAAGCTCACTAGACTAGAACTGGGGACATGTATATCAACAAGATGATTTATGATGATGAGCTGATGATGATGATGATGCGATGCATGATGATGTGTGATGTCGTATGGTTTTATATATGTGATGCGCGTGATTCGTGTGATGTTTGATGTTGTGTGATTGTGCATGTTGTATGTTATGCATGATGTATGTTATAGGTGTGCGATGTTGCCTTGTGTGATTGATGTTGTATGTTGTTATGTTCCTTATTATTATGTATGATTGTCTCCCCGTGGTTATGATGAACGGTAATGAATGTAATGAAAGTATTATATAACATAAAGTGGAAGATAATGAAAAGAGGAACGTAATGAAAGAATGCATGCGTTAATGAATGAATGAAAGTAAGAAAGGCTTACAAGCAAATGTATGAAGTGAGCGACCCTGTTGTCACAATAGACTCGAAAGGGGTCCTTATCACGTACTCCGGTACTGTGTCAGTCTTCGGACATGAGTCGAGGGTTTGGTTATAGGCCCCGGCACAGTATCGGTCTTCGGACATGAGTCGAGGGTATTGCGTGAGACAGGATCGAGATAAAAGAGGAACGAATCACGTATCCTGGTACTGTGTCAGTCTTCAGACATGAGTCGAGGGTTTGTTTATCAGGCCCCGGTGTTAGGACCGTGTACCTACGGAGTACTAACTGATTCTTCGTTATACCGGATCAATAGTGCGGAATCCTATTTGATTGGTGATCCAATCAGGGAGAACGTAATCAGGAACAAACCTAACGATTAAAAACGTTAAGAATGGACTAGGAATGATCTCAGACGTTCTATGAACTTGGAATGGATGAACAGGACGTTCTGGGTCGACTAGGGTTATGAATATTCAAAGTATCTTCTTTTTCCACGAATTAAGTGGTATTTATAGGTTACAGCTCTCATTCGTATGACTGAGCCAAACGACTGGCTCAGTCGTGCGACTGAGTCATACGATTGATTAATTCGTACGACTGAGTCAGTCTTATGACTCAATCGTGCGATTGACTCAATCACCTGGTTCAGTTGTGCGATTGGACCATTCGCATGGTCCAGTCGTGCGACTGAATCAAGACACTTAGTTAAACACATTCTTGAACCTTTAATGATTCAAAGCTATGTCTAACAACTGTAAACCTATTTAACATTGTCATATATGCGTGTAACGATAAATAATATAAATAGATAAAAAATTACACAACCAACAGACATAGATAGAAGAGATTCTCATTTTATTGATCAACATTACATATGTGTTACAAGAAGAAGTTCTATTACATTTAAGCTCACTAGACTAGAACTGGGGACATGTGTACCAACAAACTCCCCCTTGGACCTAGTTCTATCTAGACTTTGACTTCTTTCTTGAATTCTTCAAATCTCTTTAGTCTCTCCTCTTTGGAAACCCCAGCATGGATATTAAATGCAAAGCATAGACGTATGATATGCTGAAACTGTAGTGCTTGCACTATATCCTGCATGTCAAAAAACAGTGGCCACTTGTAAAGCGTATAGACATCTGAAGCTGACAAGTTTATTAGCCATATGGGGTCAAACACCCTTATTGTGTCCATCGACCCGTCCCTTTCCAAAATGTTGATTGCCTCTCCCGAGCGCCAGTCATAATACCACCACTTAAACTGTGGGGTAAAGTCTTGTGGCATCTCCCTCAGAGGAATTCTGGACATAGTACGCGGAGGGCGCCACTTCAGGACAATCTTAGGTAAACCAGTAATGGGACTCACTTTAGACCTTCTGATGTAATATGTGGCATGCTGTGGTCTGAAGTTGACCCATCTGGTCCTGTATTCCCTCCTCAGGGCAGCCTCAAACCAGCCTGACATTTTCTACGGATCGGCGTATAATAACTTCAGGTGTGCCAGCTGGTTGAGCTCAAAACCAGGGAGAGTCTTCAGATCGTGAGGAAATCTGAAGTACTCGATGCCCCTCTCCCTTTTAACCGCATACACTCCAAGGTCTTCAAAATGAGCCCAAGCAATGATTTTCCCTGACACCTTCATGTTCTTCTTGACCTTGTAAAGTTTGGTGTAGGTACTTTGTGTTGTTGCAGCACATTGGGCTCTGATCTCTGCGAAGCAAGCCGCCCATTCAGCCTTTCGGATATCAACATCAGTGTCCGAGGCTTGGGCTTGGCTTGTGGAAGCTTCTACTCCTTTCTCCTTCTCACTGAGTTTACGCAGAATATCATTGTCGAGAGTGTTTACCAAATCTGGAAACACGTTTCCCTCTCGGCCAGTGTATTCTGGGTAATGCTGATCTGTGATGTCTTCAATTTCGATTTCTTCAACATCGTTGAGCTCGTCATCATCAGCATCATCAAAAACAGGAGCATCCTTAACAATTTCGTCTAGATTCAGACGAAATATTTCAGCAAGTTACTCATCAGTGAGGTCGTGAATTATTTCTCTTCTTCAGGAGTATAACTCACTGACCTTCTGACGATCCCCTGCAGATCAAGAATCATTGTGAGTTGAGACTTGATCTGTTGGAGGGGAGAAACATCATGCTCATCTTGCTGAAATCCCTTATCTGTTTAATATCAACATGCAGAGTAAGAAACATTAGTATAAACTCAAGTTAAATAAACATTTATCATTGAATTTTTACACAAGTTTCAAATACATCAAAAGAAGAATCTAATACAAAAGTTTAAGAATAATATGACATCTAATCGATACTTTTATCTTGGATTCTGGCTGTGTCTTCTGCAGATGGGGAGGTTGGTGGGGTAGCAGCAGATGCTCCCTGGTCCTGTCTTCGTTTGGTGTGTTGCTCGTGACCAGGGGCAGATGCAGATGCATCTCCTTCATCTTCATCACCTTCTCTTTCTTTATCCTCATCATCACTTCCATCATCGTCATCATCACTATTATCATCTTCATCATCTTCCTCATCATCATCATCCTCATCATCACCATCATCGCCATCTCCTTCCCCAATCTTGAGGGGCTCACTTCGAGTCCCTTTGAGCTTAAGCAATATTGACTTGTTTGCAGCTTCTAACACCTCCAGCTTCTTATCCGACTCAGCTTTGTGCTCTAGGAGACCTGTGATCTGATCAGTCTGTTGAAAGATCAGCTGAGCTTGGGAAGAAGTCAACTCTCGCAACTGATGTATCTCAACAGTCTGGGAGGAACTCAACTCTCTCAGATGCTGTATCTGAGCCGTCTTGGCCTCATCCGAAGCCAGCAGCTTGAGCACCATGCTGTTTAGTGCTGCAAGCTGCTCTACCACAAAAACTGGTGGTATGAACAAGCTGGATGGAAAATATAAGGGTCCTATTTGGTGAGTAGTGGTGGTTGTGGTGGCTGTGGTGAATATGGGAGAGGGTGTGAATGAAGTGGTAGGGTGTACAGTGGTAGTGGTGGTGGATGTGGGAGTGTGAGATGTAGGGATAGTGGTGGTGGCTTGAGAGGTTTGGGATGGTGTAGAGGTGGTAGCTGTGGCAGTGAAGATTGGGGTTGGTGTTGTGGTGGTAGCTGTGGTGGTGGTAGTAGAGGAGGTAGTAATAAGAGTGATCCTCCTGCGTTTTGGCTTCAGCCCATGAGGCTGAGCCATGAGTTTCCTCCATGTCCCCCTGGACACAGAGGCTCCCCCTCGATTGCTGGGAGAGGCTGGGGTGTAAGATGGATCGGTTGAAGAGCTCCCAGACTCTCCCGGGCATCCGCCAACCGCCCTTATTCCCCGCTTAGTTGCCACTTCCCGAGATCATCCGCGAGAAACTAAACGGATGGTTCAGCACCAACCTAACATATGCGTTCTGCATCTGCTCAGATAGTTCATCAAAGCCTCCTTTCCTTGAGGCAATGCATCTGAGCAGCACGTGGGCTAGATACTTGAACTGGGGGCACAGATTGCTCTTGTTGAGCATACCTGAGTTGATGTCCCCAGAATACTTAGCCCGTAAAAAACGCCCTCGAACCGTCAGCGGGTGTAGTCGAGTGGGAAAGTCACTGTCATCCCCAAACTCGAGGACTGTCCTTAGATCCTCCTCTATGATCTCTATGGCATGGCCAAGGATAGAGCTCCTGATACGATAGGGCTCGACTGATCTGTCTACAGCAGCATTCTCCCAGAATGCCTGCTGTAAGGAGCGATACGGAGTGCAGGGTGTCGATATAGCTCTGAAAATCCTCGATTTCCTTAGGAATGAGATGTTTCCAGAGAACTCTGCCGCGTTTCTGGATGTCAGGTCTAGATGAGCATAGATGTTGTGCTTCGTGCTCATGATCCAACGACTTGCCATCTGTCACACAATGTAAGTAAACGTTAGTGCATGTTGAAAATAGCTAATAGAAGTCAATGAACTTTACACTTTGGTTTAGTCGTGCGACTGAGCACACGATTGAATTTAGTCGTGCGACTGAGTTGGACGACTGAGCTTTATATGTGCGAATGAGTTCATACGTGCGACTAAGTCAGGCGATTGGACTTAGTCGTGTGACTGAACTTAGTCGTATGGTTCAGTCGTGCGACTGAACCATTCGTCCATCTCAGTCGTGCGACTGAGGCTAGTCGTCTGCTCAGTCGGGCGATTGAAGTTCATCAGTGTGTCCAGTCGCCTATTCGACAGTTTGTCCATTCAAATTCTTGTTTTGAGCTATACTTGATGTTAAATGTCGAACTTAGGCTCATTACACTCAGAAACGACCGATTAAGCATATTTTAAGTTTTGTTTGAACTTCTAGCTTGGTTAGGATGATATCTTTGTCCATTATGTTCTCGGTTATTATTGGGTTAAAATTCAAGTGATTCTAGATTGCATTGAACGGTTTTATTGATGAAACACCTCGAACATTACCTGTATAAGTACAATTGAATGTTAGAACACACAAATAGATGGTTGATATGAATCAAACAAAATTTTGGCAGCGGTTCGTTTAGGTCATGCGAATAGGGAGGCGATTTGGGTGATGTGCGACTGATGCTGATTCGACCTGTATTTATACTAGGGCAAATCCCAGTCGGGCGACTGAGCTTAGTCGCATAGGTCAGTCGCGCGACTGAGCCTAGTCGCATGAGACAGTCATGCGACTGAGTCTCAGTCGTGTGATTTACCCAATCGTTCATCTCCAATCGTGCGATTGAGGTTCATCCAAACGACTGTCACGGTTGGTCACCTCCAATCGTGTGATTGGATTCATTCGCATTGTCCATTCGCACGACTTGACTCAATCGTATGTTCCAATCGGATGACTGGATCATACTAATGGTTCAGTCGTGCGAATGACCATACTTGTGACATTTTAACCATCTTACCATACGACATTTAGTTCCATTTAACAGTAGATAAAACGTTATGAGCAATTTGATCATCTCAGACATGACCATTTTAATACAACAGTTTGATCACCTCAGATGTGATCCATTTATCCACTCGATCACCTCAGACGTGATCCATTTATCCACCCGATCACCTCAGATGTGATCCATTTATCCACCCGATCACCTCAGACGTGATCCTTTTAACCTTTCAGAAACAATTTGTTTAAGTAAAAGTTAAGCTCATTTGGTGATGTTAACAGAGAACGATATGCACAGTCCTACATTGACACACTATACAACTAACTAGAAAAGTTTAAACGTACGAACAAAATAGACATCTTTTCATGATTTTTGTTAGGGCAGGTTAGTGTAGCCTATTAGCATTGACATTATATCAAGGACAGACTCATATGGAATCAGTCAGGCATAAACACCATTACTTGGAACCTTTTATCTGTAATTAACTTTAAACACATGCATAAATTACATATCATAGTTTTTCACTCATCTAAGACTTCTAAGATCTAACTAGGAATCATGTTTGAACTAATATGTAATACCATTGATTTTGACCATCAGGTGATGCAGTCATGACGATTGTCAGTGTATTTGTCCACTTAAATCCATACACAGACTTTTGACACACATCAGTGATTTATTAGATGAATTAGGTCAACAAGTGTTTGTCTGTTCCACGGTATATGGTAATCAATCTTCCTCAGGAGATTTTTGAGCGGTCTTGGGACTTAGAAGATTTGGTTCTAATATTTTTCAAAGAGATGCTAAGCCTCAGGTCAGTGCCATCACACAGCAGAGAGGCGCAAACAATAATGAATTCTTAGAACGGATAGGTAATGCCAAGCCTCAGGTCAGTGCCATCGCACAACAGAGAGGCGCAATACCTATCTTCTTCTTAGAGCAGTATATTATAATATACATTTTTTCTGTGACATTTGTCATCTTTTGCTCTGTTTATTAGGTCTTTGCTCACATTTGTGGCATTTGCTTGCTCCTCACCCCTTATTGGAAATTAATTGATTGTGCAGACCAGGGATACCATGAAAACCCACAACTTGTTGAATTATTTTAATTTAAGCCAATTCACTGATGATGTCTACTGATCTATTGTGTTGAATCTACTGACACATCGTATGGTGCACTTGCACAACCCTAGAAATACTTTCTCCAAGTGGTTACAGTACCAATCAAACGTACTATTATTTTCCCATTTTGTTAGACTTAGACTTCTCTGATTTATAAATTTTCTGTGATTTAATTAACATTGTTGAACAGAAAATCATTTTGGTGTTCCAAGTAACTTGATGCCTGTGTACTATCATTTTCCATTTTTTATCGAGTCATATTTCCAGTTTTGTTGTCTATGCCTTTTCAGCTTTACTCACCTTCCCTCTTTTTTTTAAATGAATACTGAAATAATCTCCCCATAAAATTCTAAAACAGAAAATCTTTTTGTGTTTTTGGATTTTTATACGACAAGGAAATTAAAAAATTAAATAAAAAATACTAATAATTTAAAAATGAACAGGTGTCAGACTATGTATCTGTTTCTTCTAAGATAACATCACTTTTCTTTTTAACCCCGTTGACCTCTAGCAGATAGAAAAATCTTGGTTTATCAAATGGTTTGGTGTAGAGGTCAGTGCGTTGAAAATCCGTGTTAATTTGACCACATCAATTAAATGTTTTTCATAGCAGTCGCGTATGAAGTGATACTTGATGCCTATGTGTTTGGTCTTAGGATGTTGGACCGTATTTTTAGTTACTGCAATTGCAGCAGAATTATCAACAAATATAGGAGTAGAAGTGAAATGCAAACCGTAGTCCCGCATTTGCTGTTGTATCCAAATGATTTGAGAGCAGGAGCTGGCGGCGGCAACATATTCAGCTTCACAGGTAGATAGAGCAACTGATGTCTGCTTCTTGCACTGCCAAGTTACCAATCTCCTCCCGAAAAATTGACATCCTGCTGACGTAGACTTGTAATTTATTTTGCAGCCTCCATAATCCGAGTCACTATACGCCGTTAGCTCAAAGTCATCATCATGAGGATACCACAACCCTAGTGTTGGAGTACCCTTCAGATAACGAAAAATCCTCTTAACTCCAATCAGATGGTTCACATTTGGCTTCGCTTGATATCTGGAACATAAATATGTGGCATACATGATATCTGGACGCGAGACAGTGAGGTACATAAGAGATCCGATCATCCTACGATACATAGTGGCGTCTACCAGATCCCCATTCTCATCAGGAGCCACATCATGATTTGTGGCGAGTGGGGTACCGGCAGCAGTGACATTTTCCATATCAAAGCGACTAAGAATGTCACCTACATTCTTAGTCTGATGCAGAAAGATGCCGGTAGGGGTTTGATCCACCTGTAATCCTAGGAAGAACTTCATTTCTCCCATGGCGCTCATTTCAAACTCTGCCTTCATCACAGATTCGAATTCTTTGCACAACTCTTCGTTTCTGGAACCGAAGATGATATCATCCACATAGATCTACATCATAAGTAAATCACCATCCTTTTGTTTAATGAACAATGTACAGTCAATCACACCCCTGCGAAAGCCGTGCTTCAACAGATGGGTGGAGAGCTTTTCATACCAAGCTTGAGGAGCCTGATGTAGCCCATACAGAGCCTTGTCTAGCTTGTAGACCATGTCCCGATGATATGGATCTTCAAACCCTTCGGGTTGACTGACATAGACCTCTTCACGGATTTCTCCATGCAAGAATGTACTCTTAACATCTAGTTGATAGACTTTGATCTTCATGTAAGAGGCGTAGGCTAGAAAGATATGGATAGCTTCCATTCTAGCTACTGGAGCAAAGACTTCATTGTAATCGACTCCTTCGACTTGCCTGAAGCCCTGAACAACCAACCGTGCCTTGTTTCTGATAACAACACCCTGGTCATCCTTCTTGCATTTTAGTACCCATTTGGTACCAATTACTTTCACTCCTCTGGGTCGATCAACGAGAGTCCACACTCCAAGTTTCTTGAACTGTAGCAACTCCTCTTGCATAGCATTGACCCAGGCTTCATCCTTAAGGGCATCGCTTACGTGTTTGGGTTCAATTTGAGAAACAAAACATCTGTAAGCCCCGTCATTCACATATCCCTTTTACATAACTTCAGCGTAATCAGCGGTATACAGTCGATTTCTAGTCTGCACGCTGGAGTGAAGATCACCAATGATAGCATCTGGCGGATGATTTGTACTGATCCTAGTCATGGGAGTTGTAGGAACAACAACTTCAGAATCCATAATTGTGACTGGAGGTTCAGTATCTGTAGTTCCAGATGCAGGTTCAGTAGCTAAAGAGCTTCCTTCTTGATCAACATTTGGTGCATTGCTGGTTTCAGTTGCTTCTTCATCAACTGATGAGTCCTCACTATCATCCCGATCAGCTGTGGCAGATCCCGATGAACCACTTACAGGTGTGGCATTGCTAGTATCCAGATTCGGTGAGTTTAGAACATCGTGCATCATCTGAGTAGCAATATCATTATCTGAATCTATCTGAGGAAGATTGAAGGATTTGAAAAAGCCATTGTAGTCAAAGAATGACGATGGACCTTTTCCAGCAGGGGGGATGGTGAAACGTTGAACGTCAACATTACACCATACTTCTACCTGACCAGTAGAGTTGTTGTACACTCTTTTGTCGGGTATGATGTATCCCAGAAAGATCCCCTGATCTGCCTTTTCATTGAACTTACAGTGTGTAGCATGCATTGGCAACAGCTTCGTTCCAGAACTGCACTGGCAGTTTTGAGTCTGCCACCATGGTCCTGGCTGTCTCGATCAAGCTCCTGTTCTTTCGCTCAGCAACTCCATTCATCTGTAGTGTGTATGCAGCGGTGAATTGATGAACAATTCCCTTTTCTTTGCAGAAAGCATCCATCCACCGATTCTTAAACTCGGTTCCATTGTCTGAGTGAATTTTCCTAACCTTCAGCTTGTAAAGTGATTCAAGAGTGGTGACCAACACTTTGAATGACTCAAAGGTTTCTGACTTTGCTTTCAGAAACATCACCCACGAGAATCGTGAGTAGACATCAGTGACTACGAAGTAGTACCAGTCTCCAGCGATACTCTTCGTGCTGACTGGACCGAAAAGATCCATGTGTAGTAGCTCCAGCGATACTCTTTGTGCTGACTGGACCGAAAAGATCCATGTGTAGTAGCTCCAGGGGCATCTCGATAGGATTGACGTGCTTGGTCTTGTGAGATTTCCTGGTCCGCTTTCCCTTCTTGCACAAGACACAAAAATCAGGAAGTTGGAAGTTCTTGACAGTAACTCCTTCAACTAAGTTGTTATGAATTAGATGATTCATCTTCCTGTGATTAATGTATCCTATTATTCTATGCCATGAGATGGATTCTTTCTCTGTTGCTTTGGATAAGAAACACTGAACTGTAGAATCAGAGGAAGAAGCATTAGACATATCCAATACATATAGATCATTGTACCTGGATGCTGACATTAAGACCTGCTCCTCTGAAATCTCCATCTCTTTCTTTAGTATGTAACACTTGCGGTTGTCAAACAACACTTTGAAGCCCTTGTCACATATCTGAGACACTGAAAGAAAATTGTTTTCTAATTGCTGAACAAAATTGACTTTGTCGAACCTTACCTTTTCATTACCTACTTCGCTTTGAGCAGTAATGTATCCTCCTTTGTTACCAGAAAAGGAAACTTGTCCCCCTTTAATTTGTTTGACATTAAAAGGAGACCCTTGTTTCCCGTCATGTGCCTGGAAGCTCCGCTATCTACTATCCATGTATTTGTAGACGCACTATAGCGGACAACCTGCACATAAGAGAAAATAATCAGTTAAGGAGGGGGACCCAAGCCTTGACTGGCTTGGGTTTCCCAGAGGAATCAACCATCATGAATTCGACCCACTGTCCTTTATCAGTGAGTGGAATCTCAACTTTCAGCTTGTCCTTGCTTTCAGACATATCAGTTGTTTTGGCTTTCCATAAACCATCCCTGTGAAAGGATTGTTTATGGTAAACCTTAGACTGATTTACAGTTTGAGCAAATGGTTTAGATTTAGAAACAGGTTTTGCCGCTGGCATCACAGACTTGTCAGTGACTTGTCTGTGTTGCCTTTGGCGTGGAGGAGACGAAAACGACCTAGAAGGTGTTTTAGACCTAATAGGCGTTTTTGATCTAACAGGAGTCTTAGATCGCTGTTTTGAATCTAGATTAACTTTGTTGTTTAGCTCAACCTTAATTCTTGGAGTCTGATAGCGAGGACAATTTGTAAAAATATGACCGCGCTATCCACAAGTATAGCAGGACCTCCATTCATCAAGGCTAGGAGATCTCTTGTAGGGCGGTGAGTAAACTTCAGGTTCTTTCTTTTTGTTCTCACTTTTAAGACTTTCACCTCCCTTGACAAATTTAACTTGTTTAACATTATGTGTATTTTGTCTTGGAAGAAGGTGGGTATCTTGTTTCACTGATTTAGATTGAGTGGTTTTGGAAATCTTAGGTTGTGTGATAGTCGATTTTTGACCCAACCCAAGGGATGCTTGAACATTCTCGTCCACCCGGTTTCTAGTGACTTGTGTGCCCGTTGTGCCCGATGATGATGCTTTCTGGTCAAAAAACGGAGGGGCAGAGTTAACTGTTGTGTCCGGATCAATGACCAGAGGAGTTGTCACCACATGATCCTTTATAGGGTTATCATTAATTGGACGTTGTTTGGTATTCAAGAGGATCTCATGTGGTGGAGGCACAACTTTGTATCCCAAACCTTCCCCGTTGTTGCGCTCTTTAACCAAGTTTTTCAAAATATGCGAGGAGCTCGCAAGACTATGAAGTTTTTGTTTTAAAGACTCATTTTCAACTTGTAAAATTGCTTTATCCTTTTTAGTTTCTTCAATGGTCTTTAAATAGAATTTAATATCATTCTCTTGGTTGAGTGCTACAACTTCAGTCTCTTTTAATTGTTTCTTTAAAGCCTCAATCTTTTCCTTATAACTGCTCTCATTTTGTTTTAATACTCTGTTAGCCTCTGAGCATAGTTTTAAGTCATTTACTAAGTTATCATTGTGATCTAATAACCTAGAAAATTTTAAGTCAATGCTTTCCCTAAATTTTTCACAATCAACACAAGCATGTTTAGCAAAAAGTTCATCTTTCGATTCAAACTGTGCAGATGTGGATGTTCCAGCCATGAAAGCATTCTGAAACGCTGGTTGTGCTTCAGATTCAGCATTCAACTCATTCTTCACAATTTCATCAACAGCAGCAAAAGTCTCTTCCAAATCAGCAGTATCAATCTCAGCTGAGCTCTCCCCCTCACTCGCTGAGTCTTCATTTAAGTCTTCAACAGATGCTATGTTGGCTTCACCGTCAGATAAGAATCGGAAGGACCAATCCTGTCCTTCATCGCCTTGAGCAACCATAGCCTTGGAGTCACTGCTTGTTGGAGCTGCCTTTTTCTCCTTATCTTGCCAGTTGAACGAGGAGAATGGATTTCCGTTCCCAGTCTTCTTAGGCTTTACACATTCCCTCTTGAAGTGGCCCTTTTCTCCACAGTTGAAGCACGTGACTTTGGACTTGTCAAAACCAAAGGTAGTATCTTTTGTAGCCACGAGATTCTATCCTGTTTTCTTCACAAATGTTTTAGCTCTTCGCACAGCACTTGCAAGAGCCCACATAATATCCATACGTTCTAGCTCATTCTCATCAACTTGCTCGTAGTCTTCATCAGCTAGGTGGCAGTTTCCAATCTTACCAGCCACTAACCCATTATAAGAGTGAACTACTGCAGCAAGTAGATCCATGTGTTCCTTTGCAACTTCCACGGTTACTTTTCCCAGATTTTCAGTCATCAACTTTGTAGATTGAGTAACTGTTGAACTTTGTAGAACCCCAGATGCACCAAGTGACTCACTAGCAGATAATGAGCCTTGATCAGATGATGGTGATGCATTTGACACAAAAGCAGTCTGCAAAGGAGCGCTGGAAGTTTTGGAAGTAGAAGTAGAAGAAGGAGTAACATTGTAGAGTGTAGGATCCTGAGCATAAGAACCCTTCTTTGCCTTGTACTTGTGTCTGACTTCTTCCTCTCGCAGTTTCAGGATAAAGTCATTTATATCCAATGTCTCAAGAACTGAATTGTATCTCAAGGTGGAAATAAACGAATCCTACTTTTCTGGAAGTCCATCAGCCAAACTGGAGACCTTTTCTTCTTTAGACGTGGTTACCCCATGAGTGTGAAGTTCACTCATCAGATGATAGAAGCGGTCAATTATGTCGTCCAAACTTTCATTCCCAATAGCAGAAAAATTATCAAATTCTTTCTTAAGTGCTTTGGCCTTCAATGACTTCAGAGTTGAGCTCCCTTCATATCTTTTCTCGAGAGCTTTCCAGAATTTCTTACTTTGTTTATGCTCAGAATACTGATGGAAGATCTCTTTAGGAATAGACTGAGTGAGCATAGCGTAAGCTTTCTTTTCAGCATTGTAGGCAATCTTTTGAGCATCAGTCAGTCCACTCAACGTTAAGGGTATACCATCAGCACCAACTGGCATGGTGTAACCAGTTTCAATAGCGTTCCAAAGATTAGTATCCACGCCATTGAGATGAATCTCAAATCTCTGCTTCCACTGCGGGAACTCATCAATTGACAGAAGCTTAGGAGGCTTATTGTGGTTACCAATCTCATTCTCCAGTAGCAGTAAGTTCTGGATCCTTGAGTCTTTCCCTGATGAGAACGCGAAATTTTCGGAGTCCATATTGAGTGCTAATTTAAACTTGACAAACAAAACTGTTAATGCGATTGGGGAGTACGACTAGAATGCGATTGACACTAACAGTATGCGATTGGACTCAACCGTGCGATTGAACAGGCGACTGACTCAACTGGGCGACTGAAATGGGCGACTGACTCAATCGGTCGAATGAATTGGCGACTGGACTTCAGACGTACGATTGAGATAATCGTGCGACTGAGACTGCTGAAATCGAGGTTTTTCGCAACTTTTGACCTAAAACGCAAGTTTTGACACCCTAGACGGCTGTAAGTCGAAAAATATTGATTTTGCAGAACATGCACACGTAAAAACTTGATTTTTAGCAGAAAGATTGGATCTTTTCGCGTAAAACGTTGACTTTACCAAAAAACTTGATTGAATCCACGAAGAATCAAGAGCCTACGCTCTGATACCACTTGTTAGGACCGTGTACGTACGGAGTACTAACCGATTCTTCGTTATACCGGATCAAATAGTGCGGAATCCTATTTGATTGGTGATCCAATCAGGGAGAACGTAATCAGGATCAAGCCTAACGATTAGAAAACGTTAAGAATGGACTAAGAATGATCTCAGACGTTCTATGAACTTGGAATGGACGAACAGGACGTTCTGGGTCGACTAGGGTTATGAATATTCGAAGTGTCTTCTTTTTCCACGAATTAAGTGGTATTTATAGGTTACAGGTCTCATTCGTACGACTGAGCCAAACGACTGGCTCAGTCGTGCGACTGAGTCATACGATTGATTCATTCGTACGACTGAGTCAGTCTTATGACTCAATCGTGCGATTGACTCAATCACCTGGTTCAGTTGTGCGATTGGACCATTCGCATGGTCCAGTCGTGCGACTGAATCAAGACACTTAGTTAAATACATTCTTGAACCTTTAATGATTCAAAGCTATGTCTAACAACTGTAAACCTATTTAACATTGTCATATATGCGTGTAACAATATATAATATAAATAGATAAAACATTACACAACCAACAGACATAGATAGAAGAGATTCTCATTATATTGATCAACGTTACATATGTGTTACAAGAAGAAGTTCTATTACATTTAAGCTCACTAGACTAGAACTGGGGACATGTGTACCAACACCCGGCACAGTATCAGTCTTCGGACACGAGTCGGGGATATTTCATGAGATGAGATAATGAGGTGAGCGACCTTGTGTTGCAACAGACTTGGATAGAGTTCAATCCATGTGATTGACTCGTATGGGATCTTTGTCACGTATCCCGGTGTTATGTCAGTCTTTGGATATGAGTCGGGGGTTTGTGAACATGCCCCGGCACAGCATCAGCTTTCGAGCATGAGTCGGGGATATTGAATGAGACAAGATTCAAGTAATGGAAAGTAATGAGCGAAGAAATGAATGAATGAACGAATGATGATGAAGATAATAATAATAATTATTATCTGTATGTATGTATGATGTATGACAATCTGACGAATGTAATGTACGAAAAGAAAGTAAGAGGAAAGAAAGAATGTATGAGATGAACAAACGAGTAATGAACGATAATGTACGATGAGAAAGATAATAAACGAGAAATTATTATCTATGTGTACGTATGATGTATGATCACGAACGAAAGTAAAGAATGGTCTTTAACGAAAGTAAAGTATTTTATTTATAAAACTAGAACTCACTCAGTAACGCTGACTTTTGATGTGTTTCCAGTTGGCAGGTATGTTGCTGAGGATGGCATGGGGCGACTACTCAGTTCTTGTGGATGGCATTCTTTTGTTTAATGTTTTTGCATTGTAATGCGAACAAACTATGTTTAATACGAATGTTGTATTAACTTACAAAAGCATTTATATAGAAATGAAAGTTATTTAAATGTTCCGCTACGATGTTTCATGAAATACAAATGTAATTATATATTTTATGTGCGATGATTGACCAGCTGTGAGGTGCCTGGGAATGGGGCCTTACATACTACTAATAGTATTGTTCATATTACCAAAATCTTGACACCTACAACCTAATCTTTACTTTTAAAATATCAAACATCCATACTATTCATAGTTTTCATCAAAAGATAGTGCGAAAATTCAATACCTTGATAACATCCAAAAGAACCAAAAGCCTCTCGTTGAAAAGGTAACGAAAGGTACAACTGTCACCAATTGATATTTGGTTTTCCTTCATAAAATTAATCCATCCAGTTAAAGTGTTGTAATTGCCGGACATCTCCATTCGCACATTTAACAACTCGACAAAAGAAAATCAGGTCAACGTCAAACCTTAATCTATCAAAATTAAATATATATAAATATATATATATATATATAATAAATAAATAAATAATTATATTAAGTCGGTAGACTAGTTTGACTCGTTAGGGTTCGATCGATTTTCCTTAAAGAAGAAATGTCTTGCTAAATTTGGAATTTACAAACACAGTACATTGCACCCATGAGAGTCAATGACCAGTATTTGATTAATGTTAACGCAAAACCCGACAACGGATAAACCGACTGAGACAAAACGTTTAATAATAATATTAATAATAATAATAATATTAATAATAATAGTAATAATAATAAATCTCAATTAATAAATAGATAAAATAATAATAATATATTATTATTGGAATATAATGATGAGAATAGATATTTTGTCAGCCAAAAGATGTTCATTGGGAACACACACATGCAACTATTTAAAAAAAAAATAAAAAAAAAACAAAAAAAAAAACAAACTCCTAGAAAACCCACTAATACTCAAACCTCTTCATCTCCACCCTCATTTCTCTCTTCTTCTCCCTTCCACCAACCACTGCTACCACCGGACCACCACCCTCCCGCCGGACACCAGTCGCCGCCACTGCCAAGGGACGGCAGTGGCATCACCGCCACCTGCGGCTGCTAGTTCCACCCCCTTCTCTCCTTCTCCCTTGCCCTCTCGGTTAACACCACAACCCAACACTACCATCGCCTCCACCCCACCCGAACCATCACCTCCACCGGCTGTCACCCGAAACCCCCACCCCATCGCGACACCACCATTCACCACCGAAACACACCACCGTCGCCTGTTAATCACCATCGCCGACCACCACCGAAACCATCACCGTCCGCCGACCACCATCGAAACCATCACCGTCCGACGCCACCACCGCGACCACCGTACACCACCGCAACCATCAATCATCACCCGCACCATCAACACCCGTCGCCATCACCCTAAACCCCCCCCCATTGCAACACTATCTTCACTCGTTCGGGTCTAATCAAGAGGATTTTCGAGTTAAAGTTGTATTTAAGACTTGAAGGTGAAACTGGGTCTTAAAGAATCGTGAGCTAACGCTAGAAACCTTTGGTTTAGTCTTGAGGTATAATTATTTTGGGTTAAATAATCTATATATGTTCATGCATGGAAGATCAAGACTAAAATCTTGATTTTTGGTTCACCCACTTGATGATTTTGAGAAAATAAGGTTATGGATGGAAATGGGATTGAATGTAACGTTTAAGAAGGGAAATTTTACTACTAGAAGTAGATATTGATGAAAAATTGGTATATTTTGATGATGAAGTTATAAGAAGATAGTGATTGGATTTGTGAATTTGGTATAGTTTTAGGACTAAAGTGTATGATTATAGATTATAAGAACATGTTAGTAAGATATAAAAATATGGACTAGTGACAATGTAAAATATATTGAATGTTAAATCATGTATGGATTTGAGTTAGGGTTATAAGTATGTGAATGAATGTATGTATGTGACATGTATGCATGCATGCAAGATAATATAAGGCTTAGTGGATTTATGGTATTCTTAGAAACTTAATAGTAGGAAATATTGGGATGATTATTGTTGATGATAATAAAATTCTCCATTTTACAAAATTATTAAATTATAGGAAAATAGGTAAAATCATGTCAAAAATAAATGTACTTTAGATCCGTGAGTTGAAAATGGATGACTAGATAAAGTAGGATTAGCTTATACGCCAACGGATTAAAAATCATATTCATTTTTCTAAAATAAATGAAGCTTTACGAGAAATTGATCAAAACATTTTCATATATAAAACAAGTTGGGTGAACATTACTTCATTGAACATGAATTACCTCGTATTGACAAAAACATGTATATACATTTAGGGTTTGTTTGATCGGAAGAATTACATATTGGCTTATTGGTTTTCTGATCATACTCAAGGTGAGTACTTCGGCCCCGTTTTTAAATACTGTTTTATTTAAAATATTTTGGGGGAAAAGCATGATAAAGATATGAGTTATCTTTTATTTATATATATGATGAATTATTGAGAAAATGAATATATATTAATTAATGGTATAAGTTGGGTAAGTAATATGCGTACATATTACTGGACCCCTAAATCCCCCCATAATCATTAACCTCGGGGAGGCCACAGACTTATATGGGTAGATCTATCGGGTTAGAAGGGCCCGCTCTCACGACCAGTCGCTCTGGTCAGGATTGTGAGGGAGTATATATGTTTGGACTGTTGTGGGGCAACGACGTGTTTCTTGGTTTGATTATGGACTTATAGCCGAATTTATCATAGGACCTAGCTAGTCTATGATACATATATATATATATATTAATTTCTCTGTCATCATAATGAAATTGGAAAATAAACTATTTTTCCTTTAAATACTGAAAACCCGAATACTCACCAACTTTTGTTGACCTAGTATTTTCTCATGCTTTTCAGGTCAGTAAGAAACCTTAATTGGGAATGATGCGTAGGGATTTCGGGAAGGTCAAACGGTGTTGGGAGACGATGATGAAACGTGGGACCTAAATATCTAAGTGTAGATCTTTTCGATGGAAAAGACTTTATTGGAAACTTGTCTTAACTTTAAGTATGTATTGTGAAAAAGTTTAAGGATTTCGTAACAATAATTATGTTTCTTATAATAACTTTTTGACTATAGTCGTTGGTAAAATTCCAACTTCAGTTATTGCCCTTCCACGTGTACACCCGTGGTATGAATCGGTTCTCGGGGTGTGACAGAAGTTGGTATCAGAGCCAATGGTTATAGGGAAACTAGAAAATTTCTTAAAAAGAAAAACTAGACTATAACCGGAAATAATGGGTCCCCGAAACAATCCCGTCATTCCCAAACACGATTAGAGGATGCTACTTAGAATTACTTAAGATTAACTGATTTGAGACGTTAGTATTATGAGTAGATTAATAGCACATATATATACTTAAATCTTATGTAGATGGCCGGTCAGATCGATGGAAACGACATTCTGGACATCAGCAGTGACACCGAGGATTCTCCTCAACAAGGACCACCTAAGTCCTGGTACCAGCGCATCCGATCACATTTTGCCACCGGGATGCAACCAGGAATGGAAAATTCAGGAAACGGTTGGATATCTGAGTCTGACGATGAGGAACCCACACCACCTATAGTCACCCTTGAGCCCATTACCGAGGAGCCAGAAGGCATGGCCCCGGAAGGTGAAACCCCACAGATGTGACCCCAGCAGCCCCTATTCCTCTCGCACAGTGCCCGCCAAAGATTAGGATGGTGTATGAGCGGAGGGAGCGCAGAGAGAAGAGAAAGACGATGGATGACGATGCACCACCAAGGATCAGGTTGGTGTATGAACGAAAGAAACGCAGGGAGACGAGAAAGGTGAATGATGGTGCCGGTATGAAGAGTACATCTATGCCCAAACGGGCCAGACTGCTAGATGAACAGTGGGGACGGATCATGGAAACTATGAGAGGATGGGCATCAAGAGATGGGATTCCTTCCACCTTTGAGGTGGGAGAATCGACTTCCGCACCACGTGGAACTACTATGGAGAACGGACCCGTCGAACATATGATGATCACTCTGGTAGCACAATGTGCTCGACTCGAGAAGGAATTGCTAACTGTCAGAAAGAAGATGAGTATCCGGGATGAGGTGAGCCAAGCTTTGGATGGGAGATTGATGACGATTGAAGAGGAGAGACTACTGGATGAAAGTGCTCTGAGCCAGATGCACTTCCGTATAGCGGATTTGGAGAGTAGTCTCGCAGAGGCTAGGGATCGACTGACCCAGGCGGAACAGAGAGCAGATATGGCCGAATCAGCATTGGTGACGGTACAACAGCACGCGATGGTGATGGGAGAGCAGACAGAGACCGCATTGGCTATGGCTACATTATGTCTGATGATGGTGTCATATCTGATGCATATTGGCAGTTCAGCTCCATTCCAGTGATTATGATGTTGTTAGGAACCGGATGTTTAAGTATTTTGAACTATGATTTTGCCACGAAACTTGATCGTGTGAATGGATATGTTTAATGTATGAAATTGGGTTTCCTTTAAAATTCCGATGATTATGGTTTTGATTAATTATTATTATTATGATGCTAGATATATATTGTTATACTATAAAAGAAATGTTGTAGATACTTTTGAGTTACTAGAAATTATATCGATACATGAAAGTCAAGTCATCTTTAAGACCTTTATCTGTTTTGCATGACAGTAATAAGATATGCCACCTAGGACACGGAATACATCGTCAGGTGGAAACGCCAACCCACCTACGACCGCGGAAGAGTTAGCTCAGCTAATAGCACAACATGTTCAAACGGCTCTGGAGCAACATGAAGCCAATGCAACCATAGGCTCGGGCAGAGCACGTGGAGGAGCGAATAGCAACCAAGGGAACGGAACGGGAAATGGATCAAACATCGGATCTGGCAGTGGTGTTGGAATAGGGGGTAATAATGGTTCTGGATCGGATGGGCATCCTGGAAATTTGATGAATGGTCAGAAAGCGGGGTGTTCATATAAGACATTCCAAGGGTGCAACCCAAGAGTTTTTACCGGCGCAGAAGGACCGCTGGACATTATTCGGTGGATTGAAAGGATGGAAACGGTCATAGCTATAAGTAACTGTGCGGACAATCAAAAAGTGAAGTATGCAACTTGTTCGTTTCAAGATGCGGCGCTATCCTGGTGGAATTCTCAACGACAAATTTTGGGAGACGCAAATGCTTATGAACTCTCCTGGGAACAGTTAAAGGAGATGCTACTTCGTGAGTACTGCCCGCGAAATGAACTGCAGAAAATCGAGACGGAATTCTGGAATCACACAATGGAGGGTGCTGACATACGAACCTACACGTCTAGGTTCAACGATCTTGCTAGATTGGTACCTCGAATGGTAACGCCAGAGTACGTCCGGATTGAAAGATATATTTGGGGATTATCGCCACAAATCCGAAGCAGTGTTACAGCATCCAACCCTACTACCATACAAAGTGCCATAACCATTGCTCATACTCTAACCGATGATGCAGTACGTAGTGGAACGTTGGGTAAAAAGGCGGGAGAAGTGGAAAAGAGAATTGTGGAATTGGAAAGGAGGATATCGGACGGTAAGAGGAAATGGAATGGAATTCCCAATGATTGGAGGAACAACAAAAAGAGCTTTAAGCCAGGACCTGGGAGGGCGTATACTACTACTTCAAGCGACTCCAATGGAAAGCGAGGACCACCAGGAAGATGAAACAAGTGTGGGTACTCAAATAATGGTGAATGTCGAATTTGCTCGCGCTGCAAGAAGTTTGGTCATCTAAGTCAGAATTGCAGAACCAAACCCATCGAGAAGACACAAAAGAACAGCCCGGTTTGTTTTAGATGTGGGCATACAGGACATTTCAAGAGAGATTGTCCTAATCTAGGCGAAACCAAGGCAAGGGGACGAGCATTTGAGATGAATGTAAAGGAGGCACGTCAGGAGCCGTCAGTTGTTAATGGTATGTTCCTCATTAATAACCATTATGCATCTGTACTATTTGACACCGGTGCTGATTTAAGTTTTGTGTCAAAAGAATTTGAACCATTACTAGGAAGAAAGCCTTACAGGTTAGATAAGAAATATATAATCGAATTAGCCAATGGGAAGAAAATAGAATCTGATTATGTGATCAAGAACTGTACCATTCAACTTAACGACCACCCATTTAGCATCGATTTGCTACCTGTCACATTGGGAAGCTTTGATGTAGTGGTAGGAATGGACTGGCTTTCTCGAAACCATGCTGAAATCGTTTGCTCCGAGAAACTTATTCGATTACCGATGAGTAGCAGTAAAATTCTGATAGTACAAGGTGACAAAGGGAAGCCCTTCTCAAAAGTCATTAATGCTATGAGGGCATATGAATATATAAACAAAGGATACCAGGCTTTCCTAGTAAAGGCCACTGGCGTAAACAAGGAAGAACGAAGAATCGAAGATATTCCAGTGGTGAGGGAGTACCCGGAGGTGTTTCCTGAGGATTTAACAGGGTTACCTCCGCAGCGACAGATTGAATTTCGAATAGTGTTGGTGCCTGGAGCAGCCCCCATTGCCCGATCGCCGTACCGGTTAGCGCCCTCAGAGATGCAAGAGTTGTCAAAACAATTGCAAGAATTGTTAGATAAAGGATTCATCCGACCAAGCTTTTCTCCGTGGGGAGCACCGGTATTATTTGTCAAGAAGAAGGATGGGTCGTTTAGAATGTGTATCGATTATCGAGAATTAAATAAACTCACAATAAAGAATCGATACCCATTACCAAGAATAGATGATCTGTTCGACCAGTTACAAGGATCCAGTTACTACTCCAAGATTGATCTACGATCCGGTTACCATCAGTTGTTGATAGCAGAAGAGGACGTTCCAAAAACAGCCTTCAGAACACGATACGGCCACTATGAGTTTCTGGTGATGCCGTTTGGTTTAACCAATGCTCCGGCAATGTTCATGGACCTCATGAACAGAGTCTGTAAGCCGTATTTAGACAAGTTTGTAATAGTTTTTATCGATGACATCCTGGTTTACTCAAAATCCTGGAAAGATCATGAGCATCATTTACAACTTGTTTTGGAAATGCTAAAGAAAGAAAAACTGTATGCGAAATTTTCAAAATGTGAATTCTGGCTACGAGAAGTTCACTTTCTTGGGCATATTATAAACAAGGAAGGTATTCAGGTGGACCCTACAAAGGTTGAAGCAATAAAGAATTGGGAAGCACCCAAGTCACCAACAGAAGTACGACAATTCCTAGGGTTAGCTGGCTACTATCGTAGATTCATCGAGAATTTTTCAAAGGTAGCACAACCACTAACCCTACTGACTCGTAAAGATCGAAGATACGAGTGGAGCGCTGACCAGGAAGAAGCTTTTCAAGTGCTAAAGCAAAAACTGTGTAGTGCACCGATTCTATCACTCCCTGATGGAACCGACGGATTTGTCGTATACTGCGATGCTTCGCGTTTAGGTCTAGGATGCGTGTTGATGCAAAGAGACAAAGTCATCGCTTACGCATCAAGGCAACTAAAAACGCATGAAAAGAATTACACAACCCATGACCTTGAATTAGGGGCAGTGATTTTCGCGCTGAAAATCTGGAGACACTACCTCTACGGAACAAAGTGCGTAGTATACACAGATCATAAAAGCTTACAGCATATTTTCGACCAAAAAGAGCTGAACATGAGACAGCGACGATGGGTCGAGTTATTAAATGATTACGACTGTGACATTAGATATCACCCAGGCAAGGCCAACGTGGTTGCAGACGCTCTCAGCAGGAAAGAAAGAGAAAAGCCTTTGCGTGTAAGAGCTTTAGAGTTAACCATATACTCTGATCTCTTAACTCGGATACGTGATGCACAGATGGAAGCAATGAAAGACGACAATCTGGTGAATGAGAATCTGAAAGGATTGATCAAAGAATTAACACCTAACTCCGATAACCTGATGAGGTTTGCAAAAAGAGTATGGATTCCAAAGTGCGGGGATTTGCGCCAAATAATTCTTGACGAAGCACATAAATCAAGATACTCAATCCACCCGGATCAGACAAGATGTACCATGATGTAAAAGAATTTTATTGGTGGCCCAACATGAAAGGTGATATAGCTGCATACGTAAGTAAATGTATGACATGCTCCAAAGTAAAGGCTGAACACCAAAGGCCATCTGGACTCTTACAACAGCCTGCAATCCCAACATGGAAATGGGAGTGTATCGCCATGGACTTCGTAATGAAATTACCCAAAACATTAAATGGTCACGATGCAATTTGGGTAATAATGATCGTTTAACAAAATCGGCACACTTCTTGCCTATCAAAGAGACGTATGGCATGCAAAGATTGGCCAATCTGTACATCAAAGAGGTGGTATCTCGCCACGGAGTACCCATATCAATTATTTCTGACAGAGATAGTCGATTTACCTCGAGATTTGGCAAACCTTGCACGAGGCCATGGGCACTCGTTTAGACATGAGTACCGCCTACCATCCCCAAACGGACGGTCAAAGCGAGAGGACCATCCAGACATTGGAAGATTTGTTGAGAGCATGTGTAATAGACTTTGGTGGGAATTGGGACACCCACTTGCCATTGGTTGAGTTTTCATATAACAATAGCTACCACACCAGTATCAAAGCGGCTCCATTTGAGGCTTTATACGGGAGAAAATGTCTTTCTCCCCTCTGTTGGGCAGAAATTGGTGAAAGACAATTAACCGGACCCGAAATTATTCAAGAAACAACTGACAAAATTGGGCAAATCAAAAGAAGACTAGAAGCGGCGAGAAGTAGACAAAAGAGCTATGCGGATAATCGGAGAAAGCCGTTAGAATTTCAAATTGGTAATAGAGTATTTTTAAAAGTATCACCATGGAAAGGCATAGTAAGATTTGGTAAACGAGGAAAACTCAATCCCCGATTTATTGGACCGTTCGAGATCACCGAACGTATTGGACCAGTCGCATATCGTCTTAACTTACCGTGTGAACTCGGAAATGTTCATAATGTGTTCCATGTATCCAATCTTAAGAAATGCATGTCAGATGAATCGTTAATTATTCCACCAGAAGAAGTTTACATTGACGACAAACTCCAGTTCATCGAAGAACCAATTGAGATTATGGATCGGAAGATTCAGAAACTCAGACGAAAGCAAATTAGACTAGTCAAAGTAAGATGGAACTCGAAGAGAGGACCTGAATTCACATGGGAGCGAAAAGTCCAATAGTGCTCATACGGCTAATAGTGCTCATACGGCTAATAGTGCTCATACGCCCAGAGGGCTTATACGCCCAACAGGGCTAAAACGCCTAAACACTTAGAAATTTTTAGGAATTTCCAGTAAGTTCGAAGTTCGAGGTTTGACCAGGGTTGACTAGGGTTAATAAATAATGATGTCTCATGCATATAATGATGAGTATGATTAACCCTAATTGTTACTAATATTATTATTAGTATATTACTGTTAACAATATTATTAAAATATTGTTAAGTAAGGTATGATGCTATGTATGATGATGAATGCATGATGATGAATGTATGATGATGAATGCATGATGATGAACGTATGATGAGTATGTATGATGTGTGTTCCTGATAATTTTGTATGCTTATCTTTCTGAAACTTTACGAATAACGAGAAATGAATTAATGAAGTATTATGTATCGTAAAGTGAAAGATAATGAAAGAGGAACATGATGACGAATGCATGTATTAACGAATGAACGAAATGAAGAATGATGATGAATACATGCATTAATGAACGAATGAATTATGTCTTGCAAGCATTGAATAACGCGATTAGTCCTTCTATGTGATTGACCATGGTCATGGTACCTCTACCGCTTACCTCTAGTACCGGGCATACGCTCCCGTCATATGTTGACTACGGCCCGGTAGCTAAGACTGATTGCTTACCTCTAGTACCGGGCATACGCTCCCGTCATATGTTGACTACGGCTCGGTAGCTAAGACTGATTGGGGTGTAGCATATGGTATTGGTACAATTAACCTTTCAATGCGTGCAAGTAAGTATGAACGGGATCCTGGTCATTCGACCACAGTAATCATAGCCGAGTGCTATGAAGTGGGTAAAGTCTGACAGAATCCATACGAGAAGTTAAAGATAATGATTAATAACGAATGATGAAGATAATAATGAATATTATCTATGTGTACGTATGATGTATGAACGCATGAACGAAAGGATACTTTTAAATAAGTAAAAGTATGTTTTAATATAAAACTAGAACTCACTCAGCAACGCTGACTTTTATGTGTTTTCCAGTTGGCAGGTAGTGTTGCTGAGGATGGCACGAGGCGGCTACTCAGCTCTTTTGGGATGGCATTCTTTTGTTAATGTTTTTGTATTGTAATGCAAACAAATGATATTTGTAACAGGTGTTGTATTACTTTGCAAAAGCATTTTAGTAAAATTTAAAGTTTCCGCTGCATGGTTTTTATTAAGTTATATTAAATGTATGTTTTATGGGTAATGACGACCAACTGTGAGGTGCCCGGGAACGGGGCCTTACAAGTTGGTATCAGAGCCAAAGTTTAAGTGAAATGGGTAAAATTTTTAGAATAAACCTAAGACTTAAACTGAGAATGGGACAGGGGGAAATGGGAATGCCATCTGAGTAGCTGCGTGCCATCAGGTATTTTCTTGAAAGTTAGTCAGTGTTACGTGCGCATGTTATGTGTTTATGTGTACTGTTAGACTTAGATACTAATGTAGTCAGGACAGGTAATGCTCGGGGTGTGAAGAGTAGAGTAAGTGGCTAATCACAACTGGCCACTGTAATTAGGGACTTACTGTACTTGACATAAACTGAGCTATTTCCTTGAATGACCGTGTTGGTGTTTAAATCTTTCAGTGTGATAGAAGATGGTCGGTGGTAGATCATCTAAAGCCCCAATTGGTGGAGGCAGTGGCGGAAGTGGTACGGAACCACGAGCCATAAGAGGTAGGCCTAGACAAGAGAAGAAGGTTCCGAAGGACCTAATACTACTCCCTCGGGGGGAGTGGATGAGAGCGATAATGTGAGAGCCTCGGTGAAAGAGACGGTGATCGAGGAGGTGCACCAAGTCATGCAGACGATCTTACCGTCTGTAGTGACTGAAGTGATAAAGGCAGTACGTGAAGACGATAGACGAGGGAGGAATCGGTCCTCAAGTAGACAACAACGGACGGAAGCAGAGACAGTACTATCTGATGATGAAGAGGAAGAGGAAGAAGAACAACTACGGGAGACCGCCCGGGGTTGTAACTATGGGGCATTCATGAGGTGCAAACCCCCAACTTTTGATGGGTCTGGTACTGCTATTGATGCTCACCAATGGGTGATGGAAATGGAAGCTGTCCTCGATATTAGTGATTGCCAGGAGGACAAGAAGGTGAAGTTTGCTACCCACTCTTTTACTGGGTCGGCCTTATGCTGGTGGAAGAATATAGTCCAAGCCGAGGGTAGCAGGGCTATAGGGAAGATGAAGTGGGCTGAGTTGAAGAGGCTGGTGATCGAGGAATTCAGTCCTCGTCGGGAAATGGATAGGATAGAAAGGGAGTTCCTGCAGCTGGAGGCGGGGACAATGACCCACCAACAATATACCACCAAGTTTAACGAGTTGGCGCTGTTGGTACCGGAGCAGGTGACGCCGGTGTCTCGGAAGATCAACCGGTATATTCAAGGACTGCCGGCTGAAATTCGTTGGCACTTGATTTCTGCCCGACCAAGCACTTTCAGGTCGGCAGTGGATTTGGCGGGAAGGTTATTCGATGAACGTGCTGCTTTGGTGAAGGCTGAGGGAAGCAAGAAAGGAAGTGGAGAGAAGAACTGGAAAGGGAAGAGATTTGGTCGGGGTGATACTTCGACAAACAACAAGAAAGCAAGGGTGGATGACCGCCGAGTGGTCGTGTCTGGAGCTGGGGTGAGGAAGTGTGGTAAGTGTGGAAGGGAGCACTCAGGGGAGTGCAAGTGGGGATCTAATCTCTGCTTTAAGTGCGGAAGGACAGGGCACATATCGAAAGATTGCCGGACGGGCAAGTGCTTTAACTGTGGAGAAAGTGGCCACATGAGCAAGGACTGCAAGAAGCCGAGGGCTGAGGGCTCGGGAGAGAAGAAGATGGGAGGAGAAGCACCGAGGGCAAAGGCTAGGGCGTTCACGATGACGCAGGAAGAGGCTAGGACGGACCCCGATGTGGTGTCAGGTACGTTTCTAGTAAATCAAACCCTTGCTTCTGTGTTATTTGATTCTGGTGCTAGTAGGAGTTTCATTTCTGCTACTTTCTGTGCTAAATTGCCTGTTAGTAGTAAATGCATTAGTGAGCTTTTTTATATAGAAACTGCTATTGGTAAGTCCACTAGGGTTACGGATGTGATAGAGGGCTGTACCATAGAATTAGAGGGCCATAGGTTTGCTGCCATGTTACATGTGATGCCTCTAGGAGGATTTGGTGTAGTGTTAGGGATGGACTGGTTAGCAACCTACGAAGCGAATATCGTGTGCCGAAAGAAGATGATTAGACTGACGGCGACCGTCGGGAGTCCGGTGGCGATTTATGGCGATCGGGTTACGACGATTCCGAAGGTGATCTCGATGGCGGTGGCAGGAAAGTGTATAAGGCGCGGATGTAGCGCCTACTTATGTTATGTAAAGAATGTAGAGACGCCAACACCACAGCTATGCGATGTGCCGGTGGTGTGTGACTTTCCAGACGTGTTTCCCGAAGACTTATCGGGATTGCCACCTGATCGAGAGATCGAATTCCAGATCGACCTGATACCGGGTGCCCAACCTGTCGCGAAAGCACCGTATCGCTTGGCTCCGACGGAGATGAAAGAATTGATGGATCAGTTGCAGGAGCTGCTGGATAAGGGGTTTATTCGACCGAGTATCTCACCTTGGGGTGCTCCGGTTCTGTTCGTAAAGAAGAAGGATGGTAGTATGCGGATGTGCATCGACTACCGCGAGCTGAATAAGCTGACGGTGAAGAACAGATACCCCTTACCAAGAATCGATGACTTGTTTGATCAGCTCCAGGGTGCCAGTTGGTTCTCGAGGATAGATCTTCGATCTGGCTACCATCAATTAAAGGTGAAGGAACAAGATATCCCTAAAACAGCCTTTCGTACGCGCTATGGTCACTACGAGTTTCTTGTCATGTCTTTTGGGTTGACCAATGCGCCGGCTGCTTTTATGGATTTGATGAACCGAGTGTGCCGACCAATGTTGGATAAATCAGTAATTGTATTCATCGATGATATTTTGATTTATTCAAGAAGTGAAAAAGAGCATGCCGGGCATATTCGGGAAGTGTTGGAAACGTTGAGAAGGGAGAAATTGTACGCCAAATTCTCCAAGTGCGCCTTTTGGTTACGCGAGGTGCAATTTCTGGGTCACGTAGTGAATGCAGAAGGAATAATGGTGGACCCAGCAAAGGTTGAGGCCGTGATGCAATGGAAATCACCAAAGACGCCATCCGAGATTCGTAGCTTCTTAGGATTGGCAGGCTATTATAGAAGATTCATTCAAGACTTTTCAAAGATCGCCTCACCTTTGACAAAATTGACTCGTAAGGACGTAAAATTCGTGTGGGGTCGAGAGCAGGAGATGGCTTTTGAGGAGTTGAAGGCAAGACTAACACAAGCTCCTGTCTTGACTTTGCCTGAAGGAAGTGAAGACTTAGTGGTCTATTCGGATGCATCTTATTCTGGGCTGGGTTGTGTGTTGATGCAACGTGGAAAGGTGATAGCCTACGCATCTCGACAGCTGAAGACCCACACTATCCCACGCACGATCTAGAATTAGCCGCGGTGGTTTTTGCATTGAAGATATGGCGGCACTATCTATACGGGACGAAGTGCACTATCTTCACTGACCACAAAAGCTTGAAGTACTTCTTCGAGCAGAAGGATCTAAACATGAGGCAGAGGCGGTGGTTGGAACTGATAAAAGATTATGATTGTGAGATCCATTACCACCCGGGCAAAGCCAATGTGGTGGCTGATGCCCTTAGCCGAAAAGAAAGGCCTGAGCCGATCCGGGTAAAGGCATATCAGCTAATTATGACCTCAGATGTAATGACTCAGGTTAAGGAGTTTCAAGTCGAGGCCTTGAAAGAAGATCGTCTTAACTCCGAAAGGATGAGAGGTCTAGTTACAGAATTGGGCGAGAACACTTTAGGTGTTAAGACCCGATTTGGGCGAATATGGATTCCTCGATACGGGGATCTACGAGGTAGAATTATGGATGAGGCCATAAGACCCGATACTCCATTCACCCCGGTGCTACCAAAATGTACCACGATATGAAGAAAGACTATTGGTGGCCGGGTATGAAACGTGACGTAGTGGAGTACGTGAGTAAGTGCCTAACTTGCTTACAAGTAAAGGCGGAACACCAGAAACCCTACGGGAAGATCCAACCGTTGGATATACCCGAGTGGAAGTGGGAACACATCACCATGGACTTTATCACGAAACTACCACGTACCCCGAAAGGGTATGATGCTATATGGGTGATAGTTGATCGATTGACGAAGAGTGCCCACTTTCTACCGATCCGTGAGACGTACTCATCTGAAAGATTGGCGGATCTGTTCATCAAAGAAATTGTAGCTCGTCATGGTGTACCGGTGTCTATTGTGTCTGATCGTGACACCCGGTTTACCTCCAAGTTTTGGAAGAGATTTCATGATGCAATGGGGACGAGGCTACATATTAGCACGGCATATCATCCTCAGACAGACGGTCAGTCTGAGAGGACGATCCAAACACTCGAAGACATGCTTCGGGCGTGCGTGATTGACTTTGGAGGAAGTTGGGACAACCACCTGCCGTTAGCGGAATTCTCGTACAATAATAGTTATCACGCCAGCATTGGCATGCCACCTTACGAGATGCTATACGGGAGGAGGTGTAGGACGCCCGTATGTTGGGGAGACATAGGGCAGAAAGAACTGGGAGGTGTTGAGGTGATTGAAGCAACGACTGAGAAATTAGAAAAGATCAAAGCCTTCATGAAGGCGGCGAAAGATAGGCAAAAGTCGTATGCTGACAAGAGGTGAAGACCGATAGAGTTCAAGGTTGGTGACCGAGTTATGTTGAAAGTCTCGCCCTGGAAGGGAATTATTAGATTCAGGAAGCGAGGTAAGCTAAGCCCGAGATACATAGGACCTTTCCGAATTATCGCACGAGTAGGAGAGGTGGCCTATCGACTTGAATTGCCAGATGAGTTAAGTGGAATTCATCCCACATTCCATGTATCTCACCTAAGGAAGTGCTTAGCTGATGAAGACATGGTTGTACCACTGGAGGATATTGAAGTAGATGAACGGCTCAACTACGTGGAGCAACCGGTGGCAATCATTGATCGTAAAGAGAAGAGGTTAAGGAATAAAGTGGTTCCCCTTGTGCGTGTACAGTGGAAGCACAGGAAGGGATCCGAGTCTACGTGGGAGACTGAAGAAGAGATGAGACAACACTACCCACATCTGTTTGAGGAATAACAGGTTTCGGGGACGAAACCTATATAAGGGGGTGGACTTGTAACACCCGTAATTTCTTATTAAAGAAATTAAAAGAATAAAATAGAAAGAGAAAGGAAAGAAAAACAAAAGTTACTTTTGTTTAAGGGCCAAAAGTGTCAAATGGGCAAACTTTCTATTAAATCTTTGTACAAAAAGTGGTATGGCCACCATGTTGTCTGCATTTCACTTCATTCGAACTTTTTAGAGAGAGAAAGTAGCAGGAGCAGAAAACCATCGGAATTTTGAAGAAGGATCTGAGAAATTCGAAGTTTTTGGTAAGAAATCCCGAATTCATGATGTTAGGACGATTCTAGAACCATACATGAGCATATAAATGTGACTAGTGTGTTCGGGTTGCTCTGTGTGTGTGTTTTAGGTGTGTAAACGACTGAGAAGTTCAAGGAAAGGGCATCCAAAACCCGAAGACCAATTAAGGTGAGTTCTAGACCCCTTTTTACTGGTTTTTAAATGTTTGGGGCTGGAAAATGCATGCAAATATATTTTTATAAAGTTTGGGTTGAAACCCGTATGAACGATTGTATGTATGTTTATGTTTATGTTAGATTTATGCTTAGAATCATATGGGTATGTTTAGGATGAGGCATTATGATGTTTGGGACTTGGGTTATAAATTAGACACATGAATATGTTGTTAATATGTCTGAAATTGGGACTTGGAATAAATAAGAAAAGTTGATGTGTCCACCAGTGCTCATACGACCAACAGTGGTCGTATGATCAGGATTTTTCTAATTGTTGATGAGTCTAATAGGACTCATACGACCAACAGTGGTCGTATGAATATGTGAAATTTTCTAAGTCTGAGGCCCACAGGACTCATACGACCAACAGTGGTCGTATGATCATGATGAAAGTTCTAAGTGTGGACTCATACGACCAACAGTGGTCGTATGATCCAAATATATTCCTAAGTCCAGGGGTGGTACGACCAGCAGTGGTCATACGACCAACAGTGTGGTCGTATGACCAGCTGATAAACTGTGTTAAGTGAAAAGTCCAATAGTGCTCATACGGCTAATAGTGCTCATACGGCTAATAGTGCTCATACGCCCAGAGGGCTTATACGCCCAACAGGGCTAAAACGCCTAAACACTTAGAAATTTTCAGGAATTTCCAGTAAGTTCGAAGTTCGAGGTTTGACCAGGGTTGACTAGGGTTAATAAATAATGATGTCTCATGCATATAATGATGAGTATGATTAACCCTAATTGTTACTAATATTATTATTAGTATATTACTGTTAACAATATTATTAAAATATTGTTAAGTAAGGTATGATGCTATGTATGATGATGAATGCATGATGATGAATGTATGATGATGAATGCATGATGATGAACGTATGATGAGTATGTATGATGTGTGTTCCTGATAATTTTGTATGCTTATCTTTCTGAAACTTTACAAATAACGAGAAATGAATTAATGAAGTATTATGTATCGTAAAGTGAAAGATAATGAAAGAGGAACATGATGACGAATGCATGTATTAACGAATGAACGAAATGAAGAATGATGATGAATACATGCATTAATGAACGAATGAATTATGTCTTGCAAGCATTGAATAACGCGATTGGTCCTTCTATGTGATTGACCATGGTCATGGTACCTCTACCGCTTACCTCTAGTACCGGGCATACGCTCCCGTCATATGTTGACTACGGCCCGGTAGCTAAGACTGATTGCTTACCTCTAGTACCGGGCATACGCTCCCGTCATATGTTGACTACGGCCCGGTAGCTAAGACTGATTGGGGTGTAGCATATGGTATTGGTACAATTAACCTTTCAATGCGTGCAAGTAAGTATGAACGGGATCCTGGTCATTCGACCACAGTAATCATAGCCGAGTGCTATGAAGTGGGTAAAGTCTGACAGAATCCATACGAGAAGTTAAAGATAATGATTAATAACGAATGATGAAGATAATAATGAATATTATCTATGTGTACGTATGATGTATGAACGCATGAACGAAAGGATACTTTTAAATAAGTAAAAGTATGTTTTAATACAAAACTAGAAATCACTCAGCAATGCTGACTTTTATGTGTTTTCCAGTTGGCAGGTAGTGTTGCTGAGGATGGCACGAGGCGGCTACTCAGCTCTTTTGGGTCGACATTCTTTTGTTAATGTTTTTGTATTGTAATGCAAACAAATGATATTTTGTAACAGGTGTTGTATTACTTTGCAAAAGCATTTTAGTAAATTTAAAGTTTCCGCTGCATGGTTTTTATTAAGTTATATTAAATGTATGTTTTATGGGTAATGACGACCAACTGTGAGGTGCCCGGGAACGGGGCCTTACATGGGGGTTCTCGGTTATTCTCTATTATTGCGTTGTATTCCGAGATACGAATCCTATACATAATCTCCCATTCTGCAGCACGTACGCTTCGGTTAAGAATCCAAAGATTACTTAATGTTGGCATCGGATAATCTCCTTCTAACTTAACGTGGACGAAATGATTATTGTTGACATGAACAATCGACACGACATGATGAGGCATGACAGTTTTCAGATCAGCCCATAATGGGAAAAATGTTTGACAACCATTATTGCTTAGTAAATGAAGAATAACCCCAAACTTTTGAGCAACCACTATTCCCGTATACGGCATTATCATCCAATGTTCTTCTGGTGCAGGTTCCACACTTTGCCAATCGATGGTGTGACGTAATTCGTTATACTGTCCGGGGTACAAAGTATCGAAAACTTCTCTGTACTCCAATTCATGTCTGTCCAACTCTTCTAAAAGTTGTGTCCGCACATACATTCACTTATTTTCGTCAAACCCTAAGCCTAAAGCTATAGATCGAAAACCACAATTCCCATCGGGTCGGACATCTCGTATACGTGAAATATACTGATGAAAGATTGATGGAATCCAATTTTTTAACCTGTTTATATTGTTTAATTGGCGATCTCCGACAATCGATGAAAACTCATTAGTACCCTGTGATACTTTAGATGACGTTGAATGACTACGTTGCATGGCAGGCTTCTGAGTCTTTACAGCTGAACTTGTTCTTCCGGAAGTGTGAGACGCAATAAACGAGCTATGTCTCGGCATGTCGCACGTACTTTGTTGAGTGTCATACTTTTGTTGTTGAACCTTTAACGTTGGACGACCGCGAATATCTGTTTGAACAACGGATGCTTTTTTGTTATTTTTCCATGGATACACAATTTTTTTATTTTTTCCACCAAACTAAATTTTACAGTTGTGGGTTGTGTCACTATTTGTTGTTTCACCCGTTCCATTTCTTCTTCAACATCAACTTTTTCATCCTCCATATATGATGGTTTAATTTTATCAAGCTTCGTCCAAAATACGTCAATTGCATCTAACGGAATTTTAGTGCCTGCATTAAAATGTAAGGCCCCGATCCCGGGCACCTCACAGTTGGTTATCATTACCCATAAAACATACATTTAATATAATTTAATAAAAACCATGCAGCGGAAACTTGAAAATTTACTATAAATGCTTTTGCAAAGTAATACAACAACTGTTACAAAATATCATTTGGTTGCATTACAATACAAAAACATTAACAAAAGAATGCCATCCCAAAATTAAGCTGAGTAGCCGCCTCGTGCCATCCTCAGCAACACTACCTGCCAACTGGAAAATACATAAAAGTCAGCGTTGCTGAGTGAGTTCTAGTTTTGTATTAAAATATACCTTTACTTATTTAAAAGTATTCTTTCGTTCATGCGTTCATACATCATACGTACACATAGATAATATTCATTATTATCTTCATCATTCGTTATTCATCATTATCTTTAACTCCTCGTATGGATTCTGTCAGGCTTTACCCACTTCATAGCACTCGGCTATGATTTCTGTGGTCGAATGACAAGAATCCCGTTCATACTTACTTGCACATTGGATATCTTTTGCACCACTACCATCTGCTATACCCCGAACGTTATTAGCTACCGGGCCGAAGTCAATCCATAGACAGCTAAACGTAGTGCCACAGTACGGGCCGAGGTCAACAAATGAACAACAAACGTATGCCACGGTACTGGGCCGAAGTCTATGGAGGGACAGCTAAACATGGTGCCACGGTACTAGAGGTAAGCGGTAGAGGTACCATGACCATGGTCAATCACATAGAAGGACCAATCGCGTTATTCAATGCTTTGCAAGACATAGTTCATTCGTTCATTAATGCATGTATTCATCATCATCCTTCATTTCATTCATTCGTTAATACATGCATTCGTCATCATGTTCCTCTTTCATTATCTTTCACTTTACGATACATAATACTTCATTAATTCATTTCTCGTTATTCGTAAAGTTTCAGAAAGATAAGCATACACAATCACAAGGAACATACACACATCATACTTATTCATCATACATTCATCATCATACATTCATCATCATACGTACATCATCATGCATAGCATCATACCTTCCTTAACAATATTTTAATAATATTGTTAACAATATATACTAATAATAATATTAGTAACAATTAGGGTTAATCATACTCATCATTATATGCATGAGACATCATCATTTATTAACCCTAGTCAACCCTGGTCAAACCTCGAACTTCGAACTTTACTGGAAATTCCTGAAAAATGCTAAGTGTTCTAGTCGTTTTAGCACTATTGGCCGTATAAGCCTCTGGGCGTATGAGCACTATTAGTCGTATGAGCACTGCTGGACTTTTCACTCAACACTTAGAATTATCAACTGGTCATACGACCACACTGTTGGTCGTATGACCACTGCTGGTCGTACCACCCCTGGACTTAGGAACATATTTGGATCATACGACCACTGTTGGTCGTATGAGTCCACACTTAGAAAATTTCCACATGATCATACGACCACTGTTGGTCGTATGAGTCCTATTGGCCTCATACTTAGAAAATATCACATATTCATACGACCACTGTTGGTCGTATGAGTCCTATTGGACTCATCAACACTTAGAAAAATCCTGATCATACGACCACTGTTGGTCGTATGAGCACTGGTGGACACATCAACTTTTTCTTATTTATTCTAAGTCCCATTTTCAGACACATTAGCATCCTACTCATATGTCTAATTCATAATTCAAGTCCAGAACATCATAATGCCTAGTTCTAAATATATGCACATAATTCTAGGCATAAATCTAACATAAACATAAACATACATACATTTAATTCATACGGGTATCAACCCACAATTTTATAAAAGCATATTTACATGCATTTCCAGCCCCAAAACATTTAAAAACAGTAAAACGGGGTCTAGAACTCACCTTAATCGTCTTCTTTGAATTTACACTCTTCAACCCGAACCTTCTCAGTCGTTTATACACCTAAAACACACACACAGAGCAACCCGAACACACTAGTCACATTTATATGCTCATATATGGTTCTAGAATCGTCCTAACATCATGAATTCGGAATTTCTTACCAAAAACTTCGAATTTCTCAGATCCTTCTTCAAAATTCCGATGGTTTTCTGCTCCTGCTACTTTCTCTCTCTAAAAAGCTCGAATGAAGTGAAATGCAGACAACATGGGTGGCCATACCACCTTTTGTACAAAGAATTAATAGAAAGTTTGTCAAATTGACACTTTTGGCCCTTAAACAAAAGTAACTTTTGTTTTTTTCCTTTCTTTCTCTTTCTATTTTATTCTTTTAATTTCTTTAATAAGAAATTACGGGTGTTACAAGTCCACCCCCCTTATATAGGTTTCGTCCCCGAAACCTGTTATTCCTCAAACAGATGTGGGTAGTGTTGTCTCATCTCTTCTTCAGTCTCCCACGTAGACTCGGATCCCTTCCTGTGCTTCCACTGTACACGCACAAGAGGAACCACTTTATTCCTCAACCTCTTTTCTTTACGATCAATGATTGCCACTGGTTGCTCCACGTAGTTGAGCCGTTCATCTACTTCAATATCCTCCAGTGGTACAACCATGTCTTCATCAGCTAAGCACTTCCTCAGATGAGATACATGGAATGTGGGATGAATTCCACTTAACTCATCTGGCAGTTCAAGTCGATAGGCCACCTCTCCTACTCGTGCGATAATTCGGAAAGGTCCTATGTATCTCGGGCTTAGCTTACCTCGTTTCCTAAATCTAATGATTCCTTTCCAAGGTGAGACCTTCAACATAACTCGGTCACCAACCTTGAACTCTATCGGCTTCCGCCTCTTGTCAGCATACGACTTTTGCCTATCTTTTGCCGCCTTCATGAAGGCTTTGATCTTTTCTAATTTCTCAGTCGTTGCTTCAATCACCTCGACACCTCCCAGTTCCTTCTGCCCAATGTCTCCCCAACATACGGGCGTCCTACATCTCCTACCGTATAGCATCTCGTATGGTGGCATGCCAATGCTGGCGTGATAACTATTATTGTACGAGAATTCCGCTAACGGCAGGTGGTTGTCCCAACTTCCTCCAAAGTCAATCACGCACGCCCGAAGCATGTCTTCGAGTGTTTGGATCGTCCTCTCAGACTGACCGTCTGTCTGAGGATGATATGCCGTGCTAATATGTAGCCTCGTCCCCATTGCATCATGAAATCTCTTCCAAAACTTGGAGGTAAACCGGGTGTCACGGTCAGACACAATAGACACCGGTACGCCATGACGAGCTACAATTTCTTTAATGAATAGATCCGCCAATCTTTCAGATGAATACGTCTCGCGGATCGGTAGGAAGTGGGCACTCTTCGTCAATCGATCAACTATCACCCATATAGCATCATACCCTTTCGGGGTACGCGGTAACTTCGTGATGAAGTCCATGGTGATGTGTTCCCACTTCCATTCGGGTATATCCAATGGTTGGATCTTCCCGTAGGGCTTCTGGTGTTCCGCCTTCACTTGTAAGCAAGTCAAGCACTTACTTACGTACTCCACTACGTCGCGTTTCATGCCCGGCCACCAGTAGTCTTTCTTCATATCGTGGTACATTTTGGTAGCACCGGGGTGAATGGAGTATCGGGTCTTATGGGCCTCGTCCATAATTTTACCACGTAGATCCCCGTATCGAGGAATCCACATTCGCCCAAATCGGGTCTTAACACCTAGAGTGTTCTCACCCAATTCTGTAACTAGACCTCTCATCCTTTCAGAGTTAAGACGATCTTCTTTCAAAGCCTCGTCTTGAAACTCCTTAACCTGTGTCATCACATCGGGGGTCATGATCAACTGATAAGCCTTCACCCGAATCGGTTCAGGTCGTTCTTTTCGACTAAGGGCATCAGCCACCACATTGGCTTTGCCCGGGTGGTAATGGATCTCACAATCATAATCTTTTATCAGTTCCAACCACCGCCTCTGCCTCATGTTGAGATCCTTCTGCTCGAAGAAATACTTCAAACTTTTGTGGTCTGTGAAGATAGTGCACTTCGTCCCGTATAGATAGTGCCGCCATATCTTCAATGCAAAAACCATCGCAGCTAATTCTAGATCGTGCGTGGGATAGTTGACTTCGTGGGTCTTCAGCTGTCGAGATGCGTAGGCTATCACCTTTCCACGTTGCATCAACACACAACCTAGCCCAGAATAAGATGCATCCGAATAGACCACTAAGTCTTCACTTCCCTCAGGCAAAGTCAAGACAGGAGCTTGTGTTAGTCTTGCCTTCAACTCCTCAAAAGCCGTCTCCTGCTCTCGACCCCACACGAATTTTACGTCCTTACGAGTCAATTTTGTCAAAGGTGAGGCGATCTTTGAAAAGTCTTGAATAAATCTTCTATAATAGCCCGCCAATCCCAAGAAGCTACGAATCTCGGATGGCGTCTTTGGTAATTTCCATTGCATCACAGCCTCAACCTTTGCTGGGTCCACCATTATTCCTTCTGCATTCACTACGTGACCCAGAAATTGCACCTCGCGTAACCAAAAGGCGCACTTGGAGAATTTGGCGTACAATTTCTCCCTTCTCAACGTTTCCAACACTTCCCGAATATGCCCGGCATGCTCTTTTTCACTTCTTGAATAAATCAAAATATCATCGATGAATACAATTACTGATTTATCCAACATTGGTCGGCACACTCGGTTCATCAAATCCATAAAAGCAGCCGGCGCATTGGTCAACCCAAAAGACATGACAAGAAACTCGTAGTGACCATAGTGCGTACGAAAGGCTATTTTAGGGATATCTTGTTCCTTCACCTTTAATTAATGGTAGCCAGATCGAAGATCTATCCTCGAGAACCAACTGGCACCCTGGAGCTGATCAAACAAGTCATCGATTCTTGGTAAGGGGTATCTGTTCTTCACCGTCAGCTTATTCAGCTCGCGGTAGTCGATGCACATCCGCATACTACCATCCTTCTTCTTTACGAACAGAACCGGAGCACCCCAAGGTGAGATACTCGGTCGAATAAACCCCTTATCCAGCAGCTCCTGCAACTGATCCATCAATTCTTTCATCTCCGTCGGAGCCAAGCGATACGGTGCTTTTGCGACAGGTTGGGCACCCGGTATCAGGTCGATCTGGAATTCGATCTCTCGGTCAGGTGGCAAACCTGCTAAGTCTTCGGGAAACACATCTGGAAAGTCACACACCACTGGTACATCGCATAGTTGTGGTGTTGGCGTCTCCACATTCTTTACATAACATAAGTAGGCGCTACATCCGCGCCTCATACACTTTCCTGCCACCGCCATCGAGATCACCTTCGGAATCGTCGTAACCCGATCGCCATAAATCGTCACCGGACTCCCGTCGGTCGCCGTCAGTCTAATCATCTTCTTCCGGCACACGATATTCGCTTCGTAGGTTGCTAACCAGTCCATCCCTAACACTACATCAAATCCTCCTAGAGGCATCACATGTAACATGGCAGCAAACCTATGGCCCTCTAATTCTATGGTACAGCCCTCTATCACATCCGTAACCCTAGTGGACTTACCAATAGCAGTTTCTACATAAAAGGCTCACTAATGCATTTACTACAAACAGGCAATTTAGCACAGAAAGTGGCAGAAATGAAACTCCTACTAGCACCAGAGTCAAATAACACAGAAGCAAGAGTTTGGTTTACTAGAAACGTACCTGACACCACATCGGGGTCCGTCCTAGCCTCTTCCTGCGTCATCGTGAACGCCCTAGCCTTTGCCCTCGGTGCTTCTCCTCCCGTCTTCTTCTCTCCCGAGCCCTCAGCCCTCGGCTTCTTGCAGTCCTTGCTCATGTGGCCACTTTCTCCACAGTTAAAGCACTTGCCCGTCCGGCAATCTTTTGATATGTGCCCTGTCCTTCCGCACTTAAAGCAGAGATTTGATCCCCACTTACACTCCCCTGAGTGCTCCCTTCCGCACTTACCACACTTCCTCATCCCAGCTCCAGATACGACCACTCGGCGGTCATCCACCCTTGCTTTCTTGTTGTTTATCGAAGTATCACCCCGACCAAATCTCTTCCCCTGCCAGTTCTTCTCTCCACTTCCTTTCTTGCTTCCCTCAGCCTTCACCAAAGCAGCACGTTCATCGAATAACCTTCCCGCCAAATCCACTGCCGACCTGAAAGTGCTTGGTCGGGCAGAAATCAAGTGCCAACGAATCTCAGCCGGCAGTCCTTGAATATACCGGTTGATCTTCCGAGACACCGGCGTCACCTGCTCCGGCACCAACAGCGCCAACTCGTTGAACTTGGTGGTATATTGTTGGTGGGTCATCGTCCCCGCCTCCAACTGCAGGAACTCTCTCTCTATTCTATCCATTTCCCGACGAGGACTGAATTCCTCGATCACCAGCCTTTTCAACTCAGCCCACTTCATCTTCCCTATAGCCCTGCTACCCTCGGCTTGGACTATATTCTTCCACCAGCATAAGGCCGACCCTGTAAAAGAGTGGGTAGCAAACTTCACTTTCTTGTCCTCCTGGCAATCACTAATATCGAGGACAGCTTCCATTTCCATCACCCATTGGTGAGCATCAGTAGCAGTACCAGACCCATCAAAAGTTGGGGGCTTGCACCTCATGAATGCCCCGTAGTTACAACCCCGGGCGGTCTCCCGTAACTGTTCTTCTTCCTCTTCATCATCAGATAGTACCGTTTCTGTTTCCTCCTGTTGTTGTCTACCTGAGGACCGATTCCTCCCTCGTCTATCGTCTTCACGTACTGCCTTTATCACTTCAGTCACTACAGACGGTAAGATCGTCTGCATGACTTGGTGCACCTCCTCGATCACCGTCTCTTTCACCGAGGCTCTCACATTATCACTCTCATCCACTCCCCCGAGGGAGTAGTATTAGGTCCTTCGGGAACCTTCTTCTCTTGTCTAGGCCTACCTCTTGTGGCTCGTGGTTCCACACCACTTCCGCCACTGCCTCCACCAATTGGGGCTTTAGATGATCTACCACCGACCATCTTCTATCACACTGAAAGATTTAAACACCAACACGGTCATTCAAGGAAATAGCTCAGTTTATGTTAAGTATAGTAAGTCCCTAATTACAGTGGCCAGTTGTGATTAGCCACTTACTCTACTCTTCACACCCCGAGCATTACCTGTCCTGACTACATTAGTATCTAAGTCCAACAGTACACATAAACACATAACATGCACACGTAACACTGGTTAACTTTCAAGAAAATACCTGATGGCACGCAGCTACTCAGATGGCATTCCCATTTCCCCCTGTCCCATTCTCAGTTTAAGTCTTAGGTTTATTCTAAAAATTTTACCCATTTCACTTAAACTTTGGCTCTGATACCAACTTGTAAGGCCCCGATCCCGGGCACCTCACAGTTGGTTGTCATTACCCATAAAACATACATTTAATATAATTTAATAAAAACCATGCAGCGGAAACTTGAAAATTTACTATAAATGCTTTTGCAAAGTAATACAACAACTGTTACAAAATATCATTTGGTTGCATTACAATACAAAAACATTAACAAAAGAATGCCATCCCAAAATTAAGCTGAGTAGCCGCCTCGTGCCATCCTCAGCAACACTACCTGCCAACTGGAAAATACATAAAAGTCAGCGTTGCTAAGTGAGTTCTAGTTTTGTATTAAAATATACCTTTACTTATTTAAAAGTATTCTTTCGTTCATGCGTTCACACATCATACGTACACATAGATAATATTCATTATTATCTTCATCATTCGTTATTCATCATTATCTTTAACTCCTCGTATGGATTCTGTCAGGCTTTACCCACTTCATAGCACTCGGCTATGATTTCTGTGGTCGAATGACAAGAATCCCGTTCATACTTACTTGCACATTGGATATCTTTTGCACCACTACCATCTGCTATACCCCGAACGTTATTAGCTACCGGGCCGAAGTCAATCCATAGACAGCTAAATGTAGTGCCACAGTACGGGCCGAGGTCAACAAATGAACAACAAACGTATGCCACGGTACTGGGCCGAAGTCTATGGAGGGACAGCTAAACATGGTGCCACGGTACTAGAGGCAAGCGGTAGAGGTACCATGACCATGGTCAATCACATAGAAGGACCAATCGCGTTATTCAATGCTTTGCAAGACATAGTTCATTCGTTCATTAATGCATGTATTCATCATCATCCTTCATTTCATTCATTCGTTAATACATGCATTCGTCATCATGTTCCTCTTTCATTATCTTTCACTTTACGATACATAATACTTCATTAATTCATTTCTCGTTATTCGTAAAGTTTCAGAAAGATAAGCATACACAATCACAAGGAACATACACACATCATACTTATTCATCATACATTCATCATCATACATTCATCATCATACGTACATCATCATGCATAGCATCATACCTTCCTTAACAATATTTTAATAATATTGTTAACAATAATATACTAATAATAATATTAGTAACAATTAGGGTTAATCATACTCATCATTATATGCATGAGACATCATCATTTATTACCCTAGTCAACCCTGGTCAAACCTCGAACTTCGAACTTTACTGGAAATTCCTGAAAAATGCTAAGTGTTCTAGTCGTTTTAGCACTATTGGCCGTATAAGCCTCTGGGCGTATGAGCACTATTAGTCGTATGAGCACTGCTGGACTTTTCACTCAACACTTAGAATTATCAACTGGTCATACGACCACACTGTTGGTCGTATGACCACTGCTGGTCGTACCACCCCTGGACTTAGGAACATATTTGGATCATACGACCACTGTTGTCGTATGAGTCCACACTTAGAAAATTTCCACATGATCATACGACCACTGTTGGTCGTATGAGTCCTATTGGCCTCATACTTAGAAAATATCACATATTCATACGACCACTGTTGGTCGTATGAGTCCTATTGGACTCATCAACACTTAGAAAAATCCTGATCATACGACCACTGTTGGTCGTATGAGCACTGGTGGACACATCAACTTTTTCTTATTTATTCTAAGTCTCATTTTCAGACACATTAGCATCCTACTCATATGTCTAATTCATAATTCAAGTCCAGAACATCATAATGCCTAGTTCTAAATATATGCACATAATTCTAGGCATAAATCTAACATAAACATAAACATACATACATTTAATTCATACGGGTATCAACCCACAATTTTATAAAAGCATATTTACATGCATTTCCAGCCCCAAAACATTTAAAAACAGTAAAACGGGGTCTAGAACTCACCTTAATCGTCTTCTTCGAATTTACACTCTTCAACCCGAACCTTCTCAGTCGTTTATACACCTAAAACACACACACAGAGCAACCCGAACACACTAGTCACATTTATATGCTCATATATGGTTCTAGAATCGTCCTAACATCATGAATTCGGAATTTCTTACCAAAAACTTCGAATTTCTCAGATCCTTCTTCAAAATTCCGATGGTTTTCTGCTCCTGCTACTTTCTCTCTCTAAAAAGCTCGAATGAAGTGAAATGCAGACAACATGGGTGGCCATACCACCTTTTGTACAAAGAATTAATAGAAAGTTTGTCAAATTGACACTTTTGGCCCTTAAACAAAAGTAACTTTTGTTTTTCTTTCCTTTCTCTTTCTATTTTATTCTTTTAATTTCTTTAATAAGAAATTACGGGTGTTACATAAATGTATAAATTAATATATAATTTGTTACTTTAATAGAAAAATGATAATGATGGAGCGGCTATTACCAGAATGTTCATATTTTTCCAGCCGACAAGCACAAGGCAAGCCACAACTAGTGAAAAGATGACAACCACATGTTGCATTTGCAGAGCTCATCACACGCAATTTAGTGTTTTCGGCAACTATAAATCAAGAGCTATGTGTGAAACCTTGCCTCTTAAGTAATCAAATAGCGGAAGTTTATGATGATTCATGGTTTTAATTTTGCTTGTCTCAAAGCTTTCTTTTAAATTTACCTCTTGTGCGTTCACCAATTGATCTACAAACTCCACAAGTCTATCCAGTGAGCTATTTGTTGATTTAAGATATCTTTTTAAATTTGCATGCTGACTCTCCACCCTATTTGTTGTGTGTTTGCCAAAATTACGGTTCGAGTTAGTCCAGGCTGACACAAACATTTCTTTGTAACTCTCTAACCAGTTTTTGTTTATATATGACAATACTTCTAAAAATATAATAAACATAATTAAATTATATATTAAATTATATTGAACTGTATGTATGTATGTATGTAATGAAAAACTTACTTTCTCGATTCGCTTCAACTAGTCGTTCGTAAAGAAGGTTATAGTTATACTCGTAAATCTCCGTCGTGGGAGACTCACACAAACGTGCCCATGTGTATTTAAACTTTCTCCAGTCATCTTTCGTAAAACTTGCTTTACAGTGTTTCGCGATATTTTCATCAATATGCCACCTGCATAAACACATTGAAGCATTCGGAAACACTTTAACACATGCGTTCATTAAAGCGAGATCTCTGTCTGTTATTATGACGCGCGGCTCCATACACTTGTTTAACGTATCTTTCAATCTATTAAGCACCCATTCAAATTATCTTCCCGTTCTTTGCTAATAAACGCATGAGCAACACAAAACGTCTTGTGTGTGGATGTCACACCAACAATCTGAACAAACGGAAGCTTGTACATGTTTGTTTTATATGTAGCGTCTATCATCAGCACGTGCGGAAATGCACGCCAAGTGTCGTATGATTTAGGATGACAAAAAAATATATCTTCTACGATATTTGTATCGGGATCTTCTCGGGTCTAATAAACGTACCTTTTAATAGATAAAAGGTTTTCTAAGACTTGCATTGGTGTTTCACCGACTTTTCTTTCACTTCTTATCTTATATTGAGCGTTGTATACGTCTCTGGTTATTGATGCATTATTAGGATTTTGCTTTTTAGTAGCTGATAAGATGCTACGAGGCTCCATGTTCTGTTCAGTAAGCTGCTCCACCAAATTGTATTCGTTTTGAGAAAACCTTCTTACAAAAGGATGCCCCTCCATATGTTGAGCAGGATCATGGTTATGTTCGTCACTTCGCACCTGTCATCGTACATCGTACAAAACAGTAGGTCTGATACCTATACGTGGCGTATGGACCCATACGCCACGTACAGTATACAAGTCTTGGGCGTAAGAGCACTATAAGTGGCGTATGGTCCCATACGCCACGTATAGTGCTCATGCGCCCAAAGTGTGGCCTTCGTTCAGGCGCACAACCGTTGTTCAGGCGAATGAGCACCGTTTACCGCGCTTGACTTGGAAAGAAAATAGGGTTACGTGGGTCAACTATTTCTTCAAAATAATTTTTAGGTAAACTATAACTCTTATTTCATTTATATACATACTTACGTACACATAAATGTCTTGATTACTTAATAATCATTTCAACTAACTCGGGTTCCACGACATTAGTCGGTTACGATGAAAATCTTGAAAATTATTCAGTTTAACCGTAACCGACTAACACCGATGGAACCCGAGCCAGTTGAAACGATTCTTAAGTATCCAATTCAGATATATGTATATATGTATGTAAATACTTACTGAAGTAAGAATATATAGCATTACCGAGTAAATTATTTGCGAGAAGAAAATGTTGAACCACAAAACCCAAATTTCTTGTGATCTTGAATATAAGCATCAATCACAAACGATCGAATTTGCGAATTCAAACCTTTACTTTTTTTTGTGAGTGCGCGAATGCGTTGCCACCCTTTATATACACAACGAAAAGTGAACCTATACGGGGCGTAGAGGTGTATACGCCACGTATAGGTCGATGTCGTACATGACAAGTGGGTAGGGCCCTGACTGCTGCACCGACCGCTATACGCGGCGTATGGACCCATACGCCGCGTATAGCCACCTAACGAGATTTGAAAGATAAAGCGGTTGTGAGGATCTATACGCCGCGTATGGGTCCATACGCCCCGTATAGGTAAACTGATGTGACGTCAAGTGTCAGTCATTAATGTCGCATTAATGGTTGATACCTATACGCCGGGCATGGGCCGCGTATGAACCCATACGCGGCGTATAGAGAGGTGTCGATTTAAAGAAATGGGTGTCCCTTTATTAGGACCCTATTTTAAAGGGATGAGAATAAATGATTGGAGATATTAATTCCACGCAAAAACTTTAAAATAATAGTTACATTTGTCCAATAAAAACTGCTAAAATAGACCGTAACAACTCAAAATCATTAAGTTAATGTGTAATCTCAATCTCATAAACATGTATAACAACATTAATTAGCAAATTAATCCTTTAGCGATTGCACGATTTGTACCAAAATGAGTAGTTTCATACACCGGAAGTTCATCGCATTCTTTCAAATAGACAAGTGATCAAGCTCAAACAAATCTGAACTCGCGTCACTCGCCATATCATCATCATCATCATCATCATTATACTCATTATCTTCTTCTTCATCATTGAATTTATCGTCCGACATTGTTGTTACACGGACCTTCATAAAATCTTGTTCCCCAAAAATGGTTTTTTCCCCACATGGACGACAATCTTCATCAATGATTACACTCACCGGGTAAAATCGCACGGTTCTTCGAATCCCACCGTTAAGCTTCTCCCTGGTTCTTGGAGAATTCTTGCTTAAACATGATCTTGTAAACGAAGAAGCCGACGAACATGTTGATTCATGGGCCGATTTTGATATTCTTTCGATCTTTACGTTCTTCAAAGCTTTTGGCTTCTTGATGAGATGCCCGTTTGTGAAAAGAGAGTTGAGAAAGCTTGTTAGTCGACCTCCTGGTGATATTGGTTGTTTTACCCTTTTCGTGTTCGAGTTCATCAAAGCCCAATGATGAACTCTTTTGGTGCGATTATCGTCGGAACCATAATCATCTTCCATCTGCTGATGCTTTTTCACAAAAACATCAGCTTTTATCTGTTTTCGTCGGAATGGACCAAAACAGGATGGTTTATGTGACCATCTAGAGACCGAACCAGATGACCAAAACGGGTCATCATCTATTGTCGGATTCTGACCAGAGTCTGGCAATGACGAAGCCCGACGACGATGCGTAAAGTTTTTCGCATTTAACTTCACATCCATCCATTTCTGAGCCAAAAACGCTCGCCGGAGAGTTGCTATTCCTTCATCCTCCACCACACTACTACCTCTAGCTCTGCCACCATCACCACCGCCGCCAACGCCGCCACCGCCGCCGCCACCGCTCTGTTTTCTTGGATCTTTATCTTCCCAGAGGCTAAATTCACGGGTTTTTTCATTAGCAACATCCATAGAACGGTAGATATCATCAGAAAGCTTGAAGAAAAGGATGGATTTGGTGGTTTGTTTCTTGATTTGGTTTGTTTATGAGTCAAATCATACATTCTGCAGCTGAAGTGAGAGATTGTTTGTTTAGAGAGAAAAAGTGAGGGTATGAACAGGGTGGAGGAGATGGATTTTTTTTATAAGGAAAGAGAGTGCGCGTGCATGGTGGCAGAGTGATCGGAAAATTCCTTAAAGATTACAAGTTGATTACGACATGACAAATAAAGCCACAAGATTTATTAATATTTTGCTTCAAAATTGATGGACATGGTATGATAAAAAAATTTGCAAAAAATTATTAGATCTCTTAGTTAATAGGATGTCTTGATAGTATAAGAAAAAAATAGGATGGTGCTGGGGACACCGCAGGGGTTTTTGGGGGTAGGCCGGGGCTAAACGGTCACGGTTAGGGCTTGCGGTCACGTTTTGAAGCCTAACCGTGACCGCAAGGTCTTGCGGTCACGGTTTCTGTGTCTGTCTCCGACACCCCCTGACAACAAAACGACAAATGGCCTGGAAAAGTTGAAAAACGAGACACCAAACCGTCACGTGGAGGCCAAACCGTGACCTCTAGGGTACGAGGTTCGCTTTAGGGTACGAGGAAGACCGTGATGTTGACAAAAAGGCCGGGATTCGCGCCACGAACCGTCACGTGGAGGCCAAACCGTGACGGTTTGTGCACTAGATTTACACCTTAAATACCTTTCAGCTTTCCACACTTGCCGTTTAACCTACCATTCGAAATTTTTTCACCATAAGCTATTTGAGATTTCATTCATCCAACACTCGAGATTTTTCAGCCTTCGTCATTCCAAAAACACGTTAATTCGAAAACAATGTCGGGTTCGAGAGATCATTATCAAAAGCCGAAGCTTCCAGATTTGAATGAGGTGCCACATATCGAAGATTCGAACCAGGTTGAACTAGTATATGTTTTATTATTACTTATTATTTGATATATCTAACTATTATCGTTTTTAGGAATATACGTATACGGGAGTCACCCACCGTGGGGGGAGGAGGAAACCAACCCGTCGAACACATTTGCTCAAGAGGCGTACAACTCTTTATTTGGACGACAGGTTACGGTGAAGGGTACAGATATCCCCCTTGCAATTCTTACGGGCATGCCCCGAACACGTACCACTCACAAACAGAGCTGGATTACGGACATCCCCCGAACAGTCAGAACTAGAAATTACACATGTGTCGGATACTTTTAATGGGAATGACACAGATGAGAATGACGGTTCGGTTCACCTCAAAGAAAACCATGGGGACACCGCGGAGCATGATGGGGATGAGGATCGGATAAGAAAGGCTACGGTTTCTTATAAAACTGATAAAATACGAAGAGTTTTTATTCTTTTGTTTATTTATTTTTTTTATTTTTTTATATATTGTTTTTATGTATAGCTTTATCATTTTTCAGTATTTTGATTCTCGTGAGGACTTGGAGAAGTGGGCTAAAATGAGAGGACGCGAGCATGGGTGCGTCATTGTGGTGGGTCGGTCACGAAAAAAAGATGTGGAACTATTATGCAATCGCAGTGGTGAACCTAAATTCACTGGCACAAGTAGACGTACTGGGAGCATAAAGAAAGGATGTCCCTTTAAACTCGTAAGGAAGTACGTAGGAAAGAGTGACAGTCGGATGTTAGAGGTGAGAAACGAGACGCACAACCACGATCCTGTTGTGTACGAGGAGGGCCACGCGCATCTTAGGAAGATGACCGACGAAGAAATTGATCTTGTTGAGAAGTTACACAGGCAGCACGTGCGGCCACGACATATCCATTCAGCGTTAAGGGAGCACTTTCCCCACAGCGTGTGTGGTGTTCAAGACATATACAATCTGATGTCGAAGTTTAGGGCTGAGGGGAGAAAAGGCATGACACCAATGCAGGAACTTGAAAACCTGCTACAATCTAAAGAGTTCGTGTATGAAGCACGAACGAATGCAACTACTAAGGCCGTGGAAGATGTTTTCTTTTGTCATCCTACTTCATATAAAATGTGGCGCGCATTCCCGCACGTGATGTTAATAGACACGACGTACAAGACCAACATGTACAACATTCCGTTTGTTCAGGTTATTGGCGTTACGTCGACGTCGAAGTCGTTTTGTAGTGCGCATGCATTTATATCGAGGGAGCGGCAGGACAACTTCACATGGGTACTGGAGCGGATCAGAGATATGCTCGATGGGTGTGTGGAGCCCCGCGTTATTGTCACAGACAGGGACCTGGCCCTGATGAGCGCGTGTGACACAGTGTTCCCGAGTGCTACTAAAACCTATGCAGGTGGCACGTTAGGGAGAATATCAAAAGACGGTAGAATATCCTTTTCAAAACCGACATGTGGAAGGATTTTTCATACTGGTGGAAGACCTTGTGTTCGTCTCCCACAGAGGCATTGTACGATTACAATTGCAGGAAGATGGAAGAAAAGTTAAATGAAGATGGTAAACGTGGTAAGAATTTATAGTTATTTTTACTCTAATAATTTATTTGTTCATTTTATAAAATTTGTTATTTCTTTCAGAGGTATGGGAATATATTTGGAATAATTGGTTGGTGCCGTACAAAGAGAAAATTGTTAGTTGTTGGATGTACGACCGCCTTAACTTTGGTGAATTTATAACTAATAGGGTTGAGGGCCAACATGCCAACTTCAAGAGTTACCTCACAAGGACCAATAATACGTTGCACACACTTGTCGGATATGTTTGTGACCTCGTGCGTGGCCAGGAGATTGAAATTCGTAAAACATTCGAGGTGTCCCGTATGAAGATTAAAAAAGGCCATCGACTGTCATTGTTTTTAAAATTACATTATAAAGTATCCGTTTTTTTTCTTAGCCTCCTTGAATCAGAGTTGACGAAAATTGAAATGATTCAGGAGTCTGGGGGTTCATGTGGACACCAGTTGTTCACGTCCATGGGCTTGCCATGTGCTTGTCGTTTGGAGATATATACCCGAGAAGGTTATATTTTTCTTAATACATTTTTTTATTGTTGTCACACGATTGCATATTTTTCACTAATAATTTAACCTTTAAATCCAGTCACAAGTATTCCACTCGATGCGGTAGATCCACACTGAAGGAAGCTTGATTTCGAGCCAGCGTACGTCGCGCCGCCTGAACCCGACTACGATGTGAAATTTGATGACTTGAAACAAAAGGTTATGTCGTCTCCCAATCCTCAAGTAAAGAAAAAATTGTTTAACAAAGTATTTGACTCTTTGTTTAGAGCAAGTCAAAACTTAAAGAACCTGAGGTGCGTCATGACCGACGTGGTCGTCCAAATATTAAGGAGCAACAAAGAAGAGCGGACTCCAATACATCACAGTATGAGGCTGCTAGACACAGCTCCTATACTTCCTCACAACAAACTATGCCTGACTAGGCGAGGCATAGCTCATATACCCCTCAGTTTAAAATGCCCAACGACCGTTCTAATCAGGCAAAGGCTGCTTCAAATGTACCAATTACGGGAGCTGCCCTAGGGTTTCCTTTAATATTGAAACCAAAGGACGTGATAAAAGTTATGAAGTTTAAGGATCAGCTTCCCCAGTGGATTCACCGGTACGTTTCGACTATAAAAGATGTGCGGCCTGATGGTAACTGTGGTTTTCGGGCGATCGCGGTGGCTTTAGGGAAAAACCAAAATGAATGGGAATGGGTTAGGCGTCAAATGTTGTCCGAGATGGACAGAAACATGTGGTATTGGCGGAGCAATTTGAACCGCTAGATGCCTGGCTATTATGATTCTATTCGTAATAGCTTAAATTGGTTTGGCACGACTCAACCCGCACCCGATACCCATTGGCTAACTTTTCCGGCCCATGGACTCGTAGTTTCGGAAACATTCAGTTGTATTGTGCATCTTATTTCTTCATTTGGCAGCCAGACATGGTTCCCGCTGAGAACAGCCCCAGAGCCATTATTCACCTATCCAGTTGTCGCACTTGCTCATATTAACCAAGATCACTTTCTTGCATAGAATTGGAAGGGGATTACCCATTGCCCAGTGTGAGCTATCATTGGCCGAAATTTGCAAATCAACAAGCACTAGAATGACAAAATATGTATTGAGGATCGTATAAATAATTACGTTAGAATAACGGATCGTCAAAGAGGCACCAATGCCTCCTGTAAGTTATCATTGTCCGATACTTTATCATATAATGAAGATCCCTTTATTTGATGATGATGATGATGATGATAAAAATAATAGTAATAATAGAAATAATAATAATAATGATAATAATAATAATAATAATAATAATAGAATAATAATAATAATATAATAATAATAATAATAGAAATAATAATAAGAATAATAATAATAATAATAATAATAGTAATAATTTAAAGTTAATAATAATAATAATAGTATTATTTTGTGTATCTAGAAACTACAAAAAAACTATAATAATAATAACAATAATGATAAATAATAATAATAATAATAATAATAATAATAATAATAATAATAATAATAATAATAATATAATATTAATAATAATAGTAATAATAATAAAACACTAAATCAAATAGGAAGATAAAATGTCACGGTTTGACCAAACCGTGACCTTTAGGGTTTGGCAAAGGTCACGGTTAAGTCTAACCGTGACCTCTTTTCGGGCGCATGGCACTTTTTCGGACGCATGGCACTTGTTCGGGCGCATGGCACTTGTAAAAGGTCACGGTTAGGGCTTGGCAAAAGGTCACGGTTAGGACAAACGTGACCGTTTGCCTAATTTTTAAAATTTTACTAATTAAATAATTTTATAAAAAATACCTCCTTGAACCGGTGGTAGTGGGTTTCGAGCCCACACCACTCCTGTTGCCCTACCGTCTTAACCAGTCGGGACGGGAGTGGTTCGCTGAGAGATATAGAAAACATATTCTTTTGAAATAAGATGGACGAAAAGGTCACGGTTTGGGCAAACCGTGACTGCTTTTCTCACAGGTGGCGTTGTGGAATGAAGCTGTCACAGTTTGTTGACACAAACTATGACGTGGTGACCTAACCGTGACATCTTGTTGACAAAAGAGGTAACGGTATGGTCTAACTGTGACCGTTTGTGGTACCCTAATCCCACAATTAACCGTTTATAATCATTTACGTATATCGAATCAGATATTTTTTCATGAACATGCACATACATCAACACATATATATAAAATAAGAACAAATACACTTCGTAAACATACATACAAACATGCGTACGTGAACAAACCGTGACGTTTTAATGATATCCTAAACAATCTTATCGGAAACATATCAACATATATACACCTTAAATTTTGTAAACCAATGTTCAAAATACATAATAAATTATAATAATAATAATAATAATGATAAATAATAATAATAACATATAATAACAATAATAATAACAATATACTCTAATATAAATAAAAATTTTAATAGTAATAATTTAAAGTTGATAATAATAATAATAAAAGTATTATTTTGTATATCCAGAAACTATAAAATAAACTATAATAATAATAACAATAATGATAAATAATTAATAATAATAATATACACTAATATAAATAAAAAGTTTAATAGTAATAATTTTAAGTTGATAATAATAATAATAATAGTATTATTTTGTATATATAGAAACTACAAAATAAACTCTAATAATAATAACAATAATGATAAATAATAATAATAACAATAATGATAAATAATAATAATAATAATAATAATAATAATAATAATAATAATAATAATACAAAAAAAGCAAGAGGTCACGTGGAGGCCAAACCGTGACCTTTTGAGATATTTTTTGAATCTGATTTCCCCTCGATTAGTGCACCTGCCCCTCGAGCACCATGTGTGTAAGAGGTCACGTGGAGGCCAAATCGTGACCTCGTGTCTATAAGAGGTCACGTGGAGGCCAAACCGTGACCTCGTGGTTACTGGTTTCATCTTCAACCGTTCGCACACCCCCATTTCACCACACATTCACCACAACCACAACCATTTCACCACCATATTCACCACAACCATTTCACCACCACCGCCTACAAACCGTCACCGCGAGCCCTCCCCGTGACACCACCTTCCACCACCACCACCACCGCCGCTCACCATCTTCCACCACCACCGCCGCTCACCATCCTCCACCACCACCGCCGCTCATCCACCATCTTCCACCACCACCATCTTCCACCACCACTGCCACTCACCACCACCGCCGCTCACCACCACCGCCGCTCACCACCACCGCCGCTCACCACCACCGCCGCTCACCACCACCGCCGCTCACCACCACCGCCGCTGCACCCACCGCCGCCGTACCACCGCCGCCGCACCACCGCCGCCGCACCACCGCCGTCGCACCACCGCCGTCGCACCACCGCCGTCGCACCACCACCGCCGCCACATTATCATTTTCGGTACGTAATTTACAACTTTAAACCATAGAGGTAAACATAGATTGATAGATTTTCCTAAATAGATTTGATAGGTTTTCCCAAATAGATTTAATAGGTTTTCGTTATAGATTTGATAGGTTTTTTCGTTATAGATTGATAGGTTTTTCCGTATCTGTAGCGTAGTTTGTCGACGGTTTATTATTATTATTAGAAATAATAATAATAATAGTTATAATAATAATAGTAATAGTAATAATAATAATATAATAATACTAATAGTAAATAAATAATAATAATAGTTATAATAGTAATAGTAATAATAATAATAGTAAATAATAATAATAATAATATAATAGTTAATAGTAATCGTAATAATAGAAATAATAATAATAGAAATAGTAAATAATAATAATAATAATAGTTATAATAGTAATAGTAATAATAAATAATAATAATAATAATAATAGTTAAATAATAATAATAATAATAGTTATAATAGTAATAGTAATAATAATAATAATAATAATAATAATAATAATAGTAAAATAATAGTAATAATAGTAATAGTTATAATATAATAGTAATAATAATAAATATATAATAATAATAATAACAATAATAATAATAGTAATAATAATAATAGTAATAATAATAATAGTAATAGTAATAATAGCAATAATAATAATAGTAATAATAATAATAGTAATATAATAATAATAATACTAATAGTAATAAATAATAGTAATATATAATAATAATAATAATAATAATAATAATAATAATAATAATAATAATAATAATAATAATAATAATAATAGTAATAATAATAATAGTAATAATAATTATAGTAATATTAATAATAATACCAATAATATAATAATAATAATTAACCGTCAACCATTAATTTTATAATCATTGTAAATAATGATAAATACGTTTTTTTCGCAGATATGGATGCCGACGATGCTTTTATTCCCGGCATTGATGACTGCCCGACGCTGCAGTTCGAGCAGGGGACTACACCGTACGAGCGGTTCAGGACCCTGAGAGCACGAGTACCGGCACCGGGGACCGTCCTGTCGGAGGACTTCTTACAGCTCGTTGGAGAGCGCGACTGTTTTTTTGAGATTATCGGTGAGGACGGCCCGTGGGAGCAGCTGTTCCGGATGGGCGACCCCGCCCATCGAGAGCTGACCGTGGAGTTCTACTGCACCTTCACATTCCGTCCACGTGAGCAGGGACTTGCGGAGCTGGACGATGACGACATAGCGGACACTCGTGCGCCCGCAGAGGTTGCTTTCCGGTTGTTCGGGTCCCTCCACCGCATGTCACTTACGCGGTTCGCTGTCGTCAGCGGCCTCTACACGGAGGTGGAGGTCCGACAGTCGATGTACACCGCGGCCTTGATCCGCGGGGCCGACAACTCCGATCAGGTCTGGTGGCCTGCCATTGGCGACGGACCGTACGGTGGTGATACGAGGTCCTCTCATATACGAGACCCTCTGTATAGATACATTCACCGACTTATCGCCACGTCCGTCGCCGTTCGTGGGGCGGGGACCGATAGGGTCAACGCCGCCGACCTTTTCTTTCTCGGGTGTACTCACACACCGACACTGCCACCTCGCGCATGACCTTGCTGATTATTTTACTAGTTATTATCACGGCAGTCGCGAGGGGCGTTGGTGGGCGGGAACATCGTTTCCCGTATCGCTCGGGGCTTGGGGTACGCGCATGCCATGTCCCAGCTCCCGCTACCTCCGACTCCGTGCGCGTGGCCGGCCGGACCACCGCCACTGGGATGAGGATTGTTCGGAGGTTCCCCGACGGGCACTTGGCTCCTGCTCAGTAGATACCATGAGCTCGTGCCATGGGTGCCCGAGCCGTTGGTGGATCCCCCCCCCCCGAGTTGGCGGGGGCTGAGGTCCACCTTCAGGATGCCCATGAGCCCCTTGGCGGCGGGGAGGATCAGCCCATTCCCCCGCCGCAACGACCAGGACCCGCCCAGCATCCTCAGCGTGTGTACCATGCCGTGCGATTGCCTGCTCATTTCTTGATATGCTTCATGACACACGAGACAAGGTCACGAGGCCGGAGGATATGACCACGAGACTGCAGGATACAACCACGAGACTGCAGGATATGATGGAGTGGGTCATCCAGCATATGGTCATGACTATGCCGCCTCGGGTATGCCGTTGTTGTCACAGCCACCGAGGCGGTTTCCATGACGGTGCTGGCCCATCTGGCGCGGGCGGTCTGGTCAGGGCATCGATCCGGAGATGATGGATTAGATAGGTATTTTGTATTTTTTTATTTTTGTATGTAAAAACTCGTTGTATATATATATGCAGTTTCAGTTATTATGACTTGTATATTGGTTGTGTTTGTTTGGTTGTGTTTTTTTGTTTGTTTATTTTATATTTGTAATGTTGATAATATTAATTGTATATTTTTTATAACAACTGAGTTTTTTGATTAGGTTAACCATGTGTAATAAATAATTAAACACAAAAATTAATTGTAATATGATAAATTATTAATAAACACAAACACAAAACACGTATGTTACGATTAGGTTAACGTGTGATAAAATAAAATAAAAACAAACTAGTATGATTACTCAAATTTAGAAATATATAATATGTCTGTATAATGACAATCGATTTTTACAAACCCGTAAACAAATTAAACACAAAACCGTCACATTAATAATAAATAAATACTTGTAATAAGATAAATTATTAATAAACACAAAACACAAACTTGTGAATTACGATTAGGTTAAACGAGTGATAAAATAAAAATAAAAACAAAGTGATATGATTAAAAAAATATAGAAAATAAGGGCAATTTGTCACGGTTTGGCCAAACCGTGACATATAGCCTCTTAACACTAATCAATACCCCATTAATTACATACCAATCATTGGGTAACGGATCCCCAGATCTAACTGTCACGGTTAGGCAGAACCGTGACAGTTAGGTCTCACACCCGATCAAACGGTCACGGGGAGGCCTAACCGTGACCGTTTGAATTGGTTTTCCTAGAAAAACGCGGGGTGTGCAGAATTCCCCAAAAAATAACGTTTTGTAATGTATTACAACTAGCTTTAGTATCTATGCTGCATAGCGAGTTGCACAATGCTTTCGTAGTTATAATTTAAGTTCACGGTTCTATGTTGTAAAATGTTGATGCAATAGGAGTTTTTTAATTTATAACGTAAAGAGAGTGTTCTTTTAATGTTTATGTAATTTTGTGTGAGATGCTATACTACAATGTTAGTGTCGCAACATATCTAACAATGTTTTTTTCAGAGTTTTCATTTTTCTGATTCGAGTACTTAATTAATCACGAATTAATTTTGTCATTGACGCGTTCAAGCAGAATCGGGTGGTCACCAACATAGTTGAGTCTTTACTATCAATATATAACAGTACTAGGTTAGAACTCATGTATTACATGAGTGGAATAAATAAAACATATCAAATCATTAGTTTGATAAAATTTATTTTCTAGATGTTATTAGCTATTGGTGAAATAAAGTTATAATAAATATTTAAAAGTTATAACATATAATGAAATTAAAATTATTAGTCTATATTTAAATATAACATATGTTTGAAATCAAATAATTAGTATGTATTAATAAATATTAAAATAAAGATATTTAAATTTGAGTAAATTACCATTTGCATCACTGACGTTTTTCCATTTTAACCATTTGCATCCCAATAGTTTCAAAGTCTTGATTCGCTCCCTAACGTTTTAATTTTGTTCCCGTTTGAATCCAATTGACTAACTCCGTTAAATTGTTCAGTTAACTTTGTGTGAAATGACAAAACTGCCCTAAATAATAAAAAATTGAGTAAATTTCTTTGTTGGACCACCTATCTTATCTGACCCCAAACACATACACACTCTCACTCTCATCTCTCATACCCACTACCATAAACACCACGCCATACATCACCCAAATTATTATGATCCGAGCCCTGAAAAACACCCAAATTATTATGATCAAAACAACATTAACAATGTAGATAAACATCAAACATGACGAAGTGGGGCGATTGACATCGAATTTGTTATTTGTACCTGTGGAGATCCCACAGCTGAGGACACAAACTTTATCAAGAGGGGCAAGAGGGTGATCTTCGCAAGACAACCAACATGAACAATAACGCAAACCAACATGAACAACAGTGTACTCACATGAACAACATCTGCCGAAATGACGGTAACCCCACCGCCGGGTGGTGCAGTGGAGGTCGAATCGACCGTCCGCGTCGGTGGTGCAGCCAACGAGGAACGGTGGAGAAGCAGAGCGGCGATCGCGGCGGCCTTGCGACGGAGGAGGAGTTTGATGTGGTTAATGAGGTGGCAGGGTGATACGATCCAGCAAACCCTAACGCTAGAGGTTGCCACCGTGTTGACTCATTCAATTGCAAAAGCCGGCCGGTGGAACCACGACCAAACGACGCCGCTTCATGTCGCCTCCACCTTCCTCGCAGCTCCAACGAGGCTTCATGTCGCCTCCACCCTCATCGAGTTATACCCAAATAAAATTAGGGTTCTTTTACCTGAAGGTGGAGAGGGAATAAGCCAAATTGCGAGAAAAGGATCTCAATTTCGTGCATATCCCATTAAGCCCTGCAGAACAACGACAAAATGATGGGGTATGGGCTTGTGGGAGGGAGGTCGAACCTCTTTGCCGGCGTTGTTGAGGCAATGGGTGTAATCAGGGTTGACCGGGGGAACTTGCAGGCGTCAGGAACTTGATGGAGGTGGTGATGAGTGGCTGTCTTGGTGGTGACGAGGGTTGTGGAGATGTGTTAAAGGCTATGGATATGATGATGAGGTTCTGGTGGTGATGAGTGTGTTGGTAATGAAGAAGAGGATGTTGATAAATGGGTACCACAACCTTTTTAATTTATTTAATTTTAGGGGTAGTTTAGTACTTTTAATAATAATTTTAACTGAAAACTAACGGTGTTAGTTATCTTGATTCAAATTGAAATAAAAATAAAATGACAGACACTCAAATCAAGATAACATTAAACGTTAGGGGGCAGATGACAATTTTAAACGTAGGGATGTAAATGGTTAAAATGAGAAACGTCAGGGATACAAATGGTAATTACTCTTATTTTAGATGTTTAATAGTTTGAGTTAACTACGTTTTACGTCCCTGAGGTTTCATAGAAATTACCATTTGAATCCAAAAGTTTAAAATGGGTCATTTGCATCCAAATGTTTCACTAAAATTACCATTTATCCACTTGTCTAAACCTAACTAACACGGTTAAATTTTTCCATTTAATTAGAGTTATTTTAATTAAAACAAATACAAAATAAAAAACCAACTCACGTGATGATTTTTATATGTGATAGCCTCTTTGATAATTGTAGTTATGATTTGACTCTATAAACCAACTATTATTTATCTTGTTAATGTATTTTGGTTTAGTAATTGTGTTACTTTACCCGTTTATTAATTAAGCATAAATTTCTTTGGTTGAAGCTTAATTGATTACGATGATTGATGTTTTATGATTATTATTCATGGGCAGTTAATGATATTCTATAAATTGTTTTTATACTTTTATAATAATTTATCTTTTATTGTTATAATTCAAATAGTTATATTATATGATTGTTTGTTTGTTTATATATAGTTTATTTTGTATGTTTTATAAAGTTAGAAATGTATCACTTTTAGTTGTTATACATATATATTATATATATGATGTCCAGAGATGACTTTCTTGATTAAATGAAAGAAATGCTAACCATCATTTCTCGTAAATTAAAATCGTAATAGTGATTATCAAATGAGACTGAATGCTTAAAACTTATCACGTAGAGTTGATTTTTATTTTATAATTCTTTTGACTAAAATACCTATAATTAGAATACTTAATGAAAAAACTTAATGGTGTTAATTGGAGTAGTGTAGTGGATTCAAACGTTAATTTTTGTGAAATTTTTGGATGCAAATAATAAAATTTAAACTTCTGGATTCAAATGGCAATTTATATGAACCTCATGGATGTAAAATGCATTTAACTCTTAATAGTTTTGTTTACTTATTTAAAATAATTATCATTTTATAGTAAATTACCATTTGCATCTCTGATTTTTATTCATTTTAACACTTGCATTCCTGCAGTTTTAAAATTGACATCAGCCTCCTAACGTTTCATTTTATTTTCATTTGTGTCTTTTTTTTTTTATTTCCATTTAAGCTAGATAACTAACATTATTAGTTTTCTTGTTAAAATTATTTCTAAAAAGACCTAAACTTCCCCCATCCACTTGATTTCATCCTCTTTTTGAACTCATTGAAGCTCACATACCATCACTATCAAAATCGACTTTCATGATCACCATTCCAAAACAGATCTCAATTCTTCAAAACAGATCTCAATTCTTCAAACAAATCTCAATTCTTCAACGTAATGAACCAATCGTGTTTTGATCGAACACATTGAACGCATACATAATATCCACTTCATCTTGCCGATTATCCATAATCGTTGTATACAGATCACCAAACTCATCGAAATCACCGCATCCGTCACCGTTCACGTTGATTTGTCGATCATATCGGCGTCGAAGATGAAAATCCCCATGTTTTGTAGCGAATCGTTGAGCTCGTGTTTGGTGATTCGTCCATCGCCGTTTTTGTCTAACATTTGGAAGATGCGGCGTGGTGGGTGCGGCGACGTCAAACATGTGTAGCGAATTGTTGTGCTCGTGTTGTAGAAGATGAAGATTTTGAGGAGATTGTTGCTATGTTGAAGGCGGTGTGGTGGTGCGGCGATATCGACGGCGGTGTGGTGACGACGTCGTTTACAATCCGCGAGATCTCCACCGGAGACAATTTCACCATAACCCATTCAAGGTGCTCTAACCTCTCAGCGATTTGGGTGAACGAATTGTTGTGCTCGGTTGTAGAAGATGAAGATTCTTGAGGAGATTGTTGCTATTGGAAGGCGGTGGTGGTGCGGCGATATCGACGGCGGTGTGGTGAACCGACGCGAGATGGAGACAATTTCACCATAACCCATTCAAGGTGCTCTAACCTCTCAGGATTTGGGTGAACTCGGTTGACCGGACCTTGTAACCGACGCTGGCGAGGAAGTGGTCCATCTGATCCGGAGGCTGTAACGACGGCGGTTTGGTTGAGGAGGAGCATGCTGTTGACGACGAAGAACAGCTTCCGGCGCCGACGGAGATGGATGAATCCTAAGGACCCATTTAGAATATGAATTGGGGTTTGAAATTTGGTTGATTGTGGGTTGAATTGGGGATTCGGTGGTTGAGTTCGGTGGGTTGAATTCGGTGGGTTGAATTGGGGTTTAAAGATGTTGTTTTTTTTATTTTTATTTTTAATTCTTAGGGTCATTTTAGTCTTTTTATAGAACAATTAATAGAAAAACTAATGGTTTTAGGGTTTTGGATACAAATGGATATAAAAATAAAATGTTAGGGGATGATGACAATTTTGAAACCGCAAGGATGCAAGTGGTTAAAATGAACAAACATCAGGGATGCAAATGGTAGATTACTCTATCATTTAATATGAGAGATATAAGAAACACAAATATAAATATATTGTTTTAACATATTTTAGTAAAAAAAGTCAAATTATTGTTTTTATAAATTTCGTATTTATTATGAGAGAGAGAGACGAGAAAATTATTTTTTTGATATGCTAGAAAGATGACACGTGTTCTTTGATATATATTAGAATGATGACATGTGTCTTAAAAAAATTTATTTTATTATATGTTATAGACTAGATTTAGTAAACCCATGTATTACACGGGTTGAACAAATAAAATATTAAATACAATAAAAACTATTAATTATAAAACGATATAATGAGACATGATATTATTGAAATTATGCAAGAGTAATAACTATAAGTAATAAAATAATAATAGTTTTTTAAAATTCTTTTGTTTTCTTCAAAGATAAACTAAACATATTTTTTCAAAATAACGTTTTAAAAAATTTTCATTATTAAAAATATCCGTACTATAACTCCCTATTTTAGTTATTTTTGTTTTATAAACAAATTACTTTAGAAAAACTAATTTTATAATATTAAGCAAAAGTAGTTTGAATTTTAGAAAAAAAAAATCTTTTTATAAAAAAGCTATTTCTATAGAAATAACCTTATTAAAAAGATTTATTTCTTAATTTATTAAAAAACTGATTATAATACAAAAATAAATAAATAAGATCATTAGTAATTAATATAGTTATTTAATTGAAGAGAAAAACGATAAAAATTTTATAACAATGAAAGTGGTACTGACAAGTGTCGCTCTCGTTTATATTTTATTAGAGTAGGAAGATTGGATGACTTGTCAAGAAAAGAAAAAAAGAAAATTCATGTATGAATGTTTACTATTACTATATAAATAAAGTGTATCATGAATATTAAATACTATATAATCAGAAAAAAGAAAGAAAAAAACGTTTATTTGTTTATTATAAAAAGGCACCCACTTAAAAAATTATTATTCATGTTTGGAATACAAAAATACAATGATTCTTTGTTAATGATTGATTTGGTAGACGTTGAATTAAATTGCAGAGTATTCAACAACCAGATAATTGTTCATGCAAATAATTGTTCTTGTAACAACATTTGTCTTTACCCAGTCTTTTTTGAAAGTTACACTTAAATAAAAGAGCCTTAATTACTAATGTTTGGTAACTAATTATTTTTTATATTGTTTTTAAGCTACTAATCAATTATTATATACGAATAACTTACAAATTAACACTATTAGAAAAATGGGTCGTATCCGAAAGCAACATTCGTCAGAAACTCATAGGAAACAACTGTAGTAAAAATTTTCCTGCAAACTGTTCTAGAAACTTTTTTCGACAAAGCTTCCAATAGATTTTAAACAAACTAAAGTCGTCAAACGTATCAACACATTTCCCATGCAACTATATGTCCATTACGAGACTTCAATCTCTACCACTCAAAGGATCATCACAACAACTTGGTATCGTTGGACTAAATGACCTATTCAGTCTATGTTGGTTGTTTATGTTTCTTTTAATCACATGTGGGTTATTTATGTAGGATAATGGATTATAAAAATAATAGTGAACGATGATTTAAATTCATAGATATTTATATATGAATTTAGAGTATTTTGCGATGAGGAATTTTTTAAAGTAGTATATGGATTTGTATAAAATCAATATTTGTAAATATAATATATTTAGTGGTTTAGACTTAATGATAAGTCTAACGATTAATTTAAAATCAAAGTAGTTGGGTAGAGCTGCTCGATTTGTTTACAGGCCGAGCTGAAACCAAGATAATCTCGTTTGTTTTGTTTAGTTGTTTAAATTAAGTATAGTTCTAATATTTATAAGTTATGACCAAAAAATAACATTTCAGTTTAAATATTTCCAACTCAAATTCTACACCAACCTAAGATTATCTGCCCTCTCATTTTACTCGTATTGTAGATGTTAAAATTTTCATATTCGTAAAAAATATTATTTTTAATTAAAATTTGAAAAAATAAACGAGTGAGCGTTGGTTTACCACGGTATAAAAGTTCGAGTTGAGCTTAGGCTTAAAAGATGGTAAAAAATCATATCAGAATATTGAATTTCGGTTATAGTAGGTTTAGGTTGGTTGAAGTATCTCCTATTTAAAAAGTTATCAGTTTCGTTGGTTTAATTGAATTGTGACCAAAATTGATTCCTATTGCACCGACTTCAGAAAATAATTACTTAAAAATTTAAATATACCAACTATATTAATTTTTATTACGTTTGTTGTTTGAAATAAACATATGTACAAAAGTACAATTGCCGTTGTGTTATGTGTTAATAATACAGCTTGTAAATTACTAAATTGGCATACGTTGGATGATTTAATACATTTTCTATAACGGTTCTTTTAACCGGAACTTGTTGACTCGGATTATACTTTTCGCAAAAAAATCCATTTCAATCAAGTTCGTTTTCCCAAACCGATGACTTGTTATATGATCCGACTTAACCTATATGTTTCGTTAGGCTTGAAATGATAGTTAAGGATTTTGTAATGAAGAGGCTTCTATGCCACATGTGAAGGATCATATTACCCATTGATATGTGAATAATTATACATGTTAATAATACATATCTTTTCCCATTTTAAGTGATTTTTGTTTCAAATTAATCTTTAGCAATACTTAATTGTGATTAGTTTGATTTTTGTAGCTTCGAATGGTTGTTTGATGATTTCAAAAGAAAAAGCCAAGGAATTCATGAAGAGTTTGAAAGTTTAGAGGCTGTCATGGCCATGACAGGAGCTGTCAAGACCATAACAAGCTGCAGGCCCCCTTTTTGAGCGTATTATGGCCATGACAAACTGTGTCATGGCCATGACACGCATCAGACCCCCTTTTTAAGCCCTTCTTCTTCTCCATTGAAGGGAGGACGTTTTTGGAAGAGAAAACCCTAGTTTTTCTTCATCTTTGAAGGAGATTTGAAGGAAGTTTCTCAAGAGTTCAAGAGAGGTTGAAGATCAAGCATTTCAAAGAAAGATTCAACTTCACACAACCCATCTTCACTCATCTTTGGTTTGAAAATCTCTAGACCTAACATGTTTTCATCCATTTCTATGAGTTTGGTTGTGGCTTTTGTAAGCCTCATGGGCTAAATACTCTTAATCACTTAGATTAGATGAAGCTTAGCATACTTTGACATGTTGTATGAAACCCTTGGTGGTGTTTATGTCAATGCTCATTACAAAGCTATGAATGTCCTTTAATGGTGGTGTGTTCTTGTTTAACTTGATGAAATATTGAATCTTGTGGGTGTTGCAACCACATTATGTTGGAAAACCATGTGTGTTGGAACATTTATTCATGAATTGCATAACCTAGTATGTAGTTTATGGCATTTGACTAGAAATAGTGAATGAATGGTTGAATATCTAGTAAAGTTGAACAAGTATGCATCCTTATACAAGTGTTTGTGAAAACCATTGTGTTTGTTATGAATACCCCCTAACTTTGTTATGTAAAACCATAGATAATGCACAAATTTATGGTTCATAAATTCATGTTAGGATATTCATAAGTTGAAGGATATACATAGGTATTGTTACATTACGCGAATTGAGGTGGTTGCCACGTGTTCATCGTGTTAACTTTCCAAAGATTTGTGGGTTTGGTATCCTTGACGGGAGTCCAAATCATATTTAACATTGGCATAATATTATCATTAGTTCTTCATGGCATAACTTCAGGTGGCTATTGTGTGTTTATCGTCTTAGCTTTCCAAAGAGTTATATAATTAGATAACTTTGACAAGAGTCTAGTTTATATCCATGTTTCGTGTGTAGAAAATGATCTCACCATAGGTTCATACATGTCGTCATTGTTTTGCTAAGCGGATTCAAAGTCTAAGTGATACCTTCCTCTGATTGGTTATCTTCATCTTTATCTACTTTCTTCAATTAGTTTAATTGTTAGTTAAATTAGTTAATGATAATATTCACAAATCCTCTTTCATCGGCTAGATAATGATAAAGACTTAGTATCAGGAGCTCTCGTGTCCATGGATCGATACTTGTTTCTTACCAAAAGCTATACTACTATTCGATAGGTACACTTGCCTATTGTGTGTGTAGTTAGTCATAAGGTGAAAATCATTTTATAATTTTAAAGCTTAATTGTGTAAAATTTGTTGCTAAAGTTTATATATCAAAACACACATCAAGTTTTTGGCGCCGTTGCCGGGGACACGACAATTCTGAGAAAGATCCGAGTCATTACTTTAGCCAATCCTTTGTATTTACTATTTTAATTTAATTTAATTATTTTGTTACCTTTATCTTTCTTTATGCGTTTGGTAGTGTTTGTGTTTCAGGAAGCTTATGTCCGCATCTTCACCGGTTGATGATCTTGTAGAGCCTTATTCTGAACCCGAAAAAGTAATCAGGAGAAACTTGAGGGCAAGATCCCACAAAGTAGCACAAGAAATCGAAGGTGAAGCGCTGAGGCTAGAGTACTCAAACGAGACCGAAAGTGAAAAGGAGGATACAAACGGAACAGAAAGTGAAGAAGAGCACACCGAAGACACAATGGCGGGGCAAGAAGATAGAAGAACAATCTATGATTTTGCCAAACCATCTTTAGAAGGTGCAAAACCTAGCATTGTACGACCGAATGTGCAAGCTAACAACTTTGAGATCAAGTCAAGCACAATTCAAATGATCCAAAACAACTGTCAATTTGATGGTCGTCCGGATGATGACCCAAACTTTCACCTTGCAAACTTTCTTGAGATATGTGATACCTTCAAGATTAATGGAGTTAGTGATGATGCAATTAGACTCCGGTTATTCTCTTTCTCACTACGTGATAGAGCAAAGCAATGGTTGAACACACTTCCTGTTGGTTCCATCACCACTTGGAATCAAATGGCCGAAAAATTTCTCTTGAAGTATTTTCCACCATCGAAAACCGCTAGATTAAGGAACTTGATCACATCATTCATGCAAGATGAAGGAGAATCACTATATGAAGCACGGGAAAGGTACAAAGATTCAATGAGGAAGCGTCCACACCATGGATTGGAACCTTGGTTTCAAATCCAAACATTTTACAACGGGTTATGTCCGGAAAGTCTTCAGATTATTGATGCATCTTCACGAGGTGCATTTTGGGATAAAACACCTGAGGAGGCACATGAGTTGATTGAAGATTTGGCTAACAACAGTTGTTCATGGCAAGCTCCAAGAACAAGGCAACCCAGACAGGGTGTTCATCAAGTTGATACATATCATTCTTTATCTGCACAAGTTGAAGCACTTACAAATCGAATGAATCAAATGTAGGTAAACAGGGCTCAAGCAGTTTGTGATATGTGTGGGGGACCACATATGAGTTCGGATTGTCAACAAAGGGAAATGTTCAACCCTCCAGAGCAAGTTGATTATATGGGAAGTCAAGTTCATCCTCAAAACAACCTATATAGTAACACATACAATGCGGGTTGGAAAAATCATCCGAATTTCAGTTGGAAAGCAAGTGGTACTAACCAACCCCCGGGATTTCAACCAAGGCCAACATATCAAAACCATCAACAACAAAGCCATCAACCGTATCATCAACAAACCCACAATCAATTCCGCCCTCAAAATCAAAATCAATATCAACAATTCCAACATCAAGGCTCAAGTAGTGGTTCACAACCGGAAAAGAAATCCAATTTGGAAGAGATGATGACACAATTCCTGTCTACAGCCGAAAGTCATCATCAAAGTTCGGAAGCTCGTCACCAACAACACGAGATGGAATTGAGGGAACCATCGAGCCACAATGCAAAGTATAGAAGCTCAAGTGGGAGAAATTTCAAGGCAATTATCCGAAAGGAAACACGGTGGTCTTCCGAGTAACACCGAGCCTAATCCTAAAGCTCATATGAAGGCGGTCATAACTAGAAGTGGCAAGACCACTCATTCGGATAACTTAGCTGCTACATCCGAACCAATTGGTGAAGAGGAAGTTGAGGTTCAAGACGAGGTGCAACATACTAGGCAAAGCCCATCAAGTACCGCACAAGTCAAAGAGCCATTGAGAGTTTACAAGCCCACTATTCCTTATCCCGGTAGATTGAAAAAGGAAAAGATGGAAGAACAATATGGTAAATTTCTTAAACTTTTTAAGCAATTGCATATTAACTTACCATTTGTTGAAGCTTTATCACAGATGCCAAAGTATGCCAAGTTTCTTAAAGACATTCTAACAAACAAGAAGAAACTCGAGGAGCTTTCGCACAAGTTTCTTAAAGACATTCTAACAAACAAGAAGAAACTCGAGGAGCTTTCGCATGTGACTTTGAATGAAGAATGCTCGGCGGTTTTGCAAAACAAGCTACCAAAGAAAATGACCGATCCAGGGAGTTTTACTATTCCTGGTTTAATTGGTAGTTTATCTGTTAGCAATGCATTGGCCAACTTAGGTGCTAGCATCAATTTGATGCCCTACTTGGTATTTGCAAAATTAGACCTAGGTGAGCCTAGACCGACCCAAATGAGCATCCAACTTGCCGATCGATCTGTAAAGTACCCTAGAGGCATAGTTGAGAACATGTTGGTTAAAATTGATAAATTTGTGTTTTCGGTTGATTTTGTAATTCTTGACATGGATGAAGATAAAAATGTACCACTTATCTTAGGTCGCCCATTCTTAGCTACCTCTAGAGCCTTAATTGATGTATGTAATGGTAAATTAACTCTAAGGGTAGATGAAGAAGAGGTAGTATTTGATATTAAAAATTCCATGCAATATTCACAAAATCATGATGATTCATTATATTTTATTGATACTATTGACTCATATGTGGATCATTATCTGCAGAAAAGTTGTGAACAAAATGCTTTGGACACACAATTGCTTAATGGGGAAAACTTTGACATTTGTCACGTGCAAGTTGTTGATGAGTTAGCTTGCTCGTTAACCAATGAACCATCCTCAAGTCCAAAAGTATTTGAAGTATCGGAAAGAGATGAAGCAAATAAGGCTAAACCATCTGTTAAGGAACCACCATCATTGGAACTTAAGGAGCTACCATCTCATCTGGAGTATGCCTACTTGGATGAGGATTCCAAATTACCCGTCATTATCACTTCCGATTTGACGAACGATGAAAAGGTGAAGCTCTTAGAGGTGTTAAAGATGCACAAGAAAGCTATGGCTTGGAAGATCATGGATATAAAAGGAATACATCCTTCCTTTTGTACCCATAAGATCTTAATGGAAGATGAGTACAAGCCAGTGGTGCAACATCAACGTCGCCTTAACCCTAACATAAAAGAAGTTGTAAAGAAGGAAGTAATCAAGCTACTTGATGCGGGCTTGATCTATCCGATTTCCGATTCGCCATGGGTTAGCCCGGTTCAAGTGGTACCAAAGAAAGGAGGCATGACGGTGGTGACGAATGAAAAAAATGAGCTTATACCCACAAGAACCGTCACGGGTTGGAGAGTTTGCATCGATTACTGCAAGCTCAACGATGCAACAAGAAAAGATCATTTTCCTTTACCTTTCATTGATCAAATGTTAGAACGTTTATCTGGGAACATGTTTTATTGTTTTCTTGATGGTTTTTCAGGATATTTTCAAATTCCTATTGCACCCGAGGACCAAGAAAAGACGACATTTACATGTCCTTATGGCACTTTCGCATACAGAAGAATGCCATTTGGGTTATGTAATGCACTGGCCACGTTTCAAAGATGTATGGTTGCCATATTTCATGACATGATCGAAGACTCAATGGAGGTGTTCATGGATGATTTCTCGGTCTTTGGAAATTCATTTGATCATTGTTTAAGTAACTTGGAAAGGATGCTTGCAAGATGCGAGGAATCAAATCTTGTTTTGAATTGGGAGAAATGCCACTTCATGGTGAAGGAAGGCATTGTCTTAGGTCATAAGATTTCCAATGCGGGGCTAGAGGTAGATAGGGCAAAAGTGGAAACCATTTCTAAATTACCACCACCAAATTCTGTCAAAGCAATAAGAAGTTTCTTAGGTCATGCCGGCTTTTATAGACGTTTTATCAAAGACTTCTCAAAATTGCAAGACCTATGACCCAACTTCTTGAAAAAGATGTGCCTTTTATTTTTAATGATGAATGTTTGGTTGCATTTAATCTGTTGAAAGAGAAATTAATTAATGCACCCACAATGGTAGCCTTGGATTGGAATCTCCCATTTGAACTAATGTGTGATGCTAGTGACTATGCAGTTGGAGCAGTTTTAGGGCAACAAAAGGAAAGACATTTTCATCCAATCTACTACGCAAGCAAAACCCTTAATGATGCTCAAGAGAACTACACAACAACCGAAAAAGAATTGCTTGCTGTGGTTTTTGCTTTTGATGAATTTCGTTCTTACCTTGTTTTATCAAAAACTGTTGTTTATACTGATCATGCAGCTCTCAGATACCTTTTTGGAAAACAAGATGCAAAACCGAGATTGATTCGATGGATCTTGCTTTTACAAGAGTTTGACATAGAGATACAAGACAAAAAGGGGGCTGAGAACGTCGCAGCTGACCATCTTTCTCGTCTCGAGAACCCGTCTTTAGAAGAACTCCAGGAATCCAACATAAATGACAATTTTCCACATGAATTTCTTTTGCAGGTTCAAGAGATTGATGATCATCCTTGGTTCACAGATTTTGCAAACTACCTTGCGGGTGGGGTTCTCGTTAAAGGAATGACCTACCAACAGAAAAAGAAATTCTTTACTAATTTAAAGCACTACTTTTAGGAAGACCCGCATCTGTTTAAGGTATGTGCAGATCAAGTGGTGAGAAGATGTGTGCATGGTAGTGAGGCAATGAGCATCATTCATCATTGTCATGAAGGACCCACTGGTGGGCATTATGGAGCTAATTACACCGCCAAGAAGGTTTACGACTCTGGATTCTATTGGCCCACCGTTTTTAAGGATGCACATGCGTTGGTTAAAGCTTGTGATGCTTGTCAACGAGCAGGTAACATCTCATCCCATGATGAGATGCCCCAAAACGGGATTCAGATATGTGAGGTATTTGATATTTGGGGCATCGACTTCATGGGACCATTCCCATCTTCACGAGGACACAAATACATCCTAGTTGCTGTTGATTATGTCTCAAAATGGGCGGAAGCACAAGCATTGCCCATAAACGATGCTAGGGTTGTTGTGAAGTTTTTAAGAAAGTTGTTCACACGGTTTGGAACCCCTAAGGCCTTAATTAGTGACCGAGGCACTCATTTATGTAACTCTTTACTTGAAAAAGCTTTATCACACTATGGTGTTCACCATAGATTTTCAACGGCGTATCATCCACAAACGAGTGGACAAGTGGAAGTCACTAATCGAGGCCTTAAACGCATTCTTGAGCGAACAGTGGGGCAAAACCGAAAGATTTGGTCAGATAAGCTAGATGATGCTTTATGGGCTTTTCGAACCGCTTACAAAACACCAATAGGCACAACACCATTTAAGTTGGTTTACGGAAAAGCTTGTCATCTACCATTTGAACTTGAGCATAAAGCATATTGGGCTTTAAAATCAGTTAACCTTGACTTAAGATGTGCAGGTAAAAACAAATGGTTGCAGGTTCATGAGCTTGAAGAATTGAGAAATCAAGCTTACGAGAACTCTCGAATCTACAAGGAACGAACACAGCAATTACATGACAATCACTTGAAGGCTAACAAACAATTTCAAGTAGGGGAGTGTGTCTTGCTTTACAATTCAAGACTTCGGTTGTTTCCAGGAAAGTTAAAATCACGATGGACAGGTCCTTACCTTGTGAAACAAGTATTTTCATATGGCACTGTTGAAATAGAACATCCGGACGGAAGAGTTTTCAAAGTGAATGGCCATCAATTGAAACATTACATCGAAGGCCCAGTGGATGAGGAATTGGATATTGTGAATCTTCACCCCAAGAACAATTAATGCGGGGTCGAGTCAAGCTAAAGACTCGTTAATAAACTAAGCGCTTTCGGGTGGCAACCCGAGGGTTTGAATGCATTAGGGTATTGTATTTTCTCTTTTTATGGGTTCTAAAGTATTTTGATTTTTAGGAAATCTTTGTTTTTGTTGTAGCATGATCAAACTCGAGATTTAATTACCGGCGTCACTCTTATGCTAATCATTCGAAAAACCAATAACTAAATTTTGAAATCATTATCTTTCGGTATAACCCGTTAAATATATATATTTAAAAGCAAAAAAAAATCAAAAAAAAATTCAAATATTTATTTTATTAGGTAATTGTAATAGAATTAATGAAAAAAAATTAAAAAATTAGATGATGAGATAAATTTTCTTATTAATTAAGAAATTTTGAAAATGTATTTGTCATGACCATGACATAAAAGTAATGCCCATGACTTTTGCATTGTCAAGAGCTCAAAAGCTACTGTCATGACTATGACCATTTTTGTCATGGTCATATCCTTGGTCAAACTTGCAGGTAAAAAAAAATTGAAAAAACAAAATAACCCTAAATCTCATCAGATCATCTTCTCCATCTCCTTTCATTCCCCACCTTCCTCTTTCTTCTTCTCTAAACTTTCACAGCCTTCACAACCATCAAACACCACCACCTCACCAATACCCACCACAACCCTAAGCTGCCATCACCATCACCACGATCCGACCCCTCACCCGAAGAACCACATCCCGCAGCCACAACCACCTCGCGACACCACCACCCCCGCGCGACCACCCGACCGCCCTTCACCATCACGACCACCTGCGGTCGCCACCTACCACCCGACCGCCCAACATCCATCGGCGACACCACCGCAGGCTCCGCCACCCCGCACACTACCATCCATCGCGACACCCACCTGCCGTCGCAAACCCCCGCAGCCATCACCACCTCGCCCACACCCGTCGCCACTCATCTACCGTCGTAACCCAGCCATCACCACACCCGACCGCAACCACACCCACCAGCAACCCCAACCATCACCACTATCAACCCTTGGATTCAACCTCATTTCCTTTTTTTTTCTCTTTAATCTTTCTGCTACAAAGGTATAGAAATAGAAATTTTTATTTATTTTCTCTTCTTTTACTTTTGTTTATCCTTATTGTTCTTTGCTCGATTAAATGATGGTGCTGATTTTTGTTAGATTCAAAGCATTTTCATGATTGGTTTTGTTGACAATTGGTTTGGCTTGGTGAAATTAAACCATAGTATGATATTTCACATGTATTTTTGGGTTGCATAGGTTATGGATATATATCTTTTTGTTGCAATTGTTGAGATGAGACTTGTGTTGTTTTGATTTAATTTGGTGTAGGTGTGTTTAATGATTCTTGTTTGAATACATCAAATTAGCTCATACGACAATTGCAAATTCATATTGTTCCACTCTTGGTGTGTAGTTACCATCGTTATAGCAAGCTCATTTCTACATGTTGGATGACTAATTGGACTTGTTATTTCATATGCGTTTTGGATAAAATCATGGGGTAGTGTTTAGAACATGTTTTCAACTTCATTTTTGTGTCTTGAAGATTGGAAGTTAGTATAATGTATTTCATAAGTTTTGTAGTTATTGTTTGAATTTTGTGTGATATCAGTTCATCAATTTTAGGTTTATAATATTTTGATGTGTGACTGTTGATGTATGTGTGTGTGTGTATACATACATATATATATATATATATATATATATGCGTATACATATACACACGTATATTGTTTAAATCATTATCTCACATTTTCATTTTTGCAGGTGATGGTGAATGACGATCTTTATCGGTTTCTTCAATTTGAGCAAGACAGCGAGAGGGCTAAGCGATATGAAGCCATTCGCTTAAGGAACTTTGAACCATCACGTACGATTTGCATGTCCACCTTGGAAGCTCTTGGAGAGAAGGCTCGTGTTGACGCTATGCTCACGAAACCATGGCAACGTTTCTTCTCGATTCGTCAGCCTCAGTACAAAGAGCTAGTGTTGGAATTCTGTGCTACTTATCAGTTTGCTCACCCGGTTACTGACTTACATGATAAGAATGCCATTTCTTTCCGATTGGGTGGTGAGGAACGCAAGCTTTCTGTTGCTCAGCTTGGGGGCGCGCTTGGTATTTATACTAAATCTGAGCTGAAAAGATCGCCATTTCTTCAAAGTTTAAAGAAGGTTGATCAGGGAACTTTATCTGCTTTCTGGCGTGAAATTGGCACGGGCAATCATTCCCCAAAGCTATCGATGAGTACACAGCTGAAAAATCTGCTTCATCGTTATTTTCACCGTGTGATTTCACATTCGATCTGTGGTAGGAAAAACAGCAGGGGTGTGGTGACTCGTAAGGATTTGTTCATCCTGTATTCTTTAATCAAGCAAGTGCCTTGTAATCTGGCTTACGCTATGGCACAATTCTTGTCATCGTGCATCAGGACAAAGCCCGCTAGTTACATTTGTGGTGGTTCTTTCATTACACAGTTGGCTTTGTCTTTTGATTTCATGACTAATGATGTTATTTCAGGATTAACACCTTTATTTCCTACAACGATTATTAGCACATCAATGCTGGAAAACATGAGTTTGGCTGCACAGTTTGGTGATGAAGGATGGAAGTTTATTGATGAAGATGGAAATCCATGGCAGCCTGCTCATCTACGTCGCGAAGAACCATCCGCGATTACCATTAGAGAAGAAGCACCAGCCCCTCCTCCACATGTTGACTTGGCGGCGCGCATTGATCAAATTGCTCAAACTCAAGCGATACTTGTCAAATCCGTTTCTCAGATATCAGAATCCATTCAGTGGATAGTTGAGGAGTTGCAGCAGGCCGCTCGTGCAGCCGGACGGGAGCCACGTCCTTTCCCGCCCGAGCCTTCTGGAGATGATCTCATGGAGGACTAATTCTATTGAACTCTTGGTTACATGAATTGCGAGGCTGCTTTGTTTTTTTTTTTTGGAATGTGATCGCGCGCAGCCGGAATTTTTAATAAGGGGATTTTTTTTGTTCTCTTTCATTCTCACTTGCATGTTCATTGCATCTAATTGCATTGTTTTTACTTATTTTGGCACATTGAGGACAATGTATCATTCAAGTGTGGGGATGTTAGGGATTTTTGTTTGATTTCATCAAAACCACCGATCTTATATTTTTGCTTCCAACAAATTCCTCTTTTTGGCTTAATTTTTTTTATGGTGTTCATTTTGCTTAAGCATTAGATTTTTAAGCATAAGCTCAATTTTGAAATCACATTTCTAAGAGAATCCAACGAAAATGCAAAAACAATGTTGAAAATATTGTAATAATTGTCATGTTGATTGAAAGATTTTTATGCCAAAGTTTGCATCGATTCCTACCACCCCGTTTCCGTGAGTAAAAACTCTTGTGCCTTTCGAGCATTGTTTATTCACTATATATCACATGCTCACGTTTTTGTTAATTATGGAGTGGCTCGAACGTTGTAACATTTTAGAACTTGCTTAGGTGATTCATTTCAAGATCATGAACTAAGTTGTTGCATGAAAATGATTGAGGCGTTAGGAAAACTCACCTTGTGTACTTCGTTTTCGTTTCTCTTCGCATGCCCGATCATCACCCTTAGTTGCCCTTGTTGAGCCTAAAGCTCATGTTTTTTGTTTTACCACCGTGAATAACCTAATTATCCAAATAGCCTCCTTTCTTTTAATTTTTGTGTTAAAATCCGGATTTTGTTAGTTATCTAACTTATATTATATAGTTGTAATTATGTTTAGAACAATTGTGTTATTGCTCTATTAACGTAGTATATGTTGTAATATAAAAAAAAAGAAAAAGAAAAAAAAAAGAAAAAACAAAAGAAAGAAAAAAAGAAGAAGAAAAAAAAAGAAGATTATTGCATTTTTTTTCTTTTCTTATGCTTTGTAGTTGTTCGTAGGAAGCATCTAGCGATTTTTAACATTTTAACCACTTTATAACCAAAATCCACGCCTTCAACCCTAGCCCCGTTACAACCTTTAAAGACCTCTTGATTTGTGCAACTTTCTTATGTTATGTGGTGGAGAATTTGATCTCTAATTAAGCTTATGATAATGTTGCTTCATTATGTGCTTTGAGTGACTTACATACCTACATCCATATATACATCCGAGTGTTGAGCGAATCATTGTGAGAAGTGCAAGTTAAGGCATAAATTTCTTTCCATAAACTGTCAAATCTATTTAGATATTCTCACACGTTGGAAAATGGTTGACTCGTCGGTTTCCTTTTTAAATGTGTATTTCTTAAAAATCTTATGCATTTAAATCTTTAGCTTATTTGTGAACTACCTATAAATATTATTAATGCCAATGGGAATCTTGTCAAATCTTTTGTTATTTTGCTTGAGGGCAAGCAAACCTTAAGTGTGGGGATATTTGATATGTGAATAATTATACTTGTTAATAATACATATCTTTTCCTATTTTAAGTGATTTTTGTTTCAAATTAATCTTTAGCAATACTTAATTGTGATTAATTTGATTTTTGTAGCTTCGAATGGTTGTTTGATGATTTCAAAAGAAAAAGCCAAGGAATTCATGAAGAGTTTGGAAGTTTAGAGGCTGTCATGGCCATGACAGGAGCTGTCAAGACCATAACAAGCTACAGGCCCCCTTTTTGAGCGCATTATGGCCATGACAAACTGTGTCATGGCCATGACACGCATCAGGCCCCCTTTTTAAGCCCTTCTTCTTCTCCATTGAAGGGAGGACGTTTTTGGAAGAGAAAACCCTAGTTTTTCTTCATCTTTGAAGGAGATTTGAAGGAGGTTTCTTAAGAGTTCAAGAGAGGTTGAAGATCAAGCATTTCAAAGAAAGATTCAACTTCACACAACCCATCCTCACTCATCTTTGGTTTGTAAATCTCTATACCTAACATGTTTTCTTCCATTTCTATGAGTTTGGTTGTGGCTTTTGTAAGCCTCATGGGCTAAATACTCTTAATCACTTAGATTAGATGAAGCTTAGCATACTTTGACATGTTGTATGAAACTCTTGGTGGTGTTTATATCAATGCTCATTACAAAGCTATGAATGTCCCTTAATGGTGGTGTGTTCTTGTTTAACTTGATGAAATATTGAATCTTGTGGGTGTTACAACCACATTATGTTGGAAAACCATGTGTGTTGGAACATTTATTCATGAATTGCATAACCTAGTATGTAGTTTATGGCATTTGACTAGAAATAGTGAATGAATGGTTGAATATCTAGTAAAGTTGAACAAGTATGCATCCTTATACATGTGTTTGTGAAAACCATTGTGTTTGTTATGAATACCCCCTAACTTTGTTACGTAAAACCATAGATAATGCGCAAATTTATGGTTCATAAATTCATGTTAGGATATTCATAAGTTGAAGGATATACATAGGTATTGTTACATTACGCGGATTAAGGTGGTTGCCGCGTGTTCATCGTGTTAACTTTCCAAAGATTTGTGGGTTTGGTATCCTTGACGGGAGTCCAAATCATATTTAACATTGGCATAATATTATCATTAGTTCTTCATGGCATAACTTCAGGTGGCTATTGTGTGTTTATCGTCTTAGCTTTCCAAAGAGTTATATAATTAGATAACTTTGACAAGAGTCTAGTTTATATCCATGTTTCGTGTGTAGAAAATGATCTCACCATAGGTTCATACATGTCGTCATTGTTTTGCTAAGCGGATTCAAAGTCTAAGTGATACCTTCCTCTGATTGGTTATCTTCATCTTTATCTACTTTCTTCAATTAGTTTAATTGTTAGTTAAATTAGTTAATGATAATATTCACAAATCCTCTTTCATCGGCTAGATAATGATAAAGACTTAGTATCAGGAGCTCTCGTGTCCATGGAACGATACTTGTTTCTTACCAAAAGCTATACTACTATTCGATAGATACACTTGCCTATTGTGTGTGTAGTTAGTCATAAGGTGAAAATCATTTTATAATTTTAAAGCTTAATTGTGTAAAATTTGTTGCTAAAGTTTATATATCAAAACACACATCACCCATTGATTGTCCATCGATAAGCTGGTATAATTAAGTAAAAGGATAAAATGGTTAGGTTGAGGATTACAGAGATACTTATAGAGATAGAATAAACTAAGGGGGCGTTTGGTATGCATGAATTCAATGGAATTAAATGGAATTGGAATCTAAATTCCATTGGTTATTGCGTTTGGTTGGTAGCAATTCGTTGGAATTGAAATTTGAATTCCATTTTTAACGTGTTTGGTTGGGAAATGAATTGGAATTGGATTTGGAATAAATTCCCTCAAATTCCTTCAAATGAAAGATTTCAAAATCCTTCCAAATATTTAAGGATTTCACATTCCCCCGACCCCTGTCTCTACCACCAACCACCACCTACTTACCCGCCCACCGCCAATCGACACTTCCGACGACCCCTACAACCAACCTACGACCTCCCCTCCCACCGCCGCCTGCCGCCCCAACCGTCGCCTACCACTCCTCCCACCGCCAAGCGACTGCCGACGCCCCCAACCGCCGGCCCCGACCTCCGACGCCGCCGCCCGTCCCTGACCCTGACCGCCACTGTCATCCGCCGACCCTTGCCCCCTGACCTCCGACCGCCGCTGTCCACCCCCTTCTATCCCCGACTGTCGTCCGTCACAGACCCCGATTGCCACCACCCTCGACCGTCTCTGCCCCCGACCGCCAACTGTCGCCCGTCGTCGACAAATCGCCGCCCCCGACCGCCGCCGCCACCGCCCATTGGCCAACACTGATGCCACACAACCCGATGCCGATCACACCCGCCCAGTGTTTGCCCCGACCGCCGCCACCTGTAACACCTATAACTGTCGACTGTCGCCGACATCTGTTGCCGAACCGAGTCTCGAGGACGGACGTGATCGGTTGGTTGCGGTAGTGGGGTATGGTCGGTTTTCAGCAACGGGCACGGTTGGTGGTCGCGGTCGATTGTCGGTGGTAACGGCGACGACGGTCGGTGGTATGTAGCGGCGATGACCGGTGGTAATTGAGGTGGTGACGTTTTGTAACGGTTGATAAATTCCAATTACTTTATAAATGTTTTGTCACTAGAAATGAATTTGGAATTTAAATTCCATCTATAGATTCCAATTCCTTTGAATTTTAAATCATATGGAAAATATTGAATTTCAAATACAATTCCTTCGAATTCAAATTCCAATTCCAATTCTAATTCCAACAAATTTCACGAAACAAACACCTCCTAAAAGTTAAAATGTAGCAGGTTAAATCCATTACAAACACATAAATATGATTAAAGCCCATATCATTACAATAAATAATCCAATTCGACACATTATATACAAAGCATGACTCAAATCTAACTCTTGATTACAAATGCGTCAAGAAAAAGATAGAACATAAGACTTTATAAACATCTACAAACCAAAAGATTAAATCCATTGCAACTCTAAAACCCATGGGTTCTTAAAATCCCCAACACAACTCAAAAACTAAAATAAACAAAAATAAGAAACCTCAATTTCACCAGTCTGTGATCATAATCTCAAAATAAATGGTACTTCAAATGCAATAGGCCGATTGACTCCTAAGGTTATTTAATCAAGTGCGAATGCCCCTATTCAGACTCACACGTCCCTGTGAGTAACTCATATTATCTTGCCATTTCACACTGCCAGCAAATGCTGCATAGTCCTGACCCTCTCGCCTTAGGGTTGGGAGACTCTCTAATCCATTGCCACCTTGCCTCGCCTCTATGTCTCGTTCATTGAGAACCAAGAGTTTTTTCGTTAACAGAAACGCCAAACCTTGTACCTGACTGTGTTCAACCTCATGGAGCTTACGTGAAGCTCATCATTGATCATCATTTTGCTAACCGTGCAATGAGTCTGTTTGATCCTCTGTAAAATCAAACATTTTCGAAACCTGGTAAAGTTTTAAGGTGTCATAGCACGAGGAGTATGAAAAAGGTAGGCTTTCAAAGCTGCTTCTTTTATCCTGTACGTCTTGTATCATTTGTACAAGGTTCTCTTTGTTTCTAATAAGTCTCCACACATCAAGTGACTTGATGAGTTCAAATGATTTTTTAAAGTCGCCTTTGATAAGGGCTTTAGTGGCTGCTATAGCATGGTCCCGCACATTCTCAGGTGGGCCCATGAAGGTTTGCCTCTCGTTAACTTCAAGTATCCTACGAAGGGTTTTGGTTATGACTTTGCGTTTAGCATCATGAGCCATGTTTGGAACCTCAAGCAGCATGGCGCAGATTAAATGAACAGCCTCTAATTAAAAGCTCAAGATTGATGTGCATGTGGCCGATATGGCATTTGTGTTCTCCTTTCCAAGCGTTCCTGCGGTAATAAAACAGTTGTAAGGCTTAGAAAGTACTGCAAGTGGCAAAACTGACAAATCAAGCAGGCTACAGAACGGACATCACCGAAAAACTTGGTATGGGTCAGATTGACCCATATTATAAAAACACTTTGGAAGATCTTTGACCCGTTTGACCTATCAGTCTATTAGACCAATTTCCTTTTCAGTTAATATAGTAAGTGGTTTCCAACATTAAGAAAAAAGTTAAGTGGAACTCTAGAAGACAGAAGGCAAATAAAAAAAAGTAGAGAAAACATGATGTTGCTAGTCGAGACAGGGAAGAAAAGGGTCTGAAAGCATATGAGACAATAGGTCCAGATCAAGAAAGTCTCACATTCTAATAGGCATAATAAAACAAAAGTTGAGTATTTATTAGCTTCTAAGACTGTCATGATGATCTATTTATTATTGTTCTTACTTGTACTGATATTCAATTATTCGTAGTTTTGGCCTACCATAGAAAGTAAAAAAAAATGAATATGAACAATATGGTGGTTGATGATTGATCACAATTTAATTAGCGTAAACACATGCATTCATATAGGCCATACTTGTACAGTAAATTACCGATCAAACAATCTACTATCTAGGAACTTTTAACCATCCTACATTGAACTATGTATGATGTGGTGCAGTGCCTAGTATAAGTGAGAATCAACTACCCAATTTCCATCAAAGCAGTACAATAATATATGACATATTTATTGTGTTGGTATTAAAACTACCTGTTCAGGAGTCTTCTCATGGTAGCGACTTTGAAAACACCTTTTGCAAGCAGCTCTTTCACTCTCCCACCTGAATACAATTCAGAAAGACATGCATGTCCTTTAGTAACAAGGCCAGCCCTAAAAGCACATAGCCCAAGCTGAGCCGTCGTCTGTTGAACAATATCTGAGTTGAGATGTCCATATGCTGCATATTATCCTGCAACTGACTCATAAGCAACAAGTCTTGCGATGTAGAAAATTCATCCAGAATGGCATGGTGGTAAATTTCATACAGCATTGCCTAGGCCTTGGTTCTTTCATCCCCATGCTTGTAAATAAGAAAACTTGTCTATCCATCAATGCTCTACTGCTCTCTTGAAAATTAGGTATCCGTGACACAATTTCATGAATCGTTATAAATGCAGGTGGACCCTGATTTTCCTCTACTTCACTCCCCTTAATATATGATTGCTCTGACAGTTTTCTCATAGCATATATCATATACTTCTTATGGTTTGTAATACACATTCAACTAGCCTTAATGCTGCTTTTGCTGCAGCTTTGTGATCCCCAACATGATCAAGATATTCTTGAACATCTTGTGCAAGTACAAAAAACAAAGGCTCGTCATGAAGCCTTTCAACATACTCACGTGTGTGAGGATCAATGCGTTGTAAACTCTTAAAGAATTCAATATCCACTTTCTCATGAAAAAGCTGTCAAATTTCCCCATATATGAATAGTATCATTACAGCCTTGGCCTTTTTGGGTCTTATTTTCCTCAGACTCCATCGAATCATCAACTAGAATATTTGGATATTGTGTGAGGATATTGATGATCCCAGGGGTCTGTGTGTTTGAGAGAGAATTCTATGACAAACTAGAGATGCATATATTACAAATGAAAGTTTACATGGGTATTTATACCCTTACGTTTCTTGGGGTGCAAGCAATCTAACAAACCCCTTAACCAACTAACTTATGTTATACAATAATAATAATACATAATAATAAACTTATGATAACAAGAATTATGGTCTAACATTCTCCCCCCTAATTCTTGATTCCTCTGCTAGGTCTTTAACTCCAATAAGGCTTCTCATTTCCATAAACTTGATCCTTGGTAATGCTTTAGTAAGTATGTCGGCTCTTTGCATTTCTCCACTTATGTGCTCCACTTGAATCTGCTCATTCTCTATGCATTCTCTAATAAAATGATATCTTGTGTTAATATGCTTTGATCTTCCATGAAATACCGGATTCTTCATGAGTAGTATAGCTGACTTGTTATCAACTTTTAGTGTTATCTTCTTTGGGTCTTCTCCTGTAAGTTCACTTAGAAGTCCTTGTAGCCATAATGCTTGACATGCTGCTGATGTAGCTGCCATAAATTCTGATTCACACGATGATAGTGCTACTGTATTCTGCTTGTGACTTGACCATGTAATAGGTGCTTCATTATAGTAAAATATAGTTCCTGTTGTTCCTTTTCCATCATCTGCGTCTACAATATAACTACTATCGCTGAAACCAATGATTTCTTTGTTTCTTCCTTTGGTGTATTCTATTCCATACTCTAATGTTCCTTTAATATATCTCATCAAATGTTTTACTGCTTGCATGTGTATTTCTCTTGGTTTCTCCATGTATCTACTTACGTATTCAACTGCGTAAGTTATATCTGGTCTTGTATGCGTGAGGTATCTTAAACATCCAATTAGCTTTCTATATTCTGTTGCGTTGACTAAATCACTTTTGTCTTCTCTTGTCAACTTTAAACATGCTTCCATTGCATACTTTGTTGGGTTACAATCTTCTAATCTTGCTTCCTTAAGAACTTTCTTTGCATAGGCTGATTGCTTTAGCTTTATCTTTCCTGTTTCTTGGCGTACTTCAATTCCTAAATAATATGTAAGTGGTCCTAGCTCACTCATTTCAAATTTGCCTTCCATTTCTTTCTTGAAACTCGTTATATCCTCCATTGAACTCCCTGTCACTATGATGTCATCAACATAGACACCAATTATTATAGTAGTGTTCTTAAGAGTTCTCTTATAAACTTCTTGTTCTTAAGGACATCTTTTAAATCCAATTTCCTTTAATGTGTTATGTAATCTAAGATTCCATGCTCTTGGTGCTTGCTTTAAACCATATAAAGCTTTCTTTAACTTGTAGACTAGTTTCTCCTTTCCTTTCTTCATAAATCCATCTGGTTGTGTTTCATATACTTCTTCCATTAAATCACCATGTAAGAATGCTGATTTTACATCTAACTGATGTACTGGCCATCCTTCTTGTGCTGCTATTGCTATTAGTAGTATTATGGTTTCCATTCTTGCAACGGGTGCAAATACTTTATTATAGTCTATACCTTCCTTTTGAACATAACCCTTTGCTACTAACCTTGCCTTGTGCTTGGTGATTTCTCCATTTGCATCTTTCTTGACCTTGAAAATCCATTTTAAACCTATTGCCTTTTGATTGGTAGGAAGTGTTGTGAGTGTCCACGTATTATTCTTTTCTATCGAGTTTATCTCACTTTTCATTGCTTTTATCCATTGAGGATATTCTGCTGCTTCTTTATAATTGATAGGTTCTTCATCATATGCTAGGTATAAATGTTCATATTCTTCTGGTTCGAGAGGTCTAGTTTCATTATAGATGCTGCTTAGTGATCTTGGTCATTGAACTGGTCTATTTAATGAATCTAGTGAACTATCAATTTCTTGAACACTTGTGGGTGTTTCTTGAATTTCTTGAACTGTTATTGGAGATCTTGTAGTTGATATTGGTGTAACCATATCTTCAAACATTGGTTCTTGGTGATTTTGAGTATCTTCACCTTCACTATCTTGATCTTGACTATTTCCACTATCTTGATCTCTACGGATTTCAAAGCTTTTCCATGTAGGTTCATTATCACTCACTTCTTCTAAGTAGGTATCCCAGTTCCATGATTCATTCTCAATAAATAAAACGTCTCTACTTATGCTAATCGTGTTTTCTTCTGGATCGTATAATCTATAGGCTTTTGTTCCACTTTCATTTCCTAAATGTACCATCTTCTTACTTCTATCATCTAGCTTCTTCAAATAAGGTGTCGGTACCTTCATGTATGCTATGCATCCAAAAACTTTAATATGCTTTAAGCTAGGAGGTTTACCTTTTAGTGCTTGCTTTGGTTGGAACATGATTTAATAAGTATACTGCTTGTCGTGTTGCTTCTGCCCATAGGTTTTGTGGTACATTCATAGCCTGAAACATGCTTCTTGTCATGCTCATCACTAAACGGTTTCTTCGTTCTACTACACCATTTTGCTGAGGTGTGTAAGGTGCTGTGAGTTGTCTTAAGATTCCTTCATCTTCACAGTAAGTAGTTAAGGCATTTGAGGTAAATTCACCTCCATGATCAGTTCTCAACGTCTTGAGTTTATGCCTTGTTTCTGTTTGAGTTTCATTTCTAAACTTCTTGAAAATATCATATACTTGATCTTTTGACTTAAGCATGTAGATCCACATATATCTTGAATAGTCATCGACTAGTAAAAAGAAGTAGTTGTTACCAGCCAAGGATGTGGGTGAGATTGGTCCACATAAATCAGCATGTACTAGTTCTAGAGGTTCTTCGGCTCTAAACTTTGCTTGTGAGGGAAATGGTAATCTACTTTGCTTTCCCACTAGACATGCATCACAAATCTGGGTAGGATGGTCTATTGTCGGTAGTCCACGTGCCATACCCTTAGTACTTAGCTATTGTAACGAATCAAAGTTAATATGTCCCATACGTGCATGCCATAGCCATGCTGGGGTGTATATCCTTGCTTGTAGACAAATAGGACTTGCTATTCTTAACTTAACTTTGTAAAGTCTATTCGTTGCTCTAGGGACTTTCATTAACAAATAATCATGAGGATCAAACATCCAAAGATACTTATCTTTCATAACAATCTTGCATCCAATTTCAGTAATTTTCCCTAGGCTTAGGATGTTGCTTTGGAGGTGTGGAATGAAGTAGACTTCGGTGATTAGCTTTTGTTCACCGTTTTTGCATTCCAATAAAATTGATCCTTTTCCTTTTATGTTGACACATGATCCATCTCCAAACTTGACATTTTCTGTTATTCTTTCATTTAATTCTATGAAATAAGAGCGTTCACCTGTCATGTGATTGCTAGCTCCATTGTCCAAATACCATATTCCATCTTTCGTGTTATCGCCTTGATAACGTCGTGGTAGGACTTTCGTTTCATCTAGAACTACTACCCTCTCTTCACCAACAGTCATAAGTAATGTAGGGTCTTCATCCTCCATTACAAGGTGAGATTCTTCTTGCTTACTTCGAGGTTTAGGACATTTAGACGCGATATGTCCTAGTTCATTGCAATTGTAACACTTTACATTGCTCATATCTCTTCTAAGTCGGTTGTTGTCAAACTGACGCTTCTTAGTGAAACTCTTTTCACTTCTTTGATCTCCTTGGCCATTCTTGTCAAAGCTTCTCTTCTTGTATCTTTGACTCTTGCCGTGGTTTTTGAACTTCCTAAAGTTCTGCTTACCTCGATTCTGATTGTAGTTCTTTTGGTTGTTGTAAGGCTTTTTCTCGTACCTTGTAAACAACAGTTTCTCTTGACCTGTAGGTCCTAATTTCTTCTCTTCTCTAGACTTAAGTCGTTCCTCGTAGGCTTTAAGTCTTCCAATTGCTTCGTTAAGTGTCATTGTGTCCATATCTGAATATTGCTCTATCGATGCAATAATTTGCAAAAACTTGTCGGGTACTGAATCTAGCAGTTTACGTACTATGGTTGCTTCATCAATCTTTGTTCCTAGGCTCTTTACTTTGTGTTTATTGCGCTTAATCTCCTGGCAAACTGATCTATAGTCTCTGTCTCTCTCATTGAAAGCATCTCAAATTCCGTGCGCAATGATTGAAGTCTAGCCTTTTGAACTCTATCAATACCAACGTGCCTCGTCTTTAAGGCTTCCCAAATATCTTTTGCTGTAGTATGAGATGCCACTTGCATCACCATATCTTCGGGTATTGCTTGAAATAGATAGGCAATTGTTGTCCTATCTTTCTTGTCATCTACTTTTGCACCTTCTCATGGTTCAATTGCTTCTAAAAGGTTATTGGCATTCAAAATTGCCTTTACACGAACAGACCAAATCGTGTAATTTGTAGATGTTAACATTGGTGTTTGGAGGCTAATAGAGAGCGTGTCCTTGCTGACCGTCTCTTCTTTATTATCTTTCGTCATCTTGGGTTTTGATGGGGACTTTGTCGGTCTTCTTTTTCTTTCCAATTGTTCAACGTATTTTGAACTTTCCAAGATTTAACAATACTTGTTTGACCATTCCCTTTGTCAAACTAGAATTAATTTTGACTTTTCTTTCTTTAAAAAAATCAAAATTAATATTTATTTGATTTATACTTAAAAAAAACAAAACTTTAATATTTCACTTTATTTTTTAATATTAAAATTCTGTTTTGAGAATATATAAAAAAGTTCCTGAAAAATGAATCCTCCAAAAACTAAAGTCAAATATCCCTTTTGACTTTTCCTTTTAAGTAAAATATAATATTCCAAAACGGGTTCTTTATAATCTTTGACTTTCAAAAAAGACAAAATTGACAAAAAAACTTCCGATGATATCGTTCCTACAATCGTCCGAACGCAACAAATCAATTTTGTAGGCCTTTTCAATTGTTGATACTTCTACTGTAATCGCTTTGGATTCGTCTTACTAATGATCGAATACTTGATTAAGAATGTAAAATGGTTTCGTTTTTCTTTTCGCTTGAACGGGTTTGGGAATAAACGAAATCCTGATCGATACTTTTCCTTTTGATTTTAAAGAACGTTTCTAAACTCGATTATCAAAAATTGATTCTTGAAAGTGTGGGAGGGAATCGGATTGAACCGTTGTTCTTTGATCTTGATTTCCTGTTTTGAATTTGACTTCTCGGTGTTGTTGTATTTCTGTTAAGGGAATTCCGATCGGTTTCTCAATAACCGTTTCTGGGTTTCCAAATCAATTGATCTCCTATGATCAATTGATGATAGCAATGATATCTAAAACAACAAGATGTTTCTCTGACATCAATTCGATTTCAAGTTCCGTGTCTCTGTTCCTCTTCGTTAAAACAGGGACTGCAAAATTAAGTGTTCTTCGCGAAATCGATGGAACGGTGGGAAAATGGCTCTGATGCCAATTGATGATCCCAGGGGTCTGTGTGTTTGAGAGAGAATTCTATGACAAACTAGAGATGCATATATTACAAATGAAAGTTTACATGGGTATTTATACCCTTACGTTTCTTGGGGTGCAAGCAATCTAATCAACCCCTTAACCAACTAACTTATGTTATACAACAATAATAATACATAATAATAAACTTATGATAACAAGAATTATGGTCTAACAGATATTGAGTATGACAAGCTTTTTTTGCACACTTTTTCCATACATTTATTGGCGTGTTCGCACTAACACCCCAATCAACATCAAACTGTGCAAATACAACACTGAATAAGATCTCAAGCTTCTGCGCAGGTGTTTTCTCCACCCAGGTCAATAAAGTCAACTGCTCAATGAGTTCAAGCATTCCAGTACCCTTTCTACCACGGGCAGCAACAATCTCTGTAAACTTCTTGATAACTATATCCCAGGTCACCTTGCTCGGATCCTTAAACCGTTTTTCATCAATTTATCTTTTTTACTCATCATTCTCTCCTAACCTGGTTCAGACACCGATTTTGTATCTCCTTTGTCGGGTCATCAATATCCGAACTAGTATCATCCTCATCCTCATCTTCAGACATCTCATCAGCATCCTCCTGATCCTCAAAGCTTTCAGGATTTTCCCTACGCTTGTTAATCAAATCCTCATACAACTTAATATTCTTCTTCAACTTCTGTTTCATCAAATTCAACGCTTTTGCATTACTACTACTCATCTTCTTCTTCGCCTCCTTATTTTCCATAGCTTGATTCAAAAACTCCTCCAACATAACCAAAGCCTTAACATAACTATTCGGAACCCTAACTGATTCGGTGACCCTCATGACCTTTTTGTTGAATCACAAATGGTATAAACACATAGATAATCTTACCAACAGATACTTCTTATAATAGAAAAAGCTTAAATAAGAAAATACAAACTCCATGATCCCAACGTTCATAAATGACTTACCGAACAATATGAAAACGACTAATTCAAGCAAAGACTCTATCAAATCTAACTAAATGTGGAAATAGATAAAGCAAACAATAAATACCCAAATGACTTAAATTCAGCTTAAATGACCCGGGTTTATTCCCAATATATCCTTCGCTAAACAAGACATCTTCAAGCTTCTTGTTTAACTTTCATCACTCCAAGCAGTAACGGCATCTTCTCAAAAGCATCCAGCTTCATTGGTTTTGTCATGATATCAGCCACTTGTTCAATAGACTTGCAGAATCCCAACTTCAACACCTCTCCATTAACCAAATCTCTAAGGTAATGGAATCACACTTCAATATGCTTAATTCTTCTATGAAGGACAAGATTTTTAGACAATTTTATAGTGGAGCTGTTATCACACCACACTTCGATAGCACCTTTGACATCTTCACCCATTTCTAATAACAACCCCTTCAACCACACACAGTGACAAGCACATGATGTTGCTGCTACATACGCTGCTTCAGTGGTTGTTAAAGTAACCATTTCTTGCTTTCTTGAACTCCAACTAATGGCTGCCCCACTGAGTAAACATACATACCCAGATATACTCTTCCTGTCTTCAAGATCTCTAGCATAATTGCTATTTGTATACACTAGCAATTTCCTATTCTCTCTTGTACTATACTTCAAACCATAACTCACAGTCTCTTTAAGATACCTTAATACCCTCTTAGCAGCCTCCAAGTGCTCACTTCTGGGGTGAGCCATGAATCTTGACAGTAGGTTCACAACATACATCAAATCCAGTCTAGTAACCGTGAGATACATTAGACTCCCTATGACACTCATATACAGAGTTCCATTTACCTCCTTCCCCACTCCTGCCTTCATCAGTCGGGTTCCAAGTATAATTGGATTCTTTACCATTAGCTTCTCACATTCTAAACATCTTGAGCATAGACTTAGCATACTGAGATTGATACACCCAAATGCCTTCCTGATCTTATACAACTTCTACTCTTAAGAAATATTTCATCCTTCCCAAATCTGTCATGTCAAACTCCCTTTGCATAGAAGTTTTGAAAGCTTCACAAAGAGCTTGGCTGCTACCGGCATAGATTAAGTCATCTACATATAAGCTGATAATGATGATCTAACTTGTCACATGTTTAATAAATAAAGAGTGATCAAAATTACTCTTCTCAAACCCCTCTTGTATGAAATATCTTTCAATTCTTTAAAACCAGGCTCTAGGTGCTCGCCTTAACCCATATAGAGCTTTCTTGAGTTTGTAAACCTTGACTTCACTTCCTTTCTTCACAAAACCTTTAGGTTGTTCTACATGTACCAGTTCCTTTAATTAGCCATGCAAGCAAGAAAGCACTTTTTACATCCAATTGGTGCACAACCCACTTTCTTTTTGCTGCAATAGCTAGTAGAGTTCGGATAATGTCCCACCTAGCAACAGGGGCGAATACTTCCTTATAGTCTACTACTTCTTTTTGAGCATACCCCTTGACCACCAGCCTGGCTTTATACTTATCCACTTCTCCTTTTTCATTCAACTTTGTTTTATAAAGCCACTTAACACCAATAGCTTTAGAATTTGAAAGTAGTTCAACAAGTTCCAAAGTGTTTCTCTTTATTGCCTCTATCTCTGTCCCCATAGCCTTTATCCATTTTGGATCCTTGCAAGCCTGCTCTTAAGTTGTGGGGTCATCACAATAACTGAACATTACAAGACCAACTTCTTCTTCCTCGAACATGTCATACCCTGTGTGAGAATCTGCCATCCAGGCAGGAGGGTTTCTAGCCCTAGTGGAGGGTCCCACATGTTCAACAACTGTAGTTTAAGAGACAAGACGTTAAGAATTTCTTGTCGGAGAGCTCACTTAAGGCTGTGACTGCACATTTGGAGACCCGATAGATGTCTCTAATCCTGCGGTAGGTTGAGGAGATTACACAGGTGTACTAGGGCTGCTTGGTACTGGTTCATTTACCTGCTCTTTTGTGGGTTCAGCAGCTTGAACATACTCATCCCCTTTGATTATCAAGTCTCCTTGTGTGTTGTTTTTATCCCATTCCCATGTTGCATCTTCATCAAACAACACATCCCTGTTAATTATTATTGTTTTGTTCTTAGGTTCACATAACCTGTAAGCCTTTGATTCTTGGCTAATTCCCAAGAACACATATTTTGCACTCTCATCAAGCTTTGTTCTGAGTTGAGATGGGATGTGGGCATAGCTTATACACCCAAACACTCTGAGGTGCTCAACACTGGGTTTTTGACCGGACCACGCTTCCTCTGGAACCACACTGTCTAAGCTTCTACTCATACACCTGTTAAGAATGTAATATGCCCATTTTGTGGCCTCTGCCCAGAATTGCTTAAGCATGCGAGAATCATTAAGTAGGCATCTTACCATATTCATCAAGGTTCTTTTTTTCCTCTCCACAATCCCATTTTACTGAGGGGTATAGGCAGTAGTCAGCTATCTCTTAATGCCTTCTGCCTTACATAAGTCATTAAACTGACTTGATATGAATTCCCCTCTCCTGTCACTTCTCAGGCATTTTATTTTCAACCCAGTTTCATTTTCAACTAATGACTTGAAAGCTTTGAACACAGGAAAGCTTTCACTTTTATGATAAAGAAAATAAACCCAAGTCTTTCTAGAATAATCATCCACAAAAACTAATATGTACCTTTTTCCACTTAGGAAGGAGGGAGTGATATGCCCGCATATATCCATATGTATCAGTTGTAATTTTTCATTAGCATGCCAGTGGCTCTTTTTGGGAAATACCTCTCTGTGTTGCTTTCTAAAGGCACATGTCTCGCACAGGCCATGCTTGTCTGCTAGTTGTGGCAGTCCCTTCACCATCTTCTTGAAAAACATTGACATCACAACCTTGTGATTTACATGCCCATATCTTCTATGCCGTAGTTGAGCGTTAGACTCCTCACCCACTTGCAAACACTTTATATCTTCTGAATTTGTTGCTGCGAATATAGGAAACATCCTGTTCTCGGTCATGGTAGCTGCTAGGAATTCACCCTTGGTGGGGTGGAATGCCTTACATACTCCACTTTGAATCACAAAGGTAACCCCTTTGACTTGTAGTTGACCAAGGCTGATAAGACTTGAGGTAAGCATAGGAACCTAGTACACTTCAGTAATAACATGGCTGCGACCATCAACAAGCAACCTGACATTCCCATGACCCTTAACTTCATGTCTATAATCATTCCCAAGTTTTACTCTTTACTGATATGACTCATCTAAATCAATTTACCATTACTTTGATCCTGTCATGTGATTTGAGCATGCGGAGTCTATGAACCATATGCCTTTGCTCCCCGAACTCCTTTCTTCTTCCTTTTGAACCATTAGTGCATATGGCTCAGCTTCATATTTCTCCAAATCAATAGTGGCCATGAGTATAAGTTCTTCATTATCTTATATTCTGTATAATTCAGAGTCCTACCATTAGTAGGACACTCATATTAGAAGTGCCTAAACTGATGGCACTTATAGCACTCCACATTTGATTTATCAAATTGATTTTATTGTAGTTGGATTGAGACCTTCCACAACCTCTTACTCTGCCTCTAGACCTCGAACTACGGCCTCTTCCTTTTCCTCTACCAGCACCTTGATCTGCTTCAGTCTTGAAGACTTGTTCTTTGCTGCTCTTTCTCCTTAACTTTTGTTCATGAACTAAGAGTGAGCTTTGCAGTTCATTTACAGTCAAAGTATCCAAGTCTTTAGTTTCCTCCAAGGTACACACAACAAAGTTAAAGTTCTCGGTCAGAGTCCTGAGAATCTTTTCTACAATCATACATCTGTCATAGTGTCTCCTGTATTACGCGTGTCATTGGCTATGGTCATCACACGACCAAGATAGTTGGAGACACTCTCCCCCAACTTCATTTTCAATAGCTCGAATTCTCTCCCGAGTCTCTGCAGTTGAGCCCTTTTGACCCTAGTGTTCCCTTAATACTTCAATTTCATGGCATCCCAGATCTGCTTGGCTGTCTTCTTCTCGGTCATGGTTCTGAGTATCGACTTGTCAATCGATTTGAACAGGAAGTAGCAGGCCTTTAGGTCCTTGAGCATGTTTCTTCATAGTTCTTCTACTACGTAGCGGTGGCCTGTTCTCCTTGTTTGATCACCATATATCCTTCTTCCATGACTCGCCAATATTCTTTTCATCGGAGTAACGTCTCCATGACCATACTCTAATGGTCATAATCTCCATCAAACTTTGGAATGCTGTAATTTTGAAACTGTCCTGTTTCCTCCGCAAGTTCACTCGCAATTCCTCACAAGAACACGCTCAATTTGATGTGATTTCGCTCTGATACCAAATGTTGAATCACAAATGGTATAAACACATAGATAATCTCACCAACTGATACTTCTCATTGATAATAAACAAAGTTTAAATAAGAAATACAGACTCCATGATCCCAACACTCATAAACGACTTACCGAACAATAAGGAAATGACTAATTCAAGCAAAGACTCCATCAAATCTAAGGTGCTGTTTGTTTCTGAAGAGGTAAAACGTCTGCAGTCTGCAGACCACATCTGCAGACATCTGTAGGAGAAGAGGTGGACAAAACCTCTGCAGCCTGTATTAAGAAGACTATTTGTTTTGTAACGTCTGCAAAATAACAACTAGGGCAAAATCAACTCCATTCAACATCAACTCTAATTCTAGGGCAAAATCAACTCCTTACAGGTTAGAAGCGGGCAAAATCAACAATTTAGCATAAACCAAATTCTAGGGCAAAATCAACTCCATTCAACATAAAGATTACTCATCATGCAGCTGTAAATCAAGATTCAAGATCAACAATATACCTCAAGATTTGAGCGACAGTGGCAGGCCAAAGGATGAACTCGAGCAGAAGCGGGAACTCGGGCAGAAGGTCCCGACGGTGGCGGGCCGAAGGATGAACTCGAGTAGAAGCGGGAACTCAAGCAGAAGCGGGAACTCGGTTTAGAAGGTCGCGAAAGGGGGAGTGGCGACGGTGGCGAGGTCGCGAAAGGAGGGGTTGGCGACGGTGGCGAGGTCGCGAAAGGGGGAGGTGGGAATGTGGCGACGTGAATGGAGCAGAGGTTGTTGTGGGGAGGAGTGGGGTGTGGGTATTTGGGGAAGAGGGGTATTAGGGTTGAAATGAACTGTGAAGAGGTTAGAAGAGGTGTGAAGACATTGTTCCACCTCTTCTCCAAGAAGAGGTCACTCAGACGTTTTTTAATGAAACATCTTAAAAAAAACAAACACTCTGCAGATCTCAAACATCTGCCCGCCTCTTTTTGGCGCAGACAAAAGAGCTTTAGAAGCTCTTTTTCTAAAAAACAAACACCACCTAACTAACTTTGGAAATAGATAAAGCCAACAATAAATACCTAAATGACTTGGGGGGTGTTTGGATGTCCTTTTGAGAAGGACTTTTTGGCTTTTGGATGGGTGAAAAGATAAAAATACCCCTCCAAAAGTCTTAATAAGTCAAATTATGACTCATTAAGACTTTTGGAGGGGTATTTTTTGTCTTTTCACCCCTCCAAAAGTCAAAAAGTCCTTCTCAAAAGGACATCCAAACACCCACTTAAATTCGGCTTAAGTGACCCGATTTATTCCAAATACTTTTCAAGCTGCCTATTAATCTTGCCAAAACTCTCCTGAAGGGTAACCCAATCGTTAATCTTCATCGCGTTCTTCATCTGATCAATAATTGCAGATAACCCCTTAAACCGCTTATTTTTTGCGGACTTAATAACACGATTACGACCACTTCCATCATCACTATCACTATCACTTTTGTATTGTCAAGATGTATGTTAGCACCATAGGCACCAACTACATGTTCATGTATTGCATTAACATCATCCAGTTCAGAATCACTCACTTCATCCTCAGTGTCACTATCACCCTATTGAAATATAAAAGCCGAAATTGTATCATCATATTTCTTCAAATGCCTTGTCTTGCTTCCTTATTTGTCATCTTTTGATTTGAAATATAAATAGGTCATTTTTATATGGTTATTCTTATATTTTGTTTCATCAGATAGGACGTCTAGAGGTGCCTATCTAGATATAATCAAAGAAATGTCGACCTATCATTCCTGGAAATTCAAATCGTAATGGTGATCATTAAAAGAACTATACTACGCACGATCTGGAATTGGGTGCCATGGTGTTTGCTCTTAAAATGTGGAGGCACTACCTCTATGGCACGAAGTGCATCATCTACACTGACATAGAAGGTTGCAACATATCTTAGACCTAAAGATGCTGAACATGCATCAGAGAAGGTGGGTCGAGATGCTAAACAATTACGAATGTGAAATCCGTTATCATCCCGGTAAGGCCAATGTTGTGGTAGATGCGTTGAGCAGAAAGGAAGGAGAAAAGCCTCTTCGTGTACGAGCCTTAAGGATAAGTGTGTACACCAACCTTATTACAAGGCTGAAAGAAGCTCAAGGTGAAGCGTTAAAGGAAGAAAATTTAGTAGGAGAAGCTTTAACAGGAATGGAGAAGCGGTTAGAAAGAAATGATGATGGTACATATAAATATGAGGGGAGAACATGGGTGCCGAAGTACGGGGGGATTAGAGAGGTAATCCTCGATGAAGCACACAAATATAGGTACTCGGTTCACCCTGGAAGCGACAAAATGTACCAGGACCTAAAGGCACTTTTCTGGTGGCCTGGAATCAAGAAGGCAATCGCTGTTTATGTCGGAAAGTGTCTAACCTGTGCCATGGTAAAAGCTGAAAACCAAAAACCGTCAGGGACGTTGCAACAGCCCGAAATCCCAGAATGGAAATGGGATAACGTCATGATGGATTTTGTTACAAAGTTACCCAGAACGTTTAGAGGTCATGATGCTATTTGGGTAATAGTAGATAGGCTAACTAAATCAGCTCACTTCTTGCCAATTCAAGAAGACTACGACCTGTCGAAACTGGCTCAACTGTATATCGATGAAATAGTGACTAGGCATGGCGTGCCACTATCGATAATCTCCGACCGTGATAGCCGTTTCACTTCTCGTTTCTGGAAATCACTCCAGCAGGCCTTAGGAACCCGTCTGGATTTAAGCACTGCTTACCACCCACAAACTGACGGTCAGAGCGAAAGGACCATTCAAACCTTGGAGGATATGCCGAGGGCTTGCGTGATTGACTTTGGTAGGACCTGGGATAACCATCTCCCTTTGGTGGAGTTCTCCTATAATAACAGTTAGCACTCAAGTATCAAGGCAGCTCCGTATGAGGCTCTCTATGGTAGGAAATGTCGATCACCATTGAGTTGGAATGAGATTGGTGATAGCCAAGTATTGGGACCCGACATCATCATGGAGACCACCGATAAGATTTTCAAAGTCAAGGAGCGTCTACGGGCAGCAAGGGACCGTCAGAAGAAATACGCTGACAGGAGACGAAACCATTAGAGTTTCAAGTGGGTGATAGAGTAATGCTAAAAGTAGCACCATGGAAGGGAACCGTGAGGTTTGGAAAGAGAGGAAAGTTAAGCCCGAGATACATTGGACCATTCGAAATACTTACATGAATTGGCCCTGTGGCGTACAAATTGAAACTGCCATGGAAACTGAGTTATATACACGACACCTTCCATGTGTCAAACTTGAAGAAGTGCATGGTAGACAAAACCCTTGAGCTACCGTTGAAGGATGCAAGAATCAATGACAAGCTGAACTTCGTGGAAGAGCCCATAGAGATCACGGACTGCCTGGTCAAGCAACTCAGGCGGAGCCGCATACCCAAGGTCAAGGTTAGATGGAACTCAAAACGAGGACCTGAATTCACTTGGGAGCAAGAAGGCGAAATGAAAAAGAATTTTCCACACCTTTTCAAACCTACCCGTTCAAAATCTAATCGAAGCTAAAATTTCGGGACGAAATTTCCTAAACGGTAGGAGAATATGACAACCGACCTCAAGGTCACTATTCTAACCCTAACTTACTTGCATCATCACCCGTCTTATGAGTACTAATAATAGAAACAATCTAACTCTATTAGTGAATTTAGAATCATCATTTGCTATTAGTTCCATTTTTATGATTTTATGTGATTTTAGTGACTTTTAGTTAGTTTAAGATTTACCTTTTTGAACTTGGTGTCCCAGGAAAGTCAATTAGTCACCCTTACAATGAAATCAAAATATTAATTGAAACAATTAAAAATTTGTGCATACTCACACCCATAACCCACGGCTAAAGCATGCATGTGCAAGCACAACAATTATCAACTAACTAAATTTTACCATCTTACATTCTACAAAACACTACAAAAAATACCACCTAATAATAGTTTTTGATTAAATTTTAAAAATAGAATTGACCCACTAAAGGCCAAAACTTGGTAGCCCATGTGGCACCACCCCTCTCCTCCAGTCCCCTCCCTTCTACACCACTACACACCACCTTTTCTTCCACCACTCCCCTCTCATGCAACCCATTTCAAATCTCACATCTCTCCCCTCTTTCTCTCGGTCCCCTAAAGAAGAAAAAACACTCTAAAACACACACTTAAACTAATTTTCTCAATGTTCCAGCCTTGTTCATCGAAGAACAAGGCATAAGCATCATCGGCCAACATCAAACCGCAAGAAGGTGTCCATTTTGTGAACATTGGTGCTTGAATCTTGCTTGTCCGAGATTCTACAGCACTTTTTTGAGATTCTCCAGCTCATCTAGTCCCTCTAAGCTCACCAAATCATGAACAACACTAAGAGTAAGCATCATCATACCCGAATCAAGGCATATCTTATGTTTTCTCCACTTTTCTCTTAAAATCCTTACCTTTCTTTGTTGTAGCAGAAACTTATTGTCATAATCTTATTCTTGAGGAGATTTTAACTTCACAAAAGGTATCTCACATGTTATCTTGGTTATTCTTAAGGCGGAACTCGATTTCCACCATGAAAACCCTCTTTTTGGGTGATTTTCACCATCCAACTTGTGTATCTTGTAACCCTTCAAAGCAAAACATGTAACCTGATTTTTAATGGTTAATAAGACTCCTAATAACCCGTTTTTAAAGTCACAAAGGGTATACACCATAAACATGTGGTTATAGCATGAGTTACACCTTAGAAAACCTTCATTTTACATGAAATAACACTATTTAAGCACTTGTTTGAAAACCCTCTCAAACAAGGATCATAACCGGCACAATAAAAATTTTGAAACATCTTAATAATCTGATTTTAAAGTTAAATAAGGTTTTGGTAATGTTTAAACTCAAGTTACAATGATTTACACATGTGTAATGGTCGGTTAGGGCATAATCACTATGTTTATAGTTTATTGATGTGTTGAACAACTAGGCCATGAGTTTGGGACTGGAATTTCAGAAAGTTTTGATGAATATTAAGTGTGTGATAAATGGTTAATCTCTGGAAATGAAAGACATGTTAAGATTAGACCCATTTTAGTCACTTTCGGGACCCGAAACATGATAAAACGACTTAAAAATAAGAGAGCTATTTTATCTTAAAAATAAGAGAGCTAGGACTTTAAACTTTTTAAAGATAATTCCAGGCTCATTAAGGGTTAATAAAGTATTCTGGAGTTAATGGGTAAATTAAGTGGTCAAAGGAGTAATTTAAATGGAGTTTTAACTAAAAACGGGTATAAAACGGGTGACGTTTTTGAGGTAAAATCCAAGAAAAAGGGGTTTAAGGATAAGATTTATAAAAACCATGTTATTTCAGTAATATAAGTGGGAAAATAACCTATAAAGTAGAAAAATTGGTCAAACGAGCTTTTAAACGGTCAAATTCGGTTAAAACGCGTTTTAACAGGTTAAACACATAATCGGGGCTTTCAACTATTAAAGGCAAAAATTTCATAATCAAATTACTTGAAACTTATAAAAATGTCTTTAAAATATTATCTACTGGTCTAAGACTCAAAAACATGAAAGTTCATAAGTAACCGTTAAAACCCTTCAGCTTTACCATAACCGAGAACGTTAAACACATAGGTATTAAACCGAACCGATAATCTAAAAATTTGTGTACACTTAATTAATAATAAGTTAATTTAACTTCAAGAACCTGATTTTTGGCTATAAAAGTCATCTAGTACAAGAAACCAAACTTGAGGGTAGAAACTGTCAATTTTGAAACTTGAGGGACTAAATTGTAAATTTTACCAAATTTCATAACCAACTCATATGAGGTTAATAATAACTTGTGCAACAATATTTAGCCTAGATCATTAATCTAATGGTGTAACATCCAAAATTACATAAGAAACCATGACTTTCCATAAAAGGAAACTTTTTATACAAACCCTAATCGAATCAAAGCCGAATCCGATAACTAAGCCTTTGACACACTTTATACACTTTGATTGAGTTAGAGCAGTAGCTTACCACATAATATTGATGCTAGGGTGCTAGGTTTGAGACATTCCCGGCACACGAAGAGTTATTTTTGCTTAACACCTAAGGTGAGTTTTAGTGATCCCTTTTTACCACTATTTTGAGATGAAACGTGCTCTGTTATTTATGAACTATGTTGGACCAAAAGAACCAATGAGCCAAGATCAGGAAAATCTCTAAGTCCCACATGACATCACAACAACTGCTGAAGACTCCCATCAGCTATTATGTTCTCTTGCTTGAATGTCAGACTCGAGAGCATCTTAGCTCCAATCATCAGCTGTTCTGACAAAGTCTGAAGAACAAAGTATGAAGATCAAAGAACTGAAGAATAACAGCTGAAGAAGACTCCAAAGTACTGAAGACCAAGTACTGAAGTCTGAAGTACTGATCTTACAAGTACTGAAGACTTCAAGTACTGAAGACAAGTACTGAAGAATCAAAAGCTGAAGAACTGAAGAACTGAAGACCTTCTACTGAAGCACAAAGTCTGAAGACAAAGACTGAAGACAACAACTGATGATATCTACTGAAGTCATCAGTTGTTATATCATCTGAAGCCAAGTCTGAAGACCAAGTACCGAAGACTCAGAGTTTGTCACAACAGCTGAAGATATCTTCTTCAGTTGTTGTGATGGTTTTTCCTTTTCAGTAGTTTATATTGTTCAGTAGTTGTACAACAACTGAAGAGCATGTGCTTCAGTTGTTATAGTATCAGTAGTTATAAACGACTGAAGAGCTTGTTCTTCAGTCGTTGTAGGATTTCAGTAGTTTACTTTTGTCAGTACTTAGGAAACTTTTGTAAGAAGATGTCAGTTGTTGACATCTTCAGTAGTTTTATGTTTTTGTCAGTTGTAATTTGAATATTCAGTGATGTCAGAAAAAGGACATCAACCCATCCTTTTGCCGCCTATAAAAGGATGGGTAACCATACAGTTTTAGTGGCCAAAACGTGCAACCAATAGAACATTTATTGTTTCGCAGAACTCTTCTCTCTCTATGTTTATGCTTTTAATTGAAATATCTTTTATGTTCTTGCTTTAATTGCTAATTAATGTGCTAAATCCGCTGCAAACATAATCTAATTGATCAACAGAGAGGCTGAGATCCTGTCAAATGGTATCAGAGCAGATTAATCATTGATTGATTTCACTATTGATCATCTGAAACTGCTCTTTTGATCTCTCAGTTTGATCGAATTAGCAATTTGCGAGAATTAGCCATAGAGAGTGAGTTTTTGCTGTTTCCGGCCAAAATCTTGAGGTCTTTTGGTGGTTTTGAGTTACGTTTGTCGTGTTTAAACTTGTTCTTGACCAAAACCTGAGATGACAACACCAACCAATGATCCTCACAATACTGGTTCCGCAACCAAGCCTCCGATGCTGGTTAGGAACGAGTATAACATATGGCAAAGACGTATGCTACACCACTTGGCTGTCAACAGTGCTAGTTGTTGGAAGTCAGTGGTGCATGGGCCATACAAGCCTATGGTGAGCGTCCCGAAATCTAATGAACAGGTTGCGAAGAAACCTGAACAATATTCGGACCAAGATCTAAAGCTGTTTGAAATTGATGCTAGAGCCCATGGAATTTTAGCCATGGCCATTCCAAACGAGATATATTCAGGGCTCTTGCATCATGAGTCTGCTCATGACCTATGGGTTGCTCTAAAGGAACAATTTGGAGGAACTGATTCGGTCTTAGCAAACAATAGGGAAATCCTCGCCCAACAATATGAGACATTCTCATATAGAAAGGGTGAGACTCTGAACCAGCAATATGAGCGGTTCTCTTGTTTGATCTCTGAGCTTAAGATGGTCAAACAAGAGTACTCCAAAAGCCAGATGAACAACAGGTTCCTCAGGTCATTGCCTGAGAGGTGGGACACATATACCATTGTCCTACGCTCCAGTGCTGATCTGGAAACTCTATCTCTCACACAACTTCATGGGAAGTTGCTCACTTTTGAGAGAGAGATAGAGCAAAAGAGGAAGCTGTCCTCTTTTGGCAAGCTTGCTGATGACTTTGTCCAAGGTAATGCTGCCTTGATAAGTCATGAGTCAGAATATGCTTCATCAGAAAGTTCTTATGATGAGCATATTGATTTCTCTACCAACTCAGAACAAGCTTTTGTTGGTGTTAATAGTTCAGGAGGTGGTGGTGACAATTTGTGTTTTCTGATGGAGGATTTGAAGGGCATTCCAGATGATGATCTGGAAGAGATGGATATTTTGAACCAAATGGCAATGATAAATATTCGCTCTTAGAAGTTCTACAAAAGAACTGGTAGGAAATTCCCAGGACTCTCTGGCAAAACCAAAGTTGGTTTTGACAAGAGTAAGTTGAGGTGTCACAAGTGCCAAAGGCTTGGACACTTTGCAAGAGAGTGTAGATCATCTGGATCTAACTCATCTGCACCCTTTGTGACTTTTCCCAGCAATAGCTCACAGCACAAAGGGCAACCTTCCTACAGTTCTACCCATCCTTCTCAGGCACAGGCACCACCTGCTTATTTTGTGCCACAGGGTCATATGCCTTATCCTTACCCCTGTTACTACATGCCTCAGCCTGGTCAAACTCAAGCACCCCCGGCTCAACCACCTCATGCTCTTCCAGAGCCTCACTCTTCCCAATCTCATCACCACACACAACCTCAACAACAAAGCTTTTTCACCCCAACTGCTGTTGACTGGAGTAGTCTACCAGAAGAGCTATCTGGTCAGGAACCACTACTCCAAGGTGCTGGTCAACATGGTGGCGATCAACCTTTTGGAAATCTTGCTCTGATGGCCCTTGATTCTGCTGAAGGGTCATCATCCAATGCCTCATCTCAGGTATCCACTGAGGCAAAAGCCAAGCTTTGTTCAGAGTCATGCATAGCAGCATTTGCTTCTATTAGAGAAGCAAATGTAGCTTTAATAGATAAAAATCTTGAGCTTGAGCACACTATTTCTAAAAGAAAAGCTGATTTTGAGGTTGTTCTAAAAGATAAAAATGATGAGATTTACAAGCTTAAATGCCAAATCAAAGATGCTAAAGCTAGGGAAGATGTACTTCTAGAGAAGTACAAAGACCTCAAGGAAACTCTTGCAACCACCCAAGTTGAGTGTGATCGATGGGTGCAATCATGCAAGGGTTTTGAAATGCTTCTTAGCAAGCAATCAGCTTCCAATGTGAAGTTTGGTATTGGTTATAATCACACTGCTCCTCCCACAGACTTCATTTCAAGAGCAGAAGTTGAATCTGATAGGGAGAGCAATAACCAATCCTTCTCATCATGTGACTTACTATCCTTTGAATCAGCATCATCAGAGATAGATGTCAGCATTTACTCCTGTCAAAACCAATCAGCTGATGCTACAACAGCTGATGGTTCAAATGCTGACTGTCACATGACCAAAAGGCTGATCAACTCAGGAGTTGTCACTAGAAGTACTGAAGGTACTGGAGAGCAAGTGACAACATTTGAAGTTCAAACCTCAAATACTGTTAGCACTAAAGAGAAGAAAACTAACAGTAGGAAAGGTTTGAAGACAGCTAGAGAGGATACCAGGAAAGCAGGCACTAGGAAGAAAACTGCTAGTACTGATGACAAATAGCTGAAGAACAAGTCTTCAGCAGTTAAATCCTCTTCAGCTGATGATCAACATAAGATGAAGAAAAAGCCATGTGAGATATGTGGCTTGTTCAATCATCTTACTGATGATTGCTGGTACAAAAGGGGTTCCAAACTCAAACAGAAGGAGAAAATTACTGAGAGCATCAATAAAATGAAGAATGAGTTTGAAACCAAGTTTGTATTAGCAACATCCAAGCCTGAAATCCCTAAGCCTAAAGCTAAATCTAAAAAGAAGGTAGGGATAACTCAGGTAACAGCTGAGGTTGCTCAGAAAAAGATGGTACAACATAGGAACTCATCATCAGCAAACTCCAATGTGTCTGAAGAGCTGAAAGCCTTATTACAGAATCAGACACAATTGGTGATGATGGTTCAGCAGCTAGTGGGAAGAGTCAACCACTTAGATGCTCCTGTGTTGAAACCACAGAAAAGGAAGTCCAAGCCAAAGGGTTCCTCTTCTGTACCATCTTCTTCACCTCAAGCTGTCACACACAACACAACTGTTAGTGCTGCACCTGTGGCTGAGAACAGACCCAAAACCAAGCAGGTTTGGGTCTCCAAGACAAACTAACACATGGTTGTGTTTGCAGGGTTCTTCAACATGCCATAGAAGCATCTGGTATGTAGACAGTGGAGGATCCATGCACATGACAGGAAGCAGCTCCCTTCTTAATGACTACTCTCAAGGAAAGAAGGGATTTGTTTCTTTTGGCAATGATGCAAAGGGTTACATCATCGGAAAAGGCTTTGTTTCCAACGGGGAAATAAGGTTTGATGATGTTAACCATGTGGAGAATCTCAAGTACAACCTCTTGAGTGTCAGTCAAATGTGTGACAAAGGCCATGTTGCCCTTTTCACAAGCCAGAACTGTCGGATTCTGTCATCCAAAGTTCTGAGTTTGATTGACAAGGCATTGGATGAACACACTCTCCTGAAGGCCAACAGGACAGGAAGAGTGTATGCCTTAGATCTTTCCAAAAAGATGGATCTAAAAGGCCATCCTTGCCTATTCTCCAAGGCATCTCCTCAAGAGTCTACACTATGGCATAGAAGGCTGGGTCATGTAAATTTCAAGAACATGAATCAGCTTATAAGCCATGGTTTAGTAAGAGGATTGCCTCTGAAGGAGTTCAAGTGTGAAGATGACTGCACTGCTTGCTTGAAAGGAAAACAACACAAAGTTTCATTCCCTTCAATAGAAGAACCAAAGTCCACTGCCTGCTTACAACTTCTGCACATGGATCTCTTTGGTCCTGTCAGAGTAATGAGCATGGCAAAGAAGAAATACTGCCTGGTAGTTGTGGATGATTACTCCAGGTTTGTATGGACTTTCTTCTTGCACTCCAAGGATGAAGCAGCAAAGACAATAATGAACTTTGTGTTACAAGTAGAAAAGCAGTATTCCCTACAGGTCAAGTGTGTGAGGAGTGACAATGGAACAAAATTTAGAAACCACACACTTGATGACTTCTACCTGTCCAAGGGAATTGGAAGGCAGTTTAGCATTCCTAGAACTCTTGAGCAGAATGGAGTGGTGGAGAGAAAGAACAGGACCCTCATTGAAGCAGCAAGGTCAATGTTGGCTGACTCTGGGTTGCCACTGACCTTTTGGGCTGAAGCTGTCAATACAGCTTGCTATGTACAAAATAGAGCTTTAGTAAATAAGAGGTTGATGAAGACTCCATATGAAGTTCTTCATCATTTGGCTCCTCTTATTTCATTCTTTAGAGCCTTTGGGTGTCCTTGTTTTATTCTCAACACTAGCAACCCACTCCATAAGTTTGATCCAAGGGGGTTGAAGAAACTCTGCATGTTAAGTTCAATGAATCTCCAAAGGACAAGATTCCACAAAACCCTGTGGAGTTGTTTGATCTGGACATACTGCAATACGTTCCTTATCAACCTCCATCTATTGAGCCTGTCAGCAGATCTCCACCTGGTGGTACTGATGATGATGAAGTCAGTACTCACCTCTTTAGGTTTAGTGACAATCTGCCTAAGTTCACTGAACCTGATGCTTCTGTAACCTCAGCAGCTCCATCCACTACAAATGCTGATGAGATCTCTGCCTGCTCTACTTCGTTTGAGCTGCCATCCTCTACATGGTTTCAGGAATCTCCATCACCATCTGTTGCTGCTGGTGGGTCTACAAACACTTGCACAGATATTATAGTTTATCAAGAGCTCAAGAATCACCCCACTTCACAAATCATTGGTGATATCCATGCTAGAGTTTCAACCAGGAATCAATTGTCCAACTTCTGCTTCTATGCTCTCTTCATCAGTCAGCAAGAGCCAAAGAACTATCATATTGCTTTAAGAGACAATGGATGGGTGGAAGCTATGCAGCTTGAGCTTCTTCAATTCAAGAAACAGCAAGTGTGGGAGCTTGTTCCACTACCCAAAGATAAGTGTGCTATAGGCACCAAGTGGGTATTCAGGAACAAAACAGATGAGAAGGGCCAAATTGTCAAGAACAAGGCCAGACTGGTTGTCCAAGGGTTTGCACAGGAGGAAGGCATCGATTATGATGAGACCTTTGCACCTGTGGCCAGACTAGAAGCAATCAGACTGTTCTTAGCTTATGCTGCCTTTCACAGTCTCAAGGTTTATCAAATGGATGTTAAAAGTGCCTTCCTATATGGAAAAATAAAAGAAGAGGTTTATGTGTGTCAACCACCAGGCTTTGAGGACAATAAACATCCTGATTGGGTGTACAAGCTTGATAAGGCTCTCTATGGGCTGAAGCAAGCACCTAGAGCCTGGTATGAAACACTCTCAACCTTTCTTTTAGAAAACAAGTTCACTAGAGGCACCATCGATAAAACCTTATTCATCAAGACTGTGGGACAACATAAGCTCCTTGTTTAGATTTATGTTGATGACATCATCTTTGCATCCTCTGATCCAAAGTTGTGTGATGAATTTACAAAGCTTATGAAGCTGAGATTTGAAATGAGTGCTATGGGAGAATTACAGTATTTTCTGGGTTTGCAAATCAAACAACTGGATGATGGAATCTTCATCCATCAGTCCAAGTATACCAAAGAGTTGTTAAATAAGTTTGATTTACAATCCTGTAAGCCCTGTTCTACTCCCATGAGCAGCATCACACAACTAGATGTAGATCAGAAAGGTAAAGCGGTTGATGAAACCCTTTACAGATGTATGATTGGGTCCTTGATGTACCTTACAGCTTCTAGACCAGACATCATGTTTTCAACATGTGCTTGTGCTAGATTTCAGGCTGCACCTAAAGAATCCCATTTGATTGCAGTCAAAAGGATCTTTAGATATCTGCAAGGTACCCAATCACTAGGTCTTTGGTATTCAGCTGGGCATTCTTGCAAATTAGTTGCTTTCTCTGATAGTGACTATGCAGGATGCAAAGTCACCAGAAAATCCACTTCTGGTGGTTGCCAATTCCTAGGCAATTGTTTAGTTTCTTGGTAGAGTAAGAAACAAACATCAATTGCTACATCTACTGTTGAAGCTGAGTATATTGCTGCTGCAAGTTGCACCTCCCAGATACTCTGGCTTCAGAACCAACTTCTGGATTATGGCATTACTGAGACTAAGACTCCATTATTAATGGATAGTGCTTCAGCTCTCTGTATTGTTAAGAATCCAGTCCAGCACTCAAGGACCAAACATATTGAGATCAGACATCATTTTATCAGGGATTGCTATGAGAAAGGTCTGATTGATCCTAAGTTTGTACCTAGTGCTGATGAGCTTGCAGACATTTTTACTAAGCCTTTAGATAGTGCCACATTCCAAAATCTGGTACTAAGGCTTGGTATGCTGCAGCTTGATTGATTTGACCTATGCTGGTATTCTTAATTCACAACTACTGAAGAGCAAAGGTCAAATACAAGTACTGATGAGTAATTTAGTCTTCAGCTCTTTCACAACTACTGAAGACTAAAATGACTCAAAGTACTGATGTACATTATTTATTGAAAACAACTGATGTAGTGAGGTGGATTACAACTACTGATGTATGATTTTCAAATAAATAAGTACTGAAGAACAAATTTTGCTCATAAGTACTGATGTGTAATCTTACACAAATACTAAAGACAATTTGTTCACCAGCTCTGAAGAATATTTCATCAGCACTTGTGAACATCTGATCACAAGAGCTGAAGGCATAAATATTCACAAGAGCTGAAGGGTCGATGAAACATCTGAAAGTCAGCCAAAGAGCTGATGAGTAAGTGTGGAGGCTAGTATGAAACAACTGATTTGACGGAAACAGTTGATGAGTAATTTCTCATCAACTGATAACAACAGCTGCTGTTTCATACACAAACAACTGAAGGACAAAACCATGTCTTCAGTAGTTCACAACTACTGACATCAATAGTTCACAACTACTGAAGGCTAACACCAAGTCCTCAGTTGTTTACAACAACTGAAACAAAACCATGTCTTCAGTAGTTCACAACTACTGACATCAGTAGTTCACAACTACTGAAGGCTAACACCAAGTCCTCAGTTGTTTACAACAACTGAAGCAATACCATGTCTTCAGTAGTTCACAACTACTGATCTCAGTAGTTTACAACTACTGCAGGCTAACACCAAGTCTTCAGTTGTTCCAACGTCTGAAGAAGAATACTAGGTCATCAGTAGTTCATAACTACTGACGACTGACAGTAACTCTTCAGACGTTCACAACATCTGAAGGACAAAACCAAGGTCTCAGTAGTTTCAACTACTAAAGACTAATACCAAGTCCTCAGATGTTACAACCACTGAAGGTTAAAACCAAGTCATCAGTTGTTACAACAACTGATAACTAACACCAAAACCTTCAGTAGTTTTCTTCCAACCTTTGACCTACCCTATAAATACCCCACTTTCAGAGCATTTACTCCTCACTTGACCTAATCCTTCCAAACCTCTGAAATTCCCATACACCATTAATGGCGACCATGCAACTGAAACCTCGACACAACTGTGTCGCCCATCTTACAAAATCGCCATTATGGCCCAAGTTTCACCAAGCCGTCGATCTTATGAACGACTCACCCTACAAAACGGCTTTTCTCCTGAACCCTACTATATACACCGACTCCTTGGCGGAGTTTTGGACACATGTAACCGTCCAAACCGGAGAGCAGAATGGCGAGGTCTCCCTCCGGTCCTCCGTCAACGGCAAACCCGTGGTTATCACTCCAGCTACCCTACGCCAAACCCTAGAGCTGGAGGATGCCACTCACCCAACTTCCTACCCCAAGGGTACCCTGGATCTCTCATTCACATCCCATGACTACCAGGGTAACCTCTCCGCCTCCACCTTGTTGAAGAAACACTTCCCTGACCCTCAACGATTGATTTTCCACATGGTGAATGTGTGTCTGGCTCCCAAGACCTCTTCGTGGGACCAGATGTCCACAAGGTGGCAACAGGTATTATTCTCTATCCTTGAAAAACAACCGTTAAACTTAACTGATTTACTATTTTTGGAAATAAAGGATATGGCCACAAAACCAATTTCTAACCGATGGATCTTGTATCCTCGGTTCATTATGGCCATAATAGAGAACCAGCTTCAGGTTGAGGGACTAGTTGGAACTGGTGTCCCTGCCATGGCTGTTCTAGCCGAGGTATACTCCAGGCACAACACTGACCAAACACTCAAACAGGCTGGCCGGCTGCGAAAACCCACGCAGCAGGAACCCACAGCCTCCACCTCCAAATCCAAAGTCCCCACCAAGCCAAAAGCCAAAAAGAAGCCCAAAAAGGCTACTCAGGGAGATGAGTCCCCTGAGGATGCCCCTGCCACACAAAGGCAGGATGTGCCTGCTGGTTCGATTCTCCCAGCAGGTACCACGACTCCACCCACCACAACCGCACAGGCTACCTCTCAACAGGAGCCTGATGCAACCAATTTTGGGGCAACCACATTACTGGGGTCTTTCTCACTTAAGAAGACTGCCATTGAAGAGCACAGTCCTCCCCATGTGCACACTGCTTCGAGCCCATCTCTTGATGAGACCACCCCACAAAGCCCTACATTGGTTATCGCCAAAGTGCTGACCCATTTGAGCACTCCACCCTCTCCCCAGAAACCTATTACAACTGGGGAGACTCCAACCGAAGAGGGGGTGGGTACAAGTGCTGATGGGAGCCCACAGCACAGAGAATCAGTTCAATCTCCCAGTGTGGCTAGGGAGATAGAACAATCTGGTGAGGCTGCCACTTCCCCTGCATCAACATCTGAGCAGGGTGAAGCTGGTATCATCTCTAAGACCTAACCAGAGGCAACTGCCGATGATGGATCCAATCCGGAGGCTAGAAGTCCCCAGTACCATGAACAAAGGGCACATGTCATTACTGAGCCATACTCAGGACATGTTCATCCTGACAATGTCAGGAGGTCAGGTGATTCAGCTCATGCTGATGATGACCTGAGCTTCTTCTACGATGTAGTAGCTCAAAACACTATCCTAGAGGATGAGATAAGCAGACTCAAAGAGCTGCTTGCTCAAATGACTCAGGATAGAAGTCCATCTGCCACCACTACCCCACAGATGGCACCTTCACCCGAAGGTCTCACAAACACTTAGCCACTCCCATAAACTCGGCCACCAGCCCCTGCTTCTGGACTAGCTCTCAGGGTCAGAACCCCTCTGAGCAGCTGGATGCTATCCTCCAGAAATCCCTACCTCTCATCACACCCATACTTAAAGACTTAGTCATTCAAACCCTTGATGAGAGGCTTCCTACATACATACAACCCATGGTGGAGGTTGCCATTTCTAAGGCACTTGCTGATAGTCAGACCCCAACCAATGCACCCAAAAAGGGGTAGACATCAGTGCAAGTTAAGAGGAAGAGGGGTGAGGAGGAGAAAGAGGCAGAGAAAGAGGTGGTGGTAGAGAGGGAGTTGGTTGAGGAGACTAGGAAGGTGAGGGAGAAAGGGAAGAGGAAAGAGAGGGAGGTAGCGCAAATAGAAGTGGCTGAAATCCAAAAGGATTTCAGTGTCACTGATAAGAAAAAGGGAGAGGAGGGAAAGAAGGTGGCTGATCCTGATCTAGCAGCCCTTGTCAAGGAGGCTGATGCTGAGCATAGCCGTTCAATGGACTCTGTCATTGAACAGCTGTTCCGGCAAGGCTTTGACAAGGACACTGCCTTGCTAGATCAAGAGATCAGGAATATGGAGAGGAGAGAGATTGAGTACCGATAGACTACTCATAGCCAAGAGGAAAGAAAGAAACTTGAGGCTATGAGTAGGTTCACTTCGAAGTACCTGGGCAGACCAGTCCTTGATGTCAAGGCATGGACACCAAGATCTGTTCGGCTGGTGATTTCACTAAGGGACTGGTCGCTGAGGCCCTATCTGAAGCCGGTGCTAGGAACAGGACACTGCTAGTAAAACTGACCAAACCAGCCCTTATCTCTAGGTTACTAGCAGTGCCTGCCAACATTCCCACACCAACAACCCAACCACAACCCACAAAACCAACTCCTTTACCACCAAAACCCACAGCCAATGATCCACCCTTGAAGAAGAAGAGAAGGGTGCTGAGGCTGCAAGATGAAGAAGAGGAGGATGAGGAGGATAGCCTGCCACTTTCAGCAGTTATACCTCTACCCAAAGCCAAACCACAAACCATCACTCCCACCTCACAGCAGGACACTGTGAGGGTAAAGTTAGAAGAGGAGGAGCAGCAAAAGCGACATGATGAGGAAATGCTGAAAAGCATTGACAAATGTTATGCTGCTTCGACCTCTATAATGAACATGCGGAGAGAAGCTCTGAGATTATTCACCCTCAAACAAACCTTTCAATATGAAAAGGAGAGGGTGAGAACTTGGCCTGACCCAAGGGTGTCTCACAGGATAGTCAAGAAGGACATGCCTGTGAGATACAAGAGCCAACTAAAGAGAATCGTAGATGAAGAGATCTCTGTGGCTATTGTAATAACACCCTGGGAAATAGTAGAGGAATTCGAGAAAGCTTATAGAGCCGGCCAATCACCCTTTTCAATGCTAGATAATAGGGTGGTTAGGAAGGGTCTGGTCTATAAGAAGCTTGAGAATTTCCATAGGGATGAGCTCAACCTGCTGTTGGAGGGTAAACACCCTGATGAATTTGCATACAGGCAAATCACAACAGTTGAGCTCAAAAATGGTAGACAGGCCAAGTACATCTCAGAGCTGTATGGTCGGGAGGGGTTGTTCGAAGGTGTGCCTGAAGACCTGTCCAAAGAAGAACAAATGATCTTTCTTCAGGCCTACACCCGAGAATCCTACCGGCTTGTACGTGGGAGGTAGATCTCATGGATGGGGCAACAGCTCTGTGTCCAATTCCCCAAGACAGAGCTCCCATCCATACTTAGCCAAACAAACACTTGAGACTACCTCTCAGGCCAGTGCTTATCTGGGTCAACTTCTAATCTGATCTAGAAGGAAATAGACCAATCATTATGCCACCAATAAGTGGGACAACCAATAATTAGAGGTTTTGGCTGCATTGGTTCAAGGGGAGTTTGTTGGACCAAAAGAACCAATGAGCCAAGATCAGGAAAACCTCTAAGTCCCACATGACATCACAACAACTGCTGAAGACTCCCATCAGCTATTGTGTTCTCTTGCTTGAATGTCAGACTCGAGAGCATCTTAGCTCCAATCATCAGCTGTTCTGACAAAGTCTGAAGAACAAAGTATGAAGATCAAAGAACTGAAGAATAACAGCTGAAGAAGACTCCAAAGTACTGAAGACCAAGTACTGAAGTCTGAAGTACTGATCTTACAAGTACTGAAGACTTCAAGTACTGAAGACAAGTACTGAAGAATCAAAAGCTGAAGAACTGAAGAACTGAAGACCTTGTACTGAAGCACAAAGTCTGAAGACAAAGACTGAAGACAACAACTGATGATATCTACTGAAGTCATCAGTTGTTATATCATCTGAAGCCAAGGCTGAAGACCAAGTACTGAAGACTCAGAGTTTGTCACAACAGGTGAAGATATCTTCTTCAGTTGTTGTGATGGTTTTTCCTTTTCAGTAGTTTATTTTGTTCAATAGTTATACAACAACTGAAGAGCAGGTGCTTCAGTTGTTATAGTATCAGTAGTTATAAATGACTGAAGAGCTTGTTCTTCAGCCGTTGTAGGATTTCAGTAGTTTACTTTTGTCAGTACTTAGGAAACTTTTGTAAGAAGATGTCAGTTGTTGACATCTTCAGTAGTTTTATGTTTTTGTCAGTTGTAATTTGAATATTCAGTGATGTCAGAAAAAGGACATCAACCCATCCTTTTGCCGCCTATAAAAGGATGGGTAACCATACAGTTTTAATGGCCGAAACGTGCGACCAATAGAACATTTATTGTTTCGCAGAACTCTTCTCTCTCTATGTTTATGCTTTTAATTGAAATATCTTTTATGTTCTTGCTTTAATTGCTAATTAATGTGCTAAATCCGCTGCAAACATAATCTAATTGATCAACAGAGAGGCTGAGATCCTGTCAAACTATAATTGTGCTTTACTTGGTGATTGTATGTGGGATTTATGGTTACCTGCTGATACTTATATCATAATCATTAATTCTTTCGTGAACCGCTTGTTTTATGTGGATTGATCTATTTGGGGAATCCCCCACACACAGTGGCTCCCGCTACAGGGAGGTACCCCACTGAGATCCTGAGGGGTCGCTTGTGGCATGTGACAGGTTTCGTTAAGAAACTATGGTGAACCATTCGGGCAGGTATGGTGCACTGTTTTGGGGCTCAGTTCTTCCTTCGGGAATATCTGGTAAAACACAACTTTAGAAGAGGCTAACCAGGACTCAGTGCAGGGTTGATTATGATACTCCCACAATATTAAAACTATGATTTTCTCCTTTTTATCAAATGAGGATTTTGTTAAGTACATTTGTTTTTAAACTTTAAGGACTTGAATTCACCAACTTTTTAGTTGACACAATTTCTTTTTGAGCATGTTTCAGGTAATCCATGAAGAGACCCTAGCTGTTGTTGAAGACCTAGACTTATCCCCGTGACCATGGCATTGGCTTATTTCACTTAAGAAACAATTTGAACAATTGGAAATTTCTGTTAAACTATACAATTTGTCTCTATGTTGGTTGTATAACTCATTTGGGGGCTAGATCTGTTTCTAGCCCCAGTATCTTTTGAAAACTATAAATGCCATGTGATGTTCTCTCCTTTGAGCTCTTGTATTGGTTTGTTTCCACTGCCATATATTGTTGCTAGTCTGTGACGTCCCACCCTACCTGGGCCCGGGGTGTGACATTTGTACACATGACATGATCGTAATAGATCTCCTATCTTTAAAGAAAAATCAATAAAGGCAAACTTAGCATTTAATTCAAAATTTTAATTGTTATCTTTAAAAATATAAATATAAAATTAATTATGTCAAACTCTATAAATTTACTGAACATTGTTTAAATGCATCTTTCATATATAAACTTAATAATATTGAATTAACTAATTTCTCTTCATATTCTTTTTAATAGATAACAATTTTTTCATAATAATTTTTTTAATATCAATATTAGTTATAACTTAGTATCGATATGAATCACTTATAATTTTTAAAATGTTATAAATATTTATTAATATGATTATTAATATCTCTTTGTAACTTATATATTTGTAACTTATATATTCATTATGTTTGTATTAATATTATAACTCTATAAATAGTTAATTTTTTATTTGATATTTTATCTCAATATTAAAGAGTTCTTCAAATCCTCATATCCTTTTCTCCCTATGATCATATTATCCATATGTTTATATACTTCATATATTAATTGTTAGTAGGTCGTTGTTTCACAATGCATTATCATCGCCAGTTGGTATTTGGCGTTGGATCATATTATCATAAGGTAAAAATCTTTGTTGTTGCCTTAGTCCATTCAAACAAAATAATCCATATTGTAATTCACACTAATATGGATTATGTTTGGATTTAGTATCATTGTCTGATGAAAACTCCTAATCACTTGAACTTTATTAACAAGATCAAGATCAAATGAGTTTTTCCAAAGATCTTCTAAATCTCTCACAATATAACAACAACTTGTTATATATTCAACACTCAATAATCATGGTGCAGAAACCCATGATTAATTATATGAAAATCCTTATATGTGTGTATGATTGTGTGTTTGGATGCTTGGATGATAATATTAAATGCTTGATTGTATTGATTGTTAAAAACCTTATATATGATTAGGGTATACTACTATTTATAGCCTCTACAAGAAGCAAATTATAGTTAAAAAAATACCCTTATGTAAAACAAAATTACGTAAAAATCCTAAGTGTAAGTCGTCCGCTATGGATGTATGACTGTCCACTGTGCATGATCAGTCATCCACTATGAATGTTAAATAACCTATCCGCTATATCTTAGATGATGTCCGCTGTGAACACTTGATGTGTGATTGTCTTGATAGTTTTGCGCTGTGGAGTGTTCATCCGTTATGGATGCACATCCGCTATGGATAGTTCATCAGCTATGGATTGGTCATCTGTTGTATATACTTTATTCATCCATTGTAGACACTTAGAAGCTTTTCTTCATCCACTGCAGGCTCTTGTTCATCCATTGTGGAATGTTGTTCATCCACTACAGACACTTGAAAAATTCCTTTTATCTACAAACTTGAAAAAGAAATTTAAATAATAATTAATGTATTTTATGAATGTTAATGGTACTAATATGTTAGTTAATGATTGTTTGGATGTTAGAACACATTATGTTTGATTATGGCAAGCATTATCCTTTAATGCAATTGTTGAGTCCAACAATTCTCCCCCTAAGGATGATGTTGCCATATTTAATGTTTGCTTGATTAATGTATGTTTGTTAGTAATTATGTGTGTGTTTGTGCTTGATATGTATGACTGATATGGTTGTGTGATGGACTTATATTGATTGATTGACTGTTTGACTGTTTGCATGATTAAATGATTGACTGTTATTCTAATTACACATGTGTAATCAGATTGTAATGTATGTTCTGATTTGTATGTGTTTGCTTGAATAAAGTGTTACTTGCATGATTGTTATTATGTATGCTTATATGCATGATATTAATGTATGATTCATGTTCTAATGTGTATGATATGACTGTTATGTTTGGTTAGATATGTATGATTGTTTATTTTTCCTCTTTGATTGTTGGTGAACCTTTAAGTGTGTGATAGACCAGCTTCATCAACACTCTTCTGGACTTCAAAGGTGGCCTTTAGAGATTATTTCATATATTTCTCTATGATCTGATCTTTAGCAGCTTCTTTTACTTGATTAGTCAAAAGTGTGATCCTCAGAGCATTTTTACAATTCACTATGTGCTCAGCAAAATACTATACATCACTGATATGATCATCATATTTGCTCTGGGTTGATAAGTGAACCATTTGTTCTAGGGTTGATTTGTCTAAGCTTTGCACAACAATGTTATTAGTAATGTAGTTACAACATGATCACCTTTTAGAAGTTCAAGATTGTTGTTATCTGATATTCTCAATCCTGTGATTCCCTCAATGTGTGTTAGAGATTGCTGATTTGTTTCAAGTCTATGTTTAAGTGCATCATTCACATATACCGTCCCTAAGATTCTCAACATGTGTATGAAGAACAATCTCCCTTGCATAGAACATCCTCTATTAAAGGGAATGTTTTGGTCTTCAAAAAGGATGCATAGGAAGGATGAAGAACTTGATTTCCTCTGGATCAAATAGTCTGATACTTGTTGCTTCTTTGCCTGCAAGCTTTCTCTCGAATACCACTTCAAAGTGGGTATTATCAGAGTACCACCATTGGATGGTTGTATTGATTACTATCAATCTTCTTCATAATTAGTTTCAAATCAGATGGTCTCATTGGGTTACCAACCATTTCCAATATCTCTGTGTCAAATTGAGTGGCTGGTTCTTCACTTGGCTTCTTTTGTTTGCTGGCTAATTGTTATTCTCTCCTTAACTTAGCCAAATGAAGTTTGTCTTCTCTATCCGCCTTTAACCTTAGATCATGATGTTGTCTATTCATGTATGCTCTCATAATATGATATAAATCAGCTCCCCTGGAATTGTTAGTGTGATTGACCATCCTCAATTGCATCAGGTCTAATATATCTTCGTAGCTTAATGATCCCAGTTGGGATATATATGATAAGTATTGGACAAGTCCAGATTCTCTCTTGATGAGTACAACATCCCAAATTTCATCATATTTCCAAGAAACAATCTTTCTTTCATCAGCAGAGGATGTGCTAGTGATCTTGTCATATAACTTAAAATTAGTTAGTTTTCTCATTAATTATCTCTCTAACCTCATTTTCTTCAGGCCATAGCCTGTGAAGTATGAACTATCTTGGTTCCTCAATTGGATGAAGCTCAAATGGAGCTTGATAATATATGGATAAAGAAAAAGCAGGAAACCTTATGGCTTTAATGAATTTACAGGCATGTTCTTGTAGATCTCTCTAGCCAAATCTTTCTTTAGGATAAAGATATGCCTGCATATGACCTATAAGGCATTCTTGTCTGGCTCAACCAACTTTTAACCTGGGAGTAGGTTATCTTCTCTATCGGAGGATCTTTTGGAAGATTCTTCTGAAGTTCTTGTTGATCTTTATTTCCTTATATCTTATGTATGTTTGCTCTCTTTCATTCTTCATGACTTCTTGAAAGTATTTGAGCAAGTCTTTATTCTTAGAAAGGTTAAGTTGCATAAATGTATCATAAGGAAATCCTCTAGATGTTAACTCTATTCGCATTAAATTTTCATGATCATCTGTGTTGGGCTCAGCAAGTGCATTATTAAAAGGATAATGCTTGCCATAAACAAACATAATGTGTTCTAACATTCAAACAATCATTAACTAATACGTTAGCATCATTAACATTCATAACATACACTAATTATTGTTTAAATTTCTTTTTTAGGTTTGTAGATAAAAGAAAATTTGACAAGTGTCGACAACAGATGAAGAAGTGCCAACAACAGATGACCAAGTCTATGCAGCGAATAAAGAACAACTTCCAAGTATCTACAGTGGATGAACAACTCACACAACTGATGAACAATCCACAACGGATGTTCAATCCACAACGGATGAACACTCCACAACGGACAACTAACAAGACAAACATACAACAAATGTTCCTAGTGGAGAACATCCAAGACACAGTGGACAACTTATTCATTATCCACAGCGGACGACATAGCATCCACAGCGGATGACTTAGACTTAGGATTTTTATGTAATTTTTGTTTACATAAGGATATTTTTGTAATTGTAAATAGCTATCTATATAGGCTTGTTGGTCCATTGATGATTGACAACAGTGCTAGTGGTAACAAATGACAATCAAATCCTACTAAAACACAATCCAAACAATAATCTATGAAAGAGTTTCAATATAAAACCATTTTAAAGAAAGAACAATCAAACAAGGCTGCAGGATCGAGTGAAGGGCTTATGGACAAACAAGGTTGCAGGACCAGGTGAAGGGCTTATGCACTTGTACAATACAATAACACAAAGAGGAGAGTGTATGACAACACTTAACAATTCAAATGGGGAACTGGTAAGAATGAGTTTAGAGAACTAGGAAACACAAGATGTAAATGAGACAGAAACTAGAACAACACACAAGCAGTTGGTTTTCAAGATTAATGTATATTGATCTTCTAGTTCCTAACAAAATGGTTTACAAAGTTCTACACAAACTTACTAAGTTACAAGGACCAAAAAATACTTATACTATAACCTATAGCCGACCATACTTTGAAGGCCAGCTGGGTACATGAACTAGACAACAAAATCCATGTGGAGTCAAAAGGCAGATTGCCTTTTGACTAGTGACTATGACATGCCATAGCTCACATCCTAATATATTACAAAAAGAATAAAGTACATAAAGTGGAAAGGTACAGACTCAAGACCTCAATGTACAGTTTACCAAAAGCATGGACCTTTTCACCAACTCATGAAAGGTTGGTGACTTATCAGAGTGACAGCGGAAAGTGGTTCAGCTTTAGGTAAAAAAACATCAGATAAAGCATGTAATATAAAAGTCTTCAGAAGAAATCTGCCTTTAATGGTTGGCTTCGGAAGACATTGTCCTTGAAGCTTTGGAAGACTTCATCTTTTGGCTTCGGAAGATATTGGTCTTGGCTTCGGAAGATTTCACACTTAGAATAATTTCTATGGTAGTATGAAACTTCCGAAGCATTCGACTTCAGTATACATATGCATGCATGCAGAAAAGACTTTAAGTGTTTAGGTTGCATCAGCCTTACTAATAGCCTTATAAACTCCCCCTAGGCTGATGCTACCAAAACACTTTAAGACTCTAGATATTGATAGTCCTCATTATGATGATGACCATCCCTTTCTTCATGAGATGGTCAGGATCACTCAGACTCTCATAATATCTTCTCATGTCAAAGAGATCATGCAGAGGTAGATTGAACATATCCTGCCATGTGTAGATATGTTCAATACCTTGATCTTTTATGATATGCCATCTTTCTGGATTTGTGGTGTATGTCCAAGATAAGATGGGTCTTCCTGATGCCAGAGGAGCTGCTTGAATTGGAGTTGGTGGGGCATCCTCTTGTTGCACATCCTCAGGATGTTCTGACTCATCCTGAGGTTTGGAGGTGGATGTTTCCTTCTTTTTCTTCTTTGACTTTGGTTTGGAAACCATCCTTTTCCTCCTCTTTGAACTCTTTAACTAAGAAGACTGGCCTGCAGCACCTGATTGATCTTCTTTGTCTTTCTCAGTTGGGTCTTCCTCTCTCACAGGTTCAGATTGAGAGGAGACAGATCCCTGCTGTGGATCAGAAGTGGAAGTTTGCTAAGGTTTAGCAGGAGGTTCAAGTTGTGTTGTCTTAAGTGTTTCAACCTTAACCTCCACTTCCTGAGGGACCTGACTTGGTGGGGAGTGTAAGTAAACAAGTTCACATCTTTTGATCTTTTGCTTGATCACTCTGATATGCTCATCCATGGTGGATATAGGCATAGGACCAAGTCTCCTTCCGGAGAATCCATACAGCTTCAGGAAGCTCATCATCTTCTGCCTGTCAGCAGACTTTTTCAAATTCTTATGGATGATGGCTCTTGATTTTACAGCTTCTTCCCTTAACTTCCTTTTGGTGATCTTTCTTTCTTTGGCTACATCAAGTTCAAGTTGTTCGAGGTACTCAAACTCAATGTAGTCAAAGGGTAAGGGAAGAAGTGTATCAGCTTGATAGAGGCATGTGGCACTCAGGTAGTTGATCATATTGATCCTATCCTTTTCTTTGTCTACCTAAGGTTCTTGTGGTACCACATCCTCTTGTTCCTGAGTTTCTTGAACTGGTGAGAGAGTAGGCATATGCTTATAGAGCCTCTTCTTTCTTCTTTCTTCTTTGATTTTCAGAAGAAGCTCTGCATCCTCTTCTTCCTTTCTCTCTTTTGATAGTTCCATGTCAGCCAGTTCATTCAACTCATCTAAGGGGAGAGAAATGATATTATCAATATCATAGTTCCTAGTCTACAAGTAGTTTATCCTGACCGCCCTTAACTCATCATCCTAAGTATTTGGTCTGGGGGCAGCCCTGATAGCACTTTCCATGAGCCTTGCAGACCCAGTTGACGAACTTTCTCCCCTTAGCTTCCTTTTCCTCTCTCTCTCCTCCTCCTTAATCTCCTCAGGAGTTAATTTCCTTTTCCCTTTATCACTCACAAACCTTTATGACTTAGGGTGGAGAGAGCTTTGGTCTTCATTGCTTGGTGTAGCTTCCAAGCTTTGGCCAGAGAGAGGTTGAGATGCACCTTCAGAAGGTGTCTCATCAAGGGTTTGAACATCTACAATAGTTGGTGGTGAGACAGGGCTCTCAGGTTCTACCAATGGGCCTTCAGTTAAGGTTTTCCTTTTGAAGATAATCTTAGGGTCTGCCTCAACATCCAGTTGACCGATGGTATTGCCTGATTGCCTTTGTCTTCCTCTAAGGCTGAACTCTGCAGTGTTTCTTTCTTGAACTCTTTAAAGAATAAGAGTTCTTCTAGCAGTATCATACGTCCACCAAAAAATGTGAGTTAGAGTTGGTGGAGATGATACTGCTCTTGGGATGCCTTTCTCAAATAGACTCCTGATGACTGAGTCTATGCTGTCCACATCAATGTGGACTTGAGAAAGTTGCTGAGTATGCACAACTACAAGTGAGGATGGTGAGTCCTCAATGTCCATACTCCCTGAGGAATTCCCTCCCCCTTTTTGGTAGTATCAACCTCTTGCACAGGGGAGCTAGGAGTTAGGTCAATTACATCCACAGGTTCTTGTGTTCCTGGTTGAGTGTCTCTTAAGGGTCTCCTAGCTAGTTGTTCCTTGAGATAAGATATCTCAAGTTACTGATCATTGACCCTTTGTTGCAAGGTATTCACTTGAGATTCAAGATGACTAACCTTGGAGACTAAATAGGTGCATGTTTTGGACAGTTTTGCACCTTTAGTCTCAGATTCCTCTTATCTTCATTAGAAGAATCACTGGGGGATGAGAGAATGGGACCAAAGTCCTATTCCTCATCACCAGCATGGTGTTCTTGGCTGCTGGATTTCCTCAAATCAGTGACAACTTCAGTTGAAATGTCAATGGGTTGAGTTGCCATGGTTGAGGTCTGAATGATATAATCACTTGCTGAAGTGAGAGCCTCTTCCATATGAATATCCTAAACATGTTCAGAAGTATCCACCTTAGTGATAGGTGACTGATGTGGGCTAGACCTAGATGACTTAGGAGCACTCATCTCCCTTTGAGGAGTGGTGTAGTAGGAAGACTCATGGTACTCACTGGCATCTAAATCCTCATCAGTATAGAAGTCAAGGTTGGGAATTAGTTGGTTTAAATCTAAAGGCTGGGGATGGTAGTTGTTCCCTGAAGGTTGTTCACTTGAGTGTTGAGACTCAGAGTGAAGGCTTAAGGCATTGATTCTTGAAGTGATGGGAGTGGTTTGCTCCTTAGGGGAAGTGGGAGCTCCAGTGTCCACTTCTTCCTGTGTGGGTGAGTATATGGGGGCCTGCATAGACTCAATAGGTTGTGCAGGGGTTCGTTTGTGTTTTCTTTGGTAGGTGAGGGTGATTTGTGGCTGTTTTGGTGGTTGAGATGTAGAAGGTGTGGGTTCAACACTAGCTTGTGTTGCTAGGTTGTCACCTTGAGTAATGGGCTCGAACATTTTTAGGACAAGGGCTGTTTCTACCCCTGAGAAGCCAAATGTTGGCTTCTTCAAGATATTAAAGATGCTGGGCTTCATCTGTCCCAATTTAAGAATATTACCTGTTTCCCTCAACTGTGAGCCCAGTTCATAGTTGAGAATGTATTGAACATATCTAGGAAACATGTAATACTATAAGGAGTCTCAGTTTGCTATTAAATTTGTACAGAAAAATTGAGAATACCTGAACTTGACCCCCTGAACCATTCCATGGACTATGAAGGAGAGATGTTCAGGAATTTGGTCCCATCCTCCATGCTTGTTAGACAAGCTGTGGATGACCACATGAAGTAAGTACTTCCACTGAGATGAGACCTTCCCTTTCCTGAAGGTCTTTATGGAGAAATCTCCTTCATAACCCATCTGCTCAAAAGAATGATTAACATCTTCCTTTGGGAAGAACACCTCACCTTCTTCATCACCCAGCTGAAGATGAGTGTTGATGATGGCCGGAGTGATGAAGACTGTTCTCCCCTGTACTGTGGCAGACAGTGCCTTCTCCCCATCCAAAATGACCTCTTGGCAGGTCTTCCAGAATTCATGCAAGTGATCCTCATAGAGAGGAGGATCAATGTAAGGGAGGTGAAGTAGTTAGACAAAGCCAAGAATTGGCATACCTCTGAGAAATAGGGATCTTTCTCAGAGTTTAACAGTGCAACCTGATTGTGTTGCTTGTGTAACTGCATAGAAAAATCCAGGTCATTTCATCTGTCAAGGTTGGCCATTTTAAGTAAGCTTAGATGTGAAGGAAGGATGAACGAAGGCGGTTTCAGAGAGAAATCTTAGAATTTAGGTTTGGAGAGAAGATGAAGATGATAAAAAGAGGGGGAACCGATAAGGTCTATATGTGAAAAGGATTTGAGACAAAGTAAATGAAAGAGGATAAACTTTGAAATCCGAAAGGCGGTCCCACTTCTGAAAAAGTAGTTTGCTTTTTGCTCAAAAAGTTGTTTTCATGGAATTCAAAAATCTTCCGAAGGTAAATTGTCTTCGGAAGTTTGAATGAAAAAGCTTCCGAAGCCAAAATGACTTCGGAAGAATTTCTCAAAGTGCTTTGACAATTTTGCTTCAGAAGAGAATTTTAAACTGGGATGCTTTGTTCCATAAAACAAAGCTTCCGAGAGTTAATATCCTTCGGAAGAAAAATGGTCCTTAAAAACATATAAGTGCCTAAGAGAGTTTTTAAGCTTCGGAAGATATTTTAGAAATTTCTTCTGAAGGTAAATTTTACTTAGACAGTTATTTGTCTTGAAGGTATATATTCTTCCGAAGATAAAATCATATCTTCCGAAGGATCAAAATTTGTCAAAAAAATCTAAGAAAAACTCTTCAACAAGTTTTTATCCTTAGAAAACATGAGCTTATGAAGGTGATAGACTAGACAACTTAGGACACACCGATTTAAAAAAAATAAAATGAATTAGTTTTAAGAAAAAGCTACTCAAGGTTAATCATCCAAATAGCTGATATAAGATATTTAAATCTCTATTCATCAAAGGCTTTTGTGAACAGATTAGCATATTGCTCATTTGTGTTAACCTTAACTAGTTTACTTAATCTCTTTTCAAAGTTATCTCTAATTAAATGATACCTGATGTTTATGTGTTTTGTCCTTGAGTGCTGCATAAAATTCTCCGTGATAGAGATAGCACTGTTGTTGTCTATTTGAATGGGAGTCTCCTTGAAGTTGAAACCATAGTCAAGCATCTGATTCTGAATCCAAAGCACTTGAGCACATCAACTTGCAGCAGCAATGTATTCAGCGTCAGCAGTTGATGCAGAGACATAAGATTGTTTCTTGCATTGCCATAAGACAACCCTTACACCAAGGAATGAACATCCCCCAGATGTAGACTTTTCAGTCATATTGCAACCACCATAATCACTATCTGTATATGCATACAAATTGAAGTCAAAATTCTTGGAATACCAAAGACCCAGTGTTGAGGCACCTTTAAGGTATCTTTTTAATCCTCTTGACAGTGATGAGGTGAGACATCTTGGGGTTGGCTTGATATCTTGCACAAATGCATGTGGCAAACATGATATCAGGCCTACTAGTTGTAAGATACATAGGAGACCCAATCATAGCCCTATAAAGGTGTTCATCCATACACTCCTCCTGAAGATCAGACCCAAGGGAGTGGTTTCTTGCTATGGGTGTCTTAGCAATCTTACAATCAGTCATGTTGAATCTTTTGAGTATATTCTGGACATACTTTGACTGACTTATGAAGATTCCATCTTCAACTTACTTCACTTGAATTCCTAGAAAGAAATTTAGTTCCCCCATGGCACTCATTTCAAATCTGTCTTTCATCAGCTTCTCAAAGTCTTTACAGAGCCTTGGATTAGTTAAACCAAAGATGATGTCATCTACATACACTTGAACTAGCAGTAAGTCATTTCCCTGTCCTTTGATAAAGAGAGTTCCATCTATAGCACCTCTTCTGTATCCATGCTTGCAGAGATACTGAGATAGAGTCTCAAACCACTTTCTTGGTGCTTGGTGTAGCCAATAGAGAGCCTTATCAAGCTTGCACACATAATCAGGACGATCAGGATCTGCAAAACCATGTGGTTGTTTGACATACACCTCTTCATCAATCACCCTACACAGAAAAGCACACTTGACATCAAGTTGATAGATCTTGAAGTTCTTGGATGCAGCAAAGGCCAAGAATATCCTAACAGCTTCTAGTCTTGCTACAGGTGCAAAGACATCAGTGTAGTCAATTCCTTCTTCTTGTGTGTATCCTTGAACAACTAGTCTAGCTTTGTTCTTGATGATAATAACTCTATAATCTTTCTTATTCCTAAATACCCATTTGGTTCCTATAGTAGTCTTCCCATGAGGAAGAGGACATAGGTTCCAAATGTTCTATCTCTTGAATTGAAGTAGCTCCTCTTGCATGACTTCAATCCAACTTCCATCCTTTAGAGCCTCATCAACTTTCTTGGGCTCTATCTAGGACAAGAAACAAGAATGAAGACAAACATTTGCTTCATTTGTTTGTCATCTTGTTCTTACCCCGGTGTCAACATTTCCAATGATGTTTGTGATAGGATGGGACTTGTGGATCCTTAGCTGAGGGATCACAACAAGTTGCTAAGACAGATCTAAATTAGAGATATTTAGATCTGGAATAGATGCTTCCTCCACCACTTCAACACACTTATCAAGAGAAACTTGATCAAATGAGTGTGTGACATCATTGTATGTTCATCTATGGGGTGGTTATCAGCATCAAGAAATTCTTGATCACTGTCACCACCACCATCATCTTCTTCTGCATTTGAAGTTTCTTTGTTTGTCTGTTGAGCCCCTGAGCTGGAACTTGAATGCATCTTAGATGGATCAGCTGAAGTTGTCATTGTTTTGCTGATAGAAACTTCATTTGCTGAAGTAGTTACAACTGGAGCTGAAGATGTGTAACTTGAAGGTCTTCTTAGCTCAAATCTTGGATCAGTATCGCCTGGAGGTAAAATGTCTATAGACCCTGAAACACTCTCACAAGATTTGTTAAAACAGTTGGTAACTAAGTCAAGATCAAATAGGCAATCCGGACCAGAACCTTTCACACTGGGAGTGTGCTCATTGAAAGTCACATTGGCTGACTCCTTAACTACTCTAGTTCTGAGATTGTATACTCTATAAGATTTAGCTTGAGAAAAGTATCCAATGAAGTGTCCATCATCTGATTTCTCAGCAAACATGGTAATTTGATCTTTGGTATTTAAGATGCTACATGGACATCCAAATGACCTAAGAAAACCAATGAAAGGTTTTCTCTTGTGCCAATGTTTATAAGGAGTCTTACCATGAGTCTTAACCACTAAAACTCTGTTCTGCACATAGCAGGCTGTGTTGACTGCCTCTGCCTAGAAGGTGATGGGCAATTTAGAGTCAGACAACATGGTTCTAGCAGCTTCAATTAGTGTCCTGTTTCTCCTCTCAGCAACACCATTTTGCTGAGGAGTCCTGGGAGCACTATATTGTCTTGTAATACCCTTTTCATCACAAAATGTATCAAGGGTTTGGTTCTTAAATTCAGTTCCTTGATCACATCTTATGGTTCTGACCTTGTGATCACATTGATTCTTAATTCTTAAGATGAAATTCTTCAGAGTCTCAGGGGTCTCATCCTTAGTTCTAAGAAAGAAGACCCAAGTGAATCTTGTAAAGTCATCTGTGATCACCAGATAGTAAGAGGTCCTTCCTAGACTCATTACACTAGTGGGTCAAAGAGATCCATATGTAACAAGTGTAGGGGTGTACTGATGGAGTTTCTTTCCTTAGGCTTGTGAGATACCTTATGTTGCTTCCCTTTTAGGCATGCAACACAATGGTCATCACTTGTAAACTCTTTCCTTCGCATTCTAGTTACCAAATCATTCTTAATTAGCTTATTCATGTTCTTAAGTTTACATGGCACATTCTTTTATGCCAAAGAAAGGACTTATCACTATTTGCTTTAGATAGAAAAGCATGAAACTTCTCCTGAGGGAGATGTTTCTTGCGAATCCATCTTATACATGTTCCCTTTCCTGGGGCTATAAGTAGAATATGCTCATGAGGAATAATCACCCTAGGCTTGAAAACAATGCACTCCTGCTCAGTAAAGAGCATGTTATGACTCTAGTCATAAAATTGGGATACACTCAGAAGATTGTACCCAAGCTCCTTGAAAATGTTTACCTTCTTAATACTGAGCTTACTATTTATGACCTTGCCCCTTCCAAAAATGTAACCTCCTTCATCTCCCCCAAAAGCAACTGGTTCTCCATCAATCCTTTCAAAGTTCTGGAGTAGTGACCTATTGCCTGTCTTGTGCCTGGAACAACCACTATCAATGATCCAGACATTTTTGTTTGTTTTGAGCTGTTCCTGCACAAAGAAAATGATTAGTTACATTTGGAAACCCAAGCCTTATTAGTCTTGGGCTCATCCAAAGAAGTAGAAGGTAATGAAACAGTAATAGATCCTATGGTTGTGCTCTGAGAATCTCTTGCTGTTGTTGATGGAGAACTTTCAGTCACTTGGTCTTTTCTTGACTTCCACACCGCCTTTGGAAGTTTGGACCTGACCTTCAATACTTCGGAAGCTTTTGAGACTTCGGAAGTTTGATGACTGAACCTTCGGAAGTTTGATGACTGAACCTTTGGAAGATTCTGCTAACACTGTAGCAGACTTCAGTGCTTCGGAAGTATTCCTTTCTTCCGAGACCAAATTTTCTTCTGAAGGCAATTTTCCACTTGCCTTCTTCTTTCCTTTGGAGCTTCCAAAGGAAACAAATTTTCCTTCTGAAGTTAAGTTCTTCTTAGATCTCTTGGGAGTCTCCTTCTTGGTCATATGAAGAGTACTCTTTGGATTGTATGGACAATCAAGCAAGATGAGAGGTACTTTCACATATGACATAACTTATCTTTTTCTTCCCAAGAGTTTTCTTCTGAGAACAAGGTTGACTTTGATCACTTCCCTTATCCACCTTTATCTTTGCAGATGCTGAGATAGTCCCTTTGGGTTAAGGACTGTTCTTGGAGTTGGATGGTTCAGGCTGTGTAGCAGTGGTACATAACTGATCAGCCTTCTTCTTGATGCTGAGATGATTTGAACATGAACCAGAACTCTTGGTAGAAGAGTTGAGGTTGATGTCTTCAGTCTTAACCATGTCAAATCCTGCAGAAATAAAGACTAGTTTCTACTTAGAGTTGAAAGTGGCCTTGATATCTTGAGCCCTCCTGGCCTTTCTCTTACTCTTTCTGATCAAGTTCTTCCTCATAGACTTGGTCATCTCAGGCTTCCTGCTCTCCTCAAAAGGATAGTGACCCTTCTTAGAATCCTCAAAAGGATAGTGACCCTTCTTAGAATCCTCCTCTTCACTCTTCTCAGAGGAATTCTTCACTACCACTTCTTCATCCTCTTCACTCAAGTGGTCTATGTGAGGAAGCTCATCTTCACAAGTTCCACACCTAGGTGATCTTACAGACAAGATTGTGTATGGAGGAGCTATCTCACTAGATCCCAGTCCCTACCTATTTTGATAACAAACTTTTGCATGCAAGGATGAGGAAATGATGTTCTTGAAGGTCTCTTCTTCAAGAACACATTTTTCTGCCCTGGCTTTGCTGATCACAAGCTCAGCCTGTCATTCAGTTAACTTAGTTATGAGATCCTTCATCTGAGTCCTATAATTTGTATGCTCATGTTTTAAAACTGAAATGGTTTTCTCTAAGTCCTCTATCTTTAACTTATAATCATTTTCAGTCTTTCTAAAATCAGATTTTAGGATGTTCAAGGACTCAAGATCAAATCTCATCTTTAAGTTATAGGACCAATATCTGTTGACTTTAGCAATACATTCAGGAGTGCAAAGATGTTCCAATACCTTAGTTTCATCATGGTCAGCCATTAATGCTTGGTTTGGAGATGTATCTTCCACCTGAAAGCTCCAGTCAAAGCCTCCTTTTTCAACGGCAACTGCAGCTTGCTGCTTTGGCTTCTCATTCTGGGTAGCTTTACCAGTGTAGTTTGGTCTGGATTGTGCTTGTACACCATTTGTTCTTGGTGCCTTGCACTCCCTAGCAAAGTGACCCATCAAGTTACAGTTGTAACACTTAACTTTGCTTTGTCCAGTCTAAACTTTCCACTGGCTGTATTGCTGGGAAACTTCCTTGCTGTCCTCTTGTAGAATCTCTTGGCTCTGTGAGTGAGAAGAGCCATTTGCTGGACTGTCTCCATGTACTCCAGGTCATCTGGATAGATATAGTCCAGGTCTTCAAGGGTGAATAGGAAGCTGCCACAACTTTCATCAAAGGACACAAAGGCTTGAGAAGAACATGTCTCTTAGAATGGGCTTCCTTGAGTATATTTCTCCCTTGGTGTCTCCAGGAAGGTGATGAAAGTACCCTTTTGTGAGACGTTAGGGTAGCATATGAGATGATGCTGGGGTTCTATGCTATCCCTTTCAGTCACATGAAAGGCTAAACCCATTTGATTGCTGGAGTTACCAGATGAACCTTGCATGTTCATCTTCATCTGGTATCCACTGAGAATGCTATACAACTTTGTCAAAGTGAGAGTCTAAAGGTTCTCAATTCTCTTGATTATAACACAATAATGTGTCCATTGCCTAGGAAGAGAGGACATAAACTTCCTTACAATGTCCCTGCTCTCAAGAGTTACTCCAACATCCACTAGGGTATCCACAATCTCAACATACCTGAAGTATTGTTGATTCATGGTCTCACCTATTTTGAAGGTGAAATTTTCAAATTGCTGCTTCAGGAGATCCTTCTTGTTTTCCTTGGCTTCAGTAGAACCCTCATACATTAGTTTCAATGCATCCCACAGCTGCTTAGCTATTTTGCATTTCTTGAAACCTCTGTATACAGAGTTTGGAAGAGCAATCTGAAGGGCTGTCATGGCTTTTTGATCAATTTCTACTCTCTTTATATCTTCTTCTAAGTAGTCAGCCACAGCCTTGGGGATCCTACCACCTCTAGCAGCAGCTGAAGGAGCTTTTGGTATGTAAGGTCCAGAGACAACAGATTCCCACATTCTTGAGTCTTGACACTTGATGAAACCTTCCACTCTTCAGCACCAAGTGTCAAAGTCATCAAGAGTGATCAGTGGGGACTTTGTCATGGTTCCAGTTTCCATATCAGCTTTAGAGATATCTACCATTTAAAGGTTTAATTATTTTTGTGTATGTGAGGGATCTTAAGATGGTGAGATCTTATATCAAGAGCCTGAGAAGCTCTGATACCAATTGCAGGACCGGGTGAAGGGCTTATGCACTTGTACAACACAACAACACAAAGAGGAGAGTGTATGACAACACTTAACAATTCAAATGGGGAACTGGTAAGAATGAGTTTAGAGAACTAAGAAACACAAGATGTAAATGAGACAGAAACTAGAACAACACACAAGCAGTTGGTTTTCAAGGTTAATGTATATTGATCTTCTAGTTCCTTACAAAATGGTTTACAAAGTTCTACACAAACTTACTAAGTTACAAGGACCAAAAAAATACTTATACTATAACCTATAGCCGTCCATACTTTGAAAGCCAGCTGAATACATGAACTAGACAACAAAATCCATGTAGAGTCAAAAGGCAGATTGCCTTTTGACTAGTAACTATGACATGCCATATCTCACATCCTAATATATTACAAAAAGGATAAAGTACATAAAGTGGAAAGTTACAGACTCAAGACCTCAATATACAGTTTACCAAAAGCATGGACCTTTTCACCAACTCATGAAAGGTTGTTGACTTATCAGAGTGGCAGCGGAAAGTGGTTCAGCTTTAGGTAAAAAGTACATCAGATAAAGCATGTAATATAAAAGTCTTTGGAAGAAATCTTTCTTCAATGGTTGGCTTCGGAAGACTTTGTCCTTGAAGATTCGGAAGACTTCATCTTTTGGCTTCAGAAGATATTGGTCTTGGCTTTGGAAGATTTCACCCTTAGAATAATTTCTAAGGCAGTGTGAAACTTCCGAAGCATTCCACTTTAGTATACATATGCAATCATGCAGGAAAGACTTTGAGTGTTAGGGTTGCATCAGCTATACTAATAGCCTTACAAAGGCTCAAAGATAAGAAACAAATGATTCCAGGAAACAAACACAATAAGAACAGTAATGCAAAAGTGTATACTCAAAGTAGCGTTGTGCAAAACTTACACAACCGATTGCAAAGTTTGATATATATAGAAATGATAGTTTCGCTGATAGTTTCACTGGGTAGCGAAACTATCCTGACCGAAACTATAGATTCACCCGGTTGCGAAACACAGTATCGCCGGGTGACTTAAGTCAGCTGACTACCAGCGAAACTATAGTTTCGCTGGTAGTTTCGCTAGGTCAGTGAAACTTCTACAAAAACCAAAACTAATAACTATTTATATACAATAGATAAACTAACATCAAACCTATTACAAGTAAAGCAAAATAAACAAACTAACTGAGGTGAGTCCAACCTATACTTGGTCTTCAATACTCCCCCTAGGTTGGATCTCACCGGATTAATCTTGATTTTCCTCTTCAGCTCCAGCCTGGTCCCTGACAGGATCTCAGCCTCTCGTTTGATCAATCAGATTGGTTTGCAGCGGATTTAGCATGTTAATTAGCAATTATAGCAAGAACATAAAAGATATTGCAAGTAAAAGCACAAACATAGAGAGAGAAAAGAGTTCTGCAAAAAATTAATTGTTCTATTGCTCAACACGTTTCGGCAATTAAAACAGCATGATTCACCATCCTTTTATAGGCGGCAAAAGGATGGTGAGGATGTCCTTTCTCTGACATCAACAGATTATTAAAATTACAACTGACGGAACATAAAACTACTGAAGATGTCAACAGCTGACATCTTCTTACAAAAGTGTTCCTATCTTTTACAAGTACTGACAAAAGTAAACTACTGAAATCCTACAACGACTGAAGAACAAACTCTTCATTCGTTTATAACTACTGATACTATAACAGCTGAAGAACAAGCTCTTCAGCTGTTGTACAACTACGGAAACAAAATTACAAAACTACTGAAAGGGAAAAACCATCACAACAACTGAAGAAGACTTCTTCAGCTGTTGTGACAAACTCTGAATCTTTAACACTTGGTTCTTCAGACTTGGGCTTCAGATGATGTATCAGCTGATGACTTCAGTAGATGTCATCAGCTGTTGTCTTCAGTCTTTGTCTTCAGACTTTGTGCTTCAGTAGAAGGTCTTCAGTTCTTCAGCTTTTGATTCTTCAGTACTTATCTTCAGTACTTGAAGTCTTCAGTACTTGTATGATCAGTACTTCAGACTTCAGTACTTGTCTTCAGTACTTTAGAGTCGTCAGCTGTTGTTCTTCAGTTCTTTGATCTTCATACTTTGATCTTTAGACTTTGTCAGAACAGCTGATGGGAGTCTTCAGCAGTTATTGCAGTGGCATGTGGGACTTAGAGGTTTTCCTGATCTTGGCTCATTGGTTCTTTTGGTCCAACAAACTCCCCCTGAACCAATGCAGCCAAAACCTCTAATTATTTGTTGTCCCACTTATTGTTGGCATAAAGATTGGTCTATTTCCTTCTGGATCAGATCAGAAGTTGACCCAGATAAGCACTGGCCTGAGAGGTAGTCTCTAAGGTTTGATTGGCTGAGTATGGATGGGAGCTCTATTTTGGGGAATTGGACACAGAGCTGTTGTCCCATCCATGAGATCTACCTTCCATGTACTAGCCGGTAGGATTCCCGGGTGTAGGCCTGAAGAAATATCATCTGCTCTTCTTTGGTTAGGTCTTCAGGCTCACCTTCGAACAACCCCTCCCGGCCGTACAGCTCTGAGACATACTTGGCCTGTCTCCCATTTTTGAGCTCAACTGTTGTCACTTGCCTATATGCAAACTCATCTGGATGTTTTCCTTCTAACAGCAAGTTGAGCTCATCCCTATGGAAGTTCTCAAGCCTCTTATAGACCAACCCTTTCCTAATCACCCTATTATCTAGCATTGTTTAGGGTGATTGGTTGGCTCTATAGGCTTTCTCGAACTCCTCTACTATTTCCTAGGGTGTTATTACAAGAGCCACAGAGATCACTTCATCTACGATTCTCTTAAGTTGGCTCTTGTATCTCACAGGCATAACCTTTTGAATTATCCTGTGAGCCACCCTAGGATCAGGCCAAGTCCTCACTCTTTCCTTTTCATATTGAAAGGTTTGTTTAATAGTGAAGAGTCTCAGAGCCTCCTTCTTAAAGTTCATGATAGAAGTAGAAGCAGCATATGATTTGTCAATGCTTTTCAGCATTGCCTCATCGTGTAATCTTTGCTGCTCCTCTTCTTCTAGTTTTACCCTCACAGTGTCCATCTGTGAGGTGGGAGTGATGGTTTGGGATTTGGCTTTTGGTAGAGAGATAACTGCTGAAATGGGCAGACTATCCTCCTCATCCTCCTCGTCTTCTTCTTCTTGTAGCCTCAACACCCTTCTCTTCTTCTTCAAGGGTGGATCATTGGCTGCGGGTTTTGATGGTGAAGGGATTGGTTTTGTGGGTTTTGGTTGGGTGGTTGGTGTGGGCATGTTGGCAGGCACTGTTAGCAATCTAGAGATCAGAGATGTTTTAGTCTGTTTTGCTAACAGTGTCCTGTTCCCAGCACCGGCTTCTGAGAGGGCCTCAGCGACCAGTCCTTTGGTGAAATCACCAGCTAAACAGATCTTGGCGGCTATAGCCAAGATTCTGTCCCTGGTCCATGCTTTGACATCAAGGACTGGCCTGCCCAGATACTTCGAAATGAATCTACTCATAGCCTCGAGTCTCTTTTTGTCCTCTTGGCTATAAGTAGACCATCGGTGTTCGATCTCCCTAGTCTCCATCTTCCTGAGCTCCTGATCTAGCAATGCTGTGTCCTTGTCAAAGCCTTGCCTGAACAGCTGACCAATGGCAGAGTCCATTGATCTGCTTTGTTCAGCATCAGCCTCCTTGACAAGGACTGCTAGATTGGAGTCAGCCACCTTCTCTCCCTCCTCTCCCTTTTTCTTATAAGTGACACTGAAATCCTTTTGGATTCCAGCCACTTCTAAATGCTCAACCTCCCTCTCTTTCCTCTTCCCTTTCTCCCTCACCCTACTACTCTCCTCAGCCCTCTCCCTCTCAACCACCACCTCTTTCTCTGCCTCTAACTCCTCCTCTCCCCTCTTCCTCTTGGCTTGCACTGATGTCTCCCCCTTTTTGGGTGCATTGGTTGGGGTTTGACTATCAGCAAGCGCCTTAGTAATGGCAACCTCCACCATGGGTTGGATATAAGTGGGAAGCCTCTCATCAATGGTTTGAATGACTATATCTTTTAGTATGGGTGTGATGAGAGGCAGGGATTTCTGGAGGATAGCATCCAGCTGCTCAGGGGGGTTCTGACCCTGAGAGCTAGTTCCAGAAGCAGGGGCTGGTGGCCGAGTTTGTGGGAGTGGCTTAGTGTTTGTAAGACCTTCAGGTGAAGGTGCCATCTGTGGGGTTGTGGTGGCAGATGGACTTCTATCTTGAGTCATCTGAGCAAGCAGCTCTTTGAGTCTGCTTATCTCATCCTCTAAGATAGTGTTGTGAGCTACAACGTCAAAGAAGAAGCTCAGGTCATCATCAGTATGAACTGAATCACCTGACCTCCTGACAATGTCAGGATGTACATGCTCTGAGTGTGGCTCAGTAATAGCATGTGCCCCTTGTTCATGGTAGTGGGGACTTCCAGCCTCCGGATTGGATCCATCATAGGCAGTTGCCTCTGGTGAGGTCTTATTGATGTAACCAGCTTCACCCTGCTTAGATGTTAATGCAGAGGAAGTGGCAGCCTCACCAGATTGTCCCATCTCCCTAGCCACACTGGGAGATTGGACTTGTGATTCTCTGTGCTGTGGGCTCCCACCGGCACTAGTATCCACCCCCTCTTCGGTTGGAGTCTCCCCAGTTGTAATAGGTTTCTGGGGAGAGGGTGGAGTGCTCAGATGGGTCAGCACTTTGGCTATTACCAATGTAGGGCTTTGTGGGGCGGTCTCATCAGTAGATGGGCTCGAAGCAGTGTGCACAGGGGGAGGACTGTGCATTTCAATGGCAGTCTTCTCAAGTGAGATAGACCCCAGAAGTGTGGCTGCCCCAGAAGTGGTTGCATCAGGCTCCTGTTGAGAGGAAGCCTGTGCGGTTCTGGTGGGTGGAGTCGTGGTAGCTGCTGGGAGAATCAAACCAACAGCCACATCCTGCATTTGTGTTGCAGGGGCATCCTCAGGGGACTCATCTCCCTGAGTAGCCTTTTTGGGCTTCCTTTTGGCTTTTGGTTTGGTGGGGACTTTGGATTTGGAGGTGGAGGCTGTGGGTTCCTGCTGAGTGGGTTTTCGCAGCCGGCCAGCCTGTTTTAGGGATTGGTCAGAGTTGTGCCTGGAGTATACCTCGGCTAGAACAGCCAAGGCAGGGACCCCAGTGCTAACAAGTCCCTCAGCCTGAAGCTGGTTCTCTATTATGGCCATGATGAACCGAGGATATAAGATCCATCGGTTAGAAACTGGTTTTGTGGCCATATCCTTGATTTCCAAAAATATAATATCTGTTAAGTTTAAAGGTTGTTTTTCAAGGATAGAGAACAATACCTGTTGCCACCTTGTTGACATCTGGTCCCATGAAGAGGTTTTGGGAGCCAGACACACGTTCACCATATGAAAAATGAGGCGTTGGGGATCAGGGAAGTGTTTCTTCAACAAGGTTGCGGCGGAGAGGTCACCCTGGTAGTCGTTGGATGTGAAGGATAGATCCAGGGCGCCTTTGGGGTAAGAGGTTGGGTAGGTGGCATCCTCCAGCTTTAGGGTTTGGCGAATATTGGCTGGAGTGATAACCACTAGGTGGTTGTTGACGGAGGACCGGAGAGAGACCTCGCCATCCTGCTCTCCGGTTTGGACGGTGATGTTCGTCCAAAACTCCATCAGGGAGTCGGTGTAGATGGTAGGTTTCAAAAGGAATGCCGTTTGGTAAGGTGAGTTGTGCATCAGATCGACGGCATGGTGAAATTTTGGCCATAATGGTGATTTGGTGAGATGAGCGACACAGTTGTGTCGAGGTTTCAGTTGCATGGTCGCCATTAATGGTGTATGGGAAGTTCAGAGGTTTTGAAAGGTTAGGTCAAGTGAGGAGTAAATGTTCTGAACGTTGGGTATTTATAGGGTAGGGCAAAGGCTGAAAGAAAACTACTGAAGGTTTTGGTGTTAGTTATCAGTTGTTGTAACGACTGATGACGTGGTCTTAACCTTCAGTGGTTGTAACATCTGAGAACTTGGTGTTAGTCTTCAGTAGTTAAAACGACTGAAACCTTGGTTTTGTCCTTCAGATGTTGTAAACGGCTGAAGAGTTATTGTCAGTCTTCAGTAGTTATGAACTACTGAAGACCTAATATTCTTCTTCAGACGTTGTAACAACTGAAGACTTGGTGTTAGCCTTCAGTAGTTGTGAACTACTGATATCAGTAGTTATGAACTACTGAAGACATGGTATTGCTTCAGTTGTAAACAACTGAGGACTTGGTGTTAGCCATCAGTATTTGTGAAACTATTGAAGACATGGTTTTGTCGTTCAGTTGTTTGGGTATGAAACAGCAGCTGTTGGCATCAGCTGATGAGAAATTACTCATCAGCTGTTTCCGTCAAATCAGTTGTTTCATGCTAGCCTCTACACTTACTCATCAGCTCTTTGGCTGACTTTCAGATGTTTCATTGACCCTTCAGCTCTTATGAATATTTATGCCTTCAGCTCTTGTGATCAGATGTTCACAAGTGCTGATGAAATACTCTTCAGAGATGGTGAACAAATTTTGTCTTCAGTACTTGTGTAAGATTACACATCAGTACTTGTGAGCAAAATTTGTTCTTCAGTACTTATTTATTTGAAAATCATACATCAGTAGTTGTAATCCACCTCACTACATCAGTTGTTTTCAATAAATAATGTACATCAGTACTTTGAGTCATTTTAGTCTTCAGTAGTTATGAAAGAGCTGAAGACTAAATTACTCATTAGTACTTATATTTGACCTTTGCTCATCAGTAGTTGTGAAGTAAGAGCATCAGCATGGTCAAATTACTCTAGCTGCCGCATACCAAGCCTTAGTACCAAATTTTGGAATGTAGCACTATCTAAGGGCTTAGTAAAAATGTCTGCAAGCTCATCAGCACTAGGCAGAAACCTAGGATCAATCAGACCTTTTTCATAGCAATCCCTGATAAAATGATGTCTGATCTCTATATGTTTGGTCCTAGAGTGCTGGACTGGATTTTTAACAATACAAAGAGCTGAAGCACTATCCATTAGTAATGGAGTCTTAGTCTCAGTAATGCCATAATCCAGAAGTTGATTCTGAAGCCAGAGTATCTGAGAGGTACAACTTGCAGCAGCAATGTACTCAGCTTCAGCAGTGGATGTAGCAATTGATGTTTGTTTCTTACTCTACCAAGAAACTAAACAATTGCCTAGGAATTGGCAACCACCAGAAGTGGATTTTCTGGTGACTTTGCATCCTGCATAGTCACTATCAGAGAAAGCAACTAATTTGCAAGAATGCCCAGTTGAATACCAAAGACCTAGTGATTGGGTACCTTGCAGATATCTAAAGATCCTTTTGACTGCAATCAAATGGGATTCTTTAGGTGCAGCCTGAAATCTAGCACAAGCACATGTTGCAAACATGATGTCTCGTCTAGAAGCTGTAAGGTACATCAAGGACCCAATCATACATCTGTAAAGGGTTTCATCAACCGCTTTACCTTTCTGATCTACATCTAGTTATGTGATGCTGCTCATGGGAGTAGAACAGGGCTTACAGGTTTGTAAATCAAACATATTCAACAACTCTTTGGTATATTTGGACTGATGGATGAATATTCCATCATCCTGTTGTTTGATTTGCAAACCTAGAAAGAACTGTAATTCCCCCATAGCACTCATTTCAAATCTTAGCTTCATGAGCTTTGTAAATTCATCACATAACTTTGGATCAGAGGATGCAAAGATGATGTCATCTACATAAATTTGAACAAGGAGCTTATGTTCTCCCACAGTCTTGATGAATAAGGTTTTATCAATGGTGCCTCTAGTGAACTTATTCTCTAGAAGAAAAGTTAGAGTGTCTCATACCGGGCTCTAGGTGCTTGCTTCAGCCCATAAAGAGCCTTATCAAGCTTGTACACCCAATCAGGATGTTTATTATCCTCAAAGCCTGGTGGTTGACACACATAAACCTCTTCTTTTATTTTCCCATATAGGAAGGCACTTTTGACATCCATTTGATAAACTTAAGACTATGAAAGGCAGCATAAGCTAAGAACAGTCTGATTGCTTCCAGTCTGGCCACAGGTGCAAAGGTCTCATCATAATCGATGCCTTCCTCCTGTGCAAACCCTTGAACAACCAGTCTAGCCTTGTTCTTGACAATTTGGCCCTTCTCATCTGTTTTGTTCCTAAATACCCACTTGGTGCCTATAGCACACTTACCTTTGGGTAATGGAACAAGCTCCCACACTTGCTGTTTCTTAAACTGAAGAAGCTCAAGCTGCATAGCTTCCACCCATCCATTGTCTCTTAAAGCAATATGATAGTTCTTTGGCTCTTGCTGACTGATGAAGAGGGCATAGAAGCAGAAGTTGGACAATTGATTCCTGGTTGAAACTCCAGCATGAATATCACCAATGATTTGAGATGTGGGGTGATTCTTGAGCTCTTGATAGACTATGATATCTCTGCAAGTGTTTGTAGACCCATCAGCAGCAACAGATGGTGATGGAGATTCCTGAAACCATGTAGAGGATGGCAGCTCAAACGAAGTAGAGCAAGCAGAAATCTCATCAGCATTTGTAGTGGATGGAGCTGCTGAGGCTACAGGAGCATCAGGTTCAGTGGACTCAGGCAGGTTGTCACTAAACCTGAAGAGGTGAGTATTGACTAGATCATCATCAGTACCACCAGGTGGAGATCTGTTGACAGGCTCAACAGCTGGAGGTTGATAAGGAACATATTGCAGTATGTCCAGATCAAACAACTCCACAGGGTTTTGTGGAATCCTTTACTTTGGAGATTCATTGAACTTAACATGCAGAGTTTCTTCAACCACCTTTGTTCTACAGTTGAAGACTCTATATGCCTTGCAAGTTGATGAATAACCAACAAAATACCCTGCATCCACCTTACTAGCAAACTTCTAGAGTGGGTTGCTAGTGTTGAGAATAAAACATGGAAACCCAAAGGCTCTAAAGAATGAAATCAGAGGAGCCAAATGATGAAGAACTTCATAGGGAGTCTTCATCAACCTCTTATTCACTAAAGCTCTATTTTGTACATAGCAAGCTGTGTTGACAGCTTCAGCCCAAAAGGTTAGTGGCAGCCCTGAGTCAGCCAACATTGACCTTGTGGCTTCAATGAGAGTCCTGTTCTTTCTCTCCACCACTCCATTCTGCTCAGGAGTTCTAGGAATACTAAACTGCCTCTTAATTCCCTTGGACAGGTATAAGTCGTCAAGTGTGTGATTTCTAAATTCTGTTCCATTGTCACTTCTCATACACTTGACCTGTAGGGAATACTGCTTTTCTACAAGTAACACAAAGTTCATTATAGTCTTGGCTGCTTCATCCTTGGAGTGCAAGAAGAAAGTCCATACAAACCTAGAGTAATCATCCACAATTACCAGGCAGTATTTCTTCTTTGCCATGCTCATCACTCTGACAGGACCAAAGAGATCCATGTGCAGGAGCTGCAAGCAGGCAGTGGGCTTTGGTTCTTCTATTGAAGGGAATGAAACTTTGTGTTGTTTTCCTTTCAAGCAAGCAGTGCAGTCATCTTCACACTTGAACTCCTTCAGAGGCAATCCTCTAACTAAACCATAGCTTATCAGCTGATTCATGTTCTTGAAATTAACATGACCCAGCCTTCTATGCCATAGTGTAGACTCTTGAGGAGAGGCCTTGGAGAATAGGAAAGGATGGCCTTTTAGATCTATCTTTTTGGAAATATCTAAGGCATACACAAATCCTGTCCTATTGGCCATCAGGAGAGTGTGTTCATCCAATGCCTTGTCAATCAAACTCAGAACTTTGGATGACAGAATCCGACTGTTCTGGCTTGTGAAAAGGGCAACATGGCCTTGGTCACACATTTGACTGACACTCAAGAGGTTGTACTTGAGATTCTCCACATGGTTCACATCATCAAACCTTATTTCCCCATTGGAAACAAAGCCTTTTCCAATGATGTAACGCTTTGCATCATTGCCAAAGGAAACCAATCCCTTCTTTCCTTGAGAGTAGTTATTAAGAAGGGAGCTGCTTCCTGTCATGTGCATGGATCCTCCACTGTCTACATACCAGATGCTTCTATGGCATGTTGAAGAACCCTGCAAACACAACCATGTGTTAGTTGGTCTTGGAGACCCAAACCTGCTTGGTTTTGGGTCTGTTTTCAGTTACAGGTGCAACACTAACAGTTGTGTTAAGTGTGACAGCCTGAGGTGAAGAAGATGGTGCAGAAGAGGAACCCTTTGGCTTGGACTTCCTTTTCTGTGGTTTCATCACAGGAGCATCTAAGTGGTTGACTCTTCCCACTAGTTGCTGAACCATCATCACTAGCTGTGTCTGATTCTGTGACAAGGCTTTCAGTTCTTCAGACACATTGGGGTTTGCTGATGATGGATCCCTGTGTTGCACCATCTTTTTCTGAGCAACCTCAGCTGTTGCCTGAGTAACCCCTACCTTCTTTTTAGATTTAGCTTTAGGCTTAGGGATTTCAGGCTTGGATGTTGCTAGTACAAACTTGGTTTCAAACTCATTCTTCATTTTATTGATGTCCTCATTGATTTTCTCCTTCTGTTTGAGTTTGGAACCCCTTTTGTACCAGCAATCATCAGTAAGATGATTGAACAAGCCACATATCTCACATGGCTTCTTCTTCATCTTATGCTGATCATCAGCTGAAGAGGATGTAACTACTGAAGACTTGTTCTTCAGCTGTTTGCCATCAGTACTAGCAGTTTTCTTCCTAGTGCCTGCTTTCCTGGTATCCTCTTTAGCTGTCTTCAAACCTTTCCTACTGTTAGTTTTCTTCTCTTTAGTGCTAACAGTATTTGAGGTTTGAACTTCAGATGTTGTCACTTGCTCTGCAGTACCTTCAGTACTTCTAGTGACAACACCTGAGTTGATAAGCCTTTTGGTCATGTGACAGTCAGCATTTGAACCATCAGCTATTGTAGCATCAGCTGATTGGTTTTGGCAGGAGTTAATGTTGACTTTTATCTCTGATGATGCTGATTCAGAAGATAGTAGGACATGACGAGAAGGATTGGTTATTGTTCCCCCCATCAGATTCAACTTCTGCTCTTGAAGTGAAATCTGTAGGAGGAGCAGTGTGATTATAACCAATGCCAAACTTCACATTGGAAGCTGATTGCTTGCTAAGAAGCATTTCAAAACCCTTGCATGATTGCACCCATCGATCACACTCAACTTGGGTGGTTGCAAGAGTTTCCTTGAGGTCTCTGTACTTCTCTAGAAGTACATCTTCCCTAGCTTTATCATCTTTGATTTGGCATTTAAGCTTGTAAATCTCATCATTTTTATCTTTGAGTACAGCCTCAAAATCAGCTTTTCTTTTGGAAATAGTGTGCTCAAGCTCAAGATTTTTATCTATTAAAGCTACATTTGCTTCTCTAATAGAAGCACATGCTGCTATGCATGATTCTGAACAAAGCTTGGCTTTTGCCTCAGTGGATACCTGAGATGAGGCATTCGATGATGACCCCTCAGCAGAATCAAGGGCCATCAGAGCAAGATTTCCAAAAGGTTGGTCACCACCATGTTGACCAGCACCTTGGAGTAGTTGTTCGTGACCAGATAGCTCTTCTGGTAGACTACTCCAGTTAACAACACTTGGGGTGAAAAAGCTATGTTGTTGAGGTTGTGTATGATGATGAGATTGGGAAGATTGAGGCTCAGGAAGAGCATGAGGTGGTTGAGCCGAGGGTGCTTGAGCTTGAGTAGGCTGAGGCATGTAGTAACAGGGGTAAGGATATGGCATATGACCCTGTGGCACAAAATAAGCAGGTGGTGCCTGTGCTTCTGATGGATGGCCAGAACTGGAGGAAGGTTGCCCTCTGTGCTGTGAGCTATTGCTGGGAAAAGTCACAAAGGGTGTAGAGGAGTTAGATCCAGACGATCTACACTCTCTTGCAAAGTGTCCAAGTCTTTGGCACTTGTGACACCTCAACTTGCTCTTGTCAAAACCAACTTTGGTTTTGCCAGAGAGTCCAGGGAATTTCCTACCAATTCTCTTGTAGAACTTTTGAGAGCGGATATTTATCATTGCCATTTGGTTCAAAATATCCATCTCTTCCAGATCATCATCTGGAATCCCTTCAAGTCCTCCATCAGAAAACACAAGTTGTCACCACCACCTCCTGAACTACTAACACCAACAAAAGCTTGTTCTGAGTTGGTAGAGAAATCAATATGCTCATCATAAGAACTTTCTGATGAAGCATATTCTGACTCCTGACTTATCAAGGCAGCATTACCTTGGACAAAGTCATCAGCGAGCTTACCAGAAGTGGACAACTTCCTCTTTTGCTCTATCTCTCTCTCAAAAGTGAGCAGTTTCCCATGAAGTTGGGTGAGAGATAGAGTTTCCAGGTCTGTACTGGAGCGTAGGACAATGGTGTAAGTGTCCCATCTCTCAGGCAGTGACCTGAGGAACCTGTTGTTCATCTGGCTGTTGGAGTACTCTTGTTTGACCATCTTCAGCTCAGAGATCAAACAAGAGAACCGCTCAAACTGCTGGGTCAGAGTCTCACCCTTTCTATATGAGAATGTCTCATATTGTTGGGCGAGGATTTCCCTATTGTTTGCTAAGACCGAATCAGTTCTTCCAAATTGTTCCTTTAGAGCAACCCATAGCTCATGAGCAGACTCATGATGCAAGAGCCCTGAATAAATCTCATTAGGAATAGCCATGGCTAAAATTCCATGGGCTCTAGCATCAATTTCGAACAGCTTTAGATCTTCGTCCGAATATTGTTCAGGTTTCTTCGCAACCTATTCATTAGATTCAGGGACGCTCACCATAGGCTTGTATGGTCCATGCACCACTGACTTCCAACAACCAGCACTGTTGACAGCCAAGTGGTGAAGCATACATCTTTGCCATATGTTATACTCATTCCTAACAAGCATCGGAGGCTTGGTTGAGGAACCAGTATTGTGAGGATCATTAGTTGGTGTCGTCATCTCAAGTTTTAGTCAAAAACAAGTTTAAACAAGACAAACGTAACTCAAAGCCACCAGAGGACCTCAAGATTTCGGCCAGAAACAGCAGAAACTCACTCTCTATGGCTAATTCTTGCAAATTGCTAATTTGATCAAACAGAGAGATCAAAAGAGAAGTTTCAAATGATCAATAGTGAAATCAATCAATGATTAACCTGCTCTGATACCATTTGACAGGATCTTAGCCTCTCGTTTGATCAATCAGATTGGTTTGTAGCGGATTTGGCACGTTAATTAGCAATTATAGCAAGAACGTAAAGATATTGCAAGTAAAAGCACAAACATAGAGAGAGAAAAGAGTTCTGCAAAAAATTAATTGTTCTATTGCTCAACACGTTTCGGCAATTAAAACAGCATGGTTCACCATCCTTTTATAGGTGGCAAAAGGATGGTGAGGATGTCCTTTCTCTGACATCAACAGATTATTAAAATTACAACTGACGGAACATAAAACTACTGAAGATGTCAACAGCTGACATCTTCTTACAAAAGTGTTCCTATCTTTTACAAGTACTGACAAAAGTAAACTACTGAAATCCTACAACGACTGAAGAACAAACTCTTCAGTCGTTTATAACTACTGATACTATAACAGCTGAAGAACAAGCTCTTCAGCTGTTGTACAACTACTGAAACAAAATTACAAAACTACAGAAAGGGAAAACACATCACAACAACTGAAGAAGACTTCTTCAGCTGTTGTGACAAACTCTGAATCTTCAACACTTGGTTCTTCAGACTTGGGCTTCAGATGACGTATCAGCTGATGACTTCAGTAGATGTCATCAGCTGTTGTCTTCAGTCTTTGTCTTCAGACTTTGTGCTTCAGTAGAAGGTCTTCAGTTCTTCAGTTCTTCAGCTTTTGATTCTTCAGTACTTATCTTCAGTACTTGAAGTCTTCAGTACTTGTATGATCAGTACTTCAGACTTCAGTACTTGTCTTCAGTACTTTAGAGTCCTCAGCTGTTGTTCTTTAGTTCTTTGATCTTCATACTTTGATCTTCAGACTTTGTCAGAACAGCTGATGGGAGTCTTCAGTTCTTTGATCTTCATACTTTGATCTTCAGATTTCTTTATTTCTTTCTTAGAGCCAAACGAGGGCCCTTCATACCTAATGCTTCTGAAAGCCTCTTGGACTTGGCTATCAGGGATCACTACCTCTATCCCATAGTCATCTTCAAGACGAAATACCCTGGCAATAGTATCAGCAGTGATGACTATGTCATGACCCTGAATCCTTGCAACTATCCGGGCGGGTGCTGTTCCAACATCGTGCTCAGCTGATCTGCAAAGGTCTCGCATGTCAAGGTCATAGATGATAGGCATATGTGAAATGGCGTAGAAAATGGGAGATTGCCTCAACCATCTGATACAGTCTCTGAATCCCACAACACTTGGATTACCGTCATCAAGCAGAGCCACAATGTTGAACTTGTCGTCAAACTTTAAGTTTGCCATGTCAACTGAAAATGAAACACACAAAGATTAGTTAAAATGATATACACAAAGAAAGATATAAAATCTAAGATTTTGGATAGTTTCTCTTGGCGAAACTGTTGGTCGGCGAAACAGTTAGTTTCTCTGTCAAGAAATCATAGATTCGCTGAAAGGAAAGCATAGATTCGCTGAGTCTTAGGCATTGAGATATGATCATTATTTGTATATTAGTTTTGTTGACAACTTATTTGGTAAGTTCGCATAAAAGAAACTATATTTCACTATTAGTTTCGCTCACTTTTAAACTCAGGAATCCTTATCGGGCGAATCTATAGTTTCGCTGATAGTTTCCTAGCTAAACTGTCACTTGTGCTTGGACAACACAACTTTACAGTTTCGCTCAAAACTATGAACTTTCGTTCAGTTTCACTGAAGGATCTCGCAGTTCCGCTGGACGAAACTGTGACTTTCTAACTTTAGCAAAACAAAAATCAGCGACTAAACTCGTGAAATTAAACCAATTAATGCTAAGACCGAGGTATCCCTACACACCTAATCATATAGCAATGTTTTATTTAACCAAACGAGCACAATGTATGAATATGCACCGAATTGCCGAGAGAAAATAGGTTAAAAGTAAATTCATACTTACGAGACTTTGATCTTCAACTGTGCAATATATACCATCAAGTTTCGCTTCGAGTGAAACTATAGTTTCGCCCGTGTATTTGAGTTGCTCACAGTTGAGCGTGACTGCTGGCGAAAGTACAGTTTCCCTCGGCGAAACTATAGTTTCGTCCATAGTTTCGTCCTTTTTTATATATACAAACATTTGTTAAAATAATTTCCTCACCCCATAATTTCAACTTAAAAGGCAAACAAACAAATAACTAAACAATTATAATATGAACAATTTGTATAAATTAAAATAAAATAAAATGTCATAAAGGATATAGTTTGCATTCTTTTCTTGAAGTTTTTTGATAATCAAGTCTTGGCGAGATTGCTGATATGTTTGACTCTTAAACCCATGCCTTATTCTTTTCAACGAGTGACCTGCAACTGATTTTATCATGTTTTAGATTTAACTAAAGAGGCTCAGATAACTTGGTTCCCACAGACATCTGACAAAGAACTTATCCCGTCATCAAGGTTTATTGAGTGTAATATTTTGCTTGAGTAGTTCATAATTGACACAGATGCATGCATATAATAGCATGATCTTTTGACGAGACATAATAATATACAGACTCAATGATGATATCTCCAGGTCTATACTTTCCTATGATAGTGGAGGTGTATATCTTATTCCAAAAGATGAGAGCCTCAGGTCAATGCTTCCGCATAGCAGAGAAGATCATCTTAGCGTGTGGATGAGAGCTTTAGGTCAATGCTTTTGCATAGTAGAGAAGATCATCATTCCAGGTCAATGCTCACGCATAGCAGAGGTGATAAACACGCATTTATTATACATAATATATAATTAGGGCTAAGAGATATTATACCCAACAAAGACTTAGAACAGACTTAAGACAAAAATCAACCACTCTCAACCAAGTTTTGACGAGACTTGTATCATTGTGCAAGCCAAAATGTCAAGAGAATAATCCTTATCACCGAGTTCTTGATCTTTAGTTTAGCTGCACGATTATTGTTTACTTCGATTTCAGACTGAGGCTACCATGCATATCTCATCAGATGCCATTGACCTCTTTTTAACTTATTTTTCTGGGGTTCCTGAGAGAACAAAAATTGGAAAACAGTTTAAAAGTATGTTCTCCCCCTAAATTTCTATTTGCCCTCACGGGGATAGAAATTTATTTAGTTTTCCATGTAGATAAAAATAAAGATAAAATAAAATTAAAAAAATAATAATAAAATAAGAAGGAATATGGGATATAAAAAATTAACTAACAAATGTAAAAGAAGGAAAAATTACTTACAAAAGCAGGACATTTTATTTAGGAAAAGAGATTTTCAGATTGATATTAGACCCAACATAGAGATCAGTTCATAAAAACGAAGTTTGTCAAATGTTTTAGTGAAAAGAGCTGCTCTTTGATTTTTAGTATCAATTGGAATAATATCAATAAACCCCTTTTCCTGAGCATCTCGGATTGCATGAACCCTTGTTTCAACGTGCTTGGTTCGAGTGTGATGAATTGGATTTTTGGCAATTCCAATGGCAACTTCATTATCACAGAAGAGTGGTGTATGAAGAAAATTGATGCCATAATCCATCATCTGATGTTGGATCCAAAGCACTTGATAGCAGCAGCTTGAGGCAGCAACATATTCAGCTTCACCTGTAGATAAAGATACAGTTGTCTACTTCTTGCTTTGCCATGAAACAAGACAATCCCTAAGATACTGGCATCCATCGGTGACTGATTTCCTGTTCATCTTGCAACCTCCGTGATCACTGTCAGAATAGGCATGCAAATCAAAGTTTCCTACTTTAGGATACCAAAGGCCTAAATGGGAGGACCCTTTAAGATACCAAAGATATGTTTAATAGCCTTTTCATGAGATTCCTTCCAATTTGCTTAATAACGGGCACAGTAGCACACGACGAAAGTAATGTCCGGATGACTCGCGGTGAGATACATGAGAGACCTAATCATAGAACGATAATGATGAGCATCGACGGGTTTCCCATTATCATCTAGAGTTAAGCAAGTTTGAGCAGTGAATGGGTAAGTTCAGGAGAAGCATCATCCATCTTGAATTTCTTGAGAATCTCCAGAACATAGTTTTTTTGATGAATCAGAATGCCATCAGGCTTTTGTTCAACCTGTAATCCAAATAAAAAGCATAACTCCCCCATCATACTCATTTCAAAGCGATCCTTCATCACTTCTTCAAACTCTCTACATAGTTCCTTATTGGTTGACCCCAAAATGATGTCATCAACATACACTTGAACGATCAGCATTTCACCCTCAACTTCTTTCTTGAATAGTGTCATATCTATGGTGCCACGAGAAAAACCTTTGCTGAGCAGATATTGTGTCAAGGTTTCATACCAGATACGAGGTGCTTGATGTAATCCATATAGGGATTTATCAAGCTTGTACACCTTATTTGGGAAATCTGGATCCTCGAAACCTGGAGGCTGACAAACATATATCTCCTCATCAATGTTTCCATATAAAAATGCACACTTCACGTCCATTTGAAAGACCTTAAAGTTCTTATGAGCGGCGTGAGCAAGAAAGATTCTGATAGCTTCAATGCGAGCAACCGGAGCAAACACTTCAGTATAATCGATACTTTCCTCTTGAGTGAATCCCGAAACAACTAGCTAGATTTGTTCCTGATAATGACTCCTCGATCATCTGGTTTGTTCCGGAAGACCCATTTAGTTCCAATGGGAAACTTATTTGGAGGAAGATCAACCAGTTGCCAAACCTTGAGTTTTCTGAATTGCTCAAGCTCCATTTGCATAGATTTGACCCAACTTGGGTCCTGAAGTGCTGCTGTGACATTCTTAGGTACAACTTGAGATAAGAAACATGCATAGAGACATTCATTTATCAATCCATATTGACTCCGTGTCCTCACACCATCAGTAATAGAACCAATGATGTAGTCGTGTGGGTGGTCTTTTAGGGTTTTGAAATTGGTCTTAAGGGTTAATGGGTTTGATTGAGTTAAAGAGTCAATTTAGGATGGTTGGGAAGGGGAAGATGGTAGTGATTGTGGGTGAGGTGACTCTGAAATTGGATGTGCTGGAGGTGTGAATAGGATATCAAATGGGGATAGAGGGTCATTTGGTGGTTGTGGGTGAGGATAGGGTTGTGGGGGTGATTGTGGCTGTGGTTCAGGTGGAGGAATTATTTGCACACTGGGTTGAGGAACAACATCATCATCAAATATTGCAAGATTGAATGATATGAAGACAGTGTTAGAGCCATAAAACCATTCTGGGTCCGACCCCATGTTTGGTGAATTTGACTCTTGCCAATCAACATAGAAGGATTCCTACACATTGCGTGTTCTTTTATTGTACACACGGTATGCCTTTTGTGAGGAAGAATAGCCAACAAAGAAACATTCATCAGAAAACAGCACCAAACTTTGACTCTGTGCTTGCGTATTCAACAAGGTACATGAGCAACCAAATGGACGAAAGAAGTTAATCAAGGGTTTCCGTTTATGAAGAAGCTCATATGGAGTCTTCATCTTGTCTTTTACAATAAGCACCCTGTTTAGTACATAAGATGCATAATTAACTGCTTCAGCCCAGAAGATAATTAGAAGCTTTGACTCAATCAGCATAGTTCTTGCTGCTTCGATAAGAGTACGATTCTTTCTTTCAGCGACACCATTTTGTTGAGGTGTCCTTGCAGCACTAAACTGTCTGAAAATGCCCTTGCTTGCATAGAGTGAGTCAAATATATGGTTTCTGAATTCGGTTCTATTGTCACTTCTGCGATACACTCAATAGGTTGAATGTTAGTTCTGGAACGTAGTTCACTTTCTCCAGAGTCAATGAACCATTTGAGACTTCGCCTTGACCAATCATCTCTCCACCTTTCTTGTCTCCAGCAAATGCAGCATATCCTCCATTTATTATCCAATAGTTGGTGAGAAGATCCTTCAACCCGATCATATGCATTGAACATCCGCTATCGACATGCCAAGCATTGATAACATTTGGAAATAAGCTAGAAACTTTTCAAAAAGTTTGAGTCTGTAAGTCTTACTGAAGCTTCATTTGAACATTCATCATTTTCATTAACACAAGCATTGATAACATTTGGAAATAAGCTAGAAACAATTGATGATGAATGAGACGGACTAGAACTAGAACTACAAAAGCCACTGTCTGAAACAGACTGGGATGCAAAACTACTTAAACTAGTGTCTTTCAAAGACGTTTTGGAATCACAAAAGCTATGACTAGAGCTGCCCAAAGCACTACTAGTACCGTAACCATAATCCTCTCGAATATCCTTATGATTCACTCCTTCTAGACCTGCATGAAAACTTTTAGTATCATTCTGAATCAAATCATTCATTGGATGTGTGTGTTCATGATTTGAACGTGAACATGAGCTTGGATCTTAGGATTCATATTGATGATAACAAGAATTCAAATATTAGATGCTAAAATATAAATAATGATGATCATGATGAAGAACACAATGATGTTGAATGTTTAATGTTTATTGATCTAATGTTGAAATCATTATTCAAAAGAATGATGATATAATGTTGAAATCATCATCCATGAGGGATGATGATATATTGTTGTTGGTGATAAACCCTAATTCACCCTAACATGTGGTGAATTAGTCACACTTTACAAAGATGACATAGGTTAATATATATACTAGTCTAGTAATTAAAATAATTACAAAATAAACCCTAGACTAATATTTTGTTGATTTCCTGCTTCAAGTCTTCAACTTTAATACTATTGAAATCTTCAATTTCTTCCAAGGTAGAATTCCCAACAATACTCCCCCTAAATTGTAGATTTCCAATGTGAGTTTAAGCTTGATCTTGTTCTTGTTGAATAGTTATCCAAAGTTGAGAAATATGTCGTTGATGCGGAAGCGAGGTCTTCAAAACTTTGGAAAAAACCTTTTTTTGTTTTTGTTGTTGAGAGCCCAAATTTGTTTTGATGATCATAAGCCCAATCTTCAACACTTGAGCCCAGTTCCAACTAACGTTTTTGTTTAATAATGGAGCCCAAGAAACAAACCCAATTGTGTTCTCAAGCCCATTTGCAACACAAGGTTGCAAACCCTTGTTTATCCGAGAAACCCTAATTAGGCAGCCACATTCTCGAGGCAGCCTCTTTCATTCGCTTTCTTGCAAGATCCGCATCGGATCTTGTATTGTTGAATTGATTGTTGATGAAATTGCTATTGTAGCATTATGTTGATGAATCCAAATCATTGGATTTATCATGAAGAACACACTAACTTTTTCTCTAAGTTTTCTTTTGATCTTCAATAATTTTAGCAATCTAACCATGAAATCTCATCAAAATCAATATGAATCCACAACTCTCGCTCTGATACCAATTGTGTGTTCATGATTTGAACGTGAACATGAGCTTGGATCTTAGGATTCATATTGATGATAACAAGAATTCAAATATTAGATGCTAAAATATAAATAATGATGATCATGATGAAGAACACAATGATGTTGAATGTTTAATGTTTATTGATCTAATGTTGAAATCATCATTCAAAAGAATGATGATATCATGTTGAAATCATCATCCATGAGGGATGATGATATATTGTTGTTGGTGATAAACCCTAATTCACCCTAACATGTGGTGAATTAGTCACACTTTACAAAGATGACATAGGTTAATATATATACTAGTCTAGTAATTAAAATAATTACAAAATAAACCCTAGACTAATATTTTGTTGATTTCGTGCTTCAAGTCTTCAACTTTAATACTATTAAAATCTTCAATTTCTTCCAAGGTAGAATTCCCAACAGGATGAGTTGTAGGCATAGGTGAATAGCAATAAGTACTTGGAGGAGGATTAACATGAGTGGTTTCATCAAACCCCAGCTCTTTTTTAAGTCTAGCCCCCATTTACTTCTTGAAAAGATCCTCATGTTTCATCCCAGATATCGTCCATTTTTCAAGCTTAGTTTTTAATTTGCTTGTTTCAAACTCAGCAAGAGCTACACGCTCAGTTAACGACTCAATTTCAACATTTCTTGCCAAAAGATTTCTCTTTAAATGTTCATTTTCTTTTAAAGCCTCATTTAATTTGATAAAATATTTAGACTCATTTATTTTAAGTTCCTTATTTATTTGTTTTAGCTCCTTTTCATTTTCTAATAATAACCTATTGGGTTTATAAACACCAAATAATCTAATTTTACATGGAGAAGAACACATATCCTGAATTAACTCATAAGGAAGACCCATGACCAATCATTCGGCGGCTAGGGCCTTTTCATACTAACAAACTGGGGTGTTCTTCTTCCTTTCTTTATCCTCCTTCTTATCAGCTTCCATGCTGGCTCTCTGATCTTCACCTGCTTCCTCTTTTAACTCTTCCTTTGTCTCCAGCTTTACCTCCTTTTTCTCAACCCGTTCTTTTTTTCCACATTCTTTATCTTCTTCAACCTTCTGTTCTTTAAATTTCTCAAACTCCCTTTCTTCATCCTTACCTTGTTCCCTGACACTACCATCACAAGTTTCTTCCATAACCTCATCCTTGAATCACTAAAAGGGTCAAACTCTTTTACTGACTCGTCCTCATCCTTACTACCTCAGCTACTAACTTTTGATTGATCTTTTCCTCTGTTTCTGTAATATCTGCACTACAGTCAAAGTTGGAAATTAGGGATGTTTCTTTCTTTTGCTTGGCTTCTTCCTTTTCTAAAATTTGGATAACCTTTGAAGTTCCAGTCGTTCCTGGTTCATTGATGATTGGAGATGGACATTCTTTTTTAAAGTGACCCAACTGTTTTCAATTGAAACATCTCAACTTTGACTTATCAAAACCAATCTTGGAATTTTGGTTATGATTGCCAAAGTTCCTTCTTCCAGTACGCTCCATAAATCTCCTTGCACGTAGTGTGAGCATGGCCATTTGCCGTTGAATATCAGTTTCCCCTAAATCATCAGGATCCACCTGATACATGTCTTCAACCGTCATTCCCTTACCCTTGAGCTCTCCAGCAACTAAGGCTTCATAACTATGAACAAACATCCCAAATAATGCCATGGTATCAGAAGGAATTTGAGTGGTGACAGATGTCTTTGAGCTTGAACCAACACTTGTAGATCCACCGCTTGCTTTGTCGGACATACCAATTCCTGTAGATCCACCATAAGCTTCACCATACATAGTTAAGTTTGCCGTGGATGAAATCAATGCAACATTTTGTGGATATACTGTGGCTGGCACTAAGGATTGATTGTATTCCCTTCTCTTCAGATTGAACTTAAAAGATTTTAGTTTGTTGATTACATCCATAAGCTTGTAATCAGCAAAGTTTCTCTCCTGCTTCAACATTCTCATTTGTAAGCTCCACTGGGGTGGGAGAGAATCTAAGAGCATGGTCACCTGCTCATGATTGCCCAACTGCTCATCATACTTCTTTAGAGTGCTTGAGACTGACAAAAATCGATTGGTAAGATCAGTAAGGCTTTCATTCTTATGTCCAACAAGTGAATTAAACTCCTCAGCTTGGGCTTTCTTGTCCTACTTTAGATCTTTATTTCCATAATAGAATTCATATAAGGCATCATACAAAGACTTTGCACTTGTGTGCTCAGCAAAACGGTTGTATATGTCTTATGATAAGCATAAGGTCAAGGCCCTGAAAGCTTTCTGATCACGATTGATGAGCTTAATATCTCTTTCAGAGAAGGTTGAGGAGTCAGTGTTCACCCTAGTCTGTTCCCCAACAGTCACCGTTCGAGTGTGTGGACCTTTCATTATAGATTCCCATTGATTATGATCCATGTAAAAGAAAAAGGCGTTCAAGCATTGCTTCCAATCTTCAAAATTGTCTCCGTTTTTAAGCCTCGGTGGCCTATTTGGTGCAACAGTCTCTAAATCAGAGATGGTAATGTTGGTTGATGTCATATTCAAAGTAAGAGATAGATTGCTGAACTTCAGTAGATTCGCCCGTAGATTCGCGGTAGTTTCGCCAGTAGATTTGCTTGGCAAACGGGCAGCATTTTTCCAAGGGAAATGCTTTAAAACTTCTAGTTTCGCTCATAGAATCGCCAAAACTAGTAGAACTTTCGTTCTAAGACAAATTCGCCTGCACTTTCGCTTGTTAGCTCGGGTAAGTAAGGTGAACTTTCGTTCAAACTGTGTAGTTTCAATGGAATCCATTGAAAATTCAGTAAATCACTATAGATAGTAGTTTTGCTAGAAACAGAGCTAGTTTCGCTGGTTGCAGAACTAGTTTCGCTGGAAGCATAAAATAGTCTGTTCGAACTGAAAATCAATCTGAAATCACCTAAATCACTATGAATTGGTGATTGGATGATTGGAATAGCTTCCTATACTCAAACAAAGTATTTTTGAAAAGGTTTTCAAGCCAAAACAACACTCTAATGATCTGAAATGGATGAAACATTGATTTCTATCAAAAACCCTTTTAAAACCCAATCAATGAACAAATCAAGAGCACTAAGGCTCTGATACCATATTGTTGATCTGTGAATCCAAGGATCTCAAATCAGGAATTATTAGTATTAAATTAATCAAATTAATGATCACGGAATTATCATTAATTGAAGTTCAATTGTATTTATGGTGATCGATGAACACAAACACAAAAACACAGTAAACGCAAACTCAATAATTATTCAAACGTATTTCATTAATTTTCAAGTAATGATTACAAAAGAATAATTATAAATCACTATGAACAATGATTTCTGTGAATCGAGTAATGTTGTTGTTGATGTGACGGCGGTTAGGGTTGCTCGATGATGTAACTCTTGATAGCCGTAATATTGATTGATTGTGTTCCCCAAGATGTGAAACCTAGGACTCGTATTTATAGATGATTTGAGTCGGTTAAGGAAACACCGAATCTCTTGGGATTTGTTATTGATTGTGTTGACTTGTTTGACTTCTTGGTATTTGCAATCGCACAAGTATAATGTTCTTCCGCAGGAGTCTTGTCATCCGCAGAACTTTTGTTCTTCCGTAGATGAATTGGTCTTCTGTAGAAGTGTTGTTCTTCCGTAGCAAATCCTTCTTCCGTAGGAGTACACTTCATGGTCCTTGGTCATCCGCAGGAACATTCACTTGGTCATTTGGTCTTGTAAGAAACATATCTACGGATTAACAATCATGTTCATCTGTAGATGTTTCTTACACTTGGTCAATTTCAGAAATTCTTTCAAGTATATTGTTTTTCCCTGAACAGTCACAAATCAACACACATATATATATGGGGTTAACCTATAGATTCAATGCACATATACATATATATTTTGACTGTTACAAGTATTAATTACAAGACTTGATTCAAGTACTAAGCCTATACAAAATGATCTAGACCTATACACTCTAGATCTAACAATACTCCCCCTTAGGCTTAGCTCCTTGTAATCAGTCCTTCAAAACTGCAAGCTCCTTGACTCTTGATATGATTTTGTTGTAGAAGTAAGATACAACAGCCTTTTGATCATCATACTTGTATTTGATCTCCATTTTGCTAATCTTCTTCAGAGTCTCGAAGCCAAGTCCCAGAACATCCTCCTCTGTAGTGAGTGTCTCCAAGACTTTGTCATTCTTCACTACTTCAAGTTCATCTTGTTCGGAGAGTCGAAGTTCTGTGACTTCATCATACTCTGTTCCCTTCAGCAAGCCTGCATTGTGTCTGCGTCGTTTGTAGGCCTTTGCATAAAGTTTGTCAATCACTTGTATCATGTGAACATGCAGGAACAGATCATTTTGAGATGATTCATCAATTAGCTTCAGAAAGAATTTGTCATGAAGATAGGAAGTGTAGCTCGGATGAAGCAGCTTGATTTCCGCAGGATCAAAGATCCTGATCCTTTCAGCTCGTTTGTTCTCTGCATTCCTCAGCAGCACCAGTTCTTTTGTCCTCTCTACATATCCCCATTCAGTGATAGGAAGAGTGTATTGAGTCCTTTCAATGTGCTTGATGGCTGCTGAGATTCTATTGTTATAGCCAACCCTCTTTAGAAATTCATCATCTACTGATTCAGAAGCATTGGACTTGTATCTTTTCAGCCCTTTAATTCTTCTTTTGTGCAAGTCATCATCTCTCTTAGCTTCTATCAGCACATCATCTTTGAACTTTGTTTTCAGTTTGCCCACTATGCTTGAGAAGTCCCTGCCCCTTGGATGTATTGAGTGATTGGTAATACTAAGGCTTTGCAGGTCTTTGAGATCACTCTCAGGTAGGCATAGTAATGGAAATACATCATGGAAGTATTCAACTCTTCCTGATGTCCTTTTGATCACTGCACAATCCCACTCTTCATCATATTTCCACACCATGATCTTGTTTTCTTCAGCTGAGTTGGGAGTTGTGAGATAATCAATCAACTGAATCAGAGTTGACTTCTGATCAGTGATTTTTCTAACAGTAGTACCAAGGGGCCATACCTTTCCTGGGATGACTTCCCTTGGTTCTCTGATGAGTTTGTCCTTTGCTTTATGCTGATCCTTTGGTTCAACAATTACTGGATCAGCAGCAAGTTGGCTTTGTTGGTCATGAATTGGATGTGGAGCTATGGTTCTGAATTTGACACCAGTATCTAGTTCCACTGACATCACATGCTCCATCATCCTCCGCAGTTCTCCAGTAGATCTGCCTTTGAGCTCATGCGGTTTGTAATTGTGACCTTATAACCAACATGTCATATTGTACTATGTTAGTTTAGCTGTGTCACAGTGGCCCAAGTCTTTCTTGATTTTCTCTACTGACTAAAAGACTGTGAAGGCTTCATAATCACAGTTTGGGATTATGAATCTGGCAAGTTCAAATTCTTTCAGCACATTCTTCATTTCAGTAGAATTCATCCTCTCAACCATGTCATAAGGAAAACCATGGTTGATGAGGGTCATGAACATGCTTGAATCAGGCCTCTCTTCCATAATATCTGCTGTGGTTAGAAGATCATCGGCCTTTCCTTTCTGTTGATCAGTGGGGGACTCCATCCTAGTCAGCTCCTCCCATTCTTTTTCACTTTCATCATCATCTCCGGATGATACCTTCACAGTAGAGACATCTACTGAAGGTGCAGGTTCAGGAGATGGAAGCTTTTGCCTTTTTGGAGAGGCTTCTTCTTCAGATTTCTTTGTGATTGCACCCAAGTATTGTCTTTTCCGGGTATAAAGCATCAGTTGCTTTGGAGCTTCAGCTGAAATTTTGATTGTTCAATACTTAGGGCCACTTTTGTTTTCAGATCAGATATCTTCCTTTTCAGTTCCTCTATCTCTTCATCCTTTTGTTTTATCAGCTGAGCTTTATCACTTTGCTCAAATTTCAGAGATGCCTGCAACTCTTGTTCTTTTTGTAAGAGTGCATCAATCACTTCATTGTTGATTATTGCATCCTCTCTCAGCCTTTTCAGACTTACATCTTTCTTCATTAGCTCTTCATCTTTCTCTTGAATGATGCCTTTCAGCTCTTGTATTCATTGCTTTTGCTTATTTGATTTGAGTACTAACTTGTTGTACTCAGCAACCAAAAAGCTTTTGCTCACAGGAATGTCACTATCACTTAAATCATTTTCATGATATGCAATGACATCCTCAATACATCCTTGTTGGAATTCCCTTTGCTCATCAGCAGTTTGATTTTCTTTCATTAGAGATATGGGTTCGGTATTGTCTGATGGCACTTGTTCTTCAGTATGAGTGGGAGAGATGGGAATAGTGCTAGCTTGAGATAATATCTCAGTCTCTCCTGAGTGTACAGAGTGCACAAACTCAGTTATCTTAAGAAGTTCAGTGTTGGCACTTTCCGGTGATGTATGTTTTGGTGATTCTGGTGGTGGTTGTACTGGGGATGGGATTTGTAGTGGAGAGAAAGGTTAAGTGTGATGTGAGGATGAATGAGAAGGTGATGGTGATTGTTGTTGAACTGGTGAGATTGGCTGGGTGTTTTTGGTGGAAGATGAAGAGATTAGTAGTAGTGATTCATGGTGATGGATTGGTGATATTGGTTGGGTGTTGATGCTGGCTGGTGATTGAGGTAGATGAGGGGGTGTTTGGCTTGGTGATTGTTGTTGGAGTGGTGGAGTGTGGATTGGTGAGTGAGATGCTTGTGCAGAATCAGCAGATGACTCTGCGTCATCTTCCCAGATCAGTCCTTGTGGTATATATGCATTAGTATCCACCACATGTGCAAACATAGGCATGTCAGCACCCTGGTACTTCCCACTAAGTTTGTTCAGCACTGATTTTCCCAAATGTGCTTGCACAAACACTTCTCCAACTCTGTTAAGCCTTGGAAGTTCTGAATTGATCACTAGTTGTAGAAATCTTGGGAACATGTACATTTTGTCGTTTCTTTGAAGTTTGACTTGTTCACACAGACAATTGAAGATATACTTGGAGTAGTTATAAGTTCTACCCTCGAATATCCCAATGATTCCAGATGATATGTGCTTAGAGAATCTGTCGAGCCCTGACTTCCTGTTGGATATGCACTTCAGGTAGGTATGGCGTAAGAATCGATAAGGTTTGCATAGCCTACCCTTCTTTATCTCCCCTTTCTCATAATCTCCATCGTACCCCATCAGGTTGAACACCTTCTCAATGTATTCATTCTCTAATACATCAGGCTGCCCAACTTCTCGATCACCCAATTCCAGACATCTTCTTAATGTGTTTTCATTGATTCGAATACGATCATTCAGTATCTCAGCAGCAATCACTTCCTCATCACCTCGTTGTTCAACCCGTGCTGAGTTCCAAAAGTCGATTATGTGTGCCTGATGGATCACAGGCTCTGCCGTTAAGGCGTAGAAGAGCTTGGACCGCCGAAGATATCTTATGATATCTCGACATCCTTCAGCCGCAGGATCATTAGCATTTAAGAACGTGCACACATTGTGTTCTTTTGCGAATCTGTTTGCCATCTGTAAACAACAATGAAAATCGAGTTAGCATACATGAATTTGAATCGTTTTAATGGCAATAACCGATTAACCAGTTTCGTACTGATGTTTAGAACATGATTTACCTTCGCAATAATGATAATCGATTACTGGATAATGTTGATTATGTTTTTCTTGGAACAATTTTTGAAAGTTTGAATGAGGGGGAAAGTGGGCGATTTTCTAGGTTAAAACTGAAAAAGTGCTCTGTAAAATTGATTAATGAATTCTGAGTCAGTCACCTTATTTATAGTCGAACATATTAATTTCTTTTATTAATTATGTTGGGCCCACTTTCCATTTATCCATTCGTATACCAAGTTTTATTTTGAATGCATTACTTTTCCGTAGAACATCTGCGGAACCTTAACATCTGTGGATGCCTTTACATCTGCGGATGCCTTAGCTCAAACTGCATCTTTCTACTGAAACAGAAATTTCCCTAATACTTCTACGGATGAGAAGTATTACTGAAACTTCTGCGGAAGTTAAAGTTCTTGTTAAAAACTTTAAATGTATGTTTACTGAGTAGAATCAAGTGTTGATGTTGGACATTGTTGACTTTATTTGCATGGAAATTAAGTACAAGAAAGCACGTGTCCTGATGTCCAATTCCTTCACACCGATTTAACTTGTTTTTATTGTTTTTCATGCATGAGCTACTCCCCCTAAATTTGTGATTAATGTTAAACTGTTGCATTCATCATAAATTTAAGTTTTAAACAAGCATGAAAAGACATATGACCATCTGAATGAGAGAAAAGCAGTTAGGAGGACAAATTAAACCTTTGACTTAAACAATTGCATGCATGCAAATAGAGGGATCATACTACAACTCTTGGTTTCTGCGGATGTTGATTATTTGATCTACTCGACATCTAATTGTAAGTATATAGATCCACTTAAATTCATACATGAGTAATGTATCAACTAGGCATGCCTTTTATCATGTTTTGAAGTTTGTTAGTCAGTACCCGTCATATACTCCATATTCAGTTTGTCATTAGAGTATGTCTTCCGTAGGTGAGACAAATCACTACTTTTTCACACTTAATGACTATGTACATTAAGTTATAAGTTCTATCTTGAGACATATTGCGGTCTCATGAATGCCTTGTTGTTGAAGTTCTGTGACTTGATGTACAATTGAATACAAGTGATTCTTTTTAGAGCTGAGATATGATCTTCATAGTCACCAGGTCTTTACTTTCATAAAACAAAGGTGAATTTAACCCAGGTCTTTGTTTACACAAAACAGTGGCCCAAGTCTTTCTTGATTTTCTCTACTGACTGAAAGACTGTGAGGGCTTCATAATCACAGTTTGGGATTATGAATCTGGCAAGTTCAAATTCTTTTAGCACATTCTTCATTTCAGTAGAATTCATCCTGTCAACCATGTCATAAGGAAAACCATGGTTGATGAGGGTCATGAACATGCTTGAATTAGGCCTCTCTTCCATAATATCTGCTGTGGTTAGAAGATCATCGGCCTTTCCTTTCTGTTGATCAGTGGGGGACTCCATCCTAGTCAGCTCCTCCCATTCTTTTTCACTTTCATCATCATCTCCGGATGATACCTTCACAGTAGAGACATCTACTGAAGGTGCCGGTTCAGGAGATGGAAGCTTTTGCCTTTTTGGAGAGGCTTCTTCTTCAGATTTCTTTGTGATTGCACCCAAGTATTGTCTTTTCCGGGTATAAAGCATCAGTTGCTTTGGAGCTTCAGCTGAAAGTTTTGATTGTTCAATACTTGGGGCCACTTTTGTTTTCAGATCAGATATCTTCCTTTTCAGTTCCTCTATCTCTTCATCCTTTTGTTTTATCAGCTGAGCTTTATCACTTTGCTCAAATTTCAGAGATGCCTGCAACTCTTGTTATTTTTGTAAGAGTGCATCAATCACTTCATTGTTGATTATTGCATCCTTTCTCAGCCTTTTCAGACTTGCATCTTTCTTCATTAGCTCTTCATCTTTCTCTTGAATCCAAGGATCTCGAATCAGGAATTATCAGTATTAAATTAATCAAATTAATGATCGCGGAATTATCATTAATTGAAGTTCAATTGTATTTATGGTGATCGATGAACACAAACACAAAAACACAGTAAACGCAAACTCAATAATTATTCAAACGTATTTCATTAATTGTCAAGTAATGATTACAAAAGAATAATTATAAATCACTATGAACAATGATTTCTGTGAATCGAATAATGTTGTTGTTGATGTGACGGCGGTTAGGGTTGCTCGATGATGTAACTCTTGATAGCCGTAATATTGATTGATTGTGTTCCCCGAGATGTGAAACCTAGGACTCGTATTTATAGATGATTTGAGTCGGTTAAGGAAACACTGAATCTCTTAGGATTTGTTATTGATTGTGTTGACTTGTTTGACTTTTTGGTATTTGCAATCGCACAAGTATAATGTTCTTCCGCAGGAGTCTTGTCGTCCACAGAACTTTTGTTCTTCCGTAGATGAATTGGTCTTCCGTAGAAGTGTTGTTCTTCATGGTCCTTGGTCATCCGCAAAAACATTCACTTGGTCATTTGGTCTTGTAAGAAACATATCTACGGATTAACAATCATGTTCATCCGTAGATGTTTCTTACACTTGGTCAATTTCAGAAATTATTCCAAGTATATTGTTTTTCCCTGAACAGTCACAAATCAACACACATATATATATGGGGTTAACCTATAGATTCAATGCACATATACATATATATTTTGACTGTTACAAGTATTAATTACAAGACTTGATTCAAGTACTAAGCCTATACAAAATGATCTAGACCTATACACTCTAGATCTAACATGATCCATTGATGATTGACAACAGTGCTAATGATAACAAATGACAATCAAATCCTTCTAATACACAATCCAAACAATAATCTATGAAAGAGTTTCAATATAAAACCATTTTAAGCAAAGAACAATCAAACAACAAAGCTCAAAGATAAGAAACAGATGATTCCAGCTAACAAACACAATAAGAACAATAATGCAAAAGTGTATACTCAAATTAGCATTGTGCAAAAATTACATAACCGATTACAAAGTTTGATATATATAGAAATGATAGTTTCGTTGACAATTTCGCTGGGTAGCGAAATTGTCCTGGCCGAAACTACAGATTCACCCGGCTGCGAAACACAGTTTTGCCGGGTGACTTAAGTCAGCTGACTACCAGTGAAACTATAGTTTCGCTGGTAGTTTCGCTAGGTCAGTGAAACTTCAACAAAAACCAAAACTAATAACTATTTACATACAATAAAGAAAACTAACATCAAACCTATTACAAGTAACGCAAAATAAACAAACTAACTAAGGTGACTCCAACCTATACTTGGTCTTCAAGGCTACAAATAGCATAATACCGTAATCCTTTATAAGCTTTTGAACAATCAATACAAACAAGCAATTATCATTCAAGCATTCAATCACTAGCAATCATACACACACTAACACACACTGATATCATAGCATTAATCATGGATTTCTGTACCATGATTATTGTTTGTTGAATACAATATTACAACCTATTATTATATTTTTTAAAGATTTGAAAAGATCCTTGGTGAAATCATCAACCTGTTTTCTTGTTCTTAAGTTCATAAACCTGTTTTTTGTTTATTTCATCAGGTGGTATCAGAACCTTTGCTTAAATCAAACACTGATTTTTGATCCTCTCATTCAACAACATAATATCTGTGGTTCATTAGCTTCAAAACACATTTTGAGCTGAAAATCATCACAAATGCCTTCTTCTACTTCAAACATATATCAAATGTGTAAAACATGATTTGTTAATCTGCTTTTGTACATTTTATGAAAGAACTTGTGTGTTTAAAGCTCAAAACATCATTAATACATTGGTTTCAAATGTGTTCATCACATAACTCTTAAAACTCATCGCTTTCTTCGGGTATTCTCGATAAAACAGTACACAAGTATTGTTTTATCAGATTTTCATCAAAAAAACACTCATTTTAATACTTTGAATTCATTTATTATATTTAAACATCAAATTCGAGTTTTTCTACACTGAAACAGGCATTTTATCATCTTCAAACAACAAATCAATTGTTGTTCTATTGAAGTTATAACAACCACAAACAAACCCTAGGGTAAAACCTAGTTTTTGTTCATTCAAACCTTCACAATCTCCGGTGATTGTGTTGGTTCATCATTCAAAAACAAAGAAGAAACACATTCTTCTTTTGAACTTTCTAGAAAAAGTCACTTTTTAATCATCAAAAGTTAACTTTCTAAACAAAATAATTGTTTTTAGGGTTTTTGACTTTTTAACCGGATTTATTAAAGGATATTTACTATTTTGTCTGATTTGACATCCTCAACAGAATATTCATTAATTAATTACAAATTAATTAAGTTTCTTTATTCGGCAAAATTAAAAGTGACATAAACATAAAACAAATCCTAGTGATTTTAGAATAAAAACAAATTTGGCACCGAGCTAAATACATAAACAAATTTGACTTAAACCGTTAAGTTAAAATTTAACAAACATGTCTGATGAATTTCAGGATGAAATAGTGGTCTTAAACCACCAAGACTGATTAACAAAGCAAATTTCAAACAATAGAAAATTATGTTTAGAAACTGGATTATATTCCAAGACCTGGACCTATGGACATCCATAATCGAGGGACCATACATTTGTGTGACACTTGGTCCAGATTAAAACACACAAAAACCAGTGAGCTTGAAAAGCATAGCTGGTGATGAACTCAAGAAGGTGAAAACAGACATGAAAACATACAGTATATTGGCAATGACTTTGCCATTTGAAATTTTGACAAAGGTTGAACATTTCAAAACAACACATGAACTTTGGAAGGTACTTCACACTATGTGTGAAGGAAGTGAGGAGATAAGGGTAATCAAAGAGGAGAAATTGAGGACCCAATATTAGACCTACCACCATGTTTCAAGGTGAATCAATTCCACACCAGCTTTATAGATTCGTTCAACTAGTAAATGAGATGATTGTTTATGGTCTCAAATACGAGTCTGTGGAAATCAACAAAAAGATGTTGCACACGCTGCTAGAGAGCTGGACTTAGTCAGTGTCTTTGATGAAAGTAACATTGGATCTTGAAGCATTATCTCTAGAAGTGTTGGACAAAACAAGTGTTTTAGGAAGGATAATGCTTGCCACAATCAAACATAATGTGTTCTAACATTCAAACAATCAATAACTAACAGATTAGCATCACTAACATTCATAACATACACTAATTATTGTTTAAATTTCCTTTTCAGGTTTGTAGATAAAAGAAATTATGACAAGTGTGTGTAGCGGATGAAGAAGTGCCCACAGCGGGTGACTAAGTGTATGCAGTAGATAAAGAACAACTTCTAAGTGTCTACATTGGATAAACAATCACACACAATGGCTGAACAAAGTCCACAACTATTGAACAGTTCACAGTAGATGTTCAATCCATAAGGGATGAACACTCCACAGTGGACAACTAACAAGACAAACAAACACACAAGTGTTCATAGCGAACAACATCCAAGACCCAACAGACAGCTTATTCAACATTCATAATGGACGACTTAGCATCCACAGCGGACAGTCTATCATCCACAAGGGACAGCTTCGACTTAGGATTTTTATATATTTTTTGTTTGCACATGGGTAATTTTTGTAATTGTATATAGCTATCTGTATAGGCTATAAATAGCATAATACCCTAATCCTTTGTAAGCTTTTGAACAATCAATACAAACAAGCAGTTATTATCATTCAATCATTAGCAATCATACAGACACTAACACACACTGATATCATAGTATTAATCATGGGTTTCCGTACCATGATTATTATTTGTTGAATACAATATAACAATCCGTTGTTATATTTGTTGAGAGACTTGAAAAGATACTTAGGGAAATCTTCAACCTGTTTATGTTCTTGTTCTTAAGTTCATAAATCTATTTTTATTGATTTCAACAGGTGGTATCAGAGCCTTGGCTCAAATCAAACACTGATTATTGATCCTCTTAATCAACTACATTATATCAATGGTTCATTAGCTTCAAAACATGCATTTCGAGCTGAAAATCATCACAAACACCTTCTTCTACTTCAACATACATTATATGCTTAAAACATAATTTGTTAACCTGTTTTTGTGCATTTTGTAGAAGAACTAGTGTGTTTAAAGCTCAAAACATCATTTATACACTGTTTTCGAACGCGTCCATCACAAACTCTCTAAAACCTCATCGGTTTCTAAGGGTTTTTTATAAAACAGTACACGGGTATTGTTTTATCAGTTTTCATCAAACAAACATAGTTTTGGATGATTTGAATCCATTCGTTGTGTTTAATACATCACATTCACGTATTTTTCATAGATTTTAAAGGATCCAACAAATCAAGAACTTAACTTTCCCTTCTTTCCAAATCATACAATGCCTTTTCATGGTGACACCTTTAGTAACACCTTGTCACCTACATTAAATTCTAGTGGCTTGTGTCTTTTTTCGGCATAACTCTTCTGACAATTGCGAGCTGTCTTTAATCTTTCTCTGATATGTAGCACGTTATCAATTGTCTCTTGGACTATTTTAGGTCCAGACACTTGATTCTCTTCGATTTCAGACCAGCACACAGGTATTCTACATTTTGTACCGTATAAGGCTTCAAATGGTGCTACCTTGATGCTTGAGTGATAGATATTGTTATAGAGAATTCCATTAGAGGTAGATGATTATCCCAACTGCCTCCAAAGTCTATCACGCATGCTCAGAGCATATCTTCTAGCGTTTGGAGCGTTCTTTCGCTTTTCCCATCCGTTTGCAAATGATAAGCAGTGCTTAAATTTAATCGAGTTCCTAACACTTTTTGAAAGTTTTGCCAGAATCGAGAGGTAAAACGACTGTCTCTATCTGACATGATGGATAGTGGCATACCATGTAAAGTTACTATTTTATTGATGTACAATTGTGCTAACTTATCCATGCTAAATGTTTCTTTCATTGGAATGAAGTGGGTGGACTTAATTAGTTGATCAATGATAGCCCTGATAGTATCATTCCCACGACTTGTTCGAGAAAGTTTAGTAATAAAATCCATGGTCATCATTTCCCATTTTCAGGCAGGTAGTTCAAGTTGTTGTAGTAGACCTGAAGGTTTCTAGTATTCTGCTTTAACTTGAGAGCATGTAAGACATTTTGCAACATATAGTGCAATGCTCTTTTTCATACCTATCCATTAGTAGTTCGGTTTCAGATTCTTATACATTTTATCACTCCCTGGGTGCATTGTATATCTAGACTTATGAGCTTCTTCAAGTATCTGTTCTCTCAAGTTGCCAGTAACTGGCACCCAAATTCTCTTTTTTAATCTAATCCGTTCGTCATCTCCTTTGACCGACTGATCAAGCATTCCCTTCATTCCTTTTTCTTTTTCTATCACTTGTAGAGCTATTTTCTGTGCATTCTTCAATTGACTAAGTAAGTCAATATGAAGATCAAGACTTGAAGCACGAACCCTTTTTGGCTTTTCTCTTTCTTTTCTACTCAAGGCATCAACCACAACATTGGCTTTACCATCATGATAACAGACTTCACAGTCATAATCACTTAGGATTTCCATCCATCTTCTCTGTCTCATGTTTAGTTCCTTCTGACCAAAGATACATTTTAAACTCTTATGGTCAGTGTAGATAGTAAATTTGAATCCATAAAGATAGTGTCTCCATATCTTTAGGGCAAAGATTGTGGCACCCAACTATAAATCGTGAGTCGTATAATTTTTCTCGTGTGTTTTTAGTTGACGTGATGCATAGGCGATAACTTTATTTCTTTGCATTAACACACATCAAAGACCAATATGTGAAGCATCATAATAAATGACAATCTTCAGTACCCTCTGGTAAAGTCAGGATGAGTGCATTTGTTAACTTTTTTTTAAGAGTCTTGAATGCTTCATCCTGTTTTGGTCCCCATTCGTATTTTGTGGATTTTTGAGTTAAAGATGTAAGAGGGACAACGATTCGAGAAGAGTTTTAAATGAATCTACAATAATATCCGGCTAATCCAATAAAACTACGAACTTTAGATGGGGATTTAGGGGTTTCCCATTTAGAGATAGCCTCAATATTGGAAGGATCTACTTGAATGCCTTTAGCGTTGATAACATTGTACTTCCGTAAGCCAAAATTCACATTTTGAGAATTTAGCGTGCAGTATATCATTTTTTAGTACTTCAAGTAGTATTTTAAGATGGTTTGCGTGTTCATCTCGAGTTTTGGAATAAATAGTAATATCATCTATGAACACGATTACGAACTTATCTAATTAGGGTTTGCAAATTTGATTCATCATATCCATAAACGATGCAGGGGCATTAGTGATTGCAAAGGGCATAACTGTGAACTCATAATGTCTGTAGCTAGTCCGGAATGCAGATTTAGGAATATCTTCTTCTTGAACTTTGAGCTAATGATAAACTGAAGTTGATCAAATAGATCATCGATTCAAGGAAGTGGATACTGGTTCTTGATGGTTACCTTGTTCAGCTCATTATAATCAATACACATGCGCATTGATCCATCCTTCTTCTTAAGAAATAGAATTGGAGCTCCCCAAGGTGAAGAACTAGGTCGGATAAATCCCTTCTCTAAAAATTCATCTAACTGTTGCTTTAATTCTGTCATTTCAGTTGGAGCTAATCTGTACGGGGCTTTAGCTATTGGTGATGTACTCGATACCAGATCAATTCTAAATTCAACTTCTCGATCAGGTGGAATCCCTGGCAATTCATTTGGAAAGACGTTAGTAAATTCGGCTACAACTGGCATGTCTTCAATCTTTTTCTTCATTTTATCATCTGATATACTGATCAGTATGCCTAACATCCTTTCCTTAAGCATTTGGTTACTTTTAATATTAAGATTATTCCAACATGATTTTTTTGGTTTGTCACCCTTGACAATAATCTCTTCTTCAGTAGACACATAGAGTTTCATAAACTTTTGACTACAAATGATATGGGCTTGGTTCGAGGGCAACCAGTCCATACCAAGTACCATGCCAAATCCCGCTAATGTCATAAGCAAGAGTTTCACATGGATGACATGATTAGAAAGAGTAATCCTACCATTATCTAAGGATTGTAAGATTTTAACAAGATCTCTGTTTGCGGTTTCAACTTCATAGGATTTGTCTAACTTTACTAGAGGTTCAGTTAACAAACAACAAAACTTATAGTCTATGAAGCTTTGGTTTGCACTAGAATCAAATAAATTCTAGCATAAACATTATTAATAAGATGTGTACCGGTAATGATGTCCGACAAGTCAGCAACCTCACGAGCATTCATCACAAATGCTCATGCTTTCTTCTTCACACCAGGATCTATCTTGGTTCCCAATCCTCCAGCACCAGCTTCTTTATTAAGCTTTTGGCATTTAGACTTGTAATGCCCTTGTTCATTGCAGTTGAAACAAGTAATCACTCTTTTCTTGTAGCAAGCCTTAGAAGTGTGTCCTGAAGTCTTGCAATAGTTACAGAATAAAGTGGATCTGCATCTTCCTGTGTGTCTCTTCCTGTGCGTTTTGCATCTAGGGAGAGAGTATGGATCTTCTTTCTTTCTGGGCCCTTTATCAAATTTCTTTGTCTCTATAATCGGCTTATGGGCCACCTCTTTCTTCCTATTCTCTTCCTGGGTTCTTACCATTCCATCTGTCAAAAGCCCAGCTAACCCCCCCGCATACTCTATTGTCTGTGGCATGACCGCCTTCACCATTTCACGAATTTCATTGATGACTCCCCAAATATAACGAATGATCATGTTGTGTTCGGGTGTCATAAGATGTGGCACTAGTCAGGCATATGCAAAGAATTTGGTATTATACCCCCTGTTATCTGAACCAACCATTCGAAGATTCAGAAATTCATTGGTGATTTTCTCCTTTTCTTTCATTGGGTAGAACTTTCGAGTTACCAATGCACAAAATTCATCCCAAGTCATTGCATAAGTATTATCTCGTTCCTTTGACTGAATAATAGAGTTCCACCATTCCAATGCCTCATCTTTGAAAGAATGTGAGGCGAATAGAACCATGTCCTCATCTGCACACTTGCTAATGGCTAAGACTGCTTCAATCTTTTTCAGCCACTAGATGGCTGCAATTGCTCCTTCGTTGCCTAAAAACTTAGTAGGTGTACACTCTTGGAATGTTCAATATGAACATCCATCATGTTTCTTCCTTTTCTTAGGCGTTTCATTTGCAGAATTTTCATCACTCGAGCTATGAAGATCATCATCTTTCTTTTTAAATCTCAAAACTTCTTTAGTTTGATAGGGAGGTTCTTTTTCTTTTAATACCGATATTATGGTAGGAATCACGTCTTTAAATCCCTCAGCAATCATCCTTTGCATTTCGGTTTTTTGGGCTGTAGGATCTTCATCTTCGTTAACTATCTTTTGTTTCCCACAAGTATACACCGCCGGTCTACATTCATGATTCTTTGGCATTCTACAACAATAATAGGAGATACTAAGACTAGAAGTTTTTTTGTCAATAGTATTATTGGATACTTCGATAGGTAGCTTCATCGTTTAAGAGAAATAAGGTTCGTTTATTATGTCAGTATAATGCTTTTTCCAAATCCTTAATATAACAACGCATCTAGCTACTTTAATTAGTAGGCAGTATTTATAATATTGTTAAAGCCTAGATACTAAGGCAAGTATCTAATTCACTAAAACCTGTGGCTCTGATACTAACCTGTCACACCCCGGTCTCGGCACACCTCGGGAGTGCGACTGATTGGTATGCATCATTGTTCACCTTTTATTTGTTAGTCTTGAAAGACATTTACGCAGCGGAAAAACATTTCACAATTCATTTCATAAAATAAAATAACTCTAATGATTTATAAAAAACAAACTTTCATATGTTCGTTGGGGATTAAACACCCGTAATTTTACATAACATTGTTCAACGCGATGTTTATAAAATTTTCTGTCTACTGACAGATATTCAAAACTTGCCACAAGTTCTAAGCCAAGGAAACTTCATCCTTCCAACACTATTTTTGCTAATATGTTCATCATAGTGTTTCCATGCCTAGGATTCATAGTCCATCCAGCACTAACACCTGACTAAACATATTTAATCATGTTTACCTGAAAAGGTTTGAAAATAATACATTAGTGAAAAGCCGATGAGTATATTTAATTTGACATAAAAATATTTTGGCATGAATAACAATAAACATTTAATCATAAATTAACAGTAAATCACATATTTAGCAGTCTATTTCAACTAGAATTCTCCCTCCATATATATACAGGTATTGTTGCTTAGGCGGTCTTACTACGGGACTTTCCGGATCTGCACCGAGTCTGAACCAACCCCAGTATAGGATTTTCACCCATCCCAGGACATAATTTGATCAAACATACATATACTTATAGTCTAAATGTTTTAGCCCTCTATGCATCAGCATGGTTAATTTACTAATACCATTTCTGCAAAAGAAAATAATTTGAAGGTTTTGAAAGTATTAAACGTATTCACCTGGTAAGTCGAAAAGAGCCTCTAAACTTGATAAGCTTTTGTTTCTGACCCTCAAAGTAACTTTAGGATTGGGTTACGAGCCTCTAACACCTTGATAATATTTGGTCAGAACTTCTATACTTGTTGTTTAGAGCATCTACACTGGTTTCCTAATCTATGGTTATGTTTGTGGTGTTTAAGTGGTAGTAGAGGGTTTCGTGTGTGTGAAAGTAGGGAAAAGGATTATGAAATGAAATGAAGCTAGAAGCATCTATTTATATATGGATATTTATTACTCATTAAGTATTTCTTACTTATTAAGTTTTATCCAAACTTAACTATTAAGTTCAAAACTTAGCAATTAAGTTTTATATTTTTTTCAAACTGCAGGATCGTTACAAGTCACTCAACATAATGGTTCTCTCTTAAACTCACTTGGTTTCACTCAAACAATGAAGCAAAATCTTCTAAAAGTTGATAGCAAATATATTAAGTAAGCAAGACATAAGAACAAGTTTTCAAGATACTTGTATATTTTAATTCTCAACTCAAAGATTATAAGACTCTTACAAGCATGCCCTAATGAACTTACAATAAGAACTATATATACTACTATCTATAGCCGGTTATACTTGGAAAACCAGCTGGAAAATACAACTAGACAAAATACTACAGATGCTAGAAGTATGTAAACTAAGATAAAGTATTATCCTAGTATTAGGTAGTCATGACAAGCCCATGACTTGCCTTTTATCACCAACTAAGGTTGGTAACTATACTGATCTATGATGGATGAGCAATGGATAAAGTAAGGTCAAACATACCCGCATGAAGAAGTTCCATGTAGTATGTTAGTGTAGCAGTTGACTGACAGACACCTTACTTTATCCACTCTTCACAGTTGTTTCTTCCGAAGGTAAGTAAACTTCCGCAGACATAAAGTCTTCCAAAGGTACTTTGGCTTCGGAAGGAACAACTCCTTTGAATCAGCTGCTTCCAGTCTTTAACTTCTTTATACTTCAGAAGAGTAAACTTAGTCTTGGAAGACTAAGTTTCTCTTCGGAAGTTCTTCTAGTCTTGGCTTCAGAAGGTGGTGGACTTGTCTTCAAAAATGCAGCTTTGTCTTCGGAAGTCCTTCATACATTGTACCAAAAACAAGTTAAGTGTTTGTTTTGGTTGCACCAGCCTTATCAGACCCAATAAACTCCCCCTAAGCTGATGCTACCAAAACATTCACTTATCCTTCTTCTTCAGAGTTTCCCTCACCAATGCCATAAAGTGTTTGTTTTCTTTGTTTTGTTCCATAGCAATGGTGAGGATTTGATTAAGTTCTTCCTTAGATAATAGATCAAGTCTGTTACTTTGGACAACATGAATCTGGTGGTAATTCCCCATATAAAGAGTTAGTTGATGGGTGTGGGAGTCATACACCCATCTAACTATAGGCTTAAAGGCTGGTCCTTGGACCATTTGCAGAAATGTTTTACCTTTGACGAGAGCCGCCTCCTTTATTGCCTTTTCTCTTTTCTTCACTTGCTTCTCTCATGTTGCTTATGTGATTTTTGGTGAGAGATGCAATAGAAGGATTGGAGGGATTGGAGAATGGTATGTCTTCTAGTTCAACAAGATAAAATCTACTGTTGTGTAGCAGTTGGGCTGTGTCCCATATGTTGATCATACCATTCTCTCTTACCAGCCTGAAATTTCCTAAAGGTTCATCGAACCTCCACTAGGCTATAGAGCTCCTAGGAACTTGGGAAGTGGTAAGAAAGTGATCTACCTTCCTAGGGTCCAGCAGAGTCAACAGTTTCCTCTTCAGCTTCTTCTCTTCGTCAGTTAGGACACTTTGGTTTAGAGTAAGAAGAATGAGAGCCTGGTCCAGGGTTCCAGTAGGAAGATCAAGGAAAGCTTCTCTTGAGAGAAGGCTGATAGAATTGTTAATGTATTTTAATTCTATCAGCTTGTCTTCCTAAGAGATAGAGCTTAACCTTGTACAGGAGTTGAGCCTTTTCTGGATCTCCTCATACTCCCTAATGACTAGGGACCTGGATGATTAAGAGGATGGATGGGTTGAGGGTTTAACTTGAGTTGGAGGTTTGTTTTGGGTGATTGTTTTGTTTTGGGTTTGGTTTTACGTTTTAGGACAGGTGGTGATGGTAGTGGTGGCGAGGTAGTTGGTTCAAGTTTTGAGGTGGCTGAAGGGGCTAGTTCTGGGGTATAGGGTTCATCAGTGGGTTCAGGTTTTATAGGGAAAGGGAAAGGTGTAGGTGGTTCAGTGGTTTGAGGTAAGGGTGTTTGTCCTGGTTTGAGTGTAGGTTTAGGTTTGGGTGATGGTTTTGGTTTTGGGACCATCCTCTGACTACTTGGATTCCAGGGCACCTCCTGCTAGATCCCCGAACAAATATCATCCTTGAACTCACTGATATGTCGTTGGAGAGTCTTTTCTGCCATGGAGGCAACCTACCTGGCAGAGAAGCCAGGGGCTTTGAGGTAGGATTTCATCCTATCTTTATCCTCAGCCCGTTTGGCAGCAACTTTCTTAGCCTTCTCCTCCTTCCTCATCTTCTCCTTCACATTTTCTTTGGCTATCCTTTTTCTCTCCATGATCTTTTCTTGTTATTGTTTGAAGAAGAACAAGATAGTACCTAATCATGAGGGGCCAACTATTCTTCCTTGAATCCCCTAGAGCAGAGAAAGGCTATTTCTTTGGCTCTTTCCTTGGCCTTTGCCTTTGCCCTGTCCTCCTTCTTCTTCCTCCTCCTTTCATCTTCCTTAGCCAACCTTGTTGCTTCCTTTCTTTCATTTTGCAGCAAGGTTTTCTTTTCTAGTTTTTCAAGCTCATCATATGGAAATAAGAGCATTTCTTTACTCTTTACTCCCATACTGATGAGCCTATCTACAATCTCCAATCTTCTTGATTGTCAATCTGCTTTTGAGAAGCTATTGATGCCTTTGTATTGGCAGCCAATAGCTTTTTAGAGACAGGTTGCCCTTTCTTTTTGAGTTTGGCCAACCTTTCCTCCTCCTCAAGCTCCTCAGCTGTCATCTTTCTCATTCCTGTATGGTCAGATGAAGCTGAAGCTTTTGCAGACCCTGGCTTAGAGAGTTCAGGTTGACTGAGTGGAGTTTGAGTTGGTGGAATAGTTAAGATGGTGGTGGACAGGTTTACTATTACTTTCGTAGCCTTAATCTCAGCTTCGGAAGATGTTTCCTTAGCTTTGGAAGTAGCCTTAGTGGCTTTGGAAATAAATGATAAACCTTTCTTCGGAAGTTTTAACTTGCTCTTCAGACGTAACTTCCAAAGCTTCAGAAGCAACTACACTTCCTGTCCCTTCCAAGTCAGATGTTGGGCCATCAGTTTGTGTTTTCCCCTTGAAGTGAATCTTAGGTTTCACACTTACCTTAGGTTGACCAACACCTTTCCCAGAGGTAGGTAGTGCAGTTAACCTTTAAAGCTCCTCAGCTCTAAAGTAGGTCAGAGTGACATCTGGTAGGGGATATTCAAATAAGGATCTCATCAAAAATTGGTTCAAGAAATTAAAGAAGTTGATGAGAATCCTAGAGTCCATTTGAATTAAAGAAGGTGGGGGAAAGATGGGTGCAGTGATAGTTGGGTGTGAAGAAGTGGCTCCAAAAGGAGAGGTAGTGGCAATAATTGGCTCCATGGGAATTGATGTCTATTCCAAAGAGTGAACAGACATCTCCTCCTGAGTTGACATCTACTCCAAAGAGTGAGTAGATGTCTCCTTGTTAGTTCTTTGTCCCTGCATACTCTCCCCCTTTTTGGTAGCATCATCTTCAGAGTCAGATGAGATTGAGGAAGAGCTTGAAGAGACCTGAGTGTGTACATGCCTAACAGATCTCTCTATCTGTGTCTTAGCTAGTTGGGCCTTTAGAGTGTTAATCTGAAGTTACTAAGTGGCAGATCTACTTTCCAAAATCTTAACCTTGGATTCAAGTTTTGAGATTTTAGAGAATAGATACTCAATGGTGTGCTAAAGAATACCCTCATCCTCTTGTGAGGAATCATGTGGAGATGGGATAACATACCTAGTATGTTCCTCCGCATCACCTGATCTGGTTTCTTGGCACGGAGGGTTCCTCTGCAAGTCAATGTCTCCTTTGAAAACACTGAGATGCAAAGTTGCCATGGATAAAGGTTGACTGATGTTACCACTACCCTTAGAGGCTAATAATGCACTCTCAGTAGTGGCAGCTTTATCCACATGAGTCCCCTCCACATCTACAGGACTCACCTCCGTACTGGCTTCCTGATGTGGGCTGAATATAAGAGGCTCTAAAGGGCTCTGTTGATCTTGAGAGTGGTGAGATGGATCAACTTCACTGCCCATATAGAGTATGATACCCTCATTAGGATGGGTAAGAAGGTCAAGAAAGGATGTAGCTTGGATATCTATTGACCCGGGACCTTGGTCAGCAGCTAAGGATTCCCTTGCATAAGAAATGGATTCCATGATGTGGCTGTCCCTTTTAGGCTGCTCAGGGGAGTGTTGTGACTCACCCTGAGGACTTAAGGAGAGGGTTATGGGCTCGTCTGGTTGAGAGTGAGGAGACTCAACCATGACATTGAGGTCTATTATGGAGGATGGCAGGACCTCAGATTGAGTAGGAACCCATGTTTCCACTCTAGTCTTTTTGGATTGAACAGAGGTGGCTTGATCAATCAGAGTAGATTGATCAAGGGTTCGTTTAGGGCATCTGTGGTAAGTGAGCTGTATGGGACAGTGGATAATGGGTGAATCTGGTTGGGGTTCATCTCTTGCTCGGCCTGCAGAGACGTTACCATGAGCCATTGGCTCAAACATACTTGGAAGAAGATCAGTGAATCTTCCAGTGAAATGGGTTGAAACCTTCTTCAAAGTTTTGAAGATTATAAGCTTCATCTGAGGAACTTGGAGAGTGTAGGCAAATTAAAGCTTGTCCTGGTCCAGTTCACAGTTTATGATGTACTATATGTACCTGGGATACATGTAGAAGGAATCCTGGTTGATATTGCTGATCAAATTCAGTAGCACAAACTGTGAGTAGTTGAACTAAAGGTTCCTCACCATTCCATGGGCCAGGCACCCCAAATCGTGTGGGATTTGATCCCATCCCCCGGATTTGTTAGATAGGCAATGAAAGACAATGTGCAACAGGAACTTCCAGTTATAATAAAAATTATACTTATAAACGGTAGACCTGTGCACATCGCCTCCATAGCCCAATTAGAGATAGGAGTCTGCCAAATCTGAGTAAGGGAAATTAATAGGGGCACCCGCATCATGGAGCTCCAGATGCTCCTGGATGGTGGTTTCACTGATGATCAGCTCTTGGCCGCATATCATCGACCAACAACCCTCTGGTTATTGTGGGTCTCACTCCTTGCATTTCACCAGAAATTGGCCATATGGTTGGAGTAAACAAGGGGGTTCACGGTGAGGGCGGTGAAGTATGTTGATTGATTGAGAAATTAGATGATTAAGACATAGTCGACATCCTTTGTGGAAGCAAGGATCACGACCTGGTTTTGTTGAGGATGGAGGGCCATGGTTTCAGAGTATCTGGTTGATTAGAGAAATTATGAAGAAGACGAATGATAGTGGGGGAAATTTGGGAGTTAGCTCTGTAAATCGGTGGTAGAAAATTCTGTAACTGTAAGAAAGGAGAGATGGTCGGAGGTTATGTATAAATAGAGGTAAAATCTTATCGGATAAAGGGTAATGATGTTGACAAGATGGCTTAGGTTTTGATAAGATTAGGAGGCAAGATAAATCTATTCAAATAATTCAATGACATCCTCTATTACTGACAAAATCTTTTACTTTTTTAATGAGTGGGACCCAAAAGATATCCGTTACAGTTAATTTTCTTTCGAAGGTTAAATGTCTTCCGAAGGGTAACACTTGTGTTCCCCTTTAAGTGATTCTTCCGAAGCAAATTTTACTTCCGAAGGCAAATATAGTCTTAAGACAAATTTGCTTCCGAGAGTAAGATTGTTGTTCAAGAGCAAGAAGTTAATATGCTTCGGAAGCTGTTTTGATACTTGATCAAAAATTCTTCCGAGGATCAAAAGCTTTTGCGGAAGAAGAAACACTTAGAATAATTTACCTGCGGAAGACTGAGAAAATCTTCTTCCGTAGGTAAATTTCTCTTCGAAATAATTTTTACTTAGAAAGTTTTGAAGAAAATTTCTATAACAGCGCTTAGAATGTAATTGTTAGACAAAAAGGCCATGGCATATTTAAAAAAGGTTTTCAAAAGAGATCTAGTCAAGGTTGATCATCCTAATAGTTGTAATTAAGTATTTAAATCTTCGTTCATCAAATGCCTTTGTGAACAAGTCGGCATATTGTTCATTTGAATCAACCTTAACTAATTTTATGAGATGCTTCTCATGAATATCTCGGATGAAGTGATACCTGATGTCAATATGCTTGTTCTTTGAGTGCTTCACTGGATTCTCTGTGTGGAAATGGCACTCTTGTTGTCTATGTGGATAGGAGTTTCCATGAAGTTGGATCCGTAGTCTATCATCTGATTCTGAATCCAAAGCAGTTGAGCACAGCAGCTGGCAGCAGCAATGTATTCAGCTTTAGCAGTTGATGTAGAGACACAATATTTTTTCTTGCATTGCCATGAAATGATCCTTCCACTAAGAAATTTACATCCTCCTGGTGTTGATTTCTTGTTGATGTTGCAGCCACCATAGTCACTATCAGTGTAACCATAGAGGTTGAAGTCCTTGTTCTTAGGATAACAGAGTCCTAGTTTAGGACCTCCCTAGAGGTGTCTAAGAATCCTTTTGACAGCAACCAGGTGAGACACCTTAGGAGCAGCTTGATATCTTGCACAGATGCAAGTTGCAAACATGATATCAGGTCTGCTTGGAGTTAGATACATCAAGGACCCAATAATTGCCCTGTACTGATGCTAATTAGTATCTTCCCCCTTAGAGTCCGGACAAAGATTATGGTTCCTGGCTATAGGCGTCTTGGCTGGTTTACAATACTTCATTTCAAATCTATCTAAGATGTCCTTGACATACTTAGATTGACTGATGAAAGAACCTTCTTTCATCTGCTTCAATTAAATTCCAAGGAACAAGTCCATCTTGCCCATAGAACTCATCTCAAACTTCTTCCTCATGGTGCTCTCAAAGTCTATACATATTTGGTCATTTGAAGAACCAAATATGATTTCATCCATATAGACTTGTACGAGCAAGATGTCCTTTCCAGATCTTTTTATGAACAATGTCTTGTCGATGGTGCCTTTGGTATAGCCATTCTTTAGGAGAAATTGAGACAAAGTCTCATACCATGGCCTAGGTGCTTGGTGTAGGCCATAGAGTGCCTTGTCCAATTTGCACACATAGTTGGGAAGTTATGGATCTTCAAATCCAGGTGGCTGGCACATATAGACTTCCCTGTCAATATCCCTATACAGGAATACACATTTCACATCAAGTTGGTAGACAGTGAAGTTCTTGGATACTGTAAAAGCAAGGAAGATCCTAACAACCTCAAGTCTTGCAACAGGTGCATAGAAATCTATGTAGTCAATTCTTTCCTATTGTGTGTACTCTTGAAAAACAATTCTAGCCTTGTTCTGGATTTCAAACCTCTGTCATCCTTCTTGTTCCTAAACACCCATTTGGTACTAATAAGGACTTGGCCTTTTGGTAGTGGACATAAGTTCAGTACATTTTGCCTTTTGAATTGAAGTAACTCCTTTTGCATTGCTTCAACCCAATTATTGTCCTTTAAGGCTTCTTCGACTTTCTTGGGCTTAATTTGAGAGAGGAAGCATGAGTACAAGCAGACATTCCCTTGATGGGTTTGACTCCTCATCTTTACTCCTTCTGAGACATCCCCAATGATGTTCTCAGCTGGATGGGTATTGTGGATCCTGAGCCTAGGAATCACATCTAGTTGCATAGATAGATCCAAGTTAGAGATCTTTTGCTCAGGATTGTGAACACCACCACCAGCTGCTATCTCACATTCATTCAATGAGGACTGATTCAATGAATGTGTTACAGCATCAGTTATGAGTTGCTGTGAAGCAAGATCAACAGTTTCCTGTTCCTCCATGTCACTGTCTTCATCAGTGTGGTGTTGATTACTGAAGTTGTCTGTTGGCGAAGATTGTGGCTCATTTGGCTGACAACTTGTTGATGCTCCATTGGTTCTAGAGATGGTGAGACTTTTCGGACTTATAGCTATAGAAGCTTGATCTTCATGTCTTATTGGAGATCTTGGAAGAGGCCTTGGCAACTCAAACAAGATGACTTCATAGGAATCTGTTTGTCCACATATTCCAACTTGGAAGAGGCCTTCGCAACTCAAACATTTGACTTATGATCTATCTGGTTCTTAATTTTAATAATAAAAGATTTTAAAATATCAGCAGTTTCATCCTTAGTTCCTAAAAAGAAAACCCATATATCTAGTAAAGTCATCAACAATCAAAAGGCAGTATGATTTCCTTCCGATGCTCATTATACTTGTAGGACCAAAGAGATCCATGTGTAACAAGTGTAATGGAGTGGTGATAGAGTTCACTTCTTTGCATTTATGAGGAACCTTGTGTTGTTTCCCTTTCAGGCAAGCAACGCAATTATCCTTGCAAATAAATTCCTTTTTAGGCACATCATGTACCAAGTTATTTTTGACTAGCTTGTTCATGGCCTTAAAATTAACATGGCACATTCTCTTATGCCATAGAGTTGACTCATCACCATTTGCTTCGTAAAGAAAGCATGATACTTCACCCAGTGGGGAAGCATTATTCATATCATGCTTGTACATATCCCCTTTCCTAGGACATCTAAGAAGAACTAATTCTTGAGGAACTGTCATCCCAGGTTTGAGGACAATGTACTCATGTTCTATGAAAAGCATGTGGTGCTTTTGGTCACAGAATTGAGAAACAGTTAACAGGTTGTGTTTAAGCTATTTGACAAAGTTTACCTTGTCAATTTTTAACTTACCATTGAATACACTTCCCCTGCCAGAAATGTATCCTCCAGTTTCACTTCCAAAGTGAACAGGTCATCCATCATAATGTTAAAATTATGGAAGAAGAGATATGTTCCCTGTCATGTGCCTTGAGAATCCACTATCCATAATCCATATATTTCCATTTTGTCAAGTAGATGTCCCTGCATATAAGGTGTAAAACTTAGTTGCTATTGGAGACCCAAGCCTTGTTGGTCTTGGGTTCTTCCAATGTGGATGATAGAATTGAACCAAAATGTAGACATGGGGATCCAATTATGGTTTTGGAAGAAGAGGTTAGGGCTGCAGCATCTTCTTTGATCTTCTATTCCATCCTTTGGTTGATCACAAAAGATGAGCTAGATGAAGCTTGAGCAGTAGAGCTTTCTCTCGAAGATCCTATCTTTTCGAAAGAAGCTTTCAGAACCTATTCTTCCGAAGCAGTCTTTACTTCAGAAGGTTTCAAAGGAATTCTCTTGTTTTTGGAATTTTCTTTTTCTTTACTTCCGAAGCTATTTTTCCTTTGGAAGAATGATTTTCTTCTGAAAGTAATTTGGCTTTAGAAGTAAGTTTTCCTTTTCTCAACATTTGAACCATGTGATAAGGTCCAAATGTGATACCTTGTGTAACTCCCGGTTATTTTTAAAGATATAAAGAAAAGAATAAAAGTAAAGAAAAAGAAAGAAAAGCTATGACACCCAAGTTGAAGGACTAAAAGTGTCAAAAAGGACAAAAGGTTTGAAAGTTGGTAAATAAAGTAATATGGCCGCCCATGTTGCTTATTCACATCAACAATCGGATTTTTAGAGAGAGAAACAACAGAGAATTCTCGAAGGTTATAGAAGAAGAAGGAAAGTTTGAAGTTTTTGGTAAGAATTCTCAGTTTTATGATGTTTTAGAAGTTTCTAGTCTCGGTTATGTGCTTATAAATGTGATTGTGTGTTCGGGTTGTGTGTGTGTGCGGGTTTTAGGTGCTAGAAATGCCTGGGAAGCTCAAAGAAGGGTTCAAACCCAAAAACAAACTAAGGTGAGTTCTAGAATCCCATTTTTAACATGTTTGTAACAAATTTTGGGGCTGGAAAATGCATGTGTATGTGTTTTTATAAAATTAAGTTTCTACCCGTATGTGCTTGTGAACGTGTATATGGATGGGTGTATGTTTTGGGGGTGAAGGATGTGATGATTATGAGTATGAATGTGTTATGATGCTTATAATGTTAGTACTAAGCATAGAATTTGATTTAGGACGAATTGGGACTGATAAAGTGCAAATAAGATGCCCAACCGTCTAAACAGTGGACCATGCGTCCAACGGTTTGATTTTTCTAAGTATGCCCAACTGTCCAAAGGCCCAACCGCCTGAATAGTCCCATACTTCTAAGGTGAAAAACGGCTAAGTGTAGGCCCAGACGTCTGAACAGTGCCCAACCGCCTAAGTGCCCATGCGTCTAAGTCAGGCCCATGCGTCTGAATAGTGCCCAACCGTCTAGAATATTGCTCAGGATGACCAAGTGCAGGGCCAAACGTCTGAATAGGGCCCATGCGTCTAAACAGACCCATGCGTCTAAGTGAAAAATGGCTAAGTGTAGGCCCAACCGTCCGAATAGGGCCCAACCGTCCGAATAGTGCCCAACCACCCAAACATGGCCCATGCGTCCAACACTTGGAAATTATTTCAGGAATTTTATGGGAGCCTGTGCAATTAGGATTTTGCAACAACGTTTGACTAGGGTTATTAAATGCTTAATTCCATGCCTTATCATGATTGTCTTATGATTCCTTATTATTATCATTGTCACTATTGTTAACTTTATTATTATTGTTATTGATATTCTTATTGTTGTATGACTCTACGTGGTATGTTTATGATCGAAACGAAAAGTATTATCATTAATCAAGTGAAAGATTAATGATGAAGGAAAAGTGAAACGTAAATGAATGAATGAAAGTCTTGCAAGCAAATGTATAGAGGTGCACAGCCTTGTTGTCGTTAGCTCAACTGTGATGCGGGTTAGCTACCCCGAAGGATGCACACAGGATCAATCATTGAGATTGATAATGAGGTGAGCGACCCTGTTGTCGCAAAAGACTCGAATAAAGTGCAATCATTGAGATTGCCAATGAGGTGAGCGACCCTGTTATTGCAAAACACTCAGATAAAGTGCAATAATTGAGATTGCTAATGAGGTGAGCGACCCTGTTGTCGTAAAAGACTCGGAAAGATAATGATAAAAGTACAGAATGAATGAAAGTTAATGAACGAATGATGAAGATAACAATGATATTACCTAAGTGTACGTATGATGTGTGATCACATGCAAAAGTATAGAATAGTTCTTAAACAAAAGTAAAGTGGGTTTTATTATAAAAACTAGGACTCACTCAGCAACGCTGACTTTTATGCATTTTTCAGTTGGCAGGTAAAATGTTGCTGAGAATGGCACACGGATGAAGCTACTCAGCGGGGCATGACTGATACCCATTCATACATGATAATACTGTTGTTTTGTAATGCAATTGAACAATTATTTTGTAACCTAATTAAACCAAGGTGTATTGTTTAACAACAATGTTTATAATGAAATGAAATGAAATGAAATGAACAATTATTTTGCTGTGAATGACCAACTGTGAGGTATCCGGGATCGGGGCCTTACAAGTTGGTATCAGAGCCAAAGTTTAAGTGAAATGGGTAAATACTTTCAAAAGAAACCTAAACTTAAACTGAAAATGGGACTTAAAGAGGGATGTCAGCCCGAGTAGCTACATGCCATCAGGTATTTCTTTTCTTAAAGTTAATCAGTATTATGTGCGTGTGCTATTTGACTTATGTGTTCTTAGTAGATTTAGATGCTGATGTAGTCAGGATAGGAAATGCTTGGGGTGTGAAGAGTAAAGTAAGTGGCTGATCATAACTGGCCACTGTCATTAGGGACTTACTATACTTGACATAAACTGAGCTATTACATTGAATGACTGTGTTAGTGTTTGAATCTTATAGCATCTAGGAAATGGCTGGACAGAAGTCTTCTAAGGCTTCTAGAGGCAGAGGTCAGCCACGTGTGACTAGGAGTAGTGCTAAGGCTCCTGAGACGGCTCATGAGAACCCTGAGGTTCATGGCTGAAGTGAGGAGAATGAGAATGCCAGCCTGAACGCCTCAGCTAGGGAGGTGATTACTGATGAAGTGAACCAGGTCATGCAGATAGTTTTATCGTCGATGGTGACTGAAGTCATCAGGGCCGTGAGAAGCGCTGAGAGGAAGGAGAAGGAGAATAGGAAGGGATCAACGGGCAAAGGGAGCAGAGGGGATGAGGAACGACCAGAGCAGGAGACTGTATTGTCTGATGAAGAAGAGGACGGTGTAGTGGGGGTGACTACCAAGGGGTGCAGTTATGGGGCATTCCAAAGGTACAAGCCCCCAACCTTCGATGGAAATGGCAATGCTGCAGCCGCTCACCGCTGGGCAAGGGAGATGGAGGCGGTGTTGGAAATCAGTGAGTGTCGTGAAGACCAGATGGCGAAGTTCGCGACTCACTCCTTTGTCGACTCAGCGTTGTGTTGGTGGGACAACATTGCCCAAGCTGAGGGTGCCAGAGCCATCGGGAAGATGCGATGGAAAGAGCTGAAGCAATTGGTGATTGAGGAATTTTGTCCTCATCGAGAGTTGGACAAGGTGGAACGAGAGTTCCTGCAGCTGGAGGCGGGAACCATGACACATCAGCAGTACACCACCAAATTCAACGAGATGGCGAGACTGGTACCGGATCAGGTAACGCCGGTGTCCTGAAAGATCAATCGGTACATCCAGGGATTGCCAGCCGACATTCATAGGCACTTGATCGCTACCCGACCAAGCACTTTTAGGTCGGCAGTGGATTTGGCCAGGAGGCTCTATGATGAGAGGTAGGTGACGGTGGTGGAGGTGAAGAAGACTGGTGGGGGTGACTGGAGCTGGAACGGAAAAGCGGTTCGGGCATGGTGGATTCGTCCCGAACAACAAGAAGATGAGAATGGATGACCGTAGGGTGGGATCATCAAGCTCGGGACCCAAGAGGTGTGGCAAGTGCGGGAAGGAGCATACGGGGGAGTGCAGGCTGGGGCTCAACGTGTGCTTCAAGTGTGGGAAGCCGGGTCACATCTCCAGAGACTGTAAGGCGCTGAGGTGTTATACCTGCAGCGAGGAGGGCCATATGAGCAGGGACTGCAGGAAGCCGAGGGCGGAGAGTTCCGGGGTGAAGAAGACAGCCGGAACTGAAGGGCAGAAGGCGAGCACCAGAGCTTTCACCATGACCAGGGAGGAGGCTAGGACGGACCCCGATGTTGTGTCAGGTACATTTCTAGTAAATCAAACTCTTGCTTCTACGTTATTTGATTCTGGTGCTAGTAGGAGTTTTATTTCTGCTACTTTCTGTGCTAAATTGCCTGTTAGTAGTTGACGTATCGATGAGCCCTTCAATGTAGAAATTGCTATTGGAAAGTCCACTAGAGTTACTGATTAGAGGACTGCACCATAGAACTAGAGGGTCGTAGGTTTGCTGCTAAGTTACATGTGATGCCCCTAGGTGGATTTGATGTAGTACTAGGGATGGATTGGCTAGCGACCTACAAAGAAAACATCGTGTGTCGAAAGAAGATGATTAGACTGATAGCGCCTGACGGAAGTTCGGTGACGATATACGGTGATCGAGTTACGATGATTCCGAAAGTGATTTCCATGGCGGTGGCGGGAAAGTGCATGAGGCATGGATGTAGAGCTTACTTGGCCTACGTGAAAGATGTGGACACGTCAAAACCATAATTATCCGATGTACCGGTGGTGTGTGACTTTCCCCATGTATTTCCAGAGGACTTATCAGGTGTGCCACCGGATCGTGAAATCGAATTTCAAATTGACTTGATACCCGGTGCTCAGCCTGTCGCTAAGGCACCGTATCGGTTGGCCCCGACTGAGATGAAGGAGTTAATGGAGCAACTGTAAGAGTTACTCGATAAGGGTTTTATCTGGCGGAGTATCTCTCCTTAGGGTGCTCCGGTCTTGTTTGTAAAGAAGAAGGACGGTAGCATGCAGATGTGTATTGACTATCGTGAGTTGAATAAGTTGACGGTGAAGAATCGGTATCCACTACCGAGGATTGATAACTTGTTCGATCAGCTCCAAGGTGCCAGTTAGTTCTCGAGGATAAATCTTCAATCTGGCTACCATCAGTTGAAGGTGAAGGAGCAAGATGTTCCTAAGACAACTTTTCACACGCGTTATGGACACTACGAGTTTCTCGTTATGTCCTTTGGTCTAACCAATGCTCTAGCTGCTTTTATGGATTTGATGAATCAAGTGTGCTGGCCGATGTTGGATAAATCAGTTATTGTGTTCATCGATGATATCCTGATTAATTCAAGGAGCGAAGAAGAGCATGCCAGTCACATTCGGGAAGTGTTGGAGACATTGAGAAAGGAGAATCTGTATGCTAAGTTCTCCAAGTGTGCTTTTTGGTTACGTGAGGTGCAATTTCTAGGTCTTGTGGTAAATGCGGAGGGAATCATGGTGGACCCGATAAAGGTTGAGGCCATGACACAATGGAAGTCTCCTAAGATGCCATCCGAGATTCATAGCTTCTTGGGATTGGCGGGCAGAGGTTTATTCAACACTTTTCCAAGATAGCTTCACCTTTGATAAAGTTTACTTGCAAGGATGTGAAGTTCGTGTGGGGTCGAGAGTAGGAGGGCGCTTTCGAGTAGTTAAAGGCGAGATTAACACAAGCTCATGTCTTGACATTGCCCGAGGGGAGTGAAGATCTAGTGGTGTATTCGGATGCATCTTATTCTGGGCTAGGTTGCGCATTGATGCAACGCGGAAGGGTGATAGCCTACGCATCCCGACAGCTGAAGACCCATGAAGTCAACTATCCCACACATGATCTAGAATTAGCTGTAGTGGTTTTCGCGTTGAAGATTTGGCGGCACTACTTATATGGGACGAAGTGCACAATCTTCACTGACCATAAAATCTTGAAGTATTTCTTCGAGCAAAAAGATTTGAACATGAGGCAGAGACAATGGTTGGAGCTCATAAAGGATTACGATTGCGAGATCCATTACCATCCGGGCAAGGCCAACATGGTGGTAGATGCCCTTAGCCGAAAGGAGAGACTCGAACCGATTCGGGTGAAGCCTTATCAGCTGATTATGACCTCTGATGTGATGACACAGGTCAAGGAGTTTCAAGACGAGGCTCTATAAGAAGATCATCTTAACTCTGAAAGTATGAGAGGTCTGGTCACGGAGTTAGGTGAAAACACTCTTGGTGTTAGAAACCGATATGGGCGAATATGGATTCCTCGTTACGGGGATCTACGTGAAAAGATCATGGACGAGGCTCATAAGACTCGATACTCCATTCATCCTGGTACTACCAAGATGTATCACGATATGAAGAAAGAATACTGGTGGCCGGGTATTGTTAGGATCAAGTATCGAACGAAAAACTAACTGATAAACGTGTATACCGAATCAAATAGTGCGGAATCCTATTGGATTGGCGATCCAATTAGTGAGAACACATGTAGAATCAATTGTAGATTGACACTAAACATTAAGAACGAATGGTAATCGATCTAGTGTGATCTATGAACTTGGAACAGGTTCTTAGAGGTCTTTGGACGGCTAGGGTACGTATCTATTCGAAGTGCTTAGTTTTTCCACGATTTAAGTGGTATTTATAGGTTAGTGTTTCTCATTCGTGCGACTGAACCACAAGTATGGTTCAGTCGTGCGATTGAGCCATGCGGTTGATCCATTCACACGACTGAGTGTTCAGTCGTGCGACTGAGTCAATCTCATGTTACAATCATGCGACTGATCCAATCTCCTCGTTCAGTCGTGCAACTGAGTCATTCGCATGTAGTTGTTCATGCGTATGGTCCATTAGCATGGGCCATTCGCATGAGAACTTCATATTACTAAGTTTGAATATCTTTCTTAACCATTACATTACTCAGATTAATTCAAACAACCATAAACCTATATAGTCAGTCCCATAAGCGTTAAACTACTAATCAATGAAATAATAAACATTATAAGCACAACCACACATTGTCTTTCATCAAAGTACCCATTCAATTACATATGTGTAAGGCAATAAAGACATATTACATTAAGCTCAGAAACTAGGTACACATGTATCTACAAACTCCCTCTTGGACCTAGCTTCATCTATTATCTTACATTCTTCATAAACTCCTTATATTTCTTGTACTTCTCCTCTCTTGTAACTCCTACATGTATTTCAAATGCAAAGCAGAGTCTGATCACGTTTAGGAATTAGAGGGCTTGTACAATATCTTATGCGTCATAGAACAGAGGCCACTGGTATAAGGTGTAAACATCGTCAGCTGACAAATTAGTGAGCCACATGGGGTCGAATACCCTGATAGTTTCCATGCTACCATTTCTGTTCAACACTATGACCGCCTCACCTGTTCTCCAATCATGGTACCACCACTTGAAGTGTGGAGTGAAGTCCTGTGGTATTTCCCGTAGAGGGATTCTAGACATCATGCGCGGAGGACTCCACTTCAGCACTACTTTTGGCTTTCCAGTAATGGTATCTACTTCAGACCGTCTGATATACCTCATAGGTTGTTGAGGTTTGAAGTTGACCCACCTGGTGTGGTACTCTCTCTTCAATGCAGCCTCAAACCAGCCTGACATCTTTCTCGGGTTAGCGTATAACAGCTTCAGTTTAGCCAACTGTTTGAGCTCAAAACCAGGTAGAGACTTTAGATCATGCGGGAATCTAAAGTACTCAATACCCTTCTCCCTCTTTACCGCGTATACATTAAGATCATCAAAATGAGCCCATGCGATAATCTTGCCTGACACCTTGTGATGTTTCTTCACTTTGTAGAGCTTGGTGAAGACATTTGGTTTAGGAGCAGTGCGTTGGGCTCTGATCTCCTCAAAACATGCAGCCCACTCTGCCTTTCTGATATCAACATTGATGTCTGATGCTTGAGCTTTTTCTTCAACCTCCTCGGACTCTTGCTCCATCTTGTCCAACATCTTAAATGTATCACTGACCAGGGAATCACCCGGATTGGGGATCACATTTCCCTCTATGTCAGCATACTCTGGATAGTGCACTGCAGTGACGTCTTCGATCTCTATCTCATCAATGTCGTTCAGCTCGTCGTCACTGTTTACTTCAAAGGTTGGGGCGTCCTTAACAATCTCATCGGGATTGAGCTTGAACATTTCTGCCAGTTGCTTATCAGTAAGATCATGAATTATTTCCCCTTCTTTAGGGGTATAACTCACTGATCTCCTGACTATCCCTTACAGATCAAGAATCATAGTTAGTTGAGTCTTGACCTGCTGAAGGGGAGCATCAATGTATTCGTCCCACTGATAATTTGGATCTGTTTGATTTAGACATGTAACACATCAATCATTAGTTAATAATCAAAACAGAAACACATTAAACAAAATATAAACATTATATACATTAATTTGATACAATATTTAGTTACGCATGATTTTAAATAACCTAAACAACTAGACATTACTCTTATCTTGTATCATGTGCTCTTCTGCTGACGGGGCGGATGTTGAGGCACCTTGATCTTGAGCTTTCTTTGTCCTCCTTTCACTTGCAGATATGGCACCCGCAGTAGGTGTATCATCATCATCGTCATCATCATCAGCATCATCACCAACATCAGTATCATCCCCTTGATCATCACCATCATCATCATCATCATCATCATCATCATCACTGTCATCATCTGCATCATCATCTCCATCTCCCTCTCTAATCTTTAGAGGCTCTTTGTTTGACCCTTTGAGCCTCAGCATGATGGTCTTGTTAGTAGCCTCCAATTCCTCTATTCTTTTGGCTGTGTGTACATGTTGCTCCTTGAGTTGGGACATCTCTGAGCTCTTTGCAGCAATCTGCTGTGACTGCTGCTCAATCAGCTGAGCCTGCTATGATATCTACTAAGATTGTGCAGAAGTAAGCTCTACTAGCTGATGAATCTAGGCAGTCTTCTCGTCATCGGCTGCTAACAGCCTCAGCACCATCCGGTTTAGTGCTGAGAGCTGTTCCTCTACCCCACTGGGAGGTAGAGGAGATCCAGATGGAAAGGAAGGAAAAGATGATGGTCCTGCTTGGTGGCTCGTGGTGATGGTGGTGGTAGTAGTGAAGATTGGGGGTGGTATAAATGAATGTTGTGGTGGATGAGTGAAGATTGGGGGTGGTATAGATGAAGGTTGTGGTGGATGAGTGAAGATTGGGGGTGGTATAGATGAAGGTTGTGGTGGAGTGGGTGTAGTAGTGTTGTGTGAGCTGGTAGAGGTGGTGGCTGATGGTGTAGTAGAAGTGGTAGTGGTGGTGGAGGTCGAAATCAACGTGAACCTCCATCTCTTCGGCTTCATCCCATGGGGCTGAGCCATCCTCTTCTTCCGAATCCCCCTTGACCTGGAGGCTCCCCCTTGGCTATTGGGCTAGTCTGGGGTGTATGATAGAGCTGAAGTAGCCTCCCCAGACCTGCCCTGGCGTCCACCAACCGCCCTCACAACCCTCTCAGTGGCTACAACACGGCTTCCTACTGTTCGTACCAGAGGCTCTTCATCTGACTCCTCCTCCTCATCCGGATGAAAGTCAGGGTGAATAGGAGCTGGTTTGGGTTCACCCTGACTGTCTCCTCCCTGATCTGTATCATGATCATCACCGTCGGAGTCATCGGAGGATAGAGCTATCTGCTCAACATCAGAATCACTCTCGTCATGGCGCCACTTTCGCCTCCCCGACGCCACATAATCAGCTTGGGCCAGATGCCCGAAGAGTCTCTCCACCAGGGGTTTGACATGCTTTCCCCGGTAGACCCTCATATGACCCAGTGTCGTATCATCCATGATCTCCAATGACATAGCGTCGTGGCTCTACTTGAGCAGTGTCGGCAGCTTCTCATCAATGATCATCTAGAGAAACCTAGGGTACATGCAGAAACCCTCTTTCCCCTTAGCCTCCAGATTCTCTATCAAGTAAGAGAATATCATGCTCGAGAAGCTGAAAGGGTGGTTCAGTACCAGAGCCACGTAGGCGTTTTGAATCTGGTCTGAAAGATCATCAAACCCACCCCTTTGCGAAGCCAAGCACTTAAGGATGACATGTACTAAGTACTTGTACTGGGGACACAGGTTGCTCTTGTTGAGCACGCCTGCGTTAATATCCCCAGCGTACTTCATCCTTAAGAAGCACCCTCTAACCGTCAGTGGGTGAAGTCTGGTAGGGTGGTCTGCATCATCACCCAAACCAAGTACCCGCCGAATATCCTCAGCTGTAATCTCTATGTTTATCCTAAAAATGGAACTCCTGATGTTGTATGGCTCGTGTGAGCGGTCAACCGACGCCCCCTCCCAGAAGGCCTGCTGAATAGACCTATAGGGAGTGCATGGTGTGGAAATAGCCCTTTAGATCCTGGATCGCTTGAGAAAAGCGATGATCCCCGCAAACTCGGCACCATTACGAGTCGTAGCATCTAAATGAGCACATATGTTGTGCTTAAGGTTGATGGACCACCTATCAGCCATCAATCTGTAACACAAGACACATAAATGTTAGATCACCACCCAACAAAATTCAGTTCAAGTTAACCTGGTTGAACTCAGTCTGGTTCAATAATGCGATTGAACCATGCGACTGAGTTCAGTCGGTTGACCTGTCATGCGATTGAATACATTCAGGTGATTGAATCATGCCGCTGAGTTCAATCGGATGACTGAGTCTACGATTTGTTCAGTCGGCAGAATGAGCTCATTCGTATCAGTCCTTAGGCTGATTGGCTCAATCATCTGACTCAGTCGCGCGATTGTAGTTCATCTGGAGGTCCTGTCGCATGACCCACTGTTTGATCAACTCAAGTTCAAATTTGGACCAAACTTTATAATTAGACGTCGTGTTTTGGTTCATTAGACTCGCAATCACTTGACTAATAACCTAATAACTTTTATTTCCATATTTTACTCGGTTTACTTAGGTTATTAGTCCATTTCAATGTTCGGTTCTTGTATGGGTCGAGTTTCTTGATTTTGAAGTCAAATCTGTGGAATTTTGGATAGGTTGCACCGCATTGTACCTGTATAAACAACCGAGATCGTCAGAACATCGAAATAAAGTGTCAAGTTTGGTCAGATTAAATTTTGGCAGAGTAACGGTCAGGTGTGCGATATGGGGGCGATTTAGGGTGATGAGTTGAATGCGATCGACTAGGGCTCAAATTTATACTGAATCTGATTTCAATAGGGCGACTAGACCCATTCGCTCTGTTCAATCGGGCGATTGGACCTCAGTCGTGCAATTGGTTCAGTCGATCACATTCAGTCGGCCGACTGGATCTCAGTCGGGCGACTGACTCATCCGCACAGCTCCATTCGGGCGACTGGCTCAATCTTGTAAGCCATTCGTGTGAATGGTTCATACTCATTCTCCATTCGGTTGTCTAGGGCATGAGTATGGTCCATTCGCACGGTTGGTCCATACTTATGGTCCAGTCATGCGTATGGGTCATACTCATGATTTTGAATTTATTACCAATTTTCATTTTACACCCTTTGATTATAGATTAGACATTTTGAGCATTCGATCATCTCAGACATAATCCATTTATCCACCCGATCACCTCAGACGTGATCCATTTATCCACCAGATCACCACAGACGTGATCCTTTTAAACCAGTTTGTCACCTCAGACGTGACTCATTTAAGTGATTTACTCACAGATTGAATTCCATTGCATAGTCCGACATTTAAAACTAACTTACTAATATTCAAATAAAATAAAACAATTAGAATTAAGAAACAAAAAACGAAAAATTTATTTTGTATTTTTATGAGAGGTTGGAATCCTAGGTAGCATTACATTACTTTGATTATAACTGGAGTGATTCATTATGGAATCATACAGGTTTGTCAAATTATTTGGGACAATTTATCAAGGACTTTTGATTTGGATTCTTGTTTTCATCAAGAGTCATCTGCAAGTTTAGGAAATCATACTAGCTCTGTAAGATCCCACATTGATTTGGACTTTCAAGAATTGCAGCTCACGATGATTGTCAGTATACTTGTCCTCTTAAATCCATACACAGATTTTTGACACACATTGGTAATTATTTAGGGGTTAATTATTTCAACAAGCATTTGTGGATCCCATACTTATTTGGTAATCACCATTCCTCAGGAGATTTTTGAGAGGTCTACGGGTATTGTGACAAGAGGAAACTATTTTGAGAGCTTTCAAAGAGATGCAAAGCCTCAGGTCAGTGCCATCGCACAGCAGAGAGACGTAAACAACAATGAATTCTAGAATATTTAGGTTATGCTTATCCTCAGGTCAGTGCCACTGCACAGCAGAGAGGCACACAACCTTTCCTCTTATTTGAGCAATTATTTTCTTTTTGCACATATCGCACTTACAACATATGTTATCAGCTAGATTGCTTTTTGCATTTTTTATGTACTTTGCTCATTTTATGGTCAACCGCACACTTTTGTGGCGTTAATTTTGCTCGTCACCCCTTATTGGAACTTGGTCGTTTGTGTTAACCAGAGATAAGATGATAACCCACAGCTTGTTGAACAACTTCGTTTAAAATTGAGATCACCAACGAGATCTACTAATCTATTGTGTTGAATCTACCGACATATCATCTAATGATCTAGCAACCTCTAGGTCTACTTTCTCCGTGTTCCCTTAGTAGAAACTAGTTTTACTATCATTTTTCCTTTATGTTGCTTAGACTTTGCCGACTTATACTTTGAAGTTTACCTCAATCATCATTTAACTTATTTTAAAGTCCCAAACTCTTTGTTCCTGTGTACTATCATTTTCCATAGTCATTGAATCAGTATCACAGATACGATCTCATTTCTAGAATCTCCTCCTCCCTTTTTTTTTAAGTAACTAAATACTAAAAACTAAACTAATCTCCCCCTAAAATTCTAAAACCGAAAATCTTTTTGTGTTTTTGGATTCTTAAGACAGGATATTTAAAATTAAAGAAAATAAAACGGGTGTTGGACTAAGCAATTTCATCTTCTGGAATTACAACACTTTTCTTTTTGACACAGTTGACCTCTAATAGATATAGAAAACATGGTTTATCAAAAGCCTTTGTATAGAGGTCAGCGCGTTGAAAATCCGTATTTATTTTAACCACATCGATTAGATTCTTTTCAAAACAATCACGTATAAAGTGATATTTTATGCCGATGTGTTTGGTCTTAGGATGTTGGACCAGATTTTTAGTTACTGCAATTGAAGCAGAGTTATCAACAAAAATAGGAGTAGAAGAGAAATGCAAACCGTAGTCCGACATTTGCTGTTGTATCCATATGATTTATGAACAGCAGCTTGCTTGACTTCTTTCTTTTTAACATTATTTGCATTATGTGTGCTTGCAGGATTGTAGTAACAATCTTTAGCCATGCGGTTGTGCAGACCACACATTATGCATCCAATGTTGCCTTTCAAGGGGTGTGCTGACTGTTGTTTCTTGAACTTCTCAACAGTCTTCCCCTTCAGTTTCTGATCCTTCAGCTAGACAGGAATGCTGGTACTGCATTCCTTTCCTGGATCAAAATTTCCCACCACCTAGAATCCTACTGAGATAAACACACCCTTTTTGCTTTGGGTCTATCTTTAGCTTGGATTCAGCTACTTTCTTGATAGAGACATAGTAGAAAGTCCACTCTTAAGGAAGTGCACTCATGAACTTCCTTGTTAGGTCTCTTTTCTCAAGAGAAACTACAACTGACTGAAGTGATGAGATAAGATCCATGTACCAGAAATATTGCTGGCTAAGAGTCTCTCTAGTAATATAGGTAAAGTTTTCAATCTGCTGCTTCATGGAGTCTTTCTTGGAGTCATTAGAACTAGAGTAGATCTAAGTCAAAGCATCAAAGAGTTGTTTGGTTGTCTTGCAATGCTTAAAGCCTACCATGATGGAGTTTGGTATGGTTGTAACCAGTACAGTCATGGCTTTGCTATCGATGTCCATCTTCTTGTGATCTTCATCTGAGTAATCTTTAACATCTTTTTCTATCGTGGCACCTTTGCCATCAGGTGATGCCACCTTTGGCTTGTAAGGACCATTAATGATAGATCCCCACATTTGGCTGTCTTGATACTTGATGAAGCCTTTAATCCGCATCCTCCAGGATCTGAAATTTTCAGTTGTGATGATTGGAGGTTTAGTCATCGTTCCCATTTCAAATTCTGGTGATTTATGGTTCGTGGCCATTTTGAGTGAGGTGAGTATATGAGTGAAAAGTCAAGATGATTTGGGATGGTAAGATCTTACAATAGCTTGGATGCTCTGATACCAATTGCAGGATCGTTACAAGTCACTTAACACAATGGCTCTCTCTTAAACTCACTTGGTTTCACTTAAACGATGAAGCAAAATCTTCTAAGAGTTGATAGCAATATATTAAGTAAGCAAGACACAAGAACAAGTTTTCAAGATACTTGTATATTTTAATTCTCAACTCAAAGATTATAAGACTCTTACAAGCATGACCTAATGAACTTACAATAAGAACTATATATACTACTATCTATAGCCGGTTATACTTGGAAAACCAGCTGGAAAATACAACTAGACAAAATACTACAGATGCTAGAAGTATGTAAACAAAGATAAAGTATTATCCTAGTATTAGGTAGTCATGACAAGCCCAGGACTTGCCTTTTGTCACCAACTAAGGTTGGTAACTGTACTCGTATATGATGGATGAGCAGTGGATAAACTAAGGTCAAACATACCCGCATGGAGAAGTTCCATGCAGTCTGTCAGTGTAGCAGTTGACTGACAGACACCTTGCTTTATCCACTCTTCACAGTTGTTTCTTCCAAAGGTAAGTAAACTTCCGAAGACATAAAGTCTTTCGAAGGTACTTTGGCTTCGGAAGGAACCACTCCTTCGAATCAGCTACTTTCAGTCTTTATCTTCTTTATACTTCAGAAGAGTAAACTTATTCTCGGAAGACTAAGTTTCTCTTCGGAAGTTCTTCTAGTCTTGGCTTCAGAAGGCGGTGGACTTGTCCTCGGAAATGTAGCTTTGTCTTCGGAAGTCCTTCATACATTGTACCAAAATCAAGTTAAGTGTTTGTTTTGGTTGCATCAGCCTTATCAGACCCAACACAAACCTTAGCTATTAAGTTTTATATTTATTCAAGACTTAGCTATTATGTTTTGTATTTATTCAGGACTTAGCTATTAAGTTTTATATTTTATTCAAAACTTAGCTATTAAGCTTTATCCCAAACTTAGCCGTTAAGTTTTATCCTAATCTTTATCTAAACTTAGGCACTAAGTTTTATCCAATACTTAATTGTTTAGTTTTATTCTCTTTTTAACTATTAAGTTGCATCTGAAGGCTTAGACATTAAGTCTTTATCTAAAAACTTAGTCATGAAGTCACATTTGAAAGATAACCATGATTATTTATTGAGAAAAATAATATTAAAATTTCATAGGTGTTATAGGTTATATAGAAATGATTAAGTATGGTTAATATTAGTTGATCATGTGATTATAATAATGATTTGGCTGGTAGATCTCCAAGTGAGATGCCACCCGGTGTAAGGCGTGTGCCGGTCTCGTTAAATTTTTTTTGTACAAATCTTAAACTTTCGGATTTTGACGTGAAAATTTGCTATAAAATTAAATTAGTAATTTGAGGCTTTCTAAGGGTTTACAAAATTTATTAATAGTGACTAAAATTCAAAAATAAAAATATACATGAAAGGATCTCAGCATCTAGTTTGATCAATTAGATTAGATTTGCAGCAGAATTAGTACACGAATTAGACAAATTCAAACAAGAACACAAGAGATATAGCAATGTAACAGTACGGTTATAGAATAAGAGAGAGTTTCTGCACAAAAGATGTATTTCATTCAATATAAGCTTCTGCCAATTACAATTAGGTCATCTTTCCTTTTATAGGGAAAGATGACGTCAGCTGATGTGACTTGACAGTGACATCGAACTGTTATTACAACAAAATACTGATAGTTACACAACTACTGAAGATGACAAATAGCAGACATCTTCTAACAAAAGACAAGTGTAAACTATCTCTACAACTACTGATAAGAAACTACTGAAACTACAACTACTGAAACTACAACGACTGAATAACATGCTCTTCAGTCGTTTTACAAGTACTGAAATAGAAATGAAACTACTAAAAAGAAAAGACTGAAAGGAAACCATCACAACAACTAAAGAATACTTCTTCAGATGTTATGACAAACTCTGAAGGCTTCAGTACTTGGACTTCAGACTTGAACTTCAGTTGTTGTCATCAGCTGATGACTTCAGTCTTTGTCTTCAGTCTTTGTACTTCAGCTGATGGTCTTTAGTACTTTAGTCTTCTGTACTTTAGTCTTCAGCTGATGATCTTCAGTACTTTAGTCTTCAGCTGATGAAGTCTTCAGTCTTTGTCAAACAGCTGATGAGGCCTTCAGCAGTTGTTGTGATGTCTTGTGGGACTTAAAGGTTTTTCTGATCTGGCTCATTGGTTCTTTTGGTCCAACAAACTCCCCCTGAACCAATGCAACCAAAACCTTTAAGCTTATTGAATATCCCACTTATTGAGGCAGAATGATTGGTCTTTTTCTTCTGGATCAGCTCAGAATGACCCATATCAGCACAAGCCTGGGAAGAAGTCTCAAAGATCTGATTGGCAAAGGATGGATGGGAACTCTGTCTTGGGGAACTGGACAAAGAGCTGTTACCCCATCCATGAGACCTACTTCCCAACTATAAGCCTATATGATTCTCTGGTGTAGGCTTCCAAAAATACAATCTGTTCCTCCATGGTGAGCTCTTCTGCCTCTCCCTCAAAGAATCCTTCAGGCCCATAGAACTCAGAAAGGAATTTGACCTGTTTACCATTCTTGAGCTCCACTGTGGTTATCTCTCTATATGCAAATTCTTTAGGGTGATTACCCTCCAGTAGCAAGTGGAGCTCATCCTTCTGGATTTCCTCAAGCCTCTTATACACCAACCCCTTCTTCACCATTCTGTTTTGCAGCATCTTTTATGGGGGCATGTTGGATGTATAGGCCTTCTTGAAATCTTCAAGGATCTCCCAGGGTAATACTACAATGGCAAGTGTGATCACTTCATTTATGATCTTTTTCACTTGCCCATTGTATCTCTGAGGAATGTTTCTCTTTTGGATCCTGTGAGACACCCTGAGATCAGGCCAAATCCTCACTCTCTCTTTCTGATATTGAAATGTGTGCTTGAGAGTGTACAGTTTCTGAGCTTGTTTTCTCATGTTTATGATTGATGAGGAAGCTGTACATGCTTTGTCTACCCTTCTCAACAACTCCTCATCATGTAGTTTGTGATGCTCTTCTTCTTCTAGCTTCACTTTAACTGTTTGTCTTTGGAGCTCAGGAGTAATTGTTAGAGGGAGACTTTTGGCCTTAGGCAATGACATGACAGTCGAGATTGGCAGCCTATCTTCTTCCTCATCATCTTCTTCTACTTCTTCTTCTAGCCTCAACACCCTTCTCTTCCTCTTCAAAGGTGCATCATCGGCTATTGGTTTTGTGGGTGAGGGAGTTGGTTTAGTGGGTTGTGGTAGTAGTTTTTTTGGTTCGGGAATTTTGTTAGGTTGTTCTAGCAGTTTGGATGTGAGTGAGGCTTTAGTTTACTTGGCTAGAGCAGTCCTGTTCCCAGCACCGGCTTCACTTAGGGCTTCTATGACCAGCCCCTTGGTAAATACCTCAGACGAACAGATCTTGGTGGTTATTGCCAAGATGTTGTCCCTGGGCCATGACTTGATCTCCAGGACTGATCTTCCCAGATACTTCGAAATGAATCTTGCCATAGCCTCAAGTCTCTCCTTCTCTTTTTGACTATAGCAAGTCCATCGGTTTTCTATCTCTTGTACCTCTAACTTCCGGATCTCTGAGTCAAGTTGAGCAGTATCAAAACCCTGCCTAAACAACTGATCAATGATGTTATCCATTAATCGGCTGTGTTGGGCAGCAGCCTCCTTTATCATCTCATCCAACTTCTTCTCAGACTCCTTTTCTCCCTTCTTCTTCTTGTATGTGACATGAAAGTCTTTTGCACTTTTAGTCACTTTCTCCATGTCAGTTCCCTTCTCAACCTCCTTCTCTTTCTCAGTCTCCACAACCAACTCAATCTCAGTTTCTACCTCATTCTCAACTTTTTTCTCTTTCTCCTCCTCAATCCTCTTCCTCTTGATTGCTTTCACTGACTGAGTCTCCCCCTTTTTGGTTGCATTGGTTGCAGGGGTTTGACTGTCAGAAAGCCTCTTTGCTACGGAATCATCCACCATTGGCTGAATAGTTGAGGAAAGCCTCTCATCAAGGGTTTTAATCACAATGTCAGTGATAATGGGTATGATGAGAGGCAGGGAGTTTTGAAAGATAGCAGCTATTTGCTCAGGGGGGTTCTGTCCCTGAGAAATAGTGCCAGAAGTAGCGGCTGGTGGTCGAGATTTTAGGAGTGGCTCTGTGTTTGTGAGACTTTCAGATGAAGGTGCTATCTGTTGGGTTATTATGGTGGCAGATGGACTTGATTCTTGAGAGAGTTTGGCAAGTAGCTCTTTTAATCTACGTACCTCCTCCTCAAGAATAGTGTTCTGGGCTAGAACATCATAAAAGAAGCCCAGGTCATCATCAGCTGTAGCTGAATCACCTAACCTCCTGATTGGATCAGGATGTACATGTGCTGAGTGTGGCTCAGTATCCACATGTGCCCCTTGTTCTTGGTACTGGGAACTTCCTGCCTCAGGATTAGAACCGTCATCGGTAGTTGCCTCTGGTGAGGACTTAGAGATGGTACCAGCTTCATCCTGTTCATGTGCTGAATCAGGAAAAGTGGCAGCCTCACCAGATGTTCTCATCTCCTCTTCCACACTGGGAGAGAGAACATTGTATTCCCTGTGCTGTGGGATCTCATCAACACTTTGATCCCCCCTCTCATTGGTTGGGGTCTTCCCAGTTGTGATAGGTGCCTGGGGAGAGGGTGGAGTGTTGAGATGAGTCAGCACTTCTACAATAATGAATGTTGGGCTTTGAGGGGCGGTTGCAGTGGGAGATGGGGTAGAAGCAGTGTGTACCCGGGGAGATTGGTACGTTTCAATGGCAACCTCCTCAAGTGAGAAAGGTTCCAGATGTGTGGCTGCCCTGGAATTGGTTGTTTCAGGCTCCTATTGAGAGGATGCCTGAGCGGTTGAGGCTGGTGGAGTCCTTGTAATTGCTGGGGGATTAATACAAGTAATTACTTCCTGCCTTTGTGTTGCAAGGGCATCCTCAGGGGACTCATCTCCCTGAGTAGCCTTTTTGGGCTTTTTGGATTTGGGTTTGGTGGGGACTTTTGATTTGGAGGTGGAGGCTGTGGGTTCCCGCTGCTTGGGTTTTAGCTGCTTGGCAGCCTGTTTCAGTGTGTGGTCAGAGTTGTGCCTGGAGTATACTTCAGGCAATAAAGCCATAGCAGGGACTCCAAGGCCAACAAGTCCCTCAGCATTCAGCTGGTTCTCTATAATGGCCATAATGAACCGTGGATATAGTATCCATCGGTTAGCAAGAGGTTTTGAGGCCATATCCTTAAGTTCTAAAAATATGATTTCAGAAAAATTTAAGTATTGTTGCTCAAGGATAGAGAATAATACCTGCTGCCACATAGATGACATTTGATCCCAAGAAGAAGTCTTAGGGGCTAAGCAAACATTCACCATGTGAAAAATAAGGCGTTTCGCGTCATGGAAATGCTTCTTGAGGATGGTAGAAGCATGTAGATCACATTGATATCCATGGTGGGCAAAGGATAGATCAGTGGTGCCATTTGGATAGCCAGTAGAGAAGGTTGCATCATTCAGTTTTAGGGTTTGGCGAAGAATTGTAGGAGTGATGACCACCTGTTGGTTGTTGACGAACGACTGAAGAGAGACCTCGGTGTCATTCTCCCCAGTGAGGGTGACGTTCGTCCAGAACTGGTGTAATGATTCGGCATAGATGGTCGGATTTAGGAGAAAGGCCGTTTGGTATTGGGAATCGACCATGAGATCAATGGCATTATCGAACTTGGTCCAAAATGGTGATTTGGTAAGGTTGGCAACACAGTTGTGTCTGGGTTTGAGCTGCATGGTCACCATTAATGTTAGGAGAGAGGTTTCAGAGTTTTTTGAATGTTAGGTTATGAGAGAATGAAAAACTCTGAAGTTAGGGTTAGGTATTTATAATGGTTATGAAACAGCTGAAAGGAAACGACTGAAGGTTTTGGTGTTAGTCATCAGTTGTTTGAAACGACTGATGACATGGTTTTAACCTTCAGAGGTTGTAAACGACTGAAAGCTTGGTGTTAGTCATCAATAGTTGTAAATTACTGAAGACATGGTTTTGCTTTCAGAGGTTGTAAATAACTGAAGACTTGTTGTTAATCATCAATAGTTGAGAACTACTGAAGATATGGTTTTCATCTTCAGACGTTGTAAACAACTGAAGACTTGGTGTTCGTCATCAGTAGTTGTAAACTACTGAAGACATGGTTTTGCTTCATGTTGGACCAAAAGAACCAATGAGCCAAGTTCAGGAAAACCTCCAAGTCCCACATGTCATCACAACAACTGCTGAAGACCTTCATCAGCAGTTTGACAAAGTCTGAAGAATCAACAGCTAAAGATCAAAGCTCAGAAGTACAGCAGCTGAAGATCCCAAAGTACTGAAGACAAGTGCTGAAGATCAACAACTGAACTGAAGACCTGATGATCAACAACTGATGCACAAAGTCTGAAGACAAAAGACTGAAGACATCAGCTGATGACAACTACTGAAGTCATCAGCTGATGAAACATCTGAAGACCAAAGTCTGAAGATAAGTGCTGAAGCTTCAGACTTTGTAACAACAGCTGAAGAAGTCTTCTTCAGCTGTTGTGATGATTTTTTCCTTTCAGTTGTTTTGTAATTTTCTTTTTCAGTAGTTTGTACAACAGCTGAAGAGTCTGTTCTTTAGCTGTTATAGTTTCAGTAGTTATAAACGACTGAAGAGTTTGTTCTACAGTCGTTATAGTTTCAGTAGTTTTATATTCCTTTCAGCACTTGTAACAAATGTTAACACTTAGGATTTTTGTAAGAAGATGTCAGTTGTTTGACATCTTCAGTAGTTCTATGTTCTATCAGTAGTTTGTTAATAATCGGTTGATGTCACTGTCAAGTGACATCATCATTCGTCCTTCTGCCGTCTATAAAAGGACGATAAACCATACTGTATTAGGTGCCGAAACGTACAATGTTATAAAATATATTTCTGTTGGTCCATTTGATCGGTTTTCAGTGCAGAAGAATGCTTGAATCGTTCAATACCAAACACACACAGCAAACACTAAGAGAAGGATGATCAAAATAACACTAAAAAGCCTTCAAACGTGGTTTTAATGATGAACAACAGTAAATGAATTGAAAGCTCAATGTATTCAGAAAGAACAAGCTTACAATAGCATCTTGCAACAATAATACACGATTAGGGTTTCTTGCAAGGATCGCTAACAATTAGACAAAAGAAATCTATATATAGCTGTCATAGTTTCGCATATAGTTTTGCTGTGGGCGAAACTATATAGGCGAAACTATAATTTCGTTGCCTCCTGCCTGAGCTGAACAGATTCGCCTGGCGAAACTATCAGTTTCGCCAGGCCGAAACTATAATTTCGCAAGACAGCTATATATAGACTTGAACTAAACAAACATATAAAGGAAACTAACATAGATCCTATTACAACAAAAGATAAACAAATACTAATCTAATGGTGAGTCCAACCTATCTTGATCTTCAATAACCATATTGTTGGTCCATTTGATCGGTTTTCAGTGCAGAAGAATGCTTGAATCGTTCAATACCAAACACACACAACAAACACTAAGAGAAGGATGATCAAAATAACACTAAAAAGCCTTCAAACATGGTTTTAATGATGAACAATAGTAAATGAATTGAAATAAGCTCAATGTATTCAGAAAGAACAAGCTTACAATAGCATCTTGCAACAATAATACACGATTAGGGTTTCTTGCAAGGATCGCTAACAATTAGACAAAAGAAATCTATATATAGCTGTCATAGTTTCGCATATAGTTTCGCTGTGGGCGAAACTATATAGGCGAAACTATAATTTCGTTGCCTCCTGCCTGAGCTGAACAGATTCGCCTGGCGAAACTGTCAGTTTCGCCAGGCCGAAACTATAATTTCGCAAGACAGCTATATATAGACTTGAACTAAACAAACATATAAAGGAAACTAACATAGATCCTATTACAACGAAAGATAAACAAATACTAATCTAATGGTGAGTCCAACCTATCTTGATCTTCAATACCCCCCTAGGTTGGATCTCACCCATTCTTCTTGTCTTGATGTCTTTATTCAGCTCCAGCCTTCCCCGTACCTGCACCTGATGTAGATGGATCAGCTCCTGCAGCTTTACTTTGATGAGCCTCAGCACTTGATCTTCTTTGGTTGCCTCCTGCCTCATTAGCTCCATCAGGATGAGCACTAGCTTGTGCGAATTGTTTTGTTAAATCCTGAATGTCCATGTGTAGATCATCTTTAGCTCTAACTTTCTCTGCCAGCGCTTTCACTTCAGCTCTCACTCCTCTAACTTTGTTCACTACAATCATGAACAGACTAGCTTCCTTTCTCGTTTCTTCTCCCGCCCCTGCCTTAATGTGGTTCTCACACAGAACCAGTAGATCGTCATCAGCAAATCCAAACAACTCCATTAGGTCAAAGATTCGATATTCAATTCCACCCTTGACTCTGATAACAGCCTCCCCCGTCTGATTGTCATAAAACCACTTCTCAAACTCTTTCAGACGTGAGGGGGACGGATCTGCCAATCTTACCCTTTGAACCGTCTTTGGCGGCTTTACGCTCAACACAATCCTTCCCTTCCCAGTGACCCAGTCTTTATCTTTCTTTGATCTCTTTCTTTCTGCTTTCATAAACCTGAAAGCCTCAAAGTTATCGTTGAGCCCATTCTGGATTTCTTTTTCCAGGAATCTGGCTCGCTCACTCAAGTGTGCTCCAAGTAAAGGCAAAGATGCCAACCTTCTCAAATCCCATTTCGGCAAGGTCTTGAATGCCTTCCTCTTGTGAAGATAAGTGATTCCACCCCCTCTCCTTTTTATCATGAACATTTTCAGGTCGGGGTTGTACTTCCAGCTCACGATCTTCTTATCAGCCTCTTTCTTCTTCAAACTCTCCATATTCTGAAACAGTGGGGTTAACTCTTCGGGTTCCTTCTCCCTTACAAACCAATCATTCTTCTCCATCTCAAAAATATCATTTTCATCTTCACCCTTCTGAATCACATATGTCAGAGGCCTTTCATCCACCTCATAGAACTCAGGCTCTGAGTCATAATCTACCAACTGCTCCTCATCAACTTCCTCGTCCACCAGACCCTTCTTAATGGGTTGTTTTCCCATTTGTTCTTCGCCGGTAAAATCTCCAAGGTTTATTCCCAAATCCACAAAATCAGCATCAAACACATCATCTTCAGTTTGTAAATTCTCCATCTCAGGTTCTCCAGTTCCTTTACCAGACCCTCCAGCTTCTGCTGTTGCTGCCCCCGAGGTGCCCTCTCCTGCCTTCGAAGAAGTACCCACATTCAGGAACGGGTACTTAGATGTGTCAGTCAAGTCATCTAACTCATATTGAGTTAGCTGATTAGGCAGGCCGGCGGCAGCTTTCAACTCATTTACTTCCTTCAATAACCTTTTGATCAAATTATTTTGATCAACCAACATTTTCTTCATACCATCCAGCAATTCATCCTTTTGTCTCTCCCTCATCTCCTGATTCGTCAGCTTAGTTTTTATCATACTTAGTTCATTAGAGAGAGAGGTGTTGAGATTTCTGATCACATCCTCGTCTAAACTGGTTTGTCTCTCAGATTGTGGGCGCTCAGAGAATGTCTGATGTTTCTGTTTTGTCCTCCTCTCTTGCTCCCCAGTATCAACCGTCCTTTTGGACCTCTTTTCTTTCTCCATTTTGGCTTTGGCTGCCATCTCTGCCACTTCTTTCTCAAAGACGTAATCCTTCTCCTTGGCATATCTCTTTCTTTTCTTTACTTCCTCTGACTCAGTTGGTCTAACTTCCTCTGATCGTTTCGCTTCAGACCTGATCACCTTCCTGATATAATCCCATCGATCAGGAGTATACATGTTTTCCCATAGGTGAGTGATCCGACCACTGAAGTCGTGCCTGATAGCACAGCAGTCGGCAAAAATTCTGGTATTCATTGACATTAGATGCTTGACCTCTCCATGCCTCGGAATGTTGGGAACTTGATCGTCGACGATCATCTGAAGAAATCGGGGATAGAGCAGCCATTTGTCCTTCTTCAGGGCCATTACGTTTTCGGCCATGCAGCTAAATATGAGATTAGAAATGTTAGCCTTCTCTCCACGACAACATATAACCATTGCTTTTGCCCAGTCTAAGTTTAACCCATCTGATCCACCTTTTCGGTGATCTAAGCACATTATGAAGACATGGGCAATGTATCTCCACTCCTTGGACAGAAAGGATTTCTTGATTTCCTTTCTAGTCCCAAAAGGAAGACCTTCATATCCCATAGTTAAGAAAGCATCAAACACCTCCTGATCAGACAAATCAATATCACCTCCTGTGTCTTCTTCTAATCTCAGCACCCGGGATATAACTTCTTCTGTGATGGTCACTTGATGGTCCAGAACCTTGGCTATAATACTCTCCGAATCTCCCCTTGTGTTGTACTCAGCGGTTCGCCAAAAATCTCGAATGTGTAAATCATAAATAGTCGCAGAATGAGATATGGCGTATGCTATAGGAGATCTCTGTTGCCATCTAATACAATCTCTGAATCCAGCTGCTTTAGGATGTGAGTCGTCTAGAATAGCAGTGATATTGTTTCGAACATCAAACTTGAGATTTGCCATTTATGTCTGACAAACAAACACACCAGGTTAGAAATGATATTAGAATTCGAGTATTCACAAACTTAATGTAAATGAACAAATTGTGATAAAAGTGAAAATGCAGATATATACATGTATAATTAAAATGAGTTTACAGATTTATTAGTATATATATATATGTATATATATATACATATATATATATATATATATATATATATATATATATATATATATATATATATATATTTTGTAGTTTCGCAAAGACGAAACTATAGTTTCGCAACAGCGAGTTTATAGTTTCGCTGAATTTATATTAAAACAGACAAAAAAAACAAGCACATTTTCGACAGACAAAACATATAGTTTCGGCAAGACATGATAATGGATTCAACTGGGCAAACTGATTTTTGCTGACGAAACTGTCAGGTTCGCTCGGGCAGCATAACCATACAGTTTCGCTGTATTTAATGAACTTTCGTTCAGTTTCGCTGGAGGATAAGGTAGTTTCGCAGAAAGAACTGCGAGACTACCCAAACGACACACTTCAATCCAGACAAATGTAAGACAGATTAGTCTATGAAAACTCATGTTCGGAGTTCGAAACTCACATAAGAAGTTCAAAATCAGGTGACAATGCAATAGAACTAGACAACAACTGAGATTTGGGTCAAGATTCTCGAAAACCCTAACAGGACACAGTTTCGACGAAAATGGCTAATTTTTGCGAAAGTGAGAAGCTTGATTCGAAACTATGGTTATGTACATAGTAGTTTCGCAGAGAACTGAAAATATAATTTCGGCAAAGCGAAACTATACTTTCTGCAATACGAGAATGTAGTTTCGACTCGGATAAACTATAGATTCGGCATAACAAACTTATAGTCTCTGCAGTACGAAACTATAGTTTCGGCAGGGCGAAATTATAGTTTCTGCAAGCGAAACTGCAATTTCGCTAAGTGAAACTGTAGTTTCGCAGAGTCTTCACTTAAAATAAAACAAAATAGAATAAAATAAAATAAAATAAAATAAAATAAAGTAAAATAAAATAAAAAAAAAATTAAAATAAAGGATATAGTATCATGTTTTTCTCGAAGTGTTTTAAGAGGATCATGACTTAGCGGGATTGCTGATATGTTTGTCCGCTTAAACCCATTCCCATCTCTTTTCGACTCATGATCTGCAGCTGTTTATCATGTTCTGATTGTCTTAGAAACTCAGCAACTTGGTCCCCACTGATACTTGATAAAGAACTAGTCTCGTCATCAAGGTTTATTGAGCATAATCATTGATATTGCCTGATCATTATACTGATGTACGATCACACTGACTGACATATATACAGATGGGACTCTATAATGTATAGATGTAGACACACATATATGTGAGATCCAGACTCAACCTATAACTAATTGATGAGAGCTTCAGGTCAATGTTTTCACATAGCAAAGAAGATCATCTAGGCGTGTTGATGAGAGCTTCAGGTCAATGCTTTCGCATAGCAGAGAAGGTCATCACTCCAGGTCAATGCTTTCGCATAGCAGAGGAGATAAACACACATCTTTTCTTATGTAACGTATGAATGTGTATGCAAGAGTGGACTATTTGAGATTATATAATGTTTGTCTTAGAGGGCGTTATCACCGAGTCACCATCCCAGTGGGAAACGCCATAAGATTCACATCGATAATCTGTATATACAATAATGGGCTATTTGAGATTATTTAACGTCTGACTTAGAGGGCGTTATCACCGAGTCACCATCCCAGTGAGAAACACCATAAGTCTCACATCGATAATCTGTATGTACAATAATGGGCTATTTGAGATTATTTAACGTTTGACTTAGAGGGCGTTATCACCGAGTCACCATCCCAGTGAGAAACACCATAAGTCTCACATCGATAACCTTTGACATCAATTAGCAACTCTCAACCAAGTTGTATACAAGACTTGTATCTTTGTGCAGACCAAAATATCATAGAGATAATCCTTATTACTGAGTTATGATCTTTAGGTTTGCTGCATGATCACGTGTCTACTTTGTTTTCGGGATGAGTCTATCATGCATATCCCAACATAAGATGTCCCCTTGTTCTAACTTCATTTTCTTGAACTTCCTGAGAGAATGAAAATTAAGACTTATTATCAGTATGAATCTCCCACGAAATTTTTATTCAATAGCCTACTAAAGGAAAATTTTCTTAAGAATCAAAGTAAAAGAAAAATAAGAATAAAAGATAAAGATCTATGTGACACAAGTTAGACAACAATCAAGACTAAAAAGAAAATGTGTACATATGTACAGGTGAAACAAGTGTTTTGCTCAGAAAAGTTTGTCAGAATGATATTAATCCTAGCATAGAAATCAATTCATAAAAACGTGGTTTATCAAATGTTTTTGTGAAAAGATCTGCTTTTTGATGTCTTGTATCAATAGGAATGATATCAATGAAACCCTTTTCTTGAGCATCACGGATGGCATGAATCCGTGTCTCAATGTGCTTGGTCCGAGAATGATGAATTGGATTCTTGGCAATTCCAATGGCTGCTTCGTTATCACAAAACAAAGGAGTATGAAGAAAATTGATCCCGTAGTCCATCATTTGATGCTGAATCCATAACACTTGCGAACAGCAGCTTGAGGCTGCAATATATTCAGCTTCTCCTGTTGAGAGAGAAACTGTAGTCTGTTTCTTGCTTTGCCAAGAAACAAGACAGTTTCCCAAATACTGACAACCTCCAGTAACAGACTTTCTGTTTAATTTGCAGCCGTTGGAATCGCTGTCAGAATAAGCGTGCAGGTCAAAATTCCCACCATAAGGATACCAAAGTCCTAAACGAGAAGATCCCTTTAGATAACGAAAAATTCGTTTGACTGCCTTGGCATGGGATTCTTTAGGAGCTGATTGGTATCGAGCACAATATCCAACAACAAAGGTGATGTCAGGACGACTTGCTGTTAGGTACATGAGAGAGCCAATCATGGATCTGTAGAGATGAGGATCGATTGGTTTGCCGTTTTCATCCGGAGTGAGACATGTCTGAGCCGTGAAGGGAGTCATCTCAGAAGCAGCATCATCCATTTTGAATTTCTTCAAAATTTCTTTAATATACTTCTCTTGATGAATGAGAATTCCATCTGGTTTTTGTTCGACTTGCAGCCCGAGAAAGAAACACATCTCTCCCATCATGCTCATCTCAAATCTGTTTCGCATGACCTCCTCAAACTCCCGACATAATTGAGGATTTGAAGATCCAAAAATAATGTCATCAACGTAAACTTGCACAATCAACATCTCACCGTTTACCTCTCTTTTGAATAGAGTCATGTCAATGGTGCCTCGCGTAAAACCATTGCTTAAGAGGTACTGAGTCAGGGTTTCATACCAGATCCGAGGAGCTTGATGAAGTCCATAAAGTGACTTATCAAGCTTATATACTTTGTCAGGAAAGTCTGGATCTTCAAATCCTGGGGGTTGACACACGTATATCTCTTCATCAATGTCCCCATAGAGAAATGCGCATTTGACATCCATCTGATATACTTTAAATTGCTTGTGAGCAGCGTGCGCTAAGAATATTCTAATGGCTTCAAGACGGGCGACAGGTGCGAAGACTTCGGTGTAGTCAATTCCTTCTTCTTGAGCAAAGCCTTGAACCACTAATCTGGATTTGTTTCGCACCACTATTCCTCGATCATCAGGCTTGTTCTTGAAAACCCATTTTGTGCCAATAGGATACTTATTTGGTGGAAGATCCACCAGGGTCCACACCTGTAGTTTTCTGAACTGTTGCAATTCCAATTGCATCGACTCTACCCAGCAGGGATCTTGGAGGGCTGCATGAACGTTCTTAGGAACGGTTTGAGATATAAAACAAGAAAACAAGCAAACGTTGATCAAACCAGATTGACTCCGTGTCCGAACTCCATCAGTAATGGAACCAATTATGTTGTCGTGTGGATGATCTTTCAAAGTTTTGAAATCGACAGTCATGGAAGGGATATCAGTAGATGGTTGGTTAAATGATGAGCTGAATGGGGAAGAAGAGTTCGGTAAAGGAGATGAAGAAGGTGATGTTGATATGGGTGGAGGTGGAAGATCAAATGAAGATGAGGAAGAAGCAACACTGACTGAGGTATCATTAACAGATGTAGTGACATGAGGCTCAATAGGCTCAGCTGGTATGGGGGCAGGAGGAATGAAGTTTGTTGTTGAATTGGAGAAGGGCACATCATCATCGAAAACTGGAAGATTGAATGACTTGAACACCGTATCTGAGTCAAAGAACCAAGCTGGTTCTGTGGGAACATGAGAGGAATTAGATTCCTGCCAATCGACATAGAATGACTCCTGAACTATACGTGTCCTCTTGTTATATACCAGATAAGCCTTCTGGGAAGAAGAATAGCCTACGAAATAACATTCATCAGAAACAGCACCAAATTTTGTCTTCTGTGCTTGAGTATTCAGAAGAGTACACGAGCAGCCGAATGGGCGAAAGAAATCAATCAAAGGCTTTCGCTTGTGAAATAGTTCATACGGGGTTTTCATCTTATCTTTGACTATCAGCACCCTGTTGAGAACATAAGAAGCACAATTCACAGCCTCAGCCCAAAATATGATGGGTAAGGATGATTCGATTAACATTGTACGTGCGACTTCAATTAGAGTGCGATTCTTTCGTTCCGCGACACCGTTCTGCTGAGGAGTTCTCGCAGCACTGAACTGTCTTAATATTCCTTTAGTGGCACAGAAGGAATCAAAAATTTGATTTTTGAATTCAGTACTGTTGTCACTTCGAATAGCCATAACCTTCCTTTGCTTATCGATTCAATCGAGAGAATTAACTTTTGCAACTCCTCAGTCGTCTCTCCCTTTTGAGCAAGAAATCTTACCCATGAATATCTGGAGTAGTCATCTGTAATCACAAGACAAAAAGATTTCTTAGCAATAGATTTAACACTTATTGGGCCAAACAAATCAGTATGTAACAACTCCAGGGGATTTAAGATGCTATTTTCAATTTTAGGTTTGTGTGGTTTCTTATGTTGCTTTCCTTTAGCACATGCCATACATTTCTCGACCACAGAAAAGTATTTTAAAGGTAATCCCCTAACGAGATTGTTTTTAACCAGTTTGTTTATTATTTTGAAATTAACATGGCCCAATCTACGATGCCATAAGAAGGACTTAGAGGTGGAAGCTTTAGACAAGAGGCATGTGACTGCGGATGATGAGCTCTTTGAATTCATGTCAAGGAGATATGTATCATGCTTTCTGGGAGCCCGCATGAGTACTAGATTATCTGGAATATCAATCTCAGACTTCAAAAAGATACATTCATTGGACTTGAATAGGATCGGTATGCTTTTATCACAAATCTGAGAGACGCTCAATAGATTAAATGCAAGCTCGGGAACGTAATTGACTTTTTCCAAGGTGAGCGAACCATTACAAACTTCTCCTTGACCTATCATTTTTCCTCCTTTCTTGTCTCCGGCGAAGGCAACATAGCCACCATCGATTATGCGGTAGTTGGTCAATAAATTTTAAGCCCCGTCATGTGTCTCGAGCATCCACTATCAACATGCCACACACTATTTACAGACTTAGAGGACGACTCCTGCAATCATATCAAAAGAGAATTAACTAGGAGTAATGGCCACCCAAGTTTGAAAAAATTTAGGTTTCTCCGAAGTGGATTTCTTGCAAAAGAACTTATTAACTAGCTGATTCAGTTTACTTCCAAAAGAACGTCTATAAACATATCTGTGATGTAATTGAGGACAATGCTTAACTACATGATTGTCTTTACCACATTGAAAACAATGTGATTTTAATCTAGATGTATTATGTAATGAGTTAGAGATTTCATCAATGCATATTTCTTCATTACATTTGGATAAACTTGAATCAGTAAGTGTTAAATCATTATCACTGTATGTCTCATTCGTATTGACAGAGTTGATTTTATTTTGAAAAGAATGATTGTGTGCTGATGATACTGAAGTGTTATCTGAAATACATGAGGTACTAGTGCCACTAGTACTTGCCTCGATGAAGAAACAATCCTGTCATTAAGCACAGCAAATTTCGCAGGTATAAATGATGGAATGGGATGAGAAAAGAATTTTTTAAAAGAGTTAATTTTTGTTTCTTCATTGCTGTTCATAGCATTATCAGATAATGAATCAGCAACATCAATAGATAAATCAGAATCACGGTCCATAGCATTTAACAAGCAAACAGAAACATTACTAGAACTGAACGAAACAGAGTCTTTTACAGCATTACTAGAAACAAAAACAGAATTTAAACTAGAGTTATGATCTAAAACAGAAAGCTGAGGTTCAGGTGTACTAAGACTAGAGCATCCAAGACCTCTAGTTGGTCCATAATCGTAGTCCTCATGAACATGCATAGGATTCACACCTTCTAAACCTGCAGACATGCTGTTAGAATCTTCTTTGATTAAATCATTAGAAGGATGTGGAATGGGCATCGGAGAGTAACAGTATGTACTAGGAGGAGGATAAACCTTAGCATTTTCATATCCCAAACCTGTTTTAATCCTAGCCCCACGTTGAGATTTACATAAATCATCATGTTTCATTCCTGATATGGTCCATTTATCAAGTTTTGACTGAAGTTTGCTTGTTTCAAACTCAGCTAGGGCAACCCTTTCAGTCAAACCGTTCACCTCAACATTTCTTTCCAAAACAATTCTTTTTAAATGATCGATTTCTTTTAGCGCTTCATTTAATTTAACAAAGTATTTTGACTCATTCACTTTAAGTTCTTCATTAATTCTTTTCAAGTCCTTTTCATTATCAATTAATAAATGATTAGCCTTATAAACCCCAAATAATCTGATTTTACATGCAGATGAACACATATCTTGAATTACCTCATATGGAAGTCCCATCACCACCTTCTCAGCTGCAAGGGCTTTATCACATTGACACACAGGAGTACTCGACTTGTTTTCCTCTACGGTGGTAGCAGCATTGACATCATTTCTTTCAAGCACTGTATATTGTGTTTCTGGTTTTCCATGCTCCTTCATATTTTCATCTTTCTCATACTCATTCTCTGCAACTCCATCCTTAAACTCCTTAAATGGATCAAACTCGTCGTCACAGTTCATCTTCATTTTCTCTTTCTGAATCTCAGCTACTAAAGCTTGATTAATTTCTTCTTTTGTCTCTTCAGCCTCTGCACTCCAGTCAAAGTTAGAAATTAGAGCAGTTTCTTTCTTATGGCTTGACTCATCTTTACTCCCACCAGCAGTCAATCTTGGAACTCCAGAGTTGTTAGGATCAGTGACAGTTGGCAATGGACATTCTCGTTTGAAGTGTCCCAATTGCTTGCAATTGAAACATCTAAGTTTAGACTTATCAAAACCCAGTTTGGAGTTGGAACCTTGACCGCCAAAGTTCTTTCTACCAGTCCTTTCCATAAATCTCCGAGCTCTAAGCGTCAGCATTGCCATTTGCCATTGAATATCAGTTTCTTCAAGATCATCTGGATCCACTTGATACATGTCCTCCATAGTCATTCCTTTTCCTTTCAGATCACCAGCAACAAGTGCTTCATAACTTTGAACAAACATCCTAAAAAGTGCCATAGTCTCAGCTGGAACAGTAGATTCATTAGATGCCTTTAAATTCCCTTGCTCTTTCCCCGGGTTAATGCCACTTCCAGAAAAATCACACACAGTCACTGCTCCTTGACGCGATGCCTGCATTGGAGAGCTTGCAGCGGACGATAGTAATGCAGCATTCTGTGAATAACCGGATGTTGGCATGATGGATTGATTAAACTCCCTCCTTTTTAGATCCAAATCAAAAGACTTCAGCTTGTTAATCACATCCATTAGTTTATAGTCAGCAAAGTTTCTTTCTTGTTTCAACATTCTCACTTGTAAACTCCACTGGGGTGGAAGAGAGTCTAGGAGTTTATTCACTTGCTCATGATTTCCTAGCTGATCATCATACTTCTTTAGGGTACTTGAAACAGACAAAAAGCGATTAGTAATGTCAGTAAGATCTTCATTCTTGTGTCCCACAAATGAATTGAACTCCTTTTCAGCTTGAGCCTTCCTATCTTTCCTTAGATCCTCGTTTCCATCGTAAAATTCACACAAGGCATCGTATAGAGATTTTGCATCTTTGTATTCGGCAAAGCGATTGTAAATATCAGGTGCAAGACATAAAGTCAAGGCTCCGAATGCTTTCTGATCTCTGTCAATCAGCTTTTGATCCTTTTCGGTGAATGTGGCGGGGTCCGAGTTTGGAGAGACAGTTCCACCGACAGTAACGGTTGGCTTGTGTGGTCCAGTGATGATTGACTCCCATTGGTTGTGATCGGTGTAGAAGAAGAAAGCCTTAAGACACCTTTTCCAATCTTCAAAGTTATCTCCATTGATGAGTCTAGGGGGTCGGTTTGGTGCAACACTCTCTAAATCAGCCAAGGTGAGAGTAGTCATTTTGGACATAACAGTTTCGCTAAAGAAGAAGTAAATTCGCTGAAAGGTAGTTTCGCCCAGGCGAAAGTGTAATTTCGGCAGGCTTAATTTTTGTTGTTTCGGCGATCAAAAGCGTAGTTTCGGCAGCACTTTCGCTAGCCAGAGACTATCAATAGCTTAGTTTCGCTGTAAATTTCGCAGGAAACAAGCTTGAACTTTCGTTCAAATAAATTTCAGCAGTAATTTCGCACAAATGTCACCCAATCAGAATGAACTTTCGTTCAAAGAACACAGTTTCGCACCGAATATCAAAGAGGAGAAAGTATCAGTTTCGCTGAACGAAGATACAATTTCGCTGGAAGGAACTGTAATTTCGCTGGAAGAACAGAAAACCCTTTTAAACCCCAAAAACAATCGAAAATCACCCAAATCTCAATGAAATTTGAAAAGGAGTGATTCACGAAGCTTCCTCAATCAAAAACGCACACTATCCAATCAATTTTCATGACAAAAACACTCTGTTTTGAAGTGAAATTTGAAAAAAGTTGGTATTGAACAAAAATAACCAAAAACCTCAAACAATCAAGAGCACTATGGCTCTGATACCATATTGTTGGTCCATTTGATCGGTTTTCAGTGCAGAAGAATGCTTGAATCGTTCAATACCAAACACACACAACAAACACTAAGAGAAGGATGATCAAAATAACACTAAAAAGCCTTCAAACATGGTTTTAATGATGAACAACAGTAAATGAATTGAAATAAGCTCAATGTATTCAGAAAGAACAAGGTTACAATAGCATCTTGCAACAATAATACACGATTAGGGTTTCTTGCAAGGATCGCTAACAATTAGACAAAAGAAATCTATATATAGCTGTCATAGTTTCGCATATAGTTTCGCTGTGGGCGAAACTATATAGGCGAAACTATAATTTCGTTGCCTCCTGCCTGAGCTGAACAGATTCGCCTGGCGAAACTGTCATGACAGTTTCGCCAGGCCGAAACTATAATTTCGCAAGACAGCTATATATAGACTTGAACTAAACAAACATATAAAGGAAACTAACATAGATCCTATTACAACGAAAGATAAACAAATACTAATCTAATGGTGAGCCCAACCTATCTTGATCTTCAATTTCTTTTGCAGAACTTCTCTCACTCTCTATGTTTGTGCTTTTACATGCAATATCCTTGTGTTCTTGCTATAATCGCTAATTACTGTGCTAAATCCGCTGCGAATACAATCTAATTGATCAAACTAGAGGCTGAGATCCTGTCAAATGGTATTAGAGCAGGTTATACATTAATCAATTTCACCATTGATCATTTGAAACTGCTCTTTTGATCTCTACGTTTGATCGAATTAGAAATTTGCAAGAATTAGCTACAGAGAGTGAGATTCTGGTATTTCGGGCCATAAACTTGAGGTTCTCTCGTGGTTTTGAGCTACATTTTTTTTGCTTAAACTTGTTTTTGACTAAATTTTGAGATGACGACACCAACAAACGATCCTCACAATACTGGTTCCTCATCCAAGCCTTCAATGCTTGTGAGGAATGAGTATAACATATGGCAACATCGTATGCTTCACCACTTGTCTGTCAACAGTGCTGGTTGTTGGAAGTCAGTGGTGCATGGTCCATACAAGCCTATGGTGAGCGTCCCTGAATCAAATGAACAGGTTCCGAAGAAACCTGAACAATATTCGGACGAAGATTTTAGTTGTTCAAAATTGATGCTAGAGCCCATGGAATTTTAGCTATGGCTATTCCAAATGAGATTTACTCAGGGCTTTTGCATCATGAAACTGCTCATGATCTCTGGGTTGCTCTGAAGGAACAATTTGGAGGAACAGATGAGGTCTTAGCAAACACTAAGGAAACCCTCGCCCAATAATATGAGACATTTTCTCATAGGAAGGGTGAGACTCTGACTCAGTAGTTTGAGCAGTTCTCTTGTTTGATCTCTGAGTTGAAGATGGTCAAACAAGAGTACTCTAACAGCCAGATGAACAACAGATTCCACAGATCACTGCCTGAGAGATGGGACACTTATACCATTGTCCTACGCTCAAATGCAAATCTGGATACTCTATCTCTCACCCAACTTCATGGGAAACTGCTCACATTTGAGAGAGAGATAGAGCAAAAGAGGAAGTTGTCCACCTCTGGTAAGCTCACTGATGACTTTGTCCATGGAAATACTGCCTTGATAAGTCAGGAGTCGGAATATGCTGGATCAGAAAGTTCTTATGATGAGCATATTGATTTCTCTACCAACTCTGAACAAGCTTTTGTTGGTGTTAGTAGTAGTTCAGGAGGTAGCAGTGATAATCTGTGCTTTCTGATGGAAGACTTGAAGGGCATTCCAGATGATGATCTGGAAGAGATGGATATTTTGAACCAAATGGCAATGATAAATATCAGATCTCAAAAGTTCTATAAGAGAACTGGAAGGAAATTCCCTGGTCTCTCTGGCAAAACCAAAGTTGGTTTTGACAAGAGTAAGTTGAGGTGTCACAAGTGCCAAAGGCTTGGACACTTTGCTAGAGAGTCTAGATCATCTGGATCTAACTCCTCTGCACCCTTTGTGACTTTTCCAAGCAATAGCTCACAGCACAGAGGGCAACATTTCTCCAGTTCTCAGGGTCATCCATCATCAGCACAGCCATCACCTGCGTATTTTATGCCTCAGGGTCATATGCCATACCCATACCCCTGCTACTATGTTCCTCAACCTAGTCAAACTCAAACACCTTCTGCTCAGCCACCACATGCTCTTCCTGAGCCTCAATCTTTCCAATCTCATCATCAAACACAACCTCAACAACAAAGCTTCTTCACCCCAGGAGTTGTTGACTGGAGTAGTTTTGCCAGATGATCTATCTGGGCAGGAACAACTAGTCCAAGGTGCTGGTCAACATGGTGGTGATAATCCATTTGGAAATCTTGCTCTGATGGCCCTTGAATCTGCTGAGGGGTCATCATTCAATGCCTCATCGCAGATATCCTCTAAGGCTAAAGCCAAGCTTTGTTCTGAATCATGCATAGCAGCATTCGCTTCTATTAGGGAAGCAAATGTAGCTTTAATAGATAAAAACCTTGAGCTAGAGCACACTATTTTCAAAAAGAAAGCTGAATTTGAGGCTGCACTCAATGAGAAAAATGATGAGATTTACAGGCTTAAATGCCAAATAAAAGATGATAAGGCTAGGGAAGATGTACTTCTAGAGAAGTACAGAGACCTCAAGGAAACTCTTGCAACCACCCAAGTAGAGTGTGATCGATGGGTGCAATCATGCAAGGGTTTTGAAATGCTTCTTAGCAAGCAATCAGCTTCCAATGTGAAGTTTGGCATTGGTTATAATCATACTGCTCCTCCAACAGATTTTACTTCAAGAGCAGAAGTGGAATCTGATGGAGAGAGTGATAACCAATCCTTCTCATCATGTGACCTACTATCTTCTGATTCAGCATCATCAGAGATAGAAGTCAGCATTAACTCCTGTCAAAACCAATCAGCTGATGCTACAACAGCTGATGGTTCAAATGCTGATTGTCACATGATCAAAAGGTTGATCAACTCAGGTGTTATCTCTAGAAGTACTGAAAGTACTTGAGAGCAAGTGATAACACCTGAAGTTCAAACCTCAACTACTGACAGCACTAAAGAGAAGAAAACTGTCAGAAGAAAAGGTTTGAAGACAGCTAAAGAGGATGTCAGGAAAGCAAGTACTACAAGGAAGAAAACTGCAAGTACTGACAGCAAACAGCTGAAGAACAAGTCTTCAGCAGTTTCATCTTCTTTGGTAGATGATCAACCAAAGATGAAGAAGAAGCCATGTGAAATATGTGGCTTGTTCAATCATCTTACTGATGATTGCTGGTACAAAAGGGGTTCCAAACTCAAACAAAAGGAGAAAATTAATGAGGACATAAATAAAATGAAAAATGAGTTTAAGACCAAGTTTGTACTAGCAACATCAAAGCCTGAAATTCCTAAGCCCAAAGCTAAATCTAAGAAGAAGGTAGGGGTTACTCAGGCAACAGCCGAGGTTGCTCAAAAGAAGATGGTGCAACATAGGAATCCATCATCAGTAGGCCCCAATGTGTCTGAAGAGCTGAAAGCCTTATCACAAAGTCAGATACAACTGGTGATGATGGTTCAGCATCTAATGGGAAGAGTCAACCAATTAGATGCTCCTGTGTTGAACCCACAGAAAAGGAAGTCCAAGCCAATGGGCTCCTCTTTTGCACCATCTCCTTCACCTCAGGCTGTCACACATAACACACCTGTTAGTGCTGCACCGGTTGTTGAGAATAGACCCAAAACCAAACAGGTTTGGGTCTCTAAAACTAACTAACATGTGGTTATGATTGTAGGGTTCTTCAACATGCCAAAGAAGCATCTGGTATGTAGACAGTGGAGGATCTATGCATATGACAGGAAGCAGCTCCCTTCTTAATGACTACTCTCAAGGAAAGAAGGGATTTGTCTCCTTTAGCAATGATGCAAAGGGTTACATCATCGGAAAAGGCTTTGTTTCCAATGGGGAAATAAGGTTTGATGATGTTAACCATGTGGAGAATCTCAAGTACAACCTCTTGAGTGTCAGTCAAATGTGTGATAAAGGCCATGTTGCCCTTTTCACAAGCCAGAACTGTCGGATTCTGTCATCCAAAGATCTAAATTTGATCAACAAGGTGTTGGATGAATACACTCTCCTGAAGGCCAACAGGACAGGAAGAGTGGATGCCTTAGATCTTTCCAAAAAGATAGATCTAAAAGGCCATCCTTGCCTATTCTCTAAGGCCTCTCCTCAAGAGTCTACTCTATGGCATAGAAGGCTGGGACATGTTAATTTCAAAAACATGAATCAACTGATAAGCCATGGTTTAGTAAGAGGATTGCCTTTGAAGGAGTTCAAGTGTGAAGATAACTGCACTGCTTGCTTAAAAGGAAAACAACACAAAATTTCATTCCCTTCAATAGAAGAACCAAAGTCCACTGCCTGCTTGCAGCTCCTGCACAAGGATCTGTTTGGTCCTGTCAGAGTGATGAGCATGGCAAAGAAGAAATACTGCCTGGTAATTGTGGATGATTATTCCAGGTTTGTATGGACTTTCCTCTTGCACTCCAAGGATGAAACAACCAAGACTATCATGAACTTTGTGTTATTTGTAGAAAATCAGTATTCCCTGCAGGTCAAGTGTGTGAGGAGTGACAATGGAACAGAGTTTAGAAACCACACACTTGATGACTTCTACCTGTCCAAGGGAATCAAGAGGCAGTTTAGTATTCCTAGAACTCCTGAGCAGAATGGAGTGGTTGAGAGAAAGAACAGGACTCTCATTGAAGCTGCAAGGTCAATGCTAGCTGACTCAGGGCTGCCACTGACCTTTTGGGCTGAAGCTGTCAATACAGCCTGCTATATACAGAATAGAGCTTTAGTGAATCAGAGGTTGATGAAGACTCCTTATGAAATTCTTCATCATTTGGCCCCTTTGATTTCATTCTTTAGAGCCTTTGGGTGTCCTTGTTTCATTCTCAACACTAGCAACCCACTCCAGAAGTTTGCTACTAAGGTGGATGCAGGGTATTTTGTTGGTTATTCATCAACTTGCAAGGCATACAGAGTCTTCAACTATAGGACAAAGGTGGTTGAAGAGACTCTACATGTGAAGTTCAATGAATCTCCAATGGACAAGATTCCACAAAATCCTGTGGAGTTATTTGATCTGGACATACTGCAATATGTTCCTTATCAACCTCCAGCTGCTGAGCCTGTCAACGGTTCACCACCCGGTGGTACTGATGATGATGTAGTCAGTACTCACCTCTTTAGGTTTTGTGACAACTTGCCTGAGTCCACTATACCTGATGTTCCTATAGCCTCAGCATCACCATCCACAAGAAATGCTGATGAGATTTCTGCTTGCTCTACGTCATTTGAGCTGCCATCTCCTACATGGTTTCAGGAATCTCCATCACCATCTGTTGCTGCTGATGGGTCTACAAACACTTGCACAGACATTATAGTCTATCAAGAGCTGAAGAATCACCCCGCATCTCGAATCATTGGTGATATCAATGCTGGAGTTTCAACCAGGAGTCAATTGTCCAACTTCTGCTTCTATGCTCTCATCATCAGTCAGCAAGAGCCAAAGAACTATCATGTTGCTTTAAGAGACAATGGATGGGTAGAAGCTATGCAGCTTGAGCTTCTTCAGTTCAAGAAACAGCAAGTGTGGGAGCTTGTTCCATTACCCAAAGGTAAGTGTGCAATAGGCACCAAATGGGTATTTAGGAACAAAACAAATGAGAAGGGCAAAATCGTCAAGAACAAGGCCAGGCTGGTTATCCAAGGGTTTGCACAAGAGGAAGGCATCGATTATGATGAAACCTTTGCACCTGTGGCCAGACTGGAGGCAATCAGACTGTTCTTAGCTTATGCTGCCTTTCACAGTCTTAAGGTTTATCAAATGGATGTCAAAAGTGCTTTCCTATATGGGCAAATAAAAGAAGAAGTTTATGTGTGTCAACCACCAGGCTTTGAGGACAATAAACATCCTGATTGGGTGTACAAGCTTGATAACTCTCTTTAGGGGCTGAAACAAGCTCCTAGAGCCTGGTATAAGACATTATCAACTTTTCTTCTAAAGAATAAGTTCACTAGAGGCACCATTGATAAAACCTTATTCATCAAGACTGTGGGACAACATAAGCTCCTTGTTCAAATTTATGTAGATGACATCATCTTTGCATCATCTGATCTCAAGTTGTGTGATGAATTTACAATGCTCATGAAGCAAAAGTTTGAAATGAGTGCTATGGGAGAATTACTGTTCTTTCTAGATTTGCAAATCAAACAACAGGCTGATGGTATCTTTATTCATCAGTCCAAATACACCAAAGAGTTGTTGAATAAGTTTGATTTACAGACCTGTAAGCCCTGTTCTACTCCCATGAGCAGCATCACACAGCTAGATGTAGATCAGAAAGGTAAAGCGGTTGATGAAACCCTTTACAGATGTATGATTGGGTCCATGATGTACCTTACAGCTTCTAGACCAGACATCATGTTTGCAACATGTGCCTGTGCTAGATTCCAGGCTGCACCTAAAGAATCTCATTTGATTGCAGTCAAAAGGATCTTTAGATATCTGCAAGGTACCCAATCACTAGGTCTTTGGTATTCAACTGGGCATTCTTGCAAATTAGTTGCTTTCTCTGATAGTGACTATGCAGGATGCAAAGTCACCAGAAAATCCACTTCTGGTGGTTGCCAATTCCTAGGCAATCGTTTAGTTTCTTGGCAGAGTAAGAAACAAACATCAATTGCTACATCCACTGCTGAAGCTGAGTACATTGCTGCTGCAAGTTGTACCTCTCAGATACTTTGGCTTCAGAACCAACTTCTGGATTATGGCATTACAGAGACTAAGACTCTATTACTAATGGATAGTGCTTCAGCTCTTTGTATTGTTAAAATCCAGTCCAGCACACTAGGACCAAACATATAGAGATCAGACATCATTTTATCAGGGATTGCTATGGAAAACGTCTGATTGATCCTAAGTTTGTGCCTAGTGCTGATGAGCTTGCAGACATATTTACTAAGCCTTTAGATAGTGCCACATTTCAAAATCTGGTACTAAGGCTTGGTATGCTGCATTTGACTAATACTGATGCTCTCAGCTCACTACTGATGAGCATTAGTATGCAAAGGTCAAATATAAGTACTGATGAGTAATTCAGTCTTTAGCATTTTCATAACTACTGAAGACTAAAATGCTTCAAAGTACTGATGTACATTATTTGTTGAAAACAACTGATGTAGTGAGGTGGATTACAACTACTGATGTGTAATTTTCAAACAAATAAGTACTAAAGAACAAATTTTGTTCACAAGTACTGATGTGTAATCTTACACAAGTACTGATGACAAAATTTGTTCACCAGCTCTGAAGAGTATTTCATCAGCACTTGTGAACATCTGATCACAAGAGCTGAAGGCATAAATATTCACAAGAGCTGAAGGGCCAATGAAACATCTGAAAGTTAGCCAAAGAGCTGATGAGTAAAATGTGGAGGTCAGCATGAAACAACTGAATTGACGGAAACAGCTGATGAGTAACTTTACTCTTCAGCTGATACCAACAGCTGCTGTTTCATACCCAAACAACTGAAGACAAAACCATGTTTTCAGTAGTTCACAACTACTGATGTCAGTAGTTTACAACTACTGAAGGCTAACACCAAGTCTTCAGTTGTTACAACGTCTGAAGATGAAAACCATGTCTTCAGTAGTTTATAACTACTGAAGAATAACAACAAGTCTTCAGCCATTTATAACATCTGAAGGACAAAATCACGGTCTCAGTAGTTTCAACTACTGAAGACTAACACCAAGTCTTCAGATGCTACAACTACTGAAGGTTAAAACCACGTCATCAGTAGTTTCAACTACTGATGACTAACACCACAACCTTCAGTTGTTTTCTTTTTGCCTATAAATACCAACCCACCCCTCAGTGTTTTTCATTCTCACTTGACCTAACTCTCAACAAACCTCTGAACCTTCTCATACACCATTAATGGCGACCATGCAACTCAAACCTCGACACAACTGTGTCGCACACCTCACCAAATCGCCTTTCTTGTCGAAGTTTGACAATGCCGTCGACCTAATGCACGACTCACCATACCAAACGGCATTTCTTCTCAATCCCACCATCTACACCGACTCACTATCGGAGTTCTGGACGAACATCATCGTCCAAACCGGAGAGATCGATGGCGAGGTCTCTCTACGGTCCTCCGTCAATAACCATCCCGTGGTTATCACTCCAGCTACTATTCGACAAACCCTAAAGCTGGAGGATGCCACCTTCCCTACCAACTACCCCAAAGGCGCCCTTGATCAATCTTTAACAGCCAACGACTATCAGGGTGACCTCTCAGCCTCCACCTTGTTGAAGAAACACTTCCCAGATCCCTAACGCCTCATCTTCCACATGGTAAATGTGTGTCTGGCCCCCAAAACATCTTCATGGGAGCAGATGTCAAAAAGGTGGCAACAGGTATTATTTTCTATCCTTGAAAAACAACCGCTAAACTTTACTGAAATTATCTTTTTGGAAATCATGTATATGGCCACAAAACCCATTTCTAACCGTTGGATCTTGTATCGTCGATTCATAATGGCCATCATAGAAAGCCAGCTCAGTGCTGAGGGACTTGATTGCACTGGGGTCCCTGCCATGGCTGTTTTAGCTGAGGTATACTCCAGGCACAACTCCGACGACACTCTAAAACAGGCTGCCCGGCTGCGATAACCCACGCAGCAGGAACCCACAGCCTCCACCTTCAAATCCAAAGTCCCCACCAAGCCCAAACCCAAAAAGTAACCCACAAAGGCTACTCAGGGAAATGAGTCCCCTGAGGATGCCCCTGCAACACAAATGCAGGATGTGGCTGCTGGTCAGATTCTCCCAGCAGCCACTATGACTCCACCTACCACAACCGCACAAGCATCCTCTCTACAGGAGCTTGATGTAACCATTTAAGGGGCTGCCACAAATCTGGAACCTTTCTCAATTGAGAAGGTTGCCATTAAAGAGCACACTTCTCCCCATGTGCACTCTGCTTACAAAGCCCTACACTGATAATTGCCAAAGTGCTGACCCATCTGAGCACTCCACCCTCTCCCCAGAAACCAATAACAACTGGGGAAAATCCATCCAAAGAGAGGGTGGACACAAGTGCTGATGGGAGCCCACAGCACAGAGAATCACATATCCAATCTCCCAGTGTGGCTAGGGAGATAGGATATTCTGGTGAGGCTGCCACTTCCTGTGCATCAACATCTGAGCAGGGTGAAGCTGGTACAATAATTAAGACCTCACCAGAGGCAACCGCCGATGATGGATCCAATCCGGAGGCTGGAAGTCCCCAGAACCAAGAAAAAAGGGCACATGCAACTACTGAGCTCAGTGCATGTACATCCTGACACAGTCAGGAGGTCAGGTGATTCAGTGCAAACTGATGATGACCTGAGCTTCTTCTTTGACGTAGTTGCTCAAAACACTATCCTAGAGGATGAGGTAAGCAGACTCAAAGAGCTGCTTGCCAAGATGTCTCAGGATAGAAGTCCATCTGCCTCCATTGACCCACAGATGGCACCTTCACCCGAAGGTCTCCAATACACTCAACCACTCCCACAAACTCGGCCACCTGCCTCTGCTTCTGGCACTAGTTCTCAAGAACAAAACCCACCTGAGCAACTAGATGCTATCCTCCAGAAATCCCTTCCTCTCATCACACCTATAATCACAGAAATTGTGATAAAAACCATTGATGAGAGGCTTCCCACACATATACAACCCCTGGTGGAGGTTGTCGTAGCCAAGGCGCTTGCTGATAGTCAAACCCCAACCAATGCACCCAAAAAGGAGGAGACATCAGTGCAAGCTAAGAGGAAGAGGGGAGAGGAGGAGATAGAATTAGGGAGAGAGGAGGTAATTGAGAGGGAGAAGGTTGAGGAGGCTGTTAAGGTGAAGGGGAAGGAGAAGGTGAGGGAGGAGAGAGCTGAGATAGAAGTGGCTGAAATCCAAAAGGATTTCAGTGTCACTTATCAAAAGAAGAGAGGAGAGAAAGAGGGAGGAAAGGGGGATGATGATCTAGCAGTCCTTATCAAGGAGGCTGAAGCTGAGCATAGCCGATCAATGGACTCTGTCATTGATCAGCTTTTCAGGCAAGGCTTTGATAAGGACATTGCCATGCTAGATCAGGAGATAAGGAGAATGGAGACTAGGGAGATATAATACCGATGGTCTACTTATAGCCAAGAGGAAAGAAAGAGACTCGAGGCTATGAGTAGATTCATTTCGAAGTATTTGGGCAGGCCAGTCCTTGATGTCAAAGCTTGGTCCAGGGACAGAATCTTGGCTATAACCGCCAAGATCTGTTCATCTGGTGAATTTACCAAGGGACTGGTCGCTGAGGCCCTTTCTGAAGCCGGTGCTGGGAACAGGACCCTGCTAGTAAAACAAACCAAACCCACTCTCATCTCTAGATTACTAGCAAGGCCTGCCGACATTCCAACACCACCAACCCAAACACAACCCACAAAACCAACCCCTTCACCATCAAAACCTACAGCCAATGATCCACCCTTGCAGAAGAAGAGAAGGATGTTGAGGCTGCAAGAGGAAGAAGAAGAGGAGGATGAGGGGGATAGACTGCCTCTTTCAGCAGTCATCTCCTTACCAAAAGCCAAACCTAAAACCATCACTCCCACCTCACATATAGAAACTATGAAGGTGAAACTTGAAGAAAAACAGCAGCATAGGCTACATGATGATGAGTTATTGAAGAGAGTTGATAAAGCCTATGCTGCTTCCTCATCTATTATAAATATGAGGAAACAAGCTCAGAGACTATTCACTTTAAGGCATACATTCCAATTTCAAAAGGACAAAGTGAATATTTGGCCTGATCCCAGGGTGTCTCACAAATTATGAAGAAAGAACTACTAAAGAGATACAATGGCTAAGTTAAAAGGATTATAGGTGAAGAGATCTCCTTGGCCATTGTAATATCACCCTGGGAGATTATAGAAGAATTCAAGAAAACCTATCAGGCTAACCTCCTACCTCAAAAGATGTTGGAGAACAGGTGGTCAAAAAGGGGTTAGTCTACAAGAGGTTTAAGAAACTTCAGAGAGATGAGCTCCAGTTGTTCTTAGAGGGTAATAACCCAGACAAATTCGCCTATAGGGCCATAACAACTGTGGAGTTCAAAAATGGGAAACAGGCCAAATATGTCTCTAAGCTCTATGGGTATGAAGGATTCTTTGATGATGAGGCTGAAGTGCTGACCAAGGAGGAACAAGTGATGTTTTTAGAAGCCTACACCAGGGGATCCTACAGGCTCATAGTTGGGAAGTAGGTCTCATGGATGGGACAACAGCTCTGTGTCTAATTCCCCAAAACAGAGCTCCCATCCATACTTAGCCAATCAAACTTTAAAGACCTCTTCCTAGGCCTGTGCTTATCAGGGTCAACTTCTGATCTGATCCGGAAGGAAATAGAACAATATTTCTGCCAACAATAAGTGGGACACCAAATAACTTAGAGGTTTTGGCTGGATTGGTTCAGAGGGAGATTGTTGGACGAAAAGAACTAATGAGCCAAGATCAAGAAAACCTCTAAGTCCCACATGTCATCACAACAACTACTGAAGACCTTCATCAGCAGTTTGACAAAGTCTGAAGAATCAACAGCTGAAGATCAAAGCTCAGAAGTACAACAGCTGAAGATCCCAAAGTACTGAAGACAAGTGCTGAAGATCAACAACTGAACTGAAGACCTGATGATCAACAACTGATGCATAAAGTCTGAAGACAAAAGACTGAAGACATCAGCTGATGACAACTACTGAAGTCATCAGCTGATGAAACATCTGAAGACCAAAGTCTGAAGACAAGTGCTGAAGCTTCAGACTTTGTCACAACAGCTGAAGAAGTCTTCTTCAGCTGTTGTGATGATTTTTTCCTTTCAGTTGTTTTGTAATTTTCTTTTTCAGTAGTTTGTACAACAGCTGAAGAGTCTGTTCTTCTGCTGTTATAGTTTCAGTAGTTATAAATGACTGAAGAGTTTGTTCTTCAGTCGTTATAGTTTCAGTAGTTTATTTTTTTCAGCAGTTGTAACAAATGTTAACACTTAGGATTTTTGTAAGAAGATGCCAGCTGTTTGACATCTTCAGTAGTTCTATGTTCTATCAGTAGTTTGTTAATAATCGGTTGATGTCACTATCAAGTGACATCATCATTCGTCGTTTTGCCGTCTATAAAAGGACGATGAACCATATTGTATTAGGTGCCGAAACGTGAAATGTTATAAAATATATTTCTTTTGCAGAACTTCTCTCTCTCTCTCTCTATGTTTGTGCTTTTACATGCAATATCCTTGTGTTGTTGCTATAATCGCTAATTACTGTGCTAAATCCGCTGCGAATACAATCTAATTGATCAAACTAGAGGCTGAGATCCTGTCACTTCAGTTGTTGTAAACAACTGAGGACTTGGTGTTAGTAATCAGTAGTTGTAAAACTACTGATGACATGGTTTCGTCTTTCAGTTGTTTGGATATGAAACAGCAGATATTGAAATCAGCTGAAGAGTAAAATTTACTCATCAGTTGTTGTCATCAATTCAGTTGTTTCATTCTGACCTCAACATTTACTCATCAGAATTTGTCTGAATTTCAGATGTTTCATTGGCCGTCAGCTCTTATGAATATTTATTCCTCAGCTCTTGTGAACAGATGTTCATAAGATCTGATGAAATAAATTATTCTTCGGAGCTTGTGAACAAATACTGTCTTCAGTACTTATGTGTAAAATTACTCATCAGTACTTATGGACAAAATTTGTTCTTCAGTACTTATTTGTGAAAACTAGGCATCAGTAGTTATAACCACATCAGTAGTTGTAACTTCATCAGTTCTTTTCAACAAATAATGTACTTCAGTACTTTGAAGTATTTTACCCTTTAGTAGTTATAACACATCAGTAGATATGAAAAAAACTGAAGACAAAATAACTCATTAGTACTTATTTTTGACTTTAGTATACTAATGCTCATCAGTACTTGTGACTTGAGAGCATCAGTATAAGTCAATTATTCCAGCTGCAACATACCAAGCCTTAGTACCAGATTTGAACAGTTGCACTGTCTAAAGGCTTAGTAAAGATATCTGCAAGCTCATCAGCACTAGGAACAAACTTTTGATCAATCAGACCTTTTTCATAACAATCCCTAATAAAATGATGTCTGATCTTAATATGTTTAGTCCTAGAATGTTGGACTGGATTCTTAACAATACAAAGAGCTGAAGCACTATCCATGAGTAATGGTGTCTTAGTCTTTGTAATGCCATAATCCAACAATTGATTCTGAAGCCAGAGTACCTGGGATGTACAACTTGCAGTAGCAATGTACTCTGCTTCAGCAGTTAATGCAGCAATTGAAGTTTGTTTCTTACTCTGCCAAGAAACTAAACAATTACATAGAAATTGGCATCCACCAGAAGTGGATTTTCTGGTGACTTTGGACCCTGCATAGTCACTATCTGAGAAAGCAACTAATTTGCAAGAGTGCCCAGTGGAATACCAAAGTCCTAGAGATTGAGTACCTTGCAAGTATCAGAAGATCCTTTTGACTGCAATCAAATGGGATTCTTTAGGTGCAACCTGAAATCTAGAACAGACACATGTTGCAAACATAATGTCTGGTCTAGAAGCTATAAGGTACATCAAGGACCCAATCATACATCTGTAAAGGGTTTTATCAACCGCTTTACCTTTCTAATCAACATCCAGTTGTGTGGTGCTGCTCATGGGAGTAGAACAAGGCTTACAGTTTTGTAAATCAAACTTATTCAAAAGATCTTTTGTTTATTTGAACTGATGAATGAAAGTTCCATCAGCCCTTTGTTTGATTTTCAAATCTAGAAAGAACTGTAATTCATCCATGGCATTCATTTCAAACTTTTGCTGCATCAGCTTTGTGAATTCATCACACAACTGTGGATCAGAGGATGCAAAAATAATATCATCAGCATAAATCTGAACAAGTAGCTTATGCTGACCCACTTTCTTTATGAATAAAGTTTTATCAATGGTGCCTCTAGTGAAATTATTTTGTAGAAGAAAATTTGATAATGTTTCATACCAGGCTCTAGGAGCTTGTTTCAACCCATAAAGAGCCTTATCAAGCTTATACACCCAATCAGGATGTTTATTGTCCTCAAAACCTGGTGGTTGACACACATAAACTTCCTCTTTTATTTTACCATATAACAAGGCACTTTTGACATCCATTTGAAAAACTTTAAGATTGTGAAAGGCAGCATAGGCTAAGAACAATCTAATTGCCTCCAGTCTGGCTACAGGGGCAAAGGTTTCATCATAATCAATACCTTCTTCTTGTGCAAACCCCTGTACAACCAGCCTGGCCTTGTTCTTAACAATTTGGCCCTTTTCATCAGTTTATTCCTAAACACCCATTTAGTGCCTATTGCACACTTACCATGGGGTAAAGGAACAAGCTCCCACACTTGCTGCTTTTTGAACTGAAGAAGCTCAAGCTGCATTGCTTCAACCCATCCATTGTCTCTTAGTGCAACATGGTAGTTCTTTGGCTCTTGCTGACTGATGAATAGAGCATAGAAGTAGAAATTGGACAATTGACTTCTGGTTGAAACTCCAGCATTGATATCACCAATGATTTGAGACATTAGGTGATTCTTCAGCTCTTGATAAACACTAAGATCTGTGCAAGAGTTTGTAGGACCTTCAGCAGCAACAGATGGTGATGCAGATTCTTGAAACCATGTTGGAGACGGTAACTCAAATAAAGTAGATGATTCAGAAATCTCATCAGCATTTGTTGTGGATGGAACTGCTGAAGCTACAGGAGCATCAGGTTTAGATGACTAAGGTAGTTGGTCACTAAACCTGAAAAGGTGAGTACTGGCTACATCATCATCAGTACCACCAGGTGGAGAACTGTTGACAGGAGCAACAGCTGGAGCCTGATAAGGAACATATTGCAGTATGTCCAAATCAAATAACTCCACAGGGTTTTGTGGAATCTTGCCCTTTGGAGATTCTAAACTTCACATGCAAAGTCTCTTCAACTATCTTTGTTCTGTAGTTAAAAACTCTATATGCCTTGCAAGTTGATGAATAACCAACAAAATACCCTGCATCCACCGTTGATTCAAACTTCTGGAGTGGATTGCTTATGTTGAGAATGTAACAGGGACACCGAAATGCTTTAAAGAATGAAATCAAAGGGGCTAAATGATGTAGTACTTCATAAGGAGTCTTCATCAACCTTTGATTCACTAACACTCTATTGTGCACATAGCAAGCTGTGTTGACAACTTCATCCTAAAAGGTCAGTGGCAAACCTGAATCAGCCAACATTGACCTTGCAGCTTCAATAAGGGTCCTGTTCTTTCTCTCCACCACTCCATTTTGTTCAGGAGTTCTTGGAATGCTGAACTGCCTCTTAATTCCCTTTGACAAGTAGAAGTCATCAAGTGTATGATTTCTAAATTCTATTCCATTATCACTCCTCACACACTTGACTGGAAGGGAATACTGCTTCTCCACATATAACACAAAGTTCAAAACAGCTTTTGCAACTTCATCTTTGGAATGCAAGAAGAAAGTCCAAACAAATCTAGAGTAATCATCCACAATTACCAGACAGTATTTCTTCTTTGCCATGCTCATCACTCTGACAGGACCAAAAAGGTCCATATGCAATAATTGCAAGCAGGCATTGGACTTTGGCTCTTCTATTACAGGGAATGAGACTTTGTGTTGTTTCCCCTTTAAACAAGCAGTGCAGTTGTCTTCACATTTGAACTCCTTCATAGGCAACCCTCTTACTAAACCATGGTGTATCAGCTGGTTCATGTTTTTGAGATTCACATGACCCAGCCTTCTATGCCATAGAGAAGATTCTTGAGGTGAAGCCTTAGAGAATAGGCAAGGATGGCCTTTTAGATCTATTTTCTTGGAAAGATCTAAGGCATATACTCTTCCTGTCCCGTTGGCCTTCAGGAGAGTATGATCATCCAACATCTTATCAATCAAACTCAGAACTTTGGATGACAGAATCCTGCAGTTCTGACTGGTGAAAAGAGCAACATGGCCTTTATCACACATTTGACTGACACTCAAGAGGTTGTACTTGAGATTCTCCACATGGTTAACATCATCAAACCTTATTTCCCCATTGGAAACAAAGCCTTTGCTGATGATGTAACCCTTAGCATCATTGCCAAAAGAGACAAACCCCTTCTTTCCTTGAGAGTAGTCATTAAGAAGAGAGTTGCTCTCTGTCATATGCATGGATCCTCCACTGTCTACATACTAGATGTTTCTTTTGCATGCTGAAGAACCCTGCAATCATCACAATAAACTAGTTAGCTTTTGAGACCTAAACCTTTTTGGTTTTGGGTCTGTTCTCATCAACAGATGGTATACTAACTGGTTTGTTATGACTGACAGCCTGAGGTGAAGGATACGGTGTAGAAGAGGATTCCTTTGGCTTGGATTTCCTTTTCTGTGGTTTCAGCACAGGAGCATGTAATTGGTTAACTCTCCCTAATAGATGTTGAACCATCATAACAAGTTGTGTCTGATTTTATGATAAAGCCTTCAGCTCATCAGACACATTAGTACTTGGGTTTGATGGATTCCTATGTTGTACCATCTTCCATTCAGCGCCCTCAGCTGTTGCCTGATTAACCCCTTCATTTTTGGATTTCTTTTTGGACTTTGGGGTTACAGGTTTTGATGTTGCTGATACAAACTTGGTCTCAAACTCAGTTTTCATTTTGTCTATTTTCTTTTTAATGTTCTCATTGTGTTTGAGTTTGGAGCCCTTTTTATAGCAGTAATCATCAGTAAGATGATTGAATAAGCCACATATTTCACATGGCTTTATCTTCATCTTTAATTGATCATCTGCTGAAGAAGATGAAACTACTGAAGACTTGTTCTTCAGTAGTTTTCTATCAGTACTTGCAGTTTTCTTCCTTACAGTACTTGCTTTCCTGATATCTTCTTTAGTAGTTTTCCCACCCTTTCTACTTGCAGTTTTCTTCCCTTTAGTACTTGCAGTAGTTTGGGTATGTTCTTCAGGTGTTATAACTTGCTCTTCAGTACTTTCAGTACTTTATGAGATAACACCTGAAGTGATCAACCTTTTGATCATGTGAGTGTCAGCATTTGAACCATCAGCTGTTTCAGCATCAGCTGATTGGTTTTGTGAGGAATTAATGCTGTCTTCAACCTCTGATGGTGTTGTATCAAATAGTAAATCACATGATGAGAAGGATTGGTTATTGCATTCTCCTTCAGATTCTACTTCTAGTCTAGAAGTAAAATCTGTAGGAGGAGCAGTGTGATTATAACCAATGCCAAACTTCACATTAGAAGCTGATTGCTTGCTAAGAAGCATTTCAAAACCCTAGCAGGATTGTACCCAGCGATCACACTCTACCTGGGTAGCTGCAAGTGTTTCCTTGTGGTATCTATACTTCTCTAGAAGTACCTCTTCCCTAGCCTTATCATCAGTGATTTGGCATTTAAGTTAATAAATCTCATCATTTTTATCATTAAGCACAGAATCAAATTCAGCTTTTCTTTTGGAAATTATTTGCTCTAGCTCAAGGTTTTTGTTAATTAAAGCTACATTTGCTTCTCTAATAGATGCAAATGTGGCTATGCAAGATTCAGAACATAACTTGGCTTTGGCCTCTGAAGATACCTGTGATACCTGTGATGTAGCATTTGAAGACGAACCATCAGCAGACTCCAGGGCCGTGAGAGCAAGGTTTCCAAAGGGATTGTCACCACCATGTTGACCAGCACCAGGAAACAGTTGTTCATGACCAGAGATATCATCTGGTAAACTGCTCCAGTCAACAACTCCTGGGGTGAAAAAGCTGTGTTGTTAAGGTTGAGATTGTTGATGACATTGTGATGGTTGAGGCTCAGGAAGGGCATATGGTTGTTAAGCAATGGGTGCTTGAACTTGAATGGTCTGTGGCATGTAGAAGCAGGGGTAAGGATATGGCATATGACCTTGAGGGACAAAATATGCAGGTGATGATTGAGATTGTGATGGATGACCAGAACTGGTAGAATGTTGCCCTTTGTTCTGTGAGCTATTGCTTAGGAAAGTCACAAAGGGTGCTGATGAGTTAGATCCAGATAAAGTCACAAAGGGTGCTGATGAGTTAGATCCAGATGATCTACACTCTCTAGCAAAGTGTCCAAGCCTATGGCATTTGTGACACCTCAACTTGCTCTTGTCAAAACCAACTTTGGTTTTACCAGAGAGTCTAGGGAATTTCCTACCAGTTCTTTTGTAGAACTTTTGAGATCTGATATTGATCATTGCCATTTGGCTCAAAATATCCATCTCTTCCAGATCATCATCTGGAATGCCCTTCAGATCCTGCATAAAAAAGCATAAGTTATCACTGCTACCACTTGAACTACCATCAACGCCAACAAAAGCATATTTAGTATTAGTAGAGAAATCAATATGCTCATCATAGGCACTCTCTGATGCAGCATACTCTGACTCCTGACCTATCAGTGCAGTATTGCCTGATACAAAGTCATCAGTAAGCTTACCAGATGATGACAACTTCCTTTTCTATTCTATCTCTCTTTCAAATGTAAGCAGTTTCCCATAAAGTTGGATGAGAGATAGAGTACCCAGATTTGAACTGGAGCTTAGGACAATGGTGTAAGTGTCCCATCTCTCAGGCAGGGATCTGAGGAATCGGTTGTTCATCTGGCTATTTGAATACTCTTGTTTAACCATTTTCAGTTCAGAAATCAAACATGAGAATCGCTCAAACTGTTGAGTCAGAGTCTCACCCTTCCTATGAGAGAATGTCTCATATTGTTGGGCGAGGACTTCTCTAGTGTTTGCTAAGACCTCATCAGTTTCTCTGAATTGTTCCTTCAGAGCAACCTATAGATCATGAGCAGTTTCATGATGCATAAGCCCTGAATAGATTTCATTAGGCAGTGCCATGGCCAGAATTCCATGGGCTTTAGCATCAATTTCGAACAGCTTTAGATCTTCATCCGAATATTGATCAGGTTTCTTCAGAACCCTCTCATTTGATTCAGGAACGCTCACCATAGGCTTGTATGCTCCATGCACCACTGATTTCTAACAACCAGCGCTGTTGATAGACAGATGATGGAGCATACGTCATTTCCATATGTTATACTCACTCCTAACAAGCATCAGAGGCTTTGTTGAGGAGCCAGTATTGTGAGGATCATTTGTTGGTGTTGCCATTTCAGAATTCAGACAAATTCAAGGTAAACTTAACAAATTTAGCTCAAACCACGTAGAACCTCAAATAATTGGCCAGAAGCAGCAGAAACTCAATCTCTATAACCGATTCTTGCAAATTTGCTAATTCGATCAAACAAAGATAACAAAAGAGAAGTTTCAATGATCAATTGTTAAATCAATCAGTGATTAACCAGCTCTGAAACCATTTGAAAGGATCTCAGCATCTAGTTTGATCAATTAGATTAGATTTGCAGTGGAATTAGTACACGAATTAGACAAATTCAAACAAGAACACAAGAGATATAGCAATGTAATAGTACGGTTATAGAATAAGAGAAAGTTTCTGCACAAAAGATGTATTTCATTCAATATAAGCTTCGGCCACATTACAATTAGGTCATCTTTCCTTTTATAGGGAAAGATGACGTCAGCTGATGTCACTTGACAGTGACGTCTAACTGTTATTACAACAAACTACTAATACTTACACAACTACTGAAGATGTCAAACAGCTGACATCTTCTTACAAAAGACAAGTGTAAACTATCTCTACAACTACTGATAAGAAACTACTGAAACTATAACTACTAAAACTACAACGACTGAAGAACATGCTCTTCAGACGTTTTACAAGTACTGAAATAGAAATGAAACTACTGAAAAGAAAAGACTGAAAGGGAACCATCTAAACAATTGAAGAATACTTCTTCACCTATTGTGACAAACTCTGAAGGCTTCAGTACTTAGACTTCAGACTTGAACTTCAGTTGTTGTCATCAGCTGATGTCTTCAGTCTTTGTCTTCAGTCTTTGTACTTCAGCTGATGGTCTTCAGTACTTTAGTCTTCTGTACTTTAGTCTTCAGCTGATGATCTTCAGTACTTTAGTCTTCAGCTGATGAAGTCTTCAGTCTTTGTCAAACAGCTGATGAGGCCTTCAGCAGTTGTTGTGATGTCTTGTGGGACTTAAAGGTTTTTCTGATCTGGCTCATTGGTTCTTTTGGTCCAACAATACGCGGTTTAACACAGCATGCAACAGACTGTGCGTTGCATCATGGAAATATTTAAAAAACCTTAATTTTATGCGATTAAGTTAAATAATAATTATTATTATTTTTCATGACTAATGATATTTTCACTTAAGAGACATTAAATTATAAAAATAAACATATATAGACCAGATTTAATTAACCATATTATCACCAACGTTCGTTAAAACTTTTATCGTGATGTGACCCGGTAATACTCAAAATTACCAATTATAACATTTATGCACAAAGGGGCTTTGCTAGACCTTAAATGAACTTAATTATTAGAAAATTAAGTTTTACAATGCATATAATTATTTTATCACATTTTATTAACGTACAGATATTAACTTGTAAACACGGGATGTCACAGTCTCCCCTCGTTTAAGAAATTTATTCCCGAAATTTAAGCTGTAGCCTAAGATTTTGGTCTAGACGGAAGCAGGTGAGGGTATTTGCACTTTATCTGGTCTTGTCCTTCCCAAGCGAACTCAGGACGATGCTTAGAGCTCCATCTAACCTTCACCAACTTAACCCGACTCTTTCTGAGTTTCTAAATTCTCTAGTCAATAATTTTGGCTGGTTCCTCGATGAAATTCAGTTTCTCATCGATACAAACTTCTTCGGGTTGAACAACTAAAGCCACATCAGTAAGCCATTTCTTTAGATTGGGTACATGGAACACATCATGTACCCCACTACACTCACGAGGTAGCTTAAGTTGATATGCAATGGTATCAACTTGCGCCACAATCTCAATGGTCCGACATAACGGGGGCTAAGCTTTCCTTGTTTTTCAAACCGAACAACCCCATTCTAAGGAGAGACCTTGAGATAAACTCTGTCTCCAACCTGGAATTCGGATGGTTTCCTTTGATGCCACGGAATACAAAACTAACAAAACTAAACTAGATCTTATTACAATAATAACTAAGCTATGACTAACGGGGCAAGGTGAATATCACCCTATACTTGATCATCAATGTGTCTTTTCATTTTATAATTGCATATTACTTATATGTTGTTAGTCGTGTTACTTCAATTTGATCACTCTTTGCCATTGCTACAGCCTTACAGGTATGGAGTTTAAGGCAAAAATGTCATCATTGGTTAGAAGATGTTAAAGCTTGCTATCCTCAGTAACCATTTTCATTTTTGTTTATTACAAATCATGGTCTTAATTAAATTGTTCATATCTTTTTTATTAAGTAGTTCATGTAAAAGCCACTAAAAATCCGTATGTGACATCCGTCACAAATAGGTGTATTGACCATTGAGTTTGACCTTTGACTTGACTATAGACTTTAATTCTTTGACTTTGTCTTGGTCTAATTATTAAATTTTAACTTTAATGTTGACCTAATGCTGACTTTGTCTAAGAATAGTGCATTAAACGCGTGTAGATACGCTAAGTTCTAGAACTGTGTATAATGAGCTTAATATGTTCTAGTGGGCCTTGGCATGGTGACCGTGTATGTTCACCGATTTGGACTTAGCATGATGGTTGCGTGCTTAAGATTGGACTAAGGAGGTAAAAATGTAAAATATACGTCTTACATTGAGAACGCAAACAAAAATCGGACATAAGTGGGCTTTGCCTAAAGTCTACTAAATAGACTTAATTTAGTTCCAAAAATATAAAATAAATAACTTATATGGCATATAATAGTCAATTCGAATCGTATTAACATGTAGAATTTAAAAACGTAAAAATTGGTTGACATGCGGAACGATACGACACGAGAATGGACGTGACGGGCCAAGGGATCGAAAGCCCTCGCCCATCCTCTTAATCCGCCGATGATCAACAAGGGGGCCTTTTCTCCTTGTTCAATTAATTCTTACAACCCTAATTCTCTTAAAAAGCTCTCTCCTTAAAAACCCTGGCGCTCATAACCAATTCTCCTTGTTCTTCCCCTAGATCAATCGAAAATCATCATCCACATTCAATAATCCACCAATTTTTGGTGTATTGTTTCATTCAAAGATCAAATTTTGATTCGAATCGTTCATCCTGTCATTCCCCGGTAAGAAAATGGTTATGTTCTCTATTTATTGATTGTATTTGATGAAATTCGTCATCCGATACTAAGATTCTTCATTTGTTCTTCTTCCTTTTCATTGTGGGTGATAACTCTTGGAAGATCTGGGCGTTCAAGTGTCGGATTTACAGATCGGTAAAACCCTAGTGCCATTGTTCTTAATTGTTCATTGATCTTTTGATTTGGGATTGTAACCTCTTGAAATCTGGACTTGATGGATGTTTTTGGATCCTAAATAGTTATTAACATTCATTAGTTTATTGTTACTGGATCGGTCGAGCGATAGAATAATTGATCTAATTGATGAACGTATAAAAATGGGAACCGAGAGAGTAAGAGTGGATGAATCAGTGTTTGGACAGTAATATTATGTTAATCCATGATCTAATTCTTTGTTTTGGCCATTGGGTCTTATATTATACTTTCTTACGGGGTTCTGGTCAATAAAGGTCGAAAACCGAGTTTTTGAAACAAATAGACAATGCTGAGAATTTGGACAGTTTGCCGTCACAAAAATAGGTCATCTTGTGCAGATCGTATTGTGGTCATAAAATACCAATTTGATCAAATTTTTAATCTAAATTAAAGTCCAACTATTCCTCTATCTAACCTAATTGGTCTCATATCTTTTCAATATCGTTTGGTCCTTCAAAGTCTGTAACCAAGTTCAAGGGTCAAATCTGTCAAATCCGAGCAGAATGTTAGGCTGTGTTCATCGCATTTTATCTTTTTTACTTGTGACCTGTTTGAATTTATTCTTCTTCTGGAAGTTAGTTTTATGTCTTATCTTTCATTTGATATCTATTATGTGATGTTTTGTTACTGTCTCGACCTCCAAATAGTCTACGCGAGACTAGTGCGCGATCAGCTATTCAAGATGAGTTTATTTTACAAATTTAAGTGACAAGAATTTGCGGGTATATTATTAGATAAAAACAATGAATGGGTTAAACAGGTAAATGTAAGGTGCATAAGGTTTTAAATAATTAAAGTTTATAACATATTAATAATGGGTTGGTAAAGATTCACCGAGAGACGTTAACGATCTAAAACATAATTATTGGACTAAAATATGAGACGGGACTTGAGATGCTAATATTAGCAATGGACTTAAAAATGGAGTTTGACTAAAAATAATAATCGGAATGGACATTAAGGACTGGACTTCAAGGACTACATCCAACTAGGTCAATTTGCCCTTTAGTAATCTGTTTGGTGTTTTGTGTTCTATAGTGATTTGACATTCTTAGCCTGGACTTTGGGACTTTCCTATTTTGAGGTGAGTTTCGCGGCCTTATTTTATTACAAATATTTATAAAAATCAACAGGGGAAAGTATGCTCAACCCTTTTTAGGATGTGAACTTATTTAATCTTTGGGACTATTGTGTTTACTGTTTTGTAAGTTAATATCTGGTACATCCAAGAGTTTTCTGTGTGGTTCTTTATTCATAACTATTTAACTCCGATGTTGAAGCTGACGGATAGGTATTGATAGTACTATTGGGCAGACACCCCCGTCCTTTTTTTGTTAGTATACTAGTTGGGATTGAAAGCGTCCACAAACAGGCCCTAGGGTGAATATATTCTGACAAGATCTGTGTGTACGTCATAGGTTTAGTTGTGAAGCTCATCTTACATGTGATATTGCTTGCATATAACTGTATGACTTATGTCCTACCAAACTATTACACAACATCAAGTTTTGTTTATTATTCTAAACTTACAAACTTACCAACAATTTGTTGACCTTTTGAGCATATCTTTTCAGGTAACAACCATTGAGGATAGCTAGGGATGTTATCTTTGTAATGACCATAGAAATTGCATTTTGAACTTGTTGGGTGTCTTTGACAATTATGTTTTGGATTATCTTTGTTGGACATGTTTTGTTCACTTGTTCCCGAGTTGTGGGATTTAAATTTCATTTCACTGTATGACTATGTTTGTCATGGACTTGACGAACTACGACACAAGTCTCCATTGTGTAGGGTGATGTCAAGACATGTTGGCCTTACATTATTTAATGCATCTCTATTAAATAACAATGTTTTACGATGATCCCGTTCATTACATCCTCGTGTTTTCGCTACAAGTGGGGGGTGTGACGGATTGATATCAGAGCCATTGGTTATAGAGAATTAGGTAGATAATTTGACCTAAACTATAACCTAAGTACCCACATGTAGTATGCACCATAGGATTATATGTGTACTATTATACATGTGAATGTTCTATGTGCATTATTTGTTGTGTTGTGTAGCTTGTCTTACATGTTATTTGTGATGTACCCGTTTGGAAAATTTTTGATCGTTGTATGATATGTGTGTGCCTTAAGAAAGCATTAGGTAAGGGCGTCCTCTCGTTGTGCGCTTTATTATTATTTGGTTTGGATCGACAAGTGTGGCTATAAGAATTCTGTTAAAGGATGTTGGTTGATAAGCCAACCTTACTATGTGCGTCTGTTGGTGATACCTATGTTGTGAGTTGAATCTTAGGAGATGAACACGCTAGGTGAAATGACACCAAAGACAAGAGCCATGGCGTACTCAGGTCTGATGACTACTTTATTAGATTTAGGAATATAATAATGGATTCTTTTGACTGTTCTTTACCCAAGTGAATGCTTTCTTAATCAATTCCTCCGTACAACTTTGGTTATTGAACCTTTGGTTAGTGACCGTATCCTTGATTCTCCAATCATGGATAACACTCTGTACTTGACATGATGCGTTGACTCCGACATGAGGAGCTAGGGGTGACCATGCAAAGCAAATTATCATTACAGGTGCACATATAATTGCATATAATTGCAATTTGCAGTGCATGCAAAATCTAGAAAACCTTTCCATGAGATAACATCATGGTTAGTACGAATCTTGCATTCTATACAGGGGACATTAAAGTTCATGTTCTTATTATAATCAATGGTGTGGAAACACCTATCTCCTTTATCCTTGTATATGTACAAATCGATCTAGAGGCTACATGGGAATCATACTTTGACATTTTAGCTCAGTATCCATGAGTTGTTGCTCCCAATTTTGTTTTTGTGATTGTGAAAATTGACTACATGTTCAAGATGTACTTGGTCTTTGAAGAGTTAAAGTAGAGAGGTGAGTCTCACTGTACTTATGTTGCTTTGTTCGGACTGATCTTAAGACTTGGGGAATTAGAATTTTGGATGTTCTGGCATTACACTTGATGGAATAAGTGGATGTCATGTAACTAGTTTAAGTGTCGTTCTTGGTATATTGTTGGTGTGATGGGAACGCTACGGGGAACCCTATATATAAACATTTATGGTATACTAAGGATGTGCTTAAACTGGGATATGTGATGATTCTAGCAGTTTAGACTTGGATGTGGTGGAACTAATAATATGGAAGGAAATGGTACTGTAGGCATGATTGGTTGTACTTACATGGAGTTCTTGACATGCAAGGCAAAGTAGTACGACAGGAAAGTTGGAGCAACAGCCCTGACCTGTTGCATTAAGAAAATTCGAACAGATGAGACATCGAGATCTGTGTTGAGAATCAATAGGTAAACTGTGTTGTCTTTCTGTTGGACCAAAAGAACCAATGAGCCAAGATCAGAAAAACCTCTAAGTCCCACATGACATCACAACAACTGCTGAAGACTCCCATCAGCTATTGTGTTCTCTTGCTTGAATGTCAGACTCGAGAGCATCTTAGCTCCAATCATCAGCTGTTCTGACAAAGTCTGAAGAACAAAGTATGAAGATCAAAGAACTGAAGAATAACAGCTGAAGAAGACTCCAAAGTACTGAAGACCAAGTACTGAAGTCTGAAGTACTGATCTTACAAGTACTGAAGACTTCAAGTACTGAAGACAAGTACTGAAGAATCAAAAGCTGAAGAACTGAAGAACTGAAGACCTTCTACTGAAGCACAAAGTCTGAAGACAAAGACTGAAGACAACAACTGATGATATCTACTGAAGTCATCAGTTGTTATATCATCTGAAGCCAAGTCTGAAGACCAAGTACTGAAGACTCAGAGTTTGTCACAACAGCTGAAGATATCTTCTTCAGTTGTTGTGATGGTTTTTCCTTTTCATTAGTTTATTTTGTTCAGTAGTTGTACAACAACTGAAGAGCATGTGCTTCAGTTGTTATAGTATCAGTAGTTATAAACGACTGAAGAGCTTGTTCTTCAGTCGTTGTAGGATTTCAGTAGTTTACTTTTGTCAGTACTTAGGAAACTTTTGTAAGAAGATGTCAGTTGTTGACATCTTCAGTAGTTTTATGTTTTTGTCAGTTGTAATTTGAATATTCAGTGATGTCAGAAAAAGGACATCAACCCATCCTTTTGCCGCCTATAAAAGGATGGGTAACCATACAGTTTTAATGGCCGAAACGTGCGACCAATAGAACATTTATTGTTTCGCAGAACTCTTCTCTCTCTATGTTTATGCTTTTAATTGAAATATCTTTTATGTTCTTGCTTTAATTGCTAATTAATGTGCTAAATCCGCTGCAAACATAATCTAATTGATCAACAGAGAGGCTGAGATCCTGTCAAATGGTATCAGAGCAGGTTAATCATTGATCGATTTCACTATTGATTATTTGAAACTGCTCTTTTGATCTCTCAGTTTGATCGAATTAGCAATTTGCGAGAATTAGCCATAGAGAGTGAGTTTCTGCTGTTTCCGGCCAAAATCTTGAGGTCTTTTGGTGGTTTTGAGTTACGTTTTTCGTGTTTAAACTTGTTTTTGACCAAAACCTGAGATAACAACACCAACCAATGATCCTCACAATACTGGTTCCGCAACCAAGCCTCCGATGCTGGTTAGGAACGAGTATAACACATGGCAAAGACGTATGCTACACCACTTGGCTGTCAGCAGTGCTGGTTGTTGGAAGTCAGTGGTGCATGGGCCATACAAGCCTATGGTGAGCGTCCCGGAATCTAATGAATAGGTTGCGAAGAAACCTGAACAATATTCGGACGAAGATCTAAAGCTGTTTGAAATTGATGCTAGAGCCCATGGAATTTTAGCCATGGCCATTCCAAACGAGATATATTCAGGGCTCTTGCATCATGAGTCTGCTCATGACCTATGGGTTGCTCTAAAGGAACAATTTGGAGGAACTGATTCGGTCTTAGCAAACAATAGGGAAATCCTCGCCCAACAATATGAGACATTCTCATATAGAAAGGGTGAGACTCTGACCCAGCAATATGAGCGGTTCTCTTGTTTGATCTCTGAGCTTAAGATGGTCAAACAAGAGTACTCCAAAAGCCAGATGAACAACAGGTTCCTCAGGTCATTGCCTGAGAGGTGGGACACATATACCATTATCCTACGCTTCAGTGCTGATCTGGAAACTCTATCTCTCACACAACTTCATGGGAAGTTGCTCACTTTTGAGAGAGAGATAGAGCAAAAGAGGAAGCTGTCCTCTTCTGGCAAGCTTGCTGATGACTTTGTCCAAGGTAATGCTACCTTGATAAGTCATGAGTCAGAATATGCTTCATCAGAAAGTTCTTATGATGAGCATATTGATTTCTCTACCAACTCAGAACAAGCTTTTGTTGGTGTTAATAGTTCAGGAGGTGGTGGTGACAATTTGTGTTTTCTGATGGAGGATTTGAAGGGCATTCCAGATGATGATCTGGAAGAGATGGATATTTTGAACCAAATGGCAATGATAAATATCCGCTCTCAGAAGTTCTACAAAAGAACTGGTAGGAAATTCCCAGGACTCTCTGGCAAAACCAAAGTTGGTTTTGACAAGAGTAAGTTGAGGTGTCACAAGTGCCAAAGGCTTGGACACTTTGCAAGAGAGTGTAGATCATCTGGATCTAACTCATCTGCACCCTTTGTGACTTTTCCCAGCAATAGCTCACAGCACAAAGGGCAACCTTCCTACAGTTCTACCCATCCTTCTCAGGCACAGGCACCACCTGCTTATTTTGTGCCACAGGGTCATATGCCTTATCCTTACCCCTGTTACTACATGCCTCAGCCTGGTCAAACTCAAGCACCCCCGGCTCAACCACCTCATGCTCTTCCAGAGCCTCACTCTTCCCAATCTCATCACCACACACAACCTCAACAACAAAGCTTTTTCACCCCAACTGCTGTTGACTGGAGTAGTCTACCAGAAGAGCTATCTGGTCAGGAACCACTACTCCAAGGTGCTGGTCAACATGGTGGTGATCAACCTTTTGGAAATCTTGCTCTGATGGCCCTTGATTCTGCTGAAGGGTCATCATCCAATGCCTCATCTCAGGTATCCACTGAGGCAAAAGCCAAGCTTTGTTCAGAGTCATGCATAGCAGCATTTGCTTCTATTAGAGAAGCAAATGTAGCTTTAATAGATAAAAATCTTGAGCTTGAGCACACTATTTCCAAAAGAAAAGCTGATTTTGAGGTTGTTCTAAAAGATAAAAATGATGAGATTTACAAGCTTAAATGCCAAATCAAAGATGCTAAAGCTAGGGAAGATGTACTTCTAGAGAAGTACAAAGACCTCAAGGAAACTCTTGCAACCACCCAAGTTGAGTGTGATCGATGGGTGCAATCATGCAAGGGTTTTGAAATGCTTCTTAGCAAGCAATCAGCTTCCAATGTGAAGTTTGGTATTGGTTATAATCACACTGCTCCTCCCACAGACTTCATTTCAAGAGCAGAAGTTGAATCTGATGGGGAGAGCAATAACCAATCCTTCTCATCATGTGACTTACTATCCTCTGAATCAGCATCATCAGAGATAGATGTCAGCATTTACTCCTGTCAAAACCTATCAGCTGATGCTACAACAGCTGATGGTTCAAATGCTGACTGTCACATGACCAAAAGGCTGATCAACTCAGGAGTTGTCACTAGAAGTACTGAAGGTACTGGAGAGCAAGTGACAACATCTGAAGTTCAAACCTCAAATACTGTTAGCACTAAAGAAAAGAAAACTAACAGTAGGAAAGGTTTGAAGGCAGCTAGAGAGGATACCAGGAAATCAGGCACTAGGAAGAAAACTGCTAGTACTGATGACAAACAGCTGAAGAACAAGTCTTCAGCAGTTAAATCCTCTTCAGCTGATGATCAGCATAAGATGAAGAAAAAGCCATGTGAGATATGTGGCTTGTTCAATCATCTTACTGATGATTGCTGGTACAAAAGGGGTTCCAAACTCAAACAGAAGGAGAAAATTACTGAGAGCATCAATAAAATGAAGAATGAGTTTGAAACCAAGTTTGTATTAGCAACATCCAAGCCTGAAATCCCTAAGCCCAAAGCTAAATCTAAAAAGAAGGTAGGGATAACTCATGTAACAACTGAGGTTGCTCAGAAAAAGATGGTACAACATAGGAACTCATCATCAGCAAACTCCAATGTGTCTGAAGAGCTGAAAGCCTTATCACAGAATCAGACACAATTGGTGATGATGGTTCAGCAGCTAGTGGGAAGAGCCAACCACTTAGATGCTCCTGTGTTGAAACCACAGAAAAGGAAGTCCAAGCCAAAGGGTTCCTCTTCTGTACCGTCTTCTTCACCTCAAGCTGTCACACACAACACAACTATTAGTGCTGCACCTATGGCTGAGAACAGACCCAAAACCAAGCAGGTTTGGGTCTCCAAGACAAACTAACACATGGTTGTGTTTGCAGGGTTCTTCAACATGCCATAGAAGCATCTGGTATGTAGACAGTGGAGGATCCATGCACATGACAGGAAGCAGCTCCCTTCTTAATGACTACTCTCAAGGAAAGAAGGGATTTGTTTCTTTTGGCAATGATGCAAAGGGTTACATCATCGGAAAAGGCTTTGTTTCCAACGGGGAAATAAGGTTTGATGATGTTAACCATGTGGAGAATCTCAAGTACAACCTCTTGAGTGTCAGTCAAATGTGTGACAAAGGCCATGTTGCCCTTTTCACAAGCCAGAACTGTCGGATTCTGTCATCCAAAGTTCTGAGTTTGATTGACAAGGCATTGGATGAACACACTCTCCTGAAGGCCAACAGGACAGGAAGAGTGTATGCCTTAGATCTTTCCAAAAAGATGGATCTAAAAGGCCATCCTTGCCTATTCTCCAAGGCATCTCCTCAAGAGTCTACACTATGGCATAGAAGGCTGGGTCATGTAAATTTCAAGAACATGAATCAGCTTATAAGCCATGGTTTAGTAAGAGGATTGCCTCTGAAGGAGTTCAAGTGTGAAGATGACTGCACTGCTTGCTTGAAAGGAAAACAACACAAAGTTTCATTCCCTTCAATAGAAGAACCAAAGTCCACTGCCTGCTTACAACTTCTGCACATGGATCTCTTTGGTCCTGTCAGAGTAATGAGCATGGCAAAGAAGAAATACTGCCTGGTAATTATGGATGATTACTCCAGGTTTGTATGGACTTTCTTCTTGGACTCCAAGGATGAAGCAGCAAAGACAATAATGAACTTTGTGTTACAAGTAGAAAAGCAGCATTCCCTACAGGTCAAGTGTGTGAGGAGTGACAATGGAACAGAATTTAGAAACCACACACTTGATGACTTCTACCTGTCCAAGGGAATTAGAAGGCAGTTTAGCATTCCTAGAACTCCTGAGCAGAATGGAGTGGTGGAGAGAAAGAACAGGACCCTCATTGAAGCAGCAAGGTCAATGTTGGCTGACTCTGGGTTGCCACTGACCTTTTGGGCTGTAGCTGTCAATACAGCTTGCTATGTACAAAATAGAGCTTTAGTAAATAAGAGGTTGATGAAGACTCCATATGAAGTTCTTCATCATTTGGCTCCTCTTATTTCATTCTTTAGAGCCTTTGGGTGTCCTTGTTTTATTCTCAACACTAGCAACCCACTCCATAAGTTTGCTAGTAAGGTGGATGCAGGGTACTTTGTTGGTTATTCATCAACTTGCAAAGCATACAGAGTCTTCAACTGTAGAACCAAGGGGGTTGAAGAAACTCTGCATGTTAAGTTCAATGAATCTCCAAAGGACAAGATTCCACAAAACCCTGTGGAGTTGTTTGATCTGGACATACTGCAATATGTTCCTTATCAACCTCCATCTGTTAAGCCTGTCAGCAGATCTCCACCTGGTGGTACTGATGATGATGAAGTCAGTACTCACCTCTTTAGGTTTAGTGACAATCTGCCTAAGTTCACTGAACCTGATGCTTCTGTAACCTCAGCAGCTCCATCCACTACAAATGCTGATGAGATCTCTGCCTGCTCTACTTCGTTTGAGCTGCCATCCTCTACATGGTTTCAGGAATCTCCATCACCATCTGTTGCTGCTGGTGGGTCTACAAACACTTGCACAGATATTATAGTTTATCAAGAGCTCAAGAATCACCCCACTTCACAAATCATTGGCGATATCCATGCTGGAGTTTCAACCAGGAATCAATTGTCCAACTTCTGCTTCTATGCTCTCTTCATCAGTCAGCAAGAGCCAAAGAACTATCATATTGCTTTAAGAGACAATGGATGGGTGGAAGCTATGCAGCTTGAGCTTCTTCAATTCAAGAAACAGCAAGTGTGGGAGCTTGTTCCACTACCTAAAGATAAGTGTGCTATAGGCACCAAGTGGGTATTCAGGAACAAAACAGATGAGAAGGGCCAAATTGTCAAGAACAAGGCCAGACTGGTTGTCCAAGGGTTTGCACAGGAGGAAGGCATCGATTATGATGAGACCTTTGCACCTGTGGCCAGACTAGAAGCAATCAGACTGTTCTTAGCTTATGCTGCCTTTCACAGTCTCAAGGTCTATCAAATGGATGTCAAAAGTGCCTTCCTATATGGAAAAATAAAAGAAGAGGTTTATGTGTGTCAACCACCAGGCTTTGAGGACAATAAACATCCTGATTGGGTGTACAAGCTTGATAAGGCTCTCTATGGGCTGAAGCAAGCACCTAGAGCCTGGTATGAAACACTCTCAACCTTTCTTTTAGAAAACAAGTTCACTAGAGGCACCATCGATAAAACCTTATTCATCAAGACTGTGGGACAACATAAGCTCCTTGTTCAGATTTATGTTGATGACATCATCTTTGCATCCTCTGATCCAAAGTTGTGTGATGAATTTACAAAGCTTATGAAGCTGAGATTTGAAATGAGTGCTATGGGAGAATTACAGTATTTTCTGGGTTTGCAAATCAAACAACTGGATGATGGAATCTTCATCCATCAGTCCAAGTATACCAAAGAGTTGTTAAATAAGTTTGATTTACAATCCTGTAAGCCCTGTTCTACTCCCATGAGCAGCATCACACAACTAGATGTAGATCAGAAAGGTAAAGCGGTTGATGAAACCCTTTACAGATGTATGATTGGGTCCTTGATGTACCTTACAGCTTCTAGACCAGACATCATGTTTTCAACATGTGCTTGTGCTATGACAGGATCTCAGCCTCTCGTGTTGATCAATTAGATTATGTTTGCAGCGGATTTAGCACATTAATTTGCAAGAACATAAAAGATATTGCAATTAAAGCATTAACATAGAGAGAGAAGAGTTCTGCGAAACAATAAATGTTCTATTGGTCGCACGTTTCGGCAATTAAAACAGTATGGTTACCCATCCTTTTATAGGCGGCAAAAGGATGGGCGTGATGTCCTTTTTCTGACATCACTGAATATTCAAATTACAACTGACAAAACATAAAACTACTGAAGATGTCAACAACTGACATCTTACAAAAGTTCCTAAGTGCTGACAAAAGTAAACTACTGAAATCCTACAACGACTGAAGAACAAACTCTTCAGTCGTTTATAACTACTGATACTATAACAACTGAAGAACATGCTCTTCAGTTGTTGTACAACTACTGAAACAAAAATAAACTACTGAAAAGGAAAAACCATCACAACAACTGAAGAAGACTTCTTCAGCTGTTGTGACAAACTCTGAAACTTCAGCACTTGGTCTTCAGACTTTGGTCTTCAGATGTTTCATCAGCTAATGACTTCAGTAGTTGTCATCAGCTGATGTCTTCAGTCATTGTCTTCAGACTTTGTGCATCAGCAGTTGTTCATCAGTTCTTCAGTTCTTCAGACTTTGATCTTCAGCACTTGTCTTCAGTACTTGAAGTCTTCAGTACTTGTGATTATCAGTACTTTAGACTTCAGTACTTGTCTTCAGTACTTTGGGATCTTCAGCTGTTGTACTTCAGTTCTTTGAACTTCAGCTGTTTATTCTTCAGACTTTGTCAGAACAGCTGATGGGAGTCTTCAGCAGTTGTTGCAGTGGCATGTGGGACTTAGAGGTTTTCCTGATCTTGGCTCATTGGTTCTTTTGGTCCAACAAACTCCCCCTGAACCAATGCAGCCAAAACCTCTAATTATTGGATGTCCCACTTATTGATGGCATAAAGATTGGTCTATTTCCTTCTAGATCAGATTAGAAGTTGACCCAGATAAGCACTGGCCAGAGATGTAGTCTCAAGTATTTGTTTGGCTAAGTATGGATGGGAGCTCTGTCTTGGGGAATTGGACACAAAGCTGTTATCCCATCCATGAGATCTACATCCCTCGTACAAGCCGGTAGGATTCTCTACAGTAAGCCTGAAGAAACATCAATTGTTCTTCTTTGGACAGGTCTTCAGGCTCACCTTCAAACAATCCCTCCCGACCGTACACCTCTGAGATGAACTTGGCCTGTCTACCATTTTTGAGCTCAAGTGTTGTGATTTGCCTATATGCAAACTCATCAGGGTGTTTACCCTCTAACAACAAAGTGAGCTCATCTCTATGAAAATTCTCAAGCTTCTTATAGACCAGACCCTTCCTAACTACCCTATTATCTAGCATTGAAAAGGGTGTTTGGCCGGCTCTATAAGCTTTCTCGAATTCATCTACTATTTCCCAGGGTGTTATTACAATAGCCATAGAGATCTCTTCATCTACGATTCTCTTTAGTTGGCTTTTGTATCTCACAGGCATGTCCTTCTTGACTATCCTGTGAGCCACCCTTGGGTCAGGCCAAGTTCTCACCCTCTCCCTTTCATATTGAAAGGTTTGTTTGAGGGTGAATAACCTCAGACATTCTCTCTGCATATTTATGATAGAGGTGGTAGCAGCATAGCATTTGTCAATGCTTTTCAGCATTTCCTCATCATGTCTTTTCTGCTGCTCCTCCTCTTCTAACTTAACCTTCACAGTGTCCTGCTGTGAGGTGGGATTGATGGTTTGTGGTTTGGCTTTGGGTAGAGGTATGACTGCTGAGAGTGGCAGACTATCCTCCTCATCATCCTCTTCTTCATCTTGCAGCCTCAGCACCCTTCTCTTCTTCTTCAAGGGTGGATCATTGGCTGCGGGTTTTGGTGGTAAAGGAGTTGGTTTTGTGGGTTGTGGTTGGGTTGTTGGTGTGGGAGTGTTGGCAGGCACTGCTAGCAGCCTAGAGATAAGGGCTGGTTTGGTTAGCTTGACTAGCAGTGTCCTGTTCCCAGCACCGGCTTCAGATAGGGCCTCTGCGACCAGTCCCTTTGTAAAATCACCAGCTGAACAAATCTTGGTGGTTATTGCCAAAAGTTTGTCCCTGGTCCATGCCTTAACATCAAGGACTGGTCTGCCCAGGTACTTTGAAGTGAACCTACTCATAGCCTCAAGTTTTTGTCTTTCCTGTTGGCTATGAGTAGTCCATCGGTAGTCAATTTCTCTCCTCTCCATATTTCTAATCTCTTGATCTAGCAAAGCAGTGTCCTTGTCAAAGCCTTGCCTGAACAGCTGTTCAATGACTTTGTTCATTGAACGGTTGTGCTCAGCATCAGCCTCCTTGACAGGGCTGCTAGATCAGGATCAGCCACCTTCTTTCCCTCTCCCTTATTCTTATCAGTGAAACTGAAATCCTTTTGGATTTCAGCCACTCCTATCTGCTCTACCTCCCTCACTTTCCTCTTCCCCTTCTCCCTCACCCTACTGGTCTCCTCAGCCAACTCCCTCTCTACCACCACCTCTTTCTCTGCCTCTTTCTCCTCCTCACCCCACTTCCTCTTGTCTTGCACTGATGTCTCCCCCTTTTTGGGTGCATTGGTTGGGGTTTGACTATCAGCAAGAGCCTTAGATATGGCAACCTCCACCATGGGTTGTATGTATGTGGGAAGCCTCTCATCAAGGGTTTGGTTAACTATATCTTTAAGCATGGGTGTGATGAGAGGTAGGGATTTTTGGAGGATAGCATCCAGCTGCTCAGGGGGGTTCTGTCCCTGAGAGCTAGTGCCAGAAGCAGGGGCTGGTGGCTGAGTTTGTGGAAGTGGCTCAGTGTATGTGAGACCTTCAGGTGAAGGTGCCATCTGTGGGGTAGTGGTGGCAGATGGACTTCTATCCTGAGTCATCTGAGCAAGCAGCTCTTTGAGTCTGCTTATCTCATCCTCAAGGATAGTGTTTTGAGCAACTACATCAAAGAAGAAGCTCAGGTCATCATCAGCATAAGCTGAATCACCTGACCTCCTGACATTGTCAGGATGAACATGTCCTGAGTGTGGCTCAGTAATGACATGTGCCCTTGTTCTTGGTACTGGGGACTTCTGGCCTCCGGATTGGATCCATCATCGGCCATTGCCTCTGGTGAGGTCTTAGAAATGTTACCAGCTTCACCCTACTCAGATGTTGATGCAGGGGAAGTGGCAGCCTCACCAGATTGTTCTCTCTCCTTAGCCACACTGGGAGAGTGAACTGATTCTCTGTGCTGTGGGCTCTGATGCACTTGTGCCCAGCAGTCTTGGAGTGCTCAGATCAGTCAGCTCTGGCTTCCAGGTTGGAGTCTCCCTCAGTATGTGGGCTAGAAGCAGTATGCCCAATGGCAGCCTCCTCAAGTTGTGTTGCCCCAAAATTGGTTACATCAGGCTCCTGTTGAGAGGAAGCCTGTGCGGTTGTGGTGGGTGGAGTCGTGGTACCTGCTGGGAGAATCGAACCAACAGGCACATCCTGCCTTTGTGTGGCAGGGGCATCCTCAGGGGACTCATCTCCCTGAGTAGCCTTTGTGGGCTTCTTTTTGGCTTTTGGCTTGGTGGGGACTTTGGATTTGGAGGTGGAGGCTGTGGGTTCCAGCTGCGTGGGTTTTCGCAGCCGGCCAGCCTGTTTCAGTGTTTGGTCGGAGTTGTGCCTGGAGTATACCTCGGCTTGAACAGCCATGGCAGGGACCCCAGTGCCAACTAGTCCCTCAGCCTGAAGCTGGTATTCGATCATGGCCATTATGAACCGTGGATATAAGTTCCAACGGTTAGAAAAAGGTTTTGTGGCCATGTCCTTGAGTTCCAAAAATAAAAGATCAGTAAAATTTAAAGGTTGTTTCTCAAGGATAGAATACAATACCTGTTGCCACCTTGTGGACATCTGGTCCCACGAAGAGGTCTTGGGAGCCAGACATACATTCACCATGTGAAAAATCAGTCGTTGGGGGTCAGGAAGGTGTTTCTTCAACAAGGTGGAGGCGGAGAGGTTACCCTGATTGTCATGGGATGTGAAGGAGAGATCAAGGGTACCTTTGGGATAGGAGGTTGGGTGAGTGGCATCATCCAGCTCTAGGGTTTGGCATAGAGCAGCTGGAGTGATAACCACGGGTTTGCCGTTGACGGAGGACCGGAGGGAGACCTCGGCATTCTGCTCTCCGGTTTGGACGGTGACATTGGTCCAAAACTCCGTCAAGGAGTCGGTGTATAATGTGGGGTTCAAGAGAAAAGCCGTTTTGTATGGTGAGTCATACATAAGGTCGACGGCTTGGTGAAATTTGGGCCATAATGGCGATTTTGTAAGGTGGGCGACACAGTTGTGTCGAGGTTTCAGTTGCATGTTCGCCATTAATGGTGTATGGGAATTTCAGAGGTTTGTAAGGATTAGGTCAAGTGAGGAGTAAATGCTCTGAAGGTGGGGTATTTATAGGGTAGGGCAAAGGTTGAAAGAAAACTACTGAAGGTTTTGGTGTTTAGTGATCAGTTGTTGTAACAGCTGATGACGTGGTTTTAACCTTCAGTGGTTGTAACATCTGAGGACTTGGTGTTAGCCTTCAGTAGTTGAAACTACTGAGACCTTGGTTTTGTCCTTCAGATGTTGTGAACGTCTGAAGAGTTACTGTCAGTCTTCAGTAGTTATAAACTACTGATGACCTAGTATTCTTCTTCAGACGTTGTAACAACTGAAGACTTGGTTTTAGCCTTCAGTAGTTGTGAACTACTGAGATCAGTAGTTGTGAACTACTGAAGACATGGTATTGCTTCAGTTGTTGTAAACAACTGAGGACTTGGTGTTAGCCTTCAGTAGTTGTGAACTACTGATATCAGTAGTTGTGAACTACTGAAGACATGGTTTTGTCCTTCAGTTGTTTGTGTATGAAACATCAGCTGTTATCAGCTGATGAGAAATGACTCATCAGCTGTTTCCGTCAATTCAGTTGTTTCATACTAGCCTCCACACTTACTCATCAGCTCTTTGGCTGATTTTCAGTTGTTTCATTGACCCTTCAGTTCTTGTGAATATTTATGCCTTCAGCTCTTGTGATCAGATGTTCACAAGTGCTGATGAAATATTCTTCAGAGTTGGTGAACAAATTTGGTCTTCAGTATTTGTGTAAGATTACACATCAGTACTTATTACCAAAATTTGTTCTTCAGTACTTATTTAATTGAAAATCATACATCAGTAGTTGTAATCCACTTCACTACAGTTGTTTTTCAATAAATAATGTACATCAGTACTTTGAGTCAGTTTAGTCTTCAGTAGTTGTGAAAGAGCTGAAGACTAAATTACTCATCAGTACTTATATTTGACCTTTGCTCTTCAGTAGTTGTGAACTAAGAGTACCAGCATAGGTCAAATCATTCAAGCTGCAGCATACCAAGCCTTAGTACCAAATTTGGAATGTGGCACTATCTAAAGGCTTAGTAAAAATATCTGCAAGCTCATCAGCACTAGGCACAAACTTAGGATCAATCAGACCTTTCTCATAGCAATCCCTGATAAAATGATGTCTGATCTCAATATGCTTGGTCCTAGAGTGCTGGACTGGATTCTTAACAATACAAAGAGCTGAGGCACTATCCATTAATAATGGAGTCTTAGTCTCAGTAATGCCATAATCCAGAAGTTGGTTCTGAAGCCAGAGTATTTGAGAGGTACAACTTGCAGCAGCAATATACTCAGCTTCAGCAGTGGATGTAGCAATTGATGTTTGTTTCTTACTCTGCCAAGAAACTAAACAATTGCCTAGGAATTGGCAACCACCAGAAGTGGATTTTCTGGTGACTTTGCATCCTGCATAGTCACTATCAGAGAAAGCAACTAATTTGCATGAATGCCCAGCTGAATACTAAAGTCCTAGTGATTGGGTACCTTGCAGATATCTAAAGATCCTTTTGACTGCAATCAAGTGGGATTCTTTAGGTGCAGCCTGAAATCTAGCACAAGCACATGTTGAAAACATGATGTCTGGTCTAGAAGCTGTAAGGTACATCAAGGACCCAATCATACATCTGTAAAGGGTTTCATCAACCGCTTTACCTTTCTGATCAACATCTAGTTGTGTGATGCTGCTCATGGGAGTAGAACAGGGCTTACAGGATTGTAAATCAAACTTATTCAGCAACTCTTTGGTATACTTGGACTGATGGATGAAGATTCCATCATCCAGTTGTTTGATTTGCAAGCCCAGAAAGTACTGTAATTCTCCCATAGCACTCATTTCAAATCTCAGCTTCATAAGCTTTGTAAATTCATCACACAACTTTGGATCAGAGGATGCAAAGATGATATCATCAACATAAATCTGAACAAGGAGCTTATGTTGTCCCACAGTCTTGATGAATAAGGTTTTATCAATGGTGCATCTAGTGAACTTGTTCTCTAGAAGAAAGGTTGAGAGTGTCTCATACCAGGCTCTAGGTGCTTGCTTCAGCCCATAAAGAGCCTTATCAAGCTTGTACACCCAATCAGGATGTTTATTGTCCTCAAAGCCTGGTGGTTGACACACATAAACCTCTTCTTTGATTTTTCCATATAGGAAGGCACTTTTGACATCCATTTGATAGACCTTGAGACTGTGAAAGGCAGCATAAGCTAAGAACAGTCTAATTGCTTCTAGTCTGGCCACAGGTGCAAAGGTCTCATCATAATCGATTCCTTCCTCCTGCGCAAACCCTTGAACAACCAGTCTGGCCTTGTTCTTGACAATTTGGCCCTTCACATCTGTTTTGTTCCTGAATACCCACTTGGTGCCTATAGCACACTTACCTTTGGGTAATGGAACAAGCTCCCACACTTGCTGTTTCTTGAATTGAAGTAGCTCAAGCTGCATAGCTTCCACCCATCCATTGTCTCTTAAAGCAATATGATAGTTCTTTGGTTCTTGCTGACTGATGAAGAGAGCATAGAAGCAGAAGTTGGACAATTGATTCCTGGTTGAAACTCCAGCATGAATATCACCAATGATTTGTGAAGTGGGGTGATTCTTGAGCTCTTGATAAACTATGATATCTGTGCAAGTGTTTGTAGACCCATCAGCAGCAACAGATGGTGATGGAGATTCCTGAAACCATGTAGAGGATGGCAGCTCAAATGAAGTAGAGCAAGCAGAAATCTCATCAGCATTTGTAGTGGATGGAGCTGCTGAGGCTACAGGAGCATCAGGTTCAGTGGAATTAGGCAGGTTGTCACTAAACTTGAAGAGGTGAGTACTGACTTCATCATCTTCAGTACCACCAGGTGGAGATCTGTTGACAGGCTCAACAGATGGAGGTTGATAAGGAACATATTGCAGTATGTCCAGATCAAACAGCTCCACAGGGTTTTGTGGAATCTTGTCCTTTGGAGATTCATTGAACTTAACATGCAAAGTTTCTTCAACCCCTTTGGTTCTACAGTTGAAGACTCTGTATGCTTTGCAAGTTGATGAATAACCAACAAAGTACCCTGCATCCACCTTACTAGCAAACTTATGGAGTGGGTTGCTAGTGTTGAGAATGAAACAAGGACACCCAAAGGCTCTAAAGAATGAAATAAGAGGGGCCAAATGATGAAGAACTTCATAGGGAGTCTTCATCAACCTCTTATTTACTAAGGCTCTATTCTGTACATAGCACGCTGTATTGACAGCTTCAGCCCAAAAGGTCAGTGGCAGCCCTGAGTCAGCCAACATTGACCTTGCTGCTTCAATGAGGGTCCTGTTCTTTCTCTCCACCACTCCATTCTGTTCAGGAGTTCTTGGAATGCTAAACTGCCTTCTAATTCCCTTGGACAGGTAGAAGTCATCAAGTGTGTGGTTTCTAAATTCTGTTCCATTGTCACTCCTCACACACTTGACCTGTAGGGAATACTGCTTTTCTACTTGTAACACAAAGTTCAATATTGTCTTTGCTGCTTCATCCTTGGAGTGCAAGAAGAAAGTCCATACAAACCTGGAGTAATCATCCACAATTCCCAGGCAGTATTTCTTCTTTGCCATGCTCATTACTCTGACAGGACGAAAGAGATCCATGTGCAGAAGTTGTAAGCAGGCAGTGGACTTTGGTTCTTCTATTGAAGGGAATGAAACTTTGTGTTGTTTTCCTTTCAAGCAAGCAGTGCAGTCATCTTCACACTTGAACTCCTTCAGAGGCAATCCTCTTACTAAACCATGGCTTATAAGCTGATTCATGTTCTTGAAATTAACATGACCCAGCCTTCTATGCCATAGTGTAGATTCTTGAGGAGATGCCTTGGAGAATAGGCAAGGATGGCCTTTTAGATCCATCTTTTTGGAAAGATCTAAGGCATACACTCTTCCTGTCCTGTTGGCCTTCAGGAGAGTGTGTTCATCCAATGCCTTGTCAATCAAACTCAGAACTTTGGATGACAGAATCCTACAGTTCTGGCTTGTGAAAAGGGCAACATGGCCTTTGTCACACATTTGACTGACACTCAAGAGGTTGTACTTGAGATTCTCCACATGGTTAACATCATCAAACCTTATTTCCCCGTTGGAAACAAAGCCTTTTCCGACGATGTAACCCTTTGCATCATTGCCAAAAGAAACAAATCCCTTCTTTCCTTGAGAGTAGTCATTAAGAAGGGAGCTGCTTCCAGTCATATGCATGGATCCTCCACTGTCTACATACCAGATGCTTCTATGGCATGTTGAAGAACCCTGCAAACACAACCATGTGTTAGTTAGTCTTGGAGACCCAAACCTGCTTGGCTTTGGGTCTGTTCTCAGCTACAGGTGTAGCACTAACAGGTGTGTTGTGAGTGACAGCTTGAGGTGAAGAAGATGGTACAGAAGAGGAACCCTTTGGCTTGGACTTCCTTTTCTGTGGTTTCAACACAGGAGCATCTAAGTGGTTGACTCTTCCCACTAGCTGCTGAACCATCATCACCAATTGTGTCTGATTCTGTGATAGGGCTTTCAGCTCTTTAGACATATTGGAGTTTGCTGATGATGAGTTCCTATGTTGTACCATCCTTTTTCTGAGCAACCTCAGCTGTTGCCTGAGTAATCCCTACCTTCTTGGATTTAACTTTGGCCCTAGGGATTTCAGGCTTGGATGTTGCCAGTACAAACTTGGTTTCAAACTCATTCTTCATTTTATTGATGCTCTCAGTAATTTGCTCCTTCTGTTTGAGTTTGGAACCCTTTTGTACCAGCAATCATCAGTAGATGATTGAACAAGCCACATATCTCACATGGCTTTTTCTTCATCTTATGCTGATCATCAGCTGAAGAGGATTTAACTGCTGAAGACTTGTTCTTCAGCTGTTTGTCATCAGTACTAGCAGTTTTCTTCCTAGTGACTGCTTTCCTGGTATCCTCTCTAGCTGTCTTCAAACCTTTCCTACTGTTAGTTTTCTTCTCTTTAGTGCTAACAGTATTTGAGGTTTGAACTTCAGATGTTGTCACTTGCTCTCCAGTACCTTCAGTACTTCTAGTGACAACTCCTGAGTTGATCAGCCTTTTGGTCATGTGATAGTCTATCTCTGATGATGCTGATTCAGAGGATAGTAAGTCACATGATGAGAAGGATTGGTTATTGCTCTCCCCATCAGATTCAACTTCTGCTCTTGAAATGAAGTCTGTGGGAGGAGCAGTGTGATTATAACCAATGCCAAACTTCACATTGGAAGCTGTTTGCTTGCTAAGAAGCATTTCAACACCCTTGCAAGATTGCACCCATCGATCACACTCAACTTGGGTGGTCGCAAGAGTTTCCTTGAGGTCCTTGTACTTCTCTAGAAGTACATCTTCCCTAGCTTTACTATCTTTGATTTGGCAGTTGAGCTTGTAAATCTCATCATTTTTATCTTTTAGAACAACCTCAAAATCAGCTTTTCTTTTGGAAATAGTGTGCTCAAGCTCAAGATTTTTATCTATTAAAGCTACATTTGCTTCTCTAATAGAAGCAAATGCTGCTATGCATGACTCTGAACAAAGCTTGGCTTTTGCCTCAGTGGATACCTGAGATGAGGCATTGGATGATGACCCTTCAGCAGAATCAAGGGCCATCAGAGCAAGATTTCCAAAAGGTTGATCACCACCATGTTGACCAGCACCTTGGAGTAGTGGTTCCTGCCAGATAGCTCTTCTGGTAGACTACTCCAGTCAACAGCAGTTGGGGTGAAAAAGCTTTGTTGTTGAGGTTGTGTGTGGTGATGAGATTGGGAAGAATGAGGCTCTGGAAGAGCATGAGGTGGTTGAGCCGGGGGTGCTTGAGGTTGACCAGGCTGAGGCATGTAGTAACAGGGGTAAGGATAAGGCATATGACCCTGTGGCACAAAATAAGCAGGTGGTGCTTGTGCTTGAGATGGATGGGGAGAACTGTAGGAAGGTTGCCCTTTGTGCTGTGAGCTATTGCTGGGAAAAGTCACAAAGGGTGCAGATGAGTTAGATCCAGATGATCTACACTCTCTTGCAAAGTGTCCAAGCCTTTGGCACTTGTGACACCTCAACTTGCTCTTGTCAAAACCAACTTTGGTTTTGCCAGAGAGTCCTGGGAATTTCCTACCAGTTCTTTTGTAGAACTTCTGAGATCGGATATTTATCATTGCCATTTGGTTCAAAATATCCATCTCTTCCAGATCATCATCTGGAATGCCCTTCAAATCCTCCATCAGAAAACACAAGTTGTCACCACCTCCTCCTGAACTACCGACACCAACAAAAGCTTGTTCTGAGTTTGTGGAGAAATCAATATGCTCATCATAAGAACTTTCTGATGAAGCATATTCTGACTCATGACTTATCAAGGCAGCATTACCTTGGACAAAGTCATCAGCAAGTTTGCCAGAAGATGACAACTTCCTCTTTTGCTCAACCTCTCTCTCAAAAGTGAGTAGTTTCCCATGAAGTTGGGTGAGAGATAAAGTGTCAAGTCAGCACTAGAGCGTAGGACAATGGTATATGTGTCCCATCTCTCAGGCAATGACCTGAGGAACCTGTTGTTCATCTGGCTTTTGGAGTACTCTTGTTTAACCATCTTCAGCTCAGAGATTAAACAAGAGAACCGCTCAAACTGCTGGGTCAGAGTCTCACCCTTTCTATATGAGAAAGTCTCATATTGTGGGCAAGGATTTCCCTATTGTTTGCTAAGACCGAATCAGTTCCTCCAAATTGTTCCTTTAGAGCAACCCATAGGTCATGAGCAGACTCATGATGCAAGAGCCCTGAATATATCTCGTTTGGAATGGCCATGGCTAAAATTCCATGGGCTCTAGCATCAATTTCAAACAGCTTTAGATCTTCGTCCGAATACTGTTCAGGTTTCTTCGCAACCTGTTCATTAGATTCCGGGACGTTCACCATAGGCTTGTATGGCCCATGCACCACTGACTTCCAACAACCAGCACTGTTGACAGCCAAGTGGTGCAGCATACGTCTTTGCCATATGTTATACTCGTTCCTAACCAGCATCGGAGGCTTGGTTGCAGAACCAGTATTGTGAGGATCATTGGTTGGTGTTGTCATCTCAGGGTTTGGTCAAGAACAAGTTTAAACACGACAATCGTAACTCAAAACCACCAAAAGACCTCAAGATTTTGGCCGGAAACAGCAGAAACTCACTCTCTATGACTAACTCTTGCAAATTGCTAATTCGATCAAACTGAGAGATCAAAAGAGCAGTTTCAAATGATCAATGGTAAGATCGATCAATGATTAACCAGCTCTGATACCATTTGACAGGATCTCAGCCTCTCGTGTTGATCAATTAGATTATGTTTGCAGCGGATTTGGCACATTAATTTGCAAGAACATAAAAGATATTGCAATTAAAGCATTAACATAGAGAGAGAAGAGTTCTGCGAAACAATAAATGTTCTATTGGTCGCACGTTTCGGCAATTAAAACAGTATGGTTACCCATCCTCTTATAGGCGGCAAAAGGATGGGCGTGATGTCCTTTTTCTGACATCACTGAATATTCAAATTACAACTGACAAAACATAAAACTACTGAAGATGTCTACAACTGACATCTTACAAAAGTTCCTAAGTGCTGACAAAAGTAAACTACTGAAATCCTACAACGACTGAAGAACAAACTCTTCAGTCGTTTATAACTACTGATACTATAACAACTGAAGAACATGCTCTTCAGTTGTTGTACAACTACTGAAACAAAAATAAACTACTGAAAAGGAAAAACCATCACAACAACTGAAGAAGACTTCTTCAGCTGTTGTGACAAACTCTGAAACTTTAGCACTTGGTCTTCAGACTTTGGTCTTCAGATGTTTCATCGGCTAATGACTTCAGTAGTTGTCATCAGCTGATGTCTTCAGTCGTTGTCTTCAGACTTTGTGCATCAGCAGTTGTTCATCAGTTCTTCAGTTCTTCAGACTTTGATCTTCAGCACTTGTCTTCAGTACTTGAAGTCTTCAGTACTTGTGATTATCAGTACTTTAGACTTCAATACTTGTCTTCAGTACTTTGAGATCTTCAGCTGTTGTACTTCAGTTCTTTGAACTTCAGCTGTTTATATTCATCAGACTTTGTCAGAACAGCTGATGGGAGTCTTCAGCAGTGGTTGCAGTGGCATGTGGGACTTAGAGGTTTTCCTGATCTTGGCTCATTGGTTCTTTTGGTCCAACATGCTAGATTTCAGGCTGCACCTAAAGAATCAAATTTGATTGCAGTCAAAAGGATCTTTAGATATCTGCAAGGTACCCAATCACTAGGTCTTTGGTATTCAGCTGTGCATTCTTGCAAATTAGTTGCTTTCTTTGATAGTGACTATGCAGGATGCAAAGTCACCAGAAAATCCACTTCTGGTGGTTGCCAATTCCTAGGCAATTGTTTAGTTTCTTGGCAGAGTAAGAAACAAACATCAATTGCTACATCTACTGCTGAAGCTGAGTATATTGCTGCTGCAAGTTGCACCTCTCAGATAGTTTGGCTTCAGAACCAACTTCTGGATTATGGCATTACTGAGACTAAGACTCCATTATTAATGGATAGTGCTTCAGCTCTCTGTATTGTTAAGAATCCAGTCCAGCACTCAAGGACCAAACATATTGAGATCAGACATCATTTTATCAGGGATTGCTATGAGAAAGGTCTGATTGATCCTAAGTTTGTACCTAGTGCTGATGAGCTTGCAGACATTTTTACTAAGCCTTTAGATAGAGCCACATTCCAAAATCTGGTACTAAGGCTTGTTATGCTGCAGCTTGATTGATTTGACCTATGCTGGTATTCTTAATTCACAACTACTGAAGAGCAAAGGTCAAATACAAGTACTGATGAGTAATTTAGTCTTCAGCTCTTTCACAACTACTGAAGACTAAAATGACTCAAAGTACTGATGTACATTATTTATTGAAAAACAACTGATGTAGTGAGGTGGATTACAACTACTGATGTATGATTTTCAAATAAATAAGTACTGAAGAACAAATTTTGCTCATAAGTACTGATGTGTAATCTTACACAAATACTAAAGACAATTTGTTCACCAGCTCTGAAGAATATTTCATCAGCACTTGTGAACATCTGATCACAAGAGCTGAAGGCATAAATATTCACAAGAGCTGAAGGGTCGATGAAACATCTGAAAGTCAGCCAAAGAGCTGATGAGTAAGTGTGGAGGCTAGTATGAAACAACTGATTTGACGGAAACAGCTGATGAGTAATTTCTCATCAGCTGATAACAACAGCTGCTGTTTCATACACAAACAACTGAAGGACAAAACCATGTCTTCAGTAGTTCACAACTACTGACATCAATAGTTCACAACTACTGAAGGCTAACACCAAGTCCTCAGTTGTTTACAACAACTGAAACAAAACCATGTCTTCAGTAGTTCACAACTACTGACATCAGTAGTTCACAACTACTGAAGGCTAACACCAAGTCCTCAGTTGTTTACAACAACTGAAGCAATACCATGTCTTCAGTAGTTCACAACTACTGATCTCAGTAGTTTACAACTACTGCAGGCTAACACCAAGTCTTCAGTTGTTCCAACGTCTGAAGAAGAATACTAGGTCATCAGTAGTTCATAACTACTGACGACTGACAGTAACTCTTCAGACGTTCACAACATCTGAAGGACAAAACCAAGGTCTCAGTAGTTTCAACTACTGAAGACTAATACCAAGTCCTCAGATGTTACAACCACTGAAGGTTAAAACCAAGTCATCAGTTGTTACAACAACTGATAACTAACACCAAAACCTTCAGTAGTTTTCTTCCAACCTTTGACCTACCCTATAAATACCCCACTTTCAGAGCATTTACTCCTCACTTGACCTAATCCTTCCAAACCTCTGAAATTCCCATACACCATTAATGGCGACCATGCAACTGAAACCTCGACACAACTGTGTCGCCCATCTTACAAAATCGCCATTATGGCCTATGTTTCACCAAGCCGTCGATCTTATGAACGACTCACCCTACAAAACGGCTTTTCTCCTGAACCCTACTATATACACCGACTCCTTGGCGGAGTTTTGGACACATGTAACCGTCCAAACCGGAGAGCAGAATGGCGAGGTCTCCCTCCGGTCCTCCGTCAACGGCAAACCCGTGGTTATCACTCCAGCTACCCTACGCCAAACCCTAGAGCTGGAGGATGCCACTCACCCAACTTCCTACCCCAAGGGTACCCTGGATCTCTCATTCACATCCCATGACTACCAGGGCAACCTCTCCGCCTCCACCTTGTTGAAGAAACACTTCCCTGACCCTCAACGATTGATCTTCCACATGGTGAACGTGTGTCTGGCTCCCAAGACCTCTTCGTGGGACCAGATGTCCACAAGGTGGCAACAGGTATTGTTCTCTATCCTTGAAAAACAACCGTTAAACTTAACTGATTTACTATTTTTGGAAATAAAGGATATGGCCACAAAACCAATTTCTAACCGATGGATCTTGTATCCTCGGTTCATTATGGCCATAATAGAGAACCAGCTTCAGGCTGAGGGACTAGTTGGAACTGGGGTCCCTGCCATGGCTGTTCTAGCCGAGGTATACTCCAGGCACAACACTGACCAAACACTCAAACAGGCTGGCCGGCTGCGAAAACCCACGCAGCAGGAACCCACAGCCTCCACCTCCAAATCCAAAGTACCCACCAAGCCAAAAGCCAAAAAGAAGCCCAAAAAGGCTACTCAGGGAGATGAGTCCCCTGAGGATGCCCCTGCCACACAAAGGCAGGATGTGCCTGCTGGTTCGATTCTCCCAGCAGGTACCACGACTCCACCCACCACAACCGCACAGGCTTCCTCTCAACAGGAGCCTAATGCAACCAATTTTGGGGAAACCACATTACTAGGGTCTTTCTCACTTAAGAAGACTGCCATTGAAGAGCACAGTCCTCCCCATGTGCACACTGCTTCGAGCCCATCTCTTGATGAGACCACCCCACAAAGCCCTACATTGGTTATCGCCAAAGTGCTGACCCATCTGAGCACTCCACCCTCTCCCCAGAAACCTATTACAACTGGGGAGACTCCAACCGAAGAGGGGTGGGTACAAGTGCCGATGGGAGCCCACAGCACAGAGAATCAGTTCAATCTCCCAGTGTGGCTAGGGAGATAGAACAATCTGGTGAGGCTGCCACTTCCCCTGCATCAACATCTGAGCAGGGTGAAGCTGGTATCATCTCTAAGACCTCACTAGAGGCAACTGCCGATGATGGATCCAATCCGGAGGCTAGAAGTCCCCAGTACCATGAACAAGGGGCACATGTCATTACTGAGACACACTCAGGACATGTTCATCCTGACAATGTCAGGAGGTCAGGTGATTCAGCTGATGCTGATGATGACTTGAGCTTCTTCTACGATGTAGTAGCTCAAAACACTATCCTAGAGGATGAGATAAGCAGACTCAAAGAGCTGCTTGCTCAAATGACTCAGGATAGAAGTCCATCTGCCACCACTACCCCACAGATGGCACCTTCACCCGAAGGTCTCACAAACACTGAGCGACTCCCACAAACTCGGCCACCAGCCCCTGCTTCTGGCACTAGCTCTCAGGGTCAGAACCCCCCTGAGCAGCTAGATGCTATCCTCCAGAAATCCCTACCTCTCATCACACCCATACTTAAAGACTTAGTCATTCAAACCCTTGATGAGAGGCTTCCTACATACATACAACCCATGGTGGAGGTTGCCATTTCTAAGGCACTTGCTGATAGTCAGACCCCAACCAATGCACCCAAAAGAGGGAGACATCAGTGCAAGTTAAGAGGAAGAGGGGTGAGGAGGAGAAAGAGGCAGAGAAAGAGGTGGTGGTAGAGAGGGAGTTGGTTGAGGAGACTAGGAAGGTGAGGGAGAAAGGGAAGAGGAAAAGAGAGGGAGGTAGAGCAAATAGAAGTGGCTGAAATCCAAAGGATTTCAGTGTCACTGATAAGAAAAAGGGAGAGGAGGGAAAGAAGGTGGCTGATCCTGATCTAGCAGCCCTTGTCAAGGAGGCTGATGTTGAGCATAGTCGTTCAATGGACTCTGTCATTGAACAGCTGTTCAGGCAAGGCTTTGACAAGGACACTGCCTTGCTAGATCAAGAGATGAGGAATATGGAGAGGAGAGAGATTGAGTACCGATGGACTACTCATAGCCAAGAGGAAAGAAAGAAACTTGAGGCTATGAGTAGGTTCACTTCGAAGTACCTGGGCAGACCAGTCCTTGATGTCAAGGCATGGACCAGGGACAGACTCTTGGCAATAACCACCAAGATCTGTTCGGCTGGTGATTTCACTAAGGGACTGGTCGCTGAGGCCCTATCTGAAGCTGGTGCTAGGAACAGGACACTGCTAGTAAAACTGACCAAACCCGCCCTTATCTCTAGGTTACTAGCAGTGCCTGCCAACATTCCCACACCAACAACCCAACCACAACCCACAAAACCAACTCCTTTACCACCAAAACCCGCAGCCAATGATCCACCCTTGAAGAAGAAGAGAAGGGTGCTGAGGCTGCAAGATGAAGAAGAGGAGGATGAGGAGGATAGCCTGCCACTTTCAGCAGTTATACCTCTACCCAAAGCCAAACCACAAACCATCACTCCCACCTCACAGCAGGACACTGTGAGGGTAAAGTTAGAAGAGGAGGAGCAGCAAAAGCGACATGATGAGGAAATGCTGAAAAGCATTGACAAATGTTATGCTGCTTCGACCTCTATAATGAACATGCAGAGAGAAGCTCTGAGATTATTCACCCTCAAACAAACCTTTCAATATGAAAAAGAGAGGGTGAGAACTTGGCCTGACCCAAGGGTGTCTCACAGGATAGTCAAGAAGGACATGCCTGTGAGATACAAGAGCCAACTAAAGAGAATCGTAGATGAAGAGATCTCTGTGGCTATTGTAATAACACCCTGGGAAATAGTAGAGGAATTCGAGAAAGCTTATAGAGCCGGCCAATCACCCTTTTCAATGCTAGATAATAGGGTGGTTAGGAAGGGTCTGGTCTATAAGAAGCTTGAGAATTTCCATAGGGATGAGCTCAACCTGCTGTTGGAGGGTAAACACCCTGATGAATTTGCATACAGGCAAATCACAACAGTTGAGCTCAAAAATGGTAGACAGGCCAAGTACATCTCAGAGCTGTATGGTCGGGAGGGGTTGTTCGAAAGTGTGCCTGAAGACCTGTCCAAAGAAGAACAAATGATCTTTCTTCAGGCCTACACCCGAGAATCCTACCGGCTTGTACGTGGGAGGTAGATCTCATGGATGGGGCAACAGCTCTATGTCCAATTCCCCAAGACAGAGCTCCCATCCATACTTAGCCAAACAAACACTTGAGACTACGTCTCAGGCCAGTGCTTATCTGGGTCAACTTCTAATCTTATCTAGAAGGAAATAGACCAATCATTATGCCACCAATAAGTGGGACAACCAATAATTAGAGGTTTTGGCTGTATTGGTTCAGGGGGAGTTTGTTGGACCAAAAGAACCAATGAGCCAAGATCAGGAAAACCTCTAAGTCCCACATGACATCACAACAACTGCTGAAGACTCCCATCAGCTATTGTGTTCTCTTGCTTGAATGTCAGACTCGAGAGCATCTTAGCTCCAATCATCAGCTGTTCTGACAAAGTCTGAAGAACAAAGTATGAAGATCAAAGAACTGAAGAATAACAGCTGAAGAAGACTCCAAAGTATTGAAGACCAAGTACTGAAGTCTGAAGTACTGATCTTACAAGTACTGAAGACTTCAAGTACTGAAGACAAGTACTGAAGAATCAAAAGCTGAAGAACTGAAGAACTGAAGACCTTCTACTGAAGCACAAAGTCTGAAGACAAAGACTGAAGACAACAACTGATGATATCTACTGAAGTCATCAGTTGTTATATCATCTGAAGCCAAGTCTGAAGACCAAGTACTGAAGACTCAGAGTTTGTCACAACAGCTAAAGATATCTTCTTCAGTTGTTGTGATGGTTTTTCCTTTTCAGTAGTTTCTTTTGTTCAGTAGTTGTACAACAACTGAAGAGCATGTGCTTCAGTTGTTATAGTATCAGTAGTTATAAACGACTGAAGAGCTTGTTCTTCAGTCGTTGTAGGATTTCAGTAGTTTACTTTTGTCAGTACTTTGGAAACTTTTGTAAGAAGATGTCAGTTGTTGACATCTTCAGTAGTTTTATGTTTTTGTCAGTTGTAATTTGAATATTCAGTGATGTCAGAAAAAGGACATCAACCCATCCTTTTGCCGCCTATAAAAGGATGGGTAACCATACAGTTTTAATGGCCGAAACGTGCGACCAATAGAACATTTATTGTTTCGCAGAACTCTTCTCTCTCTATGTTTATGCTTTTAATTGAAATATCTTTTATGTTCTTGCTTTAATTGCTAATTAATGTGCTAAATCCGCTGCAAACATAATCTAATTGATCAACAGAGAGGCTGAGATCCTGTCACTTTCAACGATGGGTGAAGAACTAATATAGTAGAATGTTCAAACACTAGTTCGAGCTATGGAGGTTGTAATGGTCATGACTTTGGATGAGCTTAAAGGATTGGTAACCGAGGAGTACTACCTTGTGGACTTGATGGAAAAGTTAGATCTTGTCTTTGAAATCATGCAATGGTAAGATGTGGTCATGACACCGATACCTGTCAATTCCATAAGCTGGCAAAGCTGGTGCCACAATTATGACACATAAATAAAGGGGGGGGTTGAGAGCACATCAGGGGCTAGTTCTATAGTCATGAAATGATGGCTGATGCTGCACCCCCAACCATCTAGATTTCAATACTAAAGACATGTGCTTTGGTCGACGGGAAGGCTTGTATTAAAGCTTTTAGAAAGCTAGTGAGATGAAAAAGTATGTTAGGGAATCGGGTAAGGTAGATGGTGAATGGACAAGAAGAACAAGGTCGTGAAATGATATGTGGCTGCCATGCTGGCAACGAAGGACATACCGGCACTTGTCCGGAGTGTAATAAGTGTAACCCGCACCATCCGAATTTGACGCCACATCATATGTATTTAAGTTCAAGCAATTGGAGCGCTTAGCCAAGGGCTTACAGGTGCTGGTGAACACAATTGTGTTGACTAATATGGTCAAATTGGCAAGAGTTTGATGTTGACATTATGAGTATGGAAGCCAGGAGCATCATCGAAATGCATATGCGAGGTTAAATGGGACTCAAGGTTAAATGGTCGATCAAAAACAAAGGAACAATTCAAAATGTGGCATGCAACTTGTGCTAAACCAACGCAAGGTAATGTGGTAACCCTGTTCATAGAAATGCACTTAGGATTGGTGTCAATACAGGACCCAGACATAGTGACTTTGACTTTTATAACTGAGTTAGACTTGACCCCAAATATGAAGATACGTGTTATGAAATGGGCTAATGGTAGTCTTGTAAGTATTAGAAAGATAATTTAGGACTCTGTTGTGCTAGTAGAGGATCATGCCTTAGAATAGATCTTATATGATTTGGACTTGGAAGTTTTGACATGGTCGCAGGAATGAACTAGTTATCAGGGAATCGGGTCGGGTTATCTTCTGCGAGAAGATTACTCGCATGACATTGTAGAACGGTGAGAGACTTGACGTGCATGGAAATATATAGAAGAGTACAAGATGCAGATCGTGAGCATGAAGGCGGAGGATTAAGAGCTAGATGACAAAGCTATTGTGTGAGAATTTCAGGAAGTGTTCCAGACGGATTTGGCTTGATCGCATCCTTAACAACAGATTGATTTTCAGATTGACCTAGTACTTAACGCGATTCATGTTGCTTGGACACCTTATTGCTTTGCACCTTTGAAGGTGGAAAATTTGTCTAATCAACTTCAGGAGTTGGAGATAAGGGTTTTCTACGGTACCATCCATTACATCCTCGTGTTTCTGCTATAAGCAGGGGTGTGACACCATAAAAATTAGTTGATTTGATACGATATTAGTCTTTTATTATATTCAACAACTTGAGAATACATTTACAAAAAAAAATTGATCTTTTTTAGCTTCTAGATGCAAGTTGGAGCAGGTGTTGTTCTAGGAATAGTAATGTCATTTCTTATGAAAATGTCAAAATAATGTTTGACTATTTTGTCATCAGTGGTGTTTTAAGTTTAGCCAAAGTCAAAATAGCAGCTCAAAGATTGTTTAGGAGACCTTAGAAATGATTTAAATTTATGATATTTTAACATTGTCTCCTTATTGTATACAAGAAAACATTTGCAAAATGTTCCATAGACGACTAATGTCAAGAGTAATAATACACTGCACATTATTCGTGGAGATTTATTGGTATACAATGCGAAACTAATTATGATTACAAGTTTCTTTTGTTTATCTAATTTTGACTTTATCTATATGTTAGGTGCATGGCAGCAAGTAAGAGCAGAATCAGCATGACCCGTATGAAAAATCACCCATTCGACCAAAACATTTTAAGAAAACATGGAAACAACTATCACATTTCCCCAATTCCGCTTATGAAATCTGTAAGGTTTACACATAAAGGTTGATGAAACCAGTGCAACCAAAGAGCTCCCAGCTTAAATGCATGAAATGCAGAGTAAAGTTACTTCGGAAGTTTACACAACTCAATGAAATAAGCTAACTGTATTATCTTCTGAAGACAAAGACCAAATCTTTTGAAACCAAAGACGAAGTCTTCCGAACCCTCAGAGACAAAGTCTTCTTATGCTAAAGACTGATTTCTTCCAAAGACAGAGAAGACATGCTTTCTCTGATCACTTTTTGACAAAAGTTGAACAACTTTCCACTGCCATTTTGAAGACTCGCCAACTTAGATAAGTTGGTGAAAAGGTCCATGCTTTTATTAACTGTAGATTATGGTCTGTGGTCTATAACTTTCTAATCTTGTACCTTTTGTCCTTTTGTAAAGTATTAGGATGTGAGTTATAGCATGTCATAGTCACTAGTCAAAAGGCAATCTGCCTTTTGACTTTACATTGATCTTGTTGCCTAGATTAGTGTTTCTAGCTGGCTTTCAAAGTATAGCCGGGTGTAGAATGTAGTATAAAGTATCATAGGTTCTTGTATTTATTTTTATGCTTTGTAACACTTGTAATAGAACTTTAAGAGCAATATAAAACATTTTTGAAAACCATACTTATCTTGTTATTGTTCTTGTTCTGTCACTTACTTACTTGTGTTCTTAGTATCATAAACTTAAACTCGGTTCCCTATTTGATCTGTTAAGTGTTCTAAGTCTCTCCTCATTATGAAGCAGATTGTATTGACCGCCTTCCGTGGTCCTACAATTAGTATCAGAGCTTTTTAGGCCCTTGATTATAAGATCTCACCATCTTAAATCCCTTCAGTTTCACAAAACACTTACCAACTCAAATGTCAGCTAACACTAAGGCTGATATGGAAACTGGTACTATGACAAAGTCTCCACTGATCACTCCTGATGACTTTGATACTTGGTGCCAAAGAATGGAAGGCTTTATCAAGTCTCAAGACTCCAGGATGTAGGGATCTATTGTCTCAGGACCTCATGTACCATGCACCTCTTCAACTGCTTCAGGCGGTGGCATGATACCAAGGGAAGTGGTTGACTACTCTAAAGAAGACTAGAAGAAGATTGATTCATATTAGAAAGCCATGACCGCCCTCCGAACTACTCTTCCAAACTCTATTCATAGAGGGTTCAAGAAGTGCAAAACTGCTAAGCAACTATTGGACGCACTAAAGCTCATGTATGATGGGTCAAATGAAGCAAAAGAGAACAAGAAGACCTCTTAAAGCAATAGTTTGAGAACTTCACCTTCAAGACAGGTGAAACCATGACTCAACAATACTTCAAGTATGTTGAGATTGTGGATACCCTAATGAATGTTGAAGTAACTTTTAAGAATAGGTACATTGTAATGAAGTTCATGTCCTCTCTTTCAAGACAATAAACACACTATTGTATGGTCAATAAGAGGACGAAAAACCTCAAAACCATTACACTCACTGAGTTGTATGGTATCCTCAGTAGGTACAAGATGGAGATGAACATGCAAAATCCATCTGGTAACTCCAAGAATCAGTAGAGTTTAGCCCTTCATGTGGTTGAAATGGATTGTACAGAACCACAACATCATCTTATCTACTATCCTGGAAACTCACAAAAAGGTCCTTTCATCAACTTCCCTGAGATACCGAGGGAGAACTACATCCAAGGAAGCCCATTCTAAGAGACAAGCTCTACATAAGCCTTTATGTGTACTGATGAAAGCAGTGGCAACTTTCTCTTCATTCTTAAAGACTTGGAATGCATCCACCTAGATGATTTGGAGTACATAGATATAGTTTAGTAAATGGCTCTTCTCACTCATAGAGCCAAGAAGTTATGCAAGAGAACAGGGAGGAAATTTCCTAGAAATGCAACCAGTGGAAAGTTTGGGCTAGATAAAAGCAAGGTGAAGTGTTACAACTGTAACCAAAATGAGAAACTTTGATAAAGAGTGCAAGGGACCAAAAACAAATGGTGGCCAAGCACAAACCAGACCAAACTATACTAGTGGAGCTCCCCAGACTGAGCAGCCCAAGCAACAAGCTGTAGTTATTGTTGAGGAAGGAGGCTTTGACTGGAGCTTTCAGGTTAAGGATGCATCTCCAAACCAAGCACTGGTGGCAAATCAGAAGAAGCCAAGGTATTGGAACATCTGTGTACACCTAAATGTATTGCTAAAGTTAACAGATATAGGTCCTATAGCATAGAGATAAGATCTAAACTTGAGTCCTTAAACATCTTAAAAGCTGTTTTCAAAGAGCTGACAATGATTATAAAGTTAAGGTAGAAGATCTAGAGAAAACCATTTCAACTCTTAAGCATGAAAAAACTAATTACAGGACTCAAATCCAAGATCTCATCACTAAGTTAACTAAATACCAGGCTAAGCTTGTGACCAGTAATGCCGTGGCAGAAAAATATGTTCTTGAAAAAGAGACCTTCAAGAACATAATATCCTTAGCCTTGCATGCAAATGTTTGTTACTAGAACAAGCAGGGACTAGGATCTACTGAGATAGCTCCTCCACACACTTTATTATAGTTTTAGAGTGTATTTTGGCATTTATATGCATTTCTTGCATGCATTTTTCATTTATTTCATATAATAGTAGTTTTTGTGGGATGGAATCTACTTTGGTGTGTTTTGTAGGTTTATGCAATTAGAAGAGAAGAAAAGAAGGAGCCATATCAACTTAATTTTTTTTTGAAATTCTCTTCATTTTCAAGATACTCAATCGTTCGTGTTTTGTTTCATAAGTTTTTATTTTTATTTTAGCTTTGATTGATCTAGTCGTCATGTCCGGCTAGAACAATCTTAATTTCAATGTTAGGGTTAAATTTCTTTGACTTAGGTTTGAACTTATGTGAAAAGTTTATGAGATGTTTTTATTTTAATGGTTTGTTTGTTTGATTCTTGATCTTAAACCCGGATCTAATCCGGTATGTATTAGTTTGTTAATAAAATTGGCCACTTTATTAATTTCTCTAATAAAGTTCTTCAAGATTTAAAACCCTAATCAAGTTTTGATTTTTGATATAAGGAACAATTAACGGTTTGAGTTTGTATATGAGTTCATTCTCATTATAGAATCGCACAATCTAGTTAAGCGTACCGAATGACGTGTGTGTTTAATTATAATCGATACTTTTATCGTTGCAACCCGCACGCTAAGATCCGAACGGCGTGAGCTTACAGTAGCGGGTTGGCTCTAATCAAAGAACTACAATTGATTAGACATTAGATAGAATGGATATCTGAACGGCGTGATGTCTAGTATCAATACAAATCATTAACTAAAAATAGTCATTGCACCGTAATCGTTAATGATCGTAAGCCAAATCGAATCAAGAAATTACCTTAGTGTTGGAATTAGTCTTCATATTTGAATTTATTTCATAATTTAATTAACCAATTCAGTAATCTCTTTTTCATAATAAAAAATACAAAAAATTGTTAATTTACGTTTTTCTGGCAGGACCTTAACATGCCCGCGTGGAATTTCCTTTACAGTTTTTACACGGCCGGTCAAATTGCTGGAATTTTTCTACTTTTTGCAATTTATTTTTAGTTTTATTTTTAATGAAACCCCCACCTTCCTTAGTCTATAATCAATCAAAGTAACTACGCTAAAATGTTTTGGTATAAAATAATTGACACGTATCCCTGAGGACACGAACCCTACTTCCGCTCACACTATTTTTAGTGTGTGCACGGTAGGTTCACATTTTTTTTATTTATTTGCTGGATTCGCCACCTAACAATCATCTATGAAGATGAAGATGGAGGTGGAAAGTGATCAAGCTTAGCCTTCAACTCAAAAGAAGACTCTCAGAAGAAAGCTAGTTTACTGCATCATATGTGGTAGTACTTCTCGTCTTGCTATGATTGCCTCAACAATCCTAAAAGTACTATCAATATAAACAAGAGAAATCTTATAAGAAGAAGAAGAAGAAGATAGCTTCAGAAGGAAAATCAGTTCCTTTTGGGAGCTCTAAAGTGAAGAAGAAGACAAGGGAAAACTTGCATTTGGAAGAAAATTTGGTCTCTAAAGAACGGAATGCTTCCGAAGTACTGAAGCCTGCTGCTATGAAAGCAAGATCTTTTGAAGGTCCAGTCTCCAAAACTTCCAAAGTTGTCAAAACTTCCGAAGTGTTAAAGGTCAAGTCTAATCTTCCACAGATGGTGTGGAAGATAAAGGAAAACCATGTGGATGAAACTTGTCCAACAACAACAGTTGATGATCCTCAAAGCCTGTATATAGGATCAATCACTGTCTCATTGTCTTCAGTTCACTTTGACAAGCCCAAGACCAACAAGGCTTGGGTTTCCAAATGTAACTAACAATCTCTTTTTGTGTAGGAATAGCTAAAAACCAAAAGGAATGTATCGATCATTAATAGTGGTTGTTCTAGGCTCATGACAGGCAATGGCTCTTTGCTTTAAAGCATTGAGAAAATTGACAGAGGCCAGTTGCTTTTAGTGGAGATGTTGATGGTTATATTACTAGAAGGGGCAGGGTCATAAATGGTAAGCTCAACATTGAAAAGGTAAACTTTGTCAAGGAGCTTGGATAAAATCTATTGAGTGTATCCTAATTTTATGATTAAAGACACAACATGCTCTTCACAGAGCATGAGTGCATTATTCTTAAGACCAGGATGGTCATTCCTCAAGAGTATATTCTGCTCAGAGCCCCAGGAAAGGAACATGTACAAGATGGATTTGCAGAAACATCCCCTTTAGGAGAAGTTTCTTGCTTTCTATCCAAAGCAAATAGTGATGAGTTTTTCCTCTGGCATAAAAGAATATGCCATGTAAACTGTAAAAATATGAATAAATTAATTATGAATGATTTGGTGACTAGAATTCCAAAGAAAGAGTTTATAGGGGATAACCATTGTGTGCATGCCAGAAAGCGAAGCAACATAAGGTGTCTCACAAGCCAAAGGAAATGAACTCCATCACTACTCCCTAGACTTTTTACATATGAATTTCTTTGGCCCCACTAGTGTAATGAGTCTAGGAAGGACCTTATATCGTTTGGTGATCATAAATGATTTTACAAGATTCACTTGGGTCTTCTTCCTTAGAACTAAGGATGAGACTCCTGAGATCTTGAATAACTTTATTCTGATAAATGAGAATCAATGTGATCATAAGGTCAAGACCATAAGATGTGATCAAGGAACATAATTTAAGAACCAAATCCTTGATAAATTTGGTGATGAAAAGGGTATTACAATACAATATAGTGCTCCGAGGACTCCTGACCAAAATGGTGTTGCTGAGAGGAGAAACATGACACTTATTGCTGCAACTCTAAACTGCCTATCACCTTCTGGGCAGAGGCAGTCAACACTGCCTGCTATATGCAAAATAGAGTTTTAGTAATTAAGACTGCCTGCTATGGCAAAAAAGGAAAACTTTCATTGGTTTCCTCAGATCATTTGGATGTCTTTGCTCCATCTTGAATACCAAAGATGAAGTAGCCAAATTTGCTGAGAAATCAAATGATGGACACTTCATTGGATACTCTTCTCAGGCTAAGGCTTATAGAGTATACAATCTCAGAACTAGAGTAGTTGAGGAGTCGGCCAATATGACCTTTAATTAGCACACTTTAAGTATGAAAGTTCATAGTCTTGATTAGCTAATTGATCTTGATTTAGTTACCAACTGTTTTAAGAAATCTTGTGAGAATGTTTCAGGATCTACAGGTAACTTATCAATAGGAGATCCTATCCCAAGATTTAAGCGAAGAAGACCAAACAAGAATACCACTTCAACTCTAATAGTACTAACCCTGCAGATGGAGTTCCTATCAGCACAACCCTGACAAATTTAGTTAATACATCTAAGGTGTCTATAAATTCCAACTCAAAGGCATAGAACTCAAATGAAGGAGCTTCAAATGAAGGAGGAGATGGAGGTGGTGATAATGACAAGAATTCCTTGATGCTGATAACCACTCCATGGAAGTCAACATCAATGATGTTACATACTCATTGGATAAAGTTTCTCTTGATAAGTGTGCTAATGTGGTGGTGACTATCTATTGCCAAATTTGAATTCACCAGTTTGGATTTGTCAAATCAACTTGCTGTGATTCCTTAACTCAGGATCCACCACAAGTCACACCCCATCACAAACATCATTGGAGACGTTGACATAAGGGTGAGAACAAGAGGACAAACCCATGAAAAAAATGTTTGTCTATACTCTTGCATCTTGTCCTAGATAGAGCCAAAGAAGGTTGATGAAGCTTTAAAGGGTGGTAGTTGGGTTAAAGTTATGCAAGAGGAGCTGCTTCAATTTAAAAGCAATAATGTTTGGAACTTATGCCCTCTTCCTCAAGGGAAGACTACAATAGTTACCAAATGGGTATTAGGAACAAGAGATGATATAGGACTTGTCATCTAGAACAATCCCAGACTATTTGTTCAAGGATACACATAAGAGGAAAGGATTGACTTCACATATGTTTTTTCTTCTATGGCCAGACTTGAAGCTGTTAGGATATTCCTTTTTTTTGCTGCATCCAAGGATTTCAAGGTCTACCAACTTGATGTCAAGTGTGCTTTTCTATATCCGTGACTGACCCTGTGTTCAGCAAATGAGTGAGCATGGGTGATTGATGAGGAGGTTTATGTCAAACAACTACCTAGCTTTACAGACCCAAATCATCCTGATTATGTCTACAAGCTTGATAAAGTTCTTTACCGCCTGCATCAAGCTCCAAGGAAGTTGTATTAGACATTATCTCAGTATCTCTGTCAGCATGTCTGCAAGAGGGGTACTATTGATGGGACACTCTTCATCAAAGGAATAAAAATGACTTAATGCTGGTTCAAGTTTATATGGATGACATTATCTTTGGGTCAACTAATCCGAGGCTCTTCAAAGACTTTGAGAAGCTAATGAAAAATAGATTTGAAATGGGTGCCATGGGGAACTCAGTTTCTTTTTAGGAACTCAAGTGAAGCTGGTTGATAATGGCATCTTCATCAGTTAGTCAAAGTATGTACAATACATACTTACAATATTCAATATGATTGAATGTAAGGTTGCAAAGACACCCATAGCCAGAAACCACTCCCTTGGACCTGATCATGATGGGGAGTGTGGATAAACACCTTTACAGGCTATGATTGGGTCTCTTATGTACCTCACAGTCAGCAGGCCTGATATCATGTTTTCCACATGTATTTTGTGCAATATATCAAGCCAATCTAAAGATGTAGCAAATAGTTGTTATCAAGAGGATTCTTAGATATCTCAAATGTGCTCCACAACTATGCCTTTGGTATTCAAAGAATTCTGACTTCAATCTATGTGATTATACAGATAGTGACTATGGCGGCTGCAACATGATTGCAAAGTCTACATCTAGGGGATGTCAATTCCTTGATGGAAGGATAGTCTCATGGCAATGCAAGAAACAATCTTGTGTCTCTGCATCAAATACTGAAGCTGAATACATTGTTGTTGCTAGTTACTATGCTCAAGTGATTAGGATTCAAAATTAGATACTAGACTATGGATTCAATTTCAAGGAGACTCCCATCCATATAGACAACAACAGTGCTATCTCTATCACAGAGAATCCTGTGCAACACTCAAGGACAAAACACATGAACATCGGGTATCATTTGACTAGAGATAATTTTGAAAAGTGATTGATCAAACTAGTCAAAGTTAACACAAATGAACAATATGCTGATCTGTTCATAAAGGCTTTTGATGAATGGAGATTTAAACATCGTGTATCAACTATTAGGATGATTAACTTTGAGTAGATTTTCTTAAACTTAACTCAAGACTATTTATAAAACAAGGGTGTCCTAAGTTATCTATATTATCACCTACATATGCCTAATTTACTTTGGAAGAAAATTTTTAAAATGATATTCCTTAAAATTTTGGAAATTTTAGACATATTTCCTATCGAAAGACATTAAGTTGTCTTCCGAAGCAAAATTTCACAAACCTTAGGAATATCTTGCGAAGACAAATTACCTTCGGAAGATTTTCTACTTTCAAGAAAACTACCTTTTTGGGCGTTTTTTCAAAGATGGGGCCGACGTCCAGATTTCAAAGTTTATCCTTTCGCAATAACTTTGTCTCAAATCCATTTCATATATATATCCTCAACGGTCCCCCCTCTTTCACTACCTTCTTCATCTGTAAAATTCTCTAACATAAATTTACCTACAAACCTCCTTTGTTCTAACCTTTCTTCACCTCAAAGCTAATCATAAATAGCCAACCAATCAACCTAATTTTTCCATGCATCTACACAGGAAACACAATCAAGTTGCTATGTTAAACTCTGATAAAGATCATGGTTTCTCAGAGGTTTGCTGATTATTAACTCTATCCAACTACTTCACCTCCCTCACCATAGATCCTCCAACTCTCTCACCATAAATCCTTCACCTGATAAGAGCTCACTATGGACAGGGAGAACGCATTGTCTGTCATAGTGCAGGGGAGGACAATTTTCATCACTCTAGCCTCTATTAACACTCATCTAAGGTTGGATGATGTAGAAGGTGATTTGTCCTTCCTAAAGTCTACAGTCAACCAGCCCATCAGCCAGATGGGCTTATGATCTAGTATAGGTTGGACTTACCATAGTTGTATTGATGTAATAGGTTAAATGTTAAGTTTGTTTCTATGTAATTTGTATTTTTGTAATTGTGTAAGTTTCACTGACCCAGTGAAACTATGAGCGAAACTATAGTTTTGCTCATAGTCAGCGAAACTAGGTCACCCAGCAAAACTGTGTTTAACTGCCAAGTGAAACTAGGTATGGGCAGGACAGTTTCGCTATCCAGCAAAATTGTCAGCGAAGCTATCCTCTACTTATATATTGTCAGGTTCTATCATTGTAAGAAAGTTTTTCAAAACCCTAATAGTAAAACATCATTATTGCAATTCTTTGTTGTTGGCTGGAAGCTTTTTCAAATCATATTTGAGCCATTGTTTCATTTTCATTATGTGAGTTTGGTGATTATTGAGTATATTTGCAACTTGTTCATGGTCTTATTGTGTGTGTCATGTTTGATCAATGGGATATATATGTTTTGTGAATGATTTGCACTGTTTATCGATCATATGGACCAACAATATGGTATTAGAGCCTTAGTGCTCTTGATTTGTTGAGGATTTTGAAGGGTTTTTTGTTAAAAACACTATTCCATTCATTTTGGATCTCTTGTTGTGTGTTTTTAGCATGGTGATTGATTGAAAAACATTCACTTTTTGCATAGGAAACTATTCCAATCATCTAATTATCAATTCATTATGATTTGGGTGAGTTCTGGTCAAATTAATATTCAAAAAGGCTTTCAGAATCATAAAGCGAAACTAAGTTTTTCTTGCAGTGAAACTAGCTATAGTTTAGCGAAACTACAGTTCTTTGTGCTTTTGAAGTTTGTCATTGATACTCAGCAAAACTACATCTTTTGAACAAAAGTTAACTCTCTTTGATTGCCAAAACAAGCAAAAGTGGTGCTGAAATTGTCTTCAGAACGAAAGTTCTACTAGATTCAGTGAATCTGATGTTGAAACTAGTGTTTCTCAGTCTCCACTTTCAGCAAAACTACTGCCAAAATTCCCAGCGAAAATACCATTGAAATTCCCAGCGAAAGTACGAGTGAAACTATCTTCTTATTTGAAAATGACAACAGCCAATCACCATTTCTGACTTGGAAAGTGTTGCACCCAATAGGCCACCGAGACTTATCAACGGTGATAATTTTAAAGATTGGAAACGTTGTTTGAAAGCTTTCTTCTACTACATTGATCACAACCATTAGGAATCAATCGTCAATGGTCCACATAATCCTACCGTCACTCTCAGTCAAACTACTTCACCAAACACTGATGCAACAACCTTTAACAGAAACCTTAAGTTAATCAACCTTGATCAGAAAACATTCGGGGCTTTAACTCTGTGTTTATCTCAGGATATCTACAACCGTTTTGCCAAACACATGAGTGCAAAATCCTTGTATGATTCTTTATGCAAGTTTTATGATGGTAATGAAGACTTCTAGAAGAATAAGAGAGCCCAAGCTGAAAAATAATTTAATTCATTTATAGGACAAAAAAATGAAAGCCTTACTTACCTTACCAACTGATTTCTGTCTGTTTCAAGCTACTTAAAGAAATATGATGAACAGCTTGGTAACCATGATCAAGTTACTAAGCTCTTGGACTCTTTTCTACTGTAATGAGCTTGCACGTCAGGATGTTAAAGCAGGAAAGAAACGTTACTGATTATAAACTCATGGATGTCAACAACAAACTAAATTCTTTTGATTTGGATTGAAAAAGGAGGGAATATAATCAATCCATGATGCCAGCCACAATATATCTACAAAATGATGCGTTGATTTCATCCGCTGCAAACTCGTCCATGTATGGTTCAGCCTATGGTGGATCTATGGGATATGGCGTATCAGACAAATGTAGTGGTGGATCTACAAGTGTTGGTTCAGGTTTAAAGACATCTGCCACTGCTCCAATTACATCTGATACAATGGCATTACTTGGAATGTTTGTACACAACTATGAAGCATTGGTTGAGGGGGAGCTGAAGGGTGTTGGGTCTGAAAAAGATAGTCTGTATTATCAACACAGTCAAAGTCAAAAAAAGTCAACATCATGATCAAAATTATCAAAAAAGTCAAACAGTCACGTTCGAGACGAAGAACCGAGACGAGACGTTGAAGATATATTTGACTAGGAGTTTTACTATTAATAAATATATTTTGTGTCAACAAAATATATTTAATGTTGTTTTAGCCATTTTTATGTTTTATTTGTATTTTCCCTAATTAGTTTAAGTCTAGGGGCTTAATGTGTCATTAGTGAATATTATATTCACTATAAATAGTTAAATGGTATTTAGGGTTTGTAAGCTTAGAAGAGCTAGATTTGAGGGTTTCCATGTAAACAACATCTTATGCAAATTAATATGAATCAAATGGGTTTTTTTTTTCATTGATGTTCTTGAGTGTTCATCCAAGTTCTTCATATTTTATCATTTTGATCCAAATCTTCATTGCTAGTTGATTGATCAAGTGCTCTTGGGACAAACAATTTGGTATCAGAGCCAACTTGAATCAATTTTGACTGTTAATTTGAAGATTTTGCTGCTGATTTTGAAAATTATCATCAGATTCGTAGAGAGAGAAAGTTAGGGTTTTAGAGAGAAAAAGAAGATCTGATGGGTTTCTAGAGAGAGAAACCAGATCTGATTTCAAATTCTTCAGATTTATAACAATTTGTTGTAGATCAACACTTGTTATCAACCACAATCATTTCCTCATCATATATTTTAAAAGTAATCAAAAGAAAATTTTCGATCAGAACAGTTTTGTCTCATACACAGTATTGTGTGTGTGTCCTTGGTGTTTTTCAGACCTTCAAATCTGCATATTGTGAAACTAGACATCATTTGAATGAAAGTTCATCAGTTCTAGCGAAACTAATAGCAGTTTCCGGGGAAACTATTGCCGAAACTACAGTTTCGCTGTAGAATTCCGGCAAAACTAAATTGCTTCCGGTGAAACTAAAATTCTTCCGGCGAATCTATAATTTCGCAAACCCATAAACCAATTTTATCAACAAGATCTTGTAAGTTTGGTCCTTCAGGAGCTTCTTCTCGGCCTTGGGTGCCATTGTTGGTGATTTTTTTTGGATTCACAAGAGAGATGGAGTGAAGGGCAGCTTCCACTGCCGCCTCCCTCAACAACCGGTCAATTTGCAAACACCGGCGAAGACCCTTCGGCGAGTGACAGAGAGTGCACACATGGTTGGCTAGATCTCGACCTCGTCAGCAAGTGACAGTGTTAGTTCTCTCTTGTTCGCAACACTAGTGGTGCACGTCAACGAAGGTGATGGTCTGTTAGGGTTACGATGGTGTTTTTCAGGTGCGGTGATGATAAGGCTATTAGGTGCTCGACTCAAGCTGTGGTGATGGTAGCTTCTGGACTCGTGGAGGCTACAAAGGCGTTGTGGTGGTGGTCTTAGGCTGCGACAGAAGGTGTGGAGGGCGGACAAAATAGTGGATCTGGGTTTCTAGTGGTGGCAGCAGCCCATTAGGGTTGGTCTTGACCCAATCAATAGTTACCTTGTTTTTTTTAAGGTGGTTGGTGTGGCTATTGGGATATGAAGATCGTTGAAGGTGTGTGTGTTTGTGAGTATGTTTGAAGTCAGAGAAAGATTTGAGTTGAAGATCTAGGAATTGAAGAGAAGTGAGAGAGAGTTATGCAACATCTTAATAATAATAATAATAATAATAATAATAATAATAATAATAATAATAATAATAATAATAATAATAATAATAATAATAATAATAATAATATAATATTAATAATAGTAATAGTAGTAGTAGTAGTAATAATAATAATAATAATAATAACAATAATAATAAAAAAACAAACTGACCTGGCAGCTTGACCCTAGTTGCTTAGAAATCATTTCATTGACATTAAAAGTATTTTTCCGGGGGAGCAATATTCAACAATTTATTAGGAAAAATATTTTTTAAGGCATTTAATTGTTTAAATTTTGTTTTAAAATTTAAAATGGATTTTTCAGAATTCTTTAATTCCTTCAAATCTGATAATCTAATATTGGCACAAAGTCGGTTTGATTCTTTTACAGCTATGAAAGATAAAAAGATATCTGATTTTGTTGATCGATTTGTGACGGTGGCAAGCAACCTTAAGGAGTATGATGACCATTTGGGAAACCATGAACAAGTCATAAAACTTTTGAACTCTCTCTCTATAGTGGAATCTAAAAGTTAGATTGTTAAAGCAGGAAAGAAATTTTGCTGACTACAAACTCATGGATGTTATCAACAAGCTGAAGTCATTTTATTTGGATATGAAAAGAACTTATGGTGGGTCTTCTGATTATGGCATGTCAGACAATTCTATTGATGGATCTTCAAATGCTGAGATCAAAGAAATTAAAGAAAAAGTTAACCATGCATTAGTGACTGAGGTGGTGAACAGTGATGAATATTCTATTGAGCATTTTGATTCTTTCAAAGAATTCAAGTGTGATACTCAAATTGAGAGTGTTGGTGATGTTAATGCAAGCTGGTGTAAAGTTCAGAAATAATAGGGTAGTGAACTAGATGAAGTGAAGCTGGAAGATGAAGCTGAGGAAGCTAAGAAGGAAGCTGAGGAAGCTAAGAAGGAAGCTGAGGAAGCTAAGAAGAGAGCTGAGGAGGATGAATACAAAAAGAACACACTCGTATGTTAATGTGAAAAACCCCAAGCTGCTAAAAAGATAGTTATGGAACTCCCCTATGAGATAGTTCAAGACATGTATTCTCCTCCCTGCAAAATTTGTTTACTTGGAGTTTATAAAGTTAACAGATTATTGTTAAAAAATAAAAAGGAATTAAAAAAATAAACAAAGAACTTAAAATTAATGAGTCCAAATATTGTATCACGCTAAGAGAAGCTTTAAAAGAGAATGATCTTTTAAAAAGAAATCTTTTAGAAAAGAATGTCGAGATTAATGTTTTGAGCGAACGAGTCGCCTTAGCAAAATGTGAGACTAGCAAGCTTAAAACTAAACTTGATAAATGGACAATATCTGGGATGGAACAGGAAGAACATTCTATAATCAAAGGGAACGGGTGTGGGATGTGGTGAAACTCCATATGTTTATCCTCCTCCTAGCAGTCATTGTTACTCTCCTATGCCTCAACCTCATCCATCTAATGATTTAATTGAAGCTGCAGATACTAACAATTTACATGCAGGATTAAGCAACATTAATCACAAAGAGGTTCGAGATGAATATGATTCTACTGTAGGTTTGGGACTCTTCAAGAAAGGATCTGATAAGCAAAATGACAATTCCACCTCTGATGCTTCAAAATCTGTATCAATTGTTTCCCGTAACTTCTTTAACAAATTCAAAGCAGGTAACATCCCTTCTTTTGTTCCTGTTAAGTTTGTCAAAGAAGGAACAACTGTGGAATCGTTAGGCAATAAGAACTCAACACAAACCAACACAACAAGAGTTATCAATCAAGATCCGATGGAAGCAGACCTGTGTATACAAGACTGGACTAGCTCAGATGATGAATCAAAAATCATTAAGTCTCCTGAAGTTGTCAAGTATCAAATGCATCCAAAAGTTGAATCAAGACCTATACAGATGTCATCTCCAACTGCTAAGCAAATCAGTAGTTCCTCCAAACTCAGCAGAAGCACTCACCATCTTCATTTGCTATACATCAAGCTCATCACAAATCTACCTCCAAGTCTGCCAAGTCACCAGTCTTACAAAAAGGTGAAACTCAGCTGAAAATCTCTCCGTCCTCATCCGTTACATCAAAAGTTTCTCAGAAGAATGTTCAGATCTTATTTCCTGGAACAACATCGGAGTAGGCTCCACCCTTTCCTGCTTTCCACGGGACTACAAAGGTCCAAAAGTCTTTCAAGGCTTGCTTTACATGTGGAAAATAAGGTCATGTGCTAAAGAAGTACCCTCAGGTTCAAAGGAAAGTTTTGGGAGGTAAAGATAACACAGGTTGCTTCTCGTGTTCAAAAGGTAAAAAACACATATCTTTGAATGGTTGGATAAAGAACAATCTATCCAAACCTTCTCATGTGAAGCCGGTTTCACATGATTCAAAGATGAAAAAGACCAATGTTTCAAAAATAAAATCTCTGTCATCGGGTCTTAAAAAGGAGATGATTTCCAAATTCAACTTTTTCAAATCAAAAGTAATTGAACAAAAACAAATTTGGAAAGTAAAACAAAAGGAAAAGGATAAAGAGATAAATGATCTTTCAAAAGAGTGTGTGCTTAAACAGGTTACATACACTCATGAAAAAGGAACTCCCAGGACCATGATGGCTTGGGTCTCCCTCTCTAATTAATCAGCTTATGAGTGTAGGAACAATTCAGGAGGCCTATCAGTAATTCGGTTTACTGATTGAGATTGTTACAAATTCTAATTTGAGGCGGAACAAACAGGTTATGGTTATGGTATCTCATCCACACTTTGGATTCTTATCTACCATTCACAATCATTGCATTTTTCTTGGTATTTCACTTCTCATGCTTTTGCTAGTATAATTTCGAAGACATTCTTTAGTAAATTTCTATTTCATTTCCGTTTATTATTTACTTATAAAAAAAATAAAAAAAAAAAATAAAAAAATAAAAAAAATAAAAAAAATAAAAAAATAAAAAAATAAAACAAAAATATTTTTCTGTTTCATGGCAATTAAAATGAAATTTTGGGGGAGAATAAAGATTTCACGAAAAACTAAGAACTTGATTTAGGATGACTGAGAAATGATAGTATTTCTACTTGGTATGCTTATTTGCATGACTAGTACTCTATGAGAAATGATAGTAACTGATGTAAATGTATGTATCACTTAAAATTCTAAAATCTAAGAAAGAAAGTTTCATTATATGATATGCTTGGTAGGCTCAGCCTGAGAACAAAGTAAACAGTGATTAGCCTAACTAAAGCTTTAGAACTCGATAATAAGGATTATTCTCATGACATCTCGGCTTACACAAAGACACTAAGCCTTGTCAGAAACTGGTTGAGAGTTTCAAAATCTCTGTTCTGATCCCCTTAGAATCCCAAATTTCCCTTACCTGAGCCCTGAATTGAGCACCTAGTTAGCAAAAACAAATGCTTCTAGTTATGCTCTTCAGAAAGACTCTGCTTTTGAGTCACTTGTGACTCTTTCAGAATGTACAATAATAATAAAATAAAGTACTTGTTTATGTCCTCTGCTACGCATGAGCATTGACTAGGAGTGATGATCTTCTCTGTTATACGTGAGTATAGACCTGAAGCTCTCATCAGCACGCTCAGATGATCATCTCCTCTGTTATACGGAAGTATAGACCTGGAGCGCTTTTTATGTGTTTCTCCTTCAAATAATATCATAATGATTTTTAAATCAAAAGATCATTGTCGAAAGCTCCACCAATCAAATAATATTGAAAAATATTTACAATGGTCCTTAAATGATCATCTATGTTAGCATTTCTGGAGAATCAAATGCAAAATTACCTAGAGTCACTCATATTGCTCAATAAGCCATTATGACGAGATAAGTTCTTTGCTAAATGTCTGTGGGAACCAAGTTATCTGAAGATCTCTAATAGAACCTAAAACACGATAAAATCAGTTGCAGGTCTCTTGTTGAAAAGAATAAGGCATGAGTTTAAATTTGGACAAACATATCGACAATCATTCTTGAATTGTCTTGGCTTATCAAAAACTTAAAATTGTGATTAGACTCTGCATCAGTGTGTTCTCACTAATTTGTCGATGTTTAATTATATTTTATGCGTTAGTATATTTTGAGAATGTGATCTCATGATTAAATCACTTCTTGATTCTTAAATTATTCATAAAAAAATTTATTACAAAATTAAAGTCTTATGATTAGATTTTATTAGTATTAAATTTCTTGTTTAGTTTTTCAAATTATTTTTCAAGTCTTCCATATTATGCTATTGTAATTATCTCATATTTTTGATGCATTTCACGGATAATAGCACACATAAACGAACATGGTTTCGCTTGTATATATTCACAGATAAACACAGGTTTTTTTGTATTGTTGAAATGATCTAACGAGAAATGTGTAGAATGTGTTTGTGATTGTGTTATAGTTTTTTGTTGCAAATGATAGCCGATCATCAGCTGAGCAAAGTACCTGACAAGAGAACATGTTGTTCAAGTTTGTAGAAGATACCGAGCTAGGATTCCTCCTCCTACATCTTTTGAAGCATTCAAGTATAGAGAGTTGGAAAAGCTGTTCCTGATCATTCCTAAAAGATGCACATGAAGAGAGGGAGCATATAAAAATGGGGAGCCTGTGAGATGAAAGATTTTTAGCAACAGATCATCAATCAGGGGGAGATTAAAGATATTTTTTTGGTTGACCTATCGGAGCTGAAGATGATACAAGATGTTGATAATGATAGACTAAGGGGGAGTATTGTTGGGTCTGAAAAGGATAGTCTATAGTATCAACACAGTCAAAGTCAACAAAAGTCAACATCACGATCAAAGTCGTCATAAAAATGTCAAACAGTCACGTTCGAGACGAAGAATCAAGACGAGATGTTGAAGATATATCTGACTAGGAGTTTTACTGTTAATAAATATATTTTGTTGCAATAAAATATTTAATCTTGTTTTAGTTATTTTTATGTTTTATTTGTATTTTCCTTAATTACTTTAAGTCTAGGGCCTTAATATGTCATTAGTGAATATTATATTCACTATAAACAGTTAAGTTGTAATTAGGGTTTGGAAGCTTGCAAGAGCTAGATTTGAGGGTTTTCACTTTGTAATATCATATTCAAATCATCAAAGATCAAACAAGGGTTTGTTGAGTGTTCATGAGGTGTTCATCATTGTGCATCTCTATTTTATAGTGTTTGATCTATATTGTTCATAAATATCATTGATATTTGTGTTCACAGTGGGATTTGTTTGTATTTATTAATCAATTGCACTGTTATCTCGATCAAAAGGACCAACAATATGGTATCAGAGCTCTTGAACAATTTAGACATGTATCAAGTGGATCCTGATGATTTAGAGGAAACTGATATTCAATGGCAGATGGCCATGCTCACGATGCGTGAAAGAAGGTTTATGGAAAGAATAGGCAGGAAAAACTTTGGCAACCAAAATCAAAACTCAAAACTAGATATGATAAGTCCAAATTGAGATGTTTCAATTACAAGCAATTAGCCCACTTCAAAATAGAATGTCCATCTCTAATCATTACTGAATTGGGAATGTCTAGAACTTCAAAAGTCATCCTGATCACCGACAAAGAAGAAGCCAAGCCAAAGAAGGAAACCATACTAATCTCAAACTTTGATTGGAGTGCTATAATCAAAGAAACTAAAGATGAAATTAATCATGCACTGGTGGCTGAGGTGGTGAAAAGTGATGTGGATTTGGTTGAATACTTTGATCCTCTTAAGGAGTTCAGATGTGAAATTCAAGATGATGAGGATTGTGAAGATGAGGTACACCAGGTTCTAGCTCATGAGAAAAAGGTTGTTTGAGATTGGTGAAGGGAAGGGTTGTTGTGAAGTTGTTAAAGAAAAAGTGATTGTTTATGAAACTGCTAAAGTAAGGAAACCACAAGAAGTTGAAGCAAGTAAATTGAAGCTGGACGTCTGTGATCAAGGAAAGAAAGAGGATAGTGAAGCTGAGGAGGCCATGAAGAAAGCATTGGAGGAGGAAGAATCCAAGAAGTACACTCCGGTCTTTCAATGCAAAAAGGCCCTAGCTGTTGAAAAAGTAGTTATAGGTCTCCTTATGAGGTAATCCAAGACATGTGTTCTCCTCCATACAAGTTTCATTTACTTGGGGTTTATAAAGCTAAGAGATTATTGTTAGATAATGAAAAATAATTAAAACAAATAAACAAGGAACTTAAGACAAATGAGTTAAAATATTTTGTTAAATTAAATGTAGCCTTAAATGAAAATGAGCTTTTAAAAAGAATCTTTTAGAAAGAAATGTTCAAATAAATGCTTTAACAGAACGTGTGGCACTTGCTAAATTTGAAATGAGTAAATTGAAAACAAAACTTGAAAAGTGGATAATCTCTGGGATGAAACATGAGGAGCTTTGCAAGAAACAACGGGGTGCTAGAATTAAGACTGGTTTGGAAGCGAAGAAACTACTCATGTTTATCCTCCTTTAAGTACTTACTGTTATTTTCCTATGCCTACACCTCATCCAACAAATTAATTAGTTCAGAAAGATACTAACAGTTTGTATGCAGGTTTAGAAGGAGTAAATTATAAGGAAATTCGCGAGGAGTATGATTATGGTGCAAGTAGTGGTCTGGGCAGCTCTAGCCTTAGCATTTCAGATTCCAAAAGTCTTCAATAGACAATGGTTTAAGTAGTTTTGTTTCTCAAAAGTCTATTACATACAATGGCATGTGTAGTTCTAGCTCTAGTCCAGTTTGTTCATCCTCAGATATTTGTGAATCAAATTATGATGTTTCAAATGCTTGTGTTAATAGAAATGATGATTGCTCAAATACAGTTTCAGACAAACAAACAAAATTAAATAGTTTTAAAAGTTCTTCTCTCATCTAATCCCATCTTGTACACCAATTCGGATTTCTAAACCTAAAGAGAAGGAAGCAATTTCGTCAAATGTCAATAATCTTAATGTTGATAATCATTACCCGTAAAAATTAAGGTTGTTAAAGAAAAGTTAAGTGAATCATATGATTCTTATAATAATTCTGATTCATATATGTCTAAATTTAAGGAAGAGATATTAATAGAGCCAGCTCCTATTTAAAATGTAAGAAGAAAGGTTTAAAGTCTCGGTGTTTTAGATATGAGAAGGATGATAATGTTATTAAAAATTGTCCTGAGTTTGATAGAAGAAATGTAAATAATTGTTCATTAGGAAGTAGATTAAATCATTTTGTAAATAATCTTTTCTATAAAATCTTCGGTTCCGAGACCTAAGTTAGTTACGACTTGGGTCACAATTTCCAAATCTTAACAATTTTGTTTTGTGTTCATATGCCAGGATCATTCTAGAAAAGTTGTCAATAGCTTCTAGCACGTTGATAGTGGATGCTCAAGACATATGACTGGGTTGAAGGACGTGCTGACAAATTATCGCATAATAAATGGAGGATATATTGCATTTGCGGGAGACAAGAAGGGTGGAAAGATGATTGGTCAGTGAGAAGTCTCAAATTGTTTCTTGACTCTGAAGAAAGTGAACTATGTCCTAGAGCTGGCATTCAATCTATGTTAAAGACATTCTAGTGTTGTTTATGTCAAATGAATGGTTGTTCCTGAAACAAGAGTTCACTGTTCCTGAAGATTTAGTGATCATGTGTGCTCCAAGGAAAAATGATACCTATTTCCTAGATATGGGATCAACAGAATCTGCCTCCACTTTGACATGTCTCCTGTCAAAAGCTTAATCTTCTGAATCCTTTTTGTTGCATAGACATTTAGTTGTTAATTTTAAGAATAGAAAATAAGTTGGTTAAAAACAATCTTTTAAGGGCACCACCACCTAAGGATTTTTCAATGGTAGAAAAGTGCATGGCCTGTGCTCAAGGAAAGTAGTACAAAAGGCCACACAAGCCAAAGCTTGAAAATACAATTTGAAACCCCCTTGAGTTGTTACATACTGACTTATATGGTCCTATTATAGTTAAATCAATAGCTAAGAAATCTTTCTGTTCGGTTGTTACAGATGATTACTCAAGATATTATTGGGTAAAATTTCTAGCTCACAAAGGAGATACCACAGAAGAGTTGCAGAAGCGGATCCTTTTAGTTGCAACCATCAATAAAAGCAAGGTTATAGCCATTAGAAGTGACAATGGAACTGAATTTTGAAACCATATCTTTGACTCCTTCTGTCCAAGCAAAGGAATCCTCAAACAGTTCAGTGCTGCCAGGACACCTCAAAGAAATGTTTGCTAAAAGGAAGAATCAAACCCTTATTGAAGCAACAAGAACTATGCTGATTGAGTTCAAGCTTCCAATCATTTTCTAGGCTGAAGCAGTCAACTGTGCATCCTATGTATTGAACATGGTTCTTATTGTGAAAGACAAGATGAAGACTCCTTATGAGCTTCTTCATAAACGAAAACCCTTGATTGACTGTTTTCATCCATTTGGTTGCTCATATACCTTTCTAAACACACAGCTCAGAAGTCAAAGTTTGGTGAAGTCTCTGATGAATGTTTCTCTGTTGGCTATTCTACCTCACAAAATAAGTATCGGGTTTTATAAGACCCCGTTTCTGACACGCTTACAGTTGGACAATCATTGCATCATTACATATATATTATATAACTTATAAAATAAGCAGCAGAAATAAGTTATCAAAAATCATTCGTTTCATTGATAAATACTGTTGTTAAGCCATACAACATAGTTAAATTACAAAAGCCTCATTCAATTGCATTACAAAACAACAATATTATTATGCGTGAATGGATGCCAGTCTTGCCCTGCCGAGTAGCCTCCCCGTGTGCCATCCTCAGCAACATTACCTGCCAACTGAAAATGCATAAAAGTTAGCATTGCTAGGTGAGTTTTAGTTTTAAAGTATTGAAACACTTTTTACAGTTTATATACGATAATACTCTTTCTTATCAATATACTTTCTTTACTTTCGTACATGAACATTCATCGTACATACAACAAGGCATAACCTTATTCATCATTCATTATCTCACGAATTCGTTCGTTTCTTACTTTATCATTATCTCATATATTCGTTCGTTTCGTACTTTAACATTATTTTTTATTGCTTCTAGATCCTGTCAAAACTTTACCCCCATCGTGGCCTGAAGCCACCATTTCGGGCACAAAGCCTCATCATTTCCTGGCACAAAGCCACTTTGTATCTAGGCATAAAGCCTTATCATTTCTGGGGTAAAGTGCAAGGATCCCGTTTCATACTATGGATCAGTCACCAAGACTGATCCCCCTGTGTGTGAACCCTCACGGGTTAGCCAAAATCGCACGCTATAATACACACAATTGAGCTGACAACTCTCATGAGTTGTGATCCTCCTTTCATTCTACTTGCAAGCCTTTTCTTTCATTCGTTCTTTATGTTCCACTTTCATTATCATTAATCTTATCTCTTTCTTTAATGATAATAATTTACGTTTATAATCATGAGCATATCACGTAAAGTCACACATGAATTTGTATAAGTAACATAAGAACAGAACATAACCATGTATAAAATAGACACATATAAGCCTTAAGTCAAACTAAGATCAAAACCCTAAAATTCTGATCCTTCCAAAAATCTCAGAAAAATTCTAAGTGTTCTAGGCGTTTTAACACTATGTAGGCGCATGAGGCCTGTTTAGGCGTTTCAGCACTATTTGGGCGCATGGACTTAACACTTAGGCATTTCAGCCTTATTTCTAGGCGATTCTACTGTTCAGGCGCATGAGCCTGTACTTAGGCACCTGAGCAAATAGGTTGGGCGCATGAGCATTATTGAGGCGCATGAGCACTATTGGGGCGCATGAGCACGATTGGGGCGCATGACCCCGATACTTAGGTGTCTGGCCAAATTTCTAGGCATATGAACTACTGTTCAGGTGCATAGGGTACACTTAGTCATTCTAAGGCATAAAAATTGGGCGCAAGGGGTACTGTTTGGGTGCTTCAGCCCTACTTAGACTTTTTAAGTAAATTTTCCAGGTGCATGGGCCCTGTTTGGGTGCATGACCTTCACTTAACATTTTCTAAGGAAAATTACCTAGGCGCATGGGCCCTGTTTGGGTGCGTGACCACCTACTTACATGTTTCTAAATTGTTTTGCAAACCCAAACATCATTATAACCTGTTCTAAGCTTGTTACACCCATTCTAAACCACAAGCCAGCATTTACAACCATAAAACATCAACATACAAACATGAATACATACGGTTATATATATAACAGTTGTAAAATCTTTTGTACATGCAATTTTAGCTCCAAAAGTTTGTAAAACAAGTTAAAGACTGTAAGAATTAATCTGCCTAAGATTCATATTAAATTGATGTGGCTAGTGTGATATGATCCAAGTCGGGTCATACTCAATAACAAGCCAAACAAACACCGACAAACATTTATTTGTTGATTAGATCATACAAATAAATATATAAACACCAATTTAGAAACCGGGTTTTCTAAATCATTGCTTTTGCAAATGAACAAGATTATATATATATATATATATATATATATATATATATATATATATATATATATATATATATATTTTGTTCATATGGGATTATTTGTTCATTTTTAATTAGTTAGACAATGACAAATAATAGTGTGTGTTAGTGATATAAAATTAAAATGGTTTAATTTTATAAAACAAGGGTGCAAGAGTGTATATTTTTTTATAAAATTTGAAACAAGAGGGAAACAAAAGGGAGCCTAAATCGGCCGCCCCTTTTGTCTTGGAATGTCCCCTTTTTAGTTCCAAGGCCATGCAAGCATTTACCCACTTCAACACTCTTGCATTTGTTTTCTTCTCTTACACACACACAAGAAGTTCTCTCCTCTCTCTCTTCTCGGTTTCTAAGAGCAAAAGGGCAGGAAATTTTCAGCTCCAAGAAGTGTTCTTGGCTGAAAAGATTCATCAAAAGGAGAGTTCTTCAAATTGGTGTTGAAAGACCTAGCAAGAAGGTGCTTTGTACAAGCTTGGGGTATAACCTCTTGAGGACTTCTAGCTTGAAGTTTCAGCCACATAAACTCATCTCCCTCACATCACCAAGGTCGATTTTGAGCATCTACAAAAGGTTGTATACCTCAATATCTTATGTTCATTTCATTGTATGCATTTGTATAATGATCAATGGTTTGGGGTCGTTTATTAAACGGGTTTAATAACCATCTTATTGACAAGTTTTAAAACTAAAATCCGCTGCGTTTTTCATATAAACAAGGTTATATGAGCTTTGATAAACATGTTAAAACCCTACAACAGCATCAAGAGCCACTTATACGAATGCATACATGCTTGTTCACGGTTTTGTGGTGTTTGACACCACATACCCGTGAGTAAGTGGGCTGTTATGGTCACCCCTTTTGATTTCTTAAAGATACTACTTTATGCATGTAAGGATCTTTAAAAATCTATATCATAAGATGCTTGTTTGTATGGACAAAACCCATTTGTTCTTGGTTTATGTTGGCCAAGAAAAATGGTTAAAAAGGGGCTGCCAAAATCGATGTACATGTGTATATTTGGATATGTTGTTTTTGATTGTGCATAACAAAGCCTTGACCATGTGGATTGATTGAATGGTTGTCATGTTATATTCATTTGGCTATGTAATAATTCAATTTTAATGTTTCAAGTCTTGTCTTGTAATTATTTATTCATATCGTTTGTAATAAATAGATTAGTTTTTTTTCTTTACTAGAAAAATTGTATTGGGATACATATTTTGTAAAGGATGCTCAAGATCAAGACTTGAAGAAAAGATAGACAAAGAGGATGCTTGAAGATGTGGAATCAAGTGGGAGTCCTTTTGTCAACCTTGTGTCATGTTCTTAACCCTTAGGACAAGACCTTTTGACACATTTGTTTTGGCTAAACAAGTGTGCTCAACTTAGTATGCTTTGTTATGCATATGTGAATGTTTTGTTTATGTTTGGTTGAATGCATATGATGATGTTTGTTTTGAATATTTGGATGTGATTAACAAACCGTCAATTAAAACAAGCTATAAACAAGTAATTGGTTCTCAAATCATTAAGCATAAATAGAATGGTTCTACAAAAGGAGTTAATGGTTTGCAAAATAAAATGGGTTTTATTTAAAAGAACCAATAGGGTACCATATGGTTGAATGCATACAATCATATGGTACATAGAATTTTCTAAAACAAGAATTGTGAAATTGTAAATCCCTTTTGAAAACAAGTTAAACACCATCCTTTTACACAACACTTAGGTTACTTGCAAACTCTTAGTGGGATAAAGGTCACCTAACCACTTTGAGGGAACTTGTAACTTGAGGTGAGAATACCATGTTTGTGGGATAAAGGTCACCTAACCACTTATGTAGTAAACTCACACGTTTGTGTAAGTAGGACGACTTGATTTGTAAAATATATTGAATGGATCACCTAAAATATGTTTTACAAAAGGTGTTGATGGGATAAACATGCCGTTATAAACATAAGATGTTCAAACGATCCCATACCACTAGAAGTTGCAATAGGTTACAATTGTCATTAATGACTACCTTGTTTATTTAAATAATGGGATAAAGGTCACCTAACCAATATTTAAATATAACGTTGGATTCTAAAATTTTATTTATTAATAGTCTATGAGACATAAAGGGTATTAATAAATGAAATATAATTATATCAACGATTACTAAAATGGAACTTTGTAAAATCATGTAGATGGCTGACAACAACAACGCTAATAATGATGTACCAAACCAAAACAACCAATCTCTAAGGGCGATCCTTCAAAGGGATCGTCTAACACCTAACAATTTCATGGATTAGTACCGCAACTTGAGAATTGTTCTCAAGCAAGAAAAGCAGGCCTACATCCTTGATGATCCCATCCCCGATGAACCTAACGAGGAGGATGTGGAAGCCTATAATGATTGGGTTAGATATGTGGAAGACTCCATCCTAGTCTCTTGCCTAATGTTAGCAAGTATGACACCCGAACTCCAAAAGGAGTATGAGCTCCATGGAGCTTACGACATGATCACTCAGTTACGGGAAACGTTCCAGCAACAAGCTAGGGTGGAGCGCTTCGAAACGGTTCGAACGCTTCATGCATGTCGGATGGAGGAATCCCAATCAATTTCATCTTATGTTCTTAAGATGAAAAGCCACATCGACCGCCTTCAAAGGCTAAACTGTCCTGTCTCAAAGGAGTTGGCCACAGATTTGATCCTTAATGGCCTAACTAAAAAGTTTGAGGCGTTCGTCATGAATTACAACATTAACGGATGGGACAAGAGCACAAATGAACTTCATTCAATGCTCAAATCAGCCGAGGCGGGAATGGGTAAAAGGGTTTTACCCGTTCTCACCATTAATGAAGGTGGGAGAAGGAGAAGGTCTCTACCCCCTCCTAAGGCAACTGTTGCCAAAGGAAAGGGGCATGTTGGGGGAAAGGGGAAGATGGTTGTTAGGACGGAACCTCCGAAGCCCAAGGAGAAGAAGCAAAAGGTTGCTGTAAACGACCCATGCTTCAAATGTGGTGAGATAGGGCATTGGATGAGAAATTGTCCAGTCTATCTCAAAGAGTTAAGAGAAAAGAGGGATGCGGGGCAAACCTCAGGTATAATTTACATGATACATATTGACCTAAATGTTATTTCTTCTAACACATGGGTATTAGATACTGGACGTGGAACTCACATTTGCAATTTGTTGCAGGGGTTCAAAAGAAATGAGAGTTATGCAAAAGGGGAAATAAGTCTCTTCATGGGCAATGGTGCAAAGGTTCACGTGGAAGCCCAAGGAGACTATATTTTGAAGCTTCCAAATGGTTTGGAAGTCATTTTATATAATGTATTATATGCTCTTAGTTTGACTAGGAACATTATTTATGTTTCCCGTTTAAGACAATATGATTATGATTTAAAGTTTGTTGACAATGATATTCATGTTTCTTTAAATCATATGTTTTATTTTAAGGCTATACCTTGTAATGGTATTTATGAATTGGTTCATGAAAACACAACATATATAGCTTAATATACCAAGCAACCACCAAAAGTCTTAAATTAGATTTGAGTGATACCTACCTTTGGCATTGTTGTCTTGGTCATATAAACAAGAAACGTATACAAACACTTCAAAAGAATGGTCTTTTAAAAACAAAAGAATGTGATTCATTTGATGTATGTGAATCTTGTTTACAAGGAAAAATTACTAAGGCACCCTTTAGTGGAACTAACGAAAGGGCAAAAGATTTATTAGGTATCATACATTCGGATGTATGTGGTCCTTTTAAGCCAATGACTAGGAATGGTGAAAGATACTTCGTTACCTTTACCGACGATTATAGTCGCTATGGGTATGTGTACTTATTAAGGCACAAAGATGAAGCTTTTGAAATGTTCAAAATCTTCAAGAATGAAGTAGAAAATCAACTCAACAAGTCAATTAAAATTCTCCGCACCGATAGAGGTGGTGAATACCTAAGTGATGTTTTTCAAGATCATCTTAGGAGTTGTGGGATTGTCTCACAACTCACTCCACCTGGAACACCACAACATAATGGTGTGTCTGAGAGGAGGAATCGAACCTTATTGGATATGGTTTGATCTATGATGGCTAGAAGCACATTGCCTCTATCATTTTGGGGTTTTGCTTTGCTCTCCACGGCCCATATTCTGAATATGGCCCCTACCAAAAAGGTGGAAAAGACACCTTTTGAGATATGGCATGGAAGAGTTCCATCCCTATCATACTTAAGGGTCTGGGGTTGTGAGGCTTATGTTAAGACTCCCACCCCAAACAAATTGGAAGTCCAATCCACCAAGTGTATCTTTATTGGATATCCTAGAGATTTTGTGGGATATTATTTCTATGATCCACTGGAACAAAAGGCGTTTGTTGCCAGAAAGGGTGAGTTCTTAGAAACAAAGTTCCTTATGGAAGGAACTAGCATTAGAACAGTGGATCTTGAGGAAGATCAAGAACCACAGCCTGATGCACGTTTGGTTGAAACTAGCACTCAACATGAGGATGTTGAGGATGATCAAGCGGTTGATCAATACACACAAAACGTTTGCAGAAGTGGTAGAATTAGTAATCCACCTGAAAGATACGGATTTTTAATGGATGGATGCTATGTGGTAGATTCAGATGAACCAACCACATATCATAATGCAGTGTCCAATTTGGATTGTGACAAATGGCTTGAAGCCATGAACGTTGAGATGCAATCCATGTATGACAATCAAGTTTGGGAACTTGTTGTACCACCTCTTAATTCCAAAGTAGTTGGAAGTAAGTGGGTTTTCAAGAAGAAAATAGACATGCATGGAAACTTGGATACTTACAAAGCTAGACTTGTAGCAAAAGGTTTCACTCAAACTCAAGGGGTTGATTATGATGAAACTTTCTCACCTGTTGCAATGCTTAAGTTTATAAGGATATTGTTTGCCATAGCTGCTCATTATGACTATGAGATTTGGCAAATGGATGTCAAAACCGCTTTCCTAAATGGATATCTTGAGGAAGATGTCTATATGGTTTAGCCTGAAGGTTTTGTCGATCCAAAACATCCTAATAAAGTATGCAAGTTAAAGAAATCAATCTATGGATTGAAACAAGCATCGAGAAGCTGGAATCACCGTTTTGATAAGGAGGTAAAGAAATTTGGCTTCATCAAAAACGCTGATAAGGCTTGTGTGTATAAGAAGGCTAATGGGAGCATAATAACCTTCCTAGTATTGTATGTTGATGACATACTACTATTTGGAAACGACATTCCAACCATGGAAGGCGTAAAAACCTGGCTTGGAAGTTGTTTTTCCATCAAGGATCTTGTTGAAGCCGCCTATATTCTGGGAATAAAGATCTATATGGATAGATCAAGGCGGCTAATTGGTTTGAATCAAAGTGCATACATTGACAAAATCTTGAAAAGGTTCAAGATGGAAAAATCTAAAAAAGGCACTGTACCTATTCAAAGAGGGACAATATTGAGTACGACTCAATGTCCAAGCTCAAAAGAGGAGCAAAATAGAATGAAGGCAATCCCATATGCATCTACTATAGGATTGTAACACCCGAAAGTTTGACTTCTCAGCATGTGATGCGACTGAGCTTCAGTCGCCTGTGATTTATGCGACCGAAGTTCAACCGCATGACTATTCGGCCGATTGGAGCTCAACCACACGATTGGAGTTCAATCGCCCGAATGGAGTAGGAGTCGCATGGAACATGTACGACTGAGGTCCAATCGCACAGTGTTGATGCGACTGAAGGTCCAGTCGCCCCTGGACCAGATGCGACTGAGAAGTGGGTATAAAAAGGAGCAGCTCCATTCTCCTCCCCATTTTTCAGTCGGGGAGAGAGAGAGCAGGGGCGACAAAGAGCAGAAAGAGACCGAGAAGAGAAAGAAAGAGGGGAAAGTGCTGCCCGATTGTCGTGAAGCTAGTCAAGTCGAAGTTCATCTACTTCTACCTGACAATGTGAGTTCTAGGACCCCTCATTTACATGTTTTTAACTGATTTTGGGGCTGGAATCACATATAAACCCGAGTTTTTGTAAAAGTGTAAGTTTGACCCATTTGAGTAAATTTTGAGTAATGCGTTTATAGTAAGAAGTAGGACTCGTATATGCTTGTACGATGTCCTTGTATGAATCCCTGAGCTTTGGGAGGGTCAATTTGGGCTAAAAATGGGTTTTTGACGAGTTTGGGTGCGGGGGTTCGCGACTGCTGTTTGTGAAGAACTCCAGTCGCTGCCCAGTTAGGGTTATGCGACTGAAGGGCCATTCGGCCGAATGAGTAATAATTGATGTCCAGTCGCCCGACTGAGGCTCAGACGCCCGATTGAGCCTCAATCGCGCGATAGGTGATGCGACTGAGAGTTTCGGTCGCATGAGTTCAGTCGCAGAGTAGTTGAGTCGTACGGTTAAGAGTTAGTCGCATATAGCCCAGTCGCATAATGTCTAGTCGTACGGAAGGAAGTTCAATCGTACGTATGAGTACCCATTCGCATGATAGCCCAATCGCATGGCCCAGTCGCATGGAGGACAAGCGACTGGTGATAGTTCAGTCGCCCGAACAGGGCTGATGTGAGTGAATGTAGTAGTGTATGTATGATGTATGTATGTTAGTATGATGTTGCCATGGTAGATGATGGGTATTGATGATATGTAAGTAATTATGTTCCTTATGTGTATGTGCCTTATCTTTTAATAACTTTACGTGAATGAATGAACGAATGTAACGAATGTATTAAGAACGTAAAGTGAAAGATAAATGAAAGAAGGAACATGATGAATGAATGCATGCATTAACAAATGAATGAATGTAATAAAGCCTTGCAAGCAAAATGAAGGAGGTGCACACCCCTGGCAGGTGTTAGCTCAACGGTGTGCGGGTTAGCTACCCCGAAGGATGCACATCGGGGTCAGTCTTTGTGATTGACCAGAAGTATGTATGGGATCCTTGCCGCTTGCCCTAGGTGACTGGATCAGCATTAGTGCACAACGTTCGTGATTGATCATCACAGGTCCAGCACCCGCATTTGTGCACAACGTTCGGGGTATAGCATATGGCATTGATCCAGAAGTAAAGTGAAAGATAAGTGGTGCTTGTACCTACCCTAGGTGACTGGATCAGCATTTGTGCACAACGTTCGTGGCTAACCACCACAGGTCCAGCACCAGTAGTATGTATGATGAAAGGGGGTAGTGTACATGTCACCGAATGTAGTGAACGTTCGAACGAAAGTAATAAATGAATGAATGAACAGAATGAAGGTTCGAACGTATGAAGTGAAAGTATGAATGAAGGTAAAGACATACGAAAGTATGTGAAGTATGTAAAGTATGTATGTATGAAAGTAAACGAGAATGAAAAAGTGTACACGAATGAAAGTAAGTAATGAACGATAAGATAATAATAATATTATCTGCATGTACGTATGATGTGTGAACACGTGTATGAAAGAACGGTTAATAAGAATGAAAGTATGTTTTATTATAAAACTAGAACTCACTCAGCAACGCTGACTTTTATGTGTTTTCCAGTTCGCAGGTAGAGTTGTTGAGGATGGCACGAGACGGCTACTCAGCTCTTTTGGGAGGGCATTCTCCATTGTGTAATGCTGCAACGTCACGTGTTGCGGGCCCATAACGCACGCAACAAGTCACGTTGCCTGCCATTACGAGATTTCTTGAGGATCTGAATCAACGAGATTACTCAAGAAATCTCCTTTATATATTTTTGAATTTAATATCTTCTTTATGAAGAAAAATATATTTTCTTATTTTGGTAGAGGTCGCTGTACGACCCTATGATTGCCGAGGAATATTCATCAGCAGCAGTCATAGTATAGTTAAGCCCCTATAGTTGTTGAGCATTCTCATAAAAGAGATTACTAGGTAATCTCGGGTTTTTATGTGTCTCCCCAGCAACTATAGTAAAGTTAGAAAGTTGTATTTTGTAATCGTGTCAATGATGTAATGACTTTTATGAATGAATGAGAATGTATGTATGTTTTCCTTAATTAATTCCGCTGCGTATGTTATGATCATGTATTAAAAGTATGTTTATACATTGGTTATCTAAAATATATGCAATGAAGAACCAACCGTGAGGTGCCCGGTGAGCGGGGCCTTACAAGTTGGTATCAGAGCAAAAGTTTAAGTAAAATGGGTAAATTTTCATAATAAACCTAAACTTAAACTGAGAATGGGACAGGGAGAATGAGAATGCCATCTGAGTAGACGCGTGCCATCAGGTATTTTCTTAAAGATTAACTGGTTATTATGTGCGCTTGTTATGTGAATGATGTGTACTGTTAGACTGAGATACTAATGTAGTCAGGATAGGTGATGCTCGGGGTACGAAGAGTAGAGTAAGTGGCTAATCACAACTGGCCACTGTAATTAGGGACTTACTATACTCGACATAAACTGAGCTATTTCCTTGAATGACCGTGTTGGTGTTTAAATCTTTCAGTGTGATAGAAGATGGTCGGTGGTAGATCATCTAAAGCCCCAATTGGTGGAGGCAGTGGCGGAATTGGTGCGGAACCACGAGCCACAAGGGGTAGGCCTAGAAAAGAGAAGAAGGTTCCCGAAGAACCTAATACTACTCCCTCGGGGGGAGTGGATGAGAGTGATAATGTGAGAGCCTCGGTGAAAGAGACGGTGATCGAGGAGGTGCACCAAGTCATGCAGACGATCTTACCGTCTGTGGTGACTGAAGTGATAAAGGCAGTACGTGAAGACGATAGACGAGGGAGGAATCGGTCCTCAGGTAGACAACAACAGGCGGAAGCAGAAACGGTACTATCTGATGATGAAGAGGAAGAGGAAGAAGAACAGTTACGGGAGACCGCCCGGGGTTGTAACTACGGGGCATTCATGAGGTGTAAACCCCCAACTTTTGATGGGTCTGGTACTGCTACTGATGCTCACCAATGGGTGATGGAAATGGAAGCTGTCCTCGATATTAGTGATTGCTAGGAGGACAAGAAGGTGAAGTTTGCTACCCACTCTTTTACAGGGTCGGCTTTATGCTGGTGGAAAAATATAGTCCAAGCCGAGGGTAGCAGGGCTATAGGGAAGATGAAGTGGGCGGAGTTGAAAAGGCTGGTGATCGAGGAATTCAGTCCTCATCGGGAAATGGATAGAATAGAGAGAGAGTTCCTGCAGTTGGAGGCGGGGACGATGACCCACCAACAATATACCACCAAGTTTAACGAATTGGCGCTGTTGGTGCCGGAGCAGGTGACGCCGGTGTCTCGAAAGATCAACCGGTATATTCAAGGACTGCCGGCTGAAATTCGTTGGCACTTGATTTCTGCCCGACCAAGCACTTTCAGGTCGGCAGTGGATTTGGCGGGAAGGTTATTCGATGAACGTGCTGCTTTGGTGAAGGCTGAGGGAAGCAAGAAAGGAAGTGGAGAGAAGAACTGGCAAGGGAAGAGATTTGGTCGGGGTGATACTTCGACAAACAACAAGAAGGCAAGGGTGGATGACCGTCGAGTGGTCGTGTCTGGAGCTGGGGTGAGGAAGTGTGGTAAGTGTGGAAAGGAACACTCAGGGGAGTGCAAGTGGGGATCTAACCTCTGCTTTAAGTGCGGGAAGACAGGGCACATATCAAAAGATTGTCGGATGGGCAAGTGCTTTAACTGTGGAGAAAGTGGCCATATGAGCAGGGACTGTAAGAAGCCGAGGGCTGAGGCTTCAGGGGTAAAGAAGGCGGGAAGTGAAGGTCCGAGAGCAAGTGCCAGGGCTTTCACTATGACGCAGGAAGAGGCTAGGACGGACCCCGATGTGGTGTCAGGTACGTTTCTAGTAAATCAAACTCTTGCTTCTGTGTTATTTGACTCTGGTGCTAGTAGGAGTTACATTTCTGTTACTTTCTGTGCTAAATTGCCTGTTAGAAGTAAATGCCTTGACAAATCCTTTGACGTAGAAACCGCTATTGGTAAATCCACTAGGGTTACGGATGTGATAGAAGGCTGTGCCATAGAATTAGAGGGTCATAGGTTTGCTGCCAAGTTACATGTGATGCCCCTAGGAGGATTTAATGTAGTGTTAGGGATGGACTGGTTAGCAACCTACGAAGCGAATATCGTGTGCCGAAAGAAGATGATTAGACTGACGGCGACCGACGGGAGTCCGGTGACGATTTATGGCGAGCGAGTTACGATGATTCCGAATGTGATCTCGATGGCGGTGGCGGGAAAGTGTATGAGGCGCGGATGTAGCGCCTACTTATGTTATGTAAAGAATGTAGAGACGCCAACACCACAGCTATGCGATGTGCCAGTGGTGTGCGACTTTCCAGACGTGTTTCCCGAAGACTTATCGGGATTGCCACCTGACCGAGAGATCGAATTCCAGATCGACCTGATACCGGGTGCCCAACCTGTCGCAAAAGCACCGTATCGCTTGGCTCCGACGGAGATGAAAGAGTTGATGGACCAGTTGCAGGAGCTGCTGGATAAGGGGTTTATCCGACCGAGTATCTCACCTTGGGGTGCTCCGGTTCTGTTCGTAAAGAAGAAGGATGGTAGTATGAGGATGTGCATCGACTACCGCGAGCTGAATAAGCTGACGGTGAAGAACAGATACCCCTTACCAAGGATCGATGACTTGTTTGATCAACTTCAGGGTGCCAGTTGGTTTTCAAGGATAGATCTTCGATCGGGTTACCATCAACTAAAGGTGAAGGAACAAGATATCCCTAAAACAGCCTTCCGTACGCGCTATGGTCACTACGAGTTTCTTGTCATGTCTTTTGGGTTGACCAATGCGCCGGCTGCTTTTATGGATTTGATGAACCGAGTGTGCCGACCAATGTTGGATAAATCAGTAATTGTATTCATTGATGATATTCTGATTTATTCAAGAAGTGAAAAAGAGCATACCGGGCATATTCGGGAGGTGTTGGAAACGTTGAGAAGGGAGAAATTGTACGCCAAGTTCTCCAAGTGCGCCTTTTGGTTACGCGAGGTGCAATTTCTGGGTCACGTAGTGAATGCAGAAGGAATAATGGTGGACCCAGCAAAGGTTGAGGCTGTGATGCAATGGAAATCACCAAAGACGCCATCCGAGATTCGTAGCTTCTTGGGATTGGCGGGCTATTATAGAAGATTTATTCAAGACTTTTCAAAGATCGCCTCACCTTTGACAAAATTGACTCGTAAGGACGTAAAATTCGTGTGGGGTCGAGAGCAGGAGATGGCTTTTGAGGAGTTGAAGGCAAGACTAACACAAGCTCCTGTCTTGACTTTGCCTGAGGGAAGTGAAGACTTAGTGGTCTATTCGGATGCATCTTATTCTGGGCTAGGTTGTGTGTTGATGCAACGTGGAAAGGTGATAGCCTACGCATCTCGACAGCTGAAGACCCACGAAGTCAACTATCCCACACACGATCTAGAATTAGCCGCGGTGGTTTTTGCGTTGAAGATTTGGCGGCACTACCTATACGGGACAAAGTGCACTATCTTCACAGACCACAAAAGCTTGAAGTATTTCTTCGAGCAGAAGGATTTAAACATGAGGCAAAGGCGATGGTTAGAGCTCATAAAGGATTATGACTGCGAAATCCATTACCATCCGGGCAAGGCCAATGTGGTGGCTGATGCCCTTAGCCGAAAAGAAAGACCTGAGCCGATTCGGGTGAAGGCTTATCAGCTGATCATGACCCCCGATGTGATGACACAGGTTAAGGAGTTTCAAGACGAGGCTTTGAAAGAAGATCGTCTTAACTTCGAAAGGATGAGAGGCCTAGTGACGGAATTGGGTGAGAACACTCTTGGTGTTAAGACCCGATTTGGGAGAATGTGGATTCCTCGATACGGGGATCTACGTGGAAGAATCATGGATGAGGCCCATAAGACCCGATACTCCATTCACCCCGGTGCTACCAAAATGTACCACGATATGAAGAAGGATTACTGGTGGCCGGGTATGAAACGCGACGTGGTGGAGTACGTAAGTAAGTGCCTGACTTGTTTACAAGTGAAGGCGGAACACCAGAAGCCCTACGGGAAGATCCAACCGTTGGATATACCCGAGTGGAAGTGGGAGCATATCACCATGGATTTCATTACGAAGTTACCACGTACCCCTAAGGGGTATGATGCTATATGGGTGATAGTTGACCGCTTGACAAAGAGTGCCCACTTCCTACCGATCCGTGAAACATACTCATCTGAAAGATTGGCGGATCTGTTCATCAAAGAAATTGTAGCTCGTCATGGTGTGCCGGTGTCGATTGTATCTGACCGTGACACCCGGTTTACATCTAAATTTTGGAAGAAATTCCACGATGCCATGGGGACGAGGTTGCATATTAGCACGGCTTATCATCCTCAAACTGATGGTCAGTCAGAAAGGACCATTCAGACCCTGGAGGACATGCTTCGGGCATGTGTTATTGATTTCGGAGGAAGTTGGGATGACCATCTACCGTTAGCTGAGTTCTCGTACAACAACAGTTATCATGCTAGTATTGGCATGCCACCCTACGAGATGTTATACGGTAGAAGATGCAGGACCCCCGTCTGTTGGGTGAAATTGGCCAGCAAGAATTGGGAAGCGTCGAAGTGGTAGAGGCTACGAATGAAAAGCTCGAAAGGATTAAAGCGTATATGAAGGCAGCCAAAGATCGACAGAAGTCGTATGCCAACAAACGACGCAGACCAATTGAGTTCCAAGTGGGAGACCGGGTTATGTTGAAGGTCTCACCTTGGAAAGGGATCATTCGATTCCGGAAGCGGGGTAAGTTGAGTCCGCGATATATAGGCCCTTTCCGAATCGTTGCTCGAGTAGGGGAGGTGGCCTATAGGTTAGATCTGCCAGACGAACTAAGTGGAATCCACCCGACTTTCCACGTGTCTCATCTGAGGAAATGTTTGGCAGACGAGGACATGGTCGTTCCACTGGATGATATCGAGGTAGACGAAAAGCTCAACTATGTAGAGCAACCAGTGGCGATCATAGATCGCAAAGAGAAGAGGTTGAGAAATAAAGTGGTTCCCCTGGTGCGTGTACAGTGGCAGCACAGGAAGGGATCAGAGTCGACGTGGGAAACCGAAGAAGAAATGAGGCAGCATTACCCACGATTGTTCGAAGAATGACAGGTTTCGGGGACGAAACCTAAAATAAGGGGGGTGGACTTGTAACACCCGAAAGTTTGACTTCTCAGCATGTGATGCGACTGAGCTTCAGTCGCCTGTGATTTATGCGACCGAAGTTCAACCGCATGACTATTCGGCCGATTGGAGCTCAACCACACGATTGGAGTTCAATCGCCCGAATGGAGTAGGAGTCGCATGGAACATGTACGACTGAGGTCCAATCGCACAGTGTTGATGCGACTGAAGGTCCAGTCGCCCCTGGACCAGATGCGACTGAGAAGTGGGTATAAAAAGGAGCAGCTCCATTCTCCTCCCCATTTTTCAGTCGGGGAGAGAGAGAGCAGGGGCGACAAAGAGCAGAAAGAGACCGAGAAGAGAAAGAAAGAGGGGAAAGTGCTGCCCGATTGTCGTGAAGCTAGTCAAGTCGAAGTTCATCTACTTCTACCTGACAATGTGAGTTCTAGGACCCCTCATTTACATGTTTTTAACTGATTTTGGGGCTGGAATCACATATAAACCCGAGTTTTTGTAAAAGTGTAAGTTTGACCCATTTGAGTAAATTTTGAGTAATGCGTTTATAGTAAGAAGTAGGACTCGTATATGCTTGTACGATGTCCTTGTATGAATCCCTGAGCTTTGGGAGGGTCAATTTGGGCTAAAAATGGGTTTTTGACGAGTTTGGGTGCGGGGGTTCGCGACTGCTGTTTGTGAAGAACTCCAGTCGCTGCCCAGTTAGGGTTATGCGACTGAAGGGCCATTCGGCCGAATGAGTAATAATTGATGTCTAGTCGCCCGACTGAGGCTCAGACGCCCGATTGAGCCTCAATCGCGCGATAGGTGATGCGACTGAGAGTTTCGGTCGCATGAGTTCAGTCGCAGAGTAGTTGAGTCGTACGGTTAAGAGTTAGTCGCATATAGCCCAGTCGCATAATGTCTAGTCGTACGGAAGGAAGTTCAATCGTACGTATGAGTACCCATTCGCATGATAGCCCAATCGCATGGCCCAGTCGCATGGAGGACAAGCGACTGGTGATAGTTCAGTCGCCCGAACAGGGCTGATGTGAGTGAATGTAGTAGTGTATGTATGATGTATGTATGTTAGTATGATGTTGCCATGGTAGATGATGGGTATTGATGATATGTAAGTAATTATGTTCCTTATGTGTATGTGCCTTATCTTTTAATAACTTTACGTGAATGAATGAACGAATGTAACGAATGTATTAAGAACGTAAAGTGAAAGATAAATGAAAGAAGGAACATGATGAATGAATGCATGCATTAACAAATGAATGAATGTAATAAAGCCTTGCAAGCAAAATGAAGGAGGTGCACACCCCTGGCAGGTGTTAGCTCAACGGTGTGCGGGTTAGCTACCCCGAAGGATGCACATCGGGGTCAGTCTTTGTGATTGACCAGAAGTATGTATGGGATCCTTGCCGCTTGCCCTAGGTGACTGGATCAGCATTAGTGCACAACGTTCGTGATTGATCATCACAGGTCCAGCACCCGCATTTGTGCACAACGTTCGGGGTATAGCATATGGCATTGATCCAGAAGTAAAGTGAAAGATAAGTGGTGCTTGTACCTACCCTAGGTGACTGGATCAGCATTTGTGCACAACGTTCGTGGCTAACCACCACAGGTCCAGCACCAGTAGTATGTATGATGAAAGGGGGTAGTGTACATGTCACCGAATGTAGTGAACGTTCGAACGAAAGTAATAAATGAATGAATGAACAGAATGAAGGTTCGAACGTATGAAGTGAAAGTATGAATGAAGGTAAAGACATACGAAAGTATGTGAAGTATGTAAAGTATGTATGTATGAAAGTAAACGAGAATGAAAAAGTGTACACGAATGAAAGTAAGTAATGAACGATAAGATAATAATAATATTATCTGCGTGTACGTATGATGTGTGAACACGTGTATGAAAGAACGGTTAATAAGAATGAAAGTATGTTTTATTATAAAACTAGAACTCACTCAGCAACGCTGACTTTTATGTGTTTTCCAGTTCGCAGGTAGAGTTGCTGAGGATGGCACGAGACGGCTACTCAGCTCTTTTGGGAGGGCATTCTCCATTGTGTAATGCTGCAACGTCACGTGTTGCGGGCCCATAACGCACGCAACAAGTCACGTTGCCTGCCATTACGAGATTTCTTGAGGATCTGAATCAACGAGATTACTCAAGAAATCTCCTTTATATATTTTTGAATTTAATATCTTCTTTATGAAGAAAAATATATTTTCTTATTTTGGTAGAGGTCGCTGTACGACCCTATGATTGCCGAGGAATATTCATCAGCAGCAGTCATAGTATAGTTAAGCCCCTATAGTTGTTGAGCATTCTCATAAAAGAGATTACTAGGTAATCTCGGGTTTTTATGTGTCTCCCCAGCAACTATAGTAAAGTTAGAAAGTTGTATTTTGTAATCGTGTCAATGATGTAATGACTTTTATGAATGAATGAGAATGTATGTATGTTTTCCTTAATTAATTCCGCTGCGTATGTTATGATCATGTATTAAAAGTATGTTTATACATTGGTTATCTAAAATATATGCAATGAAGAACCAACCGTGAGGTGCCCGGTGAGCGGGGCCTTACAAGGATCCATCATGTATGCAATGATATGCACTAGACCGGACGTGTCATGCGCTTTAAGCATGACAAGTAGATACCAGCAAAATCCTGGTGATAGTCATTGGATGGCTGTCAAGAACATTCTGAAGTACCTAAGGAGGACTAAGGACATGTTCTTGATCTACGGGTCTGGTGAAGAGGAACTCGTTGTAAATGGTTACACGGATGCGAGTTTCCAAACTGATCGAGATGATTCACGATCTCAATCGGGGTACATCTTTATTCTGAATGGGGGAGCTGTTTCTTGGAAAAGCTCAAAGCAAGAAGTCATAGCGTTGTCCACTACAGAGTCAGAATACATCGCCGATTCAATGGCAGCACAGGAAGCTGCATGGCTGAAGAAATTCATATCCGATCTAGGGGTAGTCCCTTCCATTCAGGATCCCCTAGAGATCTTTTGTGACAACGAGGGTGTGATTGCACAAATCAAGGAACCTCGTGCGCATCAAAAGACTCGGCACATTGAACGGAGATTCAACTACATAAGGGATGAAGTTGAAAAAGGAAAGATATGTATTCGTAAAATCCACACTGATAAAAATATTGCGGATCCACTCACAAAGCTCCTTGAAAAGGCAAAGCATGAAGGTCATGTTTGTGCCATGGGACTTAGATATTCAAGTGACTGGGTTTGATTTTGTATTTTGCATTTGCATATTGGAACTTATGTTATTTGACTTAATTATGTGGTTATAATTTTCATTTGTTCTTCTATTTTAGCATGTTTAAATCCGTGAATAAATGAGTTATTCTAAACGTTCGTAGTCGATCATACTTGTGGGAACAACTATGAATGTAAGACTATAATGAACTTGGATTGGCTGATATTCATGAGGTATGAATATAGAGCAAGAGGTTGCTACCAAGGTTCATTGATATCTATGGGATATAGGTATTGGACCGACCCGCTCTCAATTTTTCTGCATGGAATCTTTATGATTAGTCATAAGAGATATTGAGTAAAGGCGGATATCGTTTTATCCTTAGACCTGAGATACATACTGGGTCTTGATATTCACCAAGTGTTGTACTTTGACTTAGTTCTTTACTGTTCTGAAAAATGGCAGTACATAAGGCTGAGTTCGGGTATGATATGAGGTGATTGTGAGAGACGTATGTAGTCAAGATGGAATTTGTTCCTCTTATTTGTTGAGAGTTAGATGTCTAAGGCCTGTTAAAGTTAAATCATCAGAGAATGACAATTCTATGTCTCTTGGATTTAACATGACATCTGTAACAAAAGGATAGATGATTAATTCACCTAAATCATATTCAAGTAAAGTACTTGAAAAGGATGATGTTATTGAATGGCACTTAGTCATATACATTAGGGGTAGCAAACCGCTGCTAGGCGTTATTTGCTGCTTGCATCAATCTTTTATGAATCTTGTGCGAGTGGGAGATTGTAAGAATTGATCTGCCCAAGATTCATATTAAATTGATGTGGCTAGTGTGATATGATCCAAGTCGGGTCATACCCAATAACAAGCCAAACAAACACCGACAAACATCTATTTGTTGATTAGATCATACAAATAAATATATAAACACCAATTTAGAAACCAGGTTTTCTAAATCATTGCTTTTGCAAATGAACAAGATTATATATATATATATATATATATATATATATATATATATATATATATATATATATATATATATAATTTGTTCATATGGGATTATTTGTTCATTTTTAATTAGTTAGACAATGACAAATAATAGTGTGTGTGTTAGTGATATAAAATTAAAATGGTTTAATTTTATAATACAAGGGTGCAAGAGTGTATATTTTTTTATAAAATTTGAAACAAGAGGGAAACAAAAGGGAGCCTAAATCGGCCGCCCCTTTTGTCTTGGAATGTCCCCTTTTTAGTTCCAAGGCCATGCAAGCATTTACCCACTTCAACACTCTTGCATTTGTTTTCTTCTCTTACACACACACAAGAAGTTCTCTCCTCTCTCTCTTCTCGGTTTCTAAGAGCAAAAGGGCAGGAAATTTTCAGCTCCAAGAAGTGTTCTTGGCTGAAAAGATTCATCAAAAGGAGAGTTCTTCAAATTGGTGTTGAAAGACCTAGCAAGAAGGTGCATTGTACAAGCTTGGGGTATAACCTCTTGAGGACTTCTAGCTTGAAGTTTCAGCCACATAAACTCATCTCCCTCACATCACCAAGGTCGATTTTGAGCATCTACAAAAGGTTGTATACCTCAATATCTTATGTTCGTTTCATTGTATGCATTTGTATAATGATCCATGGTTTGTGGTTGTTTATTAAACGGGTTTAATAACCATCTTATTGACATGTTTTAAAACTAAAATCCGCTGCGTTTTTCATATAAACAAGGTTATATGAACTTTAATAAACATGTTAAAACCCTACAAAAGACGAGGTCTAGAAACTCCCTTAGGCTGCTTCCAAGTTCAACTCCTTCAACTTCGAACTTTCAAAGGTTTCTAAGACCTATACATGTCAAAACACATAACCCGAACACATATACACACATAACATTATGTAGAATTCGGTTACATGTTCAAAAATCCATAAAACCGAACCAATTATACAAAAATTCACTTACCAAAGCCAAAATCAGCTACTTCTCTCTCTAGAACCGAAGAACACATTGATCTTCTTCTTCTTCTCCTTTTTCAGTTGACAAAAGCCGATGGAATAGTATATATGGATGGCCATACTTTAAATATTGTTATAATTTTTTACTTTTGTACCTTTTATATTTTGCCCTTTCCACTTTATTCCCTTTTCTTTTCTTTCTAAATACTATGTCTTTCTTTTCTTATTAGTTTTTCTTTCTTTTATTTTATCAAAATTTTCCGGGTGTTACAAGTTTACAACAAAAGAACACGAATTGTGCAGGAATCCTTTTACGTTGATTGGCAGGAGTCTAATTCACCAAACATGGGGTCAGACCAAGAATGATTTTACGACTCCAATACCGTCTTTAAATCTTTCAATCCTCCAGTTTTTGATGATGATGTTGTCACTTAAACCAATGTGCAAATCATTCCTCCAACAGAACCTACTCCACCTGAACACGATCCACAACCACCAATTGACCTTCACCTCAACCTCTGTTTGTGTTCCACCCACACCTCCACCATAACCAATTCCTCTATCATAACCAATTTCCCCTTCACAACCATCAGAAACTATGTCTTCATGTCAATCCAATCCATTAGCCCTTAACACTAACTTCAAAACCTTGAACGACCATCCACATGATTACTTCATTGGTTCTATTACAGACGGTGTGAGGACACAACATTGGTTCTATTACAGACGGTGTGTGGATACGGAGTCAGTCTGGATTCATAAGTGAATGTCTCTATGCATGTTTCTTATATCAAATCATCCTTAAAAATATCTCATCATCACTTCAAGACCCAAGTTGGGTTGAATCTATGCAAATGGAGCTTCAGCAGTTCAGGAAACTTGTAAGGTTTATATAGAGGCTGATGCAACCAAAGCAACCAAATGGCTTCCTGCATGCATGCACTAAGTACCAAGTAGAACTGCTACGGAAGTTTTATACTGTGCATGAGAATTATGCTAAGTATAAAATCTTCCAAAGCTAAAAGTTCCGGTGGAAGCTTTATACTCGGCCCAAGAAATATTCTAAGTATAAAGTCTTCCAAAGCCAAAGACTAAATCTTTCGAAGCCAAAGATAAAGTCTTCCGAAGCTTCAAAAACAAAGTCTTCCGAAGCCTAATGAAGTGAAGACTGATTTCTTCCGAAGACTTAGAAGAACATGGTTTTCTCTGATGTACTTTTACAAAAGCTGACCAACTTTTTGTTATAACTCTGAAGACTCACCAACTTGCATAAGTTGGTGAAAAGGACCATGCTTTTGTAACTGTACATTAAAGTCTTTGTCTGTAACTTACTACTTTATGTACTTTTATCCTTTTTGTATTACATTAGGATATGAGCTATGGCATGTCATAGTGACTAGTCAAAAGGCAATTTGCCTTTTGACTCTACATTGATTTTGTTGTCCTTCAAGTTTCCAACTGGCTTTAAAAGTATGGCCGGTTGTATGGTGTAGTATAAAGTATCTCAATGTCTTATAACTCATTTCTTATGCATTGTAACTCTTGTAAAAGAACTTGATGTTAATATACATCATCCTTTAAAACCTTATATATATATTGTTCTTAAGTTCTGTCTCTTTTCTTACTTGTGTTCTTTGCATCTTAACTCTTAAACCCCGGTTCCCTATTTCATCTGTTAAGTGCTCTAACACTCTTCTTATTGTGAGACTAATTGTATTGACCATCCCTTAACCGATCCTGATATTGATATCAGAGCATTCTAAGCTCTTGATTGTAAGATCTCACCATCTTAAATCTCCTTAGTTTTCACAAATCACATAACATCTCAAATGGTAGCATCCAAGGCTGATATGGAAACCAGTACCATGGTAAAGTCCCCACTGATCACTTCTGATGATTTTGATACTTGGTGCCTAAGAATGGAAGGCTTCATCAAGTCATAAGATAGCAGGATGTGGGAGTCTTTTACTGAAGGACCTTATATTCGAAGCACCTCTTTAGCTGCTACTGGAGGTGGCATGATCCAAAGGAGGTGGCTAACTATTGTGAAGAAGAAAGAAAAAGAATAGCTATAGATTAGAAAGCCATGACTGCAATCCAAACTGCTCTTCCAAATTCCATCTATAGAGGCTTCAAGAAGTGAAAAACTGCCAAGCAGCTCTGGGATGCACTGAAGCTGATGTATGAAGGTTCTTCTGATGCAAAAGAAAACAAGAAGGATCTTCTGAAGCAGCAGTTTGAGAACTTCACCTTCAAAGCAAGTGAAACTATGAGTCAACAGTACTTTAGGTATGTTGAGATTGTGGATACTCTGATGGATGTTAGAATAAAACTGGAGAATAGGGATATTATGAGAAAATTCATGTCCTCTCTTCCTAGACAATGGACACACTATTATGTGGTCATTAAGAGGACTGAAAATCTCAAGACCCTCACTCTCACTGAGCTGTATGGCATACTCAGTGGTTACCAGATGGAGATGAACATGCAAAATCCATCTGGCAACTCTAACAATCAACTGAGTTTTGCCCTTAATGTGGTTGAAAGGGATTGTAGAGAACCACAACAACATTTCATCTCTTATCCTGACAACTCACCCAAGGTCCCATTCATCACCTTCCCTGAGACACCAAAGGAGAGCTACATCCAAGGAAGCCCATTCCAAGAGACAAGCTCATCACATGCCTTTGTGTCACATGATGAAAGCACATGCAACTTTCTCTTCACCCTTAAAGACCTGGACTGCATCCATCCAGATTATCTGGAGTACATGGAGACAGTTCAACAAATGGCTCTTCTCACTCACATAGCCTAGAAATTCTACAAGAGGACAGGGAGAAAGTTTCCTGGCAATGTATCCAGTAGAAAGTTTGGGTTGGATAAAAGCAAAGTGAAGTGTTATAACTATAACCAAATGGGACACTTTGCTAGGGAGTGCAAGGCACCCAGGACAAATGGTGGCCAAGCACAACCCAAGCCAAACTACACTAAGGGAGCTTCACACACTGAGAAGCCCGAGCAGCAAGCTGCAGTTGCTATTGAAGAAGGAGGCTTTGATTGGAGCTTCCAAGTAAAAGATGTGTCTCCAAACCAAGCACTGATGGTAGATCTGGATGAGGCCAAGGTATTGGAACATATTTTTACCCAAGAATGCATTGCTAAAGTAAATAGATACAGGTCCTATAACTTAGACATGAGATCTGATTTTGAGTCTTTGAACATATTAAAATCTGATTTCAAAAGAGTTGAAACTGAGTATAAGTTAAAAATAGAAGACTTAAAGAAAACCATTTCAACTCTTAAACATGAGCATACCAATTAAAGGACTCAAATCAAAGATCTTATTACTAAGTTAACTGAGTGTCAGGCTAAGCTAGTAATCAGTAAAGCCAAGGCAGAGAAGCATGTTCTTGAAGAAGAGACCTTCAAGAACATCATATCCTCAACCCTACATTCCAAAGTGTGTTACCAGAACAAACAGGGACTAGGATTTACTGAGATACCTCCTCTACACACTCTATTCTCTGTAAGCTCTCCAAGGTGTGGAACTAGTCAAGATGAGTTGGCATCCATAGATCCTATTGATGAAGAGGGTGAAGAGGAGGTAGTGAAGGATAGATCTGGGAAGAGTGAGGAAGATCATCCTAACAAGGGTCACTATAATCCTGAGGAGAGTAAGAAGTCAAGGATGACTAAGTCAAAGAGGAAGAACTTGATCCGAGCAGCAAAAAGGAGATCAAAGAGAGCTCTGGAGGACACAACTTTGAACTCTAGTACCAAGAGTTCAAGTACATGTTCAACTCATCCCTGTGAAGGAATAAAGACTGATCAGCTAAGTAACACTGCTACAGAGCATGAACCATCCAACTCCAAAGGCAAGCTTTACCTTAGGAGGCCTGCCATAACATCTCCAAAGATGGGGATGGAGATGGAAAGTGATCAAACTCAGTCTTCTATTCACAAGAAGACTCTCAGAAGAAAGCAATTTGACTGCATTATGTGTGGCAGTACTTCTCATCTGGCTAAGGATTGCATCTACAATCCCAAAAGTACTGTCAACATAACAAAGAAAAAGACTTTTAAGAAGAGCAAGAAGAAGACTTTTGAGAAGAGCAAGAAGAAGAAAACTTCGAAAGAAATCAGTGTTTCTTTTGGAAGATCCAAATGAAAATGAAGACAAGTGAAAAATTGCATTTGGAAGAAAATTTGGTCTCGAGAGAAAGGAATGCTTTCGAAGCACAGAAGCTTGCTGTAGTGAAAGCAAGATCTTCCGAAGGGTCAGTTTCCAAAACATCCAAAGTTATAAAAACTTTTAAAGCTTTGAAGGTCAAGTCTAATCTTCCAAAGATGGTGTGGAAGATAAAGGAAGACTGTGTAACTGAAAATTCATCATTGACAAAAGCAAGTGATCCCCATAGTCTCAATATAGGATCAAGTATTATTGCATTGTCTTTAGTTCATTTTGAAGAGCCCAAGACCAATGAGGCCTTGGTTTCTAAATGTAATTAATTCTCTTTTTATTGTGCAGGAACAGCTGAAGACTAAAGAAATGTATGGATCATTGATAGTGGTTGTTCTAGGCACATGACAGGCAATGGCTCCTTGCATCAAAATTTTGAGAAAATTGATGTAGGACCAGTCGCTTTTGGAGGAGATGCTTGTGGTTACTGGAAGGGGCAGGGTCACAAATGGTAAACTCAGCATTGAGAAGGTAAACTCTTTTACGGAGCTTGGGTACAATTTACTGAGTGAATCCCAATTTTATGACCAGAGACATAACATGCTCTATACTGAGCATAAGTGCATTGTTCTCAAGCCCGGGGTGGTCATTCCTCAAGAGCATATCCTTCTTAGAGCACCCCGGAAAGAGAACATGTACAAGATGGATTTGCCGGAAACATCCCCCTCAAGAGAAGTTTCTTGCTTTCTATCTAAGGCCAATAGTGATGAGTCTTTCCTTTGGCTAAAAGGATGTGCCATGTAAACTTTAAGAACATGAACAAACTAATTATGAATGGTTTGGTAACTAGAATGCCAAAGAAAGAGTTTACAAGTGATGATCACTATGTTGCATGCCTAAAAGGGAAACACCACTTGGTGTGTCACAAGCCAAAGGTAAAGAACTCTATCACTACTCTCCTTCACTTATTACACATGGATCTCTTTGGCCCCATCGGTGTAATGAGTTTAGGAAGGACCTTATACTGTTTGGTGATCACAGATGATTTCACAAGATTCACCTGGGCTTTCTTCCTTAGAACTAAGGATGAAACTCCTAAGATCTTGAAGAATTTCATTCTGAAAGTTGAAAATCAAATTGATCACAAGGTCAAGACCATAAGATATGATCAAGGAACTGAATTCAAGAACAAAAATCCTTGACACATTTTGTGATAAGAAGGGTATTACAAGACAATATAGTGCTCCCAGGGCTCCTCAGCAAAACAGAGTTGCTGAGAGAAGAAACAGGACACTTATTGAAGCTGCAAGAACCATGTTGTCTGACTCTAAACTGCCTAGTACCTTCTAGGCACAGGCAGTCAATACTGCCTGCTATGTGCAAAATAGATTTTTAGTAGTTAAGACTCATGGTAAGACTCCTTAAGAACTATGGCACAAAAGAAGACCTTTCATTGATTTTCTCTGGTCATTTGGATGTCCATGCACCATCTTGAATACCAAAGATCAAGTAGCCAAGTTTGCTAAGAAATCAGATGATGGACACTTCATTGGATACTCCTCTAAAGCTAAGGCTTATAGAGTATACAATCTCAGAACTAGAGTAGCTGAAGAATAAGCCAATGTGATCTTCAATGAGCACGCACCCTGTGTTAAAGTGTAAGGTCCCGTTCCCGGGACGCTTACAGCTGGTCAATCATTGCACATAAAACATACATTTATAGATATTTTAAATAAACATTGCAGCGGAACATTCAAAAATGGCATCTCATTTAATCATAAAAGCTTTTGCAAAGCATTACATCGTTAATCAATTACAAAATAGTCATAAATAGTGACTTTTAGTGGTAAGAGGATTCCTTAGGTAATCCCGTTTATCCGAATCCTCTACAAACACCATTTTGTTTATAAACACATGTAACATAATACATTGCAAAAAATTAACAAATGAATGTCATCCCAAAAGAGCTGAGTAGCCGCCTCGTGCCATCCTCAGCAACACTACCTGCCAACTGGAAACACATAAAAAGTCAGCGTTGCCGAGTGAGTTCTAGTTTTATAATAAAACATATCGTTCTTTCGTTAAAACCGTTCTTACTTACATACGATCACACAACATACGTACACATAGATAATAGTATTATTATCTTCATCATTCATTTATTAGCTTTCGTTCGTGTACCGTTCATCATTAACATTCATATTCTTTCTTTTGTTTGTACGTTTCTTACATATATTCATGCATTCATTACATTCGTCCGTACGTTCGTTGCATTCATTCATACGTTCATTACATTCATTCGCACGTTCATTACTTTTGGTGACATGTGCAATACCCTGAACATTATGCAGTACTGCTGGTGCTGGACCTGTGATGATTAATCACGAACATTGTGCACTACTGCTGATCCAGTCACCTAGGGCAAGTACATGCACCACTTATCTTTCCTCTTTCCTTCTGGATCAATGCCATGGGCTATCCCCCGAACAATGGGCACAACTGCTGGTGCTGGACCTGTGATGATTAATCACGTACATTATGCACTACTGCTAATCCAGTCACCTAGGGTAAGCGGCAAGGATCCCATACATACGGTCAATCACAAAGACTGACCCCAATGTGCATCCTTCGGGGTAGCTAACCCGCACACCATTGAGCTAACCCCTTCAATGGGTGTGCACCTCCATACATTTGCTTGCAAGCCATTTCTTACATTCATTCGTTCATTCGTTAATGCATGCATTCATTCATTATGTTCCTCTTTCATTATCTTTCACTTTACGATTCTTATTACTTTCGTTTCATTCATTAATCATAACACGTAAAGTCACGGAAAGATAAACACGTATCGAAGCAAGGAACATCGACATTTACAAGTCATTAGTCATTACCATCATATAGGGCTACATCATACTTATCATACATAGATAATGCATATACATGCAATACTATCATCATCGCGCCTAACGTAACTTCTAAGCCTCGACAGTTATCACACATGCACCTAGGGGAGCTACCACATCATTACTTACCCTTACTCTTTTCCCGAAGGCCAGTAACTGGACTACATCTCTCCTCGTACACAACAACCCTATTTGGGTGATTGGGCATGCTTCAGTCGCATGGCCTCAACGCGACTGGAATCATGCGATTGGACACCTATGCGAATGAACATCCAATCGTGCGAATAGGCTCTCAATCGTGTGAATGAATACTAGGCGATTGGACATCATGCGAAAGGGACTAATACGGATGAGCACCTATGCGACTGGACTCTCAGTCGTGCAATTGAGCACTAGGCGGTTGAGCCTCCATGCGACTGGGTTTTCAGTCGTGCGATTGGACCTCAGTCGTGCGATTGAGTCTTAGTCGTCCCTCAGTCAGCTGATTGGCCCTTCAGTCGCCTAGCCCTAACTGGGCAGCGACTGAAGTTCATCCTGAACTGCAGCCGCGACATACGGCCTTCAAACCCTTCTCACCTCATTCTAAGCCCAAATCAACCCTTCTAAACCTTAGGGAATCATACTATGACATCATACAAGCACGTACAAGTCCAAAGTCGCACTCTAAACACACTACACACAATTACACCTAAATGGGTCAAACTCACACATTTCAAAAACGGGTTTATATGTGTTCCAACCCCAAAATCGGTTGAAAACAAGTTAATGAGGGGTCCTAGAACTCACACAAACAAGAAGAAGATGAAGAACTTCGTTTGGACTAGTTACTCGACGAGTTTCGAGCCCGGATCACCACTTTTCTCTCTTTTTCTCTTCTTTCTCTCTTCTTTCTCTCTTCTCTCCTTTTTGACTGAGTTTTGCAAGTGTGGGGAGGGGAGATGGCAGCCCCCTCCCTTAAAGCTACAGTCCAGTCGCCCAAACCCATGCGTATGGGCACTCCAGTCGCCCGAACACCATGCGACTGGACCTTCAGTCGCCTGAGCTCCATGCGATTGGACCTCCAATCGCATGATACTCCAAAAATCAAATTTTCAGGCGTTACAAGTCCACCCCCCTTATTTAGGTTTCGTCCCCGAAACCTGTTATTCCTCGAACAAGCATGGGTAATGCTGTCTCATTTCCTGTTCTATCTCCCACGTTGCCTCAGATCCCTTCCTGTGCCTCCATTGTACACGCACAAGAGGAACCACTTTATTTCTTAGCCGCTTCTCTTTTCTATCGATGATTGCCACTGGTTGCTCCACATAATTGAGCCGTTCATCTACTTCGATATCCTCTAGTGGAACAATCATATTTTCATCTGGCAAGCACTTTCTCAGATGAGATACGTGGAAGGTCGGGTGAATTCCACTTAACTCATCTGGTAACTCCAACCTATAGGCCACCTCTCCTACTCGAGCAATGATTCGGAAAGGGCCTATATACCTCGTGCTCAACTTGCCCCGCTTTCTGAACCGAATGATACCCTTCCATGGTGAGACCTTCAACATAACCCGGTCACCCACCTGGAACTCAATCGGTCTGCGTCGTTTATCAGCATACGACTTTTGTCTATCCTTGGCTGCCTTCATGTAGGCCTTGATCTCTTCAAGCTTTTCAGTCGTAGCCTCGATCACTTCGACGCTCCCCCATTCCTTCTGACCAATATCACCCCAACAAGCGGGTGTCCTGCACCTCCTACTGTATAGCATCTCATAAGGTGGCATGCCAATGCTGGCATGATAGCTGTTATTGTATGAGAATTCAGCTAACGGTAAGTGGTCATCCCAACTTCCCCCAAAATCAACCACACATGCCCGAAGCATGTCTTCCAGTGTCTGAATGGTCCTTTTTGACTGACCATCAGTTTGGGGATGATAAGCCATGCTAATATGTAGCCTCATCCCCGTGGCATCGTGGAATTTCTTCCAGAATTTGGAGGTAAACTGGGTGCCGCGATCAGACACAGTCGACACTAGCACACCATGATGGGTCACAATCTCCTTGATGAAAAGATCGGCCAACCTCTCGGATGAATACGTCTCGCGCATCTGTAGGAAGTGAGCACTCTTTGTCAAGCGGTCAACGATTACCCATATAGCATCATACCCTTTCAGAGTACGCGGCAACTTCGTAATGAAATCCATGGTGATGTGCTCCCACTTCCGTTCCGGTATATCCAAAGGTTGAATCTTTCCATACGGCTTCTGGTGCTCGGCCTTCACTTGCAAAAAACTAAGGAACTTACTCACATACTCCACCACGTCATGCTTCATACCCGGCAACCAATAATCTTTCTTCATTTCTTGATACATCTTTGTAGCACCAGGACGAATAGAGTATCGAGTCTTGTGAGCTTCATCCATAATATTTGCTCGTAGATCCCCAAGACGAGGAATCCACATACGTCCAAGCCGGGTTCTAACACCAAATGTGTTTTCACCCAACTCTGCTACCAGACCTCTCATTCTTTCGGAGTTAAGATGATCTTCTTTCAGTGCCTCATCAGAGGTCATGATCAGCTGGTACACCTTCACCCGAATTGGCTCGGGCCTTTCCTTTCGGCTAAGGGCATCCGCCACCACGTTGGCTTTACCCGGATGGTAATGGATCTCACAATCTAATCCTTTATAAGCTCCAACCATCGCCTTTGCCTCATATTCAAATCCTTCTGCTCGAAGAAGTACTTCAAGCTCTTGTGGTCGTTGAAGATGGTGCACTTCGTCCCGTAAAGATAGTGCCTCCAAATCTTCAATGCAAAGACCACAGCTGCTAGCTCCAAGTCATGAGTAGGATAGTTAACCTCATGGACTTTCAACTGTCGGGATGCATAGGCTATAACTTTTCCCCTCTGCATTAACACACACCCCAATCCCGAATAGAAAGCATCACAATACACCACCAGATCTTCACTTCCATCGGGTAATGACAATACAGGAGCTTGGGTCAACCTCACCTTCAATTCTTCGAACACCTTCTCTTGAGCTTGACCCCATACGAACTTTACATCTTTCCGGGTCAACTTGGTTAGTGGAGAAGTGATCTTTGAGAAGTCTTGAATGAATCTCCTGTAATAGCCCGCCAAACCCAAGAAACTGCGGATCTCAGATAGTGTCTTTGGAGACTTCCATTGCATCACCGCTTCCACCTTTGCCTAATCCACCATAATCCCCTCCGGATTCACCACGTGACCCAAAAACTGAACTTCGCGCAACCAGAACTCGCACTTAGCGAACTTGGCATACAACTTCTCCCTTCTTAACGTCTCCAACGCCTCTCGAATGTGACCGGCATGCTCCACCTCGCTCTTCGAATAAATCAGGATATCATTAATAAACACAATCACTGATTTATCCAGCATCAGCCGACACACTCGGTTCATCAGATCCATAAAAGCAGCTGGCGCATTGGTCAAACCAAAAGACATGACAAGAAACTCGTAGTGACCGTAGCGTGTGCGAAAAGCTATCTTAGGGATATCCTGCTCTTTCACCTTTACTTGATGGTAGCCAGATCGAAGATCTATCCGTGAAAACCAACTGGCACCCTGAAGTTGATCAAACAAATCATCGATTCTCGGCAAGGGGTATCGGTTCTTCACCGTCAACTTGTTCAGCTCACGGTAGTCGATACACATCCTCCTTCTCCCGTCTTTCTTCTTTACAAACAGGACTTGAGCACCCCAAGGTGAGATACTCAGTCTAATGAACCCCTTATCTAGCAGCTCTTGCAACTGCTCCATCAACTCTTTCATTTCCGTCGAAGCCAATCGATACGGTGCTTTGGCAACAGGTTGGGCGCCTGGTATCAGATCAATTTGAAACTCAATCTCTCGATCAGGCGGCACTCCCGATAAGTCTTCGGGAAACACATCTGGAAAGTCACACACCACCGGGACATCGAATAGTTGTGGTGTTGGCGTTTCCACATCCTTTACATAACATAAGTAGGCGCTACATCCACGCCTCATACATTTTCCCACCATCGCCATTGAGATCACCTTCGGGATCATCGTGACCCGATCCCCATAAACAGTTACCGAACTCCCGTCAGGCGCTATCAAATGAATCATCTTCTTTCAACACACTATATTCGCCTCGAAGTCCGCCAACCAATCCATCCCAAGCACCAAGTCAAAACCACCCAAGGTCATCGCAAATGGTCTAACCGAAAATTTATGGCCCTCTAACTCCACATCACAGCCCTCTATCACCTCGGAAATCCTGGTAGACTTACCTATCATAGTTTCTACATCAAACGGTACGTCGACACGTCTACTACTAACAGGCAGTTTGGCACAGAAAGAAGTAGAAATAAAACTCCTACTGGAACCCGAATCAAATAATACAGAGGTTAAAGTTTGGTTCACCAGAAACGTACCAGACACAACATCAGGGTCCGTCCTAGCCTCCTCCTGCGTCATCGTGAATGCCCTGGCGCTTGCCCTCGGTCCTTCATTCCCCGTCTTCTTCACACCGGAACCCTCATCCCTTGGCTTCTTGTAGTCTTTATTCATATGACCACTTTCCCCACAGTTGAAGCACCTCATGCCCCTACACTCTCTAGCCATATGACCCGGCTTTCCACACTTGAAACAGACGTTCGACCCCAGTCTACACTCCCCACTATGCTCCTTCCCACATTTACCACACCTCTTCAGTCCCGTACCTGGTGTGGCTACACGACGGTCATCCACCCGTGCCTTCTTGTTGCTCGTCGAGGCATTACCCCGACCAAGCCTCTTCCCATTCCAATTCCTATCACCGCCACCCTTCCTACTACCTTTCGCCACCACCGCCACTGCCCTTTCATCATACAGTCTCCCCGCCAAGTCCACCGCCGACCTAAAGGTGTTCGGTCGGGCGGCGATCAAATGCCTGCGAATATCCGCCGGCAAACCCTGAATATACCTCTTGATCTTTCGCGACAGCGGTGTCACCTGATCCGGCACCAGACGTGCCATTTCGTTGAACTTTGTGGTGTACTGTTGGTGGGTCATCGTCCCCACCTCTAGCTGCAGGAAGCCTTTCTCAACTTCATCCATCTCTCGATGAGGACAAAACTCCTCGATCACCAACATTTTCAGCTCGGACCGCTTCATTCTTCCAATGGCCCTGCTACCCTCAGCTTGGACTATGTTGTCCCACCAGCATAGTGCCGAATCTGTGAAAGAGTGGGTAGCAAACTTCACCTTTTGGTCCTCCAAGCACTCGCTGATATCGAGAACAACCTCCATTTCCCTCACCCGTCGGTGAGCAGCAGCAACAGTGCCATTACCGTCAAAGGTAGGGGGCTTGCACCTCATAAATGCCCTGTAATTACAGGCTCCTGCCGTCTCCTGCACAGGCTCCTCCTCCTCTTCCTCTTCATCATCAGAGAGAACCGTTTCCGGCTCTGGTTGCTCCTGTCTCCCTGAGGACCTATTCCTCTCTTTCCTTTCTCCTTCCCGAACAGCCTTTAACACTTTGGTCACCATAGACGGTAAGATTGTCTGTATGACCTGATGCACCTCTTCAACCACTGCCTCTTTTACCGAGGCTCTCAAATTCACGCTCTCAAATTCACGCTCTCGTCTACACCCTCCTAATGAGGGGTCCCAGGTTCTTCATGAACCACATTCTCCATTCTAGGTCTTCCTCTTGTGGCCCGTGGTTCAGCACCACGTCCGCCACCACCTCCACCATGTGAAGCTTTGGATGATCTACCACTGGCCATCCTCTAACACTCACTGAAAGATTCAAACACCAACACGGTCATTCAAGGGAACAGCTCAGTTTATGTCAAGTATAATAAGTCCCTAATTACAGTGGCCTGTTGTGATTAGCCACTTACTTTACTCTTCATACCCCGAGCAGTACCTGTCCTGACTACATTAGTATCTAAGTCTAACAGTAACACATAAACCACATAACATGCACACATAATTCTGGTTAGCATTAAGAAAATACCTGATGACACGCAGCTACTCGGACTGGCATTCCTTCACTTTCCTTTCTAGTCTCAGTTTAAGTTAAGGTTTATTTTGAAAATTTACCCATTTCACTTAAACTTTGGCTCTGATACCAACTTGTAAGGCCCCGTTCCCGGGACGGTTACAGCTGGTCAATCATTGCACATAAAACATACATTTACAGATATTTTAAATAAACATTGCAGCGGAACATTCAAAAATGGCATCTCGTTTCATCATAAAAGCTTTTGCAAAGCACTACATCGTTAATCAATTTCAAAATAGTCAAAACAGTGACTTTTAGTAGTAAGATGAATCCTCTACAAACACCATTTTGTTTATAAACACATGCAACATAATACATTGCAAAAATATTAACAAAGGAATGCGATCCCAAAAGAGCTGAGTAGCCGCCTCGTGCCATCCTCAGCAACACTACCTACCAACTAGAATCACATAAAAAGTCAGCGTTGTCGAGTGAGTTCTAGTTTTATAATAAAACATACCGTTCTTTCGTTAAAACCGTTCTTACATACATTACGATCACACAACATACGTACACATAGATAATAGTATTATTATCTTCATCATTCATTCATTAGCTTTCGTTCGTGTACCGTTCATCATTAACATTCACATTCTTTCTTTCGTTTGTACGTTTCTTACATACATTCATGCTTTCATTACATTCGTCCGCACGTTCGTTGCGTTCATTCATACGTTCATTACATTCATTCATACGTTCATTACTTTTGGTGACATGTGCAATACCCCGAACATTGTGCACTACTGTCGGTGCTGGAACTATGATGATTAATCATGAACATTGTGCACTACTGCTGATCCAGTCACCTACGGAAAGTACATGCACCAGTTATTTTTCCTCTTTCCTTCTGGATCAATGCCATGCGTTATACCCCGAACATTGTGCATAACTGCTGGTGCTGGACCTGTGATGATTAATCATGAACATTGTGCACTACTGCTGATCCAGTCACCTAGGGTAAGCGGCAAGGATCCCATACATATGGTCAATCACAAAGACTGACCCCAATGTGCATCCTTCGGGGTGGCTAACCCGCACACCGTTGAGCTAACAACTTAAATGGGTGTGCACCTCCATACATTTGCTTGCAAGCCTTTTCTTACATTCATTCTTTCATTCATTAATGCATGCATTCATTCATCATGTTCCTCTTTCATTATCTTTCACTTTACGATTCTTATTACTTTTGTTTGATTCATTAATCATAAGATGTAAAGTCGCGGAAAGATAAACACGTATCGAAGCAAGGAACATCGACATTTACAAGTCATCAGTCATTACCATCATATAGGGCTACATCATACTTATCATACATACATCATGCATATACATGCAATACTATCGTCATCGCGCCCAACGTAACTTCTAAGCCTCGACAGTTATCACACATGCACCTACGGTAGCTACCACATCATTACTTACCCTTACTCTTTTCCCGAAGGCCAGTAACTAGACTACATCTCTCCTCGTACACAACAGTCCTATTTGGGCGATTGGGCATGCTTCAGTCGCATGGCCTCCACGCGACTGGAATCATGTGAAGATCAGATAGGTTGGACTCACCATTAGAATAGTATTTGTTTATCTTTCATTGTAATAGGATCTATGTTAGTTATCTTTTGTATGTTGTTTAGTGTTTATGTAACTATAGCTACCTAGCGAATCTGCGAGCGAAACTATAGTTTCGCTCACAGTCAACTAGATATTCACCCGGCGAAACTGTTAGTTTCTGCCGGGCGAAACTACAATTTCGCTTGTATAGTTTCGCTCACAGCGAAACTATATGCGAAACTATATCAGCTATATATAGATTTCATTTTGCTCATTGTTAGCCATCCTTGCAAAAACCCTAATCGTGTATTACTATTGCAAGAGGCTATTGTAAGCTTGTTCTTCCTGAATATATTGAGCTTATTTCATTTCATTGAGTTGTGTTCATTATTCAAACCTTATTTGAAACCTTTTTGGTGTTCTTTTGATCTTCATATTATAGTGTTTGTTGTGTGTGTTTGGTATTGAACGATTCGAGCTTTCTTCTGCACTGAAAACCGATCAAATTGACCTATAATATGGTATCAGAGCCTTAGTGCTCTTGATTGTTTGAGGTTTTTGGTTATTTTGGTTCAATACCTTCATTTCTTCCTTTCTTTATTAAAACAGAGATTTTTTCTCATGAAAATTGATTGTATTCTGCTTGTTTTTGATTGAGGAAGCCTCGTGAATCACTCCTTTTCAAATTCATTGAGATTTGGGTGATTTTCGACTGATTTTGAAGTTTAAAAGGGTTTTCTGTTCTTCCAGCAAATTTAAACAGTCTTCCAGCGAATTTATAGTTTCTTCCAGCGAAACTATAGATTTTTGTTCTGAACTTGTGGTGCGAAATTGTGGATTTTGAACGAAAGTTCATCCTTGAGTGGGTTACAATTGTGCGAACTTTCTGCTGAAAGTAATTTGAACCAAAGTTCAAGCTTGTTTCCTGCAAAATTTCCAGCGAAACTAAGCTCTAAATAGTCTTTGGCTAGCGAAATTGCTGGCGAAACTATCCAAATCAGCATTTTCGCCTGTGGCTGCGTACTTTCGTCTCAGCAAAACTATAGTTTTGCCCTAGCGAAACTAGATCTCTGCGAATCTCTTCCTAGCGAAATTACTTTGTTCCCAGTGAAACTGTCATGTCCAAAATGACTACTCTCACCTTGGCTGATTTAGAGAGTGTTGCTCCCAATAGACCTCCTCGACTCATAAACGAGGATAACTTTGAAGATTGGAAAAGATGTCTTAAGGCCTTCTTCTTCTACACTGACCTCAATCAATGGGATTCAATCATCACCGGACCGCACAAGCCTACCGTTACTGTCGGTGGAACTGTTTCTTCAAACACAGTCCCTTCCACATTCACAGAAAAGGATCAAAAGTTGATTGACAGAGATCAGAAAGCCTTCGGAGCTCTGACATTATGTCTTGCACCTGATATTTACAATCGCTTTGCTGAACACAAAGATGCAAAATCTCTATACGATGCCTTGTGTGAATTTTATGATGGAAATGAGGACCTATGGAAAGATAAGAAGGCTCAAGCTCAAAAGGAATTCAATTCATTTGTGAGACACAAGCATGAAGATCTTACAGACATTACTAATCGCTTTCTGTCCGTTTCAAGTACCTTGAAGAAATATGACAAACAGTTAGGAAACCATGAGCAAGTGAATAAACTTCTAGATTCTCTTCTACCCCAGTGGAGTTTACAAGTGAGAATGTTGAAACAAGAAAGCAACTTTGCAGATTATAAGCTGATGGATGTGATTAACAAACTGAAGTCTTTTGATCTAGATCTGAAAAGAAGGGAGTTTAATCAATCCATCATGCCCACATCCGGTTATTCACAGAATGCTGCATTACTATCTTCCGCTGCAAACTCATCAATGCAGGCATCACATCAAGGAGCAGTGTCCTTGCGAGATTATCCTGGAAGTGGAATTAACCAAGGGAAAGATCAAGGGAATTCAAAAACATCTACTGAAACTTCTGTTCCAGCCGAGACTATGGCTCTTTTTGGAATGTTTGTTCAAAGTTATGAAGCACTTGTTGCGGGTGATTTGAAAGGTAAAGGAATGACAACGGAGGACATGTATCAAGTGGATCCAGATGATCTTGAAGAAACCGATGTTCAGTGGCAAATGGCGATGTTGACGCTTAGAGCTCGGAGATTTATGGAAAGGACTGGTAGAAAGAACTTCGGAGGTCAAAGCTCTAGCTCCAAATTAGGTTTTGATAAGTCCAAGCTGAGATGCTTCAATTGCAAGCAATTGGGACACTTTAAACGTGAATGTCCATTGCCAATCGTCACTGATCCCAATAATTCTGGAATTCCTAGATTGTCCACTGGTGGGGGTAAAGATGATTCAAGCCACAAGAAAGAAACTGCTCTAATCACCAACTTTGACTGGAGCGTAGAAGCTAAAGAGACGAAAGAAGAAGTTAATCAATCATTAGTAGCTGAGATTAAGGAAGAGGAAATGAAAATGAATGGTAATGAGGACTTTGATCCATTAAAGGAGTTTAATGATGATGTTGAAGAGAAGGAGGATGGGAAAGAAGAAAATCTGAAGGAGTGCGGAAAACAAGGAGCTCAGTCTACAGTAATAGAAAGGAATGATGACAAAGCTGCTACCACCGTTGAGGAAAACAAGTCGAGTACTCCGGTGTGTTAATGTGATAAAGCTCTTGCAGCTGAGAAGGTGGTGATGGGTCTCCCATATGACGTAATTCAAGATATGTGTTCATCTGCTTGCAAAATCAGATTATTTAGGGTTTATAAGGCTAATCGTCTATTAATTGATAATGAAAAGGATTTGAAACGAACAAATGAAGAACTTAAAATGAATGAGTCAAAATACTTTATTAAATTAAATGAAGCTCTAAAAGAAAATGATCATTTAAAAATAATTGTCTTAGAAAGAAACGTTGTGGTAAACAGTTTGACTGAAAGAGTTGCTCTAGCTGAGTTTGAAACAAGCAAACTTCAGTCAAATCTTGATAAATGGACCATATCAGGAATGAAACATGATGATTTGTGTAAATCTCAACGAGGGGCTAGGATTAAAACAGGTTTGGGATATGAAAATGCTAAGGTTTATCCTCCTCCTAGTACATACTGTTACTCTCCGATGCCTATTCCCCATCCTTCTAATGATTTGATCAAAGTAGATTCTAACAGTATGTCTGCAGGTTTAGAAGGTGTGAATCCTATGCATGTTCGTGAGGACTATGATTATGGACCGACTAGAGGGCTTGGATGCTCTAGCCTTAGTACACCTGAACCTCAGCATTCTGTTTTAGATCGAAACTCTAGTTTAAATTCTGTCTTTGTTTCTAGTGATTCTGTAAAAGACTCTATTTCGTTCTGTTCTAGTACTGTTTCTGTTTCTTCTTTAAATGCTGTGAATCATGACTCTGATTTATCTGTTGACTGTGATGATCCTTTGTCTAATAATTCTGTGAAAAGTGATGAGGAAACAAAGACTAACTCTTTTGAAAAGTTCTTTTCTCACCCCATTCCATCATTTATACCTGCAAACTTTTCTGGATTTAATGATAGGATTACATCTTCATCTGAGGCAAGTACTAGTGGTACTAATACTACTTGTACTTCAGATAACATCTCATTTTCCCCTACTCATCATCATTCTTTGTCAAATAAAGTCAACTCTGTTAACATAAATGAGGTATACAGTGATGATAATTCAAGATTATCTAAATGTGATGAAGAAATATGCATTGATAACACCTCTACTTCATTACATCATGTATCGCGATTAAAATCTCACTGTTTTCAATGTGGAAAGAATGATCATATAGTTAAGCATTGTCCTCAGTTACATCATCGACATGTTAATAGAAATTCTTTTAGGAGTAAATTAAATCAATTAGTAAATAATTTCTTTTGCAAGAAATCTACTCCGGCAAAACCTAAAGTTGTTCAAACTTGGATACCCATTTCACCTGGTTAACTCTTTCTTGATATTATTGCAGGAGTCATCCACTAAATCTGTAAATAGCATGTTGCATGTTGATAGTGGATGCTCTAGACATATGACGAGGCTTAAAGATTTATTAACTAACTATTGAATTATTAGTGGTGGTTTTGTTGCCTTCACCGGAGATAAGAAAGGAGGAAAAATGATAGGACAAGGAGAAGTTTGTAATGGATCACTCCCTTGGAGAAAGTCAATTATGTTCCCGAACATACATTCAATCTGTTGAGCGTCTCTCAGATTTGTGATAAAAGCATTCCGGTCTTATTCAAGTCCAATGAATGTATCTTTTTGAAATCTGAGATTGATATTCCAGATAATATGGTACTGATGCGAGCTCCAAGAAAGCATGATACATATCTCCTTGATATGAATTCAAAGGATTCTTCATCTACAGTCACTTGCCTCTTGTCTAAAGCTTCCACCTCTGAGTCTTTCTAATGGCGTCGCAGATTGGGCCATGTTAATTTCAAAATCATAAACAAATTAGTTTAAAACAATCTCGTTCAGGGATTACCTTTAAAAGACTTTTCTGTGGTTGAAAAATGTATGGCCTGTGCAAAAGGAATGCAACATAAGAAACCACACAAACCTAAAATCGAAAATAGCATCTCAAATCCCCTGGAATTGTTACACACTAATTTGTTTGGCCCAATAAGTGTTAAATCTATTGCTAAGAAATCTTTTGTCTTGTGATTACAGATGATTATTCTAGATATTCATGGGTAAGATTTCTTGCTCACAAAGGAGAGACTACTGAAGAGTTGCAAAAGTTAATACTTTCGATTGAATCAATAAGCAAGAGGAAGGTTATGGCTATCCGAAGCAACAATGGTTCTGAATTCAAAAATCAAATTTTTGATTCCTTCTGTGCATCCAAAGGAATATTAAGACAGTTCAGTGCTGTAAGAACTCCTCAACAGAATGGTGTCGCAGAACGAAAGAATCGCACCCTTATTGAAGCCGCTCGTACAATGCTGATAGAATCCTCCTTACCCATCATCTTTTGGGCTGAGGCAGTAAATTGTGCTTCTTATGTTCTCAACAGGGTGCTGATAGTCAAGGATAAAATGAAAACTCCGTATGAGCTATTTCATAAGCGGAAACCTTTGATTGACTTATTTCGATCATTCGGTTGTTCTTGCACTCTCCTGAATACACAAGCACAGAAGACAAAGTTTGGTGCTGTGTCTGATGAGTGTTATTCATAGGATATTCCTCTTCTCAAAAAGCTTATCGGGTATATAACAAGCAAACGCGTATCGTTCAAGAGTCCTTCTATGTCGATTGGCAGGAATCTAATTCCCCTGACGTTCGTTCAGATCCCGCATGGTTCTTTGACTCCGATACGGTGTTCAAATCTTTCAATCTTCCAGTTTTTGATGATGATGAGTCCATTTCGAATTCAACAACAAACATCATTTATCCTGATCCTATGCTAGTTGAACCTATTGTACCTCATGTCACTACATCCCTAGATAATACAGATGTTAATGCTGCATCTTCCTTATCTTCGTTTGACTTTCCCCCTCCACCTATATCCACACCTCCTTCTTCAACTTCCTTACCACATTCTCCCTCTCCGTCCAGTTCTTCACTTAATCACCCAACTACCCACCTTCCCTCCATGACTGCAGATTTCAAGACTTTGAAAGATCACCCTCATGACAACATAATTGGTTCTATTTCTGATGGAGTTCGGACACGGAGTCAATCTGGATTGATTAATATCTGCTTGTTTTCTTATTTTATATCTCAAATCGTTCCAAAGAATGTGCATGCAGCTCTTCAGGATCCCTGCTGGGTTGAGTCTATGCAGTTGGAATTGCAACAATTCAGAAAACTCAAGGTGTGGACACTGGTCGACCTCCCACCAAATAAGTGTCCCATTGGAACCAAATGTGTGTTTAAGAACAAACCTGATGATCGGGGCATAGTGGTGAGAAATAAATCCAGATTAGTGGTCCAAGGCTTTGCTCAAGAAGAAGGAATTGACTACACAAAAGTTTTTGCACCTGTCGCCCGTCTTGAAGCTATCAGAATATTCTTAGCTCATGCTGCTCACAAGCAATTTAAAGTCTATCAGATGGATGTCAAATGCGCATTTCTCTATGGAGACATTGATGAGAAGATATATGTGTGTCAACCTCCAGGCTTTGAAGATCCAGATTTTCCTGACAAAGTTTACAAACTTGATAAGTCTCTTTATGGACTTCATCAAGCTCCTCGGATCTAGTATGAAACTCTGACACAGTATCTCTTAAGCAAAAATTTTTCACGAGGCACCATTGATAAGACTTTGTTCAAAAAGGAGGTAAACGGTGAGATGTTAATTGTGCAAGTCTATGTCGATGACATTATTTTTGGCTCCACCAATACTCAATTGTGTCGGGAGTTTGAGGAAGTTATGCGAAATAGATTTGAAATGAGCATGATAGGAGAAATGTGTTTCTTTCTTGGGCTGCAAGTTGAACAAAAGCCAGAGGGAATTCTCATTCATCAAGAAAAGTATATTAAGGAGATATTGAAGAAATTCAAAATGGACGACGCTTCTTCTGAGATGACCCCATTCTCTGCTCAAACATGCCTCACCCCTGATGAGAACGGGAAATCATTCGATCCTCATCTTTATAGATCCATGATTGGCTCCCTCATGTACCTTACAGCAAGTCGTCCTGACATCTCCTTTACTGTTGGATATTGTGCTCGATACCAGTATGCTCCTAAAGAATCCCATGCCAAGGCAGTCAAACGAATCTTTCGTTATCTAAAGGGATCTTCTCGTTTAGGACTTTGGTATCCTTATGGCGGGAATTTTTATTTGCATGCTTATTCTGACAGCGATTCTAACAGCTGCAAGCTGAATAGAAAATCAGTTACTGGAGGCTGTCAATATTTGGGGAATTGCCTTGTTTCTTGGCAAAGCAAGAAACAGACCACTGTTTCTCTCTCAACAGGAGAAGCAGAATATATTGCTGCATCCAGTTGCTGTTCACAGGTGTTGTGGATTCAGCATCAGATGATGGACTATGGGATCAACTTTCTTCATACTCCCTTGTTCTATGATAATGAAGTAGTCATTGGGATTGTCAAGAATCCAATTCATCATTCCCGGACCAAGCACATTGAGACACGGATTCATGCCATCCGTGATGCTCAAGAAAAGGGCTTTATTAATATTATTCCTATTGATACAAAACATCAAAAAGCAGATCTTTTCACAAAAACATTTGACAAACCTCGTTTTATGAATTGATTTCCATGCTAGGATTAATATCTTTTTAAACCCGTCTTTTATAAAATTAAAAAAAAAATCTTGTTTTGGTTCTATTTTTTGCTATTTCTTTCTGTGCTCTTTTCTTGGTTATTTTTCTTGATCCTTCGCTCATCGCCATTCTCTCTTATTTTATATAAAAAAATTAAAAATTATATATATATATATATATATATATATATATGTTACTGCTTTAGAAATTTCTTCTCTTGTTCTTTGCAGAAATTTCGGGGGAGTATAAGTGTTTAATTACTTCTTTTATTTCCGTTGCAGATACTCTGATTTGTTGAGATGTCTGAACAATTTGAAGGAGGTCAACAGTCTCGGATCGGGATTTGTTTGATAGACCCAGCCCGATAACAAAGTAGATAATACTCCCGTAGCTTAACTAAGAAATATAAGATGCTTGAATACTCGGATTATCCCCTTGACATCATTGGCCTTCACAAAGTTACTCCTCATTGTTCAAAAAGGATTGAGAATGAGGCTCATTCGATTTGTTGCCTTATTCTTCTTTGTTCCTAAATTTTCACTCTTATCCCTTACATTTCTGTATCATAGAATCCTTCTTATGTACTTTGATGTCTTGTTGTTGTCTATCTCCTCTGCTGTACGATGGTACTGACCTGGAGTGATGATCTCCTCTGCCGTACGGAAGTACTGACCTGGAGCTCTCATCGGCACAATGTGATGATCTCCTCCGCTGTACGATAGTACTGACCTGGAGCTCTCATCGACTCAATTAAATATCTCCTCTGATGTACGTTAGTACTGACCTGGAATGTTCATCAATAGAATTTGATGATCTCCTCTGCTGTACGTGAGTACTGACCTGGAGCTCTCATCAATTGCTATTATTGTATTGTGCTTGCTCTGAATAAGGGATTCTTATCTATCATGAAAAGATGTAATCAATTTGAAGTTGTCCTTCATCCGAAATATCATGAGAACAAGATAGGTTTCTTTGCCAAATGTCTGTGGGGTTCGAGTTTTTCTTGTAGCATCTAATGAATTAATCGTCAACATGATAACAACAGCTGCGGGTTTCTTATAAAAAAGAAAGAAGGCTTGGGTTTAAGAAAGGATAAAATATCTGCAATCTCACCGAGCTTTGACTCTCCTGATGATTCATTCAGCTTCTCGTTCTTTATGGAAATAGTCGTTAGTCTCGGTTAAATATAATAAATAAAACGTTGTCTGGCGTGGTTGTGTGGGGTCCTTTTTCTTTTTTTCTTTTTCTATCTTCTTTACCTTATTTTATGTTTAAATTTTTGTTTATTTTTTTCTTGTTCTATTTTATTTTATTAAGTTAAAATTTTAAAAAAATATATAAAAAATTTAGGGATTCCGCGAAACTATACATTTGCAAGCAGTTTCGCTTAGCGAAATTGTAGTTTAGTTTTAGCGAAATAGCTGCATGGCTATCTCTTTCGCACTGTGGTCTGTGGATCCTTGCACCAGCGAAACTATAATTTTGCCTTGCCGAAACTGTGAACTTTTCGCGAATCTATGTCCTGCGAATGTATAGATTCCCTTGCGAAACTTCGAGGTACTTATATACCTCCTTGAACCGTATAGATTCACTTTCGCATCCTTTCAATTTTGTCGAAACTAAGTGACTTCTAGGGTTTTCTTTCGAGTATTTGATCAAATCTGATTTTCTGTGTTGCTGTGTTTGATTCTGAGCGGATTTTGTGTTTCTGAAGTGAGTTTTGATCTCAGGACACTAGTTTTAATAAGCTAATCGATTCTCCATTTGTCTGGATTGAAATTTGTCGATTGGGTAGTCTCGCAGTTCTTTCTGCAAAACTACCAATTATCCAGCGAAACTGAACGAAAGTTCAACCCTTTTTGGTGAAACTGTGCAGTTATGCTGCTCAAGCGAACCTAACAGTTTCGCCAAGAGTTTTCAGTTTCACCTGCCGAAACTGTTGTTTCGCTGTGTCAAATCTAACTTTGAGTTTTGTTGAAACTATATGTTCGTCGGTCGAAATTGTGTTTCTTTACTATCTGTTCTAGCATAAAATCAGCGAAACTATATATATTTGTTTTCATATATTCATGTATAATTTTATTTTATTTTGTTTATATATATCTTGTGTAAATACAATCAAATTTATTTTGCTTAATTTTACTAACCTGGTCTGTTTGTCTGAACAGATTTAAATAGCAAATCTCAAATTCGATGTGCGGAACAATATTACAGCAATTCTCGATGACACTCACCCTAAAGCAGCAGGATTTCAGGACTGTATCAGATGGCTGCAAAGATCACCTATAGCATACGTCATTTCTCACTCCACTACTATCTATGATGTGCACATTCGAGATTTCTAGCGAACTGCTGAGTACAAGACTCAAGGAGATTCTGAGAGCATAGTTGCCATGGTTTTGGATAATCAAGTGATTATTACAGAAGAGATTATTTCGCGAGTTCTGAGATTAGAGGAAGACACCGGAGGTGATGCTGATTTGACCGATCAGGAAGTGTTTGATGCTTTCCTGTCAATGGGTTACGAAGGTCCTCCTTTCGGGACTAGAAAGGAAATCAAAAAATCCTTTCTGTCCAAGGAGAGGAGATATATTGCCCACGTTTTCATAATGTGCTTAGATCACCGAAAAGGTGGATCAGATGGGCTGAACTTGGACTGGGCTAAAGCTATGGTCATATGCTGTAGAGGGGAGAAGGCTAACATTGCAAATCTCATATTTAGTTGTATGGCTGAAAACATAATGGCTTTGAAGAAGGATAAATGGTTGCTTTATCCTAGATTTCTTCAAATGATCATAGACGATCAAGTTCCCAACATTCAAAGACATGGAGAAGTCAAGAGTCTTGTATCAATGAATACCCGGATCTTTGCAGATTGCTATGCTATAAGGCATGACTTTAGTGGAAGAATCACTCATCTGTGGGAAAACATGTACACTCCAGATCGATGGGCTTATATCAGAAAAGTGATAGAGTCTGAGGCCAAACGAACGTAGGAGACCAGACAAAGTCAATCTGAGGCAGTTAAAAAGAGAAAGAGGTATGCTAAAGAAAAAGACTACGTTTTCGAAGAGGAAGTGAATGAAATGGCGTCTGAGGCCAGAGCTGAAAAGGAAAAGAGATCCAAGAAAAATGCTGATACTGGAGAGCATGAGAGGAGAACGAAACAGAAACATCAAGCATTTACTGAACCTCAACGTTCTGATAGACAAGCCAGTCTGGATGAGGATGTAATCAGAAATCTCAACACGTCACTATCTAATGAGTTGAGTATGATAAAAACGAAGCTGATGAATCAGGAACTTAGAGAAAAACAAAAAGACGAGGTATTGGAAGGAATGTCCAAGATGCTGCTAGATCAACATAATCTAATTAAGAGATTATTGAAAGAAGTGAATGATCTGAAAGCTGCTACCGGCCTGCCCAATCAACTAACTCAAAATGAGTTAGATGATTTGACTAACACGTCTAAGTACTCATTTCTTAATGTGAGTACTTCATCAAAGGCAGGAGAAGGCATCTCGGGGGCAGCAGCTGAAGAAGCAGCAGGTTCTGGAAAAAGAAGCGAAGAACCCGAAGTAGAAGATATGCAAACAACTGATGATGTGTTTGAAGCTGGATTTGTAGACGTAGGATTCAATCTCGGTGATTTGACAGCAGGGGAGACGATAGGAAAAGAGGCTGGAACGTCAGAGCAGCCTATAGAGAAAGGTTTAGTTGATGAGGAGGAAGCAGATGAACAATTAGTTGATTATTATTCAGAACCAGAGTATTATGAAGTTGATGAAAGGCCTTTAACATATGTGATCCAGAAGGGTGATAAAGATACTGATGTTATCAAGATGGATAAGAGTGACTGGTTTGTGAAAGAGAAGGAACCTGAAGAGCTGACTCCCCTTTTTCAGAATATGGAAGGGTTGAGCAAGAAAGAGGCGGACAAGCGTATAATTAGCTGGAAGTATCACCCCGGCCTCAAAATGTTCATGATAAAGAGGAGAGGGGGAGGCATCACCTATTTGCACAAGAGGAAGGCATTTAAGACCTTGCCTAAATGGGACTTGAGGAGGTTAGCCTCGTTGCCCTTACTAGAAGCTGATCTAAGTGAACGAGCCAAGCTTCTAGAACGGGAAATTAAAAACGGATTGAATGACAACTTTGAGGCATTTGGTTACATGAAGGCGGAAAGAAGGAGATCCAAGAAGGATAAGGATTGGGTGACAGGAAAAGGAAAGATTGTTCTGAGTGTAAAGCCACCCAAACAGTACACAGAGTTAGATTAGTTGTCCCTTCACCCTCTCGTTTGCAAGAGTTCTAAAAATGGTTCTATGACAATCAAACAGGGGAAGCGCTGATTAGAGTTAAGGGTGGAATAGAGCATAGAATTTTGGACCCTATGGAACTGTTTGGATTCTCAGACGAAGATCTGATTGTCCTATGTGAGAACCACATTAAAGCAGGAGCGGGTGAAGAGACAAGGAAAGAAGCTAGCCTCTTTATGGTTGTAGCAAACAAGGTCAGAGGAGTGAGATCTGAGGTGAAGGAGCTTGTTGAAAAGGTAAGGGCCGAGGATGACTTGAACATGGATATCCAGAATCTGACAAGACAATTTGCAGAAGCTAGTGCCCATCCCGACGGAGCTGATAGAGCAGGAGGTGACCAAGGCAAATCAAGAGCTCAAGATCAATAACAGAAGTCTGCAGGAGCTGAACCAGATACATCCGGTACGGGTACGAGCGAAGCTGGAGCCGTATAGAGACATCAAGTCAAGCAGAGTCGGTGAGATCCAACCTAGGGGGAGTATTGAAGATCAGATAGGTTGGACTCACCATTAGAATAGTATTTGTTTATCTTTCATTGTAATACGATCTATGTTAGTTATCTTTTGTATGTTGTTTAGTTTTTATGCAACTATAGCTGCCTAGCGAATCTATGAGCGAAACTATAGTTTCGCTCACAGTCAACTAGATATTCACCCAGCGAAACTGTTAGTTTCTGCCGGGCGAAACTACAATTTCGCTTGTATATTTTCGCTCACAGCGAAACTATATGCGAAACTATATCAGCTATATATAGATTTCATTTTGCTCATTGTTAGCCATCCTTGCAAAAACCCTAATCGTGTATTACTGTTGCAAGAGGCTATTGTAAGCTTGTTCTTCCTGAATATATTGAGCTTATTTCATTTCATTGAGTTGTGTTCATTATTCAAACCTTATTTGAAACCTTTTTGGTGTTCTTTTGATCTTCATATTATAGTGTTTGTTGTGTGCGTTTGGTATTGAAAGATTCAAGCTTTCTTCTGCACTGAAAACCAATCAAATGGACCTACATCATACGATTGGAAACCTATGCGAATGAGCATCCAATCATGCAAATAGGCTCTCAATCGTGTGAATGAATACTAGGCGATTGGACATCATGCGGATGAGCACCTATGCGACTGGACTCTCAGTCATGCGATTGAGCACTAGGCGATTGAGCCTCCATGCGACTGGGTTTTCAGTCGTGCGATTAGACCTTAGTCGTGCGATTGGACCTTAGTCGTGCGATTGAGTCTCAGTCATCCCTCAGTCGGCCGATTGGCCCTTCAGTCGCCTAGCCCTAACTGGGCAGCGACTGAAGTTCATCCCGAACTGCAGCCGTGACATATGGCCTTCAAACCCTTCTCACGTCATTCTAAGCCCAAATCAATCCTTCTAAACCTTAGGGAATCATACTATGACATCATACAAGCACGTACAAGTCCAAAATCGCACTCTAAACACAATAGACACAATTATACCCAAATGGGTCAAACTCACACATTTCAAAAATGGGTTTATATGTGTTCCAGCCCCAAAATTGGTTGAAAACAAGTAAATGAGGGGTCCTAGAACTCACACAAACAAGAAGAAGATGAAGAACTTTGTTTGGACTAGTTAATCGACGAGTTTCAAGCCCTAATCACCACTTTTCTCTCTTTTTCTCTTCTTTCTCACATCTTTCTCTCTTCTTTCCTTTTTGACTGAGTTTTGCAAGTGTGGGGAGGGGAGATGGCTTCCCCCTCCCTTAAAGCTACACTCCAGTCGCCCAAACCCAGGCGTATGGGCACTCCAGTCGCCCGAACACCTTGCGACTGGACCTTCAGTTGCCTGAGCTCCATACGATTGGACCTCCAGTGGCATGATACTCCAAAAATCAAATTTTTGGGCGTTACATAAAGGTTCTGGCCCTTATTGGCTATTTGATCTTGATTAAGTTCCAACTATTTTAACAAATCTTGTGAAGATATTTCAAGATCAACAGGTAACACATGAACAGGAGATCCGGACCCAAGATTTGAGCTAAAAAGACCAAGATAGACTACATCTTTAGCTCCAGTGGTAACTAACCCTGCAAGTGAAGTTCCTATCAGCACAATAATGACAAATCATACTGATACATCTTAAGTGCCTGAAAATTCCAGCTTAGAGGTACAAAACATAGATGCTAGAACTTCAAATGTAGGAGGCAAGGTAGTGGTGATAAGGATCAAGAATTACCATCACTACAAACCTACCACAAATGGCCAACCTCAACTATAGAAACCAACCAGATTTCTCCATGCAGCTTCACAGGCAACACAATCAGGTTACTCTATTAAACTCTGGGAAAGATCCAAGTTTCTCAGAGGTTTATCGCTTTCTTTCACTCTCAAACTACTTCACCTCCCTTACCATTTATCTTCCATTTTATGAGGATCATCTTTTGGATTTTCGGAGGACCTGCCAAGAGGTCACCATGGACAGCGAGAAGGCACTGTCTGCCACAGTGCAGGGGAGGACATTGTTCATCACTCCAGCTTTCATTATCTCACACTTACAGCTGTATGATGAAGATGGTGAAGTCCTTTCCAAAATCTATTATAAATCATTCTTTTGAGCAAATGGGCTATGAAGGGGACTTCTTAGTTAGAACCTTCAAGAAAGGGAAGGTTTCCTTTCAATGGAAGTACCTCTTACATGTTTTTATTCATTGTTTGTCTAATAAACATAGAGGATGGGACCAAATTCTAGAGGATCTCTCCTTCATAGTTCATGGAATGGTTCATGGGATCAAGTTCAGGTATTGTCAATTAGTATATACTAATTTGCTTGCAAACATGGACTCCTTAGAGCATTACATGTTTCCTAGATATGTCCAGCACATTTTCAACTATGAACTGTGTAACACCCAAAATTTTAGTCAAAGTAAAAAGGAGAATAAAAGTATCTGGAATGAAGTAAAAAGGAGACAAAGTGGAAGGGGGTATTGTGTAAAATAATACAAAAGTACAAATTTTACTTTTAAGGGGCATGGTCGTCCATGCAACGCCCACATTCTACTCTTTTGTCAACTGAAAAAGGAGAAAAGAAGAACAGGAGTTTTCTCTCGGTTTCAAGAAGAAGAAGAAGTGGTTTTTGATCTAGGTAAGTAGTTTTATTGTGCTTTTGGTTCGGTTATGTGAGGTTTTCCACCTTAGAACTGATTTATATATGTTTTATGTGTTCGGGTTTTGTGTTCTTGGTTGTTTAGGTGTTTGAAATTCATGCACAAGTAAGTTTGGAGGAGTTTTACTTGTTTGCTACATCAGGTGAGTTCTAGCCCTCGAATTTTACATGTTTTAACTCTTTTTGGGGCCAAAAATGTATAAGAAACGTTTTTATAAATTATATATATGTATCCGTATGTGTTTAGGCTTGTATGATATTATTCTATGATTGTTTATGTGGTATTAAGCTTAGAATAGTTATAAGCAGCTTAGAACAGATTGACATGATGTGTGAGACTGAAAATAATTTAGAAACATGTTAAACAGGTTGGTCATGCGCCTAAATAAGGACCATGCTCCTAAAATTGACTTAGAAATGTTCTAGGTAGGGTCATGCGCCCAAATAGGGTTCATGCGCCCAAACAGTACCCCATGCGCATGGATTATGCCTTAGAAAATCTAAGTGTAAGTTCATGCGCCTGAACAATAGTTCATGCGCCTGAACTTTTGGCTGAAATGAAAAATTGTAGGTTGAAGCGCCCAAATAGTACCCATGCGCCCAAACGGCACATGCACCTAAGTGTAGAAATGGTTAAGTTTGGGCTCATGCACCCGTATAGTTATAATGCGCCCAAACAGGCCTCATTCGCCTGCATAGTCCTTATGCGCCTAACACTTGGTTTAATTTTTCTGAAATTTTGAGGAAAAACAGAGAGATTAGGGTTTGACCCTATCTTGACTTTAGGGTTTTAATTGTTATTATTATGCATAATTAATAGCTATTCTTATGTTCCATAATAATTATTATTGTGTGACTTTACGTGGTGTGTTTATGAACGTATACGTAAAGTATTATCATTAATAAAAGTGAAAGATTAACGATAAAGAAAAGTGAAACATAAATGAAAGAATGCAAGTCTTGCAAGAAAATTTATAGGAGGTGCACGACCATGTTGTCCTTAGCTCAACTATATGCGGTTTAGCTAACCTGAAGGATGCATGCAGGGTCAGTCATTGAGACTGACAGGGACCCTTGTAGCATACCCTAGGTGACTGAGTCAGCTTAATGCACAATGTTCGTGGTCTATTATAGACCACAGGCCCAGCATTAGCTTCGTGCACAATGTTCGGGGTATTGCACGTTGGTCCATCAGAAAGTGAAAGATAAATATAAAAGCATGAAATGAATGAATGCGTACAGCAATGAAAGAAAGAAAGAAAGAAAGTATTACCTTGATGTATAAATGATGTGTGCTCACGTACGATGGTAAAGAAAGTATTTTATTGAAAAGAATATTTTCATATATAAATTATATAAGGCATTTTAACACTTTTAAAACTAGAAGTCACTTAGCAACGTTGACTTTTATACATTTTCAGTTGACAGGTAAGCATTGCTGAGGATGGCACGAGGGAGAAGCTACTCGGCATGACAAGACTGACATTCATTTAGATTTTGATGTTATTATTGTTTTGTAATGCAGTTAAACAATTCTTTCTAAATGATGATCAACATTGTATTGCTTAACAACAGCAACTATAATTATAATGAATGGGCTTTTGTTAATGTAATTCCACTGCTTATTTTATCAAATGTATATTATTATGTATCTTTAGTGCTATGAATGACCAATGTGAGGTGTCCGGTAACAGGGCCTTCAGAGACCTCACAAATTGGTATCAGAGCCAAAGTTTAAGTGAATTGGGTAAATATTTTCAAAACCTAAACTTAAACTGAAAATGGGACGAATGGAGGGATGTCAACCCGAGTAGCTACGTGCCATCAAATATTTCATTTCTTAAAGTTAACTAGTATTATCTGTGTGTGCTAGTTGACTTACGTGTTCTTAGCAGATTTAGATACTGAAGTAGTCAGCATGGGAAATGCTTGGGGTGTGAAGAGTAAAGTAAGTGGCTAATCACAACTGGCCACTGTAATTAGGGACTTACTATACTTAAAATGAACTGAGCTATTCCTTGAATGATTGTGTTAGTGTTTAAATATTATAGCGTTAGAGGATGGCTGGATGAAAATATTCAAAGGCTTCTATGGGTAGAGGTCGTGGTGGACGTGGTGCTGAGCCACGTGTTACCAGGAGTGGTGCAAAGACTACCGAGACAGCTCACGAGACCCCTAAAGTTCATGGTCAGAGTGAGGAGAATGCGAATGCTAGTTTGAATGCCTCAGCTAGGGAGGCGATTGCTGATGAGGTGCATCAGGTCATGCAAACTGTCTTAACCGTCTGTGGTGACCAAAGTTATCAGGGCAGTGAGGAGTGAAGAGAGAAAGGAGAAGGAGGGTAAGAAAGGATCAATAGGGAAAGAGAAAAAAGAGGAGGAGGAACAACCTGAGTCTGATACAGTGTTGTCCAGTGATGAGGAGAATGCTTCTATGGGGGGTGACGGCTAAGGGGTGTAGTTATGGGGCATTCCAACGGTGTAAGCCCCCGACCTTTGATGGCAACGGTAATGCTGCTGCTACACACCGCTGGGTGAGGGAGATGGAAGCGCTACTGGAGATTAGTGAGTGTCATAAAGACTAGAAGGTGAAGTTCGCTACTCACTCTTTTATTGACTCAGCGTTGTGTCAGTGGGACAACATTGTCCAAGCTGAAGGTACAAGAGCCATCGGAAGATACGATGGAGAGATTGAAGAAATTGGTGATCGAGGAATTCTGTCCTCACCGCGAACTCACAAGATCAAGTGGGAGTTCCTACAGCTTGAGGCAGGAACCATGACCCACCAGCAATACACCACCAAGTTTAAAGAAATGGCGAGGCTGGTGCCGGATCAGGTGACACTAGTGTCGAGGAAGATCAAGAGGTACATCCAGGGATTACCGGATAACATTCGCATGCATTTGATCACTACTCAGCAGGTACCTTTCAATCGGTGGTAGACCTGGTAGGTAGGTTGTATGATGAGCGGGAGGAGACGGTGGTGGAGGTGAAGAAAATGAGTGGTGGTGATAGAACTGGAATGGGAAGTGGTTTTAGACGTGGTGGTTTCATTCCAAACAACAAAATGATGAAGGTGGATGATCGTAGGGCTTCGTCAAGTTCGAAGCTGAGGAAGTGCAGTAAATGTGGGAGGGAGCATACCGGTGAATGTAGGTTGGGATTAAACGTATGCATCAAGTGTGGCAAGCTTGGCCATATTGCTAGAGACAGTAGGGTGTCGAGGTGTTATAGCTGTGGCGAGGATGGCCACGTGAGTAAGGACTACAAGAAGCCAAGGGCGGAAATGTCTGGGAGAAGAAGAAGGCTGAAGAAGAGGAGCAGATGGCTAGTGCTAGAGCCTTCACGATGACCCGAGAGGAGGCCAGACTGGACACCGATGTCGTGTCAGGCATGTTTCTATTAAACCAAACTTGTGCCTCTGTATTATTTGATTCTGGTGCTAGTAGGAGTTTTATTTCTACTACTTCCTGTGATAAGTTGTCTACTAGTAGTAGTATTAGTGAGCCATTCGATGTAAAAACTGCTATTGGTAAGCCTACTAGAATTACTGATATGATAGGGGATTGTACCATAGAACTAGAAGGTCATAGGTTTTCTGCCAATTTACATGTGATGCCCCTAGACGGATTCGATGTAGTACTAGGGATGGATTGGCCAGCAACCTATGAAGCAAACATCGTGTGTCACAAGAAGATGATTCGATTAATTGCGCCCGACAGAAGTTCGGTGACGGTTCACGGAGATCGCGTTACTACGATTCCAAAGGTGATTTTGATTGCAGTGGCGGGGAAGTGCATGAGTCGTGGATGTATTGCCTATCTGGCCTACGTGAAAGATGTGGAGACGTCTGTATCACAACTATCCAACATACCGGTGGTGCGTGATTTCCCAGACGTGTTTCCAGAAGACTTACCAGGTGTGCCATCGGATCGTGAAATTGAGTTCCAGATGGATTTGATACCCGGTGCTCAACCCATTGCCAAAGCAGCGTATTGATTAGCTCCGACCGAGATGAAGGAACTAATGGATCAACTGCAGAAGTTTATGGATAAGAGGTTTATCCAACTGAGAAACTCTCCCTGGGGTACTCTAGTATTGTTTGTGAAGAAAAAGAAGGTAGTATGCGGATGTGCATTGACTACCGAGAGATGAATAAGTTGACTGTGAAGAATCGTATCCATTACCAAGGATTGATGACTTGTTTGATCAGCTGCAAGGTGCCAATTGGTTATCGAGGATTGATCTTCGATCTGGTTACCATCAGTTAAAGGTGAAGGAGTAAGATATCCCTAAGACAGCTTTTCATAAGCGTTATGGACACTACGAGTTCCTCGTAATGTCACTCGGTCAAACTAACGCGCCAGGGCTTTTATGGATTTAATGAATTGAGTGTGTCAGCCCATGTTAGATAAATCAGTGATTGTGTTTTTGATGATATCCTGATTTATTCAAAGAGCGAGTAAGAACATGCCTGCCATATACACGAAGTATTAGAGACACTTAGAAGAGAAAAGTTGTATGCTAAATTCTCTAAGTGTGCTTTTTGTTTGCGCGAGGTGCAATTTTTTGGTCACGTGGTGAAAGCTGAAGGGATTATGTAGACCCGGTGAAGGTTGAGGCGGTGATGCAGTGGAAATCTCCAAGACGCCATCTGAGATCCGTAGTTTCTTGGGTTTGGAGGGTTACTACAGGAGATTTATACAATACTTTTCAAAGATAGACTCATCTTTAACTGAATTGACTTGCAAGGATGTGAAATTTGTGTGGGGTCGAGAACAGGAGTTTGTTTTTGAGGAGTTAAAGACGGGATTGACTCAAGCTCTTATCTTGACATTTCCCGAAGGTAGTGAAGACTTGGTGGTATATTCAGATGCTTCTTATTCAGGATTAGGTTGCGTGTTAATGCAACGGGGAAGGGTAATAGCCTATGCATCCTGATAGTTGAAAACCCATGAAGTCAAGTACCCTACACATGATTTGGAGTTAGCGGCTATGGTTTCCGCATTGAAGATTTGGAGGCACTACTTATACGGGACGAAGTGCACCGTCTTCACGGATCACAGAGCTTGAAGTATTTCTTCAAGCAAAAGACTCTCAACATGAGACAGAGGAGATGGTTAGAGCTTATCAAGGATTATGCCTGTGAGATCCATTACCATCCGGTAAGGCCAATGTCGTGGCCGATGCCCTTAAACGAAGGAGAGACCCGAGCTGGTTTGGGTGAAATCTTATCAGTTGTTTATGACCGCTGAGTGATGACCCAAGTGAAAGGATTTCAAGAAGAGGCTTAAAAGAGGATCACCTAAATTCTGAAGAATGATGTCTAATTGCAGAATTGGGTGAAAACACTCTCGTTGTTAGGACTCAAATGAACGAATATGATCCCTAGTTATGGAGACCTACGAGGGCGGATCATGGATGAGGCTCATAAAACTCGATACTCCATTCATCCTGGTGCCACCAAGATGTATCAAGACATGAAGAAAGAATATTGGTGGCCGGGTATGAAGCGCGATGTAGCAGAATATGTGAGTAAATGCCTTACTTGTTTGCAAGTGAAGGCAGAACATCAGAAGCCATACGGGAAGGTCTAACCGTTGGATATACCCAAGTGGAAGTGGGAGCACATCACCATGGAATTCATCACTAAGCTACCTCGTATGGCGAGGGGTGCGATAACCGTTTGGATGATTGTCGATCATCAGACAAAGAGCGCTCACTTCATACCGATCCACGAGACGTATTCATCCGAGAGACTGGCGGAACTATTCATCAAAGAGATTGTGGCTCGTCATGGTGTGCCGTGTCTATCGTGTCGGAACGTGAAACCCGGTTCACATCAAAGTTTTGGAAGAGATTCCATGATGCGATAGGGATGAGGCTATACATTAGACGGCTTACCATCCTCGAACAGATGGTTAGTCTGAGAGGACAATCCGACACTTAGGATATGCTTCGAGCATGCGTGATGAATTTTGGAGGAAGTTGGGACGATCACTTACCGTTAGCAGAATTCTAGTATATAACAGTTATCATGCGGCATTGGCATCCACCTTACGAGATGCTATAGTAGAAAGTGTAGAACACCCGTACGTTGGGGTGATATTGGACAAAAGAGTTGGGAGCCTTGAGGTGATCGAGGCTACCACTAAGAAGCTAGAAAAGATCAAGGCCCTCATGAAAGCGGCGAAGGTAGACAAAAGTCATACGCTGACAAGAGGCGTAGACGATGGAATTCAAGGTAGGCGACCGAGTTATGTTGAAGGTCTCACCTTGGAAAGGGATTATTCGGTTTAGGAAACGAGGTAAGCTAAGCCCGATATATATAAGCCTTTCTGAATCTTCGCACGAGTAGAGAGTTGCCTATCGATTAGAATTGCCTGATGAGTTAAGTGGAAATCATCCTACATTCCATGTATCTCATCTGAGGAAGTGTTTAGCTGATGAAGATATAATTGTACCACTGGATGAAATCGAAGTGGATGAACGACTTATTTATGTAGAGCAACCAGTGACAATCATTGATTGGAAGGAGAAGAGATTGAGAATAAAGTAGTTCCATTGGTGCGAATACAGTGGAAACACAGAAAGGTTCGGAGTCTACGTGGGAGACTGAAGAAGAGATGAGACAACATTAACCATAACTATTTGAAGAATGAGGGTTTTGGGACGAAACCTCTTTAAGGGTGGTAGACTTGTAACACCAGAAATTTTAGTCATAGTAAAAAGGAGAATAAAAGTATCTGGAAGGAAATAAAAGAGGCAAAGTGGAAGGATTATTGTGTAAAATCATACAAAAGTACAAATTTTACTTTTAAGGGGCATGGCCGCCCATGCCATGCCCACATTATGATCTTTTTGTTGACTGAAAAGGAAAAGAAGAACATGAGTTTTCTCTCAGTTTCAAGAAGAAGAAGAAGTGGTTTTCGATCTAGGTAAGTAGTTTTATAGTGTTTTTGGTTCGGTTTGTGAGGTTTTCCACCTTAGAACCGATTTATATATGTTTTATGTGTTCGGTTTGTGTGCTCTTGTTTGTTTAGGTGTTGAATTCGTGTACAAGCAGTTTGGAAGAGTTTTACTTGTTTGCTACATCAGGTGAGTTCTAGCCCGCCCGCGCTTTTACATGTTTTAACAACGCTTTTTGAGGCCGAAATGTAGTATAAACGTTTTTTATAAATTATATATATGTATTCGTATGTATTTAGGCTTGTATGATGTTATTCTATGATTGTTTATGTGGTGATTAAGCTTAAATAGTTATAACAAGCTTAGAACAGATTGACATGATGTACGTAAAGTATTATCATTAATAAAAGTGAAAGATTAATGATAAAGAAAAGTGGAACATAAATGAAAGAATGCAAGTCTTGCAAGCAAATTATAGGAGGTGCACGACCATATGTCATTAGCTCAACTGTATGCAGTTAGCTAACCCAAGGAGCATGCGGGGTCAGTCATTGAGACTGACAGGGACCCTTGTAGCATACCCTGGTGACTGGGTCAGCTTAGTGCAAAATGTTCAGGTCATTTATAGACCACAGGCCCATCAGCTTATTGACATGGTCCATAAGAAAGTTAAGATAAAGATAAAAGTATGAAATGAACAAATGCGTACAGCAATGAAAGAAAGAAAGAAGAAAGTATTACCTTGGTGTAAATGATGCGTGCTCACGTACGAAGGTAAATAAGTATTTTATTGAAAAGAGTATTTTCATATAAATTTATAAGGCATTTTAACAATTTTAAAACTAGAACTCACTCAACAACGCTGAATTTTATATATTTCAGTTGCAGGTAAGCATTGCTGAGGATACACGAGGGAGAAGCTACTCGGCATGACAAGACTGACATCCATTCATATCTGATGTTATTGTTGTTTTGTAATGCAATTAAACAATTCTTTTGTACTGATGATAATATTGTATTGCTTAACAACGTAACTAATTATAATGAATGGCTTTTATTATTAATTCCGCTGCTTATTTTATGAAATGTATATATTATTATCTTTAGTGCTATGAATGACCAACTTGAGGTCTCCGGAATGGGCCTTACAAACTGGGCTCACAGTTGAGGGGAAATGTAATATTCTTAAATAGGATAGATGAAGCCCGACATCTCTAAAATCATGAGAAAGCCTACTTTGGGCTTCTCAGGGTAGAGCACCCTGGTCGCAAAATGTTAGAGCTCATTGTTTAAGGTGAAAACCTAGCAGCACCACTAGTGTTGACCCACACCTTCCACTTTAACAACACCCACACAGCTATAAACAACCCTCACTACCAAAGAAGATCCAAATGAACCCCCGTATAGGTTATTCAACCTGTGCAGGCCCCATATCACCACTCATACAGGAGGAAGTGGACACTGGAACTCCCACTTCTCCTGAGGAGCAAACACTCCCATCTCACTAAGAATCAGCCATGAGGTCCTCATGCTCAGGTTGATGACTCATGACCCACAAGCCTTAAGCCCTCACTCATAGTCTTAACACTCTAGTGAATGACCTTTAGAGGAAAGTTCCATCCCCAACCTTTAGACTAAATCAACCTATGCCCAGCCATTCTATGATAATGAAGATATAGCACTCATGATTATCATGAGCCTCTCTTCTCCTTCCCTGCTCAAAGAGAGATGAGTATTATGTGTCCCCTATATCTATCCCACATCATCCCCCCCAACTGAGGTGGATCTCTTGAACCTGTTAAGGAGATCCATAGGAAGAGGCTCTCACTTCTAAAAGTGATTACATCATTAAGACCTCAACCATGGCACCCAGCCTATCACACCCAACCTTGAGGCGGAAACGTCGATGTGTGTAGAGTTAAGATCGTTCATACCACATAACGCTATTTATTAAGTCCAAATATATTATCATAGATTCATTATAACATTACAAGCAAAAGTTCAACACAGATGACATCATGTATAAATGCTCTAAATAACAGTTCATCATTTTGTCTCTAAGTCCAATCCTAGATGTGATAAGCTTCAAGTGTATGAAAGTCATACTTGAGTAATTCCTGAAACATGTTAAAAGTAAAGGGTCAACAATAAGTTGGTGAGCTTTCCATAGTTTCAATACATAGATATAAAGATGGCAATTCATGTTGTAAGTTAGAGAACAAGTAACTACGGATTTAAGACAGAATGCACAATCAAACCTCGACAATGTTTTACAAGTCTCAACGTTTACAAGTATATACGATTAGCTAAGTGTACTTGGATACCAAGCAGGCTTGTCTGGCCATAGATCTATGACTTCGCTCGGCTAGCATAGTTAATGATTGTACTATATTCGACATTACATGGTAGTCACAAGTTCAACTACCCAACATACAAGTAAATTGCAATAGGTTTACAAGAATCAACATGTTTACAAGTGCAAAGATTATAATGTAACATGTTTCACCCAAAAGTTTGAAAATATAAAAGGGGTATAGAAATACTCACATGGATATAAGCATTACAAGATGATATAAAAGATCAAAAGATAATCGAAGTATTCCTTTACAAGGCCCCTAAACATATATTACGAGTTTAAGGTTGATATAAGATTAACGTTCAAATAAGATTAGGGTTTTGATAGATTATGGAGTTTTTTTTAATAAGTAATAAGTTTATAAGTAATTATTTAAGTTTTGATTCAATTAAAAGAACTATACATTTAAATATTTTAGAAATGACTTTAAGTGTAAATAATGATAAGTTTAATAAGTAAATACATCTTTATAATATTTAAAAATAATTAGAATAACTTATTGATTAATAACAAATTATTATTCTAAACCATTAATCGAAGTATATTTTATAAGGATTATTATTTTAAACATTTGTGAAATTATAAAATATTAATTTCTACATTATCATGATAAGGCTTTAGTTAATATATGTCCATTAATATTATAAGATTATTGTTTCAAGTCAAATAACTATTTAATTATTAAAAAACCATTTATTATAAAGTTAAATAACATAAAAATAATAATTATGCTTTTAGAAAGTAACATTTGGACCAAAAATTTATATTATTATTTAACATTTAAACTAAACAAGAAGTTATCTAAAGTATTATTGAAAATATAATGTTTTAATATTATAAATAATATTTAAATCTATTTGTAAGATAACAAACAAATATATTACACATCCAAACTATTTAAAATATTGAAAATTTATTAAATAAATTATAGAAAAAAAAGATATGTGTCTTAAAAGTTTAATAAGTTTGTAAATATATTAGTATACATTTGTAATTAAATAAAACATCAAGGTTTTACAAATAATTTTACAGAAAATAATTATTTAATTTCTAAAATAGAAAATTATAAAACTGATTTTTATAATTTTTTAAGATTTTTTTTATAATTTTTAAAGCTGAAAAACCTTTTAAAAAATTAATGGCGGTCCCGGGTTCAAACCCGGGACCTCAAGTCCAACTGCAAGTGGGGAACAAGTGAACAAGGCCGTGGCTGCGGCATTTGCTGGTTCCCTTTACTTTTAAACATAAGAACAAAGAGAAATTCCAATTCCCAATCAAAACCCTAGGAACCGATTAATCCAAAATTGAACCTCGATTTGATGGTGTTAATGAATCCAACCATAGGGCTTCGACTGCCTGCAAAAACGAGTACATAGATGTTAAAACTTACATGATTGAGTTCGATTTGAAGATCTCAAGTGCAAGAACGAGTCGCGACGAGGTGAGTGTTGATTCATGGTGCAAACGTTGTTCGTAATCAAATAACTTTTCAGGAAGCTTCGAATGGTGATCTAGATGCAAAACCCTCTATCAATCGATGGTTAGAAGGCTCGGGAGTGTCAACGAATAGATAACAGTTCGCGATTATGGTGAGATTGTTTTCAATGTTGGGAGTGTTTTAGGTGAAATTGGAAGTAATGATAAGTTAAGAAATGGTTAACCGATTGTTTATGACCATTATTATTATTAATACATTTGTACGTTGATCGGTTAACAATCGATTGAGCTTTCGGTTTCAAGAGTTTCAGTGGCAACAAGAACATTTCAAGTCGTGTTAACAACGGTTACAAGTTCGATCATGCTCTACACATGATTTGAAACGGTTGGTGCATAAATTCGAGTTTAGGTGCTTGCGTTGCCCATGCAAACGGCTGTGTCCGAGCGATTTGAATCTCGCGGAGTCCCGAGTGAGTTTGATTCATGCAAACGTTGTTCGTAATCAAATTAACTTTTCAGAAGCTTCGAATGGTGATCTAGATGCAAAACCCTCTATCAATCGATGGTTAGAAGGCTCGGGATGTGATCAACGAATAGATAACAGTTCGCGATTATGGTGAAGATTGTTTTCAATGTTTGGGAGTGTTTTAGGTGAAATTGGAAGTAATGATAAGTTAAGAAATGGTTAACCGATTGTTTATGACCAATTAATTATATTATTAATACAATTTGTACGTTGATCGGTTAACAATCGATTGAGCTTTCGGTTTCAAGAGTTTCAGTGGCAACAAGAACATTTCAAGTCGTGTTAACAACGGTTACAAGTTCGATTCATGCTCTACACATGATTTGAAACGGTTTGGTGCATAAATTTCGAGTTTTAAGGTGGTTTTAAGGCTTGCCGGCGCCGCGGCCGGAGCTTGGCCGGCGGTGGTCGGATAACCGGGTTTAGAAAGGAGGGTTTGGGTAATTTACTGTTTTAGTCCCTGAGGTCTTAGATTTGTTTTAATTCTTTCCCAAACTTAGGTTTAAAACTTAAGTTAAATTACAGATTGGTCCCTGAAGTTTAAAAAAAGTTATTATTTTATGTAAAATACTTATTAACTACAAATTTAAACTTTTAAAACTTAAATTATCATTATTATTAATATTATGATCATTAACATTATTATTATTAATATTATTATTATAATATTATTATTATTATTGTTATTATTATTATTATTATTATTGTTATAATGATAATAATAATTTTTTTAGTTTATTAGCACCTTATGTTTTATAATATTAAATAAATATTATAACACTTATAATGTTATTATTATTCATTATTAAATTAATTTGTTAACTAAGAAATTAATTATCACGCATAACAAGTCCTCAAAGTTTCAAAATAGCATAAAAGGTCCTTATAAAACTTAACAAAGTTAACTTTTAATTTAACGAAAAATATGAGATGTCACACAGCCCATTGACACTTCAACTAAAGCTGTCAGTGAGCAAGGGAAAATTAGCAGCCAAGAACAACAAGCTAGTGATGAGGAAGAAGACTTAGGTCCAATTATCTCATCCCCCAGTGATTCTTCTACTGAAGATGAGAGGAATCATAGACTAAAGGTGTAAAAACGGTCTAAAAGATGTACTTATTTAGTCTCCAAGGTTAGTCACTTGGAATCTCAAGTGACTACGTTAAAAAGAAGGGTCAATGATCAATAACTTTACATTTTTTATCTCAAGGAACAACTAGTTAGGAGACCCTTCAGAAGGATTCAACCAGGAACATAAGAACCTGAGGATGTAATTTACTTAACCTCCATCTCACCTATGCAAGTGGGTGATGCTACCAAAAAGGGGGAGGAAGTTACAATCATAAACCTAGGAGTCCTTCTCAGAGTATGGATATTGAGAACTCACCAACCTCACTAGCAATTGTCCAAACTCAGCAACCTCCTCAAATTCACATTAATGTAGACTCACTTATCTGGAGTTTATTTGGGGAGGGTATACTTAGTGCAATGTCAAACCCATCTTTTGGCGTTGCAAATGAAATACATAGGGTGGAGGTATGATGCTGAAAAAAGAGCCCACATACTACATAGAGTTCAAGGACAGCAAGAGGTCTTAAATTTTCAGATCTTGAACTACTATGACAGCCTTTTTCTAGTCAATATGCCACTTGCCAACCCAAGTCAAAACAGGCAAGCTGACATACTTGCTGAGAGAATTCAAGACAGGATCATGGAAGAATTCAGACATAGAAGAAGACAATTGTAAGCAGGCAATGTCATTGGTCAACTGGATGTTAAGGTGGACTCTAAGATTAGCTTCGAAGGGGAATCCATGACTGAAGGCCCAGTGACTGAACCTGTGAGCATTGTTATAGAGTCAAGCACTTCAATAACATTCTGTACCCTCAGTGAGGCACCAGTTGGTGAAGGTGTTTCAAAACCTCTCTCTGGCCAGAGCCTCACTGCCGAATCAGGCAATAAAGGCCAAAGCTCTCTCCACCCTAAGTCACCAAGGCCTGTGAGTGACAAAGGGAAAAGGCAATGGACTCCAGTGCAGATTTCCTTTTCCCTAGGCCAAACACTAAAAATGATCAAGTTGAGGGCTGCCAGATTGAACTATTTGGGAGCCAAAAACTACAACATTGATGAATTCTGTTGGTCCATCAATGATTGAAAAATAGTGTTAATAATGAGAAACACAATTAAACACCACTAAAATGAGTATCTAAACAATAATCTATAGAAAGAGTTTCAAGATATACTCATTTTTAACCAAACTTGAATCAAAACACAAAGAATAAGGCTCAATGATAATGTAAATGATTATTCCAGCCAACATACCCACTAAGAACAGTAATGCAAAATGAATATTCTCTGATTAGAATTGTGCAAAACTTACTATAAAAGATTACAATGATGAGAGGAAGGGGACGCTAAGGTGAGAGAGTTCAATTGGTTCGTCGGGCTTCGTGGAAGCTGCAATTAGGACATCCCCTAGGCCAAACACTAAAAATGATCAAGTTGAGGGCTGCCAGATTGAACTATTTGGGAGCCAAAAACTACAACTTTGATGAATTCTGTTGGTCCATCAATGATCGAAAAATAGTGCTAATAATGAGAAACACAATTAAACACCACTAAAATGAGTATCTAAACAATAATCTATAGAAAGAGTTTCAAGATATACTCATTTTTAACCAAACTTGAATCAAAACACAAAGAACAAGGCTCAATGATAATGTAAATGATTATTCCAGCCAACATACCCACTAAGAACAGTAATGCAAAATGAATATTCTCTGATTAGAATTGTGCAAAACTTACTATAAAAGATTACAATGATTCATATATATAGCGGAGCTAGTTTCGCTGACAGTTTCGCTGGGTAGCGAAACTGTCCTGACCTGATGCTTAGATTCACTCGGCAGCGAAACACAAGTTTCACCAGGTGACCTAAGTCAGCTGACTACAAGCGAAACTATAGTTTCGCTCATAGTTTTGCTGGGTCAGTGCGAACTACTACAAAACATAAACTAACTACCATTTACATATACAACATAAACTAACATAGATCCTATTACAAACAAAGCAAAATAAACTAACTACAAAGGTGAGTTCAACATATACTTGATCTTCAATACTCCCCCTAGGTTGGACCTCACCGGCTTCAGCTTGATTTCCTCTTGTGCTCCAGCCTGGTCTTCGACTTGCCCTTCATCTTCCTTGGCGTTCTTAGTTGCTTCCTATTCAGCTCCAACCTCTTTTACAACATCATCTTTAACTCTATTAGCCTGTTTTTCAACAGTGCCAGCTTTCTCCGATATGTCTTGTTCAGTTCTAGCTACCCTTTCTTTTCATCATGTGCACTAGCTTGAAGTAATTGCTTTGTTAGATCCTGCACGTCCATCCTTGTTTCATCAGCTTGAATAACTTTCTTGGTTAGCTCCATGACTTCAACTCTCACTCCCCGAGCTTTGTTAGCAACCCTCATAAATAGACTGGCTTCAGTTCTAGTTTTAGCTACAGCTCCCGCCTTTATGTGATTTTCACATTATATCCTCAAATCTTCATCTCCAAATAGAAAAACTTCCATTGGATCAAACAATCTGATCTCTTGTTCATCTTTTAATCTAATCACAGCTTCCCCAGTATTATTGTCATAAAACCACTTGACAAAATCTTGTAGCATCAGGGGAAGTGGATTGGGAACTCAAACTCTATTTACTGTTTTGGCAGGCTTTAATTTCAATACAATCTTGCCCTTGCCAGTCGCCCAATCCAAGTCTTTCTTTGACCTCCTTCTCTCAGGCTTCATATATCCAAAGGCTTCAAAGTTGTCATTTAGTCCCTTCTTAATTTCTTTTTCAAGCATCATAGCTCTCTCACTCGTATCTGCATCAATAAGAGGAATCTCATCCAACCTCCTTAGGTACCACCTAGGCAAGGTCTTAAAAGCCTTCCTCTTGTTTAGGTAGTAGATCTTTCCTCCTCGTCTCGTGATCATAAATAATTTGAGGTCAGCATTGTACTTCCAGCTTATTATCTTTTGTCTGCATCCTTCTTGCTCAGTTCTTTAATATTTTAGAACAAAAGAGTTATCTCTTCTGGCTCCTTTTCCTTTTCAAACCAATATTCTTGGGCAATCTCTATTACATCTTCTTCAGTAGACACTCTCTAAGCCACATATGTCACTTGCCTCTCATCAACTTCATAGTATTCTTGCTTAGAGCTGTAATCAACAAGCTGTTCATAAACCTCTTCCTCTTCATCAACTAGCCTCATGTCAGGCTCTTTTCCTTTGTCTTTATCCCTCTTTTCTACACGCACCTCCTCTCCAGACAAATCCTTCTCTATATCAAACCTCAAATTGAATTCAGCCTCAGGAACTTCAATTCCTCCTACATTCACTTCCTTCTCAACACCACTAGTTCCAGCACCTTCTCCCACATCACCAGCACCTTCACCACATCACCTGCACCAGCTCCACTTGTATCAACATCAAATCTTGTATCTGCAGCTCCACTTGGGCCCTCTCCTGCCATTGCTGATCCTCTAATGTTAAGGAATTCTTACCTTGAGGTATCAGTAAGATCATTCAGCTCAGCTTTGGTTCTTTGATTTGGTAGGCCGGCCACTTCTTTCAGTTCATTCATCTCTTTAAATAATGTCTTTATAAGATCCTGTTGATCTAACACCATCTTCTTCAAACCTTCAATGACCAAATCCTTTGTCTTCTCCCTGATCTCTTGATTTACTAACTTTGTCTTGATCATACTCAGCTTATTTGCCACCGATGCACTAACATTTCTGATTACATCCTGATCCAACTCAGGTCTAGCATCTTTTCTACCAGGTTGTTCTGAGAAGGTCTGTTGCTTGTGCTTTGTTCTCCTTTCAGATACATTGGCTGGTTCACTCTCTTCAGCCCTTCTTTTACTCCTCCTTTTCTTCTTCACTATTACCTCCTCAGCCATCTCGTCAATTTCTTCCTCAAAGTCATACTCTTTTTCTATCGCATATCTTATTCTTTTATTGATTGCTTCTTCTTGCTTTTTTCTGTTTTCCTCAGCATTTTTGTATTCAGTCTCAATCAATCTTCTAATGTAATTCCACCTCTCTATTGGATACATGTTCTCCCACAAATAAGTTATCTTTCCAATGAAATCATGTCTAACTGCTGAACAGTCGACAAATATCCTTGTATTCATTTGTGCCAGTCTTTTGATTTCTCTGTGTCTTGGAACATTTGGAATTAGATCATTTATCAACATTTGGACAAACCTAGGGTATAGCAACAATTTGTCTTTCTTCAGGGCCATTATGTTCTCAGTCATACAATCAAATATCAGTTTTGCAATGTTCGCCTTTTGACCTTTGCATAAAATGATCATGGCCCTGGCCCAACGTATATTCAGCTCATCTGATACTCCTTTACTATGATCCAGACACATAATAAAGACATGGGCAATATATCTCCATTCCTTTGATATAAGGGATTTCTTGATTTCCTTCTTGGATCCAAAGGATGGCCCTTCATACCCTATACTCCTGAATGCCTCTAGAACTTGGGCATCAGACAACACCACCTCTGGCCCACAGTCATCTTCCAATCATAGTACTCTGGCTATAGTTTCCACTGTGATAACAATTTTATGACCTTTAATTCTGGCAACTATACGGTTTGGCACGGATCCAATGTCATACTCTGCAGATCTCCATAAATCTCTCACATGTAGATCATAGATGGCAGGCATATGTGAGATGGCATAGCATATGGGAGATTGCCTTAGGCATCTAATGCAGTCTCTAAAAGCCTACTGCTTTTGGATTCCCGTCATCCAGTAGAGCAATGATGTTGAACTTGTCATCGAACTTCAAGTTAGCCATATTAACTGAAATGGAAACAGTAGTAGGTTAGTTATTAATATATATACATAAATACACAAATGAGACTATAAAAAATAACAAAAAATTTTATGTTTTGGCTAGTTTCGCTGCGGCGAAACTATAATTTCGCTGGGCGAAATAGTTAGTTTCGCTACGCCAAACCATAAATTCCCTGATACTTAGGCATAGATTCGCTGAGTCTTAGGCATAGATTCGCTGAGTCTTAGGCATTGAGTTATGTGTTTTAGATATTAATTAGTTTCACTGACAACTATTTTTGTAATTTCGCCTAAGGAAAACTGTATTTCGCTAATAGTTTCGCTTAAGTTTAGACAAAAATTTTATGCCGAGCGAATCTATAGTTTCACTGAAATCTTTCTAGCGAATTTGTCAAATGTGCTTGGATAGCACAACGTTACAGTTTTGCTCGAAACATTGAACTTTCGTTCAGATTCGCTGTTCTAGCTTGCAATTTCATTAAACGAAACTGCAACCTTTTAAACTCAACGAATCAATTTCAGGCAATCATTTAGCCAAAATAAAACCGATTAAAGTTAGGAATAATGGTCTCCTAACTAACCTAAATAATAAACGTCAGTTTATTTCAACAAAAATAAACAATGCAGGATTTGCATAAAATCGCCGAGAGAAACTAGGGCTTTGGTATTTTCGCTCTTGTGAGAAACATTTCTCACACTATGCGATATATACCTCATTGGTTCGCTGAAAGCGAAACTATAATTTCACCACCCGTTTAGTTGAGTGGCACACAGTTGAGCGTGACTGTTGGGGTATCTATAGTTTCACTGAGCGAATCTCCCGGCGAAATTATAATTTTGCCCGTAGTTTCGTTTTTTTATTAATTTTTTAGTATAAGTTTTATGTTTATACAAACATTTGTTAGAAATAACTTCCTCATTCCATAATTCCCACTTATAGAAAAACAAACTACTAAACTAATTTAAACAGAAAAATAATATGAATAAATAAAATAAAATGAAATATAATAAAATAAAATTAAATTAAATTAAAGCATATAAATGCATCTTTTTCTCGAAGTATTCTAGAAATCAAGGCTTGACGAGATTGCTGATATGCTTTTCCACTTAAACCCATGCCTTATTCTTTTTAACGCGTAATCTGCAGCTGTCCTTATCATGTTTTGAGTATATTTTAAGAAACTCCAGTAACTTGCTCCTCACAGACATTTGACAAAGAACTCATCTCAACATCAAGGTTTATTAAGTGTAATCATTGATTTTGTTTGAATAGTTCTGAGTTGACCCTGATGCATGCATATGATAGCATGCTCATTGATGAGACACTTTACAATACAAACTCTATAACTGATGATGACAGCTCCAGGTCTGTACTCATGTATAATATAGGATATGTTCATCTTATTCCAAAATATGAGAGCTTCAGATCAATGCTTACGCATAGCAGAGAAGATCATCTGAATGTGTTGATTAGAGCTTCAAGTCAATGCTTTTGCATAACAGAGAAGATCATCACTCCAGGTCAATGCTTACGCATAGCAGAGGAGATAAACAGGAATTTTATTTTTCTATTTGAGCTAAGGGATGGGGAAGATCTTAATAACCTAGACCTAACACAGACTAAGGACAGGCTCAAGACAGAAATCAACCACTCTCAACCAAGTTTTTGACGAGACTTGTATCTTTGTGAATGCCAAGATGTCATGAGAATGATCCTTATCACCGAGTTCTTGATCTTTAGTTTAGCAGTGCAATCATTGTTTACTTCATTTTCAGGCTGAGTCTACCATGCATATCCCAACATAAGCTGTTGACCTCTTCCTAACTACTTTTTTTGGGTTCCTCACAAGACAAAACTGAAAAACTTTATTTCAAAAGTGTATTCTCCCCTAAATTTCTATTTAACTGCTATGAAACAAAAAATGAAATTTCTCTTTTTTTATTTTTGTTTTCATATATATTTGTAGACTAAAATAAAAAATAAGAAGAAATATGGGATATCGGAAGTTATTTGACAAATGTAAAATATAGAACAGGTTATTTATAACTAACTGTACATTTTATTAGGAAAATAGTTTTTCAGAAAGATATTAGACCCAACATAGAGATCAGTTCATAAAAACAAGGTTTATCAAATGTTTTTGTGAAAAGATTTGCTCTTTGACTTTTTGTGTCGATTGAAATAATATCTATAAACCCCTTTTCTTGAGCATCTCGGATTGCATGAACCCTTGTTTCAATATGCTTGGTTCGAGTGTGATGAATTGGATTTTTGGCAATACCAATAGCAGCTTCATTATCACAGAAGAGTAGTGTGTGAAGAAAATTGATGCCATAGTCCATCATCTGATGTTGGATCCAAAGCACTTGGCAGCAGCAGCTAGAGGCAGCAACAGCTAGAGGCAGCAACATATGCAGCTTCACCTGTAGATAAACATACAGTTGTCTGCTTTTTGCTTTGCCATGAAACAAGACAATCCCCTAGATACTGGCATCCACCAGTGACTGATTTCTTATTCATCTTGCAACCTCAGTGATCACTATCAGAATAGGCATGCAAATCAAAGTTTCCTCCTTTAGGATACCAAAGGCCCAAGCGGGAGGACCCTTTGAGATATCAAAAGATACGTTTAACAGCCTTTTCATGAGATTCTTTTGGATTTGCTTGATAACGCGCATAGTAGCACCGACAAATGCAATATCCGGATGACTCGCAGAGATACATGAGGGACCCAATCATAGAACGATAACGATGAGTATCTACGGGTTTCCCATTATCATCCGGAGTTAAGCACGTTTGAGCAGTAAATAGATTGAGTTCTGGAGAAGCATCATCCATCTTGAATTTCTTGAGAATCTCCAGAACATACTTTTCTTAATGAATCAGAATGCTATCAGGCTTTTGTTCAACCTGCAATCCCAAGAAAAAGCATAACTCCCCCCATCATGCTCATTTCAAAGTGATCCTTCATCACTTATTCCAACTCTCTACATAGTTTCTCTTTTGTTGACCCGAAAATGATGTCATTAACGTACACTTGAACAATCAACATTTCACCATTAACTTTTTTCTTGAATAGTGTCATATCTATACTTCCACGAGAGAAGCCTTTGCTAAGCAGATATTTTGTCAAGGTTTCATACTAGATATGAGGTGCTTGATGTAATCCATATAAAGATTTATCAAGCTTATACAATTTATCTGGGAAATCTAGATCCTCGAAACCTGGAGGCTGATAGACATATAGCTCCTCATTAATGTTCCCATATAGAAATGCACACTTTACATCCATTTGAATGAACTTAAAGTTCTTATGAGCTGCGTGAGCAAGAAAGATTCTGATAGCTTCAATGCAAGCAATCGGAGCAAACACTTTAGTGTAGTCAATTCCCTCCTCTTGAGCAAATCCCTGAACAACCAGCCTAGATCTGTTGCTGATTACAATTCCTCGATCATCTGGTTTGTTCCGCGTAGACCCATTTAGTACCGATAGGAAACTTATTTGGAGGCAGACCGACTAGCTGCCAAACCTTGAGTTTCCAGAATTGCTGAAGCTCCATTTGCATAGATTCAACATAACTTGGGTCCTGAAGTGCTACTGTGACATTCTTGGGTACAATTTGAGATAAGAAACATGCATAGAGACATTCATTTATCAATCTAGATTGACTTCATGTCCTAACACCATCAGTAATGGAACCAATGATGTAATCGTGTGGGTGGTCTTTTAGGGTTTTAAAATTGGTGTTAAAGGTTAACGGGTTTGAATGAGATGATGATTTAGTTTGGGATGATTGCGAAAGGGAAGATGGTTGTGATTGAGGAGTCGGTTGTGTAGGATTCTATGTGCCCAAGACACTTAGAATATTGATGTGGTTAGTACGTTATGATCCAAGTCGGGTTATACCCAATAACAAGCTTAGCAAACACCAATTAATATTTAATTGATGATATGATCATGCAATTAAATATTTACACCAATTTAGAAAATGGGTTTTCTAAATAAATTGCATATGAGATGGAACAACTTATTAGGATATGTTGTTAAATGATATTATTTGTAATGTTATTTAAGTAAGTTGGATAACATCACAAATTAATAAAAAGGGAGTGTATAAACAATACAATTAAAAAGTTAATTGTATTTTCTAAGGACAAAGACTAGTTAACTTATTAATGTGTGATATTTTAGGAGGGAAGCCATTTTCAAATGGGTTTGGCCGTCCCCCTCAAGCCATTCATTGGACCAAAATTTTGCCTTGAAAAACAACACATTAACTAGTCTTGTCCTCTCTCTCTCACACATACATCTCATTCTTGCATGCAAGAACCAAAAATCACTCTCATCTCTCTCTCTTGTTACGAACAAGGCAGCAGCATTTGAGGCTCTTGGAGGACGATTTTGTGGTTACTTTGGTGGTGTTCTTCCTAACAAGAAGGTGTCTTGCAAGGAGCTTGGGGGTAAACACACTTGAGGGCTTCTTCTTTGGAGTCTTGGCCAAGATTTGAGTAACCAAACCCTTCTTTGTTGGTCGATTTTGCTGCTGGAAGAAGGTATATATCACAGCTCATTGAAGCTGTGATTTTATGTACATTAGTGTATGTTCATAGCTTGTCCATTCATATATTTAAGATCCTTATGTTTGGGTTTGTTTTTCACCTAAAATGGTCACCTAAGAACATGAAATTTCAGCTTTAAAAATCGTTTTTAAAAGCATTATATCCGCTGCGTTTTTAGAATGTTTAAAGGTTAAACATGGATTTTATGTTCTTTCAAACCCTACAATGGCATCAAGAGCCGGTTATATGGATGGCTTGCTTGATTTATCTTTTGAAATTGGTTTCAAAAGATGATTTTAGACATGTTATAGGCTGGTTTTGGGCTGGTGTATCATGTTTTGTTGAATCCCCAACTTTCAAGGTTACATCACACATGCCTGTGATTAAACCTTGAAAGATATGTATGTTGATATGTTGGTTGTTTGGACAATATTTAAAACCAAAATTTCAGTTTATGTTGGCTGAAATTTGAAGGTTTTAAGTGGGGATTCATGATATATTTTGATGATTTGATCATTGGATGTTGTAGTGCATAACCTAGCCATTGACCTTGTGATTGTTTGGATGTTTATGATGGTTGTGTTCATTCATTCAATTTGGTTGTATAATTTATTATTTGGTTTTTGTTCCAAGTGTAATTTATTTGTTATTGGGATGTAATAAATAGATTAGTTATTTTCATATTTCTAGAAATCTTGTATTAGGACATTATTTCTTGTAATATGAAGAAGGACGTGACAAAAGCACAAAGAGAAGACACAAGAAACATGGAGCATTTGGATGCGGTTTCTAGTGGGAGTTTCTTGGAACTTTTATGATGTGTTTGACCCTTAGAAAGACCAAATGACAACACTTGTGATGGCAAACAAGTGTTGTCAACATAAGGGCTATGGTTATGCACATATGATTGTTAATGTTTATGCTTGTTTAAATGTTTGTTGTTTGTTTGAATGGTTGATGTTTTGACATGAATAACAAACTCATTAACATCTTAACAAGCTGAAAATTGATGGTTCTAAAAGTTTATATAAGGTTATTAAAATGGTGTAATGATTTTAAAAGATTAAAATAGGTTTTAATCAAAGAACCATAGGGTACCTTGTATTTGAAAGCATGCAAATACAAGTACATAGAGTTTTCTAAACTAGAATTATGAAACCTCTAAACATTTAACAAACAAGTTTAACACCATCCTTTTGCACAACACTTAAGTCATTTGGAAACTCTTAATGGGATAAAGGTCACCTAACCATTTTGAGGGAACTTGTGACTTAAGGTGGGAATACCACATTGGTGGGATAAAGGTCACCTAACCACCTATGTTGGTAAACTCACATGTGTGTGCAAGTAGGGTAACTTGATTTGCAAACCATGTTGAATGGATCACCTAAAATATGGTTTCCAAATAGGTGTTGATGGGATTAACATGCCGACTTTGCATATGATGTTTAAAGTCGATCCCATACCTCTAGAAGTTGCAAATGGTTGCAATCGTCAAACGTTGACCACCTTATTAATTTAAATAGTGGGATAAAGGTCACCTAACCACAATTTAAATGTAATGTTGGGTTCTAGATTTTAATATAAAATTGACCTTAAAAGGCATTAAATATTAAGATTAGCAATATCGAAAATACTAAAATTGATCTTTGTTAAATTTTGTAGATGGCCACCAATAATGAAAACCACGATAACTCGTCCGCGTCAAACCAATCACTACGAGCGATCCTCCAAAAGGAACATCTAAATCATAACAACTTTATTGATTGGTATCGAAACTTGAGAATTGTTCTCAAGCAAGAGAGAAGATCATATATTTTAGACGACCCTATCCCCGATCAACCTAGCGAGGATGATGAGGAGGCCTTTAACGATTGGCTAAAATACACTAAGGACTCCGTCCAAGTGTCTTGTCTCATGCTAGCGAGCATGACTCCGGATCTCCAAAAGGAGTATGAACATCACGGAGCTTACGACATGATAACCCAGCTGAAGGAAACGTTCCAACAGCAAGCAAGGGTTGAGCGGTTCGAAACGGTTCGAGCGCTCCATGCATGTCGTATGGACGACAACCAATCTGTTTCATCTTATGTACTTAAGATGAAAAGTCATATTGACCGCCTCGAGAGGCTAAATTGTCCCGTCTCGAAGGAGTTGGCCACGGATTTGATCCTAAATGGCCTAACCAAGAGGTTCAAGACATTCGTGTTGAACTACAACATGAATGCATGGGACAAAAGCATTGGTGAGCTTCACTCAATGCTCAAAACGGCCGAGGAGGCCATGGGTAAAAGGGTTTTACCCGTTCTCACCATCAATGAAGGTGGGAACAACAAGAGGCCTCATCCCGCACCCAAGGCAAAGGTTGCCAAGGGTAAGGGACCTGCTTGGGGAAAGGGGAAAGGGGTGGTAAGGGTACCACCCAAACCACAAGAGAAGAAGCAAAAGGTTGCTACTAATGACCCATGCTTCAAGTGTGGGGAGATAGGACATTGGGCAAGGAATTGTCATCAAGAGTTGAAAGTAGGGACAATATACAATTCATATTGAAAGGGGTATTGGATTAGCCTCTTCATGGGCAATGGAACTAAAGTCTTAGTTGAAGCTCGTGGGGACTACATCCTAAGACTTCCAAGTGGTTTGGAAGTTATTTTGAAGAATGTTTTGTATGCTCCTAGTTTGACTAGGAACATTATTTCTGTATCTCAACTAAGACATTATGATTATGTATTATCTTTTATTGAAAATGATATTCATGTTTCTTTAAATGGTATGTTCTATTTTAAAGCTATACCAATTAATGGTATTTATGAATTGGTTCATGAAAATACTTTAAATAGTTCATTGTACCAAACAAACACCAAGAAACTCAAGTTGGACTTGAGTGATACCTATCTTTGGCATTGTCGTCTTGGTCATATAAACAAGAAACGTTTACAAACACTTCAAAAGAATGGTCTTTTGAAAGCAAATGAATGTGATTCATTTGATGTTTGTGAATCTTGTTTACAAGGCAAGATGACTAAGGCGCCCTTTAGTGGAACTACTGAAAGGGCAAAAGATTTATTAGGAATCATACATTCGGATGTATGTGCTCCTTTTAAGCCAATGACTAGGAATGGTGAAAGATACTTCATTACCTTTACCGACGACTATAGTCGCTATGGGTATGTGTACTTATTGAGGCACAAAGATGAAGCTTTTGAAATGTTCAAAATCTTCAAAAATGAAGTAGAAAATCAACTCAATAAGTCAATTAAAATTCTCCGTACTGATAGAGGAGGTGAATACCTAAGTGATGTTTTTCAAGATCATCTTAGGAGTTATGGGATTGTCTCACAGCTCACTCCACCTGGAACACCACAACATAATGGTGTGTCTGAGAGGAGGAATCGAACCTTATTAGATATGGTCCGATCTATGATGGCTAGAAGCACATTACCTCTATCATTTTGGGGTTTCGCTTTGCTCTCCGCGGCCCGTATTCTAAATATGGCCCCAACCAAAAAGGTGGAAAGGACACCTTCTGAGATATGGCATGGAAGAGTTCCATCCCTATCATACTTAAGGGTTTGGGGATGTGAGGCTTATGTTAAGACTCCCACCCCAAACAAATTGGAAGTCCGATCCACTAAGTGTATCTTTGTTGGATATCCTAGAGATTCTATGGGATATTATTTCTACGATCCACTGGAACAAAAGGTGTTTGTTGCCAGAAAGGGTGAGTTCTTAGAAGCTAAGTTCCTTATGGAAGGAGCTGGCAGTAGAACAGTGGATCTTGAAGAGGATCAAGAACCACAACCCGATACACGTTTGGTTGAAACTAGCACTCAACATGAGGATGTTGAGGAAGATCAAGGGGTTGATCAATACACACAACACGTTCGCAGAAGTGGTAGAACTAGTAATCCACCTGAAAGATATGGATTTTTCATGGATGGATGCTATGTGGTAGATTCTGATGAACCAACCACATACCATAATGCAATGTCCAATTCGGATTGTGACAAATGGCTAGAAGCCATGAACGTTAAGATGCAATCCATGTATGACAACCAAGTTTGGGAACTTGTTGTACCACCTCTTAATTCCAAGGTAGTTGGAAGTAAGTGGGTTTTCAAAGAGAAAACCGATATGCATGGAAACTTGGATACTTATAAAGCTAGACTTGTAGCAAAGGGTTTCACTCAAACTCAAGGGGTTGATTATGATGAAACCTTCTCACCTGTTGCGATGCTAAAGTCTATAAGGATATTGTTTGCCATAGCTGCTCATTATGATTATGAGATTTGGCAAATGGATGTCAAAACCGCTTTCCTAAATGGATATCTTGAGGAAGATGTCTATATGGTTCAGCCTGAAGGTTTTGTTGATCCAAAACATCCTAATAAAGTATGCAAGTTAAAGAAATCAATCTATGGATTGAAAAAAGCATCGAGAAGCTGGAATCATCGTTTTGATGAGGAGGTCAAGAAATTTGGCTTCATCAAAAACGCTGATGAGGCTTGCGTGTATAAAAAGGCTAGTGGGAGCATAATAACTTTCCTAGTATTGTATGTTGATGACATACTACTATTTGGAAATGACATTCCAACCTTGGAAGGTGTAAAAACCTGGCTTGGAAGTTGTTTTTCCATCAAGGATCTTGGTGAAGCCGCCTATATTCTGGGAATAAAGATCTATAGGGATAGATCAAGGCGGTTGATTGGTTTGAATCAAAGTGCATACATTGATAAGATCTTGAAAAGGTTCAAGATGGAAAACTCTAAGAAAGGTACAGTACCTATTCAAAGAGGAACGATATTGAGTACGACTCAATGTCCAAGCTCAAAGGATGAGCAAGACAGCATGAAGGCAATCCCATTCGCATCTGCTATAGGATCCATCATGTATGCAATGATATGCACTCGACCGGACGTGTCATGCGCCTTAAGTATGACAAGCCGTTACCAGCAGAATCCTGGAAACAGTCATTGGATGGCTGTTAAGAACATACTTAAGTACCTAAGGAGGACAAGAGATATGTTCCTAATCTATAAGTCTGGTGACGAGGAACTCGTAGTAAAAGGTTACACGGATGCGAGTTTCCAAACCGATCGTGATGATTCTCGGTCACAATCGGGATACATTTTCATTCTGAATGGAGGAGCGGTTTCCTGGAAGAGCTCCAAGCAGGATGTGGTGGCTCTATCAACTACTGAATCAGAATACGTTGCCGCCTCATTGGCAGCTCAAGAAGCTGCATGGTTGAAGAAATTCATTGCCGATCTAGGGGTTGTCCCTTCCATTCAGGACCCCCTAGAGATCTTTTATGATAACGAGGGTGCGATTGCACAAATCAAGGAACCCGTGCTCATCAAAAGACTAGGCACATTGAGCGGAGATTCAACTACATACGAGATGAAGTTGAAAAAGGAAAGATATGTATTCCCAGAGTTCACACGGATCAAAACATTGCAGATCCTCTCACGAAGCTCTTTGAAAAGGCAAAGCATGAAGGTCATACTTGTGCCATGGGACTTCGATATTCTAGTGATTGGATTTGATCTGTAAATTTTGTATTTGGATATATGGAACTCTCTATTATTTGAATAAAATTATTTGGTTATAATGTTTCAAATAATATTCCAATTTAGCATGTTTAATCCATGAGTAAAATGTTTACTCTAAATGTCCGTAGTCGTTCATACTTGTGGGAACAAGTTTGAAGGTAAGACTATTATGAACTTGGATTGGTTGATATTCATAAGGATGAATATAGAGCAATGGGTTGCTACCAAGGTTCATAGATATTTGTGGGATACAAATATTGGACTAACCCGCATCTCAAATTTTACTACATGGAATCTTATTGATTGATCATAAGTAAATTTGAGTAAAGGCGAATATCATTTGGTATCCTCCGACCTGAGATACATATTGGGTTTTGATATTCACCAAGTATTATACCTTGAGCATATTCTTCACTGTCCTGAAATAGTGGACAGTACATAAGGATATGTTCAGGTATAACACGAGGTGTTTGTGAGAAACGTATGTAGTCAAGATGGGATTTGTTCCTCTTATTCGTTGAGAGTTAGATGTCTAAGGCCTGATAAGTTAAATCAACAAGAAATGATCATTCTATGTTCTTGGATTTAACATGACATCTGTAACAAAAGGATAAATGATTAATTCACCTAAATCATTTCAAGTAGGGTACTTGAAGGGAATGATATTATTGAATGGCTATAAGTCATGCGTATTAAGGGTAGTAAACCGTTGTTAGGCGGTATTTACTGCTTGCATCAATCTTCTATGAATCTTGGGCAAGTGGGAGATTGTAGGATTCTATGTGCCCAAGACACTTAGAATATTGATGTGGTTAGTACGTTATGATCCAAATCGGGTTATACCCAATAACAAGCTTAGCAAACACCAATTAATATTTAATTGATGATATGATCATGCAATTAAATATTTACACCAATTTAGAAAATGGGTTTTCTAAATAAATTGCATATGAGATGGAACAACTTATTAGGATATGTTGTTAAATGATATTATTTGTAATGTTATTTAAGTAAGTTGGATAACATCACAAATTAATAAAAAGGGAGTGTATAAACAATACAATTAAAAAGTTAATTGTATTTTCTAAGGACAAAGACTAGTTAACTTATTAATGTGTGATATTTTAGGAGGGAAGCAATTTTCAAATGGGTTTGGCCGTCCCCCTCAAGCCATTCATTGGACCAAAATTTTGCCTTGAAAAACAACACATTAACTAGTCTTGTCCTCTCTCTCTCACACATACATCTCATTCTTGCATGCAAGAACCAAAAATCACTCTCATCTCTCTCTCTTGTTACGAACAAGGCATCAGCATTTGAGGCTCTTGGAGGACGATTTTGTGGTTACTTTGGTGGTGTTCTTCCTAACAAGAAGGTGTCTTGCAAGGAGCTTGGGGGTAAACACACTTGAGGGCTTCTTCTTTGGAGTCTTGGCCAAGATTTGAGTAACCAAACCCTTCTTTCTTGGTCGATTTTGCTGCTGGAAGAAGGTATATATCACAGCTCATTGAAGCTGTGATTTTATGTACATTAGTGTATGTTCATAGCTTGTCCATTCATATATTTAAGATCCTTATGTTTGGGTTTGTTTTTCACCTAAAATGGTCACCTAAGAACATGAAATTTCAGCTTTAAAAATCGTTTTTAAAAGCATTATATCCGCTGCGTTTTCAGAATGTTTAAAGGTTAAACATGGATTTTATGTTCTTTCAAACCCTACAGGTTGTACTGGAGGTGTGGGTTGAACATCAAATGGAGGTGGTGGTGGAGGATCAATCAGTGGTTATGGGTGAGGTTTAGGTTGTGGAGGTGGTTGTGGTTGTTGTTGTGGATCTGGTGGAGGAATGATTTACATACTAGTTTGAGGAACAACATCATTATCAAAGATTGGGAGATTGAATGATTTGAAGACAGTGTTAGTCATAAAACCATTTTGGGTCTGACCCCATGTTTGGTGAATTTGATTCTTGCCAATCAACATAGATTGTTGGACCAAAAGAACCAATGAGCCAGATCAGAAAAACCTCTAAGTCCCACATGACATCATAACAACTGCTAAAAGCTTCATCAGCTGTTTGACAAAGCCTGAAGAACTCAACAGCTGAAGATCAAAGATCTGAAGAACAACAACTGAAGATCCAAAGTGCTGAAGATAAGTACTGAAGTCTGAAGTACTGAAGAATACAAGTACTAAAGACTTCAAGTACTGAAGACAAGTGCTGAAGATCAAAGGCTGAAGAACTAAAGAACTAAAGATCAACAACTGATGCACAAAGTCTGAAGACAAAGACTGAAGACATCAGCTGATGACAACTATTGAAGTCATCAGCTGATGAATCATCTGAAGATCAAAGTCTGAAGACCAAGTGCTGAAGCTTCAGAGTTTGTCACAACAGGTGAAGAAGTTGTCTTCAGTTGTTGTGATGGTTTTCTTCATCAGTAGTTTATAGTTTCTATTTTCAGTAGTTTGTACAATAGCTGAAGAGTTTGTTCCTCAGCTGTTATAGTTCACAATAGTTGTAAACGACTGAAGAGCTTGTTCTTCAGTCGTTGTAATACTTTCAGTAGTTTCTTGTTTTATTAGTAGTTTGTAATAAGTAGGAACACTTAGCATTTTGTAAGAAGATGTCAGCTGTTTGACATCTTCAGTAGTTTAGTGTTCCTTCAGTAGTTTGTTATATAACCGTTTGATGTCACTATCAAGTGACGTCAGCATAGGTCATTTCTCCTATAAAAGGAGGTGACCTAATTGTAAATGGTGCCGAAGCGTGTGATCAAATAGAAAACACCTTTTTGCAGATTTACTCTCTCTCTCTATAATTTTACTGTTACATGCAAAACCATTTGTGTTCTTGCTTATTTGCTTAATTCTCGTGCTAAATCCGCTGCGAATACAGCCTAATTGATCAAACTAGAGGCTGAGATCCTATCAAATGGTATCAGAGCTGGTTAATCATTGATCGATTTAACTATTGATCATTGAAACTGCTCTATTGCTATCTACGTTTGATCAAATTAGCAATTTGCAAGAATTAGTTATAGAGATTGAGTTTCTGCTACTTCTGGCCATTCTATTTGAGGTTCTACGTGGTTTTGAGCTAAATTTGTCTTGTTTTATTTGAACTTGTCTGAGTTTCTGAAAATGACTACTCCTTCTAATGATCCTCACAATACTGGTTCCTCAACCAAGCCTCCGATGCTGGTTAGGAATGAGTATAACATATGGCAAAGAAGGATGCTCCATCACCTGTCTGTCAATAGCTCAGGTTGTTGGACATCTGTGGTACATGGTCCACATCAGCCTATGGTGAATCATACGGAAACAAACAAATTGGTTCCGAAGAAGAAGGAGCAATACTCTGATGAGGATAAGAAGTTGTTTGAGATTGATGCAAAAGCCCATGGAATTCTAGCCATGGCACTGCCAAATGAAATCTATTCTGGGCTGATGCATCATGAAACTGCTCATGACCTATGGAATGCACTGAAGGAACAATTCGGTGGCACTGATGAGGTTCTAGCAAACAATAGGGAAATCCTTGCCCAACAGTATGAGACATTTGCTCATAGAAAGGGTGAGACTCTGACTCAACAGTTTGAGCGGTTTTCATGTTTAATCTCTGAGCTGAAAATGGTTAAACATGAATACACCAACAGCCAGATGAACCACAGATTCCTCAGATCACTGCCTGAGAGATGGGACTCCTACACAATTGTCCTACGCTCCAGTGCAAATCTGGATAGCTTATCTCTCACCCAACTTCATGGGAAATTGTTGACATTTGAAAGAGAGATTGAGCAGAAAAGGAAACTGGCTTCATCTGGTAAGCTCACTGAAGACTTTATACCAGGGAACACTGCCTTGGTCGGTCATGAGTCAGAATATGTTGCATCTGAGTGCCAATATGATGAGCATATTGATTTCTCTTCAAACACTTCTGATCCTGCTTTTGTGAGTGTTGATAGTCAGACTGGTGGCTGTAATAGTGACAATCTATGCTTCATCATGGATGATCTGAGAGGGATTGCTGATGATGACTTAGAAGAGATGGATATTCTGACCCAAATGGCCTTGATTAATATCCGGTCTCAGAAGTTCTACAAAAGAACTGGAAGAAAATTCCCAGGACTCTCTGGCAAAACCAAAGTTGGTTTTGACAAGAGTAAGTTGAGGTGTCACAAATGCCACAGGCTTGGACACTTTCCAAGAGAGTTTAGATCACCTGGATCTAACTCTTCTGCACCCTTTGTGACTTTTCCTAACAATAGTCAACAAAGCAGAGGGCAACATCCTGTCAACTCTGGTCATCATTCACCATCACCATCCCTTGCATATTTTGTTCCTCAGGGGCCAATGCCATACTCATATCCCTGCTATTACATGGCACAACCCAGTCAAGTTCAAGCACCCATTGCTCCTCAACCACATGCTCTTCCTGAGCCTCAACCATCCCAATCTTATCAACCTCCTCAACCTCAACAACACAGCTTCTTCAACCCAGGAGTTGTTGACTGGAGCAGTTTACCGGATGACATGTCTGGTACTGAACAACTGTTCTCAGGTGCTGGTCAACATGGTGGTGACAACCCTTTTGGGAATCTAGCTCTCATGGCTCTGGAGTCTTCTGATGGATCATCCTCAATTGCCTCTTCATCACAGGTAACACAGGTATCCTCTGAGGCTAAGGCCAAATTATGTTCTGAAACATGCATAGCAGCATTTGCTTCTATTAGAGAAGCAAATGTAGCTTTAATTAATAAGAACATTGAGCTAGAACAAACAATTTCCAAAAGAAAAGCTGAGTTTGAGTCTGTGCTTAAAGGTAAAGATGATGAGATTTACAAACTAAAATGCCAAATCACTGATGATAAGGCTAGGGAAGAGGTACTTTTAGAAAAGTACAAAGACCTCAAAGAAACACTTGCAGTTACCCAAGTAGAGTGTGATCGATGGGTACAATCTTGCAAGGGTTTTGAGATGCTTTTGAGTAAGCAATCAGCTTCCAATGTGAAGTTTGGCATTGGTTATAATCACACTGCTCCTCCAACAGATTATACTTCCAGAGCAGAGGTAGAATCTGATGGAGAAAGCAATAACCAATCCTTCTCATCATGTGACCTACTATCTGATACAGCATCATCAGAAGTAGAAGTCAACATTCATTTCTCACAAACCAATCAGCTGATGCTAAAACAGCTGATGGTTCAAATGCTGAGTGTCACATGATCAAAAAGTTGATCAACTCAGGTGTTGTCTCTAGAAGTACTGAAAGTACTGGAGAGCAAGGGATAACACCTGAAGTTCAAACCCCAACCACTGTCAGTACTGATGAGAAGAAAACTGTCAGTAGAAAGGGTTTGAAGACTACTAAAGAGGATGTCAGAAAAGCAAGTACTGCAAGGAAGAAAACTACAAGTACTGACAGCAAACAACTGAAGAACAAGTCTTCAGCAGTTTCATCTTCTTTAGTAGATGATCAACCAAAGATGAAGAAGAAGCCATGTGAAATATGTGGCTTGTTCAATCATCTTACTGATGATTGTTGGTACAAAAGGGGTTCCAAACTCAAACAAAAGGAGAAAATTAAAGAGCAAATGAATGAAATGAAAACTGAGTTTGAGACAAAGTTTGTACCAACTACATCAAAGCCTGAAAACCCCAAGGCAAAGACGAAATCCAAAAAGAAGGATGGGGTTAATCAGGCAACAGCTGAGGTTGCTCAAAAGAAGATGGTGCAACACAGGAATCCATCACCAGCAAGCAATGTTGTGTCTGAGGAGCTGAAAGCTTTATCACAAAGTCAAACACAACTTGTGATGATGGTTCAACATCTAATGGGAAGAGTCAACCAACTAGATGCTCCTATGTTGAAACCACAGAAAAGGAAATCCAAGCCAAAGGTTTCCTCTTCTACACCATCTCCTTCACCTCAGACTGTCACACATAACAAACCAGTTAGTGTTACATCTGTTGATGAAAACAGACCCAAAACCAAAAAGTTTGGGTCTCCAAAACTAACTAACTTGTTATGATGATTGTACGGTTCTTCAACATGCCAAAGAAGCATCTGGTATGTAGACAGTGGAGGATCCATGCACATGACAGGAAGCAGATCTCTTCTTAATGACTACTCTCAAGGAAAGAAGGGATTTGTCTCTTTTGGCAATGATGCAAAGGGTTACATCATCGGAAAAGGTTTTGTTTCCAATGGGGAAATAAAGTTTGATGATGTTAACCATGTGGAGAATCTCAAGTACAACCTCTTGAGTGTCAGTCAAATGTGTGATAAAGGCCATGTTGCCCTTTTCACAAGCCAGAACTGTCAGATTCTATCATCCAAAGTTTTGAGTTTAATTGACAAGGTGTTGGATGAATATACTCTCCTAAAGGCCAACAGGACAGGAAGAGTATATGCCTTAGATCTTTCCAAGAAAATTGATCTAAAAGGCCATCCTTGCCTATTCTCCAAGGCCACTCCTCAAGAGTCTACTCTATGGCATAGAAGGCTGGGGCATGTTAATCTCAAGAACATGAATCAGCTGACTAGCCATGGTTTAGTAAGAGGATTGCCTTTGAAGGAGTTTAAGTGTGAAGACAACTGCACTGCTTGCTTAAAGGGAAAACAACACAAAGTTTCATTCCCTTCAATAGAAGAACCAAAGTCCACTGCCTGCTTGCAACTCCTGCACATGGATCTCTTTGGTCCTGTCAGAGTGATGAGCATGGCAAAGAAGAAATACTGCCTGGTAATTGTGGATGATTACTCCAGGTTTGTATGGACTTTCTTCTTGTACTCCAAGGATGAAGCTGCCAAGGCTATTATGAACTTTGTGTTATTTATGGAGAAGCAGTATTCCCTGCAGGTCAAGTGTGTGAGGAGTGACAATGGAACAGAGTTTAGAAACCACACACTTGAGGCTACAAGGAGTTTAGTATTCCAAGAACTCCTGAACAGAATGGAGTGGTTGAGAGAAAGAACAGGACTCTCATTGAGGCTACAAGGTCAATGTTGGCTGACTCAGGGCTGCCACTGACCTTTTGGGCTGAAGCTGTCAACACAGCTTGCTATTACAAAATAGAACTTTAGTGAATCAAAGGTTGATGAAGACTCCCTATGAAGTACTTCATCATTTGGCCCCTTTGATTTCCTTCTTTAGAGCATTTGGGTGTCCTTGCTTCATTCTCAACACAAGAGATCCACTCCAGAAGTTTGCATCAAAGGTGGATGCAGGGTACTTTGTTGGTTATTCATCAACTTGCAAGGCATACAGAGTCTTCAACTGTAGGACAAAGATGGTTGAAGAAACTCTACATGTGAAGTTCAATGAATCTCTAAAGGACAAGATTCCACAAAACCCTGTGGAGTTATTTGATCTGGACATACTGCAATATGTTCCTTATCAACCTCCAGCTGTTGTTCCTGTCAACAGTTCTCCACCTAGTGGTACTGATGATGAAGATGCCAGTACTCACCTTTTCTGGTTTAGTGACAACCTGCCTGAGTCAACTAAACCTGATGCTCCTGTGGCTTCAACAGCTCCATCCATAACAAATGCTGATGAGATTTCTGCATGCTCTACTTAATTTGAGCTGCCATCTCCTACATGGTTTCAAGAATCTCCATCAACACCTATTGCTGCTGAACGTCCTACAAACACTTGCACTGATCTTATAGTCTATCAAGAGCTGAAGAATCACCCAATGTCTCAGATCATGGGTGATATCAATGCTGGAGTTTCAACCAGGAGTCAATTGTCCAACTTCTGCTTCTATGCTCTCTTTATCAGTCAGTAAGAGCCAAAGAATTATCATGTAGCCTTAAGAGACAATGGATGGGTTGAAGCAATGCAGCTTGAGCTTCTTCAGTTCAGAAAACAGCAAGTGTGGGAGCTTGTTCCCTTACCCAAGGTAAGTGTGCAATAGGCACCAAGTGGGTGTTTAGGAACAAAACTGATGAAAAGGGCCAAATTGTCAAGAACAAGGCCAGGCTGGTTGTGCAGGGGTTTGCACAAGAGGAAGGCATCAATTATGATGAAACCTTTGCCCCTATAGCCAGACTGGAGGCCATTAGATTGTTCTTAGCTTATGCTGCCTTCCACAGTCTTAAAGTTTATCAAAGGGATGTCAAAAGTGCATTTCTATATGGTAAAATAAAAGAGGAAGTTTATCTGTGTCAACCATCAGGCTTTGAGGACAATAAACATCCTGATTGGGTGTATAAGGTTGATAAGGCTCTTTATGGGCTGAAACAAGCTCCTAGAGCATGGTATGAGACACTTTCAACTTTTCTTCTAGAGAATAAGTTCACTAGAGGCACCATTGAAAAAACTTTGTTTATTAAGAATGTGGGACATCATAAGCTCCTTGTTCAAATTTATGTAGATGACATAATTTTTGCATCCTCTGATCCCCAGCTGTGTGATGAATTCACTAAGCTCATGAAAAAATAGTTCTTTTTAGGGTTGCAAATCAAACAAAGGGATGATGGAACCTTTATTCATCAGTCCAAGTATACAAAGGATTTGTTGAAAAAGTTTGATTTACAAAACTGTAAGCCCTGTTCTACTCCTATGAGCAGCACCACACAACTGGATGTGGATCAGAAAGGTAAAGCGGTTGATGAAACCCTTTACAGATGTATGATTGGGTCCTTGATGTACCTTACAGCTTCTAGACCAGACATCATGTTTGCAACATGTATCTGTGCTAGATTTCAGGCTGCACCTAAAGAATCCCATTTGATTGCAGTCAAAAGGATCTTTAGATATCTGCAAGGTACCCAATCACTAGGTCTTTGGTATTCAACTGGGCATTCTTGCAAATTAGTTGCTTTCTCTGATAGTGACTATGCAGGATGCAAGTCACCAGAAAATCCACTTCTGGTGGTTGCCAATTCCTAGGCAATTGTTTAGTTTCTTGGCAGAGTAAGAAACAAACATCAATTGCCACATCCACTGCTGAAGCTGAGTACATTGCTGCTGCAAGTTGTACATCTCAGGTACTTTGGCTTCAGAACCAACTCTTGGATTATGGCATTATAGAGACTAAGACTCCATTATTAATGGATAGTGCTTCAGCTCTTTGTATTGTTAAAAATCCAGTCCAGCATTCTAGGACCAAACATATAGAAATCAGACATCACTTTATTAGGGATTGTTATGAAAAAGGTCTGATTGATCCTAAGTTTGTGCCTAGTGCTGATGAGCTTGCAGACATATTTACTAAGCCTTTAGATAGTGCCACATTTCAAAATCTGGTACTAAGGCTTGGTATGCTACAGCTAGAATAATTGACTAATACTGATGCTCTCAGCTCACAAGTACTGATGAGCAGTAGTATGCAAAAGTCAAAAAGAAGTACTGATGAATAAATTAGTCTTCAGCAGATTTCATAACTACTGAAGACTAAAATGCTTCAAAGTACTGAAAGTACATTATTTGTTGATAACAACTGATGTAGTTACAACTACTGATGTAAAATTTTCAAACAAATAAGTACTGATGAACAAATTTTGCTCACAAGTACTGATGTGTAATCTTACACATAAGTACTGAAGACAAAATTTATTCACAAGCTCTGAAGAATATTTTATTTCAAAGTAATGAACATCTGTTCACAAGAGCTGAGGAAGAAATATTCACAAAAGCTGAAGACCAATGAAACATCTGAAAGTCAGCCAAAGAGCTGATGAGTAAATGTGGAGGTTAGTATGAAACAACTGAATTGACGACAATAGCTGATGAGTACCTTTACTCTTCAGCTGACTCCAACATCTACTGTTTCATACCCAAACAACTGAAGGACAAAACCATATCTTCAGTAGTTTCACAACTACTGAAGACTAACACCAAGTCCTCAGTTGTTTACAACAACTGAAGCAAAACCATGTCTTCAGTAGTTTTAACAACTACTGATGGCTAATACCAAGTCTTCAGTTGTTACAACATCTGAAGATGAAAATCATGTCTTCAGTAGTTTATAACTACTGAAGACTAACAACAAGTCTTCAGCCGTTTACAACATCTGAAGGACAAAACCAAGGTCTCAATGGTTTCAACTACTGAAGACTAACACCCAGTCCTCAGATGTTACAACTACTGAAGGTTAAAACCACGTCATCAGTAGTTTCAACAACTGATGACTAACACCACAACCTTTAGTCGTTTTCTTTTAGCTTATAAATACAAACCCAACCTTCAGAGTTTTTCATTCTCACTTGACCTAACTATTCAAAAACCTCTGAACCTTCCCATACACCATTAATGGCGACCATGCAACTCAAACCTCGACACAACTGTGTCGCACACCTCACCAAATCGCCTTTCTGGTCAAAGTTTGACAATGCTATTGATCTGATGACCAACTCACAATACCAAACGGCCTTCCTCCTCAATCCAATCATTCATGCCAATTCTTTGTCTGAGTTCAGGATGAACGTTACCGTTCACACTGGAGAGAACGAAGGCGAAGTCTCTCTCCGGTCGTCCGTGAACAGCCACCAGGTGGTCATTACTCCAGCTATCCTCCGACAAGCCCTAAAGCTGGAGGATGACACCTTCCCAACTGCGTACCCCAAAAGAAACCTTGAACTCTCCTTCACCGCCAATGACTATCAAGGTGACCTCTCCGCCTCCACCTTGCTGAAGAAACACTTCCCAGATCCACAACGTCTCATCTTTCATATGGTAAATGTGTGTCTGGCCCTGAAGACATCCTCATGGGACCAGATGTCCTTAAGGTGGCAACAGGTATTATACTCTATCTTTGAGAAACAACCACTAAACTTTACTGAAATAATATTTTTAGAACTCAAAGACATGGCCACTAAACCTTTTGCTAACCGATGGATTTTATATCCTCGGTTCATTATGGCCATGATAGAGAGCCAGCTTCAAGCTGAGGGACTAGTTGGCACTGGAGTCCCTGCCATGGCTGTTTTAGCTGAGGTATACTCCAGGCACAACACAGACCAAACACTAAAACAGGCTGCCAAGCTGCGAAAACCCACGCAGCAGGAACCCACAGCCTCCACCTCCAGGTCCAAAGTCCCCACCAAACCAAAACCCAAAAAGAAAGCCAAAAAGGCTACTCAGGGAAATGAGTCCCCTGAGGATGCCCCTGCACAACAAATGCAGGATGTGATTGCTGGCCCGATTCTCCCAGCAATCACCACGACTCCACCTACCACAACCGCATAAGCATCCTCTTTACAGGAGCTTGATGCAACCATTCAAGGGGCTGCCACAAATCTGGAACCTTTCTCAATTGAGGAGGTTGCCATTGAAAAGCACACTCCTCCCCATGTGCATACTGTTTCAAGCCCATCTCCCACTGAAACCGCCCCTCAAAGCCCTACACTTATAATTGCCAAAGTGTTGACCCATCTGAACACTCCACCCTCTCCCCAGAAAGCAATCACAACTGGGGAAACTCCAACCGAAGATGGGGTGGACAAAAGTGTTGATGGGAGCCCACAACACAGAGAATCACATGTCTCATCTCCCAGTGTGGCTAGGGAGATAGGATATTCTGGTGAGGCTGCCACTTCCCCTGCATCAGCATATGAGCAGGAAGAAGCTGGTAACATCAATAAGACCTCACCAGAGGCAACTGCCGATGATGGATCTAATCCAGAGGCTGGAAGTCCCCAGAACCAAGACAAAGGGGCACATGCAACTACTGAGCCACACTCAGTGCATGTACATCCTGAAATAGTCAAGAGGTCAGGTGATTCAGTGCAAACTGATGATGACCTGGGCTTCTTTTACGATGTAGTTGCCCAAAACAAAATCCTTGAGGATGAGGTGAGCAGACTCAAAGAGCTGCTCGCCAATATGTCTCAAGGAGAAAGTCCATCTGCCACCATGAGCCCACAGATGGCACCTTCACCTGAAGGTCTCACAAACACTCAGCCACTCCCACAAACTCAGCCACCTGCCTCTGGTTCTGGCACTAGTTCTCAGGAACAGAACTATCCTGAGCAACTAGTTACTATTCTTCAGAAATCCCTGCCTCTTATCACACCCATGATCACCGACATTGTGATCAAATCCCTGGATGAGAGGCTTCCCTCAAAAATACAACCCTTGGTGGAGGTTGCTGTGGCTAAATCGCTTTCTGATGGTCAAACCCCAACCAATGTACCCAAAAAGGGAGAGACATCAGTGAAAGCTAAAAGGAAGAGGGGAGAGGAGGTAGTGAAGGAGAAAGAAGTAGAGAAGATGGTAGAAAAAGAGAGGGATGTGGTTGAGGAGATTGAGAAGGTGAAGGGAAAGGAGAAGGAGGACAGAGCTGAAACGATTAAAGTGGCTGAAATCCAAAAAGATTTCAGTGTCACTTACAAAAAGAAGAAAGGAGAGAAGGAGGGAGAGAAGGAGGTGAAAGATACTGATCTAGCAGTCCTAATCAAGGAGGCTGATGCTGAGCATAGCAAATCAATGGACTCTATCATTGATCAGCTGTTCAGGCAAGGCTTTGATACGGACACTGCCATGCTAAATCAAGAAATAAGGATGATGGAGATGAAGGATGTTGAATACTGATGGACCAACTATAGCCAAGAGGATAGAGAGAGACTTGAGGCTATGGTTAGGTTTATTTCGAAGTATCTGGGGAGACCAGTCCTAGACATCAAAACATGGACCAGGAACAGCATCTTGGCTATAGCCACCAAGATCTGTTTGGCTGGGGAATTTACAAAAGGGCTGGTCATAGAAGCCCTTACCGAAGCCAGGGGTGGGAACAGGACCTTGTTAGCCAAACAAACTAAACCTTCTCTTATTTCAAGATTGCTAGCCAAGCCTGCCCAATCTCCCACTCCAACACCAACCCAAACACAACCCACAAAACCAACCCCCTCACCATCAAAACCCATTGCCGATGATACACCCTTGCAGAAGAAGAGAAGGGTGTTGAGGCTACAAGAAGAAGAAGAAGAGGATGATGAGGAAGAAGATAGGCTGCCTCTCTCTGCAGTCCTATCTTTACAAAAGCCAAAACCAACTCCCATCACTCCTGCCTCACAGATGGAAACTGTGAAGGTTAAGCTTGAAGAAGAACAGCAGCATAGGCTACATGATGATGAGCTGTTGAAAAGAGTAGATAAAGCCTATGCTGCTTCCTCATCAATTATAAATATGAGGAAACAAGCTCTGAGATTATTCACTTTAAGGCATACATTCCAATTTCAAAAGGACAAAGTGAATATTTGGCTGATCCCAGGGTGTCTCACAGAATTATGAAGAAAGACATACCAAAGAGATACAATGGCCAAGTGAAAAGGATCGTAGGTGAAGAGACCTCCTTGGCCATTGTAATATCACCCTGGGAAATCATAGAAGATTTCAAGAAAACCTATCAGGCTAACCTCCTACCACAAAAAATGTTACAGAACAGGGTGGTTAAAAAGGGGTTAGTCTACAAGAGGTTTGAGAAACTTCAAAGAGATGAGCTCCAGTTATTCTTAGAGGGTAATCACCCAGATGAATTCGCCTATAGGGCCATAACAATTGTGGAGCTCAAAAGTGGTAAACAGGCCAAATACATCTTAGAGCTCTACGGGCCTGAAGGATTCTTTGATGGTGAGGCTGAAGTACTTACCATGGAGGAACAAGTGATGTTTTTAGAGGCCTACACCAGGGAATCCTACAGGCTCATAGTTGGGAAGTAGGTCTTATGGATGGGACAAAAACTCTGTGTCCAGTTCCCCAAAACAGAGTTCCCATCCATACTATGCCAAACAAATTCTTAAGATATCTTCCCAGGCCAGTGCTTAATTGGGTCATCTTCTAAGCTGATCAAGAAGGAAAAAGACCAGATCCTCCTGCCATCAATAAGTGGGATAATAAATAACTTAGAGGTTTTGGCTGCATTGGTTCAGGGGGAGATTGTTGGACCAAAAGAACTAATGAGCCAGATCAGAAAAACCTCTAAGTCCCACATGACATCACAACAACTGCTGAAAGCTTCATCAGCAGTTTGACAAAGCCTGAAGAACTCAACAGCTGAAGATCAAAGATCTGAAGAACAACAGCTGAAGATCCAAAGTGCTGAAGATAAGTACTGAAGTCTGAAGTACTGAAGAATACAAGTACTGAAGACTTCAAGTACTGAAGAGAAGTGCTGAAGATCAAAGGCTGAAGAACTAAAGAACTGAAGATCAACAACTGATGCACAAAGTCTGAAGACAAAGACTGAAGACATCAGCTGATGACAACTACTGAAGTCATCAGCTGATGAATCATCTGAAGATCAAAGTCTGAAGACCAAGTGCTGAAGCTTCATAGTTTGTCACAACAGCTAAAGAAGTTGTCTTTAGTTGTTGTGATGGTTTTCTTCATCAGTATTTTATAGTTTCTATTTTCAGTAGTTTGTACAACAGCTGAAGAGTTTGTTCTTCAGCTGTTATAGTTCAATAGTTGTAAACGACTGAAGAGCTTGTTCTTCAGTCGTTGTAATACTTTCAGTAGTTTCTTTTTTATCAGTAGTTTATAATAAGTAGGAACACTTAGCATTTTGTAAGAAGATGTCCGCTGTTTGACATCTTCAGTAGTTTAGTGTTCCTTCAGTAGTTTGTTATATAACCGTTTGATGTCACTATCAAGTGACGTCAGCATAGGTCATTTCTCCTATAAAAGAAGGTGACCTAATTGTAAACGGTGCCGAAGCATGTGATCAAATAGAAAACACCTTTTTGCAGATTTACTCTCTCTCTCTATAATTTTACTGTTACATGCAAAACCATTTGTGTTCTTGCTTATTTGCTTAATTCTCGTGCTAAATCCGCTACGAATACAACCTAATTGATCAAACTAGAGGCTGAGATCCTATCATAGATGGATTCCTGCATAATGTGCGTTCTTTTATTGTACACCTGATACGCCTTTTGTGAGGAAGAGTAGCCAACAAATAAACATTCTTCAGAAACAGCACCAAACTTTGAATTCCTGAGCTTGCATATTTAGTAATGTACATGAGCAACCAAATGGACGAAAGAAATCAATCAAGTGTTTTTGTTTATGAAGAAGCTCATACGGAGTCTTTATTTTCCCTTTTATGATAAGCACCATGTTCAGTACATAGGATGCATAATTAACTGCTTCTGCCCAAAAAATAATTGGAAGCTTTGACTCAATCAGTGTAGTCCTTGCTGCTTCGATAAGCGTCTGATTCTTTCTTTCAGCAACATCGTTTTGTTGAGGTGTTCTGGCAGTACTAAACTATCTGAAAATTCCCTTGCTTGCACAAAATGAGTCCAAGATGTGGTTTTTGAATTCGGTCCATTGTCGCTTCTGATGGCCATAACCTTCCGTTTGATGATGGTCTCAATTGACAGGATCAGCTTTTGCAACTCTTCTGCGGTGTCACTTTTATTTGCAAGAAATCTCACCCAAGAGTATCTTGAATAATCATCTCTAACAACCAAACAGTAAGATTTCTTAGCGATAGATTTCACACTAATAGGACCAAATAAGTCAGTATGTAACAATTTAAGGGCATGTGAAATTGTATTTTCAAGCTTAAGCTTATGTGGCCTTTTGTGTTGCTTTCCTTGAGCACAAGGCATGCATTTTTCTACCACTAAAAAATCCTTAAGTGGTAGCCCCCTGACAAGATTGTTTTTAACCAACTTATTTATGTTTTAAAATTAACATGTCCTAATCGTCTATGACACAAGAAGGATTCGGATGATGAAGCCTTTGACAGGAGACATGTCACAGTCAAGGTAGATTTTGTTGACCTCATATCCAGCAAGTATGTATCACTCCTTCTTGGAGCTCGGATGATTATTAATTCCTCTGGAACAGTGAACTCAGGTTTCAAGAACAAGCATTCATTTGACATAAATAATACTGGAATGTCTTTATCACATATCTGTGATACACTCAACAAGTTGAATGCCAGTTCTATAACATACTTCACTTTCTCTAAAGTCAATGAACCATTTGAGACTTCTCCTTGACCAATCATCTTTCCACCTTTCTTGTCCCCAGCAAATGCAACATATCCTCCATTTATTATCCTATAGTTGGTGAGAATGTCCTTCAACCCGATCATATGCCTGGAACATTCGCTATCAACATGCCATAAGATATTGACGGCTTTTCTTGAATGATCCTGGAATTAGAACACAATGATTGTTAGGTTTTAGAAATAGAGACCTAACTTTTGACAAACTTGGGTTTTGAAGCATAAGAATATTTATAAAAGAAATTCTTTAGAAAGTGATTTAATCTACATCCCAAAGAACTATTATGTATATTTTTATCAACATAGTTTGGACATTGTTTAATTACATGATTATCCTTCCCACATTTAAAGCAATGGGATTTCAAACCTTTCGTTTTGCAGTTTTGAACAGAAGTTTGATCAACTACTCTATCTTCCTTAGATTCATTCACATGTTAATTCGAATTGTTGCACGTATCATATGATTCTTTTATATTTTCTTTCAAGACCTTAATTTTGGCAGATTCTGATTCATTTACCTTAATAATTTTAATCTCTGAGGAAGATGTTCCTATTTCTTTCGGTTTAGAAATCTGAATTGGGGTAAAAGATGGGATAGGATGGGAGAGGAACTTTTCAAAACAATTTGAGTCTGTAAGTCTGACTAAAGCTTCATTTGGACATTCATCATTTTCATTAACAAAAGCATTGATACATTTGTAATTGAGATAGAAATATCTGACGATGAATAAGATGGACTTTAACTAGAACTACAGAAGCCATTGTCTGAAACTGACTGCTGGGATACAAAACTACTTAAGCTAGTGTCTTTCAAAGACTTTTGAGAATCACAAAAGCTATAACTAGAGCTGCCCAAACCACTACTCTTACCATAACCATAATCCTCTCGAATCTCCTTATAATTCTGTTGGAACAAAAGAACCAATGAGCCGGATCAGAAAAACCTTTAAGTCCCACAGACATCATAACAACTGAAGAAGTCTACTTCAGCTGAAGACAAAGTTTGAAGACAAGTACTGAAGACAAAGTCTGAAGTCAAGTGCTAAAGACAAAGTCTGAAGTCAAGTGCTGAAGACAAAGTCTGAAGACAAGTGCTGAAGACAAAGTCTGAAGACTAAGCCTTCAGAGGTTGTCATAATAGCTGAAGTAGTACTCTTCAGTAGTTGTGATGGTTTCCTTTTTCAGTAGTTGTCTTTTTTAGTTCAGTAGTTTGTAATCAGTAGTTTGTAATAAGTAGTTTAGTAGTTTGTTTTCAGTAGTTTGTTTTCAGTAGTTGTAGTATTAGTTAATACTTAGCTTCTTTTGTAAGAAGATGTCCTTAGTGTTGTGGACATCTTTAGTAGTTTAGTTAGTTTCAGTTGTTTTTGTAAAACAGTTAGATGTCACTATCAAGTGACATCAGCTGACGTCACCTTACCTCTATAAAAGGAAGGTTGACCTAATTTGTAATAGCTGAAGCTTGTGTATGAATGAATACATTCTCTTTTGCAGTAAACATTCTCTCTTTATAACCGTACTGTTTCATTGAATATCCTTTGTGTTCTTGCTTAAATTTCGTCTAATTTGTATACTATTCCGCTGAAAATCATAACCTAATTAATCAAACTAGATCTTAGATCCCTTCAAATGGTATCAGAGCAGGTTCATCATTGATCAATTTGACAATTGATCATTGAAACTTCTCTTTTGATATCTATGTTTGATCGAATTAGCAAATTTGCAAGAATTGGTTATAGAGTTTGATTTTCTGTTGCTTCTGGTGAATTAATTTGAGGTTCTTCATGTTTAAAATAGAGTTGTTGAGTTTTGAGCTAGATTTGTTAAAATTACATTGAACTTGCTTGAATTTGTGAAAATGGCTACACCAACAAATGATCCTCACAATACTGGCTCCTCAACAAAGCCTCTGATGCTTGTTATGAGTGAGTATGACATATGGCAATGCCGAATGCTACATCACCTATCTATCAATAGCGCAGGATGTTGGAAGTCTGTGGTTCATGGACCATACAAGCCTATGGTGAGTCTTCCAGAGAAGAATGAGATGGTTCCGAAGAAACCAGAGCAATATTCGGATGAGGATCTAAAACTGTTTGAAATTGATGCTAAACCCCATGGAATTCTTGCCATGGCACTGCCTAATGAAATCTATTCAGGGATTATGCATCATGAAACTGCTCATGATCTCTGGTTGCTCCGAAGGAACAATTCGGAGGAACTGATGAGGTTTTGGCAAACACTAGAGAAATTCTTGCCCAGCAATATAAGACATTCTCTCATAGAAAGGGTGAGTCTCTGACTCAGCAGTTTGAATGATTTTCTTGTTTGATATCTGCGTTGAAGATGTTTAAACACGAATACTCAAAAAGCCAGATGAACAACAGATTTCTCAGATCCCTGCCTGAGAGATGGGACACATATACTATTGTCCGACGCTCCAGTGTAAATCTGGACACTCTATCTCTCACCCAACTTCATGGGAAACTGTTGACATTTGAACAAGAGATAGAACAGAAAAGGAAATTGTGTTCATCTGGGAAGCTCACTGATGACTTTGTACTAGTAAATACCGCACTGGTCGGTCAGGAGTCAGAGTATGCTGCATCAGAAGGTTCATATGATGAGCATATAGATTTCTCTACAAACATTGGAGAACATGCTTTTGTTGGTGTTGATAATTCAGGTGGTGTAGTGATAATTTGTGCTTTTTGATGGATGATTTGAAAGGAATTCCAGATGATGATCTGGAAGAGATGGATATTTTGAGTCAAATGGCAATGATTAACATCAGATCTCAAAAGTTTTACAAAAGGACTGGTAGGAAATTTCCAGGTCTCTCTGCCAAAACCAAGGTTGGTTTTGACAAGAGCAAGTTAAGGTGTAACAAGTGCCATAGACTTGGACACTTTGCAAGAGAGTGTAGATCATCTGGATCTACCTCATCTACACCCTTTGTGACATTCCCAGGCAATAGCTCACAGAACAAAGGGTAACATTCTACCAGTTCTGGTCATCCATCACAAGTTCAATCATCTCCTACATATTTCGTCCCACAAGGTCCTATGCCATATCCTTACCCCTATTTTTACATGCTTCAGTCCAATCAGGTTCAAGTACCCACAGCTCAATAAACACATGCCCTACCTGAGCCTCAATTATCTTAATCACATCAACAATCTCAATCTCAACCACAACATAGCTTTTTCACCCCTAGAGTTGTTCACTGGAGCAGTTTACCAGATGATATTTCTGGTTATCATGAACAACTGTTTCCTGGTGCTGGTTAACATGGTGGTGAAAATCCTTTTGGAAATCTTTCTCTTATGGCCCTGGAGTCAACTGATGGATCATCCTCAAATGCTTCAACATCACAGGGTTCTTCAGCATGCCAAAGAAGCATCTGGTATGTTGACATTGGAGGATCCATGCATATGACAGGGAGCAGCTCTCTTCTTAATGACTACTCTCAAGGAAAGAAGGGATTTGTTTCTTTTGGTAATGATGCTAAAGGTTACATCATCGGTAAAGGCTTTGTTTCAAATGGTGAAATAAGGTTTGATGATGTCAACCATGTGGAGAATCTCAAGTACAATATCTTGAGTGTCAGTCAGATGTGTGATAAAGGACATGTTGCCCTTTTCACCAGCCAAAACTGCAGGATTTTGTCTTCCAAAGTTCTGAGTCTGATTGACAAGGTATTGGATGAACATACTCTCCTGAAGGCCAACAGGACAGGAAGAGTATATTCCTTAGATTTATCAAAGAAAATTGATCTAAAAGGCCATCCTTGCCTGTTCTCCAAGGCCTCTCCTTAGGAATCTAAACTATGGCACAGAAGGCTTGGTCACGTGAATCTGAAAAACATGAACCAGCTGATCCATCATGGTTTAGTGAGAGGATTGCCAATGAAGGAGTTCAAATGTGATGACAACTGCTCTGCTTGTTTAAAAGGGAAGTAACACAAAGTATCATTTCCTCCAATAAAAGAGCCAAAGTCCACTGCCTGCTTGCAACTACTACACATGGATTTGTTTGGTCCTGTAAGAGCGATGAGCATGGCAAAGAAGAAATACTGTCTGGTAATTGTGGATGATTACTCCAGATTTGTATGGACTTTCTTCTTGCATTCAAAATATGAAGCTACACAAGCCATTATATACTTTGTGTTGTATGTTGAAAAACAATATTCCCTTCCAGTCAAGTGTGTGAGGAGTGATAATGGCACAGAATTTAGAAATCACACATTTGATGAATTCTACTTGTCTAAGGGAATCAAGAGGCAGTATAGCATTCCAAGAACTCCTAAACAAAATGGAATGGTGGAAAGAAAGAACAGGACACTTATTGAAGCTGCTAGGTCAATGTTGGTTGATTCTGGTTTGCCACTGACCTTTTGGGCTGAAGCTGTCAACACAGCTTGCTATGTGCAGAATAGAGTCTTAGTAAATCAGAGGTTGATGAAGACTCCGTATGAAGTGTTACATCATTTAGCCCCTCTGATTTCATTTTTTAGAGCATTTGGGTGTCCCTGTTACATTCTCAACACAAAGAATCCACTTCAGAAGTTTGAATCAAAGGTGGATGCAGGGTACTTTGTTGGATATTCATCTACTTGCAAGGCATATAGAGTTTTTAACTGCAGAACAAAGATAGTGGAAGAGACCTTTCATGTGAAGTTCAATGAATCTCCAAAGGACAAGATTCCACAAAACCCTGTGGAGCTATTTGATTTGGACATACTGCAATATGTTCCTTATCAGTCTCCAGCTGTTGCAGTTCCTGTAAACAGTTCTCCACCTGGTGGTGCTGATGATGATGATGACAGTACTCACCTTTTCCAGTTTAGTGCTCAACTGTCTGAGTCATCTAAACCTGATGTTCCTATAGTTTCAGCAACTCCATCCACAACAAATGCTAATGAGATCTCTGCATCATCCACTTCGTTTGAATTTCCATCTACTTGCACAGATCTTATTGTCTATCAAGAGCTGAAGAATCACCCAATGTCTCAAATCATTGGTGATATCAATGCTGGAGTTTCAACCAGAAGTCAATTGTCCAATTCCTGCTTCTATGCTCTCTTCATCAGTCAGCAAGAGCCATAGAATTATCATGTTGCATTAAGAGACAATGGATGGGTTGAAGCCATGAAACTTGAAATTCTTCAGTTTAATAAGCGGCAAGTGTGGGAGTTGGTTCCTCTACCCCAAGGTAAGTGTGCAATAGGCACTAAATGGGTGTTTAGGAATAAAACTGTTGAAAAAGGCCAAATTATCAAGAACAAGGCTAGACTGGTTGTACAGGGGTTTGCATAAGAAGAAGGTATTGATTATGATGAAACCTTTGCCCCTGTAGCCAGACTAGAGGCAATCAGATTGTTCTTAGCTTTGCTGCTTTCCAAAATCTTAAAGTTTTTCAAATGAATGTCAAAAGTGCATTTTATATGGTAAAATAAAAGAAGAGGTTTATGTGTGTCAACCACCAGGTTTTGAGGATAATAAACATCCAGATTGGGTGTGTAAGCTTGATAAGGCTCTGTATGGGTTAAAACAAGCTCCTAGAGCCTGGTATGAAACATTGTCTAATTTTATTTTTCAAAATAATTTCACTGGAGGCTCCATGGATAAAACTTTATTCATAAAGAAAGTAGGATAGCATAAGCTACTTGTTCAAATTTATGTAGATGACATCATTTTTGCATCCTCTGATCCACAGTTGTGTGATGCATTTACAAAATTGATGCAACAAAAGTTTGAAATGAGTACCATGGGAGAATTACAGTTCTTTCTAGGTTTGCAAATCAAACAAAGCACTGATGGAACTTTCATTCATCAGTCCAAATATACAAAAGATCTTTTGAAAAAGTTTGACTTACAAAACTGTAAGCCCTGTTCTACTCCCATGAGCACCACCACACAACTGGATGTTGATCAGAAAGGTAAAGCAGTTGATGAAACCCGTTACAGATGTATTATTGGTTCCTTGATGTACCTCACAGCTTCTACACCAGACATTATGTTTGCAACTTGTGTCTGTGCTAGATTTCAAGATGCACCTAAAGAATCCCATTTGATTGCAGTCAAAAGGATCTTTAGATACTTGCAAGGAACTCAATCTCTAGGACTTTGGTATTCCACTGGGCACTCTTGCAAATTGGTTGCTTTCTCTAATAGTGACTATGCAGGGTGTAAAGTAACCAGAAAATCAACTTCTGGTGGATGCCAATTTCTAGGCAATTGTTTGGTTTCTTGGCAGAGTAAGAAACAAACTTCAGTTGCTACATCCACTGCTGAAGCCGAGTACATTGCTGTTGCAAGTTGTACATCTCAGGTACTCTGGCTTCAGAATCAATTACTGGATTATGGCATTACAAAGACTAAGACTCCATTATTGATGGACAGTGCTTCAGCTCTTTGTTTTGTTAAGAATCCTGTCCAGCATTCTAAGACCAAACACATTGAGATCAGACATCATTTCATCAGGGATTGTTATAAGAAAGGTCCGATTGATCCAAAGTTTGTTCCTAGTACTGATGAGCTTGCAGATATATTTACTAAGCCTTTGGATAGTGCAACTTTTCAAAATCTTGTGCTAAGGCTTGGTATGCTGCAGCAAGAATAGATTGACTAATACTATACTCTCAGATCACAAGTACTGATGAGTATTAGTATACAAAAGTCAAAAATAAGTATTGATGAGTTATTTTGTCTTCAATATTTTTTAACTACTGAAGTGTTAAAAAGACTGAAGACTAAAATATTTAAAAGTACTGAAGTACATTATTTGTTGAAAAGAACTGATGTAGTTACAACTACTGATGTGGTTATAACTACTGATGCCTAATTTTAACCAATAAGTACTGAAGAACAAATTTGTCCAAAAGTACTAACGTGTAACCCTGCACATATGTACTGAAGCCAATATTTGTTCACAAGTTCTGAAGAATATTTATTTCAAAAGATCTACTGCACAAATGTTCAGAAGAGCTGATGAATAAATAATCTAAAGAACTGATGAACAATGAAACGTCTGAAAATCAGACAAAGTCTGATGAGTAAATGTTGAGGTCAGAATGAAACAACTGAAATCTGTGAATTGACGACAACAACTGATGAGTAACTTTACTCTTTAGCTGTTTTAAACAACTGTTGTTTCATTTCAAAAGAACTGAAGCCAAAACCAAGTCTTCAGTAGTTTCCAACTACTGATGACTAACACCAAGTCTTCAGTTGTTTACAACATCTGAATGCTAAAACCATGTCTTCAGTCGTTTCAAACAACTGATGACCAATACCAAAACCTTCAGTTGTTTTCCATCAACCGTTTCATAATCTATAAATACCAAACCCTAAACCTCAGAACATTACATTTCCCAACCGTTATCATTCAAAATTCTCAGACCTTCCCTACTGCATTAATGGTGACCATGCAACTCAAACCACGCCATAACTGTGTAGCATACCTCACAAAATCAGCTTTCTGGAACAAGTTCGATGACGCCATCGATCTGATGGTTGAATCCCCATACCAAACGACCTTTCTTTTGAATCCAACCATATACGCCGAATCCCTACAACAATTCTGGACAAACCTCACCCTCACAACTGGTGAGAATGATGCCGAGATCACCCCTCTCCAATCGTTTGTCAACCAGAAGAAGGTGGTTGTCACTTCTAACATTATTTAGAAAACCCTAAATATGAATGATTCCACCTTTGTCACTGAATATCCTAAGGGTACAACCGACTTATCCTTCGCCCATCATGGATATGAAGGTGACCTAAGTGCTACCACAATCTTGAAGAAGCACTTCCATGACCCTGAACGCCTTATCTTTCACATGGTCAATGTCTGCCTTGCCCCCAAGACCTCCTCATGGGACCAAATGTCTTCTAAATGGCAACATGTATTGTATTCTATTCTTGAACGCCAAAGCTTAAATTTTTCTGAAATTATCTTTTTAGAATTAAAAGAAATGGCTCTAAAACCTATGGCTAATAGATGGATCTTATATCCAAGGATTCTTATGGCTATTATTGAAAATAAATTAAAAGATGAGGGCCTTGTTGGCCTAGGAGTCCCTGCTGTGGCAGTTTTGCCTGTAGTAATCCACCAGTAGTTCTAAAGACTCCACCAACCACAGCCGCTCAGGAAACCTCTTAAAAGGATCCTGAAGCAACCATTTCAGGGGATGCCACATTACTGGAACCTCTCTCATTTGAGAAGGTTGCCATTGAAGAGCACCATTCACCCCAGGTGCAAACTGCTTCACACCTATCTCCCACTGCAACCGCCCCACAAAGCCCAACATTTTTAATTGCAGAAGTGCTGACTCAGCTCAACACTCCACCCTCTCCCCAGGAACCTATTACTACTGGGAAAACCTCAACAATTAAGGGGGAGGATTCTAGTGTTGTTGTAGCCCACAGTATAGGGATTACACAGTTCAATCTCCCCATGTGGAGGAGGAGATTAGAACTTCTAGTGAGGCTGCCACTTCTCCTGATGCAGCACATGAACAACATGCAACTAGTAACATCTCTAAGACCTCACAAGAGGCAACTGCCGATGAAGGACAAAATCCTGAGGTAGGAAGTCCCCAGTACCAAGATCAAGGGCCTCATGTGAATACTGATCCACATTTAGCACATGTTCATCCTGATGAGATCAGGAGGTCAGATGATTCAACACCCACTGATGATGACCTGGGCTTTTTCTTTGATGTTCTAGCCCATAATACTATTCCTGTGGCTGAGGTAAGTAGACTACAAGAACTACTTGACAAAATGTCTCAAGAATCAAGACCATCTGCCCAAGTTCACCCACAGATGGCACCTTCTTCTGAAGGTCTCCCAAACACTGAGCCACTCCAAATAAATCAATCACCAGCCTCTGCTTCTGGCACCATTTCTCAAGGACAGAACCCCTCTAAGCAAATAGCTAATGTTTTTAAATCTTCCTTGCCTCTCATCACTCCCATCATCACTGACATAGTGCATCAAGCCCTTTATGAGAGGCTTTCCTCCAATATTAAAACCTTAGTTGATGATGCTGTTTCTAAAAGGCTTTCTGACATTCAAATCCCTGAACCCAATGCAACAAAAAAGGGGGAGTCTAAGTCAATGAAAGCAGCTAAAAGAAAGAGCGTTGAAAAGGAACAAGAGAAAGAGAAAGAACAGGAGAAGGAGAAAGAAAAAGAAAAAGAAAAGGAGGAGGTGAAAGAAAAAGAAAAGGAGAGGGAGAAGGAAAAAGAAAAAGACTTTCATGTTACATACAAGAAGAGGATGGGTGTTGAGAAGTCTTCTGAGAAAAAGTTGGATGACATGATCAATGAAGCTGATGAGCATCATAGCAGATCAATGGATAAAATCATTGATCAGCTATTCAGACAAGGGTTTGATACAGCTAAGCTGGATTATGAGATCAGAAGGCTGGAGATACAATAGATCGAGTATAGATGGGCTAGTTACAGTGGGAAAGAACATGAGAGACTGGAAGCCATGGTCAGATTCATAGCAAAGTATTTAGGGAGATCTGTTATTAAAGTGAAGTCATGGACCAGGGACAGTATTTTGAAGATAACCAACCAAATTTGTTTGTCTAAAGTATTTACAAAGGGATTGATCATTGAAGCCCTTAGTGAAGCTGGTGCTGGGAAGAGGACTGATCTAGCAAAGTACTCCAAAGCCTCACTTGCAACCAAATTGCTAGAGTAGCCTGTCCAATCTCCCACACCAAAACAACCAACATCACAACCCACAAAACCAACTCCTTTATCCAAAAAGCCAACACAAACAATTGTCGATGATGCACCCAAGAGGAAGAGAAGGGTGTTGAGGCTTCAAGAAGAAGAAAAAGAAGTTGATGATGAGGAAGACAGTCTGCCTATTTCAGCTGTTATCAAGTTTCCTGAGCCCAGGAGTCAACCAACAACAATCACACCTGACATCCAGACGCAAATGGTAAAAGTTAAGCTGGAAGAAGAAGAACAGCATAAACAACATGATGAGCAGCTGTTGAGCCTAATTGATAAAGACTTTCCTCAGACCACATCAATACAATCTATGAGGAAACATGCTCAAAGGTTGTATGCTCTTAGATTCACCTTTCAATATCAGAAGGAAAGAGTGAGAATTTGGCCTGATCCCAGGGTGAGTCATAGAATTCACTAGAAGAACATTCCAAATAGATACAATGGCCAAGTAAAGAAGATTGTAGATGCTGTGATCATGCTGGCCATTATAGTATCACCCTGGGAAATCCTAGAAGACTTCAAGAAAGTCTACAAAGCTAATCTTTCCCCCTAAAAGTTACTAGAAAACAAAATGGTGAAAAAGGGGTTAATTTACAAGAGGCTTTAAGAGGTCAAGAGCAATGAACTCCAGTTGTTACTTGAGGGTAATCACCCTGATGAATTTGCTTATAGAGAAATAATAACTGTGGAGTTAAAGAATGGGAAACAGGTCAAATATCTTTCTGAATATTATGGGCCAGGGTTCTTTTTTTGAAGGAGCAGCTAAAGATCTCACTTAGGAAGAACAAGTTGTTTTCCTGGAGGCCTATGTAAGAGAGTCTTACAGACTCATTGTAGGGAAGTAGGTTTCATGGATGGGGTAACAACTTTGTGTCTAATTCCCTAAGACAGAATTCCCATCCATCCCTTTCCAATCAGATCTACTGAAACCTCTTTCCAGGCATGTGCTTAAACTGGTCATTTCTGAGCTGACCCAGAAGAAAAAGACTATCTTTTTCCCTAATAAGTGGGACTCCAATAATCTTAAAGGTTTTGGCTGCATTGGTTCTGGGGGAGTTTGTTGGACCAAAAGAACCAATGAGCCAGATCAGAAAAACCTTAAAGTCCCACAGACATCATAACAACTGAAGAAGTCTACATCAGCTGAAGACAAAGTCTGAAGACAAGTACTGAAGACAAAGTCTGAAGTCAAGTGCTGAAGACAAAGTTTGAAGTCAAGTGCTGCAGACAAGTGCTGAAGACAAAGTCTGAAGACTAAGCCTTCAGAGGTTGTCACAACAGCTGAAGTAGTACTCTTCAGTAGTTGTGATGGTTTCCTTTTTCAGTAGTTGTCTTTTTCAGTTCAGTAGTTTGTAATCAGTAGTTTGTAATAAGTAGTTTAGTAGTTTGTTTTTAGTAGTTGTAGATTAGTTCATACTTAGCTTCTTTTGTAAGAAGATGTCCTCAGTGGTTGTGGACATCTTCAGTAGTTTAGTTAGTTTCAGTTTCTTTTGTAAAACGGTTAGATGTCACTATCAAGTGACATCAGCTGACGTCACCTTACCTCTATAAAAGGAAGGTTGACCTAATTTGTAATAGCTGAAGCTTGTGTATGAATGAATACATTATCTTTTACAGAAAACATTCTCTCTTTATAACCGTACTATTTCATTGAATATCCTTTGTGTTCTTGCTTAAATTTCGTCTAATTTGTATACTATTCCGCTGCAAATCATAACCTAATTGATCAAACTAGATCTTAGATCCCTTCAGATTCACTCCTTCTAGACCTGCATACAAACTGTTAGTATCATTCTGAATCTATTCATTTGTTGGATGAGGTATAGGCATAGGTGAATAACAATAAGTACTTGGTAGAGGATAAACATGAGTGGTTTCATCACATCCCAACCCTGTCTTAATTCTAGCCCCCCATTGCTTCTTGCAAAGATCCTCATGTTTCATCCCTGATATTGTCCATTTTTCAAGCTTGGTTTTCAATTTGCTTTTTTCAAACTCAACAAGAGCTACACATTCAGTTAATGAATCTATTTTGACATTTCTTTCCAAAAGATTTCTCTTTAAATGCTCATTTTCTTTTAAAGCTTCATTTAATTTGATAAAATACTTACACTCATTTGTTTTAAGGAATGCCCATAACCACTTTTTCGGCAGCTAGGGCCTTTTCACGTTGATAGACAGGGGTGTTCTTCTTCTTTTCTTCCTCCTTCTGGTCCACTTATTTCTTGCTTACCCTCTTATCTTCACTTTCTTCCTCCTTCCTTTCTTTATTTACTTCCAGCTTAACCTCCCTCTTGTCAACCTGTTCTAGCTTTCCACACTCATCAGCTTCATCAACATTCTTTTCTTTGACTTTCTTAACCTCCATTTCTTCATCCTGACCCTGTTGCTTAACATTCCCATCACAAGCTACTCCTATGCTCTCATTCTTAAATTCTCTAAAAGGATCAAACTCTTCTACTAACTCCTCATCTCTACTCTTCATTTTGAGCTACTAACGCATGATTGATTTCTTCCTCAGTTTCTTTAATCTCTGCACTCCAGTCAAAGTTAGAAATCAAAGATGTTTCTTTCTTTTGCTTGGTTTCTTCCTTTTCAGTGATCAGGATAACCTTTTAAGTTCCAGATGTTCCCGGTTCAGTGACGATTGGAGATGGACATTCTCTATTAAAATGCCAACATTATTTGCCATTGATACATCTTAACTTTGACTTATCAAAACCAAGCTTAGAGTTTTGGTTTTGATTGCCAAAGTTTCTCCTTCCAGTTCGCTCCATAAATCTCCTTGCACACAGTGTGAGCATTGCCATTTGCTATTGAATATCAGTTTCCTCCAAATTATCTGGATCCACCTGATACATATCCTCTACAGTCATCCCCTTACCCTTGAGCTCCCCCACAACTAAATCTTCATAACTGCGGAAAAACATTCCAAACAGTGCTATGGTATCAGAAGGAATTTGAGTGGTTATATATGTCTTTAAGCTTGACCCAACACTTATGGATCCACCACTTGCCTTGTCTGATACACCGACTCCTGTAGATCCACCATAAGCTGCACCATACATATTCGAGTTTGTAGCGGATGAGATCAATGCAACGCTTTATGGATATATTGTGGCTGGCACCAAGGATTGATTGTATTCCCTTCTTTTTAAATCCAAGTCAAAAGATTTCAGTTTGTTGATTACATCCATGAGTTTGTAATCAGCAAATACTCTCCTGCTTCAACATCCTGACTTTTAAGCTCCATTAGGGTGGAAGAGAGTTTAAGAGCTTGGTCACTTTCTCATTATTACCCACCTGTTCATCATATTTCTTCAGAGTGCTCAAGATTGACAAAAATCGATTAGTAAGATCATTAAGGATTTCATTCTTATGTCTGACAAATGAATTAAACTCCTTCTCAGCTTGGGCTTTCTTGTCCTTCTTTAGATCTTCGTTTCCATCATAAAATTCACATGAGGCATCATACAATGATTTTTCACTTTTGTGCTCTGCAAAAAGGTTGTATATGTCTTATGATAAGCATAAGGTCAAGGCCCCGAAGGCTCTATGATCATGATCAATTAACTTAATATCCCTTTCAGAAAAGGATGATGAGTTAGTGGTCACCCTGGTCTATTCACCAACAGTCATCGTTGGAGTGTGTGGACCTTTCATTATAGATTCCCATTGATTGTGATCCGTGTAATAGAAAAAGTCCTTCAAGCAACGCTTTCAATCCTCAAAATTGTCTCCATTTATAAGCCTTGGTGGCCTATTTGGTGTAACAATAATGGTAATGTTGGTTGATGTCATTTTCTAAATAATGTATAAATTCACTAAAATTCAGTAGATTTGCTGATAAATTCGCTTAATTACACAAGGCTGAAATCCATTAAATTCACTGGCAAATTCGCCTGTAGTTTCGCTCGGCAAATGGGCGGCAATTTCGCTTGAAAAGTGCTATAAAACTTCTAGTTTTGTTCACTATTTCACTGAAACTAGAACTTTCATTCTAGTGACAAATTCACCAGCACTTTCGCTTGTTTCCTTGGTCAAGTAAGGTGAACTTTCGTTCAACATATGTAGTTTCACTGGAATCCAAAGAAAATTTAGTATGAAAGAATCTCAGCATCTAGTTTGATCAATTAGGTTGTATTCACAGCGGATTTAGCATGAGAATTAAACAAATAAGCAAGAACACAAATGATTTTGCATGTAACAGTAAAATTATTAAGAGAGAGAGCAATTCTGCAAAAAGGTGTTTTCTATTTGATCACACGCTTCGGCACAAAATACAATTAGGTCATCTCCTTTTATAGAAGAAATGACCAATGCTGATGTCACTTGATAGTGACATCAAATGGTTTTTAACAAACTACTGAAAGAACACTAAACTACTGAAGATGTCAAACAGCTAACATCCTCTTACAAAATGTTGTGTTCCTACTTATTACAAACTACTGATAGAACAAGAAACTACTGAAAGTATTACAACGACTGAAGAACAAGCTCTTCAGTCGTTTACAACTACTGAACTATAACAGCTGAAGAACAAACTCTTCAGCTGTTGTACAAACTACTGAAAATAGAAAATATAAACTACTGATAGAGAAAACCATCACAACAACTGAAGACAACTTCTTCAGCTGTTGTGACAAACTCTGAAGCTTCAGCACTTTGTCTTCAGACTTTGATCTTCAGATGTTTCATCAGCTGATGACTTCAGTAGTTGTCATCAGCTGATGTCTTCAGTCTTTGTCTTCAGACTTTGTGCATCAGTTGTTGATCTTCAATTCTTTAGTTCTTCAGCTTTTGATCTTCAGCACTTGTCTTTAGTACTTGAAGTCTTCAGTACTTATATTCTTCAGTACTTCAGACTTCAGTACTTATCTTCAGCACTTTGGATCTTCAGCTGTTGTTCTTCAGATCTTTGACCTTCAGCTGTTGAGTCTTCAGCCTTTGTCAAACTGCTGATGAAGCTTTCAGCAGTTGTTGTGATGTCATGTGGGACTTAGAGGTTTTTCTGATCTGGCTCATTGGTTCTTTTGGTCCAACAATCTCCCCCTAAACCAATGCAGCCAAAACCTCTAAGTTATTTATTGTCCCACTTATTAATGGCAGGAAGATTAGTCTTTTTCCTTCTTGATCAGCTTAGAAGATGACCCAATTAAGCACTGGCCTGGGAAGAGGTCTTAAGAATTTGTTTGGCATAGTATGGATGGGAACTCTATTTTGGGGAACTGGACACAGAGTTGTTATCCCATCCATAAGACCTACTTCCCATGTATGAGCCGGTAGGATTCTCTGGTGTAGGCTTCAACAAACGTGATCTGTTCCTCCTTTGTAAGCTCCTCAGCCTCACCATCAAAGAATCCTTCACGGCCATACAGCTCTGAGACATACTCGGCTTGTTTTCCATTTTTGAGCTCAACTATTGTTATCTATCTATAAGCAAATTCGTCCGGGTGAACACCCTCAAGTAACAAATTGAGCTCATCTCTCCTGAAGTTCTCAAGCCTCTTGTAGACTAACCCCTTTCTTACCACCCTATTTTGTAACATCATTTAGGGTGGCTGGTTAGCCTCATAGGCCTTCTTGAACTCTTGCAGAATCTCCCAGGGTGATATTACAAGGGTTATAGTGATCACTTCATCTACAATCCTTTTTACCTGGCCCTTGTATCTTGATGGAATATCTTTCTTTATGATTCTATGAGCCACCTTGGGATCAGGCCAAATTCTCACCTTGTCCTTATGATATTGAAATGTGTTGGCAAGGGTGTATAGTCTCAGAGCTTCTTTCCTTATGTTGATAATTGATGAGGAAGCAGCATAAGCTTTATCTATGCTTTTCAGCATCTCTTCATCATGAAGCTTCTGCTGCTGTTCTTCTTCTATTTTTACCCTCATAGTTTCCATCTGTGAGGTGAGAGTGATGGGCTTTGGTTTTGGCTTTTGTAAAGATAGGACTGCAGAGAGAGGCAACCTATCTTCTTCCTCATCCTCCTCTTCTTCTTCTTCTTGTAGCCTCAACACCCTTCTCTTCTTCTACAAGGGTGTATCATCGGCAATGGGTTTTGATGGTGAGGGGGCTGGTTTTGTGGGTTGTGTTTGGGTTGGTGTTGGAGTGGGAGATTGGGCAGGCTTGGCTAGCAATCTAGAAATGAGGGAAGGTTTAGTTTGTTTGGCTAGCAAGGTCCTATTCCCACCTCTGGCTTCAGTAAGGGCTTCTATGACCAGCCCCTTTGTGAATTCCCTAGCCGAACAGATCTTGGTGGCTATAGCCAAGATGCTGTTCCTGGTCCATGATTTAATGTCTAGGACTGGTCTCTCCAAATACTTTGAAATAAACCTAGCAATAGCCTCAAGTCTCTCTCTTTCCTCTTGGCTATAGCTGGTCCATTGGTATTCAATCTCTTTCATCTCCAATTTTCTAATTTCCTGATCTAGCATGGTAGTGTTCATGTCAAAGCCTTGCCTGAACAGCTGATCAATGATAGAGTCCATTGATCGGCTATGCTCAGCATCAGCCTCCTTGACTAGGACTGCTAGATCAGTATCCTTCTCCACCTTCTCTCCCTGCACCTTCTCTCCCTTCTTCTTGTTGTAAGTGATACTGAAATCCTTTTGGATTTCAGCTACTTTGATCTTTTCAACTCTCTCCTCCCTTTATATCTCCTTCCCCTTTACCTTCTCAATCTCCTCAACCACATCCCTCTCGTTTTCCACCATCTTCTCCACTTCTTTCTCCTTCTCTACCTCCTCTACCCTCTTCCTTTTGTCTTTCACTGATGTCTCCCCCTTTTTGGGTGCATTGGTTAGGGTTTGACTATCAGAAAGCGCTTTAGCCACAGCAACCTCCACCAAGGGTTGTATTTGTGCGGGAAGCCTCTTATCCAGGGCTTTGATCACAATGTCTGTGATCATGGGTGTGATGAGAGGCAGAGATTTATGAAGGATAGCAACTAGTTGCTCAGGAGGGTTCTGTTCCTGAGAACTAGTGCCAGAAGCAGAGGCAGGTGGCTGAGTTTGTGGGAGTGGCTGAGTGTCTTTGAGACCTTCAGGTGAAGGTGCCATCTGTGGGTGTATGGTGGCAGATGGACTTACTCCTTGAGACATTTTGGCGAGCAGCTCTTTGAGTCTTCTCACCTCATCCTCAAGGATTGTGTTTTGAGCAACTACATCAAAAAAGAAGCTCAGGTCATCAACAGTTTGCACTGAATCACCTGACCTCCTGACTATGTCAGGATGTACATGCACTGAGTGTGGCTCAGTAGTTGCATGTGCCCCTTTGTCTTGGGTCTGGGGACTTCCAGCCTCCGGATTGGATCCATCATCGGCAGTTGCCTCTGGTGAGGTCTTATTGATGTTACCAGCTTCTTCCTGCTCATATGCTGATGCAGGGGAAGTGGCAGCCTCACCAGAATATCCCATCTCCTTTGCCACACTTAGAGATGAGACATTTGATTCTCTGTGTTGTGGGCTCCCATCAACACCTGTATCCACCCTCTCTATGGTTGGAGATATCCCAGTTGTAATTGGTTTCTGGGGAGAGGGTGGAGTGTTCAGATGGGTCAACACTTTGGCAATTATAAGAGTAGGGCTTTGAGGGGCGGTTTCAGTGGGAGATGGGCTTGAAGCGGTATGCACATGGGGAGGAGTGTGCTTTTCAATGGCAACCTCCTCAATTGAGAAAGGTTCCAGATTTGTGGGAGCCCCTGAAATGGTTGCATCAAGCTCCTGTAAAGAGGATGCTTGTGCGGTTGTGGTAGGTGGAGTTGTGGTGGCTGCTGGGAGAATCTGGCCAGCAGTCACTTCCTACGTTTGTTGTGCAGGGGCATCCTCAGGGGACTCATCTCCCAGAGTAGCCTTTTTGGCTTTCTTTTGGGTTTGGGTTTGGTGGGGACTTTGGACCTGGAGGTGGAGGCTGTGGGTTCCAGCTGCGTGGATTTTCGCAGCTTGGCAGCCTTTTTCAATGTTTGTCTGTGTTGTGCCTGGAGTATACCTCAGGCAATACAGCCATGGTAGGGACTCCAGTGCCAACTAGTCCCTTAGCTTGAAGCTGGTTTTCTATTATTGCCATTATAAACCGTTGATATAAAATCCAACGATTTGAAAAAGTTTTTGTGGCCATGTCCTTGAGTTCCAAGAAAATTATTTCAGAAAAATTTAGTGGTTGTTTCTCAATAATAGAATACAATACCTGCTGCCACCTTGTGGACATCTGGTCCCATGAGGATGTCTTCGGGGCTAAAGAAACATTTACCATTTGAAAAATGAGGCGTTCAGGGTCATGGAAATGTTTCTTGAGCAGGGTAGAGGCTGATAGGTCACCCTGATAGTCATGAGCAGCAAAGGAAAGATCAAGGGTGCCTTTGGGGTAGTCGGTTGGAAAGGTGACATCATCCAGTTTTAGGGTTTGTCGGATTATTGCTGGAGTGATGACCACCTGTTTGGTGTTGACGAACGACCGGAGAGAGACCTCGGCGTCGTTCGCTCCAGTTTGGATGGTGACATTCGTCCAGAACTGTGATAGGGAATCGGCATAGATTGTGGGATTGAGGAGAAAGGCCGTTTGAAGTGGGGAATCAACCATGAGATCAATGGCGTGATCAAACTTGGTCCAAAATGGTGACTTTGTGAGGTATGCGACACAGTTATGTCGAGGTTTGAGTTGCATGGTCTCCATTAATGGTGTATGGGAAGGTTCAAAGGTTTTTGAGAGTTAGGTCAAGTGAGAATGAAAAACTCTGAAGGTTGGGTTGGTAATTATAGGCTAAACGAAAACGACTGAAGGTTGTGGTGTTAGTCATCAGTTGTTGAAACTACTGATGACGTGGTTTTAACCTTCAGTAGTTGTAACATCTGAGGACTTGGTGTAAGTCTTCAGTAGTTGAAACTACTGAGACCTTGGTTTTGTCCTTCAGATGTAAACGGCTGAAAACTTGTTAGGCTTCTATAGTTATAAGGTACTGAAGACATGGTTTCAGACATTGTAAACAACTGAAGACGTGGTGTTAGTCTTCAGTAGTTGTAAACTACTGACATCAGTAGTTGTGAACTACTGAAGACATGGTTTTGCTTCAGTTGTTGTAAGCAACTGAGGACTTGGTGTTAGTCATCAGTAGTTGTGAAACTACTGAAGACATGGTTTTGTCCTTCAGTTGTTTGGAAATGAAACAACAGATGTAGGTATCAGCTGAAGAGTAAAGTTACTCATCAGCTGTTTCCGTCAATTCAGTTGTTTCATGCTGACCTCCACATTTACTCATCAGCTCTTTGGCTGACTTTCAGATGTTTCATTGGCCTTCAGCTCTTATGAATATTTCTTCCTCAGCTCTTGTGAACAGATGTTCATTACTTGAGATAAAATATTCTTCAGAGCTTGTGAATAAATTTTGTCTTCAGTACTTAGGTGTAAGATTACACCTCAGTACTTGTGAACAAAATTTGTTCATCAGTACTTGTTTGTTTGAAAATTATACATCAGTAGTTGTAACTACATCAGTTGTTTTCATCAAATAATGTACTTCAGTACTTTGAAGCAGTTTATTCTTCAGTAGTTATGAAATCTGCTGAAGACTAACTTACTCATCAGTACTTATTTTTGACTTTTGCATACTAATGCTCATCAGTATTTGTGAGCTGAAAGCATCAGTATTAGTCAAATTATTCTAGCTGCAGCATACCAAGCCTTAGTACCAGATTTTGAAATGTGACACTATCTAAAGGCTTAGTAAATATGTCTGCAAGCTCATCAGCACTAGGTACAAACTTAGGATCAATCAGACCTTTCTCATAGCAATCCCTAATAAAATGATGTCTGATCTCTATATATTTGGTCCTGGAGTGCTGGACTGGATTTTTAACCATACAAAAGTTGGTTCTGAAGCCAAAGTACCTGAGATGTACAACTTGCAGCAGCAATATACTCAGCTTCAGCAGTGGATGTAGCAATTGATGTTTGTTTTTTACTCTGCCAAGAAACTAAACAATTGCCTAGGAATTGGCAACCACCAGAAGTGGATTTTCTGGTGACTTTTTATCCTGCATAGTCACTATCAGAGAAAGCAACTAATTTGCAAGAATACCCAGTTGAATACCAAAGACCTAGTGACTAGGTACCTTGCAGATATCAAAGATCCTTTTGACTGCAATCAAATGAGATTCTTTAGGTGCAGCCTGAAATCTTGCACAGGCACATGTTGCAAACATGATGTCTAGTCTAGAAGCTGTAAGGTACATCAAGGACCCAATCATACATCTGTAAAGGGTTTCATCAACCGCTTTACCTTTCTGATCCACATCCAGTTGTGTGGTGCTGCTCATGGGAGTAGAACAGGGCTTACAGTTTTGTAAATCAAACTTATTTAACAAATCCTTTGTATACTTGGAGTGATGAATGAAGGTTCCATCAGCCTTTTGTTTGATTTGCAACCCTAGAAAGAACTATAATTCTCCCATAGCACTCATTTCAAACTTTTGCTTCATGAGCTTAGTGAATTCATCACACAACCGGGGATCAGAGGATGCAAAAATTATATCATCTACATAAATTTGAACAAGGAGCTTATGCTGTCCCACATTCTTAATAAATAAAGTTTTATCAATAGTGCCTCTAGTGAACTTATTCTCTAGAAGAAAAGTTGATAAGGTCTCATACCAGGCTCTAGGAGCTTGTTTCAGCCCATAAAGAGCTTTATCAAGCTTATACACCTAATCAGGATGTTTATTGTCTTCAAAGCCTGGTGGTTGACACACATAAACTTCCTCTTTTATTTTACCATATAGAAATGCACTCTTGACATCCATTTAATAAACTTTAAGACTATGAAAGGCAGCATAAGCTAAGAACAATCTAATTGCCTCCAGTCTGGCTACAGGGGCAAAGGTTTCATCATAATCGATACCTTCCTCTTGTGCAAACCCCTGCACAACCAGCCTGGCCTTGTTCTTGACAATTTGGCCCTTTTCATCAGTTTTGTTCCTAAACACCCACTTAGTGCCTATTGCACACTTACCTTGGGGAAAAGGAACAAGCTCCCACACTTGCTGTTTTCTGAGCTGAAGAAGCTCAAGTTGCATTGCTTCAACCCATCCACTGTCTCTTAAGGCAACATGATAATTCTTTGGCTCTTACTGACTGATGAAGAGAGCATAGAAGCAGAAGTTGGACAATTGACTCCTGGTTGAAACTCCAGCATTGATATCACCTATGATCTGAGACATTGGGTGATTCTTCAGTTCTTGATAGACTATAAGATCAGTGCAAGTGTTTGTAGGACCTTCAGCAGCAACAGGTGTTGATGGAGATTCTTGAAACCATGTAGGAGATGGCAGCTCAAATAAAGTAGAGCATGCAGAAATCTCATCAGCATTTGTTGTGGATGGAGCTGCTAAAGCCACAGGAGCATCAGGTTTAGTTGACTCAAGCAAGTTGTCACTAAACCTGAAAAGGTGAGTACTGGCATCTTCATCATCAGTACCACCAGGTAGAGAACTGTTGACAGGAACAACAGCTGGAGGTTGATAAGGAACATATTGCAGTATGTCCAGATCAAATAACTCCACAGGGTTTTGTGGAATCTTGTCCTTTGGAGATTCATTGAACTTCACATGCAGAGTCTCTTCAACCATCTTTGTCTTACAGTTGAAGACTCTATATGCCTTGCAAGTTGATGAATAAACAACAAAATACCCTGCATCCACCTTTGATGCAAACTTCTGGAGTGGATCTCTTATGTTAAGAATAAAGCAAGGACATCCAAAGGCTCTAAAGAAGGAAATCAAAGGGGCCAAATAATGAAGTACTTCATAGGGAGTCTTCATCAACCTTTGATTCACTAAGGTTCTATTCTGCACATAGCAAGCTGTGTTGACAGCTTCAGCCCAAAAGGTCAGTGGCAGCCCTGAGTCAGCCAGCATTGACCTTGCAGCCTCAATGAGAGTCATGTTCTTTCTCTCAACCACTCCATTCTGTTCAGGAGTTCTTGGAATACTAAACTGCCTTTTAATTCCCTTAGACAGGTAGAAGTCATCAAGTGTGTGGTTTCTAAACTCTGTTCCATTGTCACTCCTCACACACTTGACCTGCAGGGAATACTGCTTCTCCATAAATAACACAAAGTTCATAATAGCCTTGGAAGCTTCATCCTTGGAGTACAAGAAGAAAGTCCATACAAACCTGGAGTAATCATCCATAATTACCAGGCAGTATTTCTTCTTTGCCATGCTCATCACTCTGACAGGACCAAAGAGATCCATGTGCAGGAGTTGCAAGCAGGCAGTGGACTTTGGTTCTTCTATTGAAGGGAATGAAGCTCTGTGTTGTTTTCCCTTTAAGCAAGCAGTGCAGTTGTCTTCACACTTGAACTCCTTCAAAGGCAACACTCTTACTAATCCATGGCTTATCAGCTGATTCATGTTCTTGAGATTAACATGCCCCAGTCTTCTGTGCCATAGAGTAGATTCTTGAGGAGAGGCCTTGGAGAATAAGCAAGGATGGCCTTTTAGATCAATTTTCTTGGAAAGATCTAAGGCATATACTCTTCCTGTCCTGTTGGCCTTCAGGAGAGTATATTCATCCAACACCTTGTTAATCAAACTCAGAACTTTGGATGACAGAATCCGACAGTTCTGGCTTGTGAAAAGGGCAACATGGCCTTTATCACACATTTGATTGACACTCAAGAGATTGTACTTGAGATTCTCCACATGGTTAACATCATCAAACCTTATTTCCCCATTGGAAACAAAGCCTTTACCGATGATGTAACCCTTTGCATCATTGCCAAAGGAAACAAATCCCTTCTTTCCTTGAGAGTAGTTATTAAGAAGAGAGCTGCTTCCTGTCATGTGCATGGATCCTCCACTGTCTACATACCAGATGCTTCTTTGGCATGTTGAAGAACCCTGCAATCATCATAACAAGTTAGTTAGTTTTGGAGACCCAAACCTTTTTGGTTTTGGGTCTGTTCTCATCAACAGATGTAATACTAACTGGTTTGTTATGTGTGACAGTCTGAGGTGAAGGAGATAGTGTAGAAGAGGAACCCTTTGGCTTGGATTTCCTTTTCTGTGGTTTCAACACGGGAGCATCTAATTGGTTGAATCTTCCCATTAGATGTTGAACCATCATCACAAGTTGTGTCTGACTTTGTGATAAATCTTTCAGCTCCTCAGACACGAAAGTGGTTGCTGGTGATGGATTCCTGTGTTGCACCATCTTCTTTTGAGCAACCTCAGCTGTTTCTTGATTAACCCCATCCTTCTTTTTGGATTTCTTCTTTGACTTAGGGGTTTCAGGCTTTGATGTTGCTGATACAAACTTGCACTCACACTCATTTTTCATTTCAGTCATTTTCTCTTTAATTTTCTCTTTTTGTTTGAGTTTGGATCCCCTTTTGTACCAGCAATCATCAGTAAGATGATTGAACAGGCCACATATTTCACATGGCTTCTTCTTCATCTTATGTTGATCATCTACTAAAGAAGATGAAACTGCTGAAGACTTGTTCTTCAGCTGTTTGCTGTCAGTACTTGCAGTTTTCTTCCTTGCAGTACTTGCTTTCCTGACATCCTCTTTAGTAGTCTTCAAACCCTTTCTACTGATAGTTTTCTTCTCTTCAGTATTGACAGTGGTTGGGGTTTGAACTTCAGATGTTATCCCTTGCTCTCCAGTACTTTCAGTACTTCTAGAGACAACACCTGAGTTGATCAACTTTTTGATCATGTGACAATCAGCATTTGAACCATCAGCTATTTTACCATCAGATTCTACATCTGCTCTGGAAGTATAATTTGTTGGAGGAGCAGTGTGATTATAACCAATACCAATCTTCACATTGGAAGCTGATTGCTTATTCAAAAGCATTTCAAAACCCTTGCAAGATTGTACCCATCGATCACACTCTACTTGGGTAACTGCAAGTGTTTCTTTGAGGTCTTTGTACTTTTCTAAAAGTACCTCTTCCCTAGCCTTATCATCAGTGATTTGGCATTTTAGTTTGTAAATCTCATCATCTTTACCTATAAGCACAGATTCAAACTCAACTTTTCTTTTGGAAATGGTTTGTTCTAGCTCAATGTTCTTATTAATTAAAGCTACATTTGCTTCTCTAATAGAGGCAAATGCTGCTATGCATGTTTCAGAACATAATTTGGCCTTAGCCTCAGAGGATACATGTGATACCTGTGATGAAGAGGCACTTGAGAATATCCATCAGAAGACTCCAAAGCCATGAGAGCTAGATTTCCAAAAGGGTTGTCACCACCATGTTGACCAGCACCTGAGAACAGTTGTTCATGACCAGACATGTCATCCGATAAACTGCTCCAGTCAACAACTCTTAGGGTGAAGAAGCTGTGTTGTTGAGGTTGAGGAGGTTGATGAGATTGGGATGGTTGAGGCTCAGGAAGAGCATGTGGTTGAGGAGCAATGGGTGCTTGAACTTGACTGGGTTGTGGCATGTAATAGCAGGGATATGAGTATGTCATTGGCCCCAGAGGAACAAAATATGCAGGGGATTGTGGTTGTGAATGATGACCAGAATTGAAAGGATGTTGCCCTCTGCTTTGTTGACTATTGTTAGTAAAAGTCACAAAGGGTGCAAAAGAGTTAGATCCAGGTGATCTACACTCTCTTGCAAAGTGTCCAAGCCTGTGGCATTTGTGACACCTCAACTTGCTCTTGTCAAAACCAACTTTGGTTTTGCCAGAGAGTCCTGGGAATTTTCTTCCTGTTCTTTTGTAGAACTTCTGAGACCGGATATTAATCAAGGCCATTTGGCTCAGAATATCCATCTCTTCTAAGTCATCATCAGCAATTCCTTTCAGATCATCCATGATGAAGCATAGATTATCACTATTACAGCCAGCAGTCTGACTATCAACACTCACAAAAGCAGGATCAGAAGTGTTTGAGGAGGAATCAATATGCTCATCATATTGGCACTCGGATGCAGCATATTCTGACTCATGACCGACCAAGGCAGTGTTCCCTGGTACAAAGTCTTCAGTGAGCTTACCAGATGAAGCCAGTTTCCTTTTCTGCTCAATCTCTCTTTCAAATGTCAGCAATTTCCCATGAAGTTGGGTGAGAGATAAGCTATCCAGATTTGCAATGGAGCGTAGGACAATTGTAAGTGTCCCATCTCTCAGGTAGTGATCTGAGGAATCTATGGTTCATCTGACTGCTGGTGTATTCATGTTTAACCATTTTCAACTCAGAGGTTAAACATGAAAACCGCTTAAACTGTTGAGTCAAAGTCTCACCCTTTCTGTGAGCAAATGTCTCATACTGTTGGGCGAGGATTTCCCTATTGTTTGCTAGAACCTTATCGGTGCCACCGAATTTTTCTTTCAGTGCATTCCATAGGTCATGAGCAGTTTCATGATGCATCAGCCCAGAATAGATTTCATTGGGCAGTGCCATGGCTAGAATTCCATGGGCTTTTGCATCAATCTCAAACAATTTCTTATCCTCATCAGAGTATTGCTCCTTCTTCTTCGGAACCAATTGGTTTGTTTCCGGATGATTCACCATAGGCTGATAGGGACCACGTACCACAGATGTCCAACAACCTGAACTATTGACAGACAGGTGATGGAGCATCCTTCTTTGCCATATGTTATACTCATTCCTAACCAGCATCGGAGGCTTGGTTGAGGAACCAGTATTGTAAGGATCATTAGAAGGAGTAGTCATTTTCAGATTTCAAGTAAGTTCAAGGTAAACAAAACAAATCTAGCTCAAAAGCCACGAGAACCTCAAGTTTAATGGCCAGAAGCAGCAGAAACTCAAACTCTATAACTAATTCTTGCAAATTGCTAATTCGATCAAACGTAGATAGCAATAGAGCAGTTTCAATGATCAATAGTTAAATCGATCAATGGTTAACTAGCTCTGATACCATTTGAAAGGATCTCAGCATATAGTATGATCAATTAGGTTGTATTCGCAACGGATTTAGCACAAGAATTAAACAAATAAGCAAGAAGACAAACGATTTTGCATGTAACAGTAAAATTATAGAGAGAGAGAGAAATTATGCAAAAAGGTGTTTTATATTTGATCACACGCTTCGGCACAAAATACAATTACGTCATCTCCTTTTATAGAAGAAATGACCAATGCTGATGTCACTTGATAGTGACATCAAACGGTTTTTAACAAACTACTGAAAGAACACTAAACTACTGAAGATGTCAAACAGCGGACATCGTCTTACAAAATGTTGTGTTCCTACTTATTACAAACTACTTATAGAACAAGAAACTACTGAAAGTATTACAACGACTGAAGAACAAGCTCTTCAGTCGTTTACAACTACTGAACTATAACAGCTGAAGAACAAACTCTTCAGCTATTGTAGAAACTACTGAAAATAGAAAATATAAACTACTGATGGAGAAAACCATCACAACAACTGAAGACAACTTCTTCAGCTGTTGTGACAAACTCTGAAGCTTCAGCACTTGGTCTTCAGACTTTGATCTTCAGATGTTTCGTCAGTTGATGACTTCAGTAGTTGTCATCAGCTGATGTCTTCAGTCTTTGTCTTCAGACTTTGTGCATCAGTTGTTGATCTTCAGTTCTTTAGTTCATCAGCTTTTGATCTTCAGCACTTGTCTTCAGTACTTGAAGTCTTCAGTACTTGTATTCTTCAGTACTTCAGACTTCAGTACTTATCTTCAGCACTTTGGATCTTTAGCTGTTGTTCTTCAGATCTTTGACCTTCAGCTGTTGAGTCTTCAGCCTTTGTCAAACTACTGATGAAGCTTTCAGCAGTTGTTGTGATGTCATGTGGGACTTAGAGGTTTTTCTGATCCGGCTCATTGGTTCTTTTGGTCCAACATAGTAAATCACTGAAAATGGTAGTTTCGCTGGAACAAAGATAGATTCACTGGAAGAATTGGTAGTTTTGCCGGAACTGAGATGATGTTCGAACAGAAAATCAGCCAGAAATCACCCAAATCACTATGAATTGGTGATTGGATGATTGGGATACCTTTCTATGCTTAAACCAAGTATTTTGCAAAAGGTTTTCAAGCTAAAAACACATTCTACTGATCAAAAGTGAATGAAACAATGATTTTATTTAAAAACCCTTCTAAAACCCAACAAATCAACATATCAAGAGCACTAAGGCTCTGACACCATATTGTTGGTCCATCAATGATCGAAAAATAGTGCTAATGATGAGAAAACACAATCAAACACCACTGAAATGAGTATCTAAACAATAATCTATAGAAAGAGTTTCAAAATATACCTATTTTAACCAAACTTGAATCAAAACACAAAGAACAAGGCTCAATGATAATGCAAATGATGATTCCAGCCAACATACACACTAAGAACAGTAATACAAAATGAATATTCTCTGATTATGTAACACCCGAAAATTTTATCTAGAATAACAGAAAAGAAATAAGAAAGAGAATAAAAGGAAGATACTTGTAAGAGAAATAAAAGAGGCCAAAGTGGAAGGGGGCTTAGTGTAAATTGTACAAAGTCAAATATTAAAATATTTAAAAGGTATGGCCACCCATATATGTACATATCAACCTACTTTTTGGTCGACAAAAAGGAAGAAGAAGAAGAAAAAACAGATTTTCGAGTTCTAGAGAGAGAAAACTGCAAAATTCGGCCAAGGTAAGCAAATTTAGCATAATTGGGTTTGGTTTTTATGATTTTGGCCACGTAACCGAAATCTACATGTTCTTATGTGTGTGTATGTGTTTGGTTATGTGTTCTGGACATGTCTAGGTGTTAGAATCCTCTCAAAAGTTCAAGTTGAAAAGATTAAGCTCAAAGGCAAAAAAATGTGAGTTTCTAGACCCCATGTTTTACATATTTTAAAAGTTTTCGGAGCTGAAAATGCATGTAAATAGTTTTTTTAAAAATTTTATGTATAACCGTATGTAGTAATGTATGTATGTTAGTGTTTTATGGTTGTGCATACTAAGTTAAGGCTTAGAATGGTAGTATGAGGCTTAGAATATGTTATGGATGAGTTTGGGACTGAAAAATATATTAGAAATGTGAATGTTGGTGTTCATGCGCCCAAACAGGGCCCATGCGCCTAGATTTCTGCCTTAGAAAGAATTCAAGTAGGTGATGCGCCTAAACAGGGCCCATGCGCCTGAAAATTTAACTTAGAAAGTTAAGTGTATTATGATGCTCCCAGACAGTAGCTCAAGCACCTAGAAATTCCTAAGAAATTCCTAAGAAATTCCTAAGAAATTTCTAAGTGTATGTAGTAATGTATGTATGTTAGTGTTTTATGGTTGTGCATACTAAGTTAAGGCTTAGAATAGTAGTATGAGGCTTAGAATATGTTATGGATGAGTTTGGGACTGAAAAATATATTAGAAATGTGAATGTTGGTGTTCATGCGCCCAAACAGGGCCCATGCGCCTAGATTTCTGCCTTAGAATGAATTCAAGTAGGTGATGCGCCTAAACAGGGCCCATGCGCCTGAAAATTTAACTTAGAAAGTTAAGTGTATTATGATGCTCCCAGACAGTAGCTCAAGCACCTAGAAATTCCTAAGAAATTTCTAAGTGTAGGTTGGTGCACCTAAACAGTGCATCATGCGCCTAAGTTTTTGACTGAAACGCCTAAGTACAGATAGTGGAAAAATGCCCAAACAGCCCTCATGCGCCCAAATAGTGCCCATGGGCCCAAACATTTAGAAAATTTTATGAAATTTTAAGAAAAACAGAATTTTAGCGCTTGACCCTAGTTTGACTTATGAACTGTTTTGGGACTATTCTAAGCATGAATATGTGAGGGTTTATGCATAGAATATTTATGATGTGATGATGAATGTATTTTATGCATATGTTCTTGATGTGTTATCTTTTAATGATTTTCAAAACGTATATTTTATATTATAATATACGTCAAATAATATGTTATGACTTTACGTAGTGTGATGTATGTGTTAATGAACGTAAAGTATAACATAACAAAGTGAAATATAACAAAGATGAAAAGTGAAACGTAATGAAAGGAAGAAAAGGCTTGCAAGCAGATTAAAAGGAGGATCACAACTCTTTGAGAGTTGTCAGCTTAACTGTGTGTTTTATAGCATGCAATTTTGGCTAACCCATGAGGGTACACACACAGGGGACCAGTCTTGGTGACTGAATCCACAGTACGAAATAGGATCCTTGTCATTCGACCCCAGGCTTTGTGCCAGTTATTAATGAGGCTTTGTGCTCGGAATGGTGGCTTCGGGCCATGGGCTTTGTGCCAATTATTAATGAGGCTTTGTGCCCGGAATGGTGGGTTTGGGCAACGGGCTTTGTGCCAAATAGTGATGAGGCTTTGTGCCCGGAATGGTAGCTTCGGGCTATGATGGGGGGAAAAGCTTGACAGGATCTAGAATCGGTACGAAACGAGCAAAATGATAAAGTATGAAATGAATGATAACGGAAGATAATGATAAAGTACGAAACGAACGAATAAGTGAGATAAGGAATAAAGAATAAGGTTATGCCTTGTTGTATGTACGATAAATGCTTACGTACGAAAGTAAAGAAAGTATTTTATTGTATGAACCGTATAAAGTGTTTTGGTACTTACAAAACTAGAACTCACTCAGCAACGCTAACTTTTATGCATTTTCAGTTGGCAGGTAATGATGCTAAGGATGGCATCCGAGGAGGCTACTCGGCAGGGCAAGACTGGCATCCATCCATGCTTAATAATATTGTTGTTTTGTAATACAAATGAATGAGTCTTTTGTAATTTAACTATATTGTATTGCTTAACAACAGTATTTATCAATGAAATGGATGGTTTTCGATATCTTATTTCCGCTGCTTATTTTATGAATTATATAATATATATGAAATGATGCGATGATTTTCCAATTGTAAGGTGCTCGGGAACGGGGCCTTACAGATTAGGGTTGTGGAAAATTTACTACAAAAGATTACAATGTTTCATATTTATAGCAGAGCTAGTTTCATTGACCCAGCGAAACTGTCTTGACCTGATACTTAGCTTCACCCGGCAGTGAAACACAATTTCACCGGGTGACCTAAGTTAGATGACTACAAGCGAAACTATAGTTTCGCTCGTAGTTTCGCTTGGTCAGTGCGAACTACTACAAAAAATAAACTAACTACCATTTACATATATAAAACAAACTAACATAGATCCTATTACAAACAAAGCAAAATAAACTAACTACTAAGGTGAGTCCAGCCTATACTTAATATTTAAATTCATCTCTCTTCCCTTAGAAGAATTAAATGAACTAGCATACTTAGAGCTGACTAAAGAGAGAAAGGATGCAGAGGATGTAGAGTTTCTCCTCAGAGTCAAAGAAGAAAGAAGACAAAAGAGACTATTCAAGGATGCTCTTCCTCTCTCCTCAGTCCATGAAGGTCCTAAAAGAGAGACTGTCATAACTGAGCCACCTCAGGTAGACAAAGAAGTTGATAGACAAACCATGTTCAACTACCTGAGTGCCACAAATCTCTGCCAGGCATCTACACTTCTTCCCCTCTCTTTTGAATACATTGAATTTGAGTATCTTAAGCAGCTTGAACTACAGTTCATAAAAGGCTTCTAAGAGAAAAATAAGGGAAAAAACTACAAAGTCAAGGGCCATCATCCAAAAGAACCAAAAGAAGTCTGCTGACAGACAAAGGATGATGAGCATCTTTATGTTGTATGGATTCTCTAGATGGAGGCTTGGTCTAATATCTCTATCCACTATGGATGAGCACATTAGGGTGATCAAGCAGAAGATTAAGATAGGAGAGCTTATGGACTTGCATTCTCCACCAAGCCAAGCTCCTCCTGAGGTTGAGGTTAAGGTTGAACAACAGACAACACAACCTAGACCTTCAGGTGCTTCACAGCCAACTTCATCTTCTAATCCCTAGTAGGGTTCTACTCTCTCTTCTTCTGAACCTGTGAGGAAGAGGATCTAACTGAGAGAGGCACAACAGAACAACATGGTACTCAATACCAGCCCTCTCAATTAAGCACTCCAAAGTGGAAGAACAGGATAGCTGCAAAGAAAGTAATCAAGATACAAAAAGACATCCACTTTCAAACCTCAGGATGAGTCAAAACATCCTGAGGAGGTGCATCAAGAAGCTGATCAACCAACTCCTACCATAGTACAGCCTCTTGTAGTTGGAAGACCCATCCTGTCATGGACCTTTTCTGCTAATAAGACAGATGGTATGTCATTAGAGATCAAGGTGGTCAAGATTTCTACTTCTAGCAAGACATACTTGATCTACCTCTACATGATCTACATGACATGAGAAGATATTATGAAAGTCTGAGGGATCCTGACCAACTGATGAAGAAAGGAATGGCGTTGATCCTAATGATGATAATCAACTAAAGATCATTCTTCTTAGTTTTGGTAGCATCAGCCTAGGGGGAGTTTGTAAGGTTCATATAGAGGCTGGTACAACCAAAGCAACCAAATGGCTTCCTGCATATATGCACCAAGTACCAAGTAGAACTGCTATGGAAGTTTTATACTTTGCATGATAATTATGCTAAGTATAAAATCTTTCAAAGCTAAAAGTTCTGTGGAAGCTTTATACTGAGCACAAGAAATATTCTATGTATAAAGTCTTCCAAAGCCAAAGACCAAATCTTCCGAAGCCAAAGATGATGTCTTCCAAAGCTTCAAAGACAAAGTCTTTCGAAGCCTAATGAGGTGAAGACTGATTTCTTCTGAAGACTTAGAAGAACATGCTTTTCTCTGATGCACTTTTACAAAAGCTGACCAACTTTCCACTACAACTCCAACTTTCCACTACAACTCTTAAGACTTACCAACTTGCATAAGTTGGGGAAAAGGTCCATGCTTTTGTAAATGTACATTAAGGTCTTTGTCTGTAACTTTCTACTTTACGTAGTTTTATCCTTTTTGCATTACATTAGGATGTGAGCGATGGCATGTTATAGTCACTAGTCAAAAGGCAATCTGCCTTTTGACTCTGTACTGATTTTGTTGTCTTTCAATGTTCCAACTGGATTTTCAAGTATGGCTGGTTGTAGGGTGTAGTATAATGTATCTTAGTGTCTAGTAACTTGTTTCTTATGCCTTGTAACTCTTGTAAGAGAACTTGATATTACTATACATCATCCTTGAAAACCTTATATATATTGTTCTTAAGTTTTGTCTCTTTACTTGTGTTCTTTGCATCTTAACTCTTAAATCCTTGTTCCCTATTTGATCTGTTAATTGCTCTAACACTCTCCTCATTATGAGACTAATGGTATTGATCATCCCTTAACCGGTCCTGCAAAACTGGATGTCTGGAAATAAGTTGATTTCCCTCCAAACAATTTTCCCAGTGGCACCAAATGGGTATACCGGAACAAACTAGATGATCAAGGAGTTGTAATAAGAAACAAATCGAGGTTGGTTATGCAAGGACTTGCTCAGGAGGAGGGAATTGACTATACTAAAGTGTTTGCTCCAGTTGCTCGCATTGAAGCTATCAGAATTTTCTTGCTCACACTGCTCACAAGAACTTTAAAGTTTTTCAAACGGACGTGAAGTATGCATTTCTATACGGGAACATTGATTAGGAGATTTATGTTCATCAGCCACCAGGTTTCAAGGATCCAGATTTTCTAGAGAAAGTATACAAACTTGTTAAATCTTTATATGGATTGCATCAAGCTCCTCGTATTTGGTATGAAACACTAACACACTCAGCAAGGGTTTCTCTCATGGAACTATAGACATGACACTATTCAAGAAGGAAGTTGATGGTGAAATGCTGATTGTTTAAGTGTATGTTGATGACATCATTTTCAGGTCAACAAATGAGAAACTGTGTAGAGAATTTGAAGAAGTAACAAAGGATCACTTCGAAATGAGCATGATGGGTGAGCTGTACTTTTTCTTAGGGTTGCAGGTTGAACAAAAGCCTGATGGTATTCTGATTCACCAAGAAAAGTATGTTCTGGAGATTCTCAAAAAATTCAAGATGGATGATGCTTCTCTAGAACTCACTCTGTTCACGACTCAAACTTGCCTAACTCCAGATGATGGTGGGAAATCCTTGGATGCTCATCGCTTTCGTTCTATGATCGGATCTCTCATATATCTCATGGCTAGCCGTTTGGATACTATATTCATCGTGTGCTACTATGCCCATTTTCAAGCTAACCCAAAATAATCACATGAAAAAGCTGTTAAACATATCTTTTGTTACTTAAAGGGTTCCTTCTTGTTTGGGTCTTTGGTATCTAAAAGGAGGGAACTTTGATTTACATGCTTATTTTAAAAGTGATCTCGGTAGTTGTACGATCAACATGAAATCCGTCACTGGAGGATGTCAATATCTTGGGGATAGTCTTGTTTCATGGCAAAGCAAGACACAAACAACAGTATCTCTATCTACAGGAGAGGCTAAATATGTTGTTGCATCAAGTTGTTGCTGCCAAGTTCTTTGGATGCAACATCAAATGATGGATTACGGGATCAATTTTCTTCATACACCACTCTTTCATGATAATGAAGCTACTATTGGAATTGCCAAAAATCCAATTTATCGTACTCATACCAAACACATTGAAACAAGAATTCATGCAATCCGGGATGCTTAGGAAACATGTTGCATTGATATTATTCCAACTAATACAAAGAATCAGAGAGCAGAGCTTATCATAAATGTTGGACCCTGAAAGGATCATACATGCCAATTCATGTAGTGGATGATGTTGTTCTGCTGGAATCTCCCTAAGTCCAAGAATCAATGCGGATGAAGAATTTGCATCAGCAAAGAAGACAAGTGTCGGCTATCCGCATTTGTACATGCCGATGACCAAACAAGAAATGCTGACAAGAATTTGTTCTTCCGCATTGACAAATGCGGACAGCCGAACAAATGCTGCAAAGGGTTTACTCTTCCACATTAACTAATTCGATCAGCAACAAATGCGCTAAGTGTTTGTTCATCCGCATTTCTTAATGTTGATGACCAAACACTAATGTGGTTGAAGAAAAACAAATGCTGATGGAGTTCAACTCATCCGCATTAGTCAATGCGGATGAATAAAAGAAATGTTGATGAAGACCTTTTGTACTTAGACTAGATTATGTATAGGGGTAGTTTAGTCTTTTTGTAAAGGCTTCATGTCAGTCTATAAATAGAACAGAGAACCTCGTATGTGAGGTGACTTTAGACTTAAGACTTTTGTTAGGACCGTGTACATACGGAGTACTAACAGATTCTACGTGAAACCAGATCAAATAGCGTGGAATTCTATTTGATTAGTAATCCAATCAGTGAGAACGAATAACCCGATCAATCTAATGATGAAACAAACGTTAAGAACGGATTGGAATCGATCAAGAATGAACTATGAACTTGGATTTGTGACTTGGGACGCTCTGGACGGCTAGGGTACGAAGTATTATGAAGTGTTATGTTTTTCCATGAATTATGTGGTATTTATAGGTTATCATGGTTCAGTCGTGCGACTGAAGCATACGATTGACTCATATGCACGACTGAATATTCAGTCATACGATTGAACCAATCTTATGTCTCAATCATATGACTGATCCAGTCACGTGGTTCAGTCGTGTAACTAGTCCATAAGCATGGTTCATTCATGCATATGGGCCATAAGTATGGTCCATTTGCATGATTGTCCACATGACTAAGTTAAACACATTTCTAATTTCTTATTGACTTAGAACTATGTAAAACCAACATCAAACCTATATATTTAGTTCATACATGTGCATCACATTCAATATAAATATAACATGACAAAATTAATCACATATAAACATCACAATGCATTTCATATATCACTCAATCAATTCATTACATTTGATTACACAATTGTAAGACATGAACGACTTTTACATTTAAGAACTTAAACTAGGTACATCAATATGTATTAACAAACTCCCCCTTGGACCTAGTTTAGCCTAGTGTCTAACATTATTCATGTGCTCTTGAAACTTCTTGTACTTCTCTTCTCTTGTGACTCCCGCATGAATCTCAAATGCGAAGCAGAGTCGTATGACATGTTGGAATTGTAGAGCTTGTACAATGTCTTGCGATTCATAGAATAGCGGCCACTTGTAGGGAGTGTAAACATCTTCAGCCGACAAGTTGGTTAGCCACATCGGGTCAAATACCCTGATAGTCTCGATTTTGCTCTCTTTATGAAAGACTATGACTGCTTCTCCCGTCCGCTAGTCATAATTCCACCACTTGAAGTGTGGAGTGAAGTCCTGAGGCATTTCCCGTAATGGGATATTCGACATTGTGCATGGAGGACTCCACTTCAATACTACTTTAGGCTTTCCAGTGTGAGGATCAACTTTGGTCTTATTTATGAACCGTTTAGGCTGTTGAGGCCTGAAGTTGACCCACCTGGTGTGGTATTCCCTCTTTAATGGCGTCTCGAACCACCCCGACATCTTTCTTGGGTTGGCGTACAAAAGGTCTAAATAGGCAAGTCTGTTTAGCTCAAAACTGGGAAGAGTCTTCAAATCATGAGGGAATCTGAAGTACTCTATCCCCTTCTCCCTCTTCATCGAATACACATCTAAGTCTTCAAAATAAGCCCAACTGATAATCTTGCCTGACACCTTCTGATGCTTCTTCACTCTGTAGAATTTGGGGTAGGCATTTGACTTTGGCGGTTCACGTTGGGCTCTCATCTCAGCTAGAAATACTTCCCACTCAGCCTTCTTAATATCGACATCAGCATCCGTAGCTTGGGCTTTCCCTTCTTCTTTCTCTTTCTCTTTCTCCTTTGCATCAAGAGTTCCAAAAGTAGTACTGCCAAATGTTTCACCCAGATCGGGGAAACATTTCCCTGTTGGTCAGTGTACTGTGGATACTCATCAGTAGTGATATCCTTGATGTCAATCTCATCAACATCTTACAGCTCTTCATCACTGATAACATAAACCTCGGGAGCATCCTTGACTAGCTCATCCGGGTTGAGTCTAAACATGTCGGCCAACTGCTCATCTGTGAGATCATGAATGATCTCTCCCTCTTCAGGGGTGTAGCGATCATCGCACCCTTGCAAATCAAGAATGTGAAGTCACTGGATCGATGAACATCTGAGCGTGTTCTTGACGGAAGGATAAAACCAAAAGATAAACAATAGTACGAACAATAATCGAATGATTTCATTGATAAAACATAATGATTTTAAGCTCGTTACAACTTAAGAATTACAACTTTTGGCAAGGGGAGATCGAGCATGATCTCCCCTCTCATCTGGCAGCACCTAGGCCCCGGGCACCAACCCTCTAAAACCCTTACTCTCTACACATTAAAACTGGTATATATAGGCCTCGGCCCATATTAGATGCGACTGGGCCCATTCGTGCGATTGGACCATGCGTATGGTCCAATCGTACGACTGGACCATGCGTATGGTCCAATCGTACGACTGGACCATTCTTATGGTTCAGTCTTACGAATGCCCCAATCGCATCTCTCAGTCGCACGACTGGTCCATTAGCATGGTTCAGTCGTACAACTGAGTCTCATTCGCATATGCTCCTGCGAATGACCCAGTTTCATGTGTTTACAAGGTGTATAACATTAAGTCTAGACTATTCGCTAAGCAACGGACACACTATATATTACAATATATGCTCCAACAAATTCCCCCTTGGACGTTGCTTGCGAATAGTAGATAACACCTCTTACAATCATCAGTCAATCTTTGCTCTGGTTTCCAATAGAATCAAACGAACAAACATATTAGCCAACGTTGCCAATCCGTCAGGTTACTACCATATCCCTGAAAATGAATTTAGGCACAATAGCTTTCGTTTACTTTGTAGAACACCATCATAGCAGCAAGATTCCCCATATGACTGATTTTTCCAGATAATGACATGAATAGTTTTCCATTGCTTCAATCTTCATACAGTCTAACCTGTTTAACATTAACAACTATAGAAATTCCCCCTCACGTTCAGCATATCCCAATATATAAACATTGTGCTCTCCTGACGTCTTCATACGGTGTATTGGGCAAAAGGTTGAAGGTTCTAGTCCACAGCTGACAATATCAAACAAATCAGCATGCACGAAGATTCATCATCGGAAACCTACTCACATCATCACTTTCTGATTGCGTCTTCAATCTCTCTATACATGGATTCCCCCTAAGAATGAGAATCCACTCTGTGCGGATAAATATAACTTGATTGGCCCATAAATAGTCAGATGCTCCTGACTACCCCACAAAATCAACACCGACAGCTGATATCTTCTCTTCTCTCTTTAGTGTTCTAACAACAATCACCTATTCTGGAAGTCCAACGAATAATGGGGTATCCATCAAACTTGTTTGACATAGGAACCTCAGGATGAATGTACTTTGCTCATATTGACCCGAAAATGACCCGATAATTTTCCCAAAAAAAAATTTATTTTACCAAACTTTTTCAGAAGGCTTCCCGACTGATAAAAATGGTTTAGGGAAAAATTCATGCAAGAAGCTGTTCCAGACTCTTATTTTTTTTTGGTCTGGTACACAGCTCATTCGCGCGACTGGAACAGACGAATGAATACATACGTGCGAATGGGTGATTCGTGCGAATGGATACTCCGAATGGGTCAGTCGTGCGAATGACATACACGGAAGGGTCAGTCATGCGAATGAATGTTCATTCGTACGAATGGACATACGACTGGTTCAGTCATACAAATAGACCATACGAATGGTTCAGTCGTGCGAATGAGGCCCAGTCGCATGGCCCAATCGCATGAACGGGTCTGAACGTAGATTTTCAGGTCTGCAGCCTACAAGGCTGCCAAAAACCCTAATCCGACGAATTTTACATGATTCGAACCAAAATAGACATCATCAGATTTGCAAGGGTGATTAGAACGTGCTTTCGAGTTCGATTTTAACATAGAAACAACACACACCACGAGATTTGAGCAAAACACGAAGAACACGAAGAACATGAAGTAGGTTTAACGTCAAAGAACTTGAAATAGATCCAGAGATCAAGAGCTCGGGTTGCTAGAATGATTGTTAGATCATTCTAGCAGTAACAGGCTCTGATACCAATTGTGAAGTAACTGGATCGATGAACATCTGAGCGTGTTCTTGACAGAAGGATAAAAACCAAAAGATAAACAATAGTATGAACAATAATCGAATGATTTCATTGATAAAACATAACGATTTTAAGCTCGTTACAACTTAAGAATTACAACTTTTGGCAAGGGGAGATCGAGCATGATCTCCCCTCTCATCCGGCAGCACCTAGGCCCCGGGCACCAACCCTCTAAAACCCTTACTCTCTACACATTGAAACTGGTATATATAGGCCTCGGCCCATATTAGATGCGACTGGGCCCATTCGTGTGATTGGACCATGCGTATGGTCCAATCGTACGACTGGACCATGCGTATGGTCCAATCGTACGACTGGACCATTCATATGGTTCAGTCTTACGAATGCCCTAATCGCATCTCTCAGTCACACGACTGGTCCATTAGCATGGTTCAGTCGTATGACTGAGTCTCATTCGCATATGCTCCTGTGAATGACCCAGTTTCATGTGTTTACAAGGTGTATAACATTAAGTCCAGACTATTCGTCAAGCGATGGACACACTATATATTATAATATATGCTCCAACAAAGAATCATGGTTAGCTGAGTCTTGATTTGCTGAAGGGGTGCAACATCAAAGTCGTATGTTGGTTGAGCGTCATCTGTTTGATTAAACATTCAAAACACAATCACACACACATCAGTAATCAAGATAATTAAACATTAATAAACATTAATTACATTAGTGTAATACATAATTCAAGTAAAAAAATTTTTTTAAATACAAAGACATTTAATCATTACTTTTGCCTTGGTCGCTCGACTCTTCCGCTGGAGGAGCTGAGGGAGAGGGTCGCTGATCTTGATTCCTCTTGGTGTGCCTCTCTCGAGCCGATGGATTTGAGGCTGATGCAGATGCATCACCTTCATTTCAGGCTCATCATCATCTCCCCCTTCTTTGTCTTTCCCACTGCCTTCAGCCTCACCCACTTCATCATCATCATCATCCGACATCACCGTCACCCTTTATCTTTAAGGGCTCATCCTTCGTCCCTTTAAGTCTGAGAAGAAGCTTCTTATTCTTCTTCTTGACGTCCTCAATCCTCTTCACCGAGGCCATCAGTAGCTCATTGTGTGCAGTGAGAGCATGATGAGCTCTGGCCAAGGCTCTCTCGTGAGTAGCATCTCTCTCAATCAAATGGGCAATCTGTTGACTCTGAGCTGCATCTCTCTCTGTCAGCAGAGCTATTTGCTTGCCCTATGCAGCGTTGACTGCCATCAACTGGTTCATCTGGTTAGCTCGTATGTCATCTGTAGCGAGTAGTTTGAGCACCAGAAATTTAAGGCTAGCCAGCTGCTCCTCTAACCCAACAGTGGGCAGAGGAGATCCCTGTGGAGGGATCGATGATGTGGCAGGGCCGGTTTGGGGTATGGTAGATGTGGTGGTGGATGTGGTGTATGATGGAGTGGGAATAAAGGTGAATAGTGATGGAATAAATGTGGGTATGGTATGTGTGGTGGTAGGAATAGTGGTGGCTACGGTGGTGGCTATAGTGGCGGCTGTGGAGGTATGTGTGGTGATAGTAGGAGTGGTGGTAGTGGTGGTGTGAGTGGTGGTAGGAGTGGTGGTAGGAGTGGTGGTAGTGGTGGTTGTGGTAGCTGTGGTAGTGGAGATGGTAATCAGTACTATCCTCTATCTCTTGCCCTTCTTACCGTGGGGCTGGGCCATTCTTTTCAGCCTCAACCCCTTGGCAAGCTGGGCTCCCCCTAGGCTAGTTGGCTGGGGAGGTGTGTACGTGGGATCTACAGTCTCAGCACCTTCAGCCCCAGCCTGGCATCCCCCAACCGCCTCCTTACCCCTTTCGGTAGCCACTACTAAGCTACCAACCGTCCTTGTTAGAGGCTACTCATCCGACTCTTCATCTTCTTCCTCAACCAAGAAGTCCCGGTGGATGGCAGCCTGCTCCGATCCACCGGGAGTAGATGTACTACTGTGGGGAGGTGGTGGAGATATGGTAAATGTGTCAGTGGCCCGTGATTAACTAGGGCCTGTATCTCCACCACCTTTACCATCATCATGGTCATCGTCGTCATCATCCTCGTCAGCAGGAGCCATAATCGGCTCGACGTCGGAATCACTGTCGTCGTGACACCACTTCTTACGAGCTGGTGCCACGTATCCCTCATTGGCCCGATGGTCGAAGAGTCTCCTCACCAGGGGGCTTCACCTTCTTTCCCCGATAGACCTTTATTTTCCCCAAGGTGGTATCATCCATCACCTCTAGGGTCACTGCATCGTCCTCCTCCTTAGGTAGCATAGGAAGCTTCTCGTCGATAATCATTTTCGAGAATCTTGGGTACATGCAGAAGCCTTCCTTGCCTTTGGCCTCAATGTTCTCCGTCAGGTACAAGAAGAACATGCGTGAAAAACTAAACGGGTGGTTCAACACCAGCGCAACATATGCATTCTGGATTTGATCTGGTAGTTTGTCAAATCCTCTTCTCCTGGTGGCTATGCATTTCAGGATCACATGTGCCAGATACTTGAATTACGGGCACATGTTGCTCTTGTTTAGCACGCCAGCATTGATGTCACTGGCGTACTTGATCCTGAGAAAGCATCCCCGTATCGTTAGGGGATGCAGCTTGGTTGGGTGGGTTCCATCCTCACCCAAGTCCAAGACTCGCCGTAGGTCGTCTTCTTCGATCTGTGTATCTTGACCGAAGATAGAACTCCAAATGCGGTATGGCTCAGTAGACCGGTCGACAATGGCATTCTGCCAGAATGCCTGCTGGATCGACCTATATGGTGTGAATGGGGTGGAAATAGCCTTGAAGATCCTCGATCTACGTAGGAAATCTATAATCTCGGTGAACTCAGAAGCGTTCGGGGATGTGGTATCCAGATGAGCACATATGTTGTGCTTGGTGCTCATCGTCCATCTCTCAGCCCTTTTCCTGCAATACAAGAAACAAACACATTAGTTCCATTCATAAGAGATAAAAAACTGACTTGGAATAGATTTAGACAGACTGGTTCAATCGTGCGATTGAACCATACGACTGAGTTTAGTCGTACGATTGAGCCTGCGACTGAATTCAGTCGTATGAAAAGCCATGCGGTTGAGTCAGCCGTGCGACTGAGTCACCGATTGATTCAATCATGCGATTGAATCATGCGTCTGGCTCAATCGTGCGACTGAAGTTCATTAGTCTTTGTCAAAAATTTAAGTTAGACTTTGTTTTTTAGATTCATATGGTTCGCAGGGACCCGAAATAACACTTAATGTGCGTTAAATCAACATTATTTTCCATTTTAGTGGTTTATTTTAGGTTTTGGTCCTTTTTTTTAGTCAATTCAAATTTCGTCATTTATGTTCGATTCAACCAGTCATTTGATCTGATTTCATTCGCAAGTTACCGTAAATGAACAAGATATATGTTAGTCAGTGAATCGGAGAGTAATCGCGAAAACAAGAATTTTTGGCAGAGTGTCTGGGCTTAAGGAGGTTTTTGTGAATTTTGAAGTCTAGTAGGATTTACGATCGAATCAGTCTCTTTTTATACTGATTGGATTTTAGTCGTGTGACTGAACCCATGCGCATGCCTCAATCGCGCGACTGGACCCATAAGCTCGACTCAATCGTGCGACTGGGGTTCAGTCATGCGACTGACTCAGACTCCTTCATTCAGTCGTATGATTGGTTCAGTCGTGTGACTGACTCAGACTCCTTCGTGTGATTAGCTCATACTCATGGTCCATTCGTGTGATTTACTCATACTTATGGTCTAATCGTGCGACTGGTCCATACTTATGGTCCAATCGTGCGATTGGTCCATACTTATGGTTCAATCGTGCGACTGGCTCATATTTATGAGTTTGAGTTCATCCATTTCCACACACTCAAATTTAACTTTTGATAAATAAATGTTATGCCCGATGACTAAATGTTAATCTTTTAAGGGACCTAACAATACTCCCCCTAAGATTTACATTGTCTTCTGTCTTCAGTTCAGCTCCATCCTTGCTTTTCTTCTTGATCTTTGTCTTTGACTTCATCTTTTCCTTTATCTTCTGTCTTCTTTTATCTTCAGTCTTCAAAGAATTCTTCAGGTTCTTCTTTAACTGTGAACATTGGTTTCTCCTTGTAAATCTCTGTTTCTTTCAACACATTCTCTATTGATGACTTGAATTTCTTTGCTAGAACAGCTTGCTCTGGCTTTGATTCATTGGTTTTTATCTCTAACTGCTTCATTCTTTCCAAAGTGTTCTTAGACAAACATGCTATGTCAACATTAGCATATAGCTCAATAGGAATTCCACAGTCTTTTGTATACACTTCAAGTACACCTTTCCTTGATATTCTCATAAATTCAATATCAGGAATATCTTTCTTCACTATGTTTGCATAAGCCAATGCTTTTCTTAATGCAATTCTCTCCATGGCAGCAGTCATAACATTGATAATTAACACAAAGTATTTCTTATCTTGTTCAGCTGTCTCATTCGATAACTTTTCAAACTTTTGTACAGATAGGAATAAAATGAAACTTGGGTGTAATAACCTCAGTTCGAATGCACCAAACAATGTTATCATATCTTCATTCCAATCTTCTAAATTTCTCACAAGCTTAAGTTCAAAAGTTTCTGAATTGTAAAACCATCTGTGAATTGGTTTTGACTTTTGATTTCCGTCAATCATCTTTAAGCCAGGAGTTGTCACTTTTTCCACAAACTTATCATAGAATTCAATCATAAAATGATCTTCATCTGATTGATTAACTTTCTTACTTCTCTTCTTCTTCATCGACATGAAGTATTCTTTATCCTCTTGGTCACACCTCGTTTTCAAGAAATTACTTGATCTGTCCAACCCTGTTCTCAACAAATCCACCATCATCTGACCTCTCTTTGCATTTGAATGATTAATCAACAACAATCTATTCAATTCTTTTAAATCCTGCACTGGAGGTTTTATGATGCTTGCATAAAAATGATAAACATCACACACTGCATTCACTCTTTTGATCAAAAAAGCATCAAACACTTCATCATACTTCCATGCAATTATCTTTACTTGATTTGTGAAGTTAGATGCAATCATTGCATTCAACAATTCAGTAACTGATTGACCTTTTTGTAATACATTCCTCACCAAATCACCTGTGGATCTTGACTTATCAAAAATTTGCATTTGATCCTCAGAAGCCTTATAAGCTTGCTTTTCAGATTCAGGAAACATTTTCATTAACTCTTTTCTCCTTTCATGAGCAGATGATTTCATTGCCATTTGTTTGATCTCCTGTGGCTTCAACATTCTTGTTCTCTTTGTAATTTCCAAGTATTGTGGATTATCAGTATCCAATATGATCATCTTTTTAGTTTGTTTTTCCGTCTCTTGGAAACTTTTAACTAAATTCCTCAATGATACAGATTGGAGTCTTTTCAATTTCCTCCAAGGATAATTCCTGGCTTGCAACCATGATCTTAAAGCAAATACACTCATGTCTTCAGGATCTGTATGGTGCAGCTCGGAACTTGAAAGTTCATCAACATTAATACTTTCTTTTTCTCTATTCCATTCTCCATGTTCAATCACTATTTCGTTTGGATCAATTGGAGCAACAGATTCTGCAGCTATACATTTCTCATATTCATCGTTTATCTGAGAAACTGTAAGCCTATCTAAAAAGACTCTGTTATATTTCATTTTCACAAGATAGTTATACCTTTCTTCAAAATCTGTTGGGATATCATCAACTCCTTGATCATGCTCAAAAGGAGGATTTTCAAATTCTTCATCCACATCTTCATCATCAAGAACCTCATTATACCAATCATCATTAAATTCATCTTCCAAGTCTTCCAAAGCACCAATTTTGTCTTGAATATCTGGTTCTTGGCTTTCTTGAATTTCTTCTTCAAATGACTCTTCAGTTCTTTAGCCTTTGATGATGATTCAGGAACAACTTCTACATCAATTTCATCTATCTTTCTCTTCCCATTCTCCATTTCAGAAACCTTTTCAACATCTATTGGAATATTTTCTGAAACAATAACAACTTCAGGAGAACTGGGTTTTTTCAGATTCTTTTAACTTTCGGTTTTCTTTCAAACTTTCATTTTCTTCAGACAATTTCTTGAATTTCTCTTCAAGAAGGTCATAATCTTTAATCATCACCTCAAAGTTTTTAATTACATCTTCTTTATCTTTAGCATAAGACACAATTTTTTCATCTTTGCTAAGACTTTCTTCTTTCAATTTCTCATTCTCTTCTTTCGACTTTTCAAGCTCATCTTTAAGATCTGTAATCTCTTTCTCTTTTGCAATGTTATCATCCTTTATTCTTTCAATTTCATCTATATCCAAGATTTCATCAGTTTGAACAGACACATTTTGTGTTGTAAAAACTGGCAATTCTTGATCAACATGAAAAGCATCAATAAAGTCAAACTCAAAAGTTTGATTTTGCATATCAACATCTTGATCATGTTCCATATTCATATGCATTTCAGTATCTTCATTGTCAACTTCATGACTAGATTCATCATGAATCACATTACCTATCTCTTCAGATACTTCATGCACACTATCATCTTGACCTTCACCACCAATTGTTTCTTCATCTTCATTTTGAGCTTCATTTGCACGCTCAGACATTGGTGCATCAGTACTCATAGATTGGTGTGTCTCAGTTACACCACTAACATCATCATTATTATCATCATCATCTGAACTAGATGAGCTGTCATCATCATTTTCTTCATCATTCTCATCCTCCTCATTTTGATCATCTTCTTCTATAGGAAATACATCTATCAACTCAGATGGATCAATTGGCTCACCTTCTAACAAATGAAAATGATCCACAGTGATATCTACATCATCATTTGCTACATTCCTCATGTAGTCAAACATAGGAACATTCTGAGCACCTATTAACATTGTTAATTTCTTGTAAGTCATCTCAGACATGTTTTCCAAGATAAGTCTATCTCCCCCTATTCCATATACATGAATGTCTGGATGTTCTTCATTCCTTTCTCCAAATTGAAGATGAATCCATTCAAGATCCACTTAGCCATATTAAATCTTCTATTTGTTGCAATGGCCACAATAGGAGATGCTATATCTACAGGGAATGAATTCCACCATGCACTCCTCTTTGACATACAGTGTTGAAAGATATAACAAAGGAGCTTCCAATGATTATATACTCGTGCTCTGAAAAATTGTTTCTTCTGGAAATGATCAGGGTGACCTATTTCCATGAAGGTCTCTCTGCATTCATTGAATGATAACTCAGCCAGATCTTCTGGATCATTGTGACCCAGTCTTAATGCAGTTCTAATTGATTCTTCAGACACTACAACCATTCTATCTCTTGTAACAAATCCTTTTACAACTTTCCTTCCTTCATCATTTACTTCAACACTTGCTGTACTCCAGAATTTTCTGATGAGTCTGTCATAAATCACTGGTTGGAAACACATGGCATACACATATTTAGTTCTTAGAAGAAATCTTATCATCTCTTCATAAGATAGTGCATCTTGAACTTCCTCATTGAGCAAAGCCATAATGTTATGCTTTGGCACAAACTTTAGATCTGCCATCTGCAAAATTTTAAAACAATGATATTAGACAATATGTGATTTTTGAAGCAAATGATTTAATGTGAGTTTGAAAATATAATGATTTAAGATATTATAAACTGATGTGTTAAAGTAAATTTGAATTTTAAAATCAATTTGAAATTTTAATTTTAAGTGTAAACACTTAAATTTTAATAAAAGATGAATTATCAAGATTGATTTTAATTGAAAATTTAACACTTTTGTTTATTTTATCTTATATCATTTTATTAAACTCTTTAATTCCTGTAATGATGACTTTTATCAATTTAAAATTTATTTTTCATTATTTTTTATTTAAAAAATTTATGAATCTGTTCATCTTCTTCATTGAGTTCATCATCTACAATACTGTTCATCGATGAACATGAACAGTGTCTTCAATCAAATGTCAGATTAAAACACGTTTATCATAACAACATGATCGAAATCACATGACAAGCAAGATTCAATCATCAATTTCACACATTTTTTCAATTTGAATGATTAAATCTGAGATTTTGACAAGTTTAGGGTTAAACGTCCGTATAGGAGTCGAACGTCTATCAATGAATTTCCATTTAAAACACAAATCAGATGAATGTGAATCATACACTTACGTTCACAATCACATACACACTGTCAACACTCTGTGATTTGAGCTCTAAATGATTTTAATCGAAGAAAGAGGGTTTTGTCGAGAGTTCTAATGGTCAGGGAATGTTTTAAGAGGGTTTTTGAAATGGGAATGAAATGAATGTCATAAGTGTGCTTTTTTTACTAAGTAAAATTTTGTTAGACTTATGAGCACTGTACAGACGTTTAAGTACTGTTTAGACTCATTAGGTTCTAAATTTTATGAAGTATTGGACATATGAGCACTATTCAGTCATATGAGGCCAGCCGTATGAGAACTGTTCAGTCGTATGAGTACTGTTCAGTAGCATGAGCACTGTTCAGTAGTATGAGTCCTGTTCAGTAGCATTAGCACTATGCAGTAGCAAAATGATGCGGAAATGCCCAAACACTAACTTCTCAGAAACATGAGCACTGTTTAGACATACGACAACTGTTCAGCCACATAACAACTGTTCATGCACATAAGCACTGTTCAAATGTTTTTGCACTTGTGAATTTTCAAATCTTCTCCTACACACTGTTTAAACATATTAGTAATATTTCATACTAATATATAAACAATTTTTCATATTTTTGACTTTTCCCTCAAATTTACACTTTTGACCCTCAAAATTTAACTTTTGACATTTTGACCCTTCATTTTAGTTTCAAAATAAACAAATCAAATGTTTCAAATTTGTCTTGTTTTCAGCATTTCAAAGAAGCTTATCCACTTGCTAAAAATTATGAGAGCATTTTATCATAGATAAACACATACATACTTTGAAATTAAAGTATCATCCTTTCAATTCAACATGATCATTTTGATTTTCTGAGAATATTCTTACTAATTTATTACTCCCCCTAAACTTTTAAGTTTTTGCAAAACTTAGAAGTTTACTAATAGATTATAAGAATAGCACACTTAACATTGTTATATTGCCTGCACACAAGAAAACATGCATAAAATCAAAATTAAATCAGAATGAAATTCTAATATTTACAATAGAATCATTGATTGCAGTGAGATCATATTAGTAAAGATCAGAACATTAAAATAAAAAATTATATGAATAGTCATAGACAATGATTAAATCCTGATCAAGTGTGTTCCAGGTCAGTGACATCACAGCAAAGGAGACACAAGATCTAAGGACAGAAAATGAGTCTTTTTGACACAAATTATCAGCTCACTTACTTTTTCAATTCTTGGATTGAGTAGGGTAGAATTATAAATGACAAGATGTGACTCATACCAAGACTTAGAGGATCAACCATCATCAAGACATGCAAGAAAGCACACATTCTCAACTTATTACCTAACAAATATGCATAACCAGAGTTCATGTTACTTAAGTAAATAGAGAATGATCATGGATAACCATTTGATCAACTCTAACCATCCATTTGAATGGGTTGTGCACATTGGCATCTTTTGCATCAAAGGAGAATATCCAGGTCTGTAATGACTTACAACAGAGGATATCTCAGTACTTCAGGTCAATGATGACTCATAACAGAGAAGTGAGTGATGCTTGTAATAGATCTCGTGATTAGTCACATTATCATCAGGTGTGAGTTGGTGTAGCTTAGCAAGCAGCCAATCTGATAAGCTAATACACTCAAAAGTACTTAGATGAATACACAAACAAGCATAGAGATTTGGTGAATCACAAGAATTTACTTGTTCAGTATACTAGCATGATATTGTCTACACATCAGATCCTGATCATGTCAGACTTTATGAGCGAGTGAAGTATGCAACTGATCTTACTAATGTACTATCATTTCTCACATGAGGTAAACACAGATTCATTCCTAAAAAAATGAATTAGAAACCAAAAGAACTCTATTTTTGGAGTTTTTGATTTATAGTTTTTATTTGATTTTTGAGTTTTCTAATTTTGTATTTTGGTTTTCTATAAAAGAAAGCACACACACACAAACAATCAGGCAAATAACTATGAAAAGTGACCCTTATGAATACCTTTAGATTTAAGAAAGAATTTATCATGGAAAGATTCAAATTAGTAACCAGGTTTACACATGGTTAATAAGGCCAATTGACTCCACTAAATACTCAAACCTTCCTGGTAAAAAAGCTTTAGTAAATAGGTCTGCCAACTGTTTTCAGTTGCTATTTGAATAAAAATGATTAAACCTTTTTCAGAATTATCTCTTAGAAAATGATATCGAATTTCGATATGTTTTGTTTTTGAATGTTAAACTGGATTAGCTGTAATAAACATAGCAGCAGTGTTATCAATGTAAATGGGTGTTTTAAGAAAATTGAACCCATAATCTAGCAGTTGGTTTTGCAACCAAAGGATTTGAGAACATCCTGCGGATGCAACTATGTATTCAGCTTCTGCAGTTGAGACAGAAACATTTGTTTGTTTCTTACATTGCCATGAAACTAATCTGGGTCCAAGAAACTAACAACCACCCGTAGTAGATTTTCTGTCTTGACAACATCCACCATAATCACTATCTGTGTATCCATGTAACTCAAAATTACCCTCGTAAGGATACCAAAGCCCTAAAGCTGGTTTACCTTTGAGATACCTGAATATTCTTTTGACAGTAATTAAGTGAGATTCTTTCGGGTCTGACTGATACCTTGCACAAACACAAACAGCATACATGATGTCTGGTCTTGATGTAGTAAGATACATCAATGAACCAATCATAGATCTGTATAGAGTTTGGTCTACTGATTTTCCTTTAGGATCAGGCTCAATCTTGGTGTTTACGTCAGCCGGAGTTCGTATGGACTGACAATCATGCAGTTTGAATTTCTTAAAAGTTTGTCAACAAATTTCTCTTGATTGATGAAAATACCATCTGCAGACTATTGAACTTGCAATCCAAGGAAGAAATTGATTTCTCCCATAGAACTCATTTAGAAACGAGATTTCATGATTTCTTCAAATTCATTGCACGATGTTGGACTGGTAGAACCAAATATGATATCATCTACATACACTTGTACACATAAGAGATCATCATTATCCTTCTTTATAAACAAAGTAGGATCGATTTTCCCCCTTGTGTATCCATGTTGGATTAAGTGTTGAGATAATGTTTCATACCAAATTCTAGGAGCTTGATGTAGGCCATACAAAGCTTTGCTAAGCTTATACACTCGATGTGGAAATTCTGCATCCTCAAAGCCAGGAGGTTGCTTCACATACACATCATCAGTGATTGGACCATACAAGTATGCACCTTTGACGTCCATTTGATACACCTTGAATTTCATGAATGATGCATAAGCCAGGAAAACACGAATGGATTCGAGTCTTGCAACTGGAGCAAATACTTCATCATAGTCAATTCCTTCTTCCTGTGTGTATCCTTGTGCAATAAGTCTAGCTTTATTTCGGATTACGATACCACGATCATCAGTCTTGTTTCTAAACAACCATTTAGTGCCTATGGCATTTTGTCCTTCAGGTAATTCCACTAACTTCCATACTTCTTGTTTGCAAAATTGAAGAAGTTCTTCTTGCATTGCTTCAATCCAACCATTGTCCTGTAACGCCTCGATGACGTTTTTAGGAACAATCTGTGAAAGAAAACAAGAGTATAAACAAACATTTTCATGTTCAGATTTACTCCTAGTAGTTCTTTCATTCAGAGGACCAATAATCTGTGATGTTGGATGGTTCTTGTGGATACGAGATGTCGGTATCTCAGTTCCTTGAACATTAACATCCAGATTTGTTTGGTTTAGATTGGAGAGCTGTTGCAATAAGGTAGAAGAATGTGGAGTGAAATTTGGAACTTGAGTCGGAGAATTGAGAAAGTAATCAAAGTTACTATGATCAATTGCATCTCCAGAGATAGAAGATATGCCAGACTTAGGTTGTCCAATTTCTATACCATCATTAGGAATAGGTTGTGGGTCTTCTTGATCTACTGAAACTGAATGATCTGAAACTGAAGAAGCATGAACATTGTCATTGAATTGGACTGGACTGGTGAATCCTTGACAAATGAAAAGAATGGATAATCTGGGCGAGCGTCATCTGAATCATCAGAATCTGAATCATCACTGAAAGATCCAAGATCTCCTCTTGAGTTCTTCTTACCTGAAAAATCATCAGATTGATTAAACAAGTTAGGTTGAAATGAGTTTGATAAAGAATTTATATCAAATAACCATGCAGGACCATTTGAAACTGATGGAAAAGAATTTTCAAGAAATTTAACGTTGAATGTTTCATTAATAATGTTTGTCCTAGACTTATAAACTCGATAGGCTTTGGAAACAGATGAATATCCAACGAAAAATCCATTATCAGCTTTTTCTTCAAATTTTCCTAAATGATCACTTGAGTTAAGAATCATAACTGGACAACCAAATAATTTTAAAAAAATAATGTTTGGTTTCCAGTCAAACATTAACTCATATGGAGTTTTCTTTTTATCTTTCACAAGCAAGATTCTATTCTGAACAAAACATGCTGTGGATATTGCTTCATCCCAGAAAGTGATAGGAATTTTGGCATCAGCTAACATGTACCGTGCAGCTTCAATCAGAGTTTTGTTCTTCCTTTCAGCAACTCCATTTTGTTGTGGAGTTCTGGGAGCACTGAACTGATGAACTATCCCTTTTTCTGCACAAAACAAATCAATGTTAGCATTTTTAATTCCGTTCCATTATCACTTCTTATTATTTTCACTTTTTGTTCAAGCTGATTTTCAACTTTATTAATAAATTCTTTTAGAAGATCTGCAGTTTCATATTTAGCTTGAAGAAAGAAAACCCAAGAAAATCTTGTATAGTCATCTATGATAACTAAATAGTATGATTTTCGACCAATACTCCTAACATTACTTGGTCCAAAAAGGTCCATATGTAACATCTGGAGTGGTTTGGTGTTTGAGTTTATCAGCTTGGACTTATAAGATGCTCTATGTTGTTTTCCCTTCAGACATGCTGAGCAATGATCAATTTGTTGAAAACTTCTTGGAAGGAAGTCCAATAACATGATTTCCTGCTACAAGCTTGTTCATGTTTTTGAAGTTTGAATGACCGAGTCGTCTATGCCAAAGCTGGCTTTCATCATTTGAAGCTTTAGCAATCAGGCAAGTAGTTTCTGTTGCAGGATCCACTTGAGACATATCCAGTTTGTATACATCTCTGTCCCGTGCAGCTTTAACTATTACCCAATCATTGCTAATCTGAAATCCTGGTTTCAAGACATAACAGTGAGAATCATCAAAAAGAACAGAATAAGATTTGTCACAAATTTGGGAAACACTTAATAGATTAAAGTTCAACTGTGAACAAAAGTTGACTTTATCAAAACTGATAATCCCATTTGACACTGTTCCCTCTCCTGTTATCTTTCCACCTGCATCACCTCCAAAAGCAACGTATGTTCCATCTTTTAACTGAAAATCTTGTAACAAGGCTTGATTGCCTGTCATATGCCGGCTACACCCACTGTCAAGATACCATAAGTTTATTGGTCTTCGCGGGCGTACTTGCATTCAAAAACAATTTAAGAAGAGTTAGTAACCTAAGCCAAGATGGTCTTGGGCTTGCCAAATTTATCAACAATTGTAAATTGTTTAAAATGAAGTTTGTTGACATCAGGTTTCTTTGAATATTTTGGATTTTCAAATCCTCGTTTGAAAACATGTTGATTATCATCATCAAGAAATCTTGAACCATTTGAGAATGTTCCTTTGTTTATTCTCACAGATCGTCGAATAAACTTTTCTTGATTGTATTGCTGTGATTTGACAAAATATTGATTATCATAATCTGAATTGTTTCTTTTAAAAGATCTCAAACCCAAGGAAGGTTGTTGTTGTTGTGAATATTTAAACCCAATATTATGATTTCTTTTAAATTGTGGGTTTACAAATCCTTGATTTCCAAAATCCTTCCTTGAAGAGTTCTTTCTAAAGTAACAATCATTTGTATTATGATTTTTTTCATCACACAAAGCACAGTATTTGTTGAAGTAACAATCAGCTGTTGTGTGATTTGTCATATCACATATATGGCAATACTTATTAAAGTAACATTCTAAAATGTCATGTTTATATATGTCACAGATATCACAATATTTTTCAGAATGTTTAAACAACATTTTGTTAACCCTTGAAGTAGAAGCAACATTTGATTCTTGTTTGAATTTAGGGTTAGGCAGATTAATCTGTTGTTTCTTTGGTGTGAATTTGGTCATTTGATTTTTAGGATTTTTCTTTTGGACTTGACCATAATTCTTTGACTCCTTAGATTCAAATCTTTTATGCACAACGGAAGACTTAGGACCTGAACTTGTTTTCAGATCAGAGTTAGATTTGATCTTTGGTTTAGATGTCATTTTTGAGATTGTGTTCATGTCAAAAGTTCCTGCTGACACAAATTTCACAGGTTTAATTTTAGTATTATTCTGTGACTGATTGATTGATTCAGCTTTCTTAGCTTTTGCAGCTTGTCTTCTTCTTTGATTTCTTACTCTTGATGATGTTTTCTTGATTTGAGTTTTAATTAAATCTTGAGAAGATTCTTTTTGACACTCTTTATCTTCATTTAGTTCATTTGAACTTGAATCATCAGAAAAAGTATTATCTGTTTTAACCTCTTCACATTTTCCTTTCAGTTTGTTATTGATATCAGTAGATTTTTCACTCTTTTGTTCATTTTGTTCAATAACAGTTTCACTTTTTGGTACAAACAACTTCTTTTGCATTTGTTGAGGTTCATAAGATTTGACTTTGATTGGATGACCATTTTTGATCTTGTCTGAGTCAGTTTCTTCATAAACTTCAACATTTTTCTTTTTAAAGTTCTTTTGATCTTGAAATTCTTTCAGTTTTGCTTTGTTTTCTGGTGAATGATCATGAGTATTGAAATTCTCTGGTAATGTGTTTGAGATTGACTCAGGCATAGGTTCATGTGTGAATCCTAATCCTGTTTTATCTTTGTCATTTCTTCCATTCACCAGTTGCTCAACAATTTTCTTTGAGATTTTAACTTTGGCTAAATCTATTTGAGTTGCTGCATGTGCCAATTTTTCTTGTTCAAGTGTTTTGTTCATCTCTTCAAGTTGTTTCTTGACAAGTTCAAGTTCTTTAAGAGTTTTGGTCCAAGAATCTTGAAGAGACATGATCTTGTCATCAGCAATTTTATGATCTGATTTTAGCTTGTTGTGCTTTAGTTCTTCTTGTTTGAGCTTATCACATATTTTGAATGAATATGTTCTGTAGTGTTCAACCAGTTCGAAACATGCTTTTGTGCACATTTTCTCTCTTACATCCACTGGTATTTCTGGATAAGAGTTAGAAGATTCGGTATCAGAAGATGAGGTAACAACCTTTGGTTGTTCAGACTGAGCCATAAGAGCAACTTCTTCAGTGGTTTCTCTTGGATCTGATTTGTCGCTCCAGTCATACTATTCTTCTTGATCAGAATCATCATTTCTCTTAGGATCTTTATCTTCAGACCAGTCTTCATCACCCAGTTCAACAACTAGAGCTAGATTAGCAGTGAGATCAGCAGTAAACTGTTCTGCATATGCACTCCAGTCATAACCATCTTTAATGTTTACAACCAGTGCCTTCTTTGGTTCCTCACTATTCTTCTCTTCTTTGAGTTCTATCATAGGTAGGCTTTGGTATGGCTTTTGAAATGTCTTGTTTGCCTGATGCTGATATTTTTGACTGCTTGAACTACCTTGACTGTTTCCTTCTTGCTTCCTTGGAGCTTTACATTCTCTTGAAAAGTGACCATAGCTATTACAGTTAAAGCATCTTGATTTTGATTTATTAAACCCAACAGTTTTGTTTGCACTGGGTTTATAATTTCTGTTGGTGTAAGAAAGCTTTTGAGTTCTGTAAGCTATCATGACCATTTGCCAGTTGAGATCCATTTCTTCTACATCATCAGGATCCATCTCAAACATATCTTGTAGAACTAGCTCCACTTGAGTCAGATGACTTCCTTGATAAGCTTGGAAACTTGCCATGAATGTTGTAAAGGCTGATTTTGACTCTTCATCCTGTAAAAGAATATTAATAACATCCTTTACTTTACTGGGATTGGGAGAGTTTAAGGATGAACTCTCAGTTTGAGGTTTAGGCATTTGAGCTTTAGGAGGAGTCTGTGATTGTTGGTGAGTGGAATAGGCAGGTGTACTAGTGAAGAATCCTGCTCCCACAAACTGATCACGTTCATCTTCAGGAGTTGATTGGTCTTTAGCCAAAAATGCATTCTCTACTGTATTTGCTGGAGAAGCAACATACTTATACTGAGATGTTGATGCATGTCTATCATTGTTTCTTGAACTCTCATCAATCTCTACAGATTCAATCTTAGCAATGAGAAGGTCAAGATCCATTGGAAACTTTTAGTATGTTTCAACAAAGTAACAGTTTGTTTCCAAGATGATGGTAGTGCATTCAGAAGTCTGTTGTTTAGGTCCTCAAGATCATTCTTGATTCCCAAAGTAGACATTTCTGTACTTAATTGCACAAACCTATTCATCATTTGATTAATAGTTTCTCCTGATATATGCTCAAATAATTCAAGTTGCCTTTTAAGTTTCTGTTTCTTAAGGTCTTGAATTTCCTTCCCTCCTTCACATATAATCTTCAAGGCTTTATACATTGTATATCCAGTTTGATAGTTTTCAAGCCTTGAAAGAACTTCCAATGGTAGTCCTTTACACATGAGAGAATAAGCTTTGATGTCATTCTTCACCTTCTTTAGATCATCACCATGAAGATTATCTTCTGGATAAGGCTCTTGTGAATCTTTAGAGTACACAAATCCTCTGTCTGGTCCATAGTGAAAATAGGGATATAAGGTCCTTTTTCAATTGATTTCCATAGATCAGTGTCTATGGAATTCAAGTGATGTTTCAGTCTCAAAGACCAGTTTTTGAAATCAGCTCTATTTTTAAGTTTTGGAACTCTGTTTTCAGAATCTTCTGATTTCACCATTCTTATATTTTTGTTGTTTTTCTAAGCTTTTGAATTAAGAAAAGACTTAAAAAAATATTTTTGGATTTTTGTATTTAAAAAAAATTTCTAAGTGTCAATGAAGATGAGTCTGAACAGTGGTGATAAGTCTCAACAGTATGAAACGCCCCAACAGTGCTGAAACGCCTCAACAGCTGATAAGTCTAAGGGAATGCCTTAGAAAATTTCCAACACAAGGATTAGAAATCCCAAACAGTGGTGAAACGCCTTCACAGTTGAAACTATCGCACAGTGGTTATACGTTCACACAGTGGTTATACTTCCACACGGTGATGGTATTTCCAAACAAGTGAAACTACCACACAGTGGTTATATGTCCACACAGTGGTAATACGCCTAGGGGTAAAAAGTTTGAACAGTTGAGAAACGCCTAAACAGTTCTCAAACGCCTGAATACTTAGGCAAATTTCAGTGTTTTTCAACCCTAATACGCCACATTCATCATGTTCTTATGAATGTAACGAACTCAGAAATTTCGAAATCCTTCAGTTGTTAATGAATTGAACTAAATCTTTACAATTAGTTCATTTTGATGCCGATAGTTAATCTATTAACTTCAATTGCTATAATTATCAACAATATTCACTCAATTTCAGAAATCTCAGTTCGTAAACTCAAGAACAACTTTTCAAACACTTTTTCACTGATTCACTCAATTTTGATGAGATAAACTGCAATTTGTGATTCAAAACATGTTTCTGATGATGAAACACAACTCTGATTCACAATATTTCACTTGAATTGTCAATCTATTACAGATTTCAGTGGATTTTTGAAGTTTCTTTGTTCGACAAAAACTTCAAAAACACTCAACCGAAAGTTCTGATACCAATTGATAGGATCAATTAGAGCAATCTGTAACAAATTATATGAACAATTCAAAGAAATACAAACAATTGTAATCAAATCAAGCAATATCAACAAAATTCAGAATTCATTGATAGCAAAGACGATTACAAGAGTTAGAAAGCAGTTCATGCAAAAACTTATCAATCTACTCTAAGTCTAAGCTATTTATACTAGAAACTAAGGAACTAAAATTTACAAAACTAGTCCCTATACTAGTATACAATACAAAACTAAACACTAAAGACTAAATGTTAATCTTTTAAGGGACCTAACAAGTATATTGGTCCACGATGATTTTGACTCACATTGGTGATTAGTTAGATTTGTTATTTCAACAAGCATTTGTGGATCCCACGCTTATATGGTAATCAACATTCCTTAGGAGATTTTTGAGCGGTCTATAGGTTTGGACAAGAAGAAACTATTCTAAGAGCTTTCAAAGAGATGCCAAGCCTCAGGTCAATGCCATCGCACAACAGAGAGGCGCAAACAACAATGAATTCTAGAATATTTAGGTTATGCTTATCCTCAGGTCAGTGCCATCGCACAGCAGAGAGGTACACAACCTATGTTCTTGTTTGAGCACTTTTCTTTTACACATTATGCACTAACAACATTAGTCATTAGTTGATTGCGTTTAACAATTTTTTTCATGTGCTTTGCTCATTTTTTAGGTCATCTGCACACATTTGTGGCATTTATTTTGCTCGTCACTCCTTATTGGAAATGCGTTGATTGTGTTAATCAGGGATAAGGTGGAAGCCCACAGCTAGTTGAACTATTTAGTTTTAATTTGTTTCACTAATGAGGTCTACTTGTCTATTTTGTTGAATCTACCGACACATCATATAATGGACTAGCAACCTCTAGGCCTACTTTCTCTATGTAAACTCAGTAACAGGCTAGTTTACTATCATTTTTCCTTTGTACGGCTTATCCTTCTCAGACTTGTAGTTTTGATGTAACATTTTGAACTATTTAGTTCCTTTCGATGTCCCAAACAATTTATCCCCTGTGTACTATCATATTCCAAAGTTTTGAATCAATCTCACAGATTTGATGTCCTTGCTTTTCAGCTTTTCTGCCCGCCCTCGTTTTTTTATTTTTTTTATTTTTTTACTAATTTAAATACTAACTACTGAAACTAAGCCTATTCTCCTCCTAAAATTCTAAAACCGATTTTTTTTTGTGTTTTTGGATTTTTAAAGACAGAAAAATAAAATAAAGAAAAATAAAAATGAAAAGTAAAACATAAAGACTGACTAAGTACTAGATTCTTCTGGAATCACATCACTTTTCTTTTTGACGCCATTTCCCTCTAAGAGATATAATAACCGAGATTTATCAAATACTTTTGTGTAGAGGTCGATGCGTTGAAAATCCGTATTAATTTTAACGACATCGATTAATTGCTTTTCAAAACAGTCACGTATGAAGTGATATTTAATACCAATGTGTTTAGTCTTTGGGTGTTGGACCGGATTTTTAGTGATAGCAATTGCAGCAGAATTATCAACATAGATAGGGGTGTTAGAAAATTGCAAACCGTAGTCTCGCATTTGCTGTTGAATCCAGATGATTTGAGAACATCAACTTGCAACGGCAACGTATTCGGCTGCACATGTCGATAGAGCTACCGACATCTGCTTCTTACATTGCCAGGTGACTAAACGTCTTCCAAAGAACAGACATCCCGCTGATGTTGACTTGTAGTTCATCTTGCAACCACCGTAATCCGAGTCACTATACGCTGTAAGTTCAAAGTCATCATCATGAGGATACCACAACCCAAGTGTTGGAGTACCCTTCACATAACGAAAAATCCTCTTTACCCCAATTAGATGATTTACTTTAGGTTTTGCTTGATATCTGGAACAGAGACACGTGGCGTACATAATATCAGGACGAGAAGCTGTGAGGTACATGACAGATCCGATCATTCCTCGATACATGGTGGCATCGACCAGATCACCATTTTCGTCGGGTGCCACATCATGGATCATGGCAAGTGGAGTCCCAGCAACCGTGGCATTCTCCATGTCAAACCGACTAAGAATATCTCCTGCATATTTGGTATGATGTAGGAAGATACCATTTGGTGTCTGATCTACTTGTAAACCAAGAAAGAACTTCATCTCTCCCATGGCGCTCATTTCAAACTCAGCTTACATCACAAACTCAAATTCTTTACAAAATGCTTCGTTCTTGGAACCAAAGATTATGTCATCCACGTATATCTGTATCAGTAGTAAATCACCTTCCTTTTCTTTGATGAACAATATGCAGTCAATCACTCCTCTGCAAAAACCATGTTTCAGCAGGTGAGTAGAGAGTTTCTCGTACCAGGCTCGAGGGGCTTGATGTAGCCCGTACAAAGCCTTGTGCAGTTTTTACACTCTATCCCGATGATAAGGATCCTCAAATCCTTTGGTTTGACGAACATAAACCATTTCACAAATTTCACCATGAAGGAGTGCACTTTTCACATCCAGTTGGTAGACTTTAATCTGCATGTAGGATGCATAGGCTAAGAAGATACGAATAGCTTCCATCCTCGCCACAGGTGCAAATACTTCATTGTAGTCAATGACGTCGACTTGCCTAAACCCTTGAATGACAAGTCGAGCCGTGTTCTTGATTATGACCCCTTGGTCATCTTTCTTACGTCGAAGAACCCATTTTGTGCCAATCACCTTTGCACCTTTTGGTCTGTCCATAAGTGTCCAGACTCCTAACTTCTTGAACTGAAGGAGTTCTTCTTGCACAGCGCTTACCCATGCCTCATCTTTTCAAGCCTCGCTGATATGTTTTGGCTCAACTTGAGAAACAAATCATCAATAAGCACCGTTGTGTAAGTATCCTTTTTCCATGACTGCAGCATAATCAGCTGAGTATAGCTGATTTCTTGTTTGAACTCCCAATAGAATATCCCCAATTATGTTGTCCAGGGGATGATGTACATTAACTCGAGTTCCTGGAGTGGTGGGTATTGCGACTTCAGTATCCAGATTCTGAACTGTTTGTGTATGCGGTTCAGAAGTGTCAGCTACATCATAACCAGAGGCGGGAGTGTGCTCGGTAGTAGGAACATGTTCTTCCTGTTCCAAATTTGTGGTTTCAACTGCATCATCATCAGAGGAAGAATAACTTGCCTCAAGCTCTCCCCCTGAAGGGCTAGAACTATCATCTAATGGAACAGATGATGTCGAGTCTAGTGTGGGAGCATTAAGAAAATCGTACATCATTCGTGCAGCAAAGTCATCATCAGAATGGAAAGGAGGTAGATTGAAGGATTTGAAAAATCCATCATAGTTGAAGAAAAAGGAAGGTCCTTTTCCTGCAAGAGGGGTGGTGTATCTTTGAACATCAACATTACACCACACTTCTACCTGACGAGTTGACTTTTTGTAAACCTGTTTGTCTGGTATACTATATCCAAGGAAGATACCTTCTTCTGCCTTTGCACAGAATTTCCCAGTCTGATTCTTCTTTAGCAGCATGCAAGGTGCACCGAATGGTTCGAGATACTCTAAATTGGGTTTCCGTTGTGGGCACAAATCATAACAAGTTTTTCCATGGCGTTTGACTACCAAGACCCGATTTAGAGTGTAACAAGCATTAGCTACTACCTCATTCCAAAATTGAACTGGCAGTTTGGAGTCAGCTAGCATAGTCCTTGTGTCTCTATCAAGCTCCGATTCTTCCTTTCAGCAACACCATTCATTTGTGGAGTGTAAGCAGAGGTAAACTGATGAAAAATTCACTTCTCTCAACAGAAGACCTCCATCCACTGATTCTTGAACTCTGTCCCGTTGTCTGATCAAATCCTTCTTACTTTCAGCTGGTAGAGAGACTCCAATGTGGTAACAAGATGTTTGAATGATTCAAATGTCTCTGATTTAGCTTTCAGAATCACCCAAGAGAATCTTGAGTAATCATCCGTCACCACAAAGCAGTACCAATCCCCGGCTATGCTTTTTGTGCTCACTAGGCCAAACAGATCCATGTGTAGAAGCTTGAGAGGAATGTCGATAGAATTAACTTAATTTGCTTTGTGAGACTTCTTAGTCTGCTTCCCTTTCTTGCAAGCGACAAAAATCTGGAAGCTGGAAATTCTTGACTGTAACTCCATTTACCAGGTCGTTCTGAACTCGATGATTCATATTCCTGGGATTGATGTGTCCCATTCTCTGTGCCAGGAGACTGAATCTGTTTCTGTTGCTTTTGACAAGAACCACTGAGTTGTAGACTCAGTTGTGGAGGCTTTTGATAGGTCCAAGACATAAAGGTCGTTATATCTTGAAGCCGACATGAGAACTTATTCCTCCGGGATGACATACTCCTTCTTCAGTATGTAGCACCTCCTGTTGTCAAATATAACCTTTAATCCCTTATCACAGATTTGAGAGAGAGAAAGCAAGTTGTTTTGTAGTTGCTAAACATAGCTGACCTTGTCAAACTTCACTTTCTCGTTTCCCACTTCGCCTTGCGCGGTGATATAACCTCCTTTGTTCCCAGCGAATGACATGTGCCCCCCTTTAATTTGCTTGACGTTAAAAAGGAGGGATGAATTCCCGGTCATGTGCCTGGACGCCCCACTATCAATAATCCAGGTATTAGTGATAGCGCTGTAATGGACACCCTGTACATACAATGGAAATGATTAGTTCAGGTTTGGGACCTAAGCCTTAACTGGCTTGGGTGTCCCAGAGGTATCACACATCATGAACTCAACCCAGTGACCTTCAGAGGATGATGGCACATCTTTCTTTTCCTTGTCTTCACTATCAGAAACAAAACTTGATTTTTACTTCCATAAACCAGTTTTGTGTAAGGCCTGTTTGTGGTAAACAGAAGACTAGCCTATGGTTTGAACTTTAGGTTCACTAAAAATCCTAGATTTTACCTTAGGTGACACAGCTTAGCTTTTAGCTTGTCTGTGTTGACTTTGGTGTTTTGAAGGAGTATTAGATCTGATTTTAGAAAATTTTGGTTTTTCATCATCAAAAAGTTCTATTTTCCTTTTAGGTGTCTGATAGTAAGGACAATTTGGAGAGATGTGTCCTCGTTTTCCACAACTGTAGCAGGCTCTCCCTTCGACAATGTGAGAAAAGCGTTGATGAGGGGTTGAGTTTGGTCGGGGGCTGGGTAGTTTCTTTTGTTAGGACCGAGTTCGAACTGGTACTAACCAAAACTACGTGAAACCAGATCAAATAGTGTGGAATCCTATTTGATTGGCGATCCAATCAGGGAGAACGTTAATCTGATCAAAACTAACGATTACAAAACATTAAGAATTGATTAGCAATGATCAGGAACGCTCTATGAAGTTGGAAGGGATGACGTGGACGCTCTAGTACGTCTAGGGTTGTGAATTCTCGAAGTGTTTTGTTTTTCCACGAATTAAGTGGTATTTATAGGTTACAGTCTTCATTCGTATACTGAACCATGCGTATGGCTCTATCGTGCGACTAAGTCATACGATCCATTCACACGTACGACTGACCCACACGATTTATTCATTCGTACGATTGAGTCAGTCTTATGACTCAATCGTGCGTTTGGCTCAATCACATGGTTCAGTCGTGCGACTGGCCCATTTGCATGGTCCAGTCGTGCGACTAGATCATAAGCCTTAGTTAAACACATTCCTGAACCTTTAACGATACAGAACTATGTCTAACAACTGTAAACCTATATAACATGTTTATATAAGCTTGTAATAAACAATAATATAGATAGATATAGCATTCAATAACCAATAATCATTCAACAAAGAGTTTTCATTACATATATCAAAACATTACATCAATGTAACAAAATAAAAGTCATTTACATTTAAGCACACTAGAACTAGAACTAGGGACATGTGTACCAACAAACTCCCCCTTGGACCTAGTTCTATCTATTCTTTGACTTCCTTTGAAAACTCTTCATATCTCTTGACTCTTTCTTCTTTCAAAACCCCGACATGAATATAAAATGCAAAGCATAAACGTATAACTTGTTGATACTGAAGTGCTTGCATGATATCCTACGTGTCAAAGAACAGTGGCCACTTGTACAAAGTATATACATCAGCTGCAGACAAGTTTGTGAGCCACATTGGGTCGAACACCCTTATTGTCACTAACGTCCCCTTTCTATCCAACACAATGACGGCTTCTCCAGTTCACCAGTCATAGTACCACCATTTAAAATGGGGTGTAAAGTCTTGTGGCATCTCCCTCATCAGTATACGAGACATCATGCGCGGAGGTTGCCATTTCAAGACAACTGTCGGTCTTCCAGTAATGGGATTAACTTCAGACCTTTTGATATACCTCGTCGGTTGTTGAGGTCTGAAGTTAACCCACATGGTGCGGTACTCCCTTTTCAACGCAGCCTCAAACCAGCCAGGCATCTTTTTCGGGTCGGCATATAGCAGCTTTAGGCGTGCCAGCTGGTTAAGCTCAAAACCGGGAAGAGTCTTTAGATCATGTGGAAATCTAAAGTACTCTACTCCCCTCTCCCTCTTCACTTCATAAACACTTAGATCCTCAAAGTATGCCCACGCTATGATCTTCCCTGACACCTTGAGATGCTTCTTCACTTTATAGAGCTTGGTGTAGGTACTTGGCTTTGGTGCAGCGCGCTGGGCTCGGATCTCTACAAACCAAGCCGCCCATTCAGTCTTTCTGATGTCCACATTGGCTTCTAAGGCTTGGGCTTGGCTTGTTGATGTCTCTATCTCCTTTTCCTTCTGATTCAGCTTCTCCAATGTATCACTGCCGAGAGTACTACCCAAATTGGGAACCACATTTCCCTCTCGGTCAGTGTACTATAGATAGTGCTGGGCTGTGACGTCCTCAATCTCTATTTAATCCATGTCGTTCATCTCATCGTCACTAGCCACATCAAAGGTAGGAGCGTCCTTGACAATCTCATCTGGATTCAGCCGGAACATCTCAGTAAGTTGCTCGTCAGTAAGGTCATGAATTATTTCTCCTTCTTCAAGAGTATAACTCATGGACCTCCTGACAATCCCTTTCAAATCAAGTATCATTGTTAATTGAGACTTGATTTGTTGTAGGGGAGCAACATCATATTCATCTTGCTGAGATGTTTGATCTGCTTGAATTAAACATGTAAACACATCAATAGTTAGTAAGTAATCAAGATAATCAAACACTGAATAACCATATATAAACATTAATTACATAACATTAATACATGATTTCAAGTACAAAAATTTTATAAACATAGACATCTAGGCTTTACTTTTGTCTTGAATCATGTCAGGGTCTTTTGCAGTTGGGGAAGAGGGTGGAGCAGAAAATGATGCTCCTTGGTCTTTCTTGTGCTTTGTTCTTCTTTCCTGACTTGGAGCTGAGGCAGATGCAGCTGCATCTCCTTCTTCATCATCATCATCTTCCCTCCTTTCTCTTGTTTCTCCATCACCACTGCCATCATCATCGTCACTCTCATCATCCTCTCCATCATCGTCATCATCATCTCCTTCACCAATCTTAAGGGGCTCATCCTTAGACCCTTTTAACTTGAGCATGATGGTCTTATTAGCAGCCTCCAACTCCTCCAACTTTTTAGCTGATTCCTCCTTATGCTCTTGAAGTTGGACAATCTGCTAGGCTTGCTGTGAGATCTACTGGGCTTGGGTAGCATTGAGCTCCTCAAGCCGACGTATCTGCGCAGTCTTCTCCTCATCAGTAACCAATAGCTTCAGCACCATCCAGTTTAGTGCTGACAGCTGTTCCTCCACTCCAATAGGAGGAAGGGATGATCCAGTAGGGAATATGGGGTGTGAGGATGGTCCGGCTTGGTTGTTGGTGGTGGTAGTGGTGGCTGTGGTGAATATGGGTGGTGGTGAGTGAATGGGTGGAGAAGTATGGGGTGTAGTTGTGCAAGGTGGAGGTGTGGTAGTAGTAGTGAGTGGTGTGGTAGTAGTGGTGGGTGGTGTGGTGGTAGAGGTGGTGGCTGTAGTGGTAGAGGTGGTGGTTGTAGTGGTAGAGGTGGTGGCTGTAGTGGTAGAGGTGGTGGTAATCAACGTGAATCTTGGCCTCTTCCCCTTCTTGCCATAGGACTGAGCCATCATATTCTTCCGTGCTCCCTTTGACACGAAGGCCCCCCCTTAGCTGCTGGGTTAGTCTGGGGAGTAAGATGGATCAGATGTAGCCTCCCCAGACTCACCATGGCGTCCACCAACCACCCTCACGCCTCTCTCAGTGCCTACGACACGACTTCCCACCGTTCGTACCAGAGGCTCTTCGTCTGACTCCTCCTCCTCATCAGGCTGAAACTCCTGATAGAATCCAGCAGTCTCTGGACCTCCTTGGGTAGATGGTGGAGATGTAACGTCAGCAGTAGTGGCCGCAGTTTGAGAGGGGCCTGTATCTCCACCATCACCACTATCATCATCATCTGAGTCATCAACCGGAAGAACCATCTACTCGGTATCCAAATCACTGTCATCATGGCACCACTTTTGCCTAGCTGGCACCACTTTTGCCTAGCTGGCACCACATAATCCTCCCGGGCCAGATGCCCGAACAGTCGCCTTACCGGGGGCTTCACCTGCTTGCCCTGGTACACTTTCATCCGTCCAAGGGTGGTATCATCCATCACCTCAAGGACCACGGCGTCCTCCTTCTCCTTAGGCAGTGAAGGGAGCTTCTGATCGATAATCATCTACATAAAGTGTGGGTACATGCAGAAGCTCTCTTTCCCCTTCGCCTTAATGTTCTCCACCAGATAGGTGAAGATCATCCTTGAAAAACTGAATGGGTGATTCAACACCAACTTCACGTAGGTGTTCTGCATCTGATCTGATAACTCGTCGAAGCCTCCCTTCCGTGAGGCGATGCATCTCAATAGTATGTGGGCTAAGTACTTGAATTGGGGACACAGGTTGCTCTCGTTGAGCACACCTGCGTTGATGTCCCCTGAGTACTTAGCCCTCAGGAAACATCCTTGAACAGTAAGGGGATGCAGTTGTGTGGGGCAATCAGCATAATCCCTGAACTCTAAGACAGTCCTGAGATCCTCCTCTATGATCTCTATATCCTCCCCAAATATGGAACTCCTGATATGATAGGGCTCGGATGACCTGTCAACTCAGCGCTTTCCCAGAAAGCCTGTTGAACTGATCTATATGGTGTGCACAATGTCGAGATCGCACGGAAGATCCTCGATCTCCGTAGAAAGGTAATGATGTCAGCGAACTCAGCTGCGTTGCGAGATGCCAGATCAAGATGAGCACAAATGTTGTGCTTTGTGCTCATCGTCCACCGACTCGCCATCTGTGACACAAAGTAAATAAATGTTAGTAAGTGTCAAAGAGTAATAGTTTGATTCAATGAACTTGAAAACTTTTGTTCAGTCGTGCGAATGAACTGTGCGACTGAGATCTAGTCGTGCGAATAGACAGCGCGATTGAGATCTAGTCATGCGAATGAGTTCATACATACGACTGAGTCATGCGACTGGGCTTAGACGTATGTTCTCTCATGCGGTTACCTCAGTCGTGCGACTAAACTCATAAGCATGGTTCAGTTGTGCGATTGAGCGATTCGTCCATCTCAGTCGTGCGATTGAGCCATTCGTATAGCTCAGTCGTGCGATTGAAGTTCATCAGGGTGTCCATTCACATGACCGACTAGTTATCCATTCAAATTCAAATTTTGAGAAAAACATGATGTTATACGTTATGGCTTGGCTTATTAAGTTCTCACACATCCGACTAAACTCCTAAGAACTTTTATTTGATCAAGATACTTAGTTTTAGTGGTTTATTGGTCAAACTAAGTTTCGGTTTGAGTTAGATCTTTGTTTCGATCATTTTTTCGTGTGGTTATTGATTTTAAGGTTTAACATTGTCTCGCAGTACCTGTATAATCAACACAAATCGTCAGTAACTTCAAGCAAAGGTCTATATAGATCAAATGAAACTTTGGCAGAGTGAGTTTAGGTCGTGCGTTTGAGAGAGCGATTGGAGTGAATGAATAACTGCGACCGACTCCTCCTCTATTTATACTAAGGTTTCCTTCAGTCGTGCGATTGATCCTAGTCGCATGATTGATTCGTGCGACTGAGGGTCAGTCATGCGACTTGCCCATTCGGTCACCTCCAATCGTGCGATTGAGGGTCATTCGTGCGACTGTCACAGTCGGTCACCTCCAATCGTGCGATTGAGGGTCATTCGTGCGACTGTCACAGTCGGTCACATCCAATCGTGCGATTGGGTTCATACTTATGGTCCAATCGTACGACTGGTCCATACTCATGGTCCAGTCGTGCGAATGGCTCATACTTATAAATTTTGACTTTATGACCATTTGACACTTAGCCCCTTTTTAAGAATTGATAAAACATTTTGAGCATTCGAGCATTTCAGACATGACCATTTTAACTTCAAGAATCTTTGAGCACCTCAGACGTGATCCATTTATCCACCCGATCACCTCAGACGTGATCCATTTATCCATCCGATCACCACAGACGTGATCCATTTATCCACCCGATCACCTCAGAAGTGATCCTTTTACTTTTTCAGAAATAAGTGATTCAAGATTTATGTTAAATTCATTTTGTGACATTCACAGAGGTGAATCTCGTAGCACAGTCCGACACTGACACACTATACATAAAACTTGAAAAACTAGAAAAACTAAACTAAGTAACAAAAATAAACATGTTTTTGTGATTTTGTTAGGGTAGGGTTTAAAAACACTTTAACAATTGTTTTAAAATGATTCTCCCCCTGAGCAGAACATCCTATTAGCATTAATGTCATTTCTAAGACAGATTCATATGGAATCAGATAGGCATAAACGCAATTACTTGGAACTTTATAGATATATTGAAATGGAAACAAACATATTTACATATCACAGTTTCTCATTCATCTAAGACTTCTAAGCACTAACTGGAAATCATGCTTGATCTGTTATGTAACACACATTGATTTTGAACATTAGGCAGTGCAGCCACGACGATTGTCAGTATACTCGTCCACTTAAATCCATACATAGATTTTTTACACTACATCATTGATTAATTAGGTGAATTAGATCAACAAGTATTTGTGTGTCCCACAGGTATATGGTAATCAATCTTCCTCAGGAGATTTTTGAGCGGTCCGGGGAATAAGAAGATTTTGGTTCGAAGAGCTTTCAAAGAAATGCAAAGCCTCAGGTCAGTGCCATCGCACAGTAGAGAGGCGCAAACAACAATGAATTCTTAGAACGGATAGGTTATGCCAAGCCTCAGGTCAGTGCCATCGCACAACAGAGAGGCGCAAGACCTATCTTCTTTTTAGAGTAGTATTATTTAATATACAATTAAGCAGTGACGTTTATCATCATTTGCTCTGTTTTTCAGGTCTTTGCACACATTTGTGGCATTCAATTGCTCCTAACCCCTTATTAGAAATTGATTGATTGTGCAAACCAGGGATACTATAGGAACCCACAACTTGTTGAGTGATTTAATTTTACATTGAATCACCAATGATGTCTACTAGTCTATTGTGTTAAATCTACCGACACATCGTATAATGAACTAGCACCTCCCTAGATCGACTTTCTCCGTGTAATTACAGTAACAAACAAGCGTACTATCATTTTCCAAATTTGTTAGACTTAGAATTCTCTGACTAACAATTTTCTGTGATTTAATTAAGCTAAAATTGAAAAAATTGAAAATTTTTTTGTTGTTCCAAGTAACTCGACGCCTGTGTACCAGCACTTTCCATAGTGTTGAGTCACATTCTTAAATTTGTTGTTTTTGCCATTTTAGCTTATCTGCCCTCCCCCCTTTTTTTGAGTAAATAAATACTGAAACTAAACTAATCTCCTCTTAAAATTCTAAAACCAAAAATATTTTTGTGTTTTTGGATTTTTAAAACTGGAAATTAAAATACGATAAATAAAATAAAATAAAGAGAAAAAGAAAAAGAAATTAAACAAGTGTCGGACTAAGCATTTGTATATTCTAGAATGACGTCACTTTTCTTTTTCACGCCGTTGACCTCTAACAGATAGAAAAATCTGGGTTTATCAAACGGTTTAGTGTAGAGGTCGGCGCGTTGAAAATCCTTGTTTATTTTAACCACATCAATTAATTGTTTTTCATAGCAATCACATATGAAATGATACTTTATGCCGATGTGTTTTGTTTTAGGATGTTGAACAGAATTTTTAGTTACAGCTATGGCAGCAGAATTATCAACAAAAATAGGGGTATTAGAAAATTGCAAACTGTAGTCCCGCATTTGCTGTTGAATCCAAATGATCTGAGAGAAGCAACTTGCAGCAGCAATGTATTCAGGTTCACATGTTGACAAGGCAATAGATGTCTGCTTCTTGCATTGCCAGGTGACTAACCGCCTTCCAAAGAACTGACACCCTGCTGAAGTAGACTTGTAATTCACTTTGCATCCAGCATAGTCTGAGTCACTATACGCTGTTAGCTCAAAGTCATCATCATGAGGATACCATAACCCAAGTGTTGGAGTACCCTTCAGATAATGAAAAATCCTCTTCACCTCGATCAGATGGTTTACTTTTGGTTTGGCTTGATATCTGGAGCAGAGACACATGGTGTACATGATATCTGGACGCGAGGCAGTGAGATACATGAGAGATCCGATCATCCCACGATACATAGTGGCATCCACCAAATCCCCATTATCATCTGGTGCCACATCATGGTTTGTGGCAAGAGGGGTACCAGCAACAGTGACATTTTCCATATGAAATCGACTTAGAATGTCTCCAACATACTTAGTCTGATGCAGAAAAATGCCGATAGGTGTCTGATCCACCTGTAAGCCTAGGAAGAACTTCATCTCTCCCATTGCACTCATTTAAAATTCTGCCTTCATCATAGATTCGAATTATTTACATAATTCTTCGTTTCGAGAACCGAAGATAATGTCATCCATATAAATCTGCACCATTAGTAAATCTCCATCTTTCTCTTTGATAAACAATGTACAGTCAATCACACCCCTGCGAAAACCATATTTTAACAGGTGGGTGGAGAGCTTATCGTACCAAGCTCGAGGAGCTTGGTGTAGCTCGTACAGAGCCTTGTCCAACTTGTAGACTCTGTCCCGATGGTAAGGATCCTCAAATCCTTTGGGTTGACTAACGTAAACTTCTTCACGGATTTCCCCATGAAGGAATGCACTTTTAACATCCAGCTGATAAACCTTGATCTTCATGTAGGATGCATAGGCCAGAAAAATGCGAATAGCTTCCATTCTTGCGACTGGAACAAACACTTCATTGTAGTCGACTCCCTCGACTTGTCTGAAGCCTTGAACGACCAATCTTTCCTTGTTTCTGATTACGACACCTTGGTCGTCCTTCTTGCAGCGTAGCACCCATTTGGTGCCTATTACTTTCACTCCTTTAGGCCTGTCAATGAGTGTCCACACTCCAAGCTTCTTGAACTGTAACAGCTCTTCCTGCATAGCGTTGACCCAGGCCTCATCCTTCAGGGCATCACTTACATGTTTGGACTCGACTTGAGAAAAAAAACATTTGAAAGCCCTATCATTCACGTACCCCTTTTCCATAATCGCAGCATAATCAGCAGAGTATAGCTGATTTCTCGTCTGCACACCGAAGTGAAGATCCCCAATGACAGTCTCTGTGGGATGATTCACACTGATCCTAGTCACGGGTGTCGTAGGAACGACAAATTCAGTATCCAAATTTGTGATGGCAGGTTCAGTATCCGGATTCCCTGATGCATTCTCAGCATCTGTTGAGCTTCCAACTTGATTAACGTTATGTTCATTGCTTGTCTCAACTGCTTCTTCATCTGCTGATAAATCTTCACTCTCGTCCTGAGCAGTTGCTGAAGATCCCGAAGCACCACTGGCTGGTGCTATAATGCAGATATCCAGATTTGGTGTATTCAAGACACCAAACATCATCTGAGCAGTAATCTCGTCATCTGAACATGTCGGAGGAAGGTTGAATGATTTGAAAAAGCCATTGTAATCGAAGAATGATGACGGACCTTTTCCAGCAGGGGGTGGTGTATCTTTGCACATCTACGTTGCACCACACTTCTACCTGACCTGTCGAGTTGTTATAAACCCATTTGTCTAGTTTGTTGTATCCTAGAAAGATCCCCTGACCTGCTTTCTCGCTGAACTTGCCCTCCGGAGTTTTCTTTAGTAACATACATGGAGCTCCGAATGGTTCCAGATACTCCAGGTTTGGTTTGCGCTTCAGAAGTAACTCATAGCAAGTCTTCCATGCCGCTTGACTACCAATACACGATTAAGCGTGTAGCACGCATTGGCAACTGCTTCATTCCAGAACCGTACTGGTAGCTTTGAATCTGCGAACATAGTCCTTGAAGTCTTGATCAAGCTCCTATTCTTGCGTTCAGCAACCCCATTCATCTGTGGCGTGTATGCAGAGGAGAACTGATGAACAATTCCCTTTTCTTTCCAGAAAGCATCCATCCACTGATTCTTGAATTCAGTTCCATTGTCTGACCGAACCTTCCTCACCTTCAGATTGTAAAGAGACTCTAGTGTTGTGACGAGCACTTTGAACGATTCAAATGTTTCTGACTTAGCTTTCAGAAACATAACCCAAGAGAATCATGAGTAGTCATCTGTGACTACAAAGCAGTACCAGTCTCCAGCAATACTCTTCATGCTGACAGGACCGAACAGATCCATATGTAGAAGCTCCAGGGCCATCTCAATAGATTTGACGTTCTTGGACATGTGAGATTTCCTGGTCTGTTTTCCTTTCTTGCATGAGACACAAAAATCTAGAAGTTTAAAGTTCTTGACAGTAACTCCCTTAACTAAATTGTTGTGAATCAGATGATTCATCTTCCTGGGATTTATATGTCCCATTCTCCTGTGCCATGAGATGGACTCCTTCTCCGTTGCCTTTGACAAAAAGCACTGAGCAGTGGACTCAGTAGTAGAAGCATTTGACATGTCCAAGACGTACAAATCGTTATACCTTCACGCTGACATTAATACCTGCTCCTCCGGAATATCCATCTCCTTCTTCAGAATGTAACACTTCCTATTGTCAAACATTACTTTGAAGCCCTTGTCACATATTTGTGAAACTGAAAGTAAATTGTTCTCTAACTGCTGAACAAAATTTACTTTATCAAACTTTACCTTTCCATTACCTACTTCTCCTTGCGCGGTAATATAGCCTCCTTTGTTTCCAGCGAACGAAACGTGTCCCCCTTTAATTTGTTTGACGTTGAAAAGGAGAGACTGATTTCCTGTCATGTGCCTGGATGATCCGCTATCTACAATCCATATGTTGGTAGAAGCACTATAGCGGACAACCTGCACAAAATAGAAAATAGTTAGTTAATGAGGGGGACCCAAGCCTTTACTGGCTTAGGTTTCCCAGAGGCATCACACATCACAAACTCCTCCCATTGTCCATTTGGAGTTGGAAAAACCTTATTCTTCTGCTTATCATCACTATCAGACACATCAGATGTTTTAGCTTTCCACAGACCATCCTTGTGTAAGGCTTGTTTGTGGTAAACCGATGACTGATTGACAGTTTGAACAATAGGTCTATTTTCAAAACCGGTTTTACCTCAGGCATCACAGACTTGCCAGTGGCTTGTCTGTGTTGTCTGTGGTGTTGGGGAGGGGTTTTGGACCTAGCAGGTGTTTTGGACCTAGCAGGTATTTTAGACCTAGCAAGTGTTTTAGACCTTGGTTTTGTGAAATTAGGTTTAACATCCAGATCTAGTTCGACTTTACGCCTCGGTGTCTGATAGCGAGGACAGTGTGAAGAAATGTGTCCTCTTTGTCCACAAGTATAGCATGATCTCCTCTCAACAGGACTAGGAGATCTCTTGTGGGGTGGGGAGTATACTTCAGGCATGGGCTTTTTGGTCTCGACCTTCGGTTTTTCACCTTCTTTGACAAATTTGATTTGTTTAATGTTATGATTACTTTGTCTTTTCAAATGGTTGAGATCTTGTTTAACCAGTTTAAACTGATTAGGTTTTGAAATCTTTGGTTGTGTAACAACAGATTGTGAACCCAATCCAAGAGGTACGTTATCATCCTCTTCCAGCCAGTCCTTAATGATGATTTTATCCTTTGTGCCCGATGTTGAAGCCTTCTGATCAGCAACCGGAGGTGCAGGTTTAACTGCAGTGTCCGGATCACTGACCAGAGGAGTAGTCACCACATGGTCCTTGATGGGGTTATTGTTAACAGGTCTCTGTTTGGTGTTCAGAAGGATCTCATGTGGTGGGGGCACAACTTTATAACCCAGCCCTTCCCCATTGTTTCTTTCTTTAACCAAGTTTTTCAAGATATGAGAGTAACTAGCTAAACTATGTAGTTTTTTCTTTAAGGACTCATTTTCAACTTGTAAAACAGCTCTTTCCTTTTTAGTATCATCAATTGTATTTAAATAAAACTTTATGTCATTTTCTTTGTTAAATGCTACAAAATCGGTTTCCCTTAGTTGTTTTCTCAAAACTTCGATTTTCTCTTTAAAACTGCTCTCATTTAGTTTTAACACCCGATTAGCCTCAGTGCACGGTTTTGTCTTTTACCAAATTGTCATTATGATCTAACAATCTAGTAAATTTTAAATCTATGCTTTCTCTAAATTTATTACAATCAACACAAGCATGTTTATCAAAGAGATCTTCTTTCGATTCTACCTGCGCAGATGTAGAGGTGTCGGCAATAAAAGCAGCCGGGGGTTCTTGGTGTGTTGCAGATCCCGCAATCAGTTCATCCTCCATTAGGTGTTCAACAGCAGCCATAGTCTCATTCACATCAGCAGTATCAAACTCAGCCAAGTTCTCCCCCTACTCGCTGAGTCGTCGTTCAGATCATCAACCAATGCAATGTTAGCTTCACCATCAGATAAGAAACGGAAGGACCAGTCTTGTCCTTCATCACCCTGTGCTACCATGGCTTTGGAGTCATGGCTGGTTGAAGCTACCTTTTTGTCCTTATCATGCCTGTTGGTTGAAGAAAACGGGTTGCCATTTCCTGTCTTTTTAGGTTTGACACACTCTCTCTTGAAATGGCCTTTCTCACCGCAGTTGAAACAGGTGACTTTTGACTTGTCAAATCCAAAAGTTGTATCCTTTGTAGCAACCAGGTTCTGTCCCGTCTTCTTAACAAACTTCTTTGCTCTACGCATAGCACTAGTGAGAGCCCACATAATATCCATTCGCTCTAGCTCAGTTTCATCCACTTGCTCATAATCTTCATCGGCCAAGTGACAGTTACCAATCTTCCCTGCTACTAACCCGTCATACGAATGAACCACAGCAGCAAGTAAATCCATATGCTCCTTAGCAACTTCCACAGTTACGTTGCCCAGATTCTCTGTCGTTAACTTCGTCGGTAAAGCTTTTGTAGAACTGTGTTGAACACTTGATGAAACATTTGACTCACCACCTGAAGATGCACTTTGAACGTTTGCAGATGTGTTAGACACGAAAGCAGTCTGCAAGGGTGCACTAGAAGATGCAGTAGTAGGAGTCACATTGTATAGAGAAGGATTCTGAGTGTAAGTTCCCTTTTTAGACTTGTACTTATGACGTAGTTCCTCCTCTCTCAATTTCAGAATAAAATCATTTATATCCAATGTTTCCAGCACTGCATTATGTCTTAAAGTGAAAACGAATGAATCCCACTTATCAGGCAACCCACCAACCAAACTTGACACTTTATCTTCCATGCACGTTTTAATCCCATGAGTGTGCAGTTAACTCATCAAATGATAGAAACGATCGATAACGTCATCCAAACTCTCATTTCCGATTGACGAGAAGTTGTCGAATTCCTTCTTCAAAGCTTTAGCCTTTAAAGACTTAAGAGTTGCATTTCCTTCATAACGTTTCTCTAGAGCCTTCCATAACTTCTTGCACTGCTTGTGTTCTAAGAACTGATGGAAAATGTCTTTTGGGATGGACTGTGTCAACAAAGCATGGGCCTTCTTCTCAGCATTGTGTGCAACTTTTTACGCCTCATTCAAACCACTTAGATTTAGTGGAATACCGTCAGCTCCAACTGGCATAGTGTAGCTAGTTTCAATAGTGCTCCATAAGTTGGTGTTCACTCTATCCAGATGAATTTAAAACCATTGCTTCCATTGAGGATATTCGTCAAGTGACAGAAGCTTTGGTGGTTTGTTGTGATTTCTGATCTCATTTTCCAAGAGCAAGAGATTCTGAATTCTGGAGTCCTTCCCGGCTAAGAAAGCAAAGTTATGTTCGTCCATAATGACTTAGTCTGAAAACGTGATAAACTGACCAACTGATGCGACTGGGGAGTGCGAATGAGACACAACCGTGCGTTGAAGTCAACCGGACGATTGAAGTGTGTGACTGAGTTCCCACATGCGATTGAGGTCAATCGTGCGTATGAACCTATGCGTATGAGTTCAGTCGTACGAATGAACGATACGACTGAGCTGAGCCAAACGGATGAACTTAAACGTGCGAATGAAATGGATGATTTGGCCAATCGTGTGACTGAGCTATGCGTATGAAGTTCAGTCGTGCGATTGAATCAATCGTGCGACTGAGAATTCTAACTTCGAAATTTTTGAAATTTTCATCGATTCGACTAAAAACACGATTTTGAAAACCCTAGTCGGCTAGAACTCGAAACATACGAACTTTTGAACGCATGCACTCGTAAAAATTGAATTTTTAATGCAAACGGAACGGATCTTTTGATTGAAAAACATTGACTTTTGCTAAAACATGATTGAATCCACGTAGAATCGAGAGCCAAAGCTCACATACCACTTGTTAGGACCGAGTACGAACTGGTACTAACCGAAACTATGTGAAACCAGATCAAATAGTGCGGAATCCTATTTGATTGGCGATCCAATCAGGGAGAACGTTAATCTGATTAAAACTAACGATTAGAAAACGTTAAGAATTGATTAGCAATGATCAGGAACGCTCTATGAAGTTGGAAGGGATGACTTGGATGCTCTGGGACGGCTAGGGTTGTGAATTCTTGAAGTGTTTTGTTTTTCCACGAATTAAGTAGTATTTATAGGTTACAGTCTTCATTCGTATGACTGAGCCATGCGTATGGCTTATTCGTGCGACTGAGTCATACAATCCATTCATACGTACGACTGACCCACATGATTGATTAATTCATACGACTGAGTCAGTCTTATGACTCAATCGTGTGTTTGGCTCAATCACATGGTTCAGTTGTGCGACTGGCCCATTTGCGTGGTCCAGTCGTGCGACAGGATCATAAGCCTTAGTTAAACACATTCCTGGACCTTTAACGATACAGAACTATGTCTAACAACTGTAAACCCATATAACATGTTCATATTAGCTTGTAATAAACAATAATATAAATAGATATAACATTCAATAACAAATAATCATTCAACAAAGAGTTTTCATTACATATATCAAAACATTACATCAATGTAAGTGTTGGACCAAAAGAACCAATGAGCCAGATCAGAAAAACCTCCAAGTCCCACAAGACATCACAACAACTGCTGAAAGCATTATCAGCTGTTTGACAAAGTCTGAAGACCTCAACAGCTGAAGATTAAAGTACTGAAGATCAACAGCTGAAGTACAAAGATTGAAGACAAAGACTGAAGACATCAGCTGATGACAACTACTGAAGCCATCAGCTGATGAAACATCTGAAGTTAAAGTCTAAAGACAAGTGCTGAAGCTTCAGAATTTGTCACAACAGCTGAAGAAGTATTCTTCAGTTGTTTTGATGGTTTACCTTTCAGCTTTTTCTTATCAGTAGTTGTATTTTCTATTTCAGTAGTTTGTAAAACGACTGAAGAGTATGTTCTTCAGTCGTTGTAGTTTTCGGTAATTTCTTTTCAGCTGTTGTAATAAGTTTAACACTTAGCATTTTGTAAGGAGATGTCAGTTGTTTGACATCTTCAGTAGTTAAGGTAGTTTCAGTAGTTTGTTAAAATAATTGTTTGATGTGACTATCAAGTGACATCAGCTGACGTCATTCTTCCTATAAAAGGAAGATGACCTAATTGTAATCCTTGCTGAAGCGTGTAATCTAATAGAAAACACATTTTTGCAGAATTCCTCTCTTTCTCTATAACCTACTGTTACATTGATATATCTCTTGTGTTCTTAGTATAATTTGCTTAATTCTTGTGCTAAATCCGCTGGGAATACAACCTAATTGATCAAACTAGAGGCTGAAATCCTTTCAAATGGTATCAGAGCTGGTTAATCATTGATCAATTTAACAATTGATCATTGAAACTGCTCATTTGCTATCTACGTTTGATCGAATTAGCAAATTTGCAAGAATCGGTTATAGAGATTGAGTTTTTGTTGCTTCTGGCCATTAAACTTGAGGTTCTCGTGGTTTTGAGCTAGATTTGTTTTGTTTACCTTGAATTTGCTTGAAGTCTGAGATGGCGACACCAACTAATGATCCTCACAATACTGGCTCCTCAACAAAGCCTTCGATGCTTGTGAGGAGTGAGTATAACATATGGCAACGTCGTATGCTCCATCACTTGTCTATCAACAGTGCTGGTTGTTGCAAGTCAGTGGTACATGGACCATACAAGCCTATGGTGAGCGTTCCTGAATCAAATGAGAGGGTTCCAAAGAAACCTGATCAGTATTTGGATGAAGATCTTAAACTATTCGAGATTGATGCTAAAGCCCATGGAATTCTGGCCATGGCACTGCCTAATGAAATCTATTCAGGGCTGATGCATCATGAAACTGCTCATGATCTCTGGGTTGCTCTGAAGGAATAATTCGGAGGAACCAATGAGGTCTTAGCAAATACTAGGTAAATCCTCGCCTAACAACATGAGACATTCTCTCATAGGAAGGGTGAGACACTGACTCAACGGTTTGAGCGATTCTCTTGTCTTATTTCTGAGCTGAAAATGGTTAAACAAGGCTATTCCAATAGTCAGATGAACAACCATTTCCTCAGATCCCTGCCTGAGAGATGGGACACTTATACCATTGTCCTACGCTCCAGTGCAAATCTGGATACTCTCTCTCACCCAACTTCATGGGAAACTGCTTACATTTGAGAGAGAGATAGAGCAGAAAAGGAAGTTGTCCACCTCTAGCAAGCTCACTGATGACTTTGTATCAGGCAATGCTGCACTGATAGGTCAAGAGTCAGAATATGCTGCATCAGAGAGTGCCTATGATGAGCATATTGATTTCTCTACCAATTCTGAACATGCTTTTGTTGGTGTTGATGGTAGTTCAGGAGGTAGCAGTGATAACCTGTGCTTTCTGATGGAGGACTTGAAGGGCATTCCAGATGATGATCTGGAAGAGATGGATATTTTGAGTCAAATGGTAATGATAAATATCAGATCTCAAAAGTTCTACAAGAGAACTGGCAGGAAATTTCTTTGTCTCTCTGGCAAAACCAAAGTTGGTTTTGACAAGAGCAAGTTGAGGTGTCACAAGTGCCATAGGCTTGGACACTTTGTTAGAGAGTGTAGATCATCTGGATCTAACTCCTCTGCACCCTTTGTGACTTTTCCAAGCAATAGCTCACAGCACACAGGGCAACATACCACCAGTTCTGGTCATCCATCACCAGCTCAGGCATCACCTGCATACTTTGTGGCTCAGGGTTATATGCCACACCCATACCCCTGCTACTACATGCCTCAGTCAAGTCAAGTTCAAGCACACACTGCTCAGCAACCACATGCTCTCCCTGAGCCTCAACCTTCTCAATCTCATCATCAAACCCAACCTCAACAACACAGCTTCTTCACCCCAGGAGTTGTTGACTGGAGCAGTTTAACAGATGATTTATCTAGTCATGAACAACTGTTTCCTGGTGCTGGTCAACATGGTGGTGATCATCCTTTGGGAACCTTGCTCTCATGGCCCTGGAGTCTGCTGATGGGTCATCCTCCAATGCTTCATCACAGGTATCTTCTGAGACCAAAGCCAAGCTATATTCTGAATCTTGCATAGCTGCATTTGCAACTATTAGAGAAGCAAATGTAGCTTTAATTGATAAAAATCTTGAGGTAGAGCAAACCCTTTCCAAAAGAAAAGCTGAACTTGAGTCTGTACTTAATGATAAAAATGATGAGATTTATAAACTTAAATGCCAAATAAAAGATGATAAGGCTAGGGAAGAGGTACTTCTAGAGAAGTACAGAGACCTCAAGGAAACACTTGCAGCTACCCAGGTAGAGTGTGATCACTGGGTGCAATCCTGCAAGGGTTTTGAAATGCTTCTGAGTAAGCAATCAGCTTCCAATGTGAAGTTTGGCATTGGTTATAATCACACTGCTCCTCCAACAAATTTTCCTTCCAGAGTAGAAGTAGAATCTGATGGAGAAAGCAATAACCAATCCTTCTCATCATGTGACCTACTACCTGATACAGTATCATCAGAGGTTGAAGTCAGCATTAATTCCTCACAAAACCAATAAGCTGATGCTACAACAGCTGATGGTTCAAATGCTGACTGTAACATGATCAAAAAGTTGATCAACTCAGGTGTTGTCTCTAAAAGTACTGAAAGTACTGGAGAGCTAGTGATAACACCTGAAGTTCAAACCCCAACTACTGCCAGTACTGAAGGGAAGAAAACTGCAAGTAGAAAGGGTATGAAAACTACTGAAGAAGATATCAGAAAAGCAAGTACTGCAAGGAAAAAAACTGCAAGTACTGATAGCAAATTGCTGAAGAACAAGTCTTCAGTAGTTTCATCTTCTTCAGTAGATGATCAACTAAAGATGAAGAAGAAGCCATGTGAAATATGTGGCTTGTTCAATCATCTTACTGATGATTGCTAGTACAAAAAGGGCTCCAAACTCAAACAAAAGGAGAAAATTAAAGAGAAAATGAATGTAATGAAAACTGAGTTTGAGACCAAGTTTGTATCAGCAACATCAAAACCTGAAACCCCTAAGTCCAAGAAGAAATCCAAAAAGAAAGATGGGGTTACTCAGGCAACAGCTGAGGTTGCTCAAAAGAAGATGGTGCAACACAGGAATCCATCACAAGCAAGCACTAATATGTCTGATGAGCTAAAGGCTTTATCACAAAATCAGACACAACTTGTTATCATGGTTCAACATCTAACGGGAAGAGTCAACCAATTAGATGCTCCTATGCTGCAACCACAGAATAGGAAATCCAAGCCAAAGGATTCCTCTTCTACACCATCTCCTTCACCTTAGGCTGTCACACATAACAAACCAGTTAGTGTCACATCTGTTGATGAGAACAGACCTAAAACCAAAAAGGTTTGGGTCTCAAAAACTAACTAACTTGTTGTGATGAATGCAGGGTTCTTCAACATGCCACAGAAGCATCTGGTATGTAGACAGTGGAGGATCCATGCATATGATAGGAAGCAGCTCACTTCTTAATGACTACTCTCAAGGAAAGAAGGGGTTTGTTTCCTTTGGCAATGATGCAAAAGGTTACATCATCAGCAAAGGCTTTGTTTCCAATAGGGAAATAAGGTTTGATGATGTTAACCATGTGGAGAATCTTAAGTACAATCTCTTGAGTGTCAGTCAAATGTGTGATAAAGGCCATGTTGCCCTTTTCACCAGCCAGAACTGTCGGATTCTGTCATCCAAAGTTCTGAGTTTGATTGACAAGGTGTTGGATGAATATACTCTCCTGAAGGCCAACAGGACAGGAAGAGTATATGCCTTAGATCATTCAAAGAAAATTGTTCTAAAAGGCCATCCTTGCCTATTCTCCAAGGTTTCTCCTCAAGAATCTACTCTATGGCATAGAAGGCTGGGTCATGTGAATCTCAAAAACATGAATCAGCTGATACACCATGGTTTAGTAAGAGGGTTGCCTTTGAAGGAGTTCAAATATGAAGAGAACTGCACTGCTTGTTTCAAGGGAAAACAACACGAAGTCTCATTCCCTCCAATAGAAGAACCAAAGTCCAATGCCTGCTTGCAACTTTTGCACATGGATCTTTTTGGTCCTGTCAGAGTGATGAGCATGGCAAAGAAGAAATACTGTCTGGTAATTGTGGATGATTACTCCAGATTTGTATGGACTTTCTTCTTACACTCCAAAGATGAAGCTGCAAAAGCTATAATGAACTTTGTGTTATATGTGGAGAAGCAGTATTCCCTTCCAGTCAAGTGTGTGAGGAGTGACAATGGCACGGAGTTTAGAAATCACACACTTGATGACTTCTATTTGTCAAAGGGAATCAAAAGGCAGTTTAGCATTCCAAGAACTCCTGAACAAAATGGAGTGGTGGAGAGAAAGAACAGGACCCTCATTGAAGCTGCAAGGTCAATGTTGGCTGACTCAGGATTGCCACTGACCATTTGGGCTGAAGCTATCAACACAGCTTGCTATGTGCAGAATAGAGTATTAGTGAATCAGAGGTTGATGAAGACTCCTTATGAAGTACTTCATCATTTGACCCCTTTAATTTCCTTCTTTAGAGCCTTTGGGTGTCCTTGTTTCAATCTCAACACAAGCAATCCACTCCAGAAGTTTGCATCAAAGGTGGATGCAGGGTATTTTCTTGGTTATTCATCAACTTGCAAGGCATACAGAGTTTTCAACTGCAGAACAAAGATGGTTGAAGAGACTTTGCATGTGAAGTTTAATGAATCTCCAAAGGACAAGATTCCACAAAACCCTATGGAGTTATTTGATCTGGACATACTTCAATATGTTCCTTATCAACCTCCAGCTGTTGTTCCTATCAACAGTTCTCCACCTAGTGGTACTGATGATGATGTAGTCAGTACTCACCTTTTCAGGTTTAGTGACCACCTGCCTGAGTCAACTAAACCTGATGCTCCTGTAGCTTCAGCAGCTCCATCCACAAAAAATGCTGATGAGATTTCTGAATCCTCTACTTCATTTGAGTTACCATCTCCTACTTGGTTTCAAGGATCTACATCACCATCTGTTGCTACTGAAGGTCCTACAAACACTTGCACTGATCTTATTGTCTATCAAGAGCTGAAGAATCACCCAATGTCTCAAATCATTGGTGATATCAATGCTGGAGTTTCAACCAGGAGTTAATTGTCCAATTTCTGCTTCTATGCTCTCTTCATCAGTTAGCAAGAGCCAAAGAATTATCATGTTGCACTAAGAGACAATGGGTGGGTTGAAGCAATGCAGCTTGAGCTTCTTCAGTTCAAAAAGCAGCAAGTGTGGGAGCTTGTTCCTTTACCCCAAGGTAAGTGTGCAATAGGCACTAAATGGGTGTTTAGGAATAAAACTGATGAAAAGGGCCAAATTGTCAAGAACAAGGCCAGGTTGGTTGTACAAGGGTTTGCACAAGAGGAAGGCATCGATTATGATGAAACCTTTGCCCATGTAGCCAGACTGGAGGCAATGAGATTGTTCTTAGCTTATGCTACCTTTCACAATCTTAAAGTTTTTCAAATGGATGTCAAAAGTTCCTTTTTATATGGTAAAATAAAAGAAGAAGTTTATGTGTGTCAACCACCAGGCTTTGAGGATAATAAACATCCTGATTGGGAGTATAAGCTTGATAAGTCTCTTATGGGTTGAAACAAGCTCCTAGAGCCTGGTATGAAACATTATCTAATTTTCTTCTATAGAATATTTCACCAGAGGCTCCATTGATAAAACTTTATTCATTAAGAATGTGGGACAGCATAAGCTACTTGTTCAAATTTATGTTGATGATATAATTTTTGCATCCTCTGATCCGCAGTTGTGTGATCAATTCACTAAGCTGATGAAGCAAAAGTTTGAAATGAGTGCTATGGGAGAATTACAGTTCTTTCTAGGGTTGTAAATCAAACAAAGGGCTGATGGAACCTTCATTCATCAGTCCAAATATACAAAAGAGTTGTTAAATAAGTTTGATTTACAAAACTGTAAGCCCTGTTCTACTCCCATGAGCAGCACCACACAACTGGATGTTGATCAGAAAGGTAAAGCGGTTGATGAAACCCTTTACAGATATATGATTGGGTCCTTGATGTACCTTACAGCTTCTAGACCAGACATTATGTTTGCAACATGTGCCTGTGCTAGACTTTAGGCTGCACCTAAAGAATCCTATTTGATTGCAGTCAAAAGGATCTTTAGATATTTGCAAGGTACCCAATCTCTAGGTCTTTGGTATTCTACTGGGCATTCTTCCAAACTAGTTGCATTCTCTGATAGTGACTATGCAGGATGCAAAGTCACCAGAAAATCCACTTCTGGTGGTTGCCAATTCCTAGGCAATTGTTTAGTTTCTTGGCAGAGTAAGAAACAAACATCAATTGCTACATCCACTGCTAAAGCTGAGTACATTGCTGCTGCAAGTTGTACATCCCAGGTACTCTGGCTTCAGAATCAACTCTTGGATTATAGCATTACAGAGACTAAGACTACATTGTTAATGGATAGTGCTTCAGCTCTTTGCATTGTTAAAAATCTAGTCCAGCACTCTAGGACCAAACATATTGAGATCAGACATTATTTTATTAGGGATTGCTATGAAAAAGGTCTGATTGATCCAAAGTTTGTGCCTAGTGCTGATGAGCTTGCAGACATATTTACTAAGCCTTTAGATAGTGCCACATTTCAAAATCTGGTACTAAGGCTTGGTATGCTGCAGCTAGAATAATTTGACTAATACTGATGCTCTCAGCTCACAAGTACTGATGAGCATTAGTATGCAAAAGTCAAAAATAAGTACTGATGAGTAATTTAGTCTTCATCATTTTTCATTACTACTGAAGACTAAAATGCTTCAAACTACTGAAGTACATTATTTGTTGAAAACAACTGATGTAGTTACAACTAGTTATATGGTTATACCTACTGATGTATAGTTTTCAAACAAATAAGTACTGAAGAACAAATTTTGTTCACAAGTACTGATGTGTAATCTTACACAAGTACTGAAGACAAAATTTGTTCACAAGCTCTGAAGAATAATTTATTAGGTCTTATGAACATTTGTTCATAAGAGCTGAGGAATAAATATTCATAAGAGCTGAAGGCCAATGAAACATCTAAAAGTCAGCCAAAGATTTGATGAGTAAATGTTGAGGTCAGCATGAAACAACTGAATTGACGACAACAGCTGATGAGTAATTTTACTCTTCAGCTGATTTCTTCTGCTGTTTCATACCAAACAACTGAAGGACAAAACCATGTCTTCAGTAGTTTTACAACTACTGATGACTAACACCAAGTCCTCAGTTGTTTACAACAACTGAAGCCAAAACCATGTCTTCAGTAGTTTACAACTACTGATGTCAGTAGTTTACAACTACTGATGACTAATACCAAGTCTTCAGTTGTTTATAACGTCTGAAGATGAAAAACATGTCTTCAGCAGTTTATAACTACTGATGACTAACAAGAAGTCTTCGGTTGTTTGCAACATCTAAAAGACAAAACCACAGTCTCAGTAGCTTTAACTACTGATGACTAACACCAAGTCCACAGATGTTTATAACCTCTGAAGGTTAAAACCATGTCATCGGTCGTTTCAACAACTGATGCCTAACACCAAAACCTTCAGTCGTTTTCTTTCAGCCGTTTCAATCCGTACCCTATAAATACCCAACCCTACCTTCAGAGTTTTTCATTCTCTCATAACCTAATATTTCAAAAACTCTGAAACCTCTCTCATACCATTAATGGCGACCATGCAGCTCAAGCCAAGACACAACTGTGTCGCCTACCTAACCAAATCCCTATTTTGGACCAAGTTTCATAACGCCATAGATCTCATGGCCGATTCTCCTTACCAAACGGCCTTCCTCCTCAATCCCACAATATATGCTGATTCCCTTACACAGTTCTGGACGAACGTCACCCTTACTAGAGAGAACGACACCGAGGTCTCTCTCCAATCATTCGTCAACAACCATAAGGTGGTTATCAATCCGGAAATCATCCGCCAAACCCTAAAATTGGATGATGCCACCTTCCCAACCGAATATCCAAAAGGCACCACTGATCTTTCATTTGCACACCATGACTATCAGGGTGACCTTCATGCCTCTACCCTGCTCAAGAAACATTTCCTTGATGTCGAACGCCTTACATTCCAAATGGTGAATGTTTGCTTAGCCCCAAAGACCTCCTCATGGGACCAAATGTCATCACGGTGGCAGCAGGTATTATTCTCTATCCTTGAGAAACAAAACTTAAATTTTTCTGAAATAATCTTTTTAGAACTTAAGGATATGGCCACAAAACCTTTTGCTAACTGTTGGATACTATATCCACGGTTCATAATGGCCATAATAGAGAACCAGCTACATGCTGAGGGACTTGTTGGCCTTGGAGTCCCTGCCATGGCTGTATTGCCTGAGGTATACTCCAGGCATAACACTGACCAAACGTTGAAAAAGGCTGCCAAGCTGCGAAAACCCACGCAACTGGAACCCACAGCCTCCACCTCAAAATCCAAAGTCCCCACCAAACCCAAACAAAAGAAACCCAAAAAGGCTACTCAGGAAGATGAGTCCCCTGAGGATGCCCCTGCAAAACAAAGGCAGGAAGTAATTGCTGGCACGATTCTCCCAGCAATTACCATGACTCCACCAACCACAACCGCACAGGCATCCTCTCTACAAGAGCCTGATGCAACCATTTCCGGGGCTGCCACACATCTGGAACCTTTCTCACTTGAGGAGGTTGCCATTGAAAAGCACACATCTCCCCATGTGCATTCTGCTTCTACCCCATCTCCCACTACAACCGCCCCTCAAAGCCCTACATTCATAATTGCAGAAGTGTTGACTCATCTTAACACTCCACCCTCTCCCCAAGAACCAATCACAACTGGGAAAACTCCAACCACATAGAGGGTGGATACAAGTGTTGATGGCAGCCCACAACACAGGGAATCAAATGTCTCATCTCCAAGTGTGGCAAAGGAGATAGGACAATCTGGTGAGGCTGCCACTTCCCCTGTATCAGCACATGAACAAGAAGAAGTTGGTACCATCTCTAAGTCTTCACCAGAGGCAACTGTCGATGATGGATCCAATCCGGAGGCAGGAAGTCCCCAGTACCAAGAACAAGGGGCACATGTGATCACAGAGCCACACTCAGCACATGTACATCCTGATTCAATCAGGAGGTCAGGTGATTCAGTTACAACTGATGATGACCTGAGCTTTTTCTATGATGTAGTAGCTCGAAACACTATTCTTGAGGATGAGGTGAGTAGACTCAAAGAGCTACTCGCCAAAATGACTCAAGACCAAAGTCCATCTGCCACCATAAACCCACAGATGGCACCTTTACCTGAAGGTCTCATAAACACTCAGCCACTCCCACAAACTCAGTCGCCTGCCTTTGCTTCTGGCACTAGTTCTCAGGGACAGAACCCCCCTGAGCAATTAGCTGCTATCTTTCAAAATTCCTTGCCTCTCATCACACCCATTATCACCGATATTGTGATCAAAACCCTTGATGAGAGGCTTTCCTCTACTATACAGCCTTTAGTGGAAGTTGTTGTGATGAAGAAGCTTTCTAACAATCCACCCCTTGCAACCCATGCAACCAAAAAGGGGGAGAATTCAGTGAAAGCTAAGAGAAAGAGAGTGGAGGAGGAAGTGAAAGAGAAAGAAGTTGAGGATGAGGTAGTATATGAGAGGGAGTTGGTGGTGGAGACTGAGAGGGAGATTGGAAAAAGTGACTGAAAGTCAAAAAGACTTTCATGTCACATACAAGAAGAAGAAGGGAGAGAAGGAGAAAGATCTAGTTGTCCTTGTCAAGGAGGTGATGCTGAACATAGCAGATCAATAGATAACATCATTGATCAACTGTTCAGGTAAGGCTTTGACACTGACACTGCTAAGCTAGATCAAGAGATAAGGAAGTTGTAGGTGAAAGAGATAGAATACCGATGGTCTTGTTATAGCCAAGAGGAAAAAGAGAGACTTGAGGCTATGACAAGATTCATTTCAAAGTATCTAGGGAGATCAGTCATGGAGATCAGATCATAGTCCAGGTACAACATCTTGGCAATAGCCACTAAGATCTGTTCGTCTAAGGTATTCACTAAAGGACTGATCATAGAAGCCCTTAGTGAAGCCAGTGCTGGGAACAGGACTGAGTTAGCCAAACAAACCAAATCCTCTCTCACATCTAAATTGCTAGCTCAGCCTACCCAATTTCCCACACCAAAAACCAAACCTCCACCCACAAAACCAACCCCTTCACCATCAAAAGCCATAGCCGATGATGCACCCTTGAAGAGGAAGAGAAGGGTGCTGAGGCTAGAAGAAGAAGAAGAAGATGATGATGAGGAAGAAGATAGGCTGCCTCTCTCTGTAGTTCTATCTTTGCCTAAAGCCAAACCTTTACCCATCACTCCTGCCTCACAGATGGAAGCTGTGAAGGTTAAAATTGAAGAAGAATAGCAGCATAAGCTACATGATGATGAGCTGTTGAAAAGAGTAGATAAAGCTTATGCTGCTTCCTCATCAATCACTAATATGAGGAAACAAGCTCTGAGATTATTCACTTTAAGGCATACATATCAATATCAAAAGGACAAAGTGAGTATTTGGCCTGATCCCAGGGTGTCTAACAGGATCATTAAGAAAGACATTCCACTGAGATACAATGGCCTAGTAAAAAAGATTGTAGATGAAGTGATCTCTTTGGCCATGTAGTATCACCCTGGGAGATCATTCAAGATTTCAAGAAGACCTATCAGGCTAACCTGCCACCACAAAAGATGTTGGAGAATAGGGTGGTTAAAAAGGGGTTAGTCTACAAGAGGTTTGAGAATCTTAGGAAAAATAAGCTCCAGTTTTTCTTAGAGGGTAATCACCCTGATGAGTTTGCCTATAGGGCTATAACAACTGTGGAGCTAAAAAATGGTAAACAAGCCAAATTCATCTCAGAGTTCTATGGGCCTGAAGGATTATTTGAGGGTGAGGTAGAGGATCTTACCATGGAGGAACAAGAAATGTTTTTAGAAGCCTACACCAGAGAATCCTATAAGCTCATAGTTGGGAAGTAGGTCTCATGGATGGGACAACAACTCTGTGTCCAGTTCCCCAAAACAGAGTTCCAATCCATACGAAGCCAATCAGATCCTTGAGACCTCTTCCCAGGCCAGTGCTTATATGGGTCACTTCTGAGCTGATCCAGAAGGAAATAGACCAATTATTCTGCCACAATAAGTGGGACCAACAATAAGCTTAGAGGTTTTGGCTGCATTGGTTCAGGGGGAGTTTGTTGGACCAAAAGAACCAATGAGCTAGATCAGAAAAACCTCTAAGTCCCACAAGACATCACAACAACTGCTGAAAGCATTATCAGCTGTTTGACAAAGTCTGAAGACCTCAACAGCTGAAGATTAAAGTACTAAAGATCAACAGCTGAAGTACAAATACTGAAGATAAAGACTGAAGACATCAGCTGATGACAACTACTGAAGTCATCAGCTGATGAAACATCTGAAGTTAAAGTCTGAAGACAAGTGCTGAAGCTTCAGAGTTTGTCACAACAGCTGAAGAAGTATTCTTCAGTTGTTCTGATGGTTTACCTTTCAGCTTTTTCTTATCAGTAGTTATATTTTCTATTTCAGTAGTTTGTAAAATGACTGAAGAGTATGTTCTTCAGTCGTTGTAGTTTTCGGTAATTTCTTTTCAGCTGTTGTAATAAGTTTAACACTTAGCATTTTGTAAGGAGATGCCAGCTGTTTGACATCTTTAGTAGTTAAGGTAGTTTCAGTAGTTTGTTAAAATAACGGTTTGATGTGACTATCAAGTGACATCAGCTGATGTCATTCTTCCTATAAAAGGAAGATGACCTAATTGTAATCCTTGCCGAAGCGTGTGATCTAATAGAAAACACCTTTTTGCAGAATTCCTCTCTTTCTTTATAACCTACTGTTACATTGATATATCTCTTGTGTTCTTAGTATAATTTTCTTAATTCTTGTGCTAAATCCGCTGCGAATATAACCTAATTGATCAAACTAGAGGCTGAGATCCTATCAGTAAGAAAATGAAAGTCATTTACATTTAAACACACTAGAACTAGAACTAGGGACATGTGTACCAACATCTTTTCACTTTTAGATGTTTCTTCTTCTTTAACAAAATTAATTGTTTTGATATTTGCAACATCTTTTGCTTTCGTTTTATTTAACTTTTGATGACTTGCTGGTTTAGGGTTTACTGAATTAGAATGTTTAGGTTCTGAAATAGACGTTTTTGAACCCAACCCTAAGTTAACTTTCTTAATTTTATCAGTCAAGTCTTCAACAGGCATCTTATCTGTTGATCACAAAGTAGTATTCTTCTGTTCAGTGACAGACTTCACGGTTTTACCAGCAGAATCTGGATCACTGACAAGAGGAGTAGACACCACATGATCCTTTACCAGGTTATTATTGATTAGTTTACATTTAGTGTTAAAAAGAATAGCATGTGGTGGTGGTACTACTTTATTACCCAGATCTTCCCCGCCATTTCGTTCTTTCACTAAGTTTTGAACTATATGTGAAGAACTAGCCAAACTATGCAGTTTTTGTTTTAACGATTCAACTTCTACATGCAAAACTGCTTTCTCCTTTTTAGTTTCTTCTAAAGAGTTTAAATAGAACTTAATATCATTAGATTGATTTAAAGCAACAACCTCGGTTTCCCTTAGTTGTTTCCCTAACAGTTCTATCTTTTCTTTGAAGTTGCACTCATTTTGTTTTAACACACAGTTTGCTTTAGTGCAGGTTGTAAATCATTTACTAGATTATCATTGTGTTCTAATAACCTAGCAAACTTTAAATCAATGCTTTCCCTAAATTTATCACATTCAGAACAAGCATGTTTATCAAATAATTCGTCTTTCGAATATACCTGTGTAGAACTAGACGAATCAGCCATAAGAGCAGTGTCAGATTCTTCAGTGACGTGAGATTCTAAATTTACAGCACTTAACTCTTCTTCAACCAAGTGATCGATGACATCCCTAGCTTCTTCGATATCTGAACTAGCTTGATCAGCTATGATGTCTCCCTCACTTGCAGATCCATCATCCAAGGTATCAACAAATCACCCTCGGATACAAATCGGAAGTACCAGTCTTGTCCTTCATCACCTTGTGCAACCAAAGCTTTAGACTCTTTACTTTCTGTAAGGCCCCGATCCCGGGCACCTCACAGTTGGTTGTCATTACCCATAAAACATACATTTAATATCATTTAATAAAACCATGCAGCGGAAACTTTAATTTTTTTTACTATAAATGCTTTTGCAAAGTAATACAACACCTGTTACAAAATATCATTTGTTTGCATTACAATACAAAAACATTAACAAAAGAATGCCATCCCAAAAGAGCTGAGTAGCCGCCTTGTGCCATCCTCAGCAACACTACCTGCCAACTGGAAAATACATAAAAGTCAGCGTTGCTGAGTGAGTTCTAGTTTTTGTATTAAAACATACCTTTACTTATTTAAAAGTATTCTTTCGTGCATGCATTCATACATCATACGTACACAGAGATAATATTCGTTATTATCTTCATCATTCGTTACTCATTGTTATTCTTAACATCTCGTATGGATTCTGTCAAGCTTTACCCACTTCATAGCACTCGGCTATGATTACTGTGGTCGAATGACAAGAATCCCGTTCATACTTACTTGCACGCATTGAAAGGTTAATTGTACCAATACCATATGCTACACCCCGAACGTTATTAGCTACCGGGCCGAAGTCAATCCATAGACAGCTAAACGTATTGCCACAGTACGGGCCGAGGTCAACAAATGAACAACAAGCGTATGCCACGGTACTGGGCCGAAGTCTATGGAGGGACAGCTAAACATGGTGCCACGGTACTAGAGGTAAGCGGTAGAGGTACCATGACCATGGTCAATCACATAGAAGGACCAATCGCGTTATTCAATGCTTGCAAGACATAATTCATTCGTTCATTAATGCATGTATTCATCATCATTCTTCATTTCGTTCATTCGTTAATACATGCATTCGTCATCATGTTCCTCTTTCATTATCTTTCACTTTACGATACATAATACTTCATTAATTCATTTCTCGTTACTCGTAAAGTTTCAGAAAGATAAACATACACAATCACAAGGAACATACACACATCATACATATTCATCATACATTCATCATCATACATAGCATCATACCTTACTTAACAATATTTTAATGATATTGTTAACAATAATATACTAATAATAATATTATTAGCAATTAGGGATAATCATACTCATCATTATATGCATGAGACATCATCATTTATTATCCCTAGTCAACCCTGGTCAAACCTCGAACTTCAAACTTACTGGAAATTCCTGAAAAATTCTAAGTGTTTAGGCGTTTTAGCCCTGTTGGGCGTATAAGCCCTCTGGGCGTATGAGCACTATTAGCCGTATGAGCACTGCTGGACTTTTCACTTAACACAGATTTATCAACTGGTCATACGACCACACTGTTGGTCGTATGACCACTGGTAGTCGTACCATCCCTGGACTTAGAAACATGTTCTGATCATACGACCACTGTTGGTCGTATGAGTCCACACTTAGAAAATTTTACATTGTCATACGACCACTGTTGGTCGTATGAGTCCTGTGGGACTTTTCAATACTTAGAAAAAATCCTGATCATACGACCACTGTTGGTCGTATGAGCACTAATGGTCTCAACACTTACATAAATTGGTCATACGACCACCCAGCTGGTCGTATGAGTCCTATTGAACCCAACACTTAGAAAATATTCTGGTCATACGACCACACTGTTGGTCGTATGACCACTAGTGGACTTACCAACTTTTGCTTACTTATTCTAAGTCCCATTTTCAGACACATTAGCATCCTACTCATGTGTCTAATTCATAATCCAAGTCCAAAACATCATAATGCCTAGTTCTAGATATATGCACATAATTCTAGGCATAAATCTAACATAAACATAAACATACATACAATTATTTCATACGGGTATCAACCCACAATTTTATAAAAAACATATTTACATGCATTTCCAGCCCCAAAACATTTAAAAACAGTAAAACGGGGTCTAGAACTCACCTTAATTTGTCTTCGGGTTTTGGATGCCCTTTCCTTGAACTTCTCAGTCGTTTATACACCTAAAACACACACACAGAGCAACCCGAACACACTAGTCACATTTATATGCTCCTGTATGGTTCTAGAATCGTCCTAACATCATGAATTCGGGATTTCTTACCAAAAACTTCGAATTTCTCAGATCCTTCTTCAAAATTCCGATGGTTTTCTGCTCCTGCTACTTTCTCTCTCTAAAAATATCGAATGTAGTGAAAATGCAGACAACGTGGGTGCCATACCACCTTTTGTACAAAGAATTAATAGAAAGTTTTATCAAATTGACACTTTTGGCCCTTAAACAAAAGTAACTTTTGTTTTTCTTTCCTTTCTCTTTCTATTTTATTCTTTTAGATTCTTTACTAAAAATTTACGGGTGTTACACTTTCCGATGCTCCAACCTTCTCCTTGTCTTGACGGTTGAACGTGGAAAACGGATTTCCATTCCCAGTCTTCTTTGGCTTTATGCACTCACGTTTGAACTGCCCCTTCTCTCCACAATTGAAGCAAGTGACCTTGGTTTTGTCAAAACCAAATGTAGTGTCTTTAGTTGCAACCAAATTCTGCCCCGTCTTTTTGTCGAAACTAGATGTGGGTAGTGTTGTCTCATCTCTTCTTCAGTCTCCCACGTAGACTCGGATCCCTTCCTGTGCTTCCACTGTACACGCACAAGAGGAACCACTTTATTCCTCAACCTCTTTTCTTTACGATCAATGATTGCCACTGGTTGCTCCACGTAGTTGAGCCGTTCGTCTACTTCAATATCCTCCAGTGGTACAACCATGTCTTCATCAGCTAAGCACTTCCTCAGATGAGATACATGGAATGTGGGATGAATTCCACTTAACTCATCTGGCAATTCAAGTCGATAGGCCACCTCTCCTACTCGTGCGATAATTCGGAAAGGTCCTATGTACCTCGGGCTTAGCTTACCTCTTTTCCTGAATCTAATGATTCTTTTCCAAGGTGAGACCTTCAACATAACTCGGTCACCAACCTTGAACTCTATCGGCTTCCGCCTCTTGTCAGCATACGACTTTTGTCTATCTTTCGCCGCCTTCATGAAGGCTTTGATCTTTTCTAATTTCTCAGTCGTTGCTTCGATCACCTCAACACCTCCCAGTTCTTTCTGCCCAATGTCTCCCCAACATACGGGCGTCCTACACCTCCTCCCGTATAACATCTCGTAAGGTGGCATGCCAATGCTGGCGTGATAACTATTGTTGTATGAGAATTCTGCTAACGGCAGGTGATTGTCCCAACTTCCTCCAAAGTCAATCACGCACGCCCGAAGCATGTCTTCGAGTGTTTGGATTGTCCTCTCAGACTGACCGTCTGTCTGAGGGTGATATGCTGTACTAATGTGTAGTCTCGTCCCCATCGCATCATGAAATCTCTTCCAAAACTTGGAGGTAAACCGGGTGTCACGATCAGACACAATAGACACCGGTACACCATGACGAGCTACAATTTCTTTGATGAACAGATCCGCCAATCTTTCAGATGAGTACGTCTCACGGATCGGTAGAAAGTGGGCACTCTTCGTCAATCGATCAACTATCACCCATATAGCATCATACCCTTTCGGGGTACGTGGTAGTTTCGTGATAAAGTCCATGGTGATGTGTTCCCACTTCCACTCGGGTATATCCAACGGTTGGATCTTACCGTAGGGTTTCTGGTGTTCCGCCTTTACTTGTAAGCAAGTTAGGCACTTACTCACGTACTCCACTACGTCACGTTTCATACCCGGCCACCAATAGTCTTTCTTCATATCGTGGTACATTTTGGTAGCACCGGGGTGAATGGAGTATCGGGTCTTATGGGCCTCATCCATAATTCTACCTCGTAGATCCCCGTATCGAGGAATCCATATTCGCCCAAATCGGGTCTTAACACCTAGAGTGTTCTCGCCCAATTCTGTAACTAGACCTCTTATCCTTTCGGAGTTAAGACGATCTTCTTTCAAAGCCTCGACTTGAAACTCCTTAACCTGAGTCATTACATCTGAGGTCATAATTAGCTGGTATGCCTTTACCCGGATCGGCTCAGGCCTTACTTTTCGGCTAAGGGCATCAGCCACCACGTTGGCTTTGCCCGGGTGGTAATGGATCTCACAATCATAATCTTTTATCAGTTCCAACCACCGTCGCTGCCTCATGTTTAGATCCTTCTGCTCAAAGAAGTACTTCAAGCTTTTGTGGTCAGTGAAGATTGTGCACTTCGTCCCGTATAGATAGTGCCGCCAAATCTTCAACGCAAAAACCACCGCGGCTAATTCTAGATCGTGTGTGGGATAGTTGACTTCGTGGGTTTTCAGTTGTCGAGATGCATAGGCTATTACCCTTCCACGTTGCATCAACACGCAACCTAGCCCAGAATAAGATGCATCTGAATAAACCACTAAGTCTTCATTTCCCTCGGGCAATGTCAAGACAGGAGCTTGTGTCAGTCTCGTCTTCAATTCCCCAAAAGCATCCTCCTGTTCTCGACCCCACACGAACTTTACATCCTTGCGAGTTAATTTTGTCAAAGGTGAGGCTATCTTGGAGAAGTCTTGAATAAATCTCCTATAGTAGCCCGCCAATCCCAAGAAGCTACGAATCTCGGATGGCGTCTTTGGTGATTTCCATTGCATCACAGCCTCAACCTTTGCTGGGTCCACCATTATTCCTTCTGCATTCACTACGTGACCCAGAAATTGCACCTCGCGTAACCAAAAGGCGCACTTGGAGAACTTGGCGTACAATTTCTCCCTTCTCAACGTTTCCAACACTTCCCGAATATGCCCGGCATGCTCTTTTTCACTTCTTGAATAAATCAGAATATCATCGATGAATACAATTACTGATTTATCCAACATTGGTCGGCACACTCGGTTCATCAAATCCATAAAAGCAGCCGGCGCATTGGTCAACCCAAAAGACATGACGAGAAACTCGTAGTGACCATAGCGCGTACGAAAGGCTGTTTTAGGGATATCTTGTTCCTTCACCTTTAGTTGATGGTAACTTGATCGAAGATCTATACGTGAAAACCAACTAGCACCTTGAAGTTGGTCAAACAAGTCATCGATCCTTGGCAAGGGGTATTTGTTCTTCACTGTCAGCTTACTCAACTCACGGTAGTCGATGCACATCCTCATGCTACCGTCCTTCTTCTTTACAAACAGGACCGGAGCACCCCAAGGTGAGATACTCGGTCGAATAAACCCCTTATCCAGCAGCTCCTGTAACTGCTCCATCAACTCTTTCATTTCCGTCGGAGCCAAGCGATACGGTGCTTTTGCGACAGGTTGGGCACCCGGTATCAGGTCGATCTGGAATTCGATCTCTCGGTCAGGTGGCAAACCCGATAAGTCTTCGGGAAACACATCTGGAAAGTCACACACCACTGGTACATCGCATAGTTGTGGTGTTGGCGTCTCTACATTCTTTACATAACATAAGTAGGCGCTACATCCGCGCCTCATACACTTCCCCGCCACCGCCATCGAGATCACCTTCGGAATCGTCGTAACTCGATCGCCATAAATTGTCACCGGACTTCCGTCGGTCGCCGTCAGTCTAATCATCTTCTTTCGGCACACGATATTCGCTTCGTAGGTTGCTAACCAGTCCATTCCTAACACTACATCGAATCCTCCTAGAGGCATCACATGTAATATGGCAGCAAACCTATGGCCCTCTAATTCCATGGTACAGTCCTCTATCACATCAGTAACTCTAGTGGACTTACCAATAGCAGTTTCTACATAAAAAGGCTCACTAATGCCTTTGCTTCTAACAGGCAATTTAGCACAGAAAGTAGCAGAAATGAAACTCCTACTAGCACCAGAGTCAAATAACACAGAAGCAAGAGTTTGGTTTACTAGAAACGTACCTGACACCACATCGGGGTCCGTCCTAGCCTCTTCCTGCGTCATCGTGAACGCCCTAGCCTTTGCCCTCGGTGCTTCTCCTCCCGTCTTCTTCTCTCCCGAGCCCTCAGCCCTCGGCTTCTTGCAATCTCTGCTCATATGACCACTTTCCCCACAGTTAAAGCACTTGCCCATCCGACAATCCTTGGCCATATGCCCAGTCCTCCCACACTTGAAGCAGATGTTGTATCCCCACTTGCACTCCCCTGAGTGCTCCTTTCCACACTTACCACACTTCCTCACCCCAGCTCCAGACACGACCACTCGGCGGTCATCCACCCTTGCTTTCTTGTTGTTTGTCGAAATATCACCCCGACCAAATCTCTTCCCTTGCCAGTTCTTCTCCCCACTTCCTTTCTTGCTTCCCTCAGCCTTCACCAAAGCAGCACGTTCATCGAATAACCTTCCCGCCAAATCCACTGCCGACCTGAAAGTGCTTGGTCGGGCAGAAATCAAGTGCCAACGAATTTTAGCTGGCAGCCCCTGAATATACCGGTTGATCTTTCGAGACACCGGCGTCACCTGCTCCGGCACCAACAGCGCCAACTCGTTAAACTTGGTGGTATATTGTTGGTGGGTCATGGTCCCCGCCTCCAGCTGCAGGAACTCCCTTTCTATCCTATCCATTTCCCGACGAGGACTGAATTCCTCGATCACCAGCCTTTTCAACTCAGCCCACTTCATCTTCCCTATAGCCCTGCTACCCTCGGCTTGGACTATATTCTTCCACCAGCATAAGGCCGACCCTGTAAAAGAGTGGGTAGCAAACTTCACCTTCTTGTCCTCCTGGCAATCACTAATATCGAGGACAGCTTCCATTTCCATCACCCATTGGTGAGCATCAGTAGCAGTACCAGACCCATCAAAAGTTGGGGGTTTGCACCTCATGAATGCCCCGTAGTTACAACCCCGGGCGGTCTCCCGTAACTGTTCTTCTTCCTCTTCCTCTTCATCATCAGATAGTACCGTCTCTGCTTCCGTCCGTTGTTGTCTACTTGAGGACCGATTCCTCCCTCGTCTATCATCTTCATGTACTGCCTTTATCACTTCAGTCACTACAGACGGTAAGATCGTCTGCATGACTTGGTGCACCTTCTCGATCACCGTCTCTTTCACCGAGGCTCTCACATTATCGCTCTCATCCACTCCCCCCGAGGGAGTAGTATTAGGTCCTTCGGGAACCTTCTTCTCTTGTCTAGGCCTACCTCTTGTGGCTCGTGGTTCCACACCACTTCCGCCACTGCCTCCACCAATTGGGGCTTTAGATGATCTACCACCGACCATCTTCTATCACACTGAAAGATTTAAACACCAACACGGTCATTCAAGGAAATAGCTCAGTTTATGTCAAGTATAGTAAGTCCCTAATTACAGTGGCCAGTTGTGATTAGCCACTTACTCTACTCTTCACACCCCGAGCATTACCTGTCCTGACTACATTAGTATCTAAGTCTAACAGTACACATAATCACATAACATGCGCACGTAACACTGGTTAACTTTTAAGAAAATACCTGATGGCACGTAGCTACTCAGATGGCATTCTCATTCTCCCTGTCCCATTCTCAGTTTAAGTTTTTGGTTTGTTTTAAAAATTTTACCCATTTCACTTAAACTTTGGCTCTGATACCAACTTGTAAGGCCCCGATCCCGGGCACCTCACAGTTGGTTGTCATTACCCATAAAACATACATTTAATATCATTTAATAAAACCATGCAGCGGAAACTTTAATTTTTTTACTATAAATGCTTTTGCAAAGTAATACAACACCTGTTACAAAATATCATTTGTTTGCATTACAATACAAAAACATTAACAAAAGAATGCCATCCCAAAAGAGCTGAGTAGCCGCCTTGTGCCATCCTCAGCAACACTACCTGCCAACTGGAAAATACATAAAAGTCAGCGTTGCTGAGTGAGTTCTAGTTTTTGTATTAAAACATACCTTTACTTATTTAAAAGTATTCTTTCGTGCATGCATTCATACATCATACGTACACAGAGATAATATTCGTTATTATCTTCATCATTCGTTACTCATTGTTATTCTTAACATCTCGTATGGATTCTGTCAGGCTTTACCCACTTCATAGCACTCGGCTATGATTACTGTGGTCGAATGACAAGAATCCCGTTCATACTTACTTGCACACATTGAAAGGTTAATTGTACCAATACCATATGCTACACCCCGAACGTTATTAGCTACCGGGCCGAAGTCAATCCATAGACAGCTAAACGTAGTGCCACAGTACGGGCCGAGGTCAACAAATGAACAACAAGCGTATGCCACGGTACTGGGCCGAAGTCTATGGAGGGACAGCTAAACATGGTGCCACGGTACTAGAGGTAAGCGGTAGAGGTACCATGACCATGGTCAATCACATAGAAGGACCAATCGCGTTATTCAATGCTTGCAAGACATAATTCATTCGTTCATTAATGCATGTATTCATCATCATTCTTCATTTCGTTCATTCGTTAATACATGCATTCGTCATCATGTTCCTCTTTCATTATCTTTCACTTTACGATACATAATACTTCATTAATTCATTTCTCGTTACTCGTAAAGTTTCAGAAAGATAAACATACACAATCACAAGGAACATACACACATCATACATATTCATCATACATTCATCATCATACATAGCATCATACCTTACTTAACAATATTTTAATGATATTGTTAACAATAATATACTAATAATAATATTATTAGCAATTAGGGATAATCATACTCATCATTATATGCATGAGACATCATCATTTATTATCCCTAGTCAACCCTGGTCAAACCTCGAACTTCAAACTTACTGGAAATTCCTGAAAAATTCTAAGTGTTTAGGCGTTTTAGCCCTGTTGGGCGTATAAGCCCTCTGGGCGTATGAGCACTATTAGCCGTATGAGCACTGCTGGACTTTTCACTTAACACAGATTTATCAACTGGTCATACGACCACACTGTTGGTCGTATGACCACTGGTAGTCGTACCATCCCTGGACTTAGAAACATGTTCTGATCATACGACCACTGTTGGTCGTATGAGTCCACACTTAGAAAATTTTACATTGTCATACGACCACTGTTGGTCGTATGAGTCCTGTGGGACTTTTCAATACTTAGAAAAAATCCTGATCATACGACCACTGTTGGTCGTATGAGCACTAATGGTCTCAACACTTACATAAATTGGTCATACGACCACCCAGCTGGTCGTATGAGTCCTATTGAACCCAACACTTAGAAAAATATTCTGGTCATACGACCACACTGTTGGTCGTATGACCACTAGTGGACTTACCAACTTTTGCTTACTTATTCTAAGTCCCATTTTCAGACACATTAGCATCCTACTCATGTGTCTAATTCATAATCCAAGTCCAAAACATCATAATGCCTAGTTCTAGATATATGCACATAATTCTAGGCATAAATCTAACATAAACATAAACATACATACAATTATTTCATACGGGTATCAACCCACAATTTTATAAAAAACATATTTACATGCATTTCTAGCCCCAAAACATTTAAAAACAGTAAAACGGGGTCTAGAACTCACCTTAATTTGTCTTCGGGTTTTGGATGCCCTTTCCTTGAACTTCTCAGTCGTTTATACACCTAAAACACACACACAGAGCAACCCGAACACACTAGTCACATTTATATGCTCCTGTATGGTTCTAGAATCGTCCTAACATCATGAATTCGGGATTTCTTACCAAAAACTTCGAATTTCTCAGATCCTTCTTCAAAATTCCGATGGTTTTCTGCTCCTGCTACTTTCTCTCTCTAAAAATATCGAATGTAGTGAAAATGCAGACAACGTGGGTGCCATACCACCTTTTGTACAAAGAATTAATAGAAAGTTTGTCAAATTGACACTTTTGGCCCTTAAACAAAAGTAACTTTTGTTTTTCTTTCCTTTCTCTTTCTATTTTATTCTTTTAGATTCTTTACTAAAAATTTACGGGTGTTACACTTTCCGATGCTCCAACCTTCTCCTTGTCTTGACGGTTGAACGTGGAAAACGGATTTCCATTCCCAGTCTTCTTTGGCTTTATGCACTCACGTTTGAACTGCCCCTTCTCTCCACAATTGAAGCAAGTGACCTTGGTTTTGTCAAAACCAAATGTAGTGTCTTTAGTTGCAACCAAATTCTGCCCCGTCTTCTTGACATACTTCTTGGCTCTTTTAACAGCACTAGCTAAGGCTCACATAATATCCATGCCTTCCAGCTCAGTTTCATCAACTTGCTCGTAGTCCTCGTCAGCAAGATAACAGTTCCCAATCTTACCAGCAACTAACCCATCATAAAATTAAACAATAGGCAGCTAGAAGATCCATATATTCTTTAGCAACTTCCACGGTGATATTTCTGACATTCTCGGTCTTTAACTGGGTAGTATTTGTCTCAGGAACAATATATTAGGTGCTAGTTGACCCTGATGTTTCGGTTCCTGATGAGTTGCTTTGGGAAGGTGTAGAAGAATTAGACATAAACGCCGTTTGAAACGGTGTGCCTAAAGTAGTAGGAGTTGGAACTGAGTTGTATAGTGCAGGATTCTGAGCATAGGATCCCTTCTTTTACTTGTATTTCTGACGCAGCTCTTCCTCCCTTAACTTCAGAATGAAATCATTTATGTCTAAAGTGGCAAGAATGTCGTTTGCCTCAAATTAGACATAAATGGATCCCATTTGTCTGGCAGACCATCAGCAAAGCTAGAGACTTTATCTTCCATGGATGTGGCCACACCATGAGTGTACAACTCACTCATCAGATGATAGAATCTGTCGATGATATCATCCAAGCTCTCTTTTCCAATTAGTGAGAAATTGTTGAATTCCTTTTTAAGAGCTTTTGCCTTCAGTGCTTTCAGAATTGCATTGCCTTCGTATCTCTCTGATAAGGCCTCCCATAATTTCTTTGACTGCTTGTTCTCAGAAAACTGATGAAATATGTCCTTAGGAATAGACTGAGTCAACAAGGCATATGCTTTCTTTTCAGCATTATGCATAGTCTTTTGGGATTCACTCATTCCTCCCAAAGTCAGCTTTACCCCATTAGCACTGACTGGTACCACATAACTAGTCTCAATCGATGTCCACAGATTGGGGTCAACTCCATTCAAGTAGATTTCAAACCGCTGTTTCAACTGTGGGTATTCATCCAACGTTAACAACTTTGGCGGTTTGTTGTGGTTCCTGATCTCACTTTCCAGAAGTAGAAGATTCTGGATGCGTAAGTCCTTTCCAGCAATGAATACAGAGAACTGATCTTCCATTGCTTTAGACTTGGTGAACTAAGAATAGGACAGTTAACTTATGCGATTGGACAAACTGACTGGGTCAACCGTGCGATTGAAGGATGCGAATGGCTTTAATCGTGCGATTGCATTCAGTCGTGCGAATAAACAGGACGAATGAGGTCAACCGTATGGAATACTTCAACCGTGCAAATGAACTGTACGAATAAGTCCAGTCGTGCGAATGAGTTCCGTCGTGCGATTGGGCCAATCATGCGACTAAAGATGTTGCTGCGGGAAAAAATCGAATTTTTGAACACTTGACTCAATATTACGAATTTTCACGAACCCTAATCTGTCATATGGGAAAAGGTCGAAACTTTTAACACAGAGACTCGTCAAAAACAAGTTTTGAAGCGAAAAAGTGTATCTTTTGAATGAAAATGTTAGTTTTGACACCAAAACCAATTGAATCCACGTAAAATCATGAGCCTGAGCTCTGATACCACTTGTTAGGACCGTGTACGTATAGAGTACTAACGGATTCTGCGTGAAACCAGATCAAATAGCACAGAATTCTATTTGCTTGGTGATCCAATCAGTGAAAACGAATAACCCGATCGATCTAACGATGAAGCAAACGTTAAGAACGGATTGGAATCGATCAGGAATGAACTATGAACTTGGATTTGCGACTTGTGACGCTCTGGACGGCTAGGGTATGAAGTATTATGAAGTGTTATGTTTTCCCATGAATTATGTGGTATTTATAGGTTATCAGTGTTCACTCATACAGCAGAACCATTAGCATGGTTAACTCGTGCGACTGAAGCATGCGATTGACTCATATGCACGACTGAAGACTCAGTCGTGCGATTGAACCAATCTTATGTCTCAATCATACGACTGATCCAGTCACCTGGTTCTGTCATGCGACTGGTCCATAAGCATGGTTCCTTCATGCGTATTGGGCCATAAGTATGGTCAATTAGCATGAATGTCCACATGACTGAGTTAAACACATTTCTAAGTTCTTATTGACTTAGAACTATGTAAAACCAACATCAAACATATATATTTAGTTCATACATGTGTGCCACATTCAATATAAATATAACATGACATAATTAATTGATAGGATCAATTAGAGCAATCTGTAACAATTATATGAACAATTCAAAGCAAAATACAAGCAATTGTAATCAAATCAAGCAAAATCAACAAAATTCATATTTCATTGATAGCAAAAGACGATTACAAAAGATAGAGAGCAGTTCTCATAAAAACATACATAAAACCTTACAATCTATACTACGTCTATGCTATTTATACTAGAACCTAAGGAACTAAATTTAAACAAAAAGTCCCTATACTAGTATAAACCTTTCTTTGGCAACATTTGCCTTGGGATTTGGGAATGGACTTTTCTTATAGCCTCCCTCATTGATCGAGAGAACAGGTAGAACCTTTCTACCCTTCCCTGCCTCAGCTATTTTGAGCATTGCGTGAAGCTCACCAATGCTCTTGTCTTATCTGTTCATATTGTAATTCATTATGAACGTTTCAAACTTTTTAGTTAGCCCATTAAGGATCAAATCCGTTGCCAACTCCTTAGAGACGGGATAGTTAAGCCTCTCGAGGCGATCAATGTGGCTTTTCATCTTGAGTACATAAGATGATACCGGTTGGGTTTCTTCCATATGACATGCGTGAAGTGCTCGAACCGTTTTGAAGCGCTCTACCCTAGCTTGTTGAAGGAACATTTCCTTCAACTGGGTAATCATGTCATATGCCCCATGATGCTCCAAATCCTTTTGGAGTTCAGGAATCATAGTTCCCAACATGAGGCAAGAAACCTGCATGGAATCCTCAGTGTACTGAAGCCAATCGTTATAGGCCTCAACATCCTCAGGGTCGGGTTTGTCAGGAATGGGATCGTCAAGGACATAGGCCTTTTTCTCTTGCTTGAGAACGATTCTCAAGTTACGAAACCAGTCCATAAAATTATTATGGTTAAGACGATCCCTCTCTAAGATGGTTCTCAGTGATAGGGTATGGACGGTCGGGGTGATAGCGTTATTGTTTGCGGCCATTTCTACAAAATTTACGAAGTTCATATTAGTATTTCTGAAAAATTTCATTTTAATCATTATTACCCTTTTCATGTCTCATAGACAATTAATATTTAAAATCTAGAATCCAACGTTACATTTAAATGATGGTTAGGTGACCTTTATCCCATTATTTAAATTAACAAGGTAGTCAACATTTGACAATTGCAACCTATTGCAACTTGTAGCTTTATGGGATCGGTTTAAACATCTTATGTTTAGTTGGCATGTAAAATCCCATCAACACCATTGTACGCCATGCTTCGGTGACCCTATGCACATGGTTTCCAATTCAAGTCGTCCTACTTACACACACGTGTGAGTTTACACATACAAGTGGCTAGGTGACCCTTATCCCACAAATACGTTAAGCCCACCTCAAACACACAAGTTTCCTAGAAGTGGTTAGGTGACCTTTATCCCACAAATAGTTTACATGTGATTCGAGTGTCTTGTAAAAGGATGGTGTTTAACTTGTTTCAAAGGGATTTTAGTTTTCATTAATTCTAGTTATGAAAACTCTATGTACCTTGTATTCGCATGCTTTCAAATACATGGTACCCTACAGTTGTTTTTAATAAAACCTCTTTTATTTTGGAAATCATTAATCCTTTTAATAACTTTTATTAACATATTAATGATTAAGAACAACGAAAATTCAGCTTGTTATGATTATTTATTATGATTGTTAAGCATATCCACATATCAAACAATCAACAAAAAATGGATAATCAAACAAGCATATACAAAACAACCACATGTGCATAACCATAGCTACTTAGGTGACCAAACTTGTTTGCCATCACAAGTGTGGTCATAAGGTCCTTTCTAAGGGTTAAATACAACACAAAGATAAAATCTCCAAAGACCCCCACTTGAAGTTGCATCCAAATGCTTCAAGTCCTTCTCTTTATGTCTTCCTTTTGTGCTTCCATCTTGTGCATCTTCTTTTACAAAATTTATATCCTAATACAAATTTTCTAATAAAAGAAAACACTCTTAATCTATATATTACATTACCATTGAATGAATAAATAAATTACATCCAAATACAAGCACAAAAGAACAATATTACAACCCATTATGAATGAAATCAACCAAAACAAATCATTCATCCAAAACCAAATCAACACAAGGTCAAGGATAGGTTATGCACCAATATGAAAAATCATATATAACATACAAGAACCAAAATAAATCCCCAATTGACCCTAAATTTTCAGCCAACATAAACTAAGAATTTAGGGTGTTATTGTCCAAACAAAACACAATCAACCATTTTGATATCTTTTCTTTCAAGATTTAATCATAAGCATGTAAGATATAACCTTGAAAGGTTGGGGAATTATAATATCACCACAAAACAGCCCTAATTAGGTTGTTAAAATCCCATAAAACCAATTTTACAAGGATAATTGAAGCTAGTCATCCATATATCCGGCTCTAGATGCCAATGTTGGGTTTGTTGGACCATAAACTTAGTTGTTTAACCATTTAAACAAGAAAAATGCAGCAGAATAAAACCTTAATATTATGATTTGTAATCTGAAAATTAAGGTTCATATCATAACAATGTAACGCCCGGCAGTTTGACTTTTTGGTAGGTTATGCGACTGAGCCTCAGTCGCATGGAATTGATGCGACTGGAGGTTCGATCGCATGTTATTCGGCCGATTGAAGCTCAACCGTACGATTAGAGTTCAATCACCCGAATGAAGGATGAATCGCATGGAACTCATGCGACTGGGGTCCAGTCGCATGGTGTTTATGCGACTAAAGGTCCAATCACCCCATGGACCAGATGCGACTGAGCTGTAGGTATAAAAGAGGAGCAGCTCTCTTCTCCTCCCCAACACTTACATTTTTCAGTCGTGAGAAAGGGCAGAGAGCGAGAGAACAGTGAAAGAAGAGAAAGAAAGGGAGAACGTGGTGATTTGGGCACGGGATTTTTCGACAAGCTAGCCAAGTCAAATCTCTTCAACTCCTACCTATTAAGGTGAGTTCTAAGACCCCTCTTTTACATGTTTTGAATGATTTTGGGGCTGGATCACATATAAACCCTAGTTTTGAATAGTATGTATATTTGACCCATTTGGGTGAAATCTTGAGTAACGTGTTTATGGTACGAATTAGGACTTGCATTAGCTTGTATAAGGTCCTAGTATGATTCCCTGAGGTTTAGGAAGGCTAATTTGGGCTAGAAACGAGTTTGGAAGAGTTTAAGACCCGTAGGTCGCGGCTGCAGTTCGTGATGAACTCCAGTCGCAGCCCAGTTAGGGTTATGCGACTGGAGGTCCAGTCGCACGACTGAGGGAAAACAGATGTTCAACCGTACGATTAGGGTTCAGTCGTACGGATGGGGCTCAATCGCCCGATAGACCATGCGACTGAGGGATTCGGTCGTGTCGGTCCATACGCATGATAGTTTAGTCGCACGTATGAGGTTAATCGCCTATTCGTCCATTCGTGTAGAGCTCATTCGTACGATAGGAGGTTCAATCGCACGAATGTAAGTCGAGTCCCCTGATTGTCCAGTCGCACGACCCAGTCGCATGGAGGCCATGCGACTGTGGTATGTTCAATCGCCCACAAAGGGCTGATGTGAACAAGGATGCTATGTATGATTACGTATGTATGATGCTATGTATGATGATGAATGTATGATGGGTGTGTGTGTTCCTTATGATGATGTATGAATATCTTTCACGACTCATGTATTATGACGATGAATGAACAAAGTATTATGAACGTAAAGTGAAAGAATATGAAAGAGGAACACGATGACGAATGCATGTATTAATGAACGAATGAATGAGTAATACGATGACGAATACATGCATTAAAGAACGAACAAGTTATGTCTTGCAAATATTGAATAAGTCGATTGGTCCTTCTTTGTGATTGACCATGGTCATGGTACCTTTACCGCTTACCTCTAGTACTGTGGCATACGCATAGATTCACAGCCCAGTAGCTAAGGCTTCTGTGGCAATACGCTCTATTGATTCACGGCCCAGTAGCTAAGACGGTTCGAGGTATAGCATATGGTATTGGTACATCAGAATTCAATGTGCAAGTAAGTATGAAACGGGATCCTTGTCATTCGACCACAGTAATCATAGCCGAGTGTTATGAAGTGGGTAAAGCCTGACAGGATCCATATGAGAAGTTAAAGATAACGATGTGTAACGAACGATGAAGATAATAATGAATATTATCTCTGTGTATGTATGAATGAACGTAAAGAATGTATGCACGAACGTGAACGAGAAAGATGAATGGTACACAAATGAAAGTTAATGAACGAACGATGATAGTAGTAACAATATTATCTAAGTGTACGTATGATGTATGATCGCATGTATGAAAGGACACTTTTAACAAGTAAAAGTATGTTTTATTATAAACTAGAACTCACTCAGCAACGCTGACTTTTTATGTGTTTCCAGTTGGCAGGTAGTGTTGCTGGGGATGGCACGAGTCGACTACTCAGTTTGTGGGGGACGGCATTCTCCTTTTGATTATGCTGCCACATCATGTGTTGTGGGCCCGTAATGCACGCAACACATCATGTTGCATGCAAGTGTGAGATTTCTTGAGAATCCTGATAAACGGGATTACTTAAGGAATCTCCTTTATGATGAAAAAGATATTTTTGAACTTAATATCTTCTATTAGAGGTCACTGTATATGACCCTATGATTGCTGAGGATTTACATGAACGAGATCATTCTCGGTTTCATATGTTCCAGCAGCAATCATAGTAAAGCTAGGCAGTGTAAGGAAAACTTGTATTTTGTAACCAAGACAATGATGTAAAAGCTTTTATGATGAAATGAGAATGACCTCTTTATTAATTCCGCTGCGTTATTTCATTATGTTTATATTAAATGTATGTTTTACGTGTGATGACGACCAACTGTGAGGTGCCCGGGAACGGGGCCTTACAAGTTGGTATCAGAGCCAAAGTTTAAGTGAAATGGGTAAATTTTTAAAATAAACCTAAACTTAAACTGAAAATGGGATAGAAAGGAAGAGAATGCCATCTGAGTAGTTGCGTGCCATCAGGTATTTTTATTAAAGTTAATCATGATTACGTGCGCATGATATGTGTTTATGTGTACTGTTAGACTTAGATACTAATGTAGTCAGGACAGGTAATGCTCGGGGTGCGAAGAGTAAAGTAAGTGGCTAATCACAACTGGTCACTGTAATTAGGGACTTACTATACTTAACATAAACTGAGCTATTTCCTTGAATGACCGTGTTGGTGTTTGAATCTTTCAGTGTGATAGAAGATGGTCGGTGGTAGATCATCTAAAGCTTCCCGTGGTGGTGGACGTGGTGCTGAACTGCGTAACACGCGAGGGAGACCTAGGACAGAGAAAGTAGTTCATGAGGAAAACGAGATTCCTCATCAGGAGGAAGCAGACGAAAGCGCAAATTTGAGGGCCTCGGTATAAGAGGCAGTGGTCGAGGAAGTGCACCAGGTCATGCAGACGATCTTACCGTCTGTAGTGACCGAAGTGATAAAGGCAGTACGTGAAGACGAGAGGCGAGGGAGGAATCGGTCCTCAGGTAGACGGCAATAGACGGAAGCAGAAATGGTACTATCTGATGATGAAGAGGGAGAGGAAGATGAGCAGGTACGGGAGACAGCCCGGGGTTGTAACTACGGGGCATTCATGAGGTGCAAGCTCCCGACTTTTGATGGTTCTGGTACTGCTACTGATGCTCACCAATGGGTGAGGGAAATGGAGGCTGTCCTCGATATTAGTGATTGCCAGGAGGACAAGAAGGTGAAGTTTGCTACCCACTCTTTCACAGGGTCGGCTTTGTGCTGGTGGAACAATATAGTACAAGCCGAGGGTAGCAGGGCTATAGGGAAGATGAAGTGGGCTGAGTTAAAAAGGCTGGTGATCGAGGAATTCAGTCCTCGTCGGGAAATGGACAGAGTTGAGAGAGAGTTCCTGCAGTTGGAGGCAGGGACGATGACCCACCAACAATACACCACCAAGTTTAACGAAATGGCACTGTTGGTGCCAGAGCAGGTGACGCCGGTGTCTCGAAAGATCAACCGGTATATTCAGGGGCTGCCAGCTGAAATTCGTTGGCATTTGATTTCAGCCCGACCGAGCACTTTCAGGTCGGCAGTGGATTTGGCGGGAAGGTTATACGATGAACGGGCTGCGTTGGTAAAGGCTGAGGGTAGTAAGAAGGGAGGTGGAGAGAAAAGCTGGCAGGGGAAGAGATTTGGTCGAGGTGATACTTCGACGAGCAACAAGAAGGCAAGGGTGGATGACGGCCATGTGGTCATGTCTGGTGCTGGGGTGAGGAAGTGTGGTAAGTGTGGAAGAGAGCACTCAGGGGAGTGCAAGTGGGGATCCAACATCTGTTTCAGGTGCGGGAAGACAGGGCATGTGTCAAAGGATTGCCGGATGGGCAAGTGTTTTAACTGTGGGGAAAGTGGTCATATGAGCAGAGACTGTAAGAAGCCGAGGGCTGAAGCTTCAGGGGTAAAGAAGACGGGAAGTGAAGGTCCGAGAGCAAGCGCCAGGGCATTCACAATGACACAGGAAGAGGCTAGGACGGACCCCGATGTAGTGTCCGGTATGTTTCTGGTGAACCAAACTCTAGCCTCTGTATTATTTGATTCGGGTGCCAGTAGGAGTTTTATTTCTGCTGTTTTCTGTGCTAAATTGCCCGTTAGTAGTAGACGTGTGAATATACCGTTTGATGTAGAGACTGCTATAGGTAAAACTACCAGGATTTCCGAAGTAATAGAGGGTTGTGATGTGGAATTAGAGGGCCACAAATTTCCGGTTAGACCGTTTGCGATGACGTTGGGTGGTTTCGATTTGGTGCTCGGAATGGATTGGTTGGTGGATTTTGAGGCAAACATTGTGTGTCGCAAGAAGATGATCAGTTTGACAGCGCCCGACGGTAGTTCAGTGACAGTTTATGGGGATCGGGTTACTACGATTCCGAAGGTGATCTCGATGGCAGTGGCGGGAAAATGTATGAGACGGGGATGTAGCGCCTTCTTATGTTATGTAAAAGATGTAGAAACGGCAACACCACGACTGTCTGATGTTCCGGTTGTGCGTGAGTTCCCAGACGTGTTCCCAGAAGACTTATCGGGATTGCCACCTGACAGAGAGATCGAGTTCCAGATAGATCTGATACCAGGCGCCCAACCTGTTGCCAAAGCACCGTATTGATTGGCCCCGACAGAGATGAAAGAGTTGATGGAGCAGTTACAAGAGCTGCTGGATAAGGGGTTTATTCGACCGAGTATCTCACCTTGGGGTGCTCCGGTCCTGTTCGTAAAGAAGAAGGATGGAAGTATGAGGATGTGCATCGACTACCGCGAGCTGAATAAGTTGACGGTAAAGAACAGATACCCCTTGTCGAGGATCGACGACTTGTTTGATCAACTTCAGGGTGCTAGTTGGTTTTCACGAATAGATCTTCGATCAGGCTACCATCAACTGAAGGTGAAGGAGCAGGATATCCCTAAAACAGCTTTTCGTACGTGCTACGGTCACTATGAGTTCCTCGTCATGTCTTTTGGTTTGACCAATGCGCCAGTTGCTTTTATGGATCTGATGAACAGGGTGTGCCGGCCAATGTTGGATAAATCAGTGATTGTGTTCATCGATGATATCTTGATTTATTCGAGGAGCGAAGAAGAGCATGCCGGTCACGTCCGGGAAGTGTTGGAGACTTTGAGAAGGGAGAAACTGTATGCTAAGTTCTCCAAATGTGCTTTCTGGCTACGCGAAGTTCAGTTCTTGGGTCACGTGGTAAATCCGGATGGAATTATGGTTGATCCGGCAAAGGTGGAAGCGGTGATGCAATGGAAGTCTCTAAAGACGCCATCTGAGATCCGAAGTTTCTTGGGTCTGGCGGGCTACTACCGAAGGTTTATCCAAGACTTTTCAAAAATCGCTTCCCCACTGACCAAGCTGACTCGGAAAGACGTGAAATTTATATGGGGTCAAGCTCAAGAAAAGGCGTTTGAAGAACTGAAGACAAGATTGACCCAAGCTCCGGTTCTGTCATTACCCGAGGGAAGCGAAGATCTAGTGGTTTATTCTGATGCTTCTTATTCGGGATTGGGATGCGTGTTGATGCAGAGGGGGAAGGTTATAGCTTATGCATCCCGGCAGTTGAAAGTCCATGAGGTTAATTACCCTACTCATGACTTGGAGTTAGCAGCTGTGGTCTTTGCATTGAAGATTTGGAGGCACTATCTCTACGGAACGAAGTGCACCATCTTTACCGACCACAAAAGCTTGAAGTACTTCTTCGAGCAAAAAGATCTGAATATGAGGCAACGGCGATGGTTGGAGCTTATAAAGGACTATGATTGTGAGATCCATTACCATCCGGGCAAAGCCAACGTGGTGGCGGATGCCCTTAGCCGAAAAGAGAGGCCCGAGCCAATTCGGGTGAAGGCGTACCAGCTAATCATGACCTCCGACGTGATGAGACAGGTCAAAGAGTTCCAAGATGAGGCTTTGAAAGACGAACATCTTAACTCTGAACGAATGAGAGGCTTGGTTGGGGAGTTGGGTGAGAACACAACTGGAGTCAGAACCCGGTTTGGGCGTATGTGGGTTCCTCGTCTTGGGGATCTGCGAATGAGGATTATGGATGAAGCTCATAAGTCTCGGTACTCCATTCATCCCGGTGCCACCAAGATGTACCAAGACATGAAGAAAGATTATTGGTGGCCGGGTATGAAACGTGACGTGGTGGAGTACATGAGTAAGTGCCTTACTTGTCTGCAAGTGAAGGCCGAGCACCAGAATCCGTATGGAAAGATTCAACCCTTGGATATCCCGGAATGGAAGTGGGAACACATCACCATGGATTTTATCACAAAGCTGCCACGTACCCCGAAAGGGTATGATACTATATGGGTGATAGTGGATCGTCTGACGAAGAGCGCTCACTTCCTACCGATGCGCGAAACATATTCATCCGAAAGGTTGACCGATCTTTTCATCAAGGATATAGTGACCCGTCATGGTGTACCGGTGTCGATTGTATCTGATCGCGACACCCGGTTTACATCTAAATTCTGGAAGAAATTCCACGATGCTATGGGGACGAGGTTACATATTAGCACGGCTTATCATCCACAAACTGATGGTCAGTCTGAAAGGACCATTCAGACTTTGGAGGACATGCTTGGGCATGTGTTATTGACTTCGGTGGAAGTTGGGATGACCACCTGCCGTTAGCCGAATTCTCATACAATAACAGCTATCATGCCAGTATTGGCATGCCACCCTATGAGATGCTATACGGTAGGAGATGCAGGACACCCGTCTGTTGGGGTGATATTGGTCAGAAAGAACTGGGAAGCGTCGAAGTGATTGAGGCCACGACTGAGAAGCTTGAGAGGATCAAAGCCTATATGAAGGCAGCCAAGGACAGACAGAAGTCATACGCCGACAAACGACGCAGGCCGATTGAGTTCCAGGTGGGAGATCGGGTTATGTTGAAGGTCTCACCCTGGAAGGGTATCATTCGGTTCCGGAAGCGAGGCAAGTTGAGTCCGCGTTATATAGGCCCTTTCTGAATCGTTGCTCGAGTGGGAGAGGTGGCCTATAGGTTGGATTTACCAGATGAGTTAAGTGGAATTCACCCAACCTTCCACGTATCTCATCTGAGGAAATGTTTGGCGGACGAGGATATGATCGTCCCACTGGAGGATATCGAGGTGGACGAACGGCTCAATTATGTGGAGCAACCAGTGGTGATCATAGACCGAAAGGAGAAAAGACTGAGAAATAAAACGGTTCCCTTGTGCGTGTACAGTGGCGGCACAGGAAGGGATCCGAGTCCACGTGGGAAACTGAAGAAGAAATGAGGCAGCATTACCCACGATTGTTCAAGGAATAATAGGTTTCGGGGACGAAACCAAAATAAGGGGGGTGGACTTATAACGCCCGGCAGTTTGAATTTTTGGTAGGTTATGCGACTGAGCCTCAGTCGCATGGAATTGATGCGACTGGAGGTTCGATCGCATGTTATTCGGCCGATTGAAGCTCAACCGTACGGTTAGAGTTCAATCACCCGAATGAAGGATGAATCGCATGGAACTCATGCGACTGGGGTCCAGTCGCATGGTGTTTATGCGACTGAAGGTCCAATCGCCCCTGGACCAGATGCGACTGAGCTGTAGGTGTAAAAGAGGAACAGCTCTCTTCTCCTCCCCAACACTTACATTTTTCAGTCGGGAGAAAGGGCAGAGAGCGAGAGAACAGCGAAAGAAGAGAAAGAAAGGGAGAACGTGGTGATTTGGGCACGGGATTTGTCGAGAAGCTAGCCAAGTCAAATCTCTTCAACTCCTACCTGTTAAGGTGAGTTCTAATACCCCTCTTTTACATATTTTGAATGATTTTGGGGCTGGATCACATATAAACCCTAGTTTTGAATAGTATGTATATTTGACCCATTTGGGTGAAATCTTGAGTAACATGTTTATGGTACGAATTAGGACTTGCATTAGCTTGTATAAGGTCCTAGTATGATTCTCTGAGGTTTAGGAAGGCTAATTTGGGCTAGAAACGAGTTTGGAAGAGTTTAAGAGCCGTAGGTCGCGGCTGCAGTTCGTGATGAACTCCATTCGCAGCCCAGTTAGGGTTATGCGACTGGAGGTCCAGTCGCACGACTGATGGAAAACAGATGTTCAACCGTACGATTAGGGTTCAGTCGTACGGATGGGGCTCAATCGCCCGATAGACCATGCGACTGAGGGATTCGGTCGTGTCGGTCCATACGCATGATAGTTTAGTCGCACGTATGAGGTTAATCGCCTATTCGTCCATTCGTGTAGAGCTCATTCGTACGATAGGAGGTTCAATCGCACGAATGTAAGTCGAGTCGCCTGATTGTCCAGTCGCACGACCCAGTCGCATGGAGGCCATGCGACTGTGGTATGTTCAATCGCCCACGAAGGGCTGATGTGAACGAGGATGCTATGTATGATTACGTATGTATGATGCTATGTATGATGATGAATGTATGATGGGTGTGTGTGTTCCTTATGATGATGTATGAATATCTTTCACGACTCATGTATTATGACGATGAATGAACAAAGTATTATGAACGTAAAGTGAAAGAATATGAAAGAGGAACACGATGACGAATGCATGTATTAATGAACGAATGAATGAGTAATACGATGACGAATACATGCATTAAAGAACGAACGAGTTATGTCTTGCAAATATTGAATAAGTCGATTGGTCCTTCTTTGTGATTGACCATGGTCATGGTACCTCTACCGCTTACCTCTAGTACTGTGGCATACGCATAGATTCACGGCCCAGTAGCTAAGGCTTCTGTGGCAATACGCTCTATTGATTCACGGCCCAGTAGCTAAGACGGTTCGGGGTATAGCATATGGTATTGGTACATCAGAATTCAATGTGCAAGTAAGTATGAAACGGGATCCTTGTCATTCGACCACAGTAATCATAGCCGAGTGTTATGAAGTGGGTAAAGCCTGACAGGATCCATATGAGAAGTTAAAGATAACGATGTGTAACGAACGATGAAGATAATAATGAATATTATCTCTGTGTATGTATGAATGAACGTAAAGAATGTATGCACGAACGTGAACGAGAAAGATGAATGGTACACAAATGAAAGTTAATGAACGAACGATGATAGTAGTAACAATATTATCTAAGTGTACGTATGATGTATGATCGCATGTATGAAAGGACACTTTTAACAAGTAAAAGTATGTTTTATTATAAACTAGAACTCACTCAGCAACGCTGACTTTTTATGTGTTTCCAGTTGGCAGGTAGTGTTGCTGGGGATGGCACGAGTCGACTACTCAGTTTGTGGGGGACGGCATTCTCCTTTTGATTATGCTGCCACATCATGTGTTGTGGGCCCGTAATGCACGCAACACATCATGTTGCATGCAAGTGTGAGATTTCTTGAGAATCCTGATAAACGGGATTACTTAAGGAATCTCCTTTATGATGAAAAAGATATTTTTGAACTTAATATCTTCTATTAGAGGTCACTGTATATGACCCTATGATTGCTGAGGATTTACATGAACAAGATCATTCTCGGTTTCATATGCTCCAGCAGCAATCATAGTAAAGCTAGGCAGTGTAAGGAAAACTTGTATTTTGTAACCAAGACAATGATGTAAAAGCTTTTATGATGAAATGAGAATGACCTCTTTATTAATTCCGCTGCGTTATTTCATTATGTTTATATTAAATGTATGTTTTACGTGTGATGACGACCAACTGTGAGGTGCCCGGGAACGGGGCCTTACAAACAACAACAAACCCAAGAACATAAGGATCATTTATATGTGTATGAACTAGCTATCAAGAAGAAGAAACAACCAAAAACGACACTTACAAACTAGTTTTTGTAGAGCTGCAGAAAAACGAATTTCGATGAAGAGAATGAGGTTCTTGAATGACCAAAACACCAAGGAGAGGTGTCCTTAAGCTACCATACCCACAAGCATCAAAACAAACACCTTGTTGCTAGGATTTTAGCACCAAATTCGAACCAAGATGAGCTGAAAATTGATTTCAGTTTTGAACTTCTTCAAGAAATTTGAGAGAAAAGTGTGTGTTCTTGGTTCTTTGCATGTGAGAGAGAGAGAGGGAACGTGGAGTGTGCAACTAGTTAATGCTAAAACATCACCGAAGAAACAAAAGGCACAAAACCCCTTAAAGGGGCGGCCTAACTTGCTTCAGATGGGGTTCCCCCCCCAAAAAAAAAATATATTTACAATTTTGTTTTAACTAGTTATTTAGATAAATTATATAATCAACCCTTTAATTATATAACTCATACACACTTTATTACTTGATGTTATTTAACTAACTTAAATAACATTACAAACAATACCTATGAACAAAATATCCCTATAAGTTGTTCAATCTCATATGCAACTTATTTTAGAAAACCCATTTTCTAAATTGGTGTATATATTTAATTGCATGATCATATCATCAATTAAATATTAATTTGTGTTTGCTAAGCTTGTTATTGGATATGACCCGACTTGGATCATAACGTACTAACCACATCAATGTTCTATATGTCTTGGGTATAAATAATCCAACAATTAGGTCATCCCATTAAGATAAAAGAATGCTTAGACAAACATGTCAGTGTCAAGAAACAAAAGAGTCCAGTCAAGGCAATCATTCCTTTTGTGAAATTCATCCCAGAAAGACTCAAAGTGAAGAGATATGCTAAATTGCCTTTGAAACCTACTGCTGAAAGCAAATCTAATTATGAGATTAAATCTCCAAACAATTTAAGCAAATCAGACAACGTTTCAACAAAAACGAAAGGCAAAGCTTTGGCGTCACCATCATTTCAAGCAAAATCCCCAAAGAATCAATCACCAAAACTAAAATTTGATCTGAGCTCACCTTATAAATCAAAAAAGGAATAGGTTTGATATCTTTAACATAAAGGATGTTGAACAATTTGATTCAGATGTGAGAAAGGCTTAAAAGAAGTAAAAACATCCTTTAAACAAGAGACACAGTAGAGTTATGAAACAATCCACTGATATCATAAAGGATGAACTTGCTTCTTCAATCAAAACAAAACAACATTAAAGTTCAAATCAATTAAGCATCAAGAAGCTTCATCATCAAAAACAAAGACAGACAGATGTACTGTGAAAACTATAACATGTCAAATCATAACACAGATGAGTGTTATTGCAACCAATAATGCTCAATCTGTAACATGAACAATCATTCAAACAAGAATTGTTATTTCAACAAGTATTGTTCAGTGTGTGATATGACAAATCACAATACATCTTATTGCTTCTTTAATCATAAAGGCTTGAGAGTTCCTCAAAACAAGCCCATTTCACCAATTTCAACTGTTAAAGTCAAAGCTAGAAGTCCACTGCATAATAGACAATCAAGAATCTTAAATTCTGATGATGACTACTATGACAATTGGCAGTCAAAGAGTGTGAAACAAAAGCTAAATAAAAATATGAAACAATCACTTAATGTTTTGTTGGATCTTATATGCCCAAGACACATACAAGATTGATGTGGTTAGTATGTTATCATCCAAGTCGGGTCATACTTAACAAGCTATACAAACATCAACAAATATTTATTTGTTGATAAGATTTTACCATAAATATTGACACCTATTTAGAAAACTGGTTTTCTAAATATTGCTTTTGTGAAAGAACAACATTATATGGATAGTTTGTTCATGAGATATTTATTTGTTTCATTATTTATATTGGTTAAATAATGACAAATAAAATTGTGTTATGCTATAAAATTAAACTAGGTTTTAATTTTTATAAACTAAAAGGTGGATGAGTGCCATTTTATAAAATAACAAAAATGGGTGGGAAACCCATTTTGAAAGGGGGTTTTGGCCGCCCCTTGGGCATGGGGACTCCCCCCTTTTGTCTTGGTTAAACACAAGACATGTTCATACTTGCACTCCCCCTTGAACACGCTTTCTCTCTCACACATGCAAAGCTCTCTTCTCCATTTATTCCTTGGCTGAAAATTTCGAGTTCTTGGCTGAATCTTGAAGACTTCCTTGGCTGAAATTTTGAGTTTGAAGAAGGGATTTGGGTCTTAGTGTTCTACTACCTAACAAGTAGGTGTTTGGAGAAGCTTGTGGATATACAAGCTTGAGGCTTTCTTCCTTGAGGGCTGCACATACAAGAACATCATCATCTTCATCTCACACTTACTACAACATTTTTTTGAAAGGTAGTTCAAGAACATCCTATGGTTGTATTTTCGTTTTTGATAGCACACCCTTTCATATATATATGATCCCTGTATTTGGGTTTTATTTTTGGTTGAAAATGCTTCATATTTTCAGATTGCTAACCACATTTTAAACACCTAAATCCGCTGTGTTTTCATAGTTTAAATGGTTAAACTAGCTTTGATAAACTTGCTACAAAACCCTACAATGGCATCTAGAGCCGGATATATGGAATATGTGCTTCAAAAGTTCTTGAAAAATTAGTTTTCATGGTCTTTTTTCAACCCATTAGGGGCTGATTTGTTGTGGATGATGGAATCCCTTATGTTTCAAAGTTTATTCTTACATGCTATTAGTATAAACCTTGAAAGATAATAGTCAAATGGTTGATTGTATTGTTTGGACAAAACCCCAAAGTTTTGGTTTATGTTGGCCAAAACTTTAGGGCTGAAATAAGGGATTCATTTTAGTTCTTGGATGTTGAATATGTTTCATATTTTAGAGCATAAGATAGCCTTGGCCTCTTGTGTTTTGGTTTTGGTTGATTGTGGTTTTCATGTTGGTTTTGATTCTTGAAAGGGTTGTAATTTTGTGTTTGTATTTTGGGTTGTAATTTATTTATTCATTTGGTTATGTAATAAATAGATTAGGTGCATTTCTTTTTTTAGAAAAATTGTTAGGATATGATTTTGTAAAAGAAGATGCACAAGATGAAGACCCAAAGAAAGACACAAAAGACATGGACACTTGAAGCATTTGGATGTGGATTCAAGTGGGAGTTCATGGACACATTTTGATGTGTCATCTTAACCCTTAGGAAAGACCTTATGACAACACTTGTGATGGCAAACAAGTGTGGTCAACTTAGTAGCTATGGTTGTGCACTTATGTTTGTATGATTATGCTTGTTTGAATGGTTGTTGTATGATTGTTGGTTGATATTTGGATATGCTTAACAAACTCATAAACAAACTTAACAAGCTGAAATATGATGGTTCTTTATCATTAAGTGGTTAATAAAAGGTTATTAAAAGGATTAATGATTTTAATAAAAGGGGTTTTATTAAAATGTGAACCATAGGGTACCTTGTATTTGAAAGCATGCATATACAAAGTACATAGAGTTTTCTAAACTTGTATTATGAAAACTCTAAATTTCTTTTATAAACAAGTTTAACACCATCCTTTTACACAACACTTGAGTCACTTGGAAACTCTTAATGGGATTAAGGTCACCTAACCGTTTTGAGGGAACTTGTGATTTGAGGTGGGGATACCATATTTGTGGGATAAAGGTCACCTAACCACTTATGTTGAAAAACTCACATGTGTGTGCAAGTAGGGTAACTTGATTTGCAAACCATATTAAATGGATCACCTACAATGTGGTATACAAAGGTATTGATGGGATAAACATGCCGACTATACATATGATGTTTTAAAGTCGATCCCATACCTAGAAGTTGCAAAGGGTTGCAATTGTTAAATCGTTGACTACCTTGTTAATTTAAATAATGGGATAAAGGTCACCTAACCACTATTTAAATGTAACGTTGGATTCTAGAATTTTAAATATTGTGTTAGACACGTAAAAGGGTTTTAATTATTAAAATATGGATAATATCGTAAATACTAAAATTGAACTTTGTTAATTTTGTAGATGGCCACCAATAATAATGATAACAATGAAATTCCGTCCGCTCACTCATTATCACTAAGGACCATTCTCTAAAAGGAACGTCTAAACCATAACAACTTTATTGATTGGTTTCGAAACTTGAGAATCGTTCTCAAGCAAGAGAAACGATCATATGTTTTAGACGATCCGATTCCCGATCAACCTAATGAGGAGGATGAGGACGCCTATAATAATTAGGTGAAATACACTGAGGACTCGGTCCAAGTGTCTTGCCTCATGTTGGCAAGTATGACTCCGGATCTCCAAAAGGAGTATGAATATCATGGAGCATACGACATGATAACCCAGTTGAAGGAAACGTTCCAACAACAAGCAAGGGTAGAGCGCTTCGAAATAGTTCGAGCACTCCATGCGTGTCGTATGGATGACACCCAATTTGTTTCATCTTTTGTACTTAAGATGAAAAGCCACATCGACCGCCTCAAAAGGCTGAATTGTCCCGTCTCGAAAAAGTTGGCTACGGATTTGATCGTCACCTCTTTGTCAAAAAGGTTTGACAACTTTTGTCATAAATTATAACATGAATGGGTGGGACAAGAACATAAGTGAGCTTCACTCTATGCTCAAAACTGTCGAGGCAGCCATGGGTAAAAGAGTTTTACCCGTTCTCACCATCAATTAGGGTGGGAACAAAAAGAGGCCTCACCCTGCACCCAAGGCAAATGTTGCCAAGGGTAAGGGGCACATTACGGGAAAGGGAAAGGGAGTGGTTAGAGCGCCACCTCCAAAACCCCCAAAGAAGAAGCAAAAGGTTGCTTCGAATGACCCATGCTTTAAGTGTGGGGAGATTGGACATTGGTTAAGAAATTATCCAGTCTATCTCAAAGAGTTGCAAGCTAAGAGGGATGTTGGGCAAACCTCAGGTACAACATACATGATTCATATTGATCTAAATTTAATATCCTCTAACACATGGGTATTGGATACCGGATGTGGAACTCACATTTGCAACTTATTGCAGGGGTTCAAAAGAAGTAAGGATTTGAAGAAACGGGATGTTAGCCTCTACATGGGGAATGGGGCAAAAGTTCAAGTTGAAGGCCAAGGGGACTACATCTTGAAGCTTCCAAATGGTTTGGAAGCAATTTTGAACAATATTTTGTATGCCCCTAGTTTGACTAGGAATATTATTTTTGTTTCCCAATTAAGACAATATGGTTATGTTTTGACATTTATTGAAAATGAAATTCATGTTTCTTTAAATGGCATATTTTATTTTAAAGCTATTCCTATCAATGATATTTATGAATTGGTTCGTGAAAACACATTATATGATAGCTCATTATACCAAACCACCACTAAGAAACTCAAATTGGATTTGAGTGATACCTATCTTTGGCATTGCCGTCTTGGTCATATAAACAAGAAGCGCATACAAACACTTCAAAAGAATAGTCTTTTAAAAACAAGTGAATATGATTCATTTAATGTATGTGAATCTTGTTTACAAGGTAAAATGACTAAGGCACCTTTTAGTGGCAAATTCGAAAGGGCAAAAGATTTATTAGGCATCATACATTCGAATGTATGTGGTCCTTTTAAGCCAATGACTAGGTACCAAGAAAGATACTTCATTACCTTTACTGACAACTATAGTCAATATGGTTATGTCTACTTGTTAAGACACAAAGATGAAGCTTTTAAAATGTTCAAAATCTTCCAAAATGAAGTAGAAAATCAACTCAACAAGAAAATAAAAATTCTCCGCACCGATAGAGGAGGTCAATACCTAAGTGATGCTTTTAGAGATCATCTTAGAAGTTGTGGTATTGTCTCACAACTATCTCCACCTGGAACACCACAACATAATGGTGTGTTCGAGCGGAAAATCGAACTCTATTGGATATGTTTCGATCTATGATGGCTAGAAGCTCACTGCCTCTATCAATTTGGGGTTTCGCTTTGCTCTCAGTGGCTCGTATTTTGAATATGGCCCCAACCAAGAAAGTGGAAACGACACCTTTTGAAATATGGCATGGAAGGGTTCCATCGCTTTCATATTTAAAGGTATGGGGTTGTGAGGCTTATGTTAAGACTCCCACCTCAAACAAGCTAAAAAGTCATTCCACTAAGTGTATCTTCATTGGATATCCTAGAAATTCTATGGGATATTATTTCTATGATCCATTGGAACAAAAGGAGTTTGTTGCCAAGAAGGTTGAGTTCTTAGAAGCTAAGTTCCTTACGGAAGGAACTAGCAGTAGAACTGTGGATCTTCAGGAGGATCAAGAACCACAAACTGATACACGTTTGGTTGACACTAGCACTCAACATGAGGATGTTGAGAATGATCAAGTGGTTGATCAATATGCACAAAACGTTCGTAGATCTGGTAGAATTAGTAATCCACCTGAAAGATATGGATTTTTCATAGATGGATGCTATGTGGTAGATTCCGATGAACCAACCACCTATCGTGATGCAATGTCCAATTTGGATTGTGACAAATGGCTTGAAGCCATGAACGTTGAGATGCAATCCATGTATGACAACCAAGTATGGGACTTGGTTGAACCACCTCTTAACTCCAAGATAGTTTGAAGTAAGTGGGTTTTCAAGAAGAAAACCGATAAGCATGGAAACTTGGATACTTATAAAGCTAGACTTGTAGCAAAAGGTTTCACTCAAACTCAAGGGGTTGATTATGATGAGACCTTCTCACCAGTAGCAATGCTAAAGTCTATTAGGATATTATTTGCCATAGTTGCTCATTATGATTATGAGATTTGGCAAATGGATGTCAAAACCGCTTTTCTAAATGGATATCTTGAGGAAGATGTCTATATGATTCAGCCTGAAGGTTTTGTCGATCAAAAACATCCTAACAAAGTATGCAAGTTAAAGAAATCAATCTATTGATTGAAGCAAGTATCAAGAAGTTGGAATCACCATTTTGATGAAGAGATAATCAAATTTAGATTCATCAAAAACGCTGATGAAGCTTGTGTATATAAGAAAGCTAGTGGGAGCATCACCACTTTCCTAGTATTGTATGTCGATGACATCCTACTATTTGGAAATGACATTCCAACCATGGAAGGTGTAAAAGCCTGGCTTGGAAACTATTTCTCCATTAAGGATCTTGGTGAAGCCGCCTATATTTTAGGAATAAAGATCTATAGGGATAGATCAAGGCGGTTGATAGGTTTGAATCAAAGTGCATACATTGACAAGATCTTGAAAAGGTTCAAGATGGAAAACTCTAAGAAAGGTACCGTACCTATTCAAAGAGGAACGATATTGAGTAAGACTCAATGTCTAAGCTCAAAGGATGAGAAAGACAAAATGAAGGGAATCCCGTATGCGTCTGCTATAGGATCCATCATGTATACAATGATATGCACTAGACCGGATGTGTCATGTGCTTTGAGCATGATAAGTCGATACCAACAAAATCCTGGAAGCAGTCATTGGATGGCTGTTAAGAACATACTTAAGTATCTAAGGAGGACTAAAGATATGTTCCTAATCTATGGATCTGGTGAGGAGGAACTCGTTATAAAGGGTTACACAGATGCGAGTTTCCAAACTGATCGGGATGATTCACGATCACAATCGGGGTACATTTTCATCTTGAATGGAGGAGCAATCTCTTGGAAGAGCTCTAAGCAAGATGTGGTGGCATTATCAACTACAGAGTCAGAATACATCGCCGCTTCATTAGCAGCTCAGGAAGCTGCATGGTTAAAGAAGTTCATTGCCGATCTAGGGGTAGTCCCTTCCATTCAGGACCCCCTAGAAATCTTTTGTGATAATAAGGGTGTGATTGCTCAAATCAAGGAACCCCGTGCACATCAAAAGACTAGGCACATTGAACGAAGATTTAACTACATAAGGGATGAAGTTGAAAAGGGAAAAATATGCATTCGCAAATTTCACACGGATCAAAACATTGCGGATCCACTCACGAACTTCTTGAAAAGGCAAAGCATGAAAGTCATACTTGTGCCATGGGATTTCAATATTCTAGTGACTGGATTTGATCTTTAATTTCTGTATTGAGATTTGGTAACCCTTTATTACTTGAATGAATTACTTGGTTATAATGATTCAACTAATATTCCTATTTTGCATGTTTAAAATCCATGAGTAATTTATTTACTAAGAACGTCCGTAGTTGTTCATACTTGTGGGAACAAGTATGAGGGTAAAACTATTATGAACTTGGATTGGTAGATATTCATATGGATGAATATAGAGCAAAAGGTTGCTGCCAAAGTTCATAGATATTTGTGGGATGCAAATATTGGACTGACCTGCATCTCAAAAATTACTACATGGAATCTTCTTGATTGATCATAAGTAATTTTGAGTAAGGCGAACATCATTTGGTATCCTCTGACCTAAGATACATATTGGGTCTTGATACTTACCAAATATTATATTTTGACTTAGGTCTTCGTTGTTTTGAAACATGGCAGTACATAAGTCTGAGTTTAGGTATGATATAAGGTAATTATGAGAGACGTATGTAGTCAATATGGGATTTGTCCCTCTTATTCGTTGAGAGTAAGATGTCTAAGGCCTGATAAAGTTAAGTCAATGGAGAGTGATCACTCTGTGTCTCTGGGATTTAACATGACATCTGTGACAAAAGGATAGATGATTGATTCACCTAAAACATTTCAAGTATGGTACTTGAAGAGGATGATGTTATTGAATGGCACTTAGTCATACGTATTAAGGGTAGTAAACCATTGTTAGGCGGTATTTACTGCTTGCATCAATCTTCTATGAATCTTGTGCAAGTGGGAGATTGTTGGATCTTATATGCCCAAGACACACACAAGCTTAATGTGGTTAGTACATTATGATCCAAGTCAGGTCATATCCAATAACAAGCTATACAAACACCAACAAATATTTATTTATTGATAAGATCATACAATAAATATTGATACCTATTTAGAAAATTGGTTTTCTAAATATTGCTTTTGTGATCGAACAACATTATATGGATAGTTTGTTCATGAGATATTTATTTGTTTCATTATTTAAATTGGTTAAATAATGACAAATAAAAGTGTGTTATGTTATAAAATTAAACTAGGTTTTAATTTTTATAAACTAAAAGGTGGATTTGTGCCATTTTATAAAATAACAAAAATGGGTGGGAAACCCATTTTGAAAGGGGGTTTCGGCCGCCCCTTGGGCATGGGGACTCCCCCCTTTTGTCTTGGTTAAACACAAGACTTGTTCATACTTGCACTCCCCCTTGAACACACTTTCTCTCTCACACATGCAAAGCTCTCTTCTCCCTTTCTTCCTTGGATGAAATTTCGAGTTCTTGGCTGAATCTTGAAGACTTCCTTGGCTAAAATTTCGAGTTTGAAGAAGGGATTTGGGTCTTAGTGTTCTACTACCTAACAAGTAGGTGTTTGGAGAAGCTTGTGGGTATACAAGCTTGAGGCTTTCTGCCTTGAGGGCTGCACATATAAGAACATCATCATCTTCATCTCATACTTACTACAACATCTTGTTCTTGAAAGGTAGTTCAAGAACATCCTATGGTTGTATTTTTGTTTTTGATAGCACACCATTTCATATATATATATATGATCCTTGTATTTGGGTTTTGTTTTTGGTTGAAAATGCTTCATATTTTCAGATTGCTAACCACATTTTAAACACCTAAATCCACTGCGTTTTCATAGTTTAAATGGTTAAACTAGCTTTGATAAACTTGCTACAAAACCCTATATGTTTTTCCAAGATCTAAAACAAAAGTGATTTCTGAAGATAAAAACATGCACAATTTCTATTTAGAAATAGGGATCAAAGGTTTGATGACTCTTCTGACACATAAGTTGAAATTAAGAAAAAGAAATCAAGAAGAACCCCACACAAATTAATCAAAGCATCATCCTCTAAAGTTCAACCTAGAGGAAAATACTAAGAAGATACAATCCTAGATAGAAATGGGAAACCCAAGACCATCATGGCTTAGGTTCCATATTCTAATTAGTTTCTTTTTGCTTGCAGGGTCATCCATACAGGTCCAATAGCTTATGGTACGTGGACAGCGGATGCTCCCGACACATGACAGGAGATTGTTCCCTCCTTCATGACTTCAAGCACATTCAAGGAACGACTGTAGCATTTGATGCAAATTCATAAGGTGGCAGGATTACGGGTGAAGGATCTATGACAAACGGATTGTTAAGCTTTGATAGAGTGAACTACTGCGAGCAGCTGAATTTCAATCTTCTTAGCGTGTCTTAGATCTGTGACAAGAAATATTCTACTCACTTCACTGACACTCATTGCTACATTCTAAAACTAGGATTTCAAATTCCTGAAGAATGGGTTGTCTTGAAGACTCCGAGGAAGAATAACACCTATGTCCTTCTGCACATCTCAAAGAAGAAAGCTGTCTTCTGTCTAACGCATCATTTGATGAGTCACAACTTTGTCATAGACGCTTGGGACATACAAATTTCAAAAACGTGAACAGACTGGTCAAAGGAAACCATGTAGATGGTCTTCCTAAAAAAGAATTTCACTTCATTGACCATTGTTCAGCATGTCTCAAAGGAAAATAACATAAGTCATCTCATAAACAATATCTTGTGGACACAAACAATACTCCATTGAAGTTACTTCACATGGATCTTTTTGGACCAACTCATGTTACGAGCATTGGAAAGAAAAAGTATTGTTTGGTGATCATTTATGATTATTCACATTTTACATGGGTTTCCTTCTTACTTTAGAAAAATGAAGCATCACAAATAATAAAAGACTTTATCACTAAAATTGAAAATCAACTTGATCATAAAGTAAAATCAATTAGGAGTGATAATGGAATAGAATTTAAAAATGAAAATCTAAGTTCATTTTGTGCAACCAAAGGCATTGTGCATCAATTCAGTGCAGCTAGAACTCCTCAACAAAATAGGGTAGTTGAAAGGAGAAATAGAACACTGGTTGAAGCAGGATGAATAATGCTAGCAGATGCTAAACTGCCTATTACCTTTTGGGCTGATGCAGTCAACACAGCCTACTTTGTACAAAATCAAACTCTGATAGTCAAAGAAAGCAATAAGACACCTTATGAACTTATTTTTCTAAGAAAACCATTCATTGGATTTTTCAAGTCGTTGGTAGTCTTGTATCAATATTAAACACCCGAGATCATTTAGGGAAGTTTGCTTCAAAGTCTATGAGGGATTCTTTATAGGTTATTCCTTAGTATCAAAGGCTTTCAGGGTGTTTAATCCTAGATTGAACATCACTGATGAATCAACTAATGTTCAATTCAAGGAACACTCCTTTCCTAGGTCAATAAATGGTCCTGACTGGTGGTTTGATATTGACTTATTTACTAGATCTTTTGATCAATTCCACTTGTCATATGCAGGTAACCTATAATAAGCTGAATCTTCCAGAACAGTAGAAAGAAGAGATGATTTTCCCATAATACCTCCTACTTCTGCTGATCAACTAGATGAAGATGTTCCATTACAAGTTGATCCTGTAAGACAAGCATCATGACATCAAAGTGTTTCAACTGAGGATGGTCCTAGTTCTATGCCAACTCCTTTAGATGAACCATCAAATGAAGTGAGGAATCCAGTACCAGCTACTGTTCAAGTTAAGACTGAGAGAAATGCAAATGATGACACTACTCAAAGTGCAGTACATGCCCAAGCAGAAACCAATGGAGACTTTGATTACTTTCATCACTCTCCCACATCACATCCTGAAGGTGCCCCTTACCATGATGATCTGAATGTCTCCAACCTTGATGTATCAATTGCTGGTGACTCCATTCCAACCACCAGGATACATAAGGATCATCCAGTGTCAAGCATCATTGGTGAACTAGATGAGCGGGTGACTAGAAGCAAGTCAAGTATTGCAAACATCTGTTTGTTTTCTTGCTTTCTATGTCAGACAGAACCCAAGAACATAAAAGAGGCTCTTCAAGACAACAGATGGATTGAGGCAATGTAGGAAGAGTTGCACAGATTCAAGAAACAAGAAGTATGGTAACTGGTAGATCTCCCTTAAGGTCAATACCCTATCAGTACCAGATGGTTATACAAAAACAAGACTGATGATAAGGGCATTGTCATCAAAAACAAAGAAAGATTAGTGGCACAGGGATACACACAAGAAGAAGGAGTAGATTATGATAAAGTGTTTGCTTCTGTAGCCAGATTAGAAGCTATCAGAATTTTCCTTACGTACTCTGCATCCATGAAATTCACAGTGTATCAAATGTATGTGAAGTGTGCTTTTCTCTATGGCAAAATTGCTGAAGAAGTCTATGTGAGTCAACCTCCAGGCTTCGAAGACCCAGATTTCCCCCACTGGGTATACAAGCTTGACAAAGCCTTGTATGGTCTACATCAAGCCCCACGAAAGTGGTATGAGACTCTATCATCTTTTCTACTCAAACATGGCTACGAAAGAGGAAATATTGATCAGACTCTCTTCAGAAATAGAAAAGGAAAAGACATGTTGCTAGTCCAGATTTATGTAGATGATATCATCTTTGGCTCAACAAACAAACTCAGCAAAGATTTTGAAGATCTCATGCATTCCATGTTCCAAATGAGTGCAATGGGAGAACTCACTTTCTTTTTAGGGGTGCAAGAAATGTTTTCAGAACCGGATCGGACGTCAAACCGGACGCCTTACTGGTTTGGTGGTCGGACCGGTCGGACCGGTTGGACCAGATTTAACTATATTTTAATTATATTTATATATGTAATTAAATATAAGTAATTTATATATGATTTATATATGTATTTTATAGTTATATATAAAAATTAAGTATATTTGAGTGTGTTTGAATGTATGTTTAAGATTATGGTGAATATTTTGTCCCACATTGGTGTGGGGACAAAGTGAGGTTTGGTTTATAAGTAATTGTCTTATCACTCTAGTGTATCTTTATAACATATTTTGCTACAAGTACTACCCGCGCGCAGGGGGGGTGCAAAAACAGGGAAAACGGTTGGATTTCCAGCGAACTCGTGCATACCCGCACATGTCGCGGACACGAATGCAGTTTCAAAAACCCGGGCCCGTGCGAGCCAGTTTTACTTTTTGATCTAACACACTAATTTATAGTGCAGCACTCCGTTTTTTTTTAAACAAAACAAAAAAAAAAAAACCGGTCCGAACCGGCCCGGTTCACCGGTCCAACCACCGGTTCGGGTACGATCGGCCGGTTCAACCTCCCAAAAACGATTCACTCCTGACCGGACCGGTCACCGGACCGATCCCCGGTTGAACCGGTCGGACCGGCCGGTCCGATCCGGTCGTGACAACATTGGGTGCAAGTACAACAAACAGCAGATGGAATCTTCATCAATCAATTAAAATATGTGGAAACCATGTTGAAGAAATTTCATTTTGCAGATTGTTAGTCTATCAGAACTCCTGTTGATACCAAGATGAAGATAGGTCTAGATCCAGAAGGAAAATTAGTGGATCAAACATATTACAGATCTATGATTGGATCACTCATGTATCTAACAGCTAGTAGAGGGGATGGATTAGAAAATGAAGTTGGCTATGCTTCAGCTCTAGGTCAGGTTGTGTTTTCTCAAGGGGTTCAAACTTGACCTCAACTTCAGGTGCAGCTTGACTTGGTGGAGAATTATGTTTGGTGTATGTGTTTGTGCCAGGAATCAAGTAGATCCTAAGGAATCTCATGTGAATGCAGTCAAGAGGATATTCAGATATCTCAAGGGCAAACCTGCACTTGGATTATGGTATCCAAATGAAGGAGATTTAAATCTCTATTCATACACAGATAGTGAATATGAAGGATGCAACTTCAATAGGAAGTCCACATTTTGGCGGTTGTCAATTTCTTGGTCCCAGACTGGTCTCCTGGCAGTGCAAGAAGCAGACAAATGTGTCTGTTTCAACAGCGGAAGCTGAGTACATTGCAGCATCAGCTTGTTGCTCTCGAGTTCTCTGGATTCAAAACCATATGCTTGATTATGGTTTTAACTTCTTGCACACACCAATTCATATTGACAACGCAACAACAATGTTCATAACAAATAATCCAGTTCAACACTCAAAAACTAAACATATTGAAATTAGATATCACTTTTTGTGAGATTCTGCTGAAAAAAGGTTAATCAAATTGATACAGGTTCACACTGATAATCAATTAGCTGATTTATTCACTAAGACATTTCATTCAAATAGATTTGAATTCTTAGTTCAATCAATTGGCATTAATAACCTTGAGTGAAAACCAAAATCAACAAAAAACATTCAAAAAAATTTATAAAAAATACAAAAAGAATTCATCTTGCAGAAGAACATGTTTTATACTTTAGGAAATGATATAACTACAGTTATTATATCATTCACTGTGCTTAGTTATAAATCTCAAATGACTGCATGACTTATCTGATATGCGGGTAGGCTCAACTTGGAAAAGAAAACACATGCAGTGATGAATTAAAGCTTATATTCAACTATGAAGCTTTCATCTCAAAGTGTGTGCAAGTATTAGCTTATCCAAATGTGTGTGTGTGTGTAGCAACCTAAACACACCAGGTAATGATGTCATATGAATCTCTTTTACTCACATCAGTTTTTCCTTTGTTTTTCTGAGCAAAGACCTGGAAAAACAAGCACATAGTGCTGATGTCATGATCCATCAAGATTCCTAATGAGGAACACATCCAACTTAGATGAAGCAATAGAACAAAATACATTCCAAATGTATGAAACAAAAGAATCCTAAGAGAGATCACCTTCCAAAGTGAAGTTAAAAGAATCCCAATATGGATCAAACAGATAAAAGGATCAAAACAAAAGAATCCCAATGAGGATCAAGAAAAATAAGATTTCATATTTTAAGTGACCTAGTCAAGTAAGATGTTAAAATTCTACCATACATTGAATGCAGATGGTTGACCTTACCTTGCTTTTGAGTGTGAGGTACATGTTGAATACCTAATCAACTAAAAACATGATAAGATCACTAGCATAAAATATTAACCAAGTATGAGTTTAAGAGTACAAACATATCTTTAATCAATATGTTCATGACCATGTCTGTTTTACTAACAATTGCTTGCACTTATGAAAGGTGAGATTGATATGATCCCAAGAAAGGTAAATCTCCACTTCATGTACAGATAAGAAAACAAAAATCATAAAAATATTCTCTTCAAAATTTTAACAAATTTTTAAAGTTTCTATCCCTTATGGATACAAACTTTAGGAGGAGTAATTAAAATTTAATTGTTTTGTACAGTAGTTTCCTTTCTTGAAAAATATAAAAATAAAAAACAAGTATAAAAATCAGAAAACTGACTGTGTTGGGGCAGAAGTTATACCGTAGTAACTCAATTTTGCAGACATCTTGAAGCATAAAAGTTCAATATCAGTCAACACTGGGAAAGTTGTATCACATCTTATGAACAAGTCAATCCAAGCATGAATTGACAACCCAAGCAACAGTCAAAACTTCAAAAACAACAAATCAGCAGGCCCATCTTCATAATAATCAAAAGCAAAAGACATAGCTTCATAAAGATCAAGCATCAAGGCAAAAACAACCAAAACTTCCCACAGCAGAAACATTAAGATTTGACAAGTTCAAAACTTAATGCAGGTAAGAGCATTGGTTAATGCGGGTGAAGGTAACCCAAGCACATAACCAATGTGGGTAATAGTTTTGATTCATGAAAACACAAGTGAAAGTAATGTGGATAAGTTAACTCTACCGCATTAGTCTCACTACAAATATCTATTACAAAGTTTTCAAGTATGAAAACTAACGCGGACAAATTTGTTCATCAGCATTTGTTTTCCTCAGCCGCATTTCCCAAATATGGTTGAAATCAATACTTAAACTTGGTGGTAAATTTGTATCATCACAAATTAGAAGTGTGCTCACACTCTTCTGTCATCATGTTTGAAGTTCAAGAAATGCGGACAACTTTGTTGTTCATCTATATTTGTTGAAGTAAATACGGAACAACACATGTTTTTCAGCATTTGCGACAGTGTACAAATGCCAAGACAAAGTTAAAACATCTGCATTTGCTACAGTGCAAAAATGTATGTAAACTTAAACCATCCGCATTTGCTACAGTGTTCAAGTGTCTGAACTAAAAACTTCCGCATTTGCTACAGTAAACAAATGCTGTCAGATTTTACTCTTCTGCATTTGCTACAGTAAATAAATGCTGACTGTTTTAATCTTTCGTATTTCCTACAGTAGTCGACCGCACTTGTTTTTAACACTTGCATAATGTGAAAAGGACATTAAAAAGACTATTTAAACAGATCATTTGAGTGCATTTAATACTTTTCAAATTTGAGAGACACTATAGTGCGACGAGCGAAAACCTTCCTACTGTTCTTCATCCATCATTAAAATCATTAACAACATTCTGAAATCTGTGTTCTTCAAACATCATATTGCCTCTATTTCGATTCTCAACCATCGTAGTATCGAAACAATCAGCAAAATTCACGATGTACCCGTCGAACGCATTATGAACTCAGAAACATTAAAACAAATAAATAATCTCAAAATCAACCACAAACTAAGGATTGATACATATTTTAGAGTTCAATGACATAAATGATCATGAAAATTAACACAAACAAGTGATTTTCAAAACCCTAAGATTGTTGTATGAACAGGGATCGTCAAAATAAAAATGTTGACTTCAAAACTTATGTTTGAATGTAAAACGGGGTTCTAAACAGAAAATCAACATCAAAATAAAAGATAATCCGCAATAAACACTGTTCACACATTGTAAAATCAAGTTAGGTCAAATTTCTATGAAACAATACCTTTGATTCCTCAATTTTGACCAAACAAAGTCAAAGTGGAAATAATCAGCTTGATTTCACAAGTGTAATTGATGATTTACTGTCAAAAGCTAACTCATATGCATCTTGTACAGAAGCTAATGGCAAACCTCACTTGGAGTAAGGTCCACAATGTTAGTGGATTTCTTGACCCTGAAGTCCCTAAAGCAGGACTCAGAGACATGATTCGATTCATATCCACTACCAGGGTTGCTCATACTATCATAGTGAGACCTGTCATTTATGAGAACTTCATAAGATCATTTTGGAGTACAGCTGAAGTTGCAGGGATTGATGGTGTCAAGTCTCTATCTGGTAGAATTTCTGTTGATCACACCCTTTCCATCACTAATAAACTATGAGACAGTGTCTACAGTTTGGTGATGATGCTAACACTCCTCAAGAACTAGAAGAGGAGGAAATCATGACCTTCTTTACCAACATTGGTTATGAAGGAGGACATGAAGGAAAGCAGATTGTCAAAGGGTTGGTAGATCTGCAATGGAGATTTCTGATACATCTATTCCAACACTGTCTGTCCAAAAGAAAGACAGGATGGAATGATATCCCTGTGACCACATCTTCTGCTATTTGTGCTCTATGCACTAACAGGCCATTCAATATGTCTGCTTATGTATTCAATGGTCCAGTGTCAAACATTTAAGAAGGAAGAAGACATATGTTCCTCATGTACCCAAGATTCCTTCAATGTCTCATCAATGAAGCATTTCCCCAACTTACACCTGTAGGACCTGTAATGAACATTTCTCATTACAATGCCAAGTCCTACATGTAAATAAAGAAGAAGGATCCTAGGAATTTCTATAGTGGGACCTTCTTTCCATTACTTCCTTGGATGTTAGAGCAGATCAATCAACAACAAGAACAAGAAGATATAGCCCCTGATGAGCAAGTTCTAGAAGAAGAAGAACAAGCAGCTCATGATCAACAACATGTTGATGAGCATGCTGAAAAGGAAATGGAGGAACAAAGGCATGTGTCACCACATGTTGATGTAGGTGGTGATCTTCACACAGGACCTTCTATTCAAGAGGTTGAAATGGCTTCTTCATTTATTCCATCACCTATTCAGTCTCCATACATATCTCCTGCTCACTTTCCCCACCTCACACTTCTCCAATAGCTGTGGATTTTGTAGAGTCTGGTGAATCTACCAGCTCTTCTGATGACTCCGAATCATCTTCGGATGAGGAGGGTCACACTATGAGGATGCATGTAAGACAAGTTCAATCAGAAGCAGGGCCTTCTGAAAGCTATGCTGAATCAGGAATCAATCAACCGGATGAGAAAGATGAAATGATTATAGAGCTTCTGTTGAAAGAGCAAAGGATGAAAAACTTGTTGAATAGAAGATCTGGTATTATTCGAGACAAAGTTCAAGAGCTGGATGAGAAAGAATTATAAATAAAAGAACTAAAATAAAGACATGAGGCTGAAAAAGCAAAGAAAGACAAAGAAATTGATGATCTCAAAGCTACCCTCCACCAAGCTAAGGAAGAAATCAGTGGGCATGTTGATACCGTAACCATACAGACTATTGCCATGGAAGAACAGGAAAGCTTGATTGAAAGCCAATCTGATCTGATCACTGATCTTAGCAACTAAAATGAGACCTTACTGAAAAGGGTCTCAGAACTGGAGATGTTAATCAAGATAAAAGAGGAGTTAGCTTAGGAGAAAGAAACTAAAGGTGATGGGCAAGAACAAAAAGCTGATGAACCAGAAATAAAAATAGAGACAGAGCCAAGTCTAGCCAGGGTAGTCTATTCTAGTGAGCAATCTAAAGAAACCACTGAACAAGACTTTGAGCTTGGAGATCTCATCAAAGAGATTGACAGCTACTCTACTGGAGATTTTACTATTGATGATGAGTTTTAGGAGTTTGTAAAGGACCCAAGACCTCCAGTAGAACACTTAGTAGTGATTCCTCAATATGTAGTGCCTTTGGAAAGAGAGTTAAGTATGTAGATTGTTCCCGCAGTCACCCTTTCTGAAGAGCAAAAAGAGCTCATCAGAAAACTAAGTGAAGAGCTGAAAGAAAAGGAAGAAGCTGCTGAAAAGCAAGCTGAAGAACCAACACCAACAACAGGAGAAACATCTATGCCATTCTCATCCAGACCTCACACCTACTCAAGAAAGAGGAAGTACTTGTTTGAGAAGGCTAAGTGAAAACGACATGTAGAGGAAGAAGTGCCTATAAAGAAAAAGCAAAAAGATGATCCAAGGAGTTTAGCTGCAATAGCTAAATTTCTTGAGGAGCATGAAAAGGCTGAGGCACAATTAAAGGAGATGATTGACATAATTGATTTGGAAGGAGAAATTGAAGGAGGATACCAGGTTGATGAACCTATGATAAAAGACAGTCCTATGAAGGTTGAAACCTCAGTTGAGAAGATGGTGGAAAAAGCATAAACCGATGACATGATGATCAATGCCATGTTTCTAATCAATCACGGTTATGATGTTGATGAAGTATTTGGGATGACGTATGAGTCAATGGTGGAAGAAGTATGAAAGATGAATCAACTTCTTGACCCAACTCATGTGACTGAATATGAGAGAAAATCAGTCAAATATCCCGTCATATTAAACACCCTAATCACAAGACAGACTGAAACCTCTCAAGCTCCATATCCTGATCCCTACACCATGACTGACATGGAAATTAAGGATTATCTTATAAAACAAGGATACACAAGGAGAAAACTGGGAAATATGAAGACAAATTCTCTTAGAGCTGCAATCCTCCATATGATTAATAAAAGAAAGATAGATTGAAAAAGTAGGAAGAGGAGGTTGTAGGGAGAAAACCCAGGACTAGACTCACTGCTCAAGACATCCAACTCACTAATCAAGACCATGATGTCTTAGCACCCATTCTCAACAGAAATCTTGAGTGGTTCACTGAACCCTCTCAATTAAAGCTTCAAGAGGGGTTGACCACTTCAGAGATGATCCAAGGTGTATTTGCTCCAGAGGGAAAGACTGATGTTAAGATCATTGCCTGGAAGTACGACAGTGACTGGAACATGTTCATGATCAAACGAATCTCAGGGTTAGTGCAATTTTCACAGAGTACTCTGCTCTTGTGAACACCCTGCAAATTCATGATCTTAAAGAACTTGTTGAACTTAAGCTGATCAAATCATCAAGCTATGTACAGAGGATATGAGTTTGAATAGATTCTAAAGATCTTTAAACAACCCAAGAACTTTGACTCACTGAAAGCAGTCTGCTCGAGGAAAGATAAAACTTTCCAAAATCCCCTGGACAAGAAGAGAAAAACAAAAAGGACTGAAGAGTTGGTATTTCCCGAGATGAATGTAAAACCAACTGAAGCTCTGTAAAGAAAGATGGTGGCTGGTACCCAAACTTCCATCCCAAGCTCTAATGTCTACTATGATGAAAAGACATATGAGTTGGTGATTGAAAGGAAGTGGGAAGGCAAAGAAGGGGTTGAAATTCGACTGTTTAGTGGATATGAAGTGAGACTTCTTGATGAGTCTTACATCCACTACATCTCCTCGAGACATTTCAGGGAAATTAACAACAAGCTTGGAGAGGCAGACATGTATTGCTTCCTGAAGTGCATCAAAATTTTAAAGATGGCTTATGACCGGATCAGGCATAGGAGAGAGCAGAGAAAGAAGAAGAAAACTCCTCTTAATCTGGGAAGTATTGTAAAGCTAGATGTTGATGCTGATGGAACTCTCCTGATTCATAGAGATGGGTTGTCCACTGTTGGCGTGTGGGAACCCATACCTCTAAGGAAGATGCCCATTGAAGCAATTCATACCATGAGCCAGATGGCAATTCACGTACTGAGTAGAAACAAGATGAACGAGGCTAGAGACTTCTCCAACATGATCAAGTCCATCCTAAATCCAGCTCTTCAAGACCCAGGTAGAGCTCCACTATCACCAGTCTAAACACCTGCTGAAGACCCGACATAATCTTCACAACCGCATCCACCATCAAACCCTTGAAGTACATAGGCTATATAATCCTTAGGGGGAGTATTGTTGGACCCTGAAAGGATCATACATGCCAATTCAAGTGATGGGTGATGGTTGTTCTGTTGGCAGATTCCCACAAGTCCAAGAAGAAATATGGGTAAAGAAAAGAAGCTAAGTGTTGGCTATCCGTTTTTGTATATACGGATGACCAAGGAACAAATGCTGACAAGTATTTGTTCTTCCGTATATACAAATGTGGACGGTCAGAACAAATGCTACAGAGTATTTGTTTATCCGTATTTGTCAATGCGGATGCACTAAGGAAATGCTGACAAGTGTTTGCTTATCCGCATTTGTCAATGCTGATGACCAAACACTTAATGCTGAAGACAAAACAAGAAATGCTGATGAATCCTAAGGCATCCGCATTTGTTAATGCGGATGTTCAACAACTAATGCGGTTGAAGACTTTTTGTACTTAGACTAGTATTCTGTTATAATTGTCAGGGTAGTTTGGTCTTTTGTACAGGCTTTATGTCAGCCTATAAATAGAATAGAATATCCATCATATGCAAGTTTTTTTTCATTCACCAAGATACCTAGTACTCAAGTTACGAGGTTCTAAGGTTGTCTTTTCACTGTTCTTGAAAACCCTAAACCCCATTGTAACTTGTTTGTTCACCAATCAATATACAAGCATTTATGAGTATCTTTACAGCATTTAATGTTCTTTGATTTAGTATTTCTGCTACTTAATCATTGACTCAATCATCATATTCAATCCTTGTTGACATCACATCAACAGAGAATATCATTCTCGGACCCAGTCACAGGCAGGCTGATAGACTATCTAAGATGATACAAGATAGGATTGTTGAAGGGTTCAGATTTAGAAGAAGACAAAGGCTAATAGGCAATGTCAATACTCAACTGGATGTTGAGGAGGACCCTAAGATTAGCTTTAAAGGGAAAACCTTGACTGAAGGCCTAGTGATAAAACCTGTGAACCTTGAGACAAGAACTACTTCAACATCCTTTACTCTTAATAAGGCACCAGCTGGTGAAGGTGTTTCACAACGTCTCCCTGACTAGAGCTTAAGTGCTAAACCAAGCAATGAAGGCCAAAGCTCTCTCCACCCTAAGTCCTCAAGGTCTGTGATTAACAAAGAGAAAAGGAAGTTGACTCCTAATAAGATTGAGGAGGATGAGAGAGAGAGAGAGAAAAAGGAAGCTAAGGGGAGAGAGTTTAAGTGGGTCCCCAGGCTTCATGGAAGCTGCAATCATAGCTGCCCCTAGGCCAAACACTCAAGATGATAAGTTAAGAGCAGCTAGATTGAACTATTTGGCGACTAGGAACTACAACATTGATGAACTCATCTCTCTTCCCTTAGAAGAGCTTAATGAACTGTCTGACACTGAGTTGTCAAATGAGAGGAATGAGTTAGATGATGCAGAACTTATCCTCAAGATCAAGGAATAATGGAGGAAGAAAAGACTCTATAAACATGTTCCTACCCTCTCCCTAGTTCAAGAAAGTCCTAAGATAGAGGTTATGGCAACTGAGCAACAACCTCATGTAGACAATGAGGTAGACAGACAAAACATGATTAGCTACCTGAGTGTCATAAGCCTCTATCAGGCATCTGCACTTCTTCCTTTATCATATGAATACATAGAATTCGAGTACCTCAAGCAGCTTGAGTAACAAGTGATGAAAGAACAAAAGGCTACTAAGATGAAGAAGAGGGAAGAGGCTGCAAAGTCAAGAGCCATCATCCAAAAGAGGTAAAAGAAGTCTGCTGATAGGCAGAGGATGATGAGCTTGTTGAAGCTATATGGATTCTTCGGAAAGAGGCTTGGTCAAGTGTCTCTATCCACCATGGATGAGCACATTAGGGTGATCAAGCAGAAAATTAAAAAGGGTGAGCTTGTTGACTTGCATTCCTGATCCCTCTCCTTCTAAACATGTGAGGGAAAAGGACCCAACTAAGAAAGACACACAAGAACGTCCTGATACTGAAGGCCAGTCTTCTTAGTTGAAATATGCAAAGAGGAAGAAAAGTTTGGCCATGTAGATGGACACTAAGAAGAAAAAGAAGTCCAAGGCATCCACCTCCACACCTTAGGATGAGTCAGAGCATCCTGAGATACCTCAAGAAGAGGCTGCTCGACCAAGTCCAACACATGTAAAGCCTCTTGTAGCTAGAAGACCCATCCTGTCCTGGAATTTCGCTGCAAATCTGGAAAGGTGAAATATTATTAGAGATCAAGGAGGTCAAGATATATACTTCTAGCAAGACATGCTTGATCTACCTTTACATGATCTCTATGACATAAGGAGATACTATGAGAGTCTGAGGGAACCTTGCCAAATGATGAAGAAAGGAACGGTCTTGATCCTGATAAGGACTGTCAATATCTGAATAGTCTCCAGTGTTTTGATAGCATCGGCCTAGGGGGAGTTTGTAAGGTTTACACATAATGGCGGATGCAACCAATACAACCAAAGAGCTCCCAGCTTGCATGCATGAAGTGCAGAGTAAAGTTACTTCGAAAGTTTTACACAAATCGGCGAAAATAAGCTAAGTATAAAATCTTTCGAAGCCAAAGACCAAATCTTCTGAAGCCAAAGATGAAGTCTTCCGAAGCCTCGGAGACAAAGTTATGACATCCCGTACTTTAAGGTTAACACTGTTTCTGTTATCCAATCGCTATCTTATAATTAATCGGTTTCACTTATGAAGTGAAAGTGATTATTATTATTATTGTTATTATTATTATTACTACTACTACTATTATTATCATCATCATCAGCATCATCATCTTCATCATCGCCATCGCCATCGCCATCGCCATCGCCATCGCCATCGCCATCGCCATCGCCATCGCCATCGCCATCGCCATCGCCATCGCCATCGCCATCGCCATCGCCATCGCCATCGCCATCGCCATCGCCATCGCCATCGCCATCGCCATCGCCATCGCCATCGCCATCGCCATCGCCATCGCCATCGCCATCGCCATCGCCATCCCCATCCCCATCGCCATCACCATCACCGTCATCATCATCATTATTATTATAATTATTAATACTTAATCAATTCTACCAAAACTAATTCAAATCTTAAGAAGCAAGTTACACAAAATATAGGGACTAAGGTTGTCATGTTGTCAAAAACTTACTCCATAAGATAACCAACCCAAAGACCCCACCTATAACCATATTTTCCTTCTTCTCGGTGAACTCCCCACGTAAACCCTAACCCATCATCGTAATCCCTCTCTCGGATTCTTCTTCTGCAAACCAAACTCATCGATCTTACCCTCGGTCGCCCGTAACCCCACCCTCCTGCTACTGTTTTTCACTTTCGAAGAACCACCGCCATCATCGACGAAGAACCACTGCCGTCATTGACAAAGAACCACCGCCGATCGTCAACCCCTCTTCTCCCTGCGCGTGATTCTTCGGCAACCGCGAACACCTTGCAATCTACACCACCTTGGCAACCGCACGAACCGACCGAATCTTCTCTAAGGTATGTCTTTCGTTATGGTCCGTTACATTACAGTTTCAAGTTCCGATTATGGTTCCCTGATGTCTCATGTGTAATCTGTGAGGGGTGGGTGTGGGGTGAAATTGCGGTGTGTGTGTGCGTGTGTGTGTGAACCTGTGATAATTGTGTATGTGTAATCGGTGTGTGTGTTCGTGTATATATAATATATGCATCTAGATGTGATAGGAGTGTGTTTGTTATGAATGTGTGTGTGCAGTGAAATTATGAGTGCTGCATATGGGTATATATGTATGTGTGTTCCATATAATTCCATGTATATATGCGATGTGTATGTGGTAGGATGAGGGGTTTGTGCTGCGCACATGTTTCCATGCATGTATACATACATACATACATACATATATATATATATATATATATATATATACACACACACACATATATATATGTACATATATATATATACATATATATATGTATGTATATGTATATTTTGTTATTTGTGAGTGTGTGCTTGGATTATGATGATTTGAATGATTTGGTTATGCATGCGTGAGGAATATATATATATATATATACATACATACATATATATATATATATATATATATATATATATATATATATATATATATATATATATATATATATATATGTCCTGATGCATGTGTATGAATGTACTTTAATATAATGCTCATGTGTGTGATGGTAAATAGTATATAATATGCATGTGCATTACATACTAGTTAGTATATATCGTTATATACGTTAATATACACTAGGTAATATATATGTGTGTTAGTTGTAAGGTAAATTGTTTGGATGTATAAATCCATACAACTACATGTGACCCTAACAGTGTTACGTATGGACCGTTATGCTTTAAAATGTGTAAGTCATGTATTGCCAAAAGTATGAGTTTATCACAAACGGTTTATAATTCAAAATACATATAAAGATTACTTTCATGTATGGTCTGGACTAGGTGTGGAAATTTGGGTTTTTATGCTTGTGCTTGTTTGGAATGGGGGAACTGTCGATGACCTATACCATACCGAGTCGAGTGCGCGAAACCATATAATTCAATTAATTTAAGTTAATATATTAATTAAATATTAAATGAGCATTCAGGTTGTTCATTAACCTAACTACTTGTGCTTGCAATATTGAACTGCTGTGCTATTTGAGGTGAGTTCTCAGCCTCACTTTACTTGTACTCTTTTGGGGGATAGAAACATATGTTCTAAACGTATTTTCATTTGATTAGTATTACTGTAATGTCACTTGCTTATTAGTGTTATATCAAAATAAGTTCTCTTTCTCGAACCGTTAATTTATGTATTTTAGCGAGATAATTCTGAGTAGATCTACTGGGTTTGACAAACCCCAGCCGGGCTAGTCGCGCTAGCATGACTGCACGTCAAACGGGTGCTTAATTGACTTCTGTTGTTGTGGCTTGGGAACCACAGCCGAGGCCTTCATTTACATTTTCAGCTTAAGTTGCAAACTTCATACACTAAGTAACTTGTTAAGTATACTAGCTATCTACTAACATTACTTTGTTTGTTGTTTCTGCTTTCTATTATGTACTGTTTATCAAAACCTATGAACTCAACAATCTTGTGTTGACATTTTAGCATGTTTCTTTAGGTTCTTAAGGTGCGCACAATTGAGGATCATCTCACGCTGCATTCATCATTGTTGGGTCAAGTGAAACATTTACATTTTCTACAAACTATATTTTATTTGGTTTGCGTGTGTCTGCACCATTTGATTTACAAATTATTATACTTCCGTAATTAGTTTCAAGTTTAAGTTATTAATTATGTTTTTGGGAAATTCTAATGTTAACGAGCAATTATGTTTTGTAATTGATGTGTCGTTTGGTATAACTGCTAAAGGCTTTTTACTCAAAGAAAAGACTTGATCCGAGGAACTATACAAGTATGGTGGGATGTGATTGAGATCCTGGTATGTTGCGCGCGTAATGGTAATACCCCGTTCATGGAAATTAAGGGTGTGACAAAAGTCCTCCTAAGCCAAAGACTGATTTCTTCCTAAGACAAAGAAGACATGCTTTCGTCTGATCACCTTTTGACAAAAGATGAACAACTTTTTGCTGCCACTCTGAACACTCGCCAACTTAGATAAGTTGGTGAAAAGGTTTATGCTTTTGTCGACTGTAGATTATAGTCTGTGGTCTGAAACTTTCTACTCTTGTACCTTTTATTCTTTTGTAATGTATTAGAATGTGAACTATGGCATGTCATAGTCACTAGTTAAAAGGCAATTTGTCTTTTGACATTACATCGATCTTGTTGTCTGGATTAGTGTTTCAAGCTGGCTTTCAAAGTATAGCCGGCTATAGATTGTTGTCTTGCTAAACTTTGCGTATTACGGGCTAGGTTTTTATGACTGAAGCAGCCAGGTTACAACTATGGCCAAGGACACATTCATTGTTTTCTATTGCAAATATGCATCAATTGTTTGATTTTCTTTAAGTTTGATGTGAATTACTATGTTGTTTTGTGTGAAGGTATGCTTTTATTGGTGACCTGCACATAAACCTTATTGCTTATGATGGAGCTTCTTATAAATTCTTGAAAAAAATAATAAATTATAAATGCTTACCAAGTACATTATATGATGTATTAGTTGATCATTTTACTTGAAAGATTATTTGTTAAAAATTTTGGTTTAGATTGTCATGAATTTTTTGGCATTTGCATTCAGCGTTTATTATTACAGAGAGTGGCCCTTTGCTTTTGATGTTTATTAACTTGAAAAGAGTGAACTAGTCGGTAGATGTTGCTACATAACACTTTTAAAAATTGCAACTGATACAACAGAATAGCAACAACCATGGAAGTATATCAAATGGACAGCTCCAGCGTAATACGTCGGGGCCTTTCCTAGTTATTGTTAATTTGTTAATTATATGATATAAAAGGTGAGTTCTATTTAATTAATAACAGTTAGGAACTTTAAAATTATGATTCTTCACATTATTTCCTACTCAGCTTGTCATGGTTGTAAGCCCAACGAAAATAAAACTTTTATCTCATGTAATAGCTCTAAATACAAGGTGCCAACTTTTTAGAAATATACCACCACCCTAGTCGTAGAACTCATATAGGTTTTTTAATATCATAGTGTTAGAGTTGGTTTTATACTTAAATTACAAAATGAAAAACTGATCATTACCAACTACTTGCTAACGGTATAATTTGTTTTTTTACTCGACATGTTTAAATCTAACCCTAGCCTTATCGCTCTAAAACAAACATTCCTTTGCTATGTTCAAATGACTCAGGTAATCATTTGTAGATATATAGCTCTCAATCAAGTCATACTTACCTATATTTGTAATTATGCTTAGTTTTATCTTTATAGAACTTTAAACTACATCCCCTCATTACTAGTTAACTTTTTATAGAAACTAGGCTTTGACCCTGTCTATTATGGCGGTTTCGAACAAAAATTCATCACGTTAAGGTTAGCCCAACACCATGTTGTTTGCCAACGCTTTATTGCCAGTTTCCTACAACACGGCACAATTTTCTATTAGTACGACTTTTGATATTAACAATTCATAAGTACCTCGGGACTAAACTACACTGGATTGGTAACAGTGGGTCACCAACGTGCACGTTGTCTACTTATCACATTAACATCATCATAATCATTGTTTTAAAACCAAGCAATGTATTATAAGGCTCCAAATGAAAGAACCATTATTTCCATTATCATTGCCTATTAAACCTTGAATCCCACAAATCACTAAACCAATCGATCCTACATGTCTCAGATTTGTCTCACGATGTCACACCCCTCACTGGCAGTAGAATTGTAAGGAGATAACGGAATCGGATATCCAAAACACATGGTAATAATATATTTAAATCTAATTATGTATTCAAAATAAACTGTGGCAACAATGTATCATGGTACAAGTAGATTTATACATTTTGAGCCTAGATTTCCTAAGCTTATACAAGATAATCTTCGTGTGTGCCATAATCATGCCATGTATCATAATGTCCGAAGCTAATCTTGTTAGTTTCCTGGAAAAACATGTTAAAAATAGACCAACAGTTATGTTAGTGAGCTCGTAGGTTTAAAACTCTATAAATGGTTACAAAGAATGAAGTCAAGTATAATCAAAAAATCATCATCTAAAGTAGCTATACACAATTAAGGTGAAATGCATTTCTGAGTCCACAACTAAGCGTATGACTGCATATATCATCCGATACTTATTTCAAGTATGGGAAAAAGTCAAGTTATAGTCTACGTGGTAATAATCATTCAATATCATTAATTGTGGATAAGCGCTCCAATCAATAGTGTGTAAATTAACGAGGTTTTTGTAAGTCAAACCCAATAAATAACACACGTTACTAAAATGTGTATAAGCAGAGCCATAATAGAAATAATTCATGTAAAGTTGTTAAGTAGCATATTTCTCTCCCGAAATTAGTAAAAGTAAAAGGGGCTACGAGAACTCATTGATTTTTTTGAGTACGGATCACGTGAAACAAACCGAAGCAGATCCTACATATATATGTGCGGTGAAAATAAGGTTTACATTCCCTTGAATAAGTCATCAAGCAAAATGATGAATCAAATTTTACTTAATAGTTTAGTTTTAAATTATTGTTTGAAAAGTAAACTTCTCCAAGTTTACGGTTTTGCATGATTTACGAACCATTAGTGATATTCATTTTGAAACTTAGTATACATGTATAAGTGTATACAAATATGTGTATGTATATGAAAAGAGTATATTTTTGCCATTCACATGTGATTATGTAATATTTTGTGACTTAAATGTTTGTTGCTTGATTTTTGCGTTTTTTATGGTCATGTTGTGTTAAAGTATTAACCAACCAAACGTACTAAATAATATACGGGATTTTTACCACACTTACATCTCCATTTTAACTTAGTAGAAAAGTAAACATCACATTTATTGGAGCCCATTTTTTTTTTTTTGGAAGGTGTACTTCAGCGGTAGAACACAAACCCTACACACAATCGACGCGAGTTCGAGTCTCCGGACCCCCGCGGGTGCGGGTGTGCCCGTAGGACTTACCGTGGTCTACAGAGACCCGATCCGGTACTCCCAGGCGGGAACCCCACAAAGTGGGTAAACCCTCCCCTCCTCAGATTCGAACACGTGACCTTACGGTCGCCGCGCTCTAACCTTCATCGGAGTGGCCAACTGGGCTAGCACAGCTGGTTTTATTGGAGCCCATTTAGTAGTCTAAAAATAATTATCTTCTTTTAAAAGTAATTGCAGTTATATTCTGGAGTTTTGGAAATATTTCAGTTGGTTGGAGGCCGAAAACTTAATCATTTTAAGCGAGACCCATTGGTTTTAAAGATAAGTCATCATTAAATTTCGAAAAAGAGTCAAGTCAATATGGTAAAAATTGAGGGAGTTATGCTCTCCCAAAGTTGACCTAAATATTTTATCAAAACGTCCAACTAACTTAGCTTTTTAGGGTTCAAATCTTCACGAAAAATTATGAAGTTACTATGATTGGAAAGATCTTCATTAAACTTAACTTTAGACTCAAGAATTGTCCACTTTGGTTTTGTTTTGACCCTCATATGATACTCTAAAGTCGAGATAATGTTTATGCCAGAATCATATTATTAAAGAAGTAATTGTCAAATTACATTTATCAAAAGACTTAGGTTTATGCAACTTAGATATTTATCATTTATTGGTTCATGAACTATATTAGTGTATAAATAAAGTAAATAATTGGAAGAAACCTTAAATAAGATAAGTGAATGAAGATAAAAATCGTAATTCTTGTATACTTGATCATGAGAGGTGTAAAGTGTATATATGTACGCATGCTAGCTCTTGTTTTGGAAGGGCGAAAGAAGATGGAGAGGGTAGCAATGATTTCGAAACCGGACCGGACCGGCCGGTCCGACCGGTTCGACCGGGAACCGGTGCCGGAGCCGGTTCGGTTCGGTGCTTTTGGACCGTTTTCCGGTTAACCGGCCGGTTCCCGCGGTCGACCGGTCCGACCGGAACCGGTGAACCGGGTTGAACCGGTTTTTGGTATTTTTTTTTAATTTTAATAGAAAAATATTATTGGATATGAATTAAGAAACACCGGTTCGTTAATTTGGACTATATTTACTTGAATGACATGTATTTTGGATGTTGTTTTGGATTAAGGAACACCGTTTAAACATGATATATTGTTTAAAATTGTTAATTTTGGTATGTATATGATATATTGTGTTAATTTGGACTATATTTACTTGAATGATATGTGTTTGTAGTTTTATAAATATTTAGAATTTTTTTATATTTTTTTAAATATTTATGACGTCATCCGGTTCGTAATCCGGTCCGACCGGTCCGACCGGTCCGACCAGTGAACCTCTAGGCCGTCCGGTTCGCTTTCCGGTCCGGTTTTGAAAACATTGGAGGGTAGAGTCATAGGAGGAAGAAAGAGTGTTTAAGTTGTGGTCTTTGTGGTGTTAAAAGGCTATTTATTTATAGAAGGGATGAGGGACAATGATGATAAAATAGTCAACATTTTCTTTTCAAAGCATGGTGTGGTGGGTGAAGTGGTGATTGAAGCGGTGAAAGGGCATGGTGTGGTGATTGTTGACATGAAGAAAGAAAGAAAATTGAAAGATTTGAGGTCTGGTGATATCTTTAAATGAAATGAGTGCCATGATTTTTGCTAGTATGGTCATTATGTTTGAGAAGTTTGATAGGTATGGTGAGATGATGAAGTTGATTGAATGATGGTTAGTTATTTAGTTAATTGATCTATAACATCGAGATTAACACATGTGCAATGAAGATTTATAATAATATTTGATTATATTATATTTTGGGATTCTTAAACTTGTTATGTCCACATACCTACTATATGGGCCATGAAATATATTTTTCAAACAATTGGTACATTAGTTATGATAAAGGTGGTATGAATGAATTACTATTGCAATACAAAGGTGGTGGACCCATATTCTATATTTTATATTTTATATTTTATATCTTTTTTTTATACGCTTCATATAAAATAGCAGGTTTTCGGGAAAGAGTTTACAACCACTATGTTGTGAATAATATATTATATATTATATTTAATATTATAACACTTCACATCGGTAAAATCACCAATGTTTAGTAGTTCACGGAATATTGTCAAAGTATTCATTTATATTGCACTAAAATGCACCTACAATTATTACTTACTAGGTTTCACCTGTAATAATATGAGACGGTTGGAGTTGCGATGATCCTAATTGACTTATCGTATTAATAGAGGATCATAATCTAGTTTATACATAAGTACCAAGTTAATTATACATCACAATAAATGATTGAATTAATTTAGTATCCCGTATTTTTGGTGAATGTTACACATGGCACATGGCCTCACCATCATTGACAATAATAACCATATAAAATCATCTCAACATGACAAAAAGCTTTCCCATCTTTATTTCTGTATAAACACACAATTTGGTAGTATCAACACACAAATAATAACACAAAGTCTAGAAATTAAATGAACAATTACGGAAATTGATATCCTAATGTAACATATTAAGGCCTAAATTGAATAAGCACATTTAATCTATGAGATCAAAGTCATCAAACTAACCGTCAAATCAATTTCAACTTCTGGAAAGGATATCTTCACTAATTGAACTTATAATGACGAACCCTTCAATGATTGAACTTATAATGACGAACCCTAACATCAAATTCAACAAAATTGAAAAAGGAAATCACAAAATAGGTCTATAATTGCATACGAATCTTAGAATAGACACAAATAAAACTTAAATCACTAATCGATTCTGTTGGATATTTTAATGTAATTGGGATTAACTTGTGTTGACCAATTCGATCATAATAGACTTCAAACAAGTTAGGAGGTGCGGAGTGCACGCTTGTTTGAATCTATTATGATCCTAGGCGCGTAATCCGTATTTGACGGGGGTTCCAAGGGGGCAGCGCCCCCTTGGCGGGGGTCCGGGGGCGCCCCTGGAAGCGGGGTCCAAGGGGCGGCAGCCCCTGGCGGGGTCCAAAGGGCAGAGCCCCTGGCTGGGGTCGAGCTGCCAGGTCAGCTTGGAAATTTTTTATTCCCGTCATTATTACTTCAATAAAAAATTCATTTTCGGAGTCTTTCTAGAATTAAACTTATTAATTCTTGAAGGGCCGAAAGTGTCAATTTGAGCACCCAAAAACTGCCCTAGGCAGTTTTCTAATGGAAAATTTGCAAATACGCTCCTAGGATTTTTGGTTATGATTTCTGATCTTTTCTGGTTCGTTCTTCATCACAAATTTAACATATTTTTCGTTCGTAAATCACTAGATTGTATCCGATTGAACAATTTGGGTGAACCACCAAATTAGTTTGATCTGAAAGTTTTCAGACGCCTTCTAGTGAATCCGATTTCGTTTATATTACCAAATTTAGATTCAGATATATAATCACACAAAATCAAATCAAAATGAAAATACAATTAATCAACAAACCCCGGATCTTAAATTCACCAAATCGAATTCTAAGTATATGATATTCATCAAAGCACAAAACCCAGCATGAAATTAATTCAAATCAGTAAGCATCGAAACGATTGAAGATGTTTACCTGAACAGAAGAGGACTGAGGTGCGCTTTTCTACGGCGATGCAATCGTCGATGCAACGAATTTGTTCGTCTCCATGGTATCATTCACGGTTCACGACTACCACATAGCCGCCACGTAACTAGATCTGTTACCACGATAGTGCTGATGTACAACCACCACCACCAACATCATAGCACCCGACCTACAGACCACCACTGTTGGGCAGATGCCACACTACGCCACCTAAACCAGATCTATCAAGTAGGCACTACCACAGCGGTGGTAATGCACAATCACCACCACCGGCGCAAAAGCACGACGATGTACGTGATTGAAACGACGGGAACAAACAGATCGAGGGCGCCTAACGTCGAAGAGAGCATGCCAGCGACACTGCTGCTGCTTGAGAAACCACCACGGCCAAGCGACATGCAGCTCCGACCTGCCGGCAATGGACAACGGCAGGGTGGCAGGTGGCTAGAAGAAGAGGCCGGCTGGGGAGCCAAGCGACACGTCACAATCGGAAACGAAGAGATCCGACGGAAAGAGGACGTTGAGGACTACTCATTCTCTCTATCTAAATACGAGACACACAATGAGGGAGTAGTAAGTACCACGTGCTCTATAGGTACTACTTTTAGCTACAGTAAAAGTATTCACGCAAAGTGAATTGGTGTTTATTATATATATAATTTAACCTTGAGTGTTGTAAATCACAAATTACTAATTATACTAAATCAAAAAGTACAAAGTTAATATATTTTTATCTTTAAAGATATTTGATTGAATTCCTATATATGAGGGCATGGATTTACTATAAGTATATTTTGTATAATTCGACTTAGTCATAAAAATATATTTAAATTAATGTCTCTATATATTTTTCTCTTTTCTCATAGTACTTAAATTAGTTTGATTTGAAACTTGATTTCGTTGAATTCATATAGCTAAAAGCTTTCTATGTATTATCTCCTACTTAGCTTGTTAGGATCTTAAGCCCAACAAAAATAAAACTTTTATGTCACGTAATAACCATAAATACAAGGGCGTCAGCTCCTTATAAATCTTGCCCCATCCTAGTCGCCAAAACTCTCATGTAAATTCCTTCCACATCAAAGCGTTAGAGATGGTTTTATACTTAAATTACAAATAACATAACATACCCAGTAATTCCCACTTAAGAGCATACTTAAATTGTTAATCAAGTCATACTTGCTTATTCATGGTTTAATATTTGTAACCATGCTTAATTAATTTTTTATAGAACTTTAAACTTGAGTATAGTAAATCAATATTACTATTACAAATTATATATATTACTAATTGCCAACTTTAATACGCTTAAGGGTTGTACATTGTGTTTAGTAAGTTGTACCCGCCTTTGTCTTTTTCTTAATCCTTGTTTTTTTATTTTAATTCAATAATTTTACGCTTTTTACAATTTAACCCAACAACTTTTCATAATATTATACATTTTTTTTGTTTTACGTCTCGGTCTAAGGTTTACAAGTTAACTCACCGCAGCATGCTTGTGTGGTTCAACATTTTCCCCTTATTTTTCCCGTTTAACGACCCTACTACAAACGCACTGGTTCTCTATCGACGTAGTTATTGTTTTATGTGTTTTACGTTTTGCCTTCGTGGCTCAATGTTTTTATGCATGCTTTTCGTTCTGTTTATTTTTTTTGCTTTTATTTCTTTTTTTAATACGAGTTTTTGGTGTAAGTGGTGACAGACGATGGTGCGTCATTAGTGGTACTTGACATGTTTTTACGCATCTACCGCATCACTGGGGCTTAATACTAGTTGTAGTTATTTATCATCATCAAGAAACCATAATTATAATTTTAGGTTTAAGATTTGGAGAAAGCATGGTTAACTTTGAAGATTCAATTAAATGAAAATTGGAATCTTGTGATAGCTCGGTGTTTCTCCAGCTCTCCCTCGAATCTCTTTAATTATACTATACATACTCGGTCGTCGTCCTTGGTCATGTTCTTTGGTATCTAGTTTTGCGATCTCTGTTGTTTTGTTTCTCTTCCCCACTCTAGGGTTTATGACTCCACAAATCTTTCCTTCTCCATCGCATCCCTCCGATTGAACCTCCAACGATTTTATATCTGCATGCTTCATGGAGCTGTTGCCGTGAATTTCGCCCGATTTCCACACCAGGTTTCAGCTCTTTCTCCTATAACTTGTTCGTTATCCGCCTTTTTGCCTCTGCGAAAGCGATTTGCAGCTCCTATTTGTGGTTTTTCGTTGGATTTGTAAGTTAGGTTTTCTCTAAGTCTGTGAGAATAGGGCGGAATGTGGTGTTGATCCTACTGGTTATTTGGAACTTTAGTAAATTACCTATTAGGGTTGCATTTAGTGGCTTATTGAGCTCGTTCGTTTCAACAGAACTAGAGATGGCTTGAGTTTTGAATTTTTTTCAAATGTGAAGCTACTTTACAGACATATAAGTCGGTTTGGAATGGATGATTTTGCAAAACTGCCACCAATATTTTTCTGGTTTCGTCTCAGCAGTCAGAATTCGCTTAGAAAAGCTTAAAATTCCCAACACTGAAGTTGAAAATGAAAAGGGTTCCCTTTGGCATTCAAAGTCCCAGTGTAGCCCTTTTTTCTGTTTGTGGAACTTTTATCATCTTCTTTTGTTGTCTTGATACATTAAAATGCAGTTTACGTAAGCTCTTTTTGTTGGTATCGTGTGCAATTATGATGAAAGTAGCACATATCTGCCCTTTAACGATGATTCTACATGCACCTAGGATCTATGTATGCTATGTGTTGTATGATTTATTGTGTACTGTAGGATATGTGTTGTATGATTTATGGTATGATGTCCTACTGCCGATATGGCTTTTTGTATACTGTGTGCTATGTGCTGTATGTTTTATTGTATGTTATCTTGCTGAACAGTATGACTTTTGCTATCGAGTCGGGGGTCTCATTGGAAGCGGTCTCTCTACCTAACAAGATAGAGGAAAGACTCGCCTACACCTACCCTCCCCAGACCCTGCTCTTGAGTGGGATATTACTGGGTTTGTTTGTTTGTTTGTTTATTGTTGTGAACTATTATTTCCCTTCTAAATTTTTGGAGCTGCTTTGCATAAATGTGTTTTTTTGGTTTTGTTGCCCTATCCCAGCGTCAAATTGTTTTCGTTTGACTATGTTGAATCTGGTCTAACATCCGTATATTTCGGTTAACACTTATCAGGGATAAGTAAAACTCTGCTAAATTCTCACAATCTTGTTAGAGTTGCTAACATAGACAAGTGTTTTGATGACAAAACTTTTGTAATGTATACTTTTGTTTGATTATACCAATTACCTTGGAAAGTTAAACCAATATGATTGAATTCATTGTTTAGTTGGTTGTTAATCATTTATTTCACTGTTGTTGGTGCGTTTCTGTCCAATCTTTTAATGTTTGTTGGTTTTCTTTGGCTTACTCAGGGGAGTAGTGTGCCTTGAATGAACGTAAGCATGGATTTAAATGCATCGCCAGAACCTGAAGAAGATGAAGAGACTTTTGAACCAAGTTTTAGTGAAGACAGTGCACCAGAAGAAAAACATAGCCATCATCATCATGTAGATCATGTAGAGACAGCAGTGGATATTATGCGTCGGGTACTTTACAAATGCTCAATGATATTTGCCACAAATAGAAGTTAACATTAAATGCAATTTTTATGTGTTTACTACTTTACTTACAATCGTATTCTTGATTCAGGAGCGTGAAGAAAGAAAACAAAGACTGAAAAGAGAACGCCCGGATGACAAACCAAAACATCAGGCTTACCAGTCTATGAATGATCATTTATTTAATACAAAGAGTCAGAGAACTTATGATAAGAGTAGGCTTCCTCCAGGTATACTTTGATCTCAATAGTTAAAATTTGCTTGATATATTTCAACTTGTTAAATTTACATATTGATTGATTTTTTGTATCCTAGGATGGTTGGATTGCCCAGCATATGGTCAAGAAATAGGTGGTATTGTTCCTTCAAAAGTTCCTCTTGGTGAGTCTTTTAATGACTGTATCATTCCTGGTAAAAGATACTCATTTAAACAAGTCATTCACCAACAACGAGTTTTGGGCCGGAAGGTCAGTACGCTCAAATCAAATATAAATGATACTGATGTAGGAAGGAAGCCCTTTTTTATTATAAAATCTATTAGCTTAACTTTTTTTTGATACCTTTTCAGCTGGGCTTAGTGATAGATCTTACAAATACAACTCGATATTATTCTGTAAATGATTGGAAGAAAGAAGGCATCAAGTATGTTAAGGTTAGTTTCCAAATACTTCAAAATCAACTTCTAAGTATGAAGAAAAATTATTGTAAGTCTTTTTTTATCTTATCCTATTCCATCAAATAATGATTATTCATTTATTCTTGTTTTATATGATTCAGATCAACTGCAAGGGGCGTGACTCAGTACCAGAGAACGAGGCCGTAAATCAGTTTGTGTATGAGGTAAGTTTTTCTCACAAGTTACTTATCCCTGTTGTCTATTCAAAATGTGTCCTACCACTTTCTAAAGAAGATAGTAAAAGAACATGTAATAAGTTTAATCCTCATCAGGTTTCTCAATTTCTAGCACGACAGAAGAACTCAAAGAAGTATGCTCTTGTTCATTGCACGCACGGGCATAATCGTACAGGGTATATGATTATTCATTATCTCATGCGGACGTTACCAATATCTGTAACTCAGGTTAGTTAAGTTGGCGTGGTGGTTTTTTGTTTCGTAAATTCGCATTATACTAATTACTCGTGCTACAGGCAATAAGAATATTTTCTGAAGCACGACCTCCTGGAATATATAAACCAGATTATATTGATGCCTTATATGCCTTCTATCATGAAAGAAAACCTGATATGGTCACTTGCCCTCCGACTCCAGAGTGGAAAAGATCTTCTGAATTTGATCTGAATGGAGAGGCATTACCCGATGAAGATGATGATGGAATACCTCTGGATTCTCTGAATGTAAAATTTCCCTTATTCTACTAATTGTTTAAATTCAATGGTCACAACATTAACATTAAGCGCTCTTCTATTTATATCAGGAGAATAATCAGGATGCTGAGGGAGTCATGACAAATGATGATGTTCTGGGTGATAGTATCCCTCAAGATCAGCAAGATTCTTTCAGACTGTTCTGTTATCAAGCATTAAAATTAAGTGCCGGTGTAAGTAAAATTCTCTTCATTGTTTGTGCAGTTAAAGTTCTGGTAAATATAGTGCATAATAGATGACCTGCATCGTTTTGTCATGTTGTTTAAACTTCCTGGCTCCTAGTTATTTCAATTCACTAGAGTTCTTTTATAGAACATGTAATTGTAGGCCCTAGTTTTCCAAACCATCTTTTAATGTATGCTATCATCCTTCATCCATTAAAATATTCTAGTGTTTTGTTAGAACCGAACATAAAGGTTTTAACGTCCTTGATCATTCTTCGTCCATTAAATTATTGTAGTGTTTTGCAGCTAGAACAAAACACAAATGTTTACCATCCCTAGTTTTAAACCATTGCAGTTCGGTTTGAGGGGCTTTACTCCAACTAAACCCAAATTTATCTTATTTATATATCTCTAGAAGCACAATGGAAAACTTAGTTATTTCCTATTTGAATGTTCTAGATAATTATATAAAATTTGGAACAATAATATCTTCAATTAACATTTTAGAACCCTTTTTATGGCCTCACTTCAATGTTGAGGTCACACCAGTTCTTTGAACACCATCTTTTTGTAAGGTGTTGTGTCTGGTATAATTCACCCTTTTCTGTGTATGTTATTCTTTTACAACCAACATCAACATTAGCATTGGCAAACCAGTGAACCACTTACCTAAACTGTTTATAGATAGTATACAGCTTATATTGATGCAATTGTGCTTCATTAACTAGAGAAATAGCAACACTTTAGCTTGTCAAAAAATATGAAAGCAATAAACGAGACACGAGATTTATAGTGGTTCGGTTACGTTGTGTAACCTACGTCCACTTGGGGCAACTAGGGTTTTCTTTTATTGAGGTGTTAATCTTTACAAGTACAAGAGATATGTATATATACTAATCTAGACAATTAGGGTTAACATCTTTCCTAATTCTGTCTACAGTAAATACCGGGCCCACCGGGCCCACCCGAGATGGGTCGGAGCCCACAACATAACAATCTCCCACTTGGGCTTCGAGACATCTTCTCTAACCCACCACTTGAATGCAACAAACACTTCAACCTGCTTCCACCTGGATGCGCAAAATGTCTTCAACTGCATTGTCTTGTACTTATAAATACACCCGAACTGGTTTAGCTCCTCCTAGTTACCCCCGCCTTCTCAACTATTCCTGAAGGCCAGCTGAAGCTCTGCAAAGCTTCAGCTTATCCAGCGTGACAGACTTAGTGAACATGTCTACTGGATTCTTGTTCCCCTTGATGTTGTTCAACTGAATAGTACCACTGCTGATTAGACCTCTGATGAAATGATATCTGATATGAATGTGCTTTGTCTTCCCATGATGAGAAGGATTCTTTGCCAGTTTAACAACACTTTCATTGTCACAGTACAACGGATACTTTGTCTGTTTCTGCCTAACTCACCCAGAAAATTCTTCAACCAAACGAGCTCTTTACTAGCCTCAGCGGCTGCCATGTACTCAGCCTCTGTAGTAGAAAGTGCCACGGTCTTTTGGAGCCTAGACATCCAACAAATTGCTGTATCACCCATAGTGAACACGTAACCCGTAGTACTCTTGTAGGTCTCATTACATCCACCCAAGTCAGCATCAGAATAACCTTTGAGAATAGCATCTCTACCCTTGAAACATAATGCCATCTTTGAAGTACCCTTCAAATATTTGAGCAGCCACTTAACTGCTTCCCAGTGTTCTCTCCCCGGATTAGACATATACCTGCTGACAACTCCCTCTGCGTGAGCAATATCGGGCCTTGTGCATACCATAGCGTACATAAGACTGCCCACAGCCGATGCATAAGGAACCTTTGTCATCTCGGCCTTGTCCTTCTCTGTCTTTGGAGACTGATCTTTAGAAAGCTTAATATGACTCGCCAATGGAGTATTTCGAGTGGTAGTCTTTTCATCATTCATTCTGAACTTCTCTAATATCTTCTGAATGTACTTCTCCTGAGATAAAGTTAGAGAACCGTTCTTGTGATCTCTGGTGATGTTCATACCAAGTATCTTCTTAGCTGGACCCAAGGCTTTCATTTCAAACTCTGCAGACAACTGTTTCTTCAACTTGTTAATCTCTGCAATATCTGACCCTGCTATCAGCATATCATCAACATAAAGAAGGAGGATGATATAGGAACTTTTAAACTTCTTGAGATAGCAACAGTGATCCATCTCACATCTCCTATACCCGTTTCTGCCCATAAAGCCATCAAACTTCAAATACCACTGTCTGGGCGCCTGTTTTAAGCCATACAAACTTTTCTGTAATTTACACACCAAGTTTTCTTTTCCTTTAACCTGAAAACCCTCTGGTTGTGCCATATAAATAGTCTCATCAAGATCACCATGCAGAAACGCAGTCTTCACATCTAGCTGCTCCAGATGTAATTTCTCTGCTGCAACAATACTAAGTACCAGTCTGATTGTAGTCATCTTGACCACAGGAGCAAATATCTCACTGTAGTCAACCCCGTGTTTCTGTTGAAACCCCTTAGCAACCAGTCTTGCTTTGTATCGTTTGTTACCATTGTGATCTTCCTTAACTCTGTAGAGCCATTTATTTTGTAGAACTCTTTTATCTGGCGGAAGCTTGGTTAAGACCCATGTATTATTCTTCATTAAAGAGTTCATTTCATCCTGCATTGCATGCTCCCACTGAAGCGAGTCTTTCAACTTAATTGCTTCTGAGTAACTTTCTGGTTCACCATCCTCAGTTAAAAGAAGATAATTAACTGAAGGACTGTACCGGGTAGGCTGCTTTGAAACTCTGGTGGATCTCCTGACCCAATGAGATTGGTCTGGAGTCTGTGTATGCTGTTCATCTTCAGAATCTGATCTCCCACTATCAGAAGCTTCAACAGTCTCTTCATCTCCACCCATACCACCATCTTCAAACTCAGGAACTGTATCATCATCAGTTTCTGTCTCTGGTTCATTAACAGGTTCTGGATCTGATTGTTTCTCAGCATCAACATCAAATTCAACTTGCTCTTTCTGAACCTCTGAAGTGGTTGTGTTTCTGTCTTTGTATAATTCAGCCTCGTTAAATGTAGCATGCTTACTTCTGATCAATTTTCTGTTTTCAAAATCCCAAAGTCTATAGCCCATACTGTCAAAACCACAGCCAATGAAGGTATACTTCTTGGCTTTGGCATCAAGCTTGTCACCGTCTTTCACTAGATCATAGGCACTGCACCCGAATACTTTCAAATGCCCAAATTTAACTGATTCACCTTTCCATTCTTCTTCTGGTAGCTTGAAACCCAACGGAACAGATGGTCCCCGATTAATTAAGTAGGCAGCAGTATTAATTGCATCTGCCCAGAACATCTTTGGAAGCCCTGAATTGATTCTCATACTTCTGGCCCTTTCATTCAAAGTTCTGTTCATACGTTCTGCGACTCCATTTTGTTGAGGAGTGCCCGGGACTGTATAGATCATTCGAATACCATTCTCTGCACAGTAGTTCTGGAACTCTTTGCTGATGTATTCACCTCCGTTATCCGACTTCAAGCATTTCACCTTCAAATCAGTTTCCAATTCAACAGCAGTTTTCCATTTCTTAAAAACATCAAAAACTTCAGATTTATTTTTAAGAAAGTAAACCCATACCTTACGTGTCGAATCGTCAATGAAAGTGACATAATAATAGGCACCTCCCAGAGAAGCAACTGGAGTAGGTCCGAAAACATCCGTGTGGATAAGCTCCAATTTCTGAGCTTTCGGTGGCTTTCCTGTCTTCACAAAAGACACCTTCTTCTTTTTCCCGAATACACACGGCTCACAGAATTCTGATTCGACCTTCTTTAACTCTGGAAGCTTTCCACTGGAGACGAGCATTTTCATACCTTTTTCGCTCATGTGATCGAGTCGTTGGTGCCACAGATTGGATTGACTCATGCCACTGGTTACTGCATTTACCCCATCTACAGGAACTTCAACCATGTACAGTGTGCCCCTCTTTGAACCTCTGGCAATCACAAGATTTCCTTTCACGACCTTCCATTGTCCCCCACCAAACATGACATCGTATCCTTCACAATCCAACTGCCCAATAGAAATTAACTTCTTTCTGAGATTTGGAATGACCCGAACATCTTTCAAGATCCATGTGGTGCCCAATGGAGTCTTCAAGACAACATCCCCCATCCCTGTGATATCAAGAGCATGGCCATTAGCCAAATGAACTTTACCAAAGTTACCTGTTCGTAGATTCTTCATCGACTTCGTGCTAGATGTAGCATGAAACGATGCTCCTGAATCCGTGACCCATGACTCTGTAGAATCTTCAACACAGCAGATAAGAACATCATTAGAATTATCTTTAGCCAGATTAACTTCCTTTTTGTCTTTGGAACCAGATGGTTTAGGGCATTGGCTTCTGAAGTGACCATGTTCTTTGCAGTTCCAACACTGGATGTCTTTCCTGGGCTTTGACTGACTTCTTCTTCTAGACTTTGAACGACCCCTGCTACTACCCCTTTCTTTTCCCCTACCTCTTCCTTCAGTACTTAACAGAGAACTAGATGGCTCACCCGAATTTTTCCTTCTAATGTCTTCCCCGAAAATCAAATCACGGACCCCATCAAAGGTGAGCTTAGCAGTACCACATGAACTACTAACTGCAGTAACTGTCTCTGACCAACTTTCAGGCAATAACGATAACAATAACAGGGCTAAAATTTCATCATCAAACTTGATATCAACAGATAACAAGCGAGAAATAATGTTATTGAAATCATTGATGTGAGAGGAAACTGAACCACCTTCTTTCAATCTGGTGTTAACTAGCTGTCTGATTAGAAATACTTTGTTTGATCCAGACGACTTCTCGTACATATTCGATAGGGCTTTCATCAAACCATGAGTAGTAGTTTCCTTCACTATATTGAACGCAACGTTCTTTGCTAGTGAGAGTCTGATAACAGCAATTGCTTTCCTGTCCAACGTGTTCCATTCTTTATCAGTCATATCTTCCGGTTTCTCCTCATCCAAGGCTGCCATCAAATCCTTTTGACACAGCAGATCCTCAATTTGCATCTTCCAAAACCCAAAATCATGTCCGTCGAATTTGTCAATCTTTGTTCTCCCGTCATCAGCCATTATTCCAACCTAATTTGCTCAACAATCGAGTCAAAACTGAAAAACAGTGCCAAACACAACTTTGGCCGGCTGCCTGAACTTGAGTGTTGTTCTATTGAACACTGTTTTTATGAACTCAGTTTCAAAAAATTGGGAGCAATCGGTTGTAACAGTACCTTCAATTGAATCACTGAACCAACAACAAACAGAACCTGAACCAACAGCAGCAGAGCAAACAACACCAGTTGTTTCAACCAAACTAAGATCCAACAGCAGCAGAAACAAACAGCAGCGGCTGTTTCAAGGCCGCAGGGAGAAAATTCCGGCGGAATCGTCGCCGGAACCCTAAATCGGCGGCGGTTGCGGCTGTAGAAGGTAGTGGCGGCGGCGCCTGAACCCTAATCTAGGCGGCAGCGGAAGCTGAAGACGGAGGCAGTGGCGGCGCCTGAACCCTAATCGGGGTTAGGCGGCGACGACGACTGGGCGGGCTGCGGCGGCGGAACGGCGGCGGCGATACGGCGGCAGAGGCAGAAACCCTAGTTCGGTGGTGGTGTTTGTACTGATCTTCAATCACAAGAGCCTAAACTGGCTCTGATACCAGTTGTTAGGATCAGATTGCTCAAACACGCGGATACACGAACACAAACACGAGAACAATAATCGAAAGCAATAAACGAGACACGAGATTTATAGCGGTTCGGTTACGTTGTGTAACCAACGTCCACTTGGGGCAACTAGGGTTTTCTTTTATTGAGGTGTTAATCTTTACAAGTACAAGAGATATGTATATATACTAATCTAGACAATTAGGGTTAACATCTTTCCTAATTCTGTCTACAGTAAATACCGGGCCCACCCGAGATGGGTCGGAGCCCACAACATAACAGTTGCCTTGCTTTAAAAGCCCGATTTTGAGGCACCCAGGTGCATTTTCAGGGCCAAGTTCCGGCCAAATGCCTATCAAAAGTTGTTTGAGCAAGTCTGCAACAATTACATAGCCCTAAAGAAGCCTAGAATTAACCTAAACTATCTAAAATAGCCCAAAACATGTTTAAAACCCCTAATTGGTATATTTTTTTATGCGCTTGCTTAGAAACCCGGTTGTCAATAGCGAACGTAGCAGGCGCTATAGCTCGCTACATCGGAAATAGGTCAAGGGCCGCTATCTGGTAGTTAGCGGTATATAGCGACTTGTAGCGGTATTTTTATTTTTATTTTTTATTTTTTATTCTTTATAACTATAAAATCAACTCAAATAGAGTATTTTAGCTAATTTGGTGGTGTTTGATTAAATTTTCTACTACTTTATAGCTAAACATGTTTATTTATTGAATGTAAAACATTTCTTAAGAGTTTTCTACTACCTTATCGCTAAACACGAAATAGTGGGGCTATTTACCGCTATTCACTATGTAGCATATAGGTGGTTTGTCGCTATTTACCCAATTCGCTATTGACAACTATGCTTAGAAAAAAACTCTTTTGTAAGTGTCTAGGCCCAAGGCTCACTTTTTGAGTCTAGTCCGCGTTTGACAACTATGCTTGAATGTTCCTTTTATGTTGATGTGCCACCAAGGTTTTTATTGGAAAAAAATAAACTGCTTGGCTTAGAGGTCAATTATTTTCTTCTTCCTTGTGTGTGTATATTGGAGCGCAACCCCCCCCCCCCCCCCCCCCGCGCCACAAACAACCAAAAAACAAAAAAATCACATAACCTGCAATCTGTAGGAGTGTACAATGACAATCATAATCAACTTAGGGCTTAATTTGTCTACTATAATTAGGGTTTTACCTGACCTCCGATCTAAATAAGTTATCTTTCGGCTATTAATGTACCACCAGTTCATTTGTGTATGCCTCTGGAGTGGTGGTGGTATCTGATGGATAGAGGTCGCAAGGTGGGTGGGTTTAATACAGGTCTCAGCATTGTTCAAAACAGGCCCACCTGGTGATCCACAAACACTTTTTTTGTCTGTATTTTATTTTTTATGAATTGTTAATGAGTTAGTTATGATTACACAAGCTATAGTATTTCAATGACAGTTTAAATTTTCAAATAAGAGGAATTTGTTATTTTGGAGGTTTCATACATTTAAAGAGTCCTTTGGTGACTTTCGCCCCATTTGTTAGGTAAAGTTTTTGATTTGACTGATTTAAGATACAACGCCCGAGGACCGCTCGACCGAATGAATTAAGTTGCAAGGTGTAAGCCCAAACGACAAAATAACCTAGGTGCGGAGCATTTTTGGGGTTAGCTTCCTTCCTTCTTACTTGACTTCCGGTTCGGCTCTTTTCTTCTTGAATTTAATTACTTCTCGCCGCTCTTCTGTTTAAGAACTGCGCTCCCTTGCCTCCGGTGGCTATTTGACCAAGGCTGGAAAGAGGTTCACTAGAATCCTCCAATTGCCATGGAAAGAAATCGGGATTAGTCTCCTTGTCATTGCTAAGCAACCAAAATTGCCATTCACGAGTAAATGGGTGAACGAGGTGTCTAGGTGTTTGCTTTAAGGTTTAGGTAGTCTTAGCAGCTATCTTGCAAGGATAATGAAGAGGTGATTGTTTCTGACTCTTGCCCGTTTGCAAGAACGTTAGTTTCCTTTACTTAAAAGGCTTCCACATCAGAATCTTACCTTGCTCCCTTGACTTGAGAACCATTTCTATCATGATACATTTTCAAATTTTATTAAATCACTTGTATCAGATTGGCATAGAAAAGCCAGCTATTCTTCTTCTCTTAGGCCATATTATTTATGATTTATTTTATTTTTTATGTTTTCTTGCTTTTCAGGCTAGAGGGAACCATCAGTTTCCAGGGTCACATCCAGTTTCCCTAGACAGGTCTAATGTCTTAACTTAAATTCATGTTCATAATCTCATTTTCATTTTTTTTTATTTCTTTGTATTGACTACTAATTAATCATTGAATTCTGTGCAGGGAGAACTTGCAACTTCTTAGGCAGCGTTACTATTATGCTACATGGAAAGCTGATGGAACAAGATATATGATGTTAATTACTATGGATGGATGTTATCTGATTGATAGAAATTTTGTTTTCCGGAGGGTCCAGATGAGATTTCCCTGGAAACTAAATAATGAAGTAGGAGTTTACTATAAAGATATTTTTTATAGAGATACTTTATTGTTCATCCTGACATAAAAATGGATCTTTTTGCAAGGGTTTAGCTGAGAAACTTCATCACTACACACTCCTTGACGGTGAGATGATAATTGATACTGTACCAGACACTCGGAAACAAGAAAGACGTTATCTGATTTATGATTTGATGGCAATAAATCAAATCTCCATCATTGAGGTAAATATAATAATTTGATGTTGGTGATTTGTTTTCGTTTAAATTTGATTATAACCTTGTGCTATTGGCCATGGTATGTTAATTTTGATAGATGTGGCAAAATAGGTGGATTGGGAAATGGTTGAAACGGGCTTGGGTCAGAATATGTAATTTTAAGTACGGATTGGTTGGTTGATCTAGATATATTTTTCGTCCCCCTTTTTACATTTTAAATTTTTATGCATTTAATATGATTATGAAAAATATATTATTAGAATACTACCCTTCTTTCAAAATTTAAGTAGTTGTAAGAATTGAAACATACTTCGGGTTGTGAATGATGGGACCTTTTCATTTATGGTTGACATATAAGGTCGAGAATAATCCTTTAAAGTCAACATCTCTGATTTCTGTACTAGTGAGTGAAAGTCAAATAAATTTATGTAATGCTTTCTCCTGCAGTTTGTAGTATTGCAGGCATCATCAGTCTTGGCATATTTTACCTTATTCAATCTATTCAGCATTATAATATGTTGATTTAAAGTAATTCTATTCTAATTTATTTTTATAAAACTTGATACAGAGACCTTTTTACGAACGATGGAAAATGCTGGAGAAGGAAGTGGTTGAACCTCGAAACCGTGAGCGCCATAATATATACAGAAACGGAAATTCGTTGTATAGATATGACTTGGAGCCATTCAGGGTATTTTTTCCTCATGCTAACTAATTAAGATTATAATTTTAACTGCCTCATTTGAAGATCTTTCTTGGCAAATTCGTTACTTATCTTGTGAAATTTTATTAGGTAAGGAGGAAGGACTTTTGGTTGCTTTCTACAGTCACTAAGCTATTGAAGGAGTTCATTCCAAGGCTTTCACATGATGCAGATGGTCTTGTTTTTCAGGTTCTAAATCCACACACTTGCAGATTTATTTTTGATACTCAAATTAATACTTTCAGCTTTGTTCCATTAAATCTTTTATTATCTTGGTAAATATTTATTTCTCTGTGGACAGGGTTGGGATGACCCTTATGTCCCTCGTACACATGAAGGACTTTTAAAGTGGAAATATGCATCAATGAACTCTGTGGATTTTCTTTTTGAGGTTTGATTTTCAAATTTTTTTATATTTTGTTCAGGGATGTCATGTTCTTATAGGCCAGTAATCGTTGTATGCTTGCTTGCTTGCATCCACAGATGGCTGAAGATCGCCAATTACTTTTTCTTTTTGAACGAGGGAAGAAGAAGCTGATGGAGGGGAACAGAATTGCATTTGGTGGTCAGTAAATAACTAATTAGAAGAAGTTGCAACTTTGGCCTATATACTTACAAAATTGGTTAAATTGGGTTATGTTTTTATTATAGTAAATAACTAACAATTTAGCTAAAGATAGGGTGGAAAAAGGTTAAATGGTTAATAAAAGCCTGATGTTTATTCTTAGTGCATACACCTTCTAAATCCGCATTATTTAAAAGTTTAGATTATTATATTTTCTTAATTATATTCATCATTAGCTTTTAACAAAAAAAAAAAAAATTATAATTGGATAGAATGAGTCAGGATTCATTCTAACCAGTGTTGGCAGATACTAAAGATTACCCGTTTTGATACTTACCCGACTGGCTGACATGTTCAATTTGCAACATATGAAACAAACCCACCTCTAATTCTTAATTTCTGATGTCTGCTCAAACACAAACAGTATATTCAAGTTTCTAAAACTTTTGGGTTTGTTGGTCTACTTTCTTGTGAATTGGCAGATGATATTGATCCTGCATCATACTCGGGGAAAATTATTGAGTGTGCTTGGAATTCAGAGGAAGAAGTATGGGTCTGCATGCGGGTCAGGACAGATAAAGCTACACCAAATGAATTTAACACATACAGAAAGGTCCTCTCTCTCTCACACACACACAGATCCCTATTCTTGTACTTATTCATTTCTTGCAAGAGGTTGTCATAGGGTGCTGTGTTTATGATTGATTAATTCATGATTACAAGAATTAAATACTAAACAAAACGGAAATCCTTAGATTGAACATGAAACAAGACCTAAACAGAGAGGGGATGGTTTCACATGACATCTATTCATATTTAAGAATGGAAGACTATAACCAATACCCAAAGAAGATTTACAAAAGTGAAGAGACATGTCTACCCCTTATGTAATTTTGAATCAAGTCACATATATAACAATGGTTGTGTTAAATGACACGCTAATACACACAGGTGATGCGGAGCATAAAGGACAACATCACAGAGGAAGTGTTATTGGATGAGATAAATGAGATAATTCAGTTGCCAATGTATGCAGATAGAATTAAACAGGACAGCAAAGGCCACCACCACTCAAGTTCAAGACCTAAATGAGAGTTTAATGGATGGAGTTTAGCATAGGAAAAAGGATAACCGAGAATGTTATGTAATTAGGGAGCGAGTAAGGTTGAGTGATTTAATATTGTTGTAAATTGTGCTGTGCTGTCTGGTGAGTTTGCATGATCCAGTTGCTGCACTTAATCTAGATATGGATATCACATGAAGCCCTTTTGCTTGGTTTTTCAGGTATTATTGTTATGATTATTAGCCACAAGGATTAGTAAATGTATATTTTAGTTTCCAGTCCATGACTTTTTGGCCTTCTTGTGGTGTTTTGAACCCTTTTCTCTCTTCAACTTCGTGTTTTATCGAGTATTAAGCCGAATTAATGGGTCATGAACCTTGTTGCATCAATGTTCTGAACCTGTGAATCAAACTGCTTGCAGCACCTGCATGGCTGCATTGTGGTGATCAAAGATAGATACTCAAGTCACCTGGCATCCTTGTGACTGATGTAGCGTTGTTAGGTCTAGGATAAAATGTATAGATAGTTGTATGGACAATTGACTACCTTTGTAAACAAATAAACAAACAAACCCAATATATCCCACTCAGAGCAGGGTCTGGGGTAGGTATTGGCAAGTCTTTCCTCTATCTGGGTAGGTAGAGAGACCGCTTCCAACGCTACATAAAATATTATTATTTAATGCCTACAAATGCTTTTAATGCCTACAAATGCTTACAGTTTGACTACCCTTGTGTATAATAAAATATTATTATTTAATGCCTACAAATGCTTTTACAGTTTGATCGAATACAAGTGTTGAAACAAATTCCTGTCACATTGTAGTTTTGGGTAGATGTTTCAGGGATATGGTTGAGATGTGAAGTTGAAAAATATTTTGGAAAGGCACTAGGCACGGTTTTGCCTGACCAAAGCTAAAGCAAAACAGGCGTGCGGGCACTATAAGCTGTTATTGCGGTTGTCGGTGTATTAGGCACGAGCGTACTAGTCCCAGGCATGACCATGCCCCCTCAAACGTCTATAGATAGAATCTTTCTCCTCTCATATTAGGTGTGGAATCTTGAGAGAACTTGTGGGGTGAATCCTAGTCGTCCCAACTTGTTTCTAAGCCATTTCATCATTCCAACATTATTTATGAAAGTAAGCAACTCTAGTCTCTAAAGACATATCAAGGAAGCATCTAACACATTTAGCTAGCTGAAATTTCCTTTGCTCTTGCCATGTTCATTGCTAGATATTTTGTCTTTAGTATTGTTTTATCTTGTATCATGAGTTGGACTTTTATTTGTCACTACCATGATATTTATATGAAGTTAATCTTTTGATGGCTATGTAGAATATGACGTGTTTTTTTTACTATGATAATGTTAGCATGATTACATGTATGTATTTTAATCTTAAAGTAATTAATCCATTAATTTTATAATAATTGTATGTTTACTTACAATTATTGTAGCTTCTTTCGAGAGGGATTGAGTTTGATTAGTTATGACAAGCTTATATAAATGCACTCTCTTTACACATGTTCTAGCAAACCATAACTACTATGATTTGAATTATTAGTGATTTTAATTTGTTTAGGACTTGTTAGTGTAATACTACTTTAATAATCGTAAATTATATAAACATAAAATGAAGGAATGCATGTTAAAATTCACATTGCTCAACTTTAGATTGTTATTATGTACTAGTCATTCTTCATGTTAACCGTAAGTCGCTCATAATGAAATGGGATTACAACTTAAATATGAAACTAATGAAGCTTAATGTACACCCTAGTAAAGCATAAATCCCATTTCAAGAGAAGATGATAAAGTGTTGTGTCCACATGTGTAGGATCGATACAAGTCACTCAAGACAAGTGTTATCTCTTTAACTCACTACATCGTTCTTAAAATGATGAAGCAGAATCTTCTAAGAGTTAATAATAATATACTAAGTAAACAAGACACAAGAAATGGTTTTCAAGATACTCGTATAAATTAATTCTCAACTCAAAGTTTACAAGACTCTTACAAGCATGCTCTTATGAGCTTACAATGAGAACTATATATACTACTATCTACAGCCGGCTATACAAAAGACAACCAGCTGAAAACTTACTTACTAAACAAATACTACATTGTTAGTAGTAAGGTTTTTAGAATAAAATACTATCCTAGATAAGGTAGTCATGATATGTCCATGACTTACCTTTTTGTTTGCCAACTAAAGTTAGTAACCGTGCTAACTAATAAGGAATGAATAGTGAACTAAAGCATGGCCAACTACATGGGCGTAAGAAAACGCCATGCAATGTCTCAGAGGTTGCAGCAGTTGTCAGAGGAACCATGCTAATATCCATTGGTTCATAGTAAGTTCCTCCGAAGGTTAACTGGCTTTGGAAGAACAAGTTCTTCCGAAGCCATTTTATACTTCGGAAGAATTTACTTCTTCCAAGACTTTCGCTAGTCTTCAAGAATCTATGATTTGGAAGTCATTGTCTTGAAATCTTCTTAAGTGTTGATATTTTGGAAGAAAGATGACTATGTCTTCAGAAGACATGATTCCCCTTTGGAAGTTCTGTTATCTTCAATCTTTGGAAGTTCATCCTTTATCTTCGAAAGTCCTTCACAATTGCACCAAAATTGTTCTAAATGTAATTTTGGTTATACCAGCCTTATATATCCAACAAAATCCTACTAGGATGATGCTACCAAAACCTCATTGTCTTCTACTTCTCAAAACTCTCAGCACCAAGGAAAGCAGATATTTGTCTGTCTCCTTGTTCTTTCCAGAAGTGGTGCTGAGTAGTTGGTACAGATCCTTTGTTGATAATAAGTCCAGTCTGTTACTTTGGATCACATGTACCCTTTGTTGTGGCCCTCGGAAGAGAGATAGTTGATGGGAGTTGTAGTCATATTCCCATCTAAGTATAGGTTCCAAGTCAGGACCTTCAATCGTTTAAAGGAAATTCTTTCCTTTGATTGTTCCTTCCTTTTTAACCTGCTCTCTTATCTTCAACTCTTCTTCAATCCTTGCTCTTGCAGTTAACTCAGCAAGGTGAAGGTTGCTCAGATGATTTTGGATGTGAGCAGCGGTCTAAGAGTTGGAGGTGTTGGAGAATGGCTTCTCTGCTAACTTAGTGATGTCAAATCTACTTGAGTGAAGCAGAGATGGAGTGTTAAGTCTGTTGACTTCGCCATTCTCTCTTTCTGTTGTGAGAAGAGTCCTCAAATCTCCATTGGACAATTTTCTTCCTAGGAATGAGGGGGTTGATTTGGCAGCTTGTTCCCATTCCTAGTGTCCAAGAGAATTACCAGTCTTCTCCTTAGCATCTTCTCCTCTTCATTGAGTGAATCAGAGTTGGCTGCCAAGAGCTGAAGTGCCTGGTTCAGGGTTCTCCTAGGCAGATCAAGAAATTTATCTCTTGTGAGGGAACTGGAGGATCCATCAACAAATGTGATCTTGATGGATTCCACTTCACAAGAAATTTCACTCAGAGTAGTACAGTTGATGAGCTTTTTCTTGATTTCCTTGAATTCCTCTAAGGTCAGAGGTTTACTTGACTCAAAGGTTGGCTTGGATGATAAGTGGGTGGTTGATTTTTGGGTAGAAGAAGGTTGAGTTATGGAAAGTGTTTTAGGTTTTAGGATGGGTAGTGGAGGTGATTGTTGTAAAGAAATGGGTGATGAGGGTATGGCTGATGGTATAGGTTCAGGAGTGTAGGGTTCAATGGTTGGTTCAGTTTTTATTAGGAAAGGAAAGGTTGTTGGCTCAGGTTTAGTTTAGGGTTGAGGTTGAGGTGTAGGTTTGGCTGTTATCCTCTGAGAACCTGTGTAAACCTCCTTCATTCCTCCAGAGCAAATGTCAGCTTTCATGTCACTGACATGTCGCTGCAGGGTCTTATTAGACATGGGACCATATTGTCTGCTAGAGAAGCCATGGGCTTTAAGATATGCTTTTATCCATGCTCTGTCTCCCATCTTCTTGGCCGCAACAAGTTGGGCTTTTTCTTCCTTCTTCTTCTTTTCTCTAAGCTTTTCCCTGGCAGCTTTTCTACTCTCCTTGTCCATTTGATCTTGTTCTTTGTTAAAAGCCACAAGATCATGTCATTGTCATAAGCAGCTAGTTCTTCAAAGGAGTAGCTCCTAGAACTTAAGAAGGCTACCCTTTCTGCTCTCAGCTGCTGCCCAGCCTCCTCTTTCTTCCTCTTCTCCTCCTCTTCTAAGGCGAACCTTGTTGCTTCACATTGTTCTTTTTATAGCAGGGTTGCCTTTTCTAATAGCTCCTCAAGTGTTAAGAGGAGCACATCTTCATTTGCTATACCCATATTGATAAGATTGTCAATAATTTCTACTCTCTTTACATTGTTGATAGTCTCCTGGGGTGCCACAACTGCTTTGCTACTTTCAGCTAGTAGCTTTCCAGTGGGGAGTCTACCTTTTCTCTTAAGCTTCTGCATCCTTTCCTCCTCTAACAATTCTTCCACAGTCATCTTTCTTTTACCTTTGTTGTCTTTAGAAGCTTGAGCTTTTGGAGACTCTGTTGTAGAGGATTCGGCTGGTAAGTGGAGATATGAGCTTGTGCTGATGAAGGTGGTTAAGCAGGAGGAGTTGTGAGATAGTCTTCACAATTTATCTCAGAGGCTAGTTCAAGAATTGCCTCTGTGATAATTAGATCATCAGAAAAAAAAGATAGTCTTTCCACATCTTGGACTTCAGCTTCGGAAGTTAGTGGGAGTTCTTCCGCAGCTTTGTCTTCAGCTTCGGAAGTTGGAGGGATCACACTACTTTTCCCAACTGATTCCGTTACCGGGCCTTCAGTCCCTATATCCCCTTCGAAATCAATCTCAGGTTCAATGTGGACCTTGGTTGACCAACTCCTTCCTCAGTGGTAGGAGGCACATTCAACCTTTAAATCTCCTCTGCTCCAAACTAAGCCATAACAACATCTGGACTTGGTTGTTCAAATGAAGAGCTCATTAAGAATGTAGTTAGGAATCTATGATGATCCATGAACATCTTTTGGTCCACTTAAAGTATGATTGGAGGTGGTTCAGGGAAAACAGTTGCTTGTTGAGCATGGTATTTTGAAGAGAGGGTTGTGAGAGCCAAACTTTTCTCTGTATGAGTTTCACTCTGAACATTCTCCCCCTTTTTGGTAGCATCATCTTGAGAGCTTGATGAGCTGGAGGAAGAAGTCAGAGAGACTTGAATTGGTACATGCCTAACAGATCTCTCAGTCTGTGTCTCAGCTAGTTGAGACTTGAGATATCCAATCTTAAGTTGCTGAGTGGCAGACCTGTCTTCTAAAGTCTTAACCTTTGATCCAAGGTTTGAGACTTTAGAAAGTAGGTCTCTGATTATGAGTTGCATACTTCCCTAATCTTTTTTAGAAGAATCACAGGGAGATGATATAACATACCTTGTATGTTCATCCTCACCACAAGTTGTCGTTTCTTGGCACCCTGGTTTCCTCTGCGTAGTGATGTCTCTTTTAGAGTCATCAACAGGCAAAGTTGCCATAGATTCAGTCTCAGAGATGTTACCACTGTCTAGAGAGGTCATTGAGACATTCTCAGTAATGGCAGCTGAATCTACATGAGTCCCATCCATATTAGTGGGAGTTATCTCAGTTAGGCTTTGATGATGGGGGCTAGAAGTCAGAGGTTTCTCTAGGCTCAGTTGATCCATGAATGGGTGTTGTAGATCAACATCATGGCCTTGAAGGAACATGAAATCCTCATCATGTAACAACCCCTCCCCGACCCCAAGATGAGTCAGGGACTTATGCAAAATATTTAAGTAGACATTTTTCTAAGTCATGCGCTTGAACAGTTGTCATGCGCCTAAACAGTTTTCATGCGCCTGAACAGTGCCCATGCGCCTGGATAGTGCCCATGCGGCTAAGTCTTGGGCGTTTCAGCAGTGCTCATACGCCCACATAGTTGTCATGCGCCTAACTCCCAGGCGCCCAAACAGTTGTCATGCGCCTAAACAGTGGTAATGCGCGTAGAATTTTACTTATGTAATCATGTATATAATCAATTTCTGATTATTTTCCACATTTATTTTACATCCGTTGTTGGTATGTAACCATGTAGAAACTAATTTTTGTATAGAAACTATCTTTTGGTATGATTATTTGAGACAACTACGGTATTTCCAACACTTAGGCAATTCGGATGAGTATTTATGTGCCATGCACATCCGTGGTTAAACGAAATAATAATAATAATAATAATAATAATAATAATAATAATAATAATAATAATAATAATAATAATAATAATAATAATAATAATAATAGAATACAAATAAAACAAATAAAAATATATTATTCTACATGGCCGCCTAAACCATCAACCGAGTGAATTATGCGAAACCCCATAACCCACTTTAACACTCCACTTCTTCTCTTCTTTCTATACATGAAAAAACTATTCATAATTCATTCTCACCTCCTCTTGGTTTTTCCTCTCAACCGAAACACACACACACATTATTCTCACTTCCTCTTGCAAGAACAAGAAGTTCCAGCCCCATTTCGAAGATCTTTTGCTCATTCTAGCCTTCTAATCGATTATTTAGTAAGTATCAATGAACTCCCATCTACTAAATGTTAATATCTACACCTCTATCTTACTATAAACATCACTCTCATTGTTTCATACCTCGTATTTGTGGGATTCAAACTTCACACAAGGTACTATTCTAAGTTAAACCCGTGAATCTAGGGTTGATTACAAGGATTTCTACCTTGAAAACCCTTTTTTTATGTACTATTGCACCATCCATCGTCTTGAATTATAAACCCTTCCACCCAAAGTTGAAAACATGCTTTAAAACAGTAATTGAACATCCTTATAATCTGATTTGAAAGTTGCAAAAGCGATTAGGTGATGTTTGGAATACGATTTATAGGGTTACACAAGTGTAAAAGGTGTAAATCATCAAATACACATAACAAATATGTGATACATGGTAGACCCGAGGGTTAGGATGCATTTTTCAGTAGTTTAGTGATGCTAAATGGTGGTAAATTAGTGGTGAAGGCAGAAAATATCAAAAGAATAATGTACTAGGCAAAACAAGCTCATTTGGTGACCCGAAATATGGAAATAATTCAAGAAAACTAGCCATAACATGAAGAACTTATAATCTAAGAATTTTAAGGCCTTAAAATAATTATATTAGTAATAGAAATCGAATTTGGTGAATTTTTGGGTTAATAGGTAATTTCTATAAATTTATCTAACAAACAGTAAACGTAAATCGGGAAAATTAGATAAATCTTAAAAAAAATAAGGAGCCAAAAATCTATTAAAATCACATTATTTCAGTGAGATATAGAAATTAGAGTGGTAATTTGATTAAAATTAGAAGATTCAAAACTAGACGTCTTGTCGGTTTTACCGAAACCGGTAACTAGAAACTTGTGTTCTAAACTTCACTAAGTTAGAACTGAAATTTTAGGGTTCTAACAGGCTCAAATAGGCTATAAAAATCTTAAGGAAATATTAGGAATCAAAACAGTAAAGAGACAAACTTTGGGGCAGGAATTGTAAATTTTGAAACTTGAGGGGCCAAAAGTGTAAATTCTACCTTTTAATCAAATTTCAGCAACCTCATGACCAGAAACAAATATTTAACATATTAATGTGTTAAAAAACATATAAGAACCATAAAACTTGATAAACACGTGCCAAAACCCTAACTTTCCTAAAAAGGAAAGTTTTAACGCAAGCTTTTAAGAAACAAAGCCTCGTGCGTCATTAACTACAAACATGCACTTAACTACACTTCCAATGATCTAAGAATCTATTGCTTATTACCTATATCATGATCATAGGGTGCTTGGACCTGGATATTCTCTGTGCTTAAGGAAACCGTGATTGGTACTAAGGTGAGTTCTCGTGTTCCCCTTTTTATTGAAATTTTAGGGATGAAGCATGCTCCTTTGAATTGAAACTCTTTCTGTGTTATTATGTGATTCTTATGTTATGGATATTGTTGATACCTACTAATACTTTAATCACAATCATTAATTCTTTTGTGAACCGCTTATTTTATATGGGTAGATCTACTTGGGGAATCCCCCACACACAGTACCTTCCTTTTAGGAAGGGTACCCCACTGAGATTCTGAGGGATCGTTTGTGGCATGTGACTGGTTTTATAGATACTATGGTGAATCATCCAGCAGGTATGGTACACTATTTTGAGGCTCAGTTCTCCCTTCGGGGTTAACCGGTACAACTTAACTTTAGAATATGCTAGCCGGGACTAAGTGCAGGGTTGATTGTGACCCTACAATAGTGATAATTGATACTAAAACTTTAACATATGGACTTTAAGAGTCCCTTTTGTTTTTGAAACTTTAAACGCTTGAACTCACCAACTTTTTAGTTGACACAAAACTTTTAAGCATGTTTCAGGTAACCCTTGATGGAGGTCTAGTTGGACTTGGAGTATTGTAGATGACTTAGCACCCAGACCTCATGGCATTATTGACTACAAACTTGAACTTTTGGACAACTTAGTATTGGGATGTTATTTAAACTATGTACTCTTATGTTGAAACAATTCTGTTGTAACCTGGCTAGACTGTATAGTCCTGGATTTTTGTTAAATTAATATAATGCCATGTGATTTCTCTTCTGTGTGCTCTTATGATGGTCTGTTTCTGCTGCCAATTTGTTGCTAGTCTGTGACGTCCTACCCTTGTAAGGATTCCTAGACGTCTGATGCAGCCAAAACACTCTTGTAACTATCTGCTGAAAGACAACATCTGAAAGTAACAGCTGATCACATCAGCTGAAGACATCAACTGAAGATGTCAACTGAAAGACAACAGCTGAAGGTAACAGCTGATCACATCAGCTGAAGACATCAACTGAAGACATCAGCTGAAGACAACAGCTGAAGACAATATCTGAAGACAACAGCTGAAGACATCAACTGAAGATATCAACTGAAGACAAAGTCTGAAGAACAATTTTCAGTAGTTGTCACAACAACTGAAGAAGTACTCTTCAGTAGTTGTGCTAGTCTTTCAGTAGCTATCAGAACAGCTGAAGAAGTACTCTTTAGTAGTTGTGATGATCCTTTTTCAGTAGTTATCACAACAACTGAAGAAGTATTCTTCAGTAGTTATGATAGTCATCTTTCAGTAGTTCTATGTAATGATCAAGTCTTCCTGCATGCTGCAAAAACATGAAGTAGTATTGCTACGAAAGTTTTACACCAGTATAGAAACATTCTAAGTGTAAAATCTTTTGTAGCCAAGACCAATATCTTCTGAAGCCAGAAATGAAGTCTTCCTTAGCTTCAAGACAAAGTCTTCCGAAGCCAAGAAATCAAGACAGATTCTTCCGAAGACTTTTATCATACATGCTTTTATCTGATGTACCTTTTCTGATAAAGCTGAACCACTTTGCCGCTGCCCACTCTGGTTGGTCACCAACTTGTATGAGTTGGTGAAAAGGTCCATGCTTTAGGAAAACTATACATTGAGGTCTTGGGTCAAACCTTTCTACTTTATGTACCTTTATCCTTTTTGTAATATATTAGGATGTGAGCTATGGCATGTCATAGTCACTAGCCAAAAGGCAATCTGCCTTTTGACTCTACATGGATTGTGTTGTCTAATTCATGTATCCAGCTAGCCTTCAAAGTATGGCCGTCTGTAGGTTGTATTATTTAGTATCTCAAAGTCTTGTAATGTATGCATGCTGAATACTTGTAACTTGAATTTGAGAAGCAATATACAACATCCTTGAAAACCAACCACTAGTGTTGTTATCTTGTTCTTTCTTTCTGAGTTTACTTTTGTGTTCTTAGCATCATCATAACCAGTTCCCCATTTGGTTTGTTAAGTGTTCTAATACACTCTCCTCATTGTGTTATTGTGTTGTAAAAGTGCTAACCCTTCACCCGGTCCTGCATTTGGTATCAGAGCATTCCAGGCTCTTGATATAAGATCTCACCATTTTAAGATCCCTCACACACATAAAATACTTAACAACTAAAATGGCAGCTCTTTCTAAAGCTGATATGGAAACTGGTACTATGACCAAGTCCCCACTGATCACTCCTGAAGATTTTGACACATGGTGTACAAGAATGGAAGGCTTCATAAAGTGTTAAGATTCAAGGATGTGGGACTCAGTTATCAATGGTCCCTTCATACCAAGCACTACTTCTGCTACTGGTAATCGTATCATCCCTAAAGATGTAGATGATTACTCAGAAGAAGACAGGAAGAGAATAGAGCTTGATCAAAGGGCCATGACTTGTCTTCAAACTGCTCTCCCAAACTCCATCTACAGAGGTTTCAAGAAGTGCAAGATAGCTAAAGATCTATGGGAAGCACTGAAGCTCATGTATGAAGGATCTAAGGAAACTAAAGAGAACAAGAAGGATCTCTTGAAGCAGCAGTTTGAAAACTTCACCTTCAAGGCAGGTGAGACACTGACTCAACAATACTTCAGCTATGTTGAGATAGTGGACACTCTAGTGGATATTGGAGTAACTCTTGAGAACAGACATAGTAAGGAAGTTCATGTCTTCTCTTCCTAAACTATGGACACATTATTGTGTTGTGATCAAGAGAACTTCAGATCTTAAAACTCTTACTCTTACAAAGTTATATGGTATCCTGAGTGCATTCCAGATGGAGATGAACATGCAAAATTCCTCTGGTAACTCTAATAACCAAATGAGTTCAGCTCTTTATGTGAATGAAAAGGAATGCATTGAACCACAACATCAGTTGTTATGCTACCCTGACACCTCACAGAAGGGGCCTTTCATCACTCTTCCAGAGACACCAAGAGGAAGCTACACTCAAGGAAGTCCCTTCCAAGAGACAAGTTCTTCTCATGCCTTTTTCTCAGCTGATGAAACCTCTGGCAACCTTCTCTTCACTCTTGAAGGCTTGGACTGTATCCATCCAGATGATCTGGAGTATATGGAGATAGTTCAGCAAATGGCTCTTCTCACTCACAGGGCCAAGAAGTTCTACAAGAGGACTGGGAGAAGATTTCCAAGCAATACATCTAGTGGAAAGTTTGGGCTAGACAAAAGCAAGGTAAAGTGCTACAACTGTAACCAGATAGGGCACTTTGCAAGAGAGTGTAAAGCACCAAGAACAAATGGTGGCCAGACACAAACCAGACCAAACTACACTAAGAAAGTTCACCAGAATGAGAACCCAAAGCAACAGGCTGCAGTTGCTGTTGAAGAGAGGCTTTGACTGGAGCTTTCAGATAGAAGATGCATCTCCAAACCAAGCTCTTATGGCAGATCATGATGAAACCAAGGTATTGGAAAATCTTTGCTCTTCTGAATGCATTGCTAAAGTTAATAGATACAGGTCATATAACTTAGAGCTGAGATCTGACCTTGAGTCCTTAAACATTATGAAAGCTGATTTTAAAAGAGCTGAAAATGACTATAAACTTAAAATAGAAGATTTAGAGAAAACCATTTCAACTCTTAAACATGAGCTAACAAATTACAGGACTCAAATCAAAGATCTCATAGCTAAGTTAACTGAATGCCAAGCTGAGCTTGTGATCAGCAAAGCTAAGGCAGAAAATTGTGTTCTTGAAGAAGATACCTTCAAGAACATAATATCCTCATCCTTGCATGCAAAAGTGTATTATCAGAACAAGCAGGAACTGGGATCCAGTGAGATAGCTCCTCCACACACCATCTTGTCTGTAAGATCTCCTAGGTGTGGAACTTGTGAAGATGAGCTTTCCCTCATAGATCCTTTGACTAAAGAGGATGAAGAGGAGATGGTGAAGAATGACTTTGGTTTGAGTGAAGAAAAGCATTCTGAGAAGGGTCACCATTCCTCAGAGGAGAGTAAAGCTATTTGGATGACCAAGTCAAGGAGAAAGAATTTGATCAGGAAAGCCAAAAGAAAATCAAGGAAGGCTCAAGAGATCAAGAATACCTTTGACTCTAAGCAGAAACAAGTCTTTATATCTGCAGGGTTTGAAGTAGTTAAGACTGATGACATGAATTTTGGTTCATGTCAAACTCGTCTCAACAACAAGAAGAAGACTGATCTGTTGTGTGTTACTGCTACACAACCTGGACCATCCAACTCCAAGAACGGTTCTCAACCCAAAAGAACTGTCTCAACTCCTGCAAAGGTGAAGATGAAGAAGGGATGTGACCAAAGTCAGTGCTCTACCATGAAGAAGACTCTTGGAAAGAAGAATCTGATGTGTGTCATGTGTGAGAGTACTTGTCATTTGGCCAAGGATTGTCCATACAATCCTAAGGGTACTTTTCACATGATAAACAAAGAGACTTCCAATAATTCCAAGATGAAGAAGAAGGCAAGTGAAAAACTGCCTTTGGAAGAAAATTTGGTCTCTGAAGAAAGGAATGTTTTAGAAGTACTGAAGCTTGCTGCAGTAAAGGCAAGATCTTCCGAAGGACCAATCATCAAAACTTCTAAAGTCTCAAAAGCTTCTGAAGTATTGAAGGTCAAGTCTAAACTTCTAAAGGTGGTGTGGAAGTCAAAGAAAGACCAAAAGACTGAAGGTTCTTCATCAACAATAGCTCAAGATCCTCAAAGCACAACCATAGGATCTATTACTGTTGCATTGTCTTCAACTGTTTTGAATGAGCCCAAGACCAATGAGGCTTGGGTTTCCAAATGTAACTAGCTATCTCTTTGTGCAGGAACAACTACAAACAAACAAAAATGTGTGGGTCATTGACAGTGGTTGTTCCAGGCACATGACAGGCAATAGGTCACTACTCTAAAAATTTGAGAGAATTGATGGATGACCAGTTGCTTTTGGAGGAGATGCAGGTGGTTACATTACTGGAAGGGGCAAGGTCACAAATGGTAAGCTCAGCATTGACAAGGTAAACTTTGTCAAGGAGCTTGGATACAATCTTTTGAGTGTATCTCAATTTTGTGATCAGAGTCATAACATGCTGTTTACTAAGCATGAGTGCATTGTTCTCAAGCCCGGGGTGGTCATTCCTCATGAGCACATCCTACTCAGAGCCCCCAGGAAAGGGAACATGTACAAGATGGATTTGCAAGAAACATCTCCCTTAGGAGAAGTCTCATGCTTTCTATCTAAAGCTAATAGTGATGAATCTTTCATTTGGCATAAAAGAATGTGCCATGTAAACTTTAAAAACATGAATAAATTGATTAAGAATGATTTGGTAACTGGAATACCAAAAAGAGAGTTTACAAGTGATGTTCATTGTGTTGCATGCCTGAAAGGGAAGCAATACAAGGTGTCTCACAAGCCTAAGAAAAGGAATTCCATCACTACACCCCTACACTTGTTACATATGGATCTCTTTGGCCCCACCAATGTAATGAGTTTAGGAAGGACCTCTTACTGTCTGGTGATCACAGATGACTTTACAAGATTCACATGGGTCTTCTTCCTTAGAACTAAGGATGAGACTCCTGAGATTCTGAAGAATTTCATCTTAAAGATTGAGAATCAATGTGATCACAAGGTCAAAACCACAAGATATGATCAAGGTACTGAATTCAAGAATCAAATACTTGATACATTTTGTGATGAAAAGGGTATTACAAGACAATATAGTGCTCCCAGGACTCCTCAGCAAAATGGAGTTACTGAAAGGAGAAACAGGACACTAATTGAAGCTGCAAGAACTATGTTGTCTGACTCTAAATTGCCCATTACTTTCTGGGCAGAGGCAGTCAATACTGCTTGCTATGTGCAGAACAGAGTTTTAGTAGTTAAGACACATGGTAAGACTCCTTATGAACTTTGGCACAAGAGGAAACCCTTCATTGGTTTTCTCAGGTCTTTTGGATGTCCTTGCACTATCTTGAATACCAAAGATCATATAGCCAAGTTTGCTGAGAAATCAGATGATGGACACTTCATTGGATACTCTTCTCAAGCTAAGGCTTATAGAGTATACAATCTCAGAACTAGAGTAGTTGAGGAGTCAGCCAATGTGACCTTCAATGAACACACTCCCAGTGTGAAAGGTTCTGGTCCGGATTGGCTGTTTGATCTTGACTTAGTTACCAAATGTTTTAACAAATCTTGTGAGAATGTTTCAGGATCCACAGATATATTACCTACAGGTGATCCTGATCCAAGAATTGAGCTGATCTTCAAGCAACATATCTCCAGCTCCAGTGGTAACTAATCCTGCAAATGAAGCTTCTACCGGCACATCAATGACAAATCCTGCTGATACATCTGAGTTGCCTTCATGTTCCAGTTTTAAGGCACAAAACTCAAATGTAGTAACTCAAATGTTGGAGAACATGGCGGTGGTGATAGTGATCAGGAATTCCTTGATGCTGAGAACCATCCCATTAAAGAAAATCTCAATGATGTCACACACTCATTGGATCAAGTTAATCTTGATAGGTGTGCTGCTGTAGAGAGTAAATCCTCCTTGCCAGATCAGAATTTCTCCAATTTGGATCTGTCTAAACAACTTGCTGTGATTCCTCAACTAAGGATCCACAACTCTCACCCCTCTACAAACATCATTGGAGATGTTGGAACTGGTGTAAGAACAAGAGGACAGTCTCATAATGCCAATATCTGTCTTTACTCTTATTTCTTATCCCAAATAGAGCCAAAGAAGATTGATGAAGCTCTAAAGGATGGAAGTTGGGTTGAAGCTATGCAAGAGGAGTTGCTTCAATTCAAGAGACAAAAAGTTTGGAACCTATGTCCTCTTCCTCATGGAAAGACTACCATAGGTACAAAATGGGTTTTCAGGAATAAGAAGGATGATAGAGGACTTGTCATCAAGAACAATGCTAGACTAGTTGTTCAAGGGTATACTCAAGAAGAAGGGATTGACTACACTGATGTCTTTGCTCTAATAGCAAGACTTGAAGCTGTTAGGATATTCCTAGCTTTTGCTGCATCCAAGAACATCAAGGTCTATCAACTTGATGTCAAGTGTGCTTTTCTGTATGGAGTGATTGATGAAGAGGTGTATGTCAAACAACCACCTGGTTTTGCAGATTTTGATCATCCTGATTATGTCTGCAAGCTTGACAAAGCTCTCTATGGGCTACATCAGGCACCAAAAAAGTGGTATGAGACTCTATCCCAGTATCTCTATCAACATGGGTTCAAAAGAGGTACAATTGATGGAACTCTCTTCATCAAAGGAACAAGAAATGACATAATGCTAGTTCAAGTATATATAGATGATATCATCTTTGGGTCAACTAATCCAAAGCTCTGCAAAGACTTTGAGAAGCTGATGAAGGATAGATTTGAAATGAGTGCCATGGGGGAACTCAATTTCTTTCTAGGGATTCAAGTGAAGCAAGTTGACAGTGGTATCTTCATAAATCAGTCAAAGTATGTACAAGACATACTTAAAAGGTTCAACAAGACTGAATGTAAGGTTGCTAAGACACCCATAGCTAGAAACCACTCCCTTGGACCTGATCTTGAGGGGGAGTGTGTTAATAAACATCTCTACAGGGCTATGATTGGGTCTCTTATGTATCTTACAGCTAGCAGGCCAAATATTATGTTTGCCACTTGCATCTGTGCAAGATATCAGGCCAACCCCAAGATGTCACACCTAATCACAGTCAAAAGAATTTTAAGATACCTAAAAGGAGCCCCATCTCTTGGCCTTTGGTATCCTAAAAATTCTGACTTCAATCTGTATGCATATACAGATAGTGATTATGGTGGATGCAATATGACTGCAAAGTCTACATCAGGGGATGTCAATTTCTTGGTGGAAGGATAGTCTCTTGGAAATGCAAGAAACAATCCTGTGTATCTACATCAACTGCTAAGACTGAATACATTACTGCTGCAAGCTGTTGTGCTCAAGTGCTTTGGATTCAAAATCCGATGCTAGACTATGGATTCAACTTCAAAGAGACTCCCATTCACATAGACAACAACAGTGCTATCTCAATCACAGAAAATCCAGTGCAACACTCAAGAACTAAGCACATCAACATCAGGTATCATCTGATTAGAGATGATTTTGAAAAGGGATTAATCAAACTAATCAAAGTTCATACAGATGAACAATATGCTGATCTGTTCACAAAAGTTTTTGATGAATAGAGATTTAAATATCTTATATCAGCTATTGGGATGATCAACTTTGAGTAGCTTTTCTTAAAAACTTAATCATATTATTTCTAAAATTATGTGTGTTCTATGTTGTTTATTCTATCACTTCAATAAGCCCCAGTTTCTCTTTGGAAGAAAATTTTTTAGAAATCTTTGAACTATTTTTGGAGGCAAAATTTGCCTTCGGAAGCTTTCTAGTCAAAGCTTCCGAAGCAAAATAACCTTCGGAAGATTTTTGGTCAGAACTTCCAAAGTTAAATTAACTTTGGAAGATTTTCTTTTCCAAGAAAACTACCTTTTGGGCAAAAAGCAAACTACTTTTCAGAGGTGGGACTAACACAATGGATTTCAAAGTTTATCCTTTTCCTTTAACTTTGTCTCAAATCCAAATTCATACAAATATCCAACGGTTACACCTCTTTCCTCTACCTGCTCCAAAATTCACCCATATCTCAAACCTAATCTCTCTTAAACAACCTCAAGCTTTTGTTCTTCACCATTTCTTCATCCTTAAGCTCTTCATAAATGGCCAATATTCCAAACAGAAACAACCCAAATTTCTCCATGCAACTCCATAGGCAGCACAATCAAGTTGCCTTGTTGCACTCTGAGAAAGATGACAGTTTCTCAGAGGTTTGCCGTTTTCTTGCTCTATCCAACTACTACACCTCACTCACCATTGATCCTATTCTCTATGAGGATCACCTGCTTGACTTTTAGAGGACATGTCAAGAGGTTATTATGGATGGGGAGAAGGCACTATCTGCCATAGTGCAGGGGAGGACAGTCTTTATCACTCCAGCCATCATCAACACCCATCTTCAGCTGGATGATGAAGAAGGTGAACTATCTTTCCCAAAAAAAGCTGTTAACTATTCCTTTGAGCAGATGGGCTATGAGGGAGATTTCTCTGTAAAGACCTTCAGGAAAGGGAAGGTCTCATCCTAGTGGAAATACCTACTCCATGTATTGATTCATAACTTGTCCAACAAGCATGGTGGGTGGGACCAGATTCCTAAGGATCTCTCCTTTATAGTTCATGGAATGGTACAAGGGGTCAAGTTCAGGTACTCACAATTTGTTTACACAAACTTGCTTGCTAACTTGGATTCCTTAGAATACTATATGTTTCCTAGATATGTTCAACACATTCTCAATTGTGAACTTGGATCACAGTTGAGGGAAACAAATAATATTCTTAAATTGGGACAGATGAAGCCAAGCATCTTTAAGATTATGAAGAAGCCAACTGTAGGCTTCTCAGGGGTAGAAACAGCCCTGGTCCTTAAAATGTTAGAGCTCATTGCTCAAGATGAAAGCCTAGCAACAGAAGCTAGTGTTGAACCCACACCTTTTACATCTCAACCACCAAAACAGCCTCAAATCACCCTCACCTACCAAAGAAAATCCAAATGAACCCCTGCTCAAGCTATTGAGTCTGTACAGGTCCCCATATACTCATCCATACAGGAAGAAGTGGATCCTAGAGCTCCCACTTCTCCTAAGGAGCAAACCACTCCCATCTCTTCAAGAATCAGGGCTGATGTTCCTCATGATCAGCCTGATGAGCTCATAAGCCCAAATGCCTTAAGCCTTCACTCTGAGTCTCAACACTCAAGTGAACAACCTTCAAGGGACAGTTACCATCCCCAGCCTTTGGACTTAAACACCCAAATTCCCAACCTTGAATTCTATACTGATGAGGACTTAGGCTTCAGTGAACACCATGAATCTTTCTACTCTTCCCCTACTTAAAGAAAGAGGAGTGTTTCTGAATTCCCTATGTCTATCCCACATCAGTCACCCATTGCTGAGGTGGGTCCTTCTGAACCTGTTCAGGGGATCCATATGGAAGAGGCTCTCACTTCTGCAAGTGATTACATTATTAAGACCTCAACCATGGCAACTCATCACATTGACACTTCATCTGAGGCTGTCAATGAGCAGAGGAAATCCAGCAGCCAAGAACCTCAAGCTGGTGATGAGAGTGAAGACTTAGGTCCAATTCTCTCATCCCCCCATGATTATTCTGATGAAGAAGAGGGGAATCTGAGACTAAAGGCGCAACAACTGTCAAAATTATGCACCTACTTAGTCTCTAAAGTCAGTCATCTTGAATTTCAAGTAACTACCTTAAACCATAGGGTCAATGATTAGCAACTTGAGATATCTTATCTTAAGGAACAACTAGCTGAGAGACCTTTAAGAAGAGCTCAACCAGGAACACAAGAACCTGAGGATGTGGTTAACCTAACTCCTAGCTCACCCTATACAAGAAGGTGATGCTACCAAAAAGGGGGAGAAAGTCACTAAAATCACAGAACCTGGGAGTTCTTCAAGGAGTATGGACATTGAGGACTCACCATCCTCTCTTGTAACTATACCTACTCAGCAACCTCCTCAAGTTCACATTGATGTGAATATCCTAGACTACTTGTTTCAAAGTATCTTTGGGGAGGGTGTATCAAGGCAAGAAGCTGAAGAAGATAGACCAAGGCAATCAGGTAATGTCATTGGTCAACTGGATGTTGAGGTAGACCCTGAGATATTAGCTTCAAAGGGAAAACCTTGACTGAAGGCCCAGTGATAGAGCCTGAAAGTCCTGTTTTACAATCAATTGAAGAAGTGATAGAGATTGAAACACCTGTCACAACAACAACTACTTCAGCAACTCAACGCCTCAGTGAAACACCTGCTGGTGAAGGTGTCTCACAGTCTCTCTCCGGCCAGAGCTTAGATGCTGCACCAAGCAATGAAGGCCAAAGCTCTCTCCACCCTGTGTTACTAAGGTCTGTGGGTGACAAAGGGAAAAGTATTCTAACCCCTGAGGAGATTGAGGAGGAGGAAAGAGAGAGAAAGAGGAAGCTAAAGGGAATAAGTTCCACACAGTCTTCAAGCTTCATGCAAGCTGCAATCAGGGCTACCCCCAGACCAAACACTCAAAATGATGAGTTGAGGGCAGTCAGGATTACTTACTTACAGACCAGGAACTATGACATAGATGAGATTATCTCTCTCCCCTTAGAAGATTTGAATGATCTGGCTGACATGGAAATGTCAAGAGAGAGGAAGGAAGCTGAAGATGCAAGAATTCTTCTTGAGAACGAAGAGAAGAAAAGACAACAAAGGTTATACAAGTATGTTCCTACTCTCTCGCCAGTTCAAGAAAGTCCTGTGCAAGAGGCTGTGGCTGCTACACAAGAACCTCAGGTAGATAAAGAAACAGATAGACAAAGGATGATAGACTACCTCAGTGCCACAGGTCTCTACCAGGCAGAAGCACTTGTTCCCTTTCCCTTTGTGTACATTGAGTTTGAGTATCTCAAACAACTTGAACTTCAAGTACTCAAAGAGCAGAAGACAACAAAGAAGAAAATGAGGGAAGAAGCTGCTAAGTCAAGAGCTCTCATTCAGAAGAACTTAAAGAAATCTGCTGATGGACAAAGAATGATGAGCTTCTTGAAGCTGTATGGATTCTCCGGAAGGAGACTTGGCCCTATGTCTCTATCCACTATGGATGAGCATATCAGGGTAATCAAGCAGAAGATCAAGAATGGAGAGCTTGCTGACTTGCACACTCCTCCAAGTCAAGCTTTACCTCAAGTAGAGGTTAAGTTTGAACAACAAGAGACAACTCAAACTGAACCTCCAGCTTTATCTTCTGATCCACAACAGGGTCAAAGGCTAGCCTCTTCAACTATTGACCAACAGCAAGGTCAAAGGCCAGCCTCAATATCTGACCCATAACAGGGTCAAAATCCCTCTCCTTCTGAACCTGTGAGGGAGGAACACCCAACTAAGGAAGACACAACTGATCTACAAGGTGCTGCAGACCAATCTTCTCAGTTAAAGACTGCAAAGAGGAAGAAGAGGATGGCTTCTAAATCTGATGCAAAGAAGAAGAAGTCAAAATCAACCTCCTCTGATCCTCAGGATGAATCAGAGCATCCTAAGGAAGTGCAAGAAGAGAAAGCCCAATCATCTCCAATTCAAATGGCTCCTCTTGCATCAGGAAGACCCATCTTATCCTGGACTTACTCAACTAATCAGAGAGATGGCATGTAGTCAGAGATCAAGGTGAAGTAAATGTCTACTCTTAGGAAGACCTCTTTAATTTACCTCTGCATGATCTTTTTGACATGAGAAGATACTTCAAAAGTCTGAGTGATCCTGACCCTCTAATGAAGAAAGGAATGGTCATAATCATGTTAAGGACTGTGAACTATTGAATATCTTCAAGTGTTTTGGTAGCATCAGCCTAGGGGGAGTTTGTAAGGATTCCTAGAAGTCCGATGCAGCCAAAACACTCTTGTAATTATCTGCTGAAAGACAACAACTGAAGGTAACAGCTGATCACATCAGCTGAAGAAATCAACTTAAGACATCAACTGAAAGACAACAGCTGAAGGTAACAGCTGATCACATCAGCTGAAGACATCAACTGAAGACATCAGCTGAAGACAACAGCTGAAGACATAAGCTGAAGACAACAGCTGAAGACAACAGCTGAAGACATCAGCTGAAGATATCAACTGAAGACAAAGTTTGAAGAATAGTTTTCAGTAGTTGTCACAACAACTGAAGAAGTACTCTTCAGTAGTTGTGCTAGTCTTTCAGTAGCTATCACAACAGCTGAAGAAGTACTCTTCAGTAGTTGTGATGATCCTCTTTCAGTAGTTATCACAACAACTGAAGAAGTATTCTTCAGTAGTTGTGATAGTCTTCTTTCAGTAGTTCTATGTAATGATCAAGTCTTCCTGCATGCTGCACAAAACATGAAGTAGTATTGCTATGAAAGTTTTACACCAGTTCAGAAACATTCTAAGTGTAAAATCTTTTATAGCCAAGACCAATATCTTCTGAAGCCAGAAATGAAGTATTCCTTAGCTTCAAGACAAAGTCTTCCAAAGCCAAGAAATCAAGACAGATTCTTTCGAAGACTTTTATCATACATGCTTTTATCTGATGTACCTTTTTTGATAAAGCTGAACCACTTTGCCGCTGCCCACTCTGGTTGGTCACCAACTTGTATGAGTTGGTGAAAAGGTCCATGCTTTTGGAAAACTGTACATTGAGGTCTTGGGTCAAACCTTTCTACTTTATGTACCTTTATCCTTTTTATAATATATTAGGATATGGGCTATGGCATGTCATAGTCACTAGCCAAAAGGCAATCTGCCTTTTGACTCTACATGGATTGTGTTGTCTAATTCATGTATCCAGCTGGCCTTCAAAGTATGGCCGTTTGTAGGTTGTATTATATAGTATCTCAAAGTCTTGTAATGTATGCATGCTGAATACTTGTAACTTTAATTTGAGAAGCAATATACAACATCCTTGAAAACCAACCACTAGTGTTGTTATCTTGTTCTTTCTTTCTGAGTTTACTTTTATGTTCTTAGCATCATCATAACCAGTTCCCCATTTGATCTGTTAAGTGTTCTAATACACTCTCCTCATTGTGTTGTTGTGTTGTAAAAGTGCTAACCCCTTCACCCGGTCCTGCAACCCTCCTTGGGCCCGGGGTGTGACACATCTGTACCGGTAAGTAGGTCAGTAAAGGATATGAGAGTTATGCCTAGTGACCCGGGACCTTGATTAATATCTAGAGGCTTAGAGCCTATGATTTGGCTGACCCTTATTGGTTGCTCAGGTGAGTATTATGACTCATCTAGAGGGCTTTCAGCTCTGGTTTAGGGCCCATAGGATTGAGATTGAGGAGACTCAATACCTATATTGAGGTCAATGGTGAAGGATGGCTAGATCTCAGACTGAGTGGGACCCCATTCTTCCACTCTAGCCTTTTTGGAGGGAACATGAGGTGCTTGTTCAATCAGAGAAGATTGAACAAGGGTTCACTTGGAACGTCTCTGGTATGTGTATTTGATGTGAGGAGGAGATAGAGTTGTCAGTGAAGTGGGTGGTGCTGGTGTGGGTTCATCACCTATGGGGTTTACAGGAATGTCATCAGGAGCCATGGGCTCGATCATAAGTCCAAGGAGGGCAGTATATCTTCCGGTGAAGTTGGTGGACACCCTCTTTAGAACTTTTTAGATGGCCGGCCTTATAGGAGGGATAGAAAAAGTAGCTGCATAGACAAGCTTCTCTTGATCCAGCTCGCAGTTGATGATATGCTGAATAAACCTAGGATATACGTAGAATGTTTCCAGTTGAAGATTTCCCCTGAGATTATTCAACACAAACCAGAATAGTTGAACCGAAGGCCTTTTACCAACCCATGAACAAGGCATCCTAGGTCGTTGGGAATTTGATCCCATCCCCCTGATTTATTAGACAGATAGTGAAGAACGATGTGAAGTAGGAACTTCCGATTGTAGGAGAAGTTGAATTTGTAGACCGTTGATCTGCTCACATCGCCACCATATCCCATTTGGGTATAGGTGTCCTCCAAATCAGATTTGGGGAATTTCGTAGGAGAACCCTTATCATGAAGCTCTAAGTGCTCCCTGATGGTTTGTTCAGAAATGATCAATTCTTGGCCACAAATTCTTGTCCTAATGACCCTAACTCTGTTCAGGGTGTCAATCTGACCATTAGCCCAAAATTCAGCCATTTGGTTGGAGTAAATGGTGGGGTTAACGGTGAGAGTTATGTAATAGGTGGACTAAATTAGAAACTGGATGATTTTAGAGAAGTCAACATCCTTTGAGAAGTTAAGGATCACAACTTAGTTATGCTGAGGGTTTAGAGCCATTGTTGAAAGAGATCGAAAAGAATAGGGTAAGTTTGAGAGAGTAAGAGTGAAGATGAATAGTTGTTAGGGCTTGAAAATGGGTAAAAAGGATTAATGAGTGAGGTCAAAAGTATTTAAATCTGGTAAAATGGTAGTTGGATAAGGTGAAATGACAGTTTGGGGTATGATTTGAAAGGGACGGTAAGGATAAGTCATTTAAATATTCTGACATCATTAAGAAGATCTTTACCTTTTACATAGTGGAGCTCAAAGATTTATGTTACACAGTAAAGTTCCTTCGAGAGTATGAGTCTTCCAAGTATAATATCTTCCAAAGCCAAACTTACATCCGTAGCTAAGATAGTCTTACTTCCGAGAGTAAGAAGGTCTTCTGAATGAAAAGTTTTATCACTTTGGAGATGGATTTGATAGCACTTTAAATTTTCTTCTAAAGCTTAAAACTTATTCTAAAGATACTACAAGTGTTAGAAATGTTGCTTTCAGAAGATAAACAAAGATAGCTTCCGAGGGAAAGTTTCTTTTCTAACTTACTCATACTTAAGAAAATGATTTTTTGTAACAAGGCTTAGATTGATTGACATAGACAAAACACATATTAAAAGGTTTTCATATGAGACAAGTTAGTCAATGTTTATCATCCCAATAGCTGTAATCAGATGTTTAAATCTTTGTTCATCAAATGCCTTTATGAACAAATCAGTATATTGTTCATTTGAGTCAACTTCGACTAATTTGATCAGATTTTTTCATGAATATCTCTGATAAAATGATACCTGATGTCAATGTGCTTTGTCTTTGATTGCTTGACTGGATTTTCTGTAATAGAGATGGCACTCTTGTTGTCAATATGAATAGGAGTCTCCATAAAATTAAAGTCATAATCCAACATCTGATTTTGAATCTACAGTAGCTGAGCATAGTAACTAGCAGTAGCAATATATTCAGCCTCAGCAGTTGATGTTGAAACAAAAGATTGCTTCATGCATTGCCAGGAGATTATCCTTCCACCAAGAAATTGACATCCTCCTGATGTTGAGTTCTTATTGATGTTGCAGCCGCTATAGTGACTATCAGTGTAGCCATAGAGATTAAAGTCTTGATTCCTAGGATACCAGAGACCCAACTTAGGAACTCCTTTGAGGTATCTTAGGATTTTCTTGGCTGCAACTAGGTGAGACACCTTTGGAGCAGCCTGATATCTTGCATAGATGCAGGTTGCAAACATAATATCAGGTCGACTTGCTGTGAGATACATCAGAGATCCAATAATTTCCCTATACTGATGTTGATCAGTATCCTCCCCCTCAGAGTCAGGACAAATATTGTGATTTCCAGGTATAGGTTTCTTTGCTGGCTTACAATACTTCATTTCAAATCTTTCTAAAATGTCATTGACATATTTAGATTGATTGATTAAGAACCCATCTTTCATCTGCTTCACCTGAATTCTAAGGAAATTCCTATGGAACTCATCTTAAACTTCTTTTCATAATGCTTTCAAAGTCCTTACACATTTGGTCATTTGAAGATCCAAATATGATGTCATCAACATAGACTTGTACTAGAAAAATGTCTTTTCCGGTCTTCCTTATGAATAATGTCTTGTCAATGGTACCTCTAGTATAACCATTCTTCAGGAGAAACTAAGACAATGTCTCATACCACAGCCTAAGTGCCTGGTGTAACCCATAAAGAGCTTTATCCAATTTGCACACGTAGTTGGGATGCTGTGGGTCTTCAAATCTTGGAGGTTGGCACACATAGACTTCTCTGTCTATATCTCCATATAGAAAAGCACACTCGACATCAAGCTGGTAAACTGTAAAGTTCTTGGATGCTGCATAAGCAACAAAGATTCTAACTGTCTCGAGTCTTACAACAGGTGCAAAGACATTAGTGTAATTGATCCTTCTTCTTGAGTGTATCCTTGAACTACTAATCTTGCCTAGTTCTTGATAATCAAGCATCTACCATCCTTTTTGTTTCTGAATACTCACTTTGTGCCAATGGGTACTTGACCAGATGGTAGTGGACATAGGTGCCAAACCTTTTTTCTTTTGAATTGAAGTAATTCCTCTTGCATTGACTCAATCCAACTACTATCCTTCAGAGCTTCTTCTAGCTTCCTTGGTTCCATCTGTGGGAGGAAGCATGAGTACAAGCAGACATTTCCATTATGAGTTTGTCTTCTTGTTCTCACACCTTCAGAAACATCTCCAAAAATGCTTTCAGCTAGGTGGGTGTTGTGAATCCTAAGTCTAGGGATCACATCCATTTACATGGAGAGATCTAGATATGAAAGTTTTTGTTCAAGATTGTGAACATTTGGATAAGCTGGGGTTTCACATTCATTCAGTGAGGATTGATTGAATAAAGGAGAAACAACATCAGTAGCCATTTGATGTGGAGTAGCCTTATCAGTTGCTCGTTCTTCCTGATTGCTATTTCCATCAGCTTGGTGTTGTGCAGTGTTTGTATTTTCATTCAATGAGTTTTGACGCTCACTTTGTTGTCAACTGGTTGAAGCTCCACTTGTTATTTTAATGGGAGATTGAGCTCTAAAAATTCTTGGAGAACTTAGGAGAGGTATGGGTAACTAAAACAGTTGATCATCATCTGAGTCACTTTGAGTTCCTGTTCCAGCTGAAACATTCTCACAAGAAGTTTTAGAATAGTTTGGAAACAATTCTAAATTAAAGATTTGATCAGGACCATTCACCTTAACACAAGGAGTGTGCTTATTAACAACAACCTTGGATGATTCCTCAAATCATTGATTCTTGATGTTGTATACTCTATAATCTTTTGAGCTTGAGGAATATCCAACAAAGATAGCATCATCCGACTTTTCAGCAAATTTTGCTAAATTGTCCTTTGTGTTAAGTATGATACACCTGCCACCAAAGGACCTAAGAAAACCAATGAATGGTGGTGTCTTGTTCCATAGCTCATAAGGGGTTTTTCCATGTAGCTTAACAATAAGAACTATATTCTGCACATAGCATGCAGTGCTGACTGCCTCTACCTAGAATGTTAGAGGCAGTTTTAAATCAGCTAACATAGTCCTAGCAACCTCAATAAGTGTCCTATTTCTCCTCTCAGCAATGTCATTCTGTTGAGGAGTTCTAGGAGCATTATATTGTCTGGCAATCCCTTTTGAGTTACAGAATGACTCAAGAACTTTATTCTTAAACTCAGTCCCTTGATCACTTCTAATTATTTTAACCTTATGATAAATTTGATTTTCTAGTTTAAGAATGAAAGACTTTAAAGTTTCAGCAGTTTCATCTTTAGTCCTAAAAAAGAACACCCATGAGTATCTCGTAAAATCATCAACAATCACAAGGCAGTATGATTTCCTTCCAATGCTTATTATACTTGTGAGACCAAATAATTCCATGTGCAATAAGTGTAATGGAGTGGTGATAGAGTTAACTTCTTTGGATGTATGAGGAACCCTGTGTTGCTTTCCTTTTAAACATGCAACATAGTTGTCCTTGCAGAGAAATTCCTTTTTAGGCACACTACGTACCAGGTTATTTTTAACCAAATTATTCATGGTTTTAAAACTAACATGACAGATTTTGTTTATGCCATAGAGTTGACTTATCACCATTAGCTTTTGAAAGAAAGCATGGTACTTCACCCAGTAGGGAAGCATTTTTCATATCAAGCTTGTACATATCCCCTTTCCTGGGAGATCTAAGAAGCACCAATTCCTGTGGAATTGTCATCCCGGGTTTGAGGATAACGCACTCATGTTCTGTGAAAAGCATATAGTGCTTATTACTGGACGACTAACAAATTCCTTATCTGAAAACTAGCTAGAAAGCTGAAAAAGAATGTGTTGGTCCAACTGATCGAGGTGAACATGCTTTTGATGAAGGTTTAACACTGAAATCCACAAGATATCACTTATTCTAATAGCTTGTGGAGCAAGTAATGATGAGGTATGAACATAAATCAACCATGGAACCCATTTGTAAGTGAATTTATGAAGAATTATAAGAACAATGCTCAAATATGTGAAATGTAAGATCCAAGCAATACACAAACAAGAAATGAATTCAAATATGTTAATGAAGTTCTAAGAGTTTCTATTCACAATGAAGAGCAAACAAACATATATATATACAGGACCTAGTTTCGCATATAGTGTCACATAGTTCGAAACAGTATGCACCATGGCATGAGAAACTACCGGGCAAAACTGTAGTCTCGCAAGCAGTTTCGCATGCCACCGAATACAAAATAAGACAAAATTAAACTTTATCCTATTACATTAATATCTAATCCATCATAAAATATAACTAAACAAAAACTAAGGTTAATACCATCCTATTATTGATCATCAATACTCCCCTAGGGGGGGTATTCATTTGCCGGGTCATCAGGATGAGCTCCAGCCTTTGCCTTCTCCATCAATTGAGCCAAGTCTCTAACTTCCATTCCCATATTCTTATGTTCCTGCACACTCTTTTCGAGATGCTTAATTTCTGATCTCATGCCCCCTAGCTTTGTTCGCAACCTGCTCAAACAAGCATGCCTCTATCTTCGTCTATTCTCTAGCTCTGAATTTAATCTAGTTCTCACACAATACCTTTAGATCTTCATCACTGAATGAGAATACCTCCATAGGATCAAATAGCCTTATCTCATCTCCATCCTTTACCCTCACTACTGCTTCTCTAGTTTGGTTGTCATAGAACTATTTCTCAAATTTCTGCAGTTTTGACAGATCTTCACAGGCTTTAATTTCAACACAATATTCCCTTTCTCAGTCACCCAATCAAGATCCTTCGTTGACCTTCTTCTCTAGGGCTTCATATATCCATAAGCTTCAAAGTTATCCTTAACACCTAGATGGATCTCATTCTCTAACATAGTAGCACGTTCACTCAAAGTTGAGTCTAGGAGGGGAATCTCTACTTATCTCCTCAAATCCAACTTAGGAAGGGTCTTAAATGGCTTCCTTTTATGCAAGTATTAGATCCCGCCTCCACACCTTTTAATCATAAACATTTTCAGCTTTGAGTTGTACTTACAACTGACAGTCTTCTTGTCCGTCTCCTTCCTCCCTAGTTCTTGAATGTTTTGGAAGAGAGGTGTTAGTTTCTATGGTTCTTCCTTCTTATAGAACCAGTCCTCTCTGTTCATCTCAACCACATCTCCTTCAACAGAACTCCTCTGAGCCACATAAGTTATTGGCCTCTTATCAACTATATAAAACTCAAGCTCAGAATCATAGTCCACCAATTGTTCCACCACTTCTTCCTCCTAATCAATTAATTTTGGCTTAACATGCCCTTTCTCTTCTCCTTGACCCTCATCCCTTATCACCTCATTCCCTCTAAGATTAGTATCTATGTCAAAGCCCATATTAATAAATCCAGCCTTAAACACTTGCTCAGTATTTTCTTCATTACCTACTCCTTCACCATTAACTCCTGCAACACCTCCACCAGCTTCAACACCACCAGCACTTCATCACCTCCTGCAACACTTCCACCAGCTCCAGAGATTCCAACACCAGAAGTTTCAACACCACTACCTCTAGCTCCCGATCCTCCTACACTACTCATACTTACTCCTGATGACATGAATAAGATGGAACTTTGATGTATCAGTCATGTCCCTGTTTACTCAGCACTCAATACATCAGCAGCACCAGCATATCTCCTCAGATCACTCAACTCCTCCAACAAGCTTCTAACCAGATCCTGTTGGCCTAGCATAACTTTTTTCATCTCCTCAATCTCTAGAACCCTTAGTTTCTTCCTCTCCTCTGAGTTAATTAGCTTGATCTTTATCATGCTTAGCTCATTTGATAAGGATATATTAACATTCTAATCACATCCTTATCAAACTATAATTTTAAATCCCTCCTTGGCCTCTCAACTTCTCCTGGAAGCCTAGTCTCAGGAATGACTGGCTGCGTGCTCTTACTCCTCTTCTCCCGTATCGGGGAATCAGCTCTAACATGAGAAGACGATTTTTCTGCACCCTTATTCTTCCTCTTTTTTCTCAATTCCTCCTCAATCTCATCCAGTTGTTCTTCGAAGTTCAAATCAGTCTCTTTCGTATATTTCTTCTTCTTTCTGATCTCTTCCACATTTCCCCTTGTTTCTACTACTCTCCTTTCGTCCAGAGGGATTAGAGTCTTGATATAGTTGCACCTCTCTTTTATATACAAGCTCCCCAACAGATATGTGATCTTTCTTGAAAAATCATGAGGCAGCACAGTCTGTAAAGATCCTTGGGTTTGTCGAGGTTTCAGCCCTAAGCCTAGGTAAGTTTGACTTTAAGCAATCTAGAATGATCTGAATGAATCTAGGATAGAGTAGCCACTTATCCATCTTTAGGGCCATGATGTTATCTAGCAGATAACCATGAATGATTTGAGCTATGTTTCCCTTTTCCCCTCTACAAAACATTATCATAGCTGTGGACCATGTCAGATTTAGCCCATCTGATCCTCCTTTCCTATGATCTAAACAGCTAATAAACACATGAGCTATTAATCTCCACTCCTTCGATAGAAATGACTTCTTGATCTCCCTCCACTTCTCAAAGTCGGTTCCCTCATAACCAATATCTTTAAATACGTTAATGACCTCTGAATCAGTCATCGCAATACTCTCCCCCATATCATCCTCCAGATGCAGGACCTTAGCCACTGTCTCGACTGATATCTCTACTAGCTCTCCCTAAACCGACCCTCAGATAATCCTCTACTTGGCGTCAATTCATGTAACACCCATAAATCTTGACAAAACAAAAGAAAGAAAAGCAAAAAGAAAAGGAATGAGAAAAGAAAACAAAAGTTATTAGAAGAAAGGAAAGAAACATAAGTGGAGGGGTTAAAAGTGTAAAAAGGACAAAATAATATTATTATTTTATTTAAAGTGGGCATGGCCGCCCACTTCTCTGATACACCAACTGCTCGGCAGTTTTAGAGAGAGAAAGCCGAAAGTTCTTCGGCTTTAGAGGGAGAAAATAGCTGAATTTAGTCAAGGTAAGCAACTTTTAGCATAATTGGCTTGGTTTTTATGGATTTTTGACCATGAAACCGATTTCTACATGTTCTTATGTGTGTACATGTGTTTGGGTATGTGTTTTTGACATGTATAGGTGTTAGAAACTTTTAGAGAGTTCAAGTTCAAAGAATTTGAGCTTGGAAGTAGAAAAGGTGAGTTTCTAGACACCGGTTTTTATATGATTTTAAAAGTTTTGGGACTGAAAATGCATGTAAAATATTTTTATAAGTGATATGTATGTAACCGTATGTATATGTGCATGTGTTTAATGATTTATAGTTGTAAATGCTTTGATTGATGTTTAGAATGATAGTAACAGGCTTAGAACAAGCTAAAATAATGTTTGGGATTGAAAATGACTTAGACATGTGCAATGTAGGTGGTCATGCGCCTGAACAGGGCCCATGCGCCTGGAAAATGGACTTAAAAAGTTTAAGTAGTTGAAAAACACCTAAACAGTACCCCATGCGCCCACTTTTATGCCTTAGAATGTCTAAGTGTACCCCATGCGCCTGAACAGTAGTTCATGTGCCTACGTTTTGGCTAAAACCCCTAAGTATTAGGGGTGATGCGCCCCAATAGTGTTTATGCGCCCAAGTTATTGCTCAGGCGCCTAAGTGTAGGCTCATGCGCCTAAATAGTTGATGTGCCCAAAAAGTGAGAAACAATAAAGTTTAGGCCTCATGTGCCCAAATAGTACTGAAACGCCTAAACATGCCTCATGTGCCCAAATAGTGTTGAAACGCCTAGAACACTTAAAATTTTTCTGAGATTTTTGGAAAGATCAGAATTTTAGGGTTTTGACCCTAGTTTGACTTAAGGCTTATATGTGCCTATTTTATGTATGATTATGTTCTATTATTATTTTCCATATATATATATATTGATGTGTGACTTTACGTAGTATATTTATAATCATAACGTAAAGTATTATCATTAAAGAAAGAGATACGATTAATGATAATGAAAGTGGAATATAAAGAATGAATGAAGGAAAAAGCTTGCAAGCAGAATAAAAGGAGGATCACAACTTATGAGAGTTGTCATCTCAACTGTGTGTATTATAACGTGCGATTTTGGCTAACCCATGAGGGTTCACACACAGGGGGATCAGTCTTGGTGACTGATCCGTAATACGAAACAGGATCCTTCTCACTCGACCCCAGATACGAAGTGGCTTTGTGCCAAGATATGATACGGCTTTGTGCCAGATAGTAATAAGGCATTGTGCCCGGAATGGTGGCTTCGGGCCACGATGGGGGAAAGCTTGACAGGATCTAGAAATAGTGGAAGATAATTATAAAGTACGAAACGAATGATGACGAAAGATAATGATAAAGTACAAAATGAATGGTTATGAAAGATAATGATAAAGTACGAAACGCATGATTACGAAAGATAATGATAAAGTATGAAACGAACGAATATGTGAGATAATGTATGAAGAATAAGGTTATGCCTTGTTGTATGTACAATGAATTCTCATGTATGGAAGTAAAGAAAGTATTTTGATAAGAAAGAGTATTATCGTATATAAACTTTAAAAAGTATTTTCAATACTTTAAATCTAGAACTCACTCAGCAATGCTGACTTTTATGCATTTTCAGTTGGCAGGTAATTTTGCTGAGTATGGCACACGGGGAGACTACTCGGCAGGGCAATATTGGCATCCATTCACACATAATAATATTGTTGTTTTCTAATGCAAATGAATGAGGCTTTTGTAATTTAACAATGTTGTATTGCCTAACAACAGTATTTATTAATGAAATGAGTGTTTTTTTGATAATTTATTTCCGCTACTTATTTTATGAATTATATATTATATATGAAATGATGTGATGATTGTCCAACTGTGAGGTGCCCGAGAACGAGGCCTTACAAGTTGGTATCAGAGTTAAAGTTTAAGTGAATTGGGTAAAATATTTTCTAAACCTAATCTTAAATTGAGAATGGGACTAAAGGAAAGTGGTGCCTGCCTGAGTAGCTACGTGCCGTCATGTATTTCTTTTTCTCAATGTTAATTGAAGTTATGTGCGTGCGTTAGTTGATTTTGTGCTCCTAGTAGATTTAGATACTGATGTAGTCAGGATAAAAAATGCTTGGGGTGTGAAGAGTAAAGTAAGTGGCTAATCACAACTGGCCACTGTAATTAGGGACTTACTATACTTGATATAAACTGAGCTCTTACCTTGAATGACCGTGTTAGTATTTGAATCTTATAATGGTTAGAGAATGGCTAGAGGTAGATCATCTAAGGCCTCTAGGGGTGGAGTACATGGTGGACATGGTGCTGAACCGCGTGTTACTAGGAATAAGGCTAAGACTACTGAGTGGGCCCGTGAAGAGCCCGAGGTGCATCACAAGGCAGGTGGTGATGAGAGTACGAACTTAAGGGCCTCGGTGAAAGAGGCAGTGGTAGAGGAAGTGCACCAAGTCATACAGACGATTCTGCCATCTGTGGTGACTGAAGTGATAAAGGCAGCGAGGGAGAATGAAAGGAAGGAAAAGAGGAAGACCGTTGAGAGAGGAGAAAGGGAACAACTGGAGGCTGAGACGGTTGTATCTAATGAGGAGGAGGAGGAAGAAGCTGTGCAGGAAACTGCACGGGGTTGCAACTATGGGGCATTTCAAAGATGCAAGCCCCTAACGTTTAATGGAAACGACAATGCTGCTGTTGCTCACCGATGGGTAAGGGAGATGGAGGCGGTGCTTGATATCAGCAAGTGCCGAGAAGATCAGAAGGTGAAGTTTGCTACGGACTTGTTTATGGACTCGGCCTTATGCTGGTGGGAAAACATTGTCCAGGCCAAGGGTAGCTGGGCCATTGGAAAGATGAGGTAGCCAGAACTGAAAAAGTTGGTGATTGAGGAGTTCTGTCCTAACCAGGAGTTAGAAAAAATTGTGAGGGAATTCCAATAGCTTGAGGCAGGAACCATGACTCACCAACAATACACCACAAAGTTTAATGAGATGGAAAGGTTGGTGTCAGATTAGATGATGCCGTGTCAAGGAAGATAAAGAAGTACATCCAACGATTGCCAGCTAACATCCGCAGGTATCTGATTGCTGCCTGACCGGGTACCTTTTGGTTGGTAGTAAACCTGGTGGGTAGGCTGTATGATGAAAGAGAGGAGTCGACGGTGGTGGAGGAGAAGAAGACGGGTGGTAGTGGGAAAAGATGGGCCAGGAAAAGGTTTGGACGTGGTGGTTTCACTCCAAACAACAAAAGGATGAAAGTAAATTACCGTATGGTGGTGTCATCAAGCTCGGGAGTGAAGAAGTTTGGCTGATGTGGGAGGGAGCACACTGGTGAATGTAAATTGGGAGTGAATGTGTGCTTCAAGTGTGGGAAGCCCGATCATGTAGCAAAGATGTGTGGAGTTATTCGGTGTTATAACTGTGGTGAGGAAGGCCATGTGAGTAGGGACTGCAAGAAGCCACGGGCCAAGGAATCGGGGATGAAGAAGAAGTCGGAAGAAGGAGGACAGAGGGCAAGTACTAGAGCCTTCACGATGACCATAGAGGAGGCCAGGGTAGACCTCGATGTTGTGTCAGGTATGTTTCTAGTAAACCAAATTTATGCCTCTGTATTATTTGATTCTGGTGCTAGTAGGAGTTTTATTTCTGCTGCTTTCTGCGCTAAGTTGCCTGTTAGTAGTAGAAGTATTGATGAGCCATTTGATGTAGAAGCTGCTATTGGTAAGTCTACTAGAATTACTAATATGATAGAGGACTATGCCACAGAACTAGAAGGTCATAGGTTTTCTGCTAAGTTACATGTGATGCCCCTAGGCGGATTCGATGTAGTACTAGGCATGGATTGGTTAGTAGCGTACGAGGCAAACATCATGTGTCACAAGAAGATGATTCGATTAATTGCACCCGATGGAAGTTCGGTAACGGTCTACGGTGATCACGTTACTACAATTCCGAAGGTAATTTTGATGGTGGTGGTGGGGAAGTACATGAGACGTGGATACAATGCCTACCTGGCCTATGTAAAAGATGTGGATGCGTCAGTACCACAATTGTCCGACGTACCAGTGGTATGTGACTTTCCGGACGTGTTCCCAAAAGACTTGCTAGGTGTTCCCCCAGATCGTGAGATTGAGTTTCAGATTGATCTGGTACCCGGTGCTCAACTCGTTGCCAAATCACCATATCGATTAGCTCCTACCGAGATGAAAGAGCTAATGGATCAATTGCAGAAGTTGATTGATAAAGGGTTCATATGATTGAGTATCTCTCCATGGGGTGCTCCGATCTTATTTGTGAAGAAGAAAAACGGTAGTATGTGGATATGCATTGACTACCAAGAGCTGAATAAGTTGATGGTGAAGAATGAGTATCCCTTACCTAGGACTGACAACTTGTTTGACCAGCTCCAAGGTGCCAGTTGGTTCTCGAGGATAGATCTTCGATCTAGTTACCATCAGTTCAGGGTCAAGGAGCGAAACATTCCTAAGACAGCTTTTCACACACGTTATGGACACTACGAGTTTCTTGTCATGTCTTTTGGTTCAACTAATGCGCTAGCTGCCTTTACGGATTTGATGAACCGAGTGTGCCGGCCAATGTTAGATAAATCAGTGATTAAGTTTATTGATGATATCCTGATTTATCCGAGAAGTGAGGAAGAACATGCTGACCACATACGCGCGATGTTGGAGACACTTAGAAGAGAGAAATTGTACGCTAAGTTATCTAAGTGTGCTTTCTGGTTGCGTGAGGTTCAGTTTTTGGGTCATGTTTTTAATGTTGAAGGAATCATGGTGGTCCCGGCAAAGGTTGAGGCAGTAATGCAATGGAAGTCTCCAAAGACGCCATTCGAGATTCACAGTTTCTTGGGTTTGGCAGGTTATTACAGGAGATTTATTCAAGACTTTTCCAAGATAGCCTCGCCTTTGACTAAATGGACCCGCAAGGATGTAAAGTTTGTGTGGAGTCAGAAACAGGAGGATGCTTTTGAAGAGTTAAAGGCAAGATTGGCTCAAGCTCCTTCTTGACATTACCCGAAGGGAGTGAAGACTTAGTGGCATATTCAGATGCCTCCTATTCGGGATTGGGTTGCGTGTTGATGCAACGAGGAAAAGTTATAGCCTACACATCCCGATAGTTTAAAACCCACGAAGTCAACTACCCTACTCATGACTTAGAGCTTGCAGTGGTGGTTTTCGCGTTGAAAGATTTGGAGGCACTACTTATACGGGACGAAGTGCACCATCTTCACCGACAACAAGAGCTTGAAGTACTTCTTCGAGTAAAAGGATCTCAACATGAGACAGTGGAGATGGTTAGAGCTTATAAAGGATTATGACTGTGAGATCCATTATCATCTAGGTAAGCCCAACATTGTGGCCGATGCCCTTAGCCGAAAGGAGAGACCCGAGCCTATTCGAGTGAAGGCTTACCAGTTGGTTATGACCGCTGACGTGATGACCCAAGTGAAAGACTTTCAAGATGAGGCGTTGAAAGAAGATCACCTTAACTCTAAAAGAATGAGAGGTTTAGTCACGGAATTTGGAGAAAATACCCACGGAGTTAGAACCCACTTTGGACAAATGTGGATCCTTTGTTGCGGAGATCTACGAGGGCGGATTATGGATGAGGCTCATAAGATTCGATACTCGATTCATCCTGGTGCCACAAAGATGTATCAGGATATGAAGAAAGATTATTGGTGGCCGGGAATGAAGCGCGATGCAGTGGAGTACGTGAGCAAGTTCCTTACTTGTTTGCAAGTGAAGGCAGAACACCAAAATCCATACAAGAAGAGCCAACCATTGGATATACCCGAGTGGAAGTGGGATCACATCACCATGGACTTCATAACGAAGTTACCCCGCACGGGGAGGGGGCACGATACCATTTGGGTGATAGTTGATCGTCTGACGAAGAGTTCTCACTTCCTACCGATCCGCGAGGCGTATTCATCTGAGAGACTGGCGGATCCGTTCATCAAGGAGATTGTAGCTCTTTATGGTGTGCTAATGTCTATCGTGTCTGATCATGACACTCAGTTTACATTGAAGTTTTGGAAGAGATTCCATGATGCGATGGGGACGAGGCTACACACTAGAACGGCTTATCATCCTCAGACAGATGGCCAGTCTGAGAGGATGATTCAGACACTCAAGGATATGCTTTGAGCATGCTTGATCGATTTGGAGGAAGTTGGGATGATCACTTACCGTCAGTTGAATTCTCATACAACAATAGTTATCATGCCAGCATTGGTATGCCTTCTTATAAGATGCTATATGGTAGAAGGTGTAGGACGCCCGTATGCTGGGGAGACATTGGGCAGAAGGAGTTAGGAGGTTTTGAGGTTATTGAGGCTACGACTGGAAAGTTAGAAAAGATCAAAGCCTTTATGAAGACGGCAAAGGATAGACAGAAGTTATATTCTGATAAAAGGCGAAGATCGATTGAGTTCAACGTGGGGGACAGAGTCATGTCGAAGGTCTTACCTTGGAAAGGGATCATCCAGTTCAGGAAACGGGGTAAGCTGAGCCCTAGATACATAGGTCTTTTCCAAATCATTGCTCGAGTAGGAGAGGTGGCCTATAGGTTAGAGCTACCTGAAGAGTTAAGTGGAATCCATCCAACATTTCATGTATCTCATCTGAGGAAGTCTTTAGCCGATGAAGATATGATTGTCCCACTGGAGGATATCGAGGTGGATGAACGGCTCAATTACATAGAGCAACCAATGGCAATCATCGACCAGAAGGATAAGAGATTAAGGAATAAAGTGGTTCCACTGGTGCGTGTGTAGTGGAAACATTGAAAGGGTTCTGAGTCTACGTAGGAGACTGAAGAAGAGATGAGACAACACTACCCATAGTTATTTGAAGAGTGACGGGTTCGGGGACGAAACCTCTTTAAGGGGGGTGAACTTGTAACACCCGGAAATCTTGACAAAATAAAAGAAAGAAAATCAAAAAGAAATGGAACGAGAAAAGAAAACAAAAGTAATTAGAAGAAAAGGAAAGAAACATTAGTGGAGGGGTTAAAAGTGTAAAAAAGACAAAATAATATTATTATTTTATTTAACGTGGGGTGGCCGCCCACTTCTCCGCTACAACTGCTCAGTAGTTTTAGAGAGAGTAAGCAGAAAGATCTTCAGCTTTAGAGGGAGAAAGTAGCTGAATTTAGCCAAGGTAAGCAAAATTTAGCATAATTGGTTCGGTTTTTATGGATTTTTTACCATGTAACTGATTTCAACATGTTCTTATGTGTGTACATGTGTTCGGGTATGTGTTTTTAACATTTGTAGTTGTTAGAAACTTTGGAGAGTTTAAGTTCAAAGAATTTGAGCTTGGAAGCAGAAAAGGTGAGTTTCTAGACCCCGGTTTTTATATGTTTGTTAAAGTTTTGGGGCTGAAAATGCATCTAAAATATTTTTACAAGTGATATATATGTAACCGTATGTATATGTGCATGTGTTTGATGATTTATAGTTGTAAATGCTTTGATTGATGTTTAGAATGATAGAACAGGCTTAGAACAAGCTAAAATAGTGTTTGGGATTGAAAATGACTTAGACATGTGCAATGTAGGTGGTCATGCGCCTAAACAGGGCCCATGTGCCTGGGAAATGGACTTAAAAAGTTTAAGTAGTTGAAAAACACCCAAACAGTACCCCATGCGCCCACTTTTATGCCTTAGAATGTCTAAGTGTACCCCATGCGCCTGAACAGTAGTTCATGTGCCTACGTTTTGGCTAAAACCCCTAAGTATTAGGGGTGATGCGCCCCAATAGTGTTTATGCACCCAAGTTATTGCTCAGGCGCGTAAGTGTAGGCTCATGCGCCTAAATAGTTGATGTGCCCAAAAAGTGAGAAACAATAAAGTTTAGGCCTCATGCGCCCAAATAGTACTGAAATCCCTAAACATGCCTCATGTGCGCAAATAGTGTTGAAACGCCTAGAACACTTAAAATTTTTCTGAGTTTTTTGAAAAGATCAGAATTTTAGGGTTTTGACCCTAGTTGGACTTAAGGATTATATGTGCCTATTTTATGTATGATTATGTTATGTTTTTATGTTCCATATATATATTGATGTGTGACTTTACGTAGTATGTTTATAATCATAATGTAAAGTATTATCATTAAAGAAACAGATAAGATTAATGATAATAAAAGTGGAACATAAAGAACGAATGAAGGGAAAGGCTTGCAAGCAGAATAAAAGGAGGATCACACCTCATAAGAGTTGTTAGTTCAACTGTGTGTATTATAGCATGTGATTTTGGCTCCCATGAGGGTTCACACACAGGGGGATCAGTCTTGTTGACTGATCCATAGTACGAAATGGGATCCTTGTCACTCAACCCTGAATACGAAGTGGCTTTGTGCAATGATATGATATGGCTTTGTGCCAAATAGAAATGGGCCTTTGTGCACGGAATGGTGGCTTCGTGCTACGATGGGGGAAAAGCTTGACAGGATCTAGAAACAGTGAAAGATAATGATAAAGTACGAAACGAACGATTACGAAAGATAATGATAAAGTACGAAACGAATGGTTACGAAAGATAATGTTACAGTACGAAACGCACGATTACATAAGATAATGATAAAGTACAAAATGAACGATTATATGAGATAATGTATGGAGAATAATGTTATGCCTTGTTGTATGTACGATGAATGCTCATTTATGAAAGTAAAGAAAGTATTTTGATAAGAAAGAGTATTAACGTATATAAACTTTAAAAAGTATTTTCAATACTTTGAAACTAGAACTCACTCAGAAACGATAACTTTTATGCATTTTCAGTTGGCAGGTAATTTTGCTGAGGGTGGCACACGGGGAGGCTACTCGGCAGGGCAAGATTGGCATCCATTCACACATAATAATATTGTTGTTTTGTAATGCAAATGAATGAGGCTTTTGTAATTTAACAATGTTGTATTGGCGAACAACCGTATTTATCAATGAAATGAATGTTTTTTTGATAATGTATTTCCGCTGCTTATTTTATGAATTATATATTATATATGAAATGATGCGATGATTGTTCAACTGTGAGGTGCCCGGGAACGGGGCCTTACAATTCAGCCATTCTCCAGAACTCTCTGATCTATTTCTCATCAATAGTAGGAGAGTCAAAAATAGCATAGAAGATGGGAGATCTCTTCATCCAATCAATTGCATCTCTATATCCAGCAGACTTTGGGTCATGATTGTGTAGATACGCCACCATGTTTGATCAGGTATCAAACTTTAAACTCCCCATAATAAGTGTAGGTGAACCGAGAGTTTGTTAGATCACAAGAGATTACAAAATATTTAAAATAATTTTAATTATTATTATCTATTTACTATTTGTTATATATATATATATGTATGTATGTATGTATGTATTTTAATTATTAGTTTCACAGATAGTTTCACATGTAGAAACTAAAGTTTCACATGGAGGAATATAGATTCACAAGAGCTAACAAAACTAAAGAAAGTACACGCGAGAAACTATAGTTTCACAGACAAGAAACTATTGTTTCACATGGAAATGAGAAACTATAGTTTCACATTAAGAAACTATAGTTTCGTATTGGAAACTATAGTTTTGCATGTTCTACGACACTATAGAGTCGCAGGATCAAGTCAAAACTGTTAAGTGCACACGGGAAGCATGACTAGACAATTTTGCACAGGTCATAGAACTTCCGCTTAGTTTCTCACTATCACACCTTTATTTTGCACAACGAATGTGTGAAACCCAAAAGTCACCAAATCGATTTCTATCTTAAAACCCAAAAAATACGATCTAAGGTTTGAAACATCATAAGGAATGAGGTTCACCGGTTTGATTTGCAAGAAACACACCACAGGTTACAGATTTGAAATGAACACTAAAAAACAGTTTGTAGGATCGGTGTTGGTATCTCAACATAATTTTATCTCACAAACACACTAAGTCTCGCTCGGTTTCTGAAGCAGAATCTCTAACTAAGTTGAAGGTAATATAATAAATTAATGAACACAATAATGGTTTTCAAGATACTTGTATATATTACTTCTTAACTCAGTACTACAAGACTCTTACAAGCATAGTTTGATGAGTTATAATAAGAAACTATATATACTACTATCTATAGCCGGTTATACTTGGATGACCAGCTGAAATTTACAACTAGACAAACACTACATTGCTAGAAGTAAAGCATCTAAGATAAAATACTATCTTAGATTAGGTAGTCATGACAGGTCCATGACTTACCTTTTGTCACTAACTAAAAGTGACAACTATACTAATTGATAAAGGTGAACAGTGGGCTAAAGTATGGTCAACTACATAGGCGTGGGAAAACATCATGCAGTATGTCAGAGGGTAGATGTCAGACAACCCATACTTATATCCACTCGTTCATAGTTGGTTCTTCTGAAGATAAATGGCTTTGGAAGAATAAGTTCTTCCGAGGCCATTTATACTTCGAAAGAAACAACTTCTTTCGAGTCTTCTACAAGTCTTCATGACCTTCTTCTTCGGAAGATATTGCCTTGGATCTTCTAAGAGTGAACACTTCAGAAGAAGAACTTCTTAGTCTCGGAATACTTAGTTCTGTATTCAAAAGTTCTTCATATACTTTGGAAGGAAAACTAGTTAGTCTCGAAAGATTTAGTTTTCCTTCAGAAGTTTTTCATACTTTAAGCTTCAGAAGATCTTCAAATTGTCTTCGGAAGAGCAGCTTTAGCTTCAGAAGACTTCATCAATTGTACTTCAAAATACTTTAAGTTTTGTTTTGGCTACACCAACCTCATATGATCCAACAAACTCCCCAAGGCTGATGCTACCAAAACTTCACTCTTCTGCTCCTTAAGGTCTTCAACACCAGGGAGAGCAGATATTTATCTGTCTCCTTGTTCTTTCCTAATATGGTTAGGAAGCCACTCATGGATAATAGATCAAGTCTGTTACTTTGAATGACGTGCACTCTTTACTGTGTCCCTTTGAAGAGAGTTAGTTGATGGGAATTATAGTCATAGTCCCATCTAACTATAGGATTAGAAGTTGGGCCTTTAACCATCTTTAGGAAGCTTTTCCTTTTTCGGTTGCAACTTTTTCTTAATCCATTTCTCTCTTCTTCAACTCTTCCTCAGTCTTGGCTTTCTTTGTAAGTTTAGCCAGATGAAGACTGCTCAGATGATTTCTGATGTGAGTAACAACTTGAGAGTTGGAGGGATTAAAGAATGGGTTCTCTACTAACTTAGCAATGCCAAATCTGCTAGAGTGTAGCAAAGACGAAGTATCAACCCTGTTTACTTCACCATTCTCCCTTTCCATAACAAAGCTGTGAGAAGGTTCATCGAACCTCCACTGGACAATGGACAATTCACCTTCTAGGATTGAGGGGCTGAGTTGGAAGCTTGTCCCCAATCCTAATGTCTAGTAAAGTACTAGTCTCCTTCTTAACTTCTTTTATTCCTCTTAATGTGTTTGAATTAGTTGCAAGAAGTTGGAGAGCTTGGTCTAATGTTCCTGTAGGTAGATCAAGGAATGCATATCTTGTGAGGGAACTGGATGAGCCATCAACGTACTTTTGCTTAATTGACTCTTCCTTACAAGAGATTTCACTCAAAGTTATGCAATGAATGAGTTTCCTCATGATCTCCTTGAATTCTTCTAAGGTCAGGGGTTAGAAGGTTTAGAAGATGGTTTGGGTAGTGGTTGTGTTCTGGGTTGTGTTTTGGGTTTAACGATATAAAGTGGTGGTAGTTGTTAGGAAGCGGTGGGTAAAATTATGGGTAAGGCTGATGGTGTGGGTTTAGGGGTGTAAGGCTCAAAGGTTGCTTCAGTTTTGATGGGGAAGGGAAAATATGTGGGCATAGGTTATGATTTGTGTGCTGGTTTGGGCGTTGGTGTTGGTTTGGGTGTCATCCTCTAAACACTTGGTACTTAAGGTACCTCTTACCTTCTTCCTAAGGGAATGTCAGCCTTGATGTCGCTGACATGTCACTATAGGGTCTTTTCTGTCATGGGACCCACTTGCCTGCCAGTGAAGCCATGGGCTTTGAGATAAGTTTTCATCCATTCCTTATCTCTCACCTTCTTAGTAGTTGCAAGATGTGCCTCTTCCTCCTCCTTCTTCTTCATCTTCCAGAGAATAGTCTATAGAGCAAAGAAAGGCTATCCTCTCTATCCTCTCCCTTTCCATTTCCTCCTCCTTCTTTGGTTAGAAACCTGTTAAGGTCAATAAGCATCACCAGGTCTACTTAAATGGTGGAAGGAGCTGGTTGAGGAATGATCATTATAGGGTGTTACTGTGTGGAGTGGAAAGAAGATATGGCATCAAGGGAAGTTGTTGTGATGGCAAGGCTAGGTTCCTCGTGTTTCTGTTTCTGTACATTCTCCCCCTTTTTGGCAGCATCATCTTGAGAAGTAGATGATCTAGAGGAAGAACTTAAAGAAACCTGAGTATGTACATGCCTAACAGACTTCTCAATCTGTGTCTCAGCTAATTGAGCCTTGAGATTTTCAATCTTAAGTTACTAAGTGGCAAACCTATCTTCTGAAGTCCTAAACTTTGATTCAAGTTTTGAGACTTTAGAAAGTAGGTACTTGATGGTGAGTTGCAGACTACCTTCATCTTCTTTTGAAGAATCATTGGGAGATGAGATAACATACCTAGTATGTTCATCATCATCACCAATAACGGTTTCTTGGCGCACTGGATACCCTTGCGTACTAATGTCTCTTTCAAAGTCATCAATGGAAGGTTGCCATAGATCCAGTCCCACTTATGTTACCCCTGTCCTGAGAGGCTACTGAAATACTCTTAGTAGTGGCAACTGAATCTACATGAGTCTCTTCTACTCCGGTTGGATTCATATCTATTTTGGCTAGCTGATGTGGGCTGCATATTAAGGGTTCCCTAGGGCTCAGTTGATCTGGGGAGTGGTGTGGTAGATCAACATCATGGCCCTGATGGAACATAATTTCCTGAACAGGTTTGGTTAGTAGGTCAAGAAAGGATACAAAGGTTAATTCTAATGACCCGATACCTTGGTCAACACCTAATAGTTGTTCTACAATCGTAGATGAGCCAGTGATGTGGCTATCCCTTTTTGGCTGCTCAGGGGAGCGTAGAGACTCACCCTGAGGGCTTATGGCTCGGGTAATGGGCACATCAGGTTGAAACTGAGGAAACTCAACACACTGAGTTCCACACTAGCAATTTTGTTTTGAACAGACAGGACTTGTCCAATTTAGTAGATTGAACAAGGGTTCGTCTGTGGCGTTTCTTGTATATGATTCTGATTAGGTGGGAAGAAGTGATTGGCTATGTAGTGGTGATGTCTGATGCGGGTTCATCACCTGCTATGTCTATATGGATGTCATTAGGAGGCATTGGCTCTAGCATACCTGGAAGGCGAGTAGTGAGCCTTCTAGTAAAGTTGGTGGACACCTTCTTTAGCATTTTGAAGATGTTGGGCCTTATGTGAGGGACCAATAGGACATTTTCAAATTGAAGTTTGTCCTAGTCAAGTTCACAATTGATTATGTGCTGAATCAACCTAGGATACATATAGAATTGATCGCGGATGAGATTACCTCACCGATTATTCAACATAAATCTTGAGTAATTAAAGCGGAGGCCTTTCACCAATCCATCGACTAGGCAGCCCAGATCATATGTGATTTGATCCTAACCCCTGACTTGTTTGATAGACTATGTAGGACAATATGTAACAAAAACTTCCAGTTGTAAGAAACGTTGAACTTGTACACTGTAGGTCTGCTCACATCTCCACCATAGCCTATTTGGATGTAGGTATCCTGCAAATCAAACATGCAGAATTCAGTGGGGGCTCTTTCATCATGGAGTTCCATATGCTCCCTGATGGTGGTTTCACTAATGATGATCTCCTATCCGCAGATCCTTGATCTAATAACCTTTTCATCATTGAGCATGTCGCGTTGACCATTGGCCCAGAATTCGGCCATATGGTTTGAGTAGATGGTGGGATTAACAGTAAGAGCAGTAATGTATGCATATTGGGATAGAAATTAGATGATGTGGGCAAAGTTAGTATCCCTTGAAGAATCAAGGATGGAGACTTGGTTGTGTTAGGGATTCAAAGCCAATGTTATGGAAGTACTGTTGGATTGAGGGAAATGGAGAGTGAATGAAGAAGATAGTAGAAAATTTAGGGCTTTTATAGTGGTAAAGAAATTAAAGGAAGAGAGTCAGAAGTATTTAAATAGTGGGTATAAATCCAAACAGATAAATTGAAAGAACAGTTTAGGTTCCGATTTGAAATAGGCGGTAAGATAAACCATTTAAAATATTTCGACAATCATTAATAAAATCTTTCCTTTTACAGAGTAGGGCCCAAAGATTTCTGTCATACATTAAGTTTTTCTTCTGAGAAAAAACACTTATGTTTCTCAATATTGTGTTCCGAAGCCATTACTACTTCCGAAGCAAACTATGTCTTAAAGACAAACTTTGCTTCCGAGAGTAAAGTGTTCTTCCAAGAAATGAAGTTAGTAACCTTCGAAAGGATTTGATCTATGATCAAGTTTTCTTCTAAGGTTAAAAACTCTTCGGAAGAGAATACTAATGTTAAGGAATTTGCCTTTGAAAGATAGATAAATATCTCTTCCAAAGGTAAATTTCTCTTTGGAAGAATTCATACTTAGAAAATTTTAAGAAAAACCTTTTGTAAAAGGGCTTAGATTGTATAAAGACAATATAGACAAAACATATTTTCAAAAGATTTTTAAAAGAGATTGACTAGTCAATGTTAATAATCCCAATAGCTGTAATTAAATACTTAAATATTTGTTCATAAAAGGCTTTGGTGAATAGATCAGCATATTGTTCATTTGAATCAACTTTGACTAGCTTGATTAAGTTTTTCTCATAATTGTCTCAAACAAAATGATACCTGATGTCAATATGCTTTGTCTTGAAGTGCTTGACTGGATTTTCTATGATAGAAATAGCACTCTTATTGTCTATGTGGATAGGAGTCTTTAAGAAGTTAAAACCATAGTGTAACATCTGATTTTGAATCCATAGTAGTTGAGTACAGCAGCGTGCAGCAACAATGTATTCAGCTTTAGCAGTTGATGTAGAGACACATGATTGCTTCTTGCATTGCTAAGATATGATCCTTCCACCAAGAAATTATCATCCTCCAGATGTGGATTTCTTGTTAATGTTGCAGCCACCATAATCACTGTCAGTCTAATCATAAAGGTTGAAATCCTTATTCCTAGGATACCAAAGACCCAGTTTGGGAGCTCCTTTGAGGTATCTAAGAATTCTCTTTGCAGTAATTAGGTGAGACACATTAGGAGTAGCCTGATATCTTGCACAACATGATATCAAGTCTACTTGCAGTGAGATACATCAGAGACCCAATAAATGCCCTGTGCTGATGCTGATCTATATCTTCCCCCTTAGAATCAGGACAAAGATTGTGATTTTTTGTATAGGTGTCTTGGATGGTTTACAATCTTTCATCTCAAATCTTTCTAAGATTTCCTTGACATACTTAGATTGATTAATAAAGAACTCTTCTTCTATCAACTTCACTTGAATCCTAAGGAAGAAATCCAACTTTCCCATGGAACTCATCTCAAACTTCTTTCTCATGATGCTTTCAAAGTCTTTTCATGTTTAGTCATTTAAGGAACCAAATATGATGTCATCAATATAGACTTGTACAAGCAACTGTCCTTCCCAAACTTCCTTATGAACAATGTCTTGTCTATGGTGCCTCTGGTGTAGCTATTCTTTAGAAGAAACTGAGATAGTGTCTCTTACCACATCCTTAGTGCCTGGTGTAACCCATAAAGAGCTTTGTCTAATTTGCATACATAGTTGGGGTGCTGTGGGTCTTCAAATCCAGGTGGCTGGCATACATAGACTTCTCTATCGATATTCCTATGCAGAAATGCACATTTTACATCAAGTTGTGGACTGTGAATTTCTTGGATGCTGCAAAAGCAAGGAAGATTCGCACAACCTTAAGTCTTGCAAAAGGTGCAAAGTTATCAGTGTAATCTATGCCTTCCTCTTGTGTGTATCCTTGAACTACAAGTCTGGCTTTGTTTTTGATGATCAAACCTCTATCATCTCTTTTATTTTTGAACACCCACTTAGTGCCAATGGGGACTTGGCCAGGTGGCAATGGACATAAGTTCCATAGCTTTTGCCTCTTGAATTGAAGCAATTCCTCTTGCATTGATTCAACTCAATTATTGACCTTGAGGGTTTCTTCCACCTTCTTTGGTTCCATTTGAGAGAGAAAGCATGAGTACAAGCAGACATTCCCATTGTGGGTCTGACTTCTTGTTCTCACATCTTCTGAGACATTCCCAATGATGTTCTTAGCTGGATGGGTGTTGTGTATCTTAAGTCTAAGAATCACATCTAGTTGCATAGATAGATCCAAGTTGGAAAAGTTTTGCTCAGGATTTTGAACACCATTACCAGCTGATGTCTCATACTCATTCAATGAGTACCGATTAAGTAAATGTGTGACAGCATCAATGGTATTTTGCTGTGAAGCAGCATAAACAGTTGTCAGTTCCTCCAGATCACTATTTTTATAAACTTGGTGTTGAGTGTTGGAGTTGTCAGCTGATGAATTTTTAGACTCAGCTGGTTGACAACTTGTTAAAGCTCCATTATTTCCTGAGATGTTCAAGATTTCAGGACTTATAATAGTAGGACCTTGATTGTCATGACTTCTTAGAGAGATTGGAATAGGTCTTGGTAACTCAAACCATTGATTATCATAGGAGTCACTTTAAGTTCTTATTCCAGCTGCGACATTCCCACAAGATGGTTTAGAATAGTTTGGAAACAATTCTAAATCAAAGATATGGTCAGGACCATTTCCCTTAACACAAGGAGTGTGCTCATTTATAACAATGTTGGATGATTGTTAGTCCAGGAGCACTTGAATCAATTAAACAACAATGAAGATTTGGATCAAAATGATAAAAAATCAAGAACTTGGATGAACACACAAGAACTTCAATGAAAAACTCTCCTTTGATCCATATTGATTTGCATAAGATTTTAATTACATGGAAACCCTCAAATCTAGCTCTTGCAAGCTTAAAACCCTAATTGCCATACTTTACTATTTATAGTAAATGACAATTTATTAATGACACTTAGGACCCTAAACTTTGACAATTAGAAATTACAATTAAAATCCAAAATGTCTAAAAACAAGATTAAATATATTTTGTCGACACAAAATATATTTATTAACAATAAACATCCTAGACGAATATATCTTCAACGTCTTGTCTCTAATCTTTGTCCCGAACTCGACGTTTGACTTTTGTTGACTTTGACCATGACGTTGACTTTTGTTGACTTTGACTGTGTTGATAATATTAGACTATTATTCAGACCCAACAATATCCCCCTTAGTCTACTATTATCAACGTCTTTCATCGTGATCAGCATCGATAAGTCAACTGAACGTGATCTTCAATTTGGTAAGCTTCAGTCTCAATGTTGAGGTCCAACAATATTCCCCCTAGACTGATGCTTCCCAAATTTTGTTGCTGAGGATCTTTATCTCACAAGTTCCCCCTTTTTCTATGTTCCCCCTTGTCGTGTGCATCCTCTCAGTTATAACGAAGACCGCTTTCTAGAATCTCTGAGTGCTTCAGAAGATGTAGGAGGAGGATTCCTAGCTCGGTATCTTCTGTAAATTTGAGGAACAGGTTCTCTTGTCTGGTTCATTGCTCATGTGATGATCGACCATCTCTTGAAGCACAATCTGCAACAAAAAAAACAAACACATTCTATACATTTCTCGTTAGATCATTTCAACAAAACAAATAAACCTGTGTTTATCTGTTTATGAAAACAAGCGAACCCGTGTTCGTTTGTGTGTGCAATTTCCCATGAAATGCATGAAAATGTGAGATGATTTCAATAGCATAATATGGAAGACCTAAATTAATATTGAAATGAAGATTTATTATAATAATTTTTTTAATTTTATTTTATGTATATATATATATATTTATATTTGTATATTATTATTATTATTATTATTATTATTATTATTAATTTTTTTTAATTACCGAGAACTGAATCGATCATGAGATCACATCTTCAAGATATACTTTAGCACAAAGATGAAATTAATCATCGACAAGCAATGAGATCATACTGATAACTGAATCTAATCACAGTCTTTGAATGATTTTGAAATTATCAAACAGATCAATAAAGATTGCTGATATTTTTGTCCACTTAAACCCATGCCCTATCTTTTTCAACAAGCATCAGATGATTTGTTAAGGTTCGATTAAGCACTTTAGAATGCTAGGACCCTATAATCATTTAGCAAAAACCCTCACCCAACCTCAGGATTTCTTGAATTTTATTACGATCTTTATGGAACAAGGCTTGTGCATTAGTGTGCAAGTGATTATCAACAGAATATTGTATTTTGTGATGAATTCGTCGTTAGATGATTTGACACAACTTAGATCAAAATGGTGAGAGCTCCAGGTCTATACTCACGTATAACAAAGGAGATGACCATTTAATCATGTGCCGATGAGAGCTCCAGGTCAGTACTATCGTATAGCAAAGGAGATCATCACTCCAGGTCAGTACTTCCGTACAGCAGAGGAGATTAGCACAAACACAAGACACATAAATACACCAAACATGGCAAAGAGATAGAGATATAGCTTATATGATTTGCATCATGGTGGGTGAAAGATCAATTCTTAATCCAATTTTTTGTCGGGACTCAGTTTTCATGCAGGCCAAAATGATTGCGTAAAACCAGACATCCTTAAGCATATATTTTAATTTAAATCTTTATGTTGTTGTCTACTTTATTCTTCAGGCTGAGTCTACCAAGCATATCATTAAAGAATCTGTTTGTTTTTCTATTATTTGCAATTAAAATTAAGACGCGAATCAGATAACAGCATCAGTTACTGTCATTTCTCATTTTAAAATGCAAGTCATGCAAGAACAAGTATTTCAAGATGATATACAATCATTTCTCAGTCATCTCGAATCAAGTTCCCAGTTCTTTTTTCATTTCTATTCATTTTATTTAATTTTGATATACTCTGCCCCTAAAATTTTATTTTAGCAAACCTATTTTTTGTTTTTTTTTGTATATTTTTAAGACTATACAAAAATAGAAATTTACCAAAGAAGGTCTTCCAAACTACATTGATATGAAGATAAGAAATGAATTCTTAAGAAATGTGCCGTGACTGTGAAATGAGAACTGTGAGAATGCAGATAAAAATCCAGATTGTGGATATAATACCATGACCTTAACCTATTTGTTCGGCCTCAAATTTGAATTAGGAACAATCCCTGTCAGTAAACCGGATTACGTACAGTCCTCCTGAATTGTTCCTGCACTCATAAACAGATTAGTTAGAAAGTGGAACCCAGGCCATCATAGTCCTGGAAGTTCCTTTTTCATCAAGATAAGTAACAAGCTTCTGCACACAACCGTTTAAAGAATCGGGGATTGCTGTATCCTTCCTTTTAATTTGCCAAATTTTTTCGGTTCAATTAACTTGGATTTGAATGAATTAAATTTGGAAATCATTTACTGTTTAAGACTAGAAGGAAAAGAATTTGGTTTTGAAGCTTTGGTCATTTTCATCTTTGAATCATGCGAAACCGGCTTCACATGAAAAGGTTTGGATAGAATGTTCATCATCCAACCATTCAAAGATGTGTGCTTTTTACCTTAGAATCCAGAAAAGCAGCGCGTTGCCTTTACCGTCTGGCACATTCCTTTTAGACACTGATCCAGAAAAGTAATTCGTTTTGCCTTTACCATCCGAAGCATTTCTCTTTGGGCATTTCTTGAGCACGTGATCTTCCTTTCCACATTTGAAGCAAGCCTTGAATGGCTTTTTATGCTTGATTGGTCCATGTGGTGCAACTTGGGGTGGAGCTTTCTTTGAGCTTGTAGCAGTTTGTTGAGAGACTTGTGGCTTCTTCTGTTGAGCAATGAGAGATGGACAGTTTTGTGGCTTCTTTTGTTGTGTTTTGGATGAATGGATGGTTTGTTTTACGGTTTGAGATGAAATCCGTATTGGTCTTGATTCAGGTTTTAGAAGCTTTTGAGATTTGACAGCTTCAGGTGACATATTGATCTCTGAATCTCCGAGACTTTCCTTTGTATTTGATTCGTCATCTGAACTTGTCCAGTCTTCAATAGGCACCTCTACTTCTAGTGGATCTTGATTAACAGGATTTGGATGTGTTGTTGTTGTTGTGGCTTGATGATTAGGTGATCCCTGAACAATCTCTTCCTTCACACTCTTGACAGGCTCATAAGTAGGAATTTCATCTGCATTAAACTTATGAAAGAAGTTAGAAAAAACAATTGTTACGGATTTACAAATAACAGGAACTGAACAATCATTAGCTTGACTGTTAGCGTCCGGTTTACTGTATCCCATACCAGTCGGTGAATCATAATCATCTTGTATCTCTTTAAGATTAACCCTTTCTAATCCTGCATGCAAACTATTAGTATCCTTTTGAATAATCTCTTGAATCAACTCATTTGTAGGATGAGGAGTGGGTGTAGGAGAATAACAGAAAGTACTAGGTGGAGGATAAACATATGCATTATCTTCATGACCCAAACCAGTCTTGATTCTAGCCCCCCGTTGTCTTTTGCATAAATCCTCCCGTTTCATTCCCGAAAGGGTCCATTGTTCTAACTTGATTTTAATTTTTCAGGTTTCAAATTCAGCGAGTGTGACTTGTTCAGTTAAGTAGTTAACTTCACAATTCTTTTCCAAAAGAGTTCTCTTCAAATGTTCATTTTCTTTCAAAGCTTCTCTCAATTTAATGAAATATTTTGATTCATTTAATTTAAGCTCTTTGTTATTACGTTTCAATTCATTTTCATTTTCTATTAACAACCTATTAGCCTTGTATATTCCAATTAAACCGATTTTACAGGCAGAAGAGCACATATCTTGAATTATTTCATAAGGAAGACCCATTACCAATTTTTCAGCTGCTAGAGCTCTGTCACGTTGGCAGACTGGTGTGGTTCTTTTGTACTCTTCCACAGCAGCTTTTTTAGCTTCCTCAATCACTGCTTCCATCTTCATCTTTGTCTTTTCAGCTTCACAACCCTCAGCTCTTGTACCCTCAACGACATACGCAGCTTCCTCAGCGACAACTTGTTTCTCAACAACATCCCCAGGCACCTGCCCAACTGTTTCCTTCTGAACCACATCTTCACATACTAACCCTTCTTGAACAGCAGCTTTTCCAACCAGTTTCTCACCAACCTCACAATCCTTAACCTTTTGAACTTCACACGGGCTTGACCAAACATTATCAGCGGTAGCTTCTCCATGAGCTTCACACCATAATTCTTTGAATGGATCAAAGTTTTTAATGAAGTCATCATCACTTTCAACCGCTTCAGCCACCAAACCATGATTGATTTCTTCTTCTGATTCCTTGATTTCAGCACTCCGATCAATGCAAATGAGTAGCGTTGTTTCCTTCTTTGTATCTGCAAAACAGTCAAACCGGCTTTGTGCCATTATGCCATAGTCTGATTCAAGATCGTCAGAAAATGACATTTTCACTTAATATATTAAATTCACTTTAACACCCAAAAATATTTTTCACAAAATTGTTGAATAATATTCTCCCCCTGGAATTTTTTTTAAATATCACGTTTTTTTATAAATCTTTTACAATTGGTGAAAATTTCTTTATCGGAATGAACTCAATTAATCCCAACATGTCAATTTTCTTTGATTTATATTATTAGCCCACACCTCATTTTATAAATTCAGCCCAATTTTCTAAACCTAATTGAAAACCCAGCCTAATAATAATTAACCCAATTAATCTTTAACTAGCCCAAATGAAGGTTAATTTAATTTTTTTTAAAAGAAAGGCCCAAATTAACAAACTAAAAACCTAACCCACTCTTTCCACCACACAATACACACACACACACACAAACACACACACACACACACACACACTTAAGTGTGTAGATAGAGAGGTGGATGAGAGAACCCTCTAGGGTTCCGGCGACTATTCCGGCGAGCCTCCTTTCCGGCAAGTTTTCCGGCGACCGGAATTTTTTTTAAAAAAAAAGAGGAACAAGACACACACACACACTGCAAGTCAAGTGAAGAAGAAGCACAAATCTCTCAGATCAACAACAAAACTGAAGCAATGGAAGATTCAGAAGGCACACAGCAACCTCATCTAGTGCTCGCTAACAAGCTCTTCCTACTCACGCATTCCAACGTTGATGACATCGAGAAAGTGCGCCTCCGTGATGAAGTCATCTCCACCGTCGTCGCCGACGATATGGCACCGTTGTATGAAACCCTAGCTGTGAGTTCGGTGTTGGAGCTTGACCAGAAGGTTCTGGACTCGATGCGTGAGAAGATTGCTGAAGAGCTGAAAAAGCTTGATGAGAAAATAGCTGACGCTGAAGATAATTTAGGAGAAAGCGAAGTTCAAAAAGCGCATTTGGCAAAATCTTTGTTTTACATCCGCATTGGTGACAAGTAGAAAGCACTAGAACAACTCAAGGTGTGGGGAAGGAAGCTGCTGTTAGAGGATGGTGGTGCGGTGGTTGGAGATGGAAGGGGTTTAGGAGAAAGGTTTGATTGAGTCGTGAGGGATCTGAATTCTAAACACAGGTGGGTGGTGTTTGTTTTGTATGTGAAATTGTTGTTGGTTGTTGTTACAGTAGTGGTGGATCTGGTTGATTTAGGCAATAGTGGATCTTGTTGGTTGTTGTTGATAATTAACAATCATTATGCTAACTCGAAATATATTTATTTTTAATTTTGCAGCACGATTATTGATTTCGCAACTTGTTATTATAAACTCGCTGATTTATCTTTAATTTCGCTGAAAATTTTGTAGTTTCGCTGGAGTTTTGGAGTTTCGCCGGAATTTCGCCGAACGAAACAGTAGATTCGCCGGAAAAGTACAATTTCTCCGGTGCCGGAAAAATATTAGTTTCGCCGGACAGATTGAACTTTCGCTCAAAATGGATCTAGTTTCGCCCCTTGAAGATATGAAGCTCTCAAGAACATCAAGAACACACACACCAGTGTGTGTGAAAGAAAATCTCATATCTAAAATTTTTCTTTGATGTTTCTTGTATAAAAGTTGATGTAGATCCAATATATGTTATCAAATGTTGTAAATCTATTTTGAAATGCTGTAGATCTGATCAAAACAGTGATATTAATGAACATAAAAATACCTCAGATCTAGTTTCTCTCTCTAAAACCCCATTTTCTCTCTCTAAGAAATTTCAAAAATCAGTAACAAAATCTTCAAATCAAAAGTAGTAATTGATTCAAATTGGCTCTGATACCAAATTGTTAGACCAGGAGCACTTGAATCAATTAAACAACAATGAAGATTTGGATCAAAATGATAAAAAATCAAGAACTTGGATGAACACACAAGAACTTCAATGAAAAACTCTCCTTTGATCCATATTGATTTGCATAAGATTTTAATTACATGGAAACCCTCAAATCTAGCTCTTGCAAGCTTAAAACCCTAATTGCCATACTTTACTATTTATAGTAAATGACAATTTACTAATGACACTTAGGACCCTAAACTATGACAATTAGAAATTACTATTAAAACCCAAAATGTCTAAAAACAAGATTAAATATATTTTGTCGACACAAAATATATTTATTAACAATAAACATTCTAGACAAATATATCTTTAAAGTCTTGTCTCTAATCTTCGTCCCGAACGTGACGTTTGACTTTTGTTGACTTTGACCGTGACGTTGACTTTTGTTGACTTTGACTGTGTTGATAATATTAGACTATCATTCAGACCCAATAATGATTCCTCAAATTGTTGATTTTTGATGTTATGCACTCTATAAGCTAGAGAATTTGAGGAATACCCAACAAAGATAACATCATCTGACTTTTCACCAAATTTTGCTAAATTGTCCTTTGTGTTTAGTATGGTGCACCTGCTGCCAAAAAACCTTAGAAAGCCAATGAATGGTGGCCTCGTTTTCCATAGCTCATAAGGGGTTTTTGATGGGTTTAACGATAAGAACACTGTTCTGCGCATAACATGCAGTGCTGACTGCCTCTGCCCAGAAAGTTAGGGGCAGCTTTGAATCAGCTAACATAGTTCCTGGATCAGTCGCACGATTGTGACATGAGTTTGACCCAGTCGTATGACTGGACCTTAAGTCATGCGGATGGATTAACCGCATGCTTCAGTCGCATGACTGAACCATGCTAATGGTTCGTCGTACGAATGGAAAACCCTAACCTATAAATACCACTTAATTCGTGAAAAAACATAAGAATTCGAATACCAACGCACATACTCATACCCTAGTCATCCAAAGACTCAAGAAAACCTGTTCCAACTTCATAGTTCATCTCTGATCAATTCTTCTTCGTTCTTAACGTTTGTTTCATCGCAGGATTGATCAAATTGTCGTTCTCACTGATTGGATCGCCAATAAAATAGGATTCCGCACTATTTGAGTTGGTATACGCGCATTATAAGTTAGTACTCCATACGTACACGATCCTAACAAGTGGTATCAGAGCTTTGGCTCTTGATTTTGCGTGTGATTCGATCGATTTGGTATAAAATCACGTTTTTTCATTCAAAACACCATCTTTTTGGTTAAAACAGTGTTTTCGACGTCTCCAGATCAAAAAGTTCATGTTTTTCATATTATGGCAGATTAGGGTTCGTAAAAATTCATGTTTGTGAGTCAAAATCTTCAAAACCTTGAATTTTTCAAAACAACAGCCTTCAGTCGCATGAATAACTCAATCGTACATCCCATACGCACGATTGAACTCAGTCGCTCATCCAATTGTATGACTGAACACTCCATTCGTATTTTCCAGTCGTCCTTGTCCAACTGCATGATTGACTCATTCGTATTGTTCAATCGCACGATTGAGCCATCCGCATTGTTCAATCGCACGTTTGGCCCATTCGCACATCTCCATTTGCACTAGTGAATAAATCTTAGATTACAACTTAAAGTTTATACAAATGGAAGATCAGTACTCAGCTTTCACTGCTGGAAGGGATTCATGGATCCAGAGTCTGTTGCTTCTGGAAAAACGAAGTTGGTAATCACAATAAGCCCCCTAAGCTCATAACGTTAGACGATTACCCACAATGGAAGCAAAGGTTCGAGATATACTTAAATGGAGTTGATCCTAATCTGTGGGAATCAATCGAGACTAAGTATAGCATGTCGGTGGGTGCTGATGGGGTAAAACTTACCTTGGGTGGCATGACTGATAGCCAGAAGGTAAAGTACAATGCAAAGAAGAAGGTGTATGCTTTGTTAACTCAGTCAATTCCTAAGGATATATTCCATCAGTTTTCTGAGAATAAACAAGCCAAGAAGTTATGGGATGCTCTGGAAATATGGTATGACGGGAATGTGACGTTGAAGGCATTAAAGGCAAAGGCTTTGAAGAAGGAGTTTGATAACTTCTCTTCAATAGGGAAAGAGAGTCTGGATGATGTTATCGACCGTTTCTACCACTTAATGAGTGAGCTGCACACTTATGGGGTTACCACATCCATGGAAGACAAGGTGTTGAGTTTTGCAGATGGATTGCCATAGAAGTGGGTTTCGTTTGTTTCAAATCTCAGACAGAATGACATGCTGGCAAAGTTGGATATCAACGATTTCATTCTGAAGCTGAGAGAGGAAGAGTTGAGGATGAAGTACAGATCCCAGAAAAGTTCATATGATCAGAATCCATCACTTTACAACTCAACTCCTCAACCAAAAACTTCTGGAGCACCACTCCAAACAGCACTCGTGTCCAGTTTAGTTGCTCCGTCCCAAGCCATTACTTCAGGATCTGACACGTCAGGGTCATCTTGCACCCAATACATAGCACCTGAAGCCAATGCTACGAAATTGAAGACCGAGAATCTCGGTAATATGACTGTAGAGGTAGCAAAGGAACATATGGATCTCCTAGCAGCTGTCGTTCACTCCTATGACTGTCTAGTTACTGGGAAAATTGGAAACTGCCATCCCGCCGATAAAGACTATGAGCAGATAGATGAAACTGAGCTCGAAAGGATGGACATTATGTGGGCACTGGCTAGTGCTGTCCGGAGGGCGAAGAAGTTTGTTAAGAAGATCGGACAGAACTTGATAGCCACAAAAGACACTACTTTTGGTTTTGGCAAAACCAAAGTTACATGCTTTAACTGTGGAGAAAAGGGGCATTTCAAACGTGAATGTGTAAAGCCCAAGAAGACAGGTAACGAGAATCCTTTCACATCTTTCAATCATCAAGACAAACCCACCAATGGGACTACATCTTTAATCAAGGATCCTAAGGCCTTGACTGCACAAGACGATGAAGGACAAGATTGGACCTTTTGCTTTGTGTCTCCTGGAGAATCCAACATTGCATGTGTTGAGCGTGTGGATGACGACTTTGCAAGTGAAGGTGATAGAGCAGTGGAACTCGTAATGTCAGATCATGAAGATACTACTACTGTGGTCACTCATCTAAATGAAGAAGGTCCCAGCACAACATGTTTAGAATCACAAGCACCTGAACAGTCAAGCTCTGCGATGATGGCTGATTCAACCAAACCTTCTCAGTTAAGTTCCACAGACCAACTTTTTGATAATCATGCTTGTTCTGACTGTAATAAATTTAGGGATAGCATAGATTCAAAATTTACTAGGCTATTAGATCACAATGATAGCTTAGTAAATGATTTACAACTGTGCACAGAAGCAAATCGAATTTGAAAAGAAAACGAGCACAGTTATAAAGAGAAAATAGAATTGTTAAATAAACAACTAAGGGAAACTAAAGTTGTGGCCTTTAACCAAGCAAATTATATAAAGTTCTATTTAAACTCCCTGGAAGAAACCATGAAAGAAAAAGCAGTTTTGGAAGTCGAAGTCAACTCACTAAAACAAAAACTGCACAGTTGGACTAGTTCTTCTCACATAGTTCAACACTTAATGAGAGAACGAAATCACGGGGAAAGGTTGGGTTACAAAGTGGTTCCACCACCACATGAGACCTTGTTGAATGCTAAAAGCAAACCAATTAATAATAACCCAATCAAGGATCATGTGGTGTCCACTCGTCTTGTAAGTGATCCAGATTCCACAAGTAAACCTGTTGAATCTGTCACTAAACAGAAGGAGACCACTTTGAAGTCAAAAGGTAAGATGCCTATTGTTAATTTGGATGAACAATTTGCAAAGGTTAAGGTGGAGTCAGGTTCAAACATGTCTAATTCAGAACCCAAAAAGACCAAACAATTTAACCAATCTCGAACACCATGTCTAAGTCCAAATAAACAAAAGGGTAAAGATGTTAAACATGTTCAAACAATGAATTTTGTTAAAGAAGTCAAAACATCTCAACAAGAAGTGACAAAACCCAAAGAAACTAAAGTCACACCTGTGTCTCGCACTTCCCCACAGAAACAGTTTCACCAACATGTCGAAAGTAGATCATGCTGCACTTGTGGAAAGTATGGACACATTGCTTCTAAATGTTCTTATTATCAAACACCAAGAAAAAAGATTGAACTTAATGATATAAATCCAAGTTCTTCAAAAAGGAGTTCAATGACTCCACCAAAAAGAACCAATGAACCTAAAGTTCAAACAATAAGCCAATCGTCTGTTTATCACTAATAGGCCTTACATAAAACTGGCTTATGGAAAGAAAATCAAGTCTCGTGTCTGAAAATGAGAACAAGAAGAAGAATGATCTGCCCTCTTCCTCAAATGGACAGTGGGTAGAATTTATGATGTGTGATTCCTCTGGGTCACCCAAGCCAGTTAAGGCTTGGGTCCCTAACCTGAACTAATCATTTCCTTAAATGTGCAGGGTGTCCGCTATAGTGCTTCTCTGAATACATGGATTGTTCATAGCGGTGCATCAAGGCACATGACTGGAAACCTGTCACTCTTGTCAAACGTCAAACAAATTAAAGGAGAACACGTTTCATTTGCTGGAAATAAAGGATGTTATATCACTGCACAATGAGAACTGGGAAACCAGAAAGTGAAGTTTGATAAGGTAAACTATGTTCAACAACTTCAAAATAACTTACTTTCTGTCTCACAGGTATGCGACAAAGAGTTCAAAGTTGTATTTGACAACAAGAAGTGCTATGTTCTGAAAAAGGACTATGTCATTCCGAAGGACCAAGTGTTAATCTCAGCTTCAAGATATTACGATTTGTATGTCTTGGACCTCTCAAAGGCCTCCTCAACCGATCATCATGTTCAATGCTTCTTGTCAAAGGCAACAGAAAAAGACTCCATCTCCTAGCATAGGAGAATAGGACACATAAATCCTCGGAAGATGAATCACTTGATCAAGAATGATCTAGTGCGTAGAGTAAATGTTCAAAACTTCTAAATACCAGATTTCTGTGTCGCATGTAAGTAAGCGAAACAGACAAAGAAATCTCACAAGGCAAAGAACGTTCATTCAATCGCCATGCCTCTTGAGCTTCTTCACATGGATCTGTTTGGCCCAGTCAGTACAAATAGCATTGCCGGTGATTTGTACTGCTATGTAGTTACGGATGATTACTCAAGATTTTCTTGGCTGATGTTTCTGAAATCCAAATCAGAGACATCTGAATCATTCAAAGAGCTAGTAACTACATTGGAGTCACTCTATAAGCAGAAGGTAAGGCAAGTTCTCTCTGACAACAGCACCGAGTTCAAGAACCAATGGAGGGAGGAATTCTGCAAAGAAAAAGGAATTGTGCACCAATTCACATCTGCCTACACTCCTCAAATGAACGGGGTTGCTAAGAGAAAGAATCACAGCTTGATAGAGACAGCCCGGACCTGGTGGTCAAGCGTCAAGGTAAGACGTGTTACGAGTTACTCAATGACGTAAACCTAATCTATAGTACCTCGAACCGTTCATGTACACTGCTGAAGAAAACTCAGTCAGGAAAATTCAGCGAGAAGGCTGAAGAAGGGATTTTCTTAGGATACAACATACCGAATAAGAGAGTTTACAACAACTCAACTAGTCTAGTAGAAGTGTGGTGCAATGTTGATGTACAGAGATACACCACCCCCTTGCTGGAAAAGGACCCTCTTTCTTTTTCGACTATGATGGATTCTTTAAATCTTTCAACATCCCTCTCTTCCCTTTTGAGGATGAGTTATCGACCAGAATGATGTTCGACGTATTAAACTCACCGACACTGGATCCGATGACTTCAACTTCACAAGGTGAGTCTTCTAGTTTTTCAGGGGGAAAACTTGAGGTAAGTGACTCCTCCTCTGATGATGAAGACGTAGCAAATGATCAGGTGGATAAAAGGCAACAGGTTCCTACTACTCCAAGTACACAAGCATCTAATGTTGATGCCTCTGACACTTCGGAACCTCACACTCCCACTGCCTCAGATACTGAACCTGCTATTCACAATCTGGATAATGAGGTAGTTGTACGCACTACTCTTGGATCTTGACTAAATGTTTATCATCCGTTGGATAATGTCATTGGAGATGTTAGATCAGGAGTCTAGACTAGAAGTCAGCTATACTCAGCTGATTATGCCTTGGTAATGGAAAAGGGATAACTTCACGATGGTGCATATCGATGTTTTGTGTCTCAATTTGAGCCAAAATATGTTAGTGAAGCCCTAAACGATAAGGCATGGGTGAGTGCCATGCAAGAAGAACTTCTTCAATTCAAGAAGTTGGGAGTATGGACTCTAGTGGACAGACATAAAGGTGCTAAGGTCATTGGCAACAAATAGGTCTTGAAGTGCAAGAAAGATGACCAAGGGGTCATAATAAGAAACAAGGCTTGACTTGTAGTTCAAGGATTTCGACAAGTCGAGGGCATTGATTACAATGAAGTGTTCGCACCTGTGGAAAGAATGGAAGCAATCCGTATCTTGCTAGCCTATGCATCTTACATGAAGATCAAAGTCTACCAATTAGACTTAAAGAGTGCATTCCATCATAGTGAAATCCGGGAGACAGTGTACGTCAGTCAACCTGAAGGATTTAAGGATCCGTATCATCGGGACAGAGTTTACAAACTGGATAAGGCTCTCTACGGGCTCCATCAAGCCCCAAGAACTTGGTATGAGAAACTCTCGACTCATCTTGTAAAACGTGGCTTTTGCAGAGGAGTGATTGACTGCACACTGTTCATTAAAGAAAAGGATAGTGACTTACTGCTAGTTCAGATCTATTTTGATGACACAATCTTTGGTTCTAAAAACGAATCATTATGTAAATAATTTGAAGCAGTAATGAAAGCTGAATTTGAGATGAGTACCATGGGTGAGATGAAGTTCTTTCTCGGGTTAAAGGTGGATCAGACACCAAAGGGGATATATTTGCATCAGACCAAGTATGTAGGCGATATTTTCAATCGGTTTGATACGGAGAATGCTTTTGTAGCTGGGACTCCACTTGCTACAAACCATGACGTCGCACCCGACGAAAATGGTGATCTGGTGGATGCCACTATGTACTGAGGAATGATCGGATCTCTCATGTACCTCACTGCCTCATGACCTGATATCATGTATGTGACATGTCTATGCTCCAGATATCAGGTGAAACCTAAAGCCAACCATCTCATAGGCGTCAAAAGGATATTTCATTATCTGAAGGGTACTCCAACACTTGGGTTGTGGTATCCTCATGATGATGACTTTAAGTTTCCAGCGTATAGCGATTCGGATTATCACTGCTGCAAAATGAACTACAAGTCCACTTCAGCAGGATGTCAATTCTTTGGGAGAAGAATAGTCACGTGGCAGTGTAAGAAGCAGACATCGGTTGCTCTATCAACTTGTGAAGCTGAATACGTTGTTGCTGCAAGCTGCTGTTCACAAATCATCTGCATTCAATAGCAAATGCGGGGCTATGGTTTGAAATTCTCTAACACTCCTGTATTTGTTGATAATTCTACTGCTATAGCCGTTACTAAAAATCCAGTCCAACATCCTAAGACCAAACACATCAGAATTAAATATCACTTTATACGTGATTGTTTTGAAAAGAATTTAATCGATGTTGTTAAAATTAATATGGATTTTCAACGCGCTGACCTCTACACAAAAGCTTTTGATAAACCAAGATTTCTATATCTATTAAAGGTGAACGGCGTGAAAAAGAAATGTGAAGTGATTCCAGAAGATGAACATGCTTAGTCCGACAATTGTTTATATTTTTTCTTTTTCTTTTCTTTTCTTTTTTCTTTATTTTTCCTGTCTTAAAAATCTAAAAACACAAAAAGATTTTCCGTTTTAGAATTTTAGAGGGAGATTTGGTTTTCATTCAGTATTCATTTACTTAAAAAAACGAGGGAGGAGGATAGTCTAGTTAATACAAAGGAGATCGTATCTGTGGTACTGATTCATTGACTATGGAAAATGATAGAACACAGGAATAAAGAGTTTGGGACTTTAAAAGAATTTAACTGATTAAAATGCAAAATTCGAAGTATAAGTCTGAGAAGTCTAAGCAACATAAAAGGAAAAATGATAGTAAAACTAGCTGCCACTATGGTAACACAGAGAAAGTAGACCTAGAGGTTGCTAGATCACTAGATGATGTGTCGGTAGATTCAACACAATAGATAAGTAGACTTCATTGGTGAGTTCAAGCTCAAACTAAGTCGTTCAACAAGCTGTGGGTTATCATCTTATCACTTGTTAACACAATCAACGAAGTTCCAATAAGGGGTGACGAGCAAAATTAATGCCACAAATGTGTGCGGATGACCATAAAAAGGAGCAAAGCACATAAAAAATGCAAAAAAAGCAATCAAGCTAATAACATATGTTGTTGGTGAGATCTGTGCAAAAAGAATATAATTGCTCAAACAAGAAGATATGTTGTGTGCCTCTCTGCTGTGCGGTAGCACTGACCTGAGGATAAGCATAACCTAAATATTCTAGAATTCATTGTTGTTTGCACCTCTCTGCTATGCGATGGCATTGACCTGTGGCTTGGCATCTCTCTGAAAGCTCTTAGAATAGTTTCTTCTTGTCAAAATACCCGTAGACTACTAAAAAATCTCCTGAGGAATGTTGATTACCATATAAGTGTGGGATCCACAAATGCTTGTTGAAATAATTAAAACTTAAATCATCACCAATGTATGTCAAAAATCTGTGTATGGATTTAAGAGGACAAGTATACTGACAATCATTGTGAGCTACAATTCTTGAAAGTCCAAATCATTGTATGTATCTTACAGCACTAGTGTGATTTCCTAAACGTGCTAATGACTCTCGATGAAAACAAGAATCTAGCATCAAAAGTGTTAGGACCGTGTACGTACGGAGTACTAACAGATTCTTCATTAAACCGGATCAAATAGTGCGGAATCCTATTTGATTGGCGATCCAATCAGGGAGAACGTAAACCAGATCAAACCTAATGATTAGAAAACGTTAAGAACGGACTAGGAATGATCTAAGACGTTCTATGAACTTGGAATGGATGAACAGGACGCTCTGGGTCGATTAGGGTTTCAAGTATTCGAAGTGTTTTGTTTTTCCACGAATTAAGTGGTATTTATAGGTTACAACTCTCATTCGTACGTCTGACCCAAGCGACTGGCTCAGTCGTGTGACTGATTCATACGATTGATTCATTCGTACGACTGAGTCAGTCTTATGACTCAATCGTGCGATTGACTCAATCACCTGGTTCAGTCGTGCGAGTGGACCATTCGCATGGTCCAGTCGTGCGACTGAATCAGGACACTTAGTTAAACACATTCTTAAACCTTTAATGATTCAAGGCTATGTCTAACAACTGTAAACCTATTTAACATTGTCATATATGCATGTAACAACAAATAATATGAATAGATATAACATTACACAACCAACAGACATATATAGAAGTGATTCTCATTATATTGATCAATGTTACATATGTGTTACAAGAACAAGTTCTATTACATTTAAGCTCACTAGACTAGAACTGGGGACATGTGTATCAACAAACTCCCCCTTGGACCTAGTTCTATCTAGACTTTGACTTCTTTCTTGAATTCTTCAAATCTCTTCTTCCTATCTTCTCTAGAAACCCCAGAGTGAATATCGAGTGCGAAGCATAAACGTATGACGTGTTGGAACTGAAGTGCTTGCACAATATCTTGAGTGTCAAAAAACAGTGGCCACTTGTACAAGATGTATACATCTGAAGCAGACAAGTTAGTTAGCCACATAGGGTCAAATACCCTAACTGTCTCGACCGTCCCTTCTTTCTCCAAAACTATGACTGCCTCACCAGTGCGCCAGTCATAGTACCACCATTTAAAATGGGGTGCAAAATCCTGTGGCATTTCCCTCAATGGAATACGCGACATTGTGCGCGGAGGGTGCCATCGCAAGACCACCTTTGGTCTTCCTGAGGTGGGATCAACCTCTGTCTTATGAATTAACCTTCTGGGCTGTTGAGGTTTAAAGTTTACCCACCTCGTATGATACTCTTTCTTCAGTGCCTGCTCAAACCATCCTGACATCTTTCCTGGAACAACATACAAGAGGTTCAAGTTGGCTAGACGGTTAAGCTCAAATCCAGGGAGAGTTTTCAGATCGTATGGGAATCTAAAATATTCAATTCCCTTCTCCCTCTTGATAGCATACACCTTGAGATCCTCAAGGTATGCCCAGCTGATAATTTTGCCAGACACCTTCTGATGTTTCTTTATCTTGTAAAGCTTGGTGTAGGCATTTGACTTGTTTGGCGCACGCTGTTTCTTCATCTCCTCCAGGCAGGCTATCCATTCAGCATTTTTGACTGCCAGATCCGCATCATTTGCCTGAGAAGCTTCTGCTGTGGCTGCTTTCGCAGCAGTCATCTCTTCTACCTTATCGAAGATGTTGTTGTCAAATGTTTCCCCCAGACCTGGGAGAACTTCGCCTTCGGCGTTAGTATACTGAGGATAGTGATCATCAGTCACGTCCTCAATCTCCACTTCGTCGACGTCTCGTAATTCATCATCACTGACTATGTTGACCTCTGGAGCGTCTTTCACCAGCTCGTCAGGATTCAGACTAAACAGTTCTGCAATTTGTTCATTTGTTTAGTCGTGAACAGTCTCCCTTCCTCAGCAGAGTAGCTAACTGATCGTTGAACAATCCTTTGTAGATCAAAGATCATCGTCAATTTAGAATCAATGTGACGGAGGGGCACTACATCGTGTTCATCTACTTGTTTAGCTGAACCTGTTTAACAACCAATTACAACACAAGTAAGTATACATTAAGCACATAAACGAAGTTAGTTAAACCTCTTCATTTTATTTATAAAGCACAACATTTGATACAAATATTCAAGTACAAAGTTTAAATAATAAATAGACGTCTATTCTTGAGCTTTGCCTTGAATCTGAGTTGTTTCATCTGTAGAGTGAGAGGTAGACGGAGTAGAAGAAGAGGCCCTCTGATCTTGTTTTCTTTTAGTTCGGTGTTCTTTTGCAGGATCAGAGGGAGAAGTAGCTGCATCTCCATCTTCGTTGTCACCTTCCCTGTCTTTTTCCTCATCATCACCTCCATCATCGTCCTCATCACTATCATCATCTTCATCATCTTCCTCATCATCATCATCCTCATCATCCTCTTGGCCTTCTCCAATCTTTAGAGGCTCACTTTTAGTCCCTTTGAGCTTCAGCATGATCATCTTGTTTGTAGATTCCAACTCCTCTAGCTTCTTAGCAGTCTCATCTCTGTGCTCTAGGAGTCTGGTGATCTGATCAGTTTGTTGAGAGATTAGCTAAGCTTGGGAAGAACTCAACTCTCTCAACTGCTGTATCTAAGCCGTTTTGGCCTCATCCGAAGCTAGCAGCTTGAGCACCGTGCTGTTTAATGCTGCAAGCTGCTCTACCACAGACACGGGAGGTATGTAAGAGCTGGTTGGGAAAGATTAGGGTCCTGTTTGGTGAGTAGTGGTGGTTGTGGTGGCTGTGGTGAAGATTGGTGGTGGTGTTTGAGTAGTGGTTGTGAAAGGTGGAATGGTGGTGGTGGGTGGTGTAGTGGTAGTGGGTGGTGTAGAGGTAGTGGGTGGTGGAGTGGTGGTGGATGGTGTAGTGGTAGTGGTGGTAACAGAGGAGGTAGTAATGAGAGTAATCCTCCTGCGTTTCGGTTTCAGCCCATGAGGCTGAGCCATGCGTTTCCTCCATGTCCCCCTGGACACTGAGGCTCCCCCTCGGTTGCTGGGAGAGGCTGGGGAGTAAGATGGATCGGCTGAAGAGCTCCCAGTCTCTCCTGGGCGTCCACCAACCGCCCGTAATCCCTGCTCAGTTGCCACTTCCCGACTGCCCACAGTTCGGGTAAGTGGCTCATCATCAGATTCCTCCTCCTCCTGCATATGGAGATCAGGGTGTATTGGAGCTGGTTCAGGTCCTCCCTGACCATCTCCTTCCTGAACAGTACCGTGATCATCGTCGTCGGAGTCATCGGAGGGAAGAGCAATCTGCTCAACATCCGAGTCACTATCATCGTGGCGCCACTTCTTCTTCGAAGGCGCCACATACTCGTCCTGGGCCAGATGCCCAAATAACCTTTTTACCGGGGGTTTCACCTGCTTCCCCCGATAGACTTTCATCCTTCCCAAAGTAGTGTCGTCCATGATCTCCAGGACGACAACATCATCTTGAGCTTTCGGGAGCTGGGGGAGCTTCTGGTCTATAATCATCTGGATGAACCTCGGGTACATACAGAAGCTCTCTTTTCCTTTTGCTTTGATGTTCTCCACCAAATAGGTTAAGATCATCCTAGAAAAGCTGAACGGAAAGTTCAGTACCAGAGCAGCGAATGTATTCTGCATCTGGTCTGATAGCTCATTAAACCCGCCCTTCCTTGAGGCTATACACCGTAGAAGCACATGGGCATGGTACTTGAATTGGGGGCACAAGTTGCTTTTGTTAAGCATACCCGAGTTGATGTCCTTCGAGTACTTTACCCTCATAAAACAACCTCGGATAGTAAGGGGATGCAGTCTAGTTGGGTATTCTGCATCGTCCCCAAGCTCCAGTACTGTCCGTATATCTTCCTCAGATAGCTCGATATCTTGTCCAAAGATAGAGCTTCTAATAGTATACGGCTCCCAGGATCTGTCGACCACAACGTTTTCCCAAAACGACTGCTGTATCGACCTGTATGGTGTACACTGTGCAGAAATCGCTCGGAATATCCTCGATCTCCTAAAAAATATGATGATGCCAGAGAACTCGGCTGCATTCCTGGATGTCAAATCCATATGAGCATAGATGTTATGCTTCGTGCTCATTACCCATCGACTTGCCATCTGTCACACAATATAAGTAAACGTTAGTGCATGTTGAAGATAGCAAATTATAGTCAATGAACTTTACACCTTGGATAAGTCGTGCGATTTAGCAAACGAATGAACAAAGTCATGCGACTGAGTAGGACGACTGAGCTTTATATGTGCGAATGGGTTCAAACGTGTGACTAATTCAAGCAAATGGACTTAGTCGTGCGACTGAACCATTCGTCCATCTCAGTCGTGCGACTGAGACTAGTCGTCTTCTCAGTCGGGCGATTGAAGTTCATCATTGTTTCCAGTCGCCTACTTGACAGTTTGTCCATTCAAATTCTTGTTTTGAGCTTTACTTGATATTAAACGTAGAACATAGGCTCATTACATTCAGAAACGACCGATTAAGCATATTTTAAGACTTGTTTGAACTTTTAGCTTAGTGTGAACAGTCTATTAGTTCATTATGTTCTCGGGTACTGTTTGGTTGAAATTCGAGAGATTTAAGACATCATTGATTGATGTTATTGATGAACCATCTCGCACATTACCTGTATAAGTACACTTGAACGTTAAAACACACAGATAGATGAAGATATGGATCAAACAAAATTTTGGCAGAGGTTCGTCTAGGTCGTGCGAATAAAGGGGCAATTTGGGTGAATGAGTGACTGATGCTGATTCGACCTGTATTTATACTAGGGTAAATCCCAGTCGGGCGACTGAGCCTAGTCGCTTAGGTCAGTCGTGCAACTGAGCCTAGTGGTATAGGTCAGTAGCGTGACTGAGTCTCAGTCGTGCGATTTACCCAATCACTCATCTCCATTCGGGCATTTGAGGTTCATCCAAACGACTGTCACAGTCGGTCATCTCCAATCATGCGATTGGATTCATTCGCACTATCCATTCGTACAACTTGAACCTCAATCGTGTGTTCCAATCGGATGACTAGGTCATACTTATGATTCAGTCGTGCGAATGGCCATACTTGTGACAGTTTAATCAACTTGCCATATGACATTTAGTTTCATTTAACATTAGATAAGACTTTATGCACAATTTGGTCATCTCAGACATGACCATTTTAATACTACAGGTTGATCACCTTAGATATGATCCATTTATCCACCCGATCATCTCAGACATGATCCATTTAACCACCTAATCATCTCAGACATGATCCTTTTAACCTTTCAGAAACAATTTGTTTAGATAAACATTAAGCTCATTTGGTGACGTTAACAGAGAACAATGTACACAGTCCGACACTAACACACTATATTAATAAATTGAAAAATTTTAAACTATGAACAAAATGAACATCTTTTTGTGATTTTTGTTAGGGCAGGTTTGTGTAGCCTATTAGCATCGACATTATATCAAGAACACACTCTTTTGGAATCAGACAGGCATATACACCATTACTTGGAACATTTTTTGCTAATTACACCTTGCATGATGTCATATCACAGTTTTTCACTCATCTAAGACTTCTAAGATCTAACTGGGAATCATACTTGATGTGATAAGTAACACCCATTGATTTTGAGCATCAGGCAATGCAGTCACGACGATTGTCAGTATACTTGTCCACTTAAATCCATACACAGATTTTTGACAAACATCAGTAATTAATTAGATGAATTAGGTCAACAAATATTGTGTGTTCCACAGGTATATGGTAATCAATCTTCCTCAGGAGATTTTTGAGCGGTCTAGGGACTTAGAAGATTTGGTTCTAAGAATTGACAGAGAGATGCTAAGCCTCAGGTCAGTGCCATCGCACAGCAAAGAGGCGCAAACTGCAATGAATTCTTAGAACTAATAGGTTATGCTAAGCCTCAGGTTAGTGCCATCGCACAGCAGAGAGGCGCAATACCTACTTTTCTTCTTAGAGTAGTATTTTTGAATATACATTGTTTTTCAGTGGCTTTTGTCATCTTTTGCTCTGTTTTTCAGGTCTTTGCTCACAATTGTGGCATTTACTTGCTCCTCACCCCTTATTGGAAATTGATTGATTGTGCAAACCAGGGATACCATGAAAACGCACAACTTGTTGAATTATTTATGTTTAAGCCAAATCACTGATGTTGTCTACTGATCTATTGTGTTGAATCTACCGACACATCGTCTAATGCGCTTGCACCACCCTAGATCTACTTTCTCCGGGTAGTCACAGTACCAACCAAGCTTACTATCATTTTCCCAATATGTTAGACCTAGACTTCTCTGATTTATAATTTTCTATGATTTAATTAATCTTGCTGAACAGAAAATCATTTTGGTGTTCCAAGTAACTCGATGCCTGTGTACTATCACTTTCCAATTCTATCGAGTCACATTTCCTGTTTTGTTGTCTATGCTTTTTCAGCTTTACTGACCTCCCCCCCTTTTTTTTAAGTAAATGAATACTGAACATAATCTAATCTCCCCCTAAAATTCTAAAACAGAAAATCTTTTTGTGTTTTTGGATTTTTATACGACAAGGAAATTAAAAAAAATACAATAAAAGAAGTACTAAAGATTGAAAAATGAACAGGTGTCGGACTATGTATCTGTTTCTTCTGAGATAACATCACTTTTCTTTTTAACCCCGTTGACCTCTAGCAGATAGAAAAATCTTGGTTTATCAAATGGTTTGGTGTAGAGGTCAGCGCGTCGAAAATCCGTGTTAATTTTGACCACATCAATTAAATGTTTTTCATAGCAATCGTGTATGAAGTGATACTTGATGCCTATGTGTTTGGTCTTAGGATGTTGGACCGGATTTTTAGTTACTGCAATTGCAGCAAAATTATCAACAAATATAGGAGTAGAAGTGAAATGCAAACCGTAGTCCCGCATTTGCTGTTGTATCCAAATGATTTGAGAGCAGCAGCTGGCGGCGGCAACGTATTCAGCTTCACAGGTAGATAGAGCAACTGATGTCTGCTTCTTGCACTGCCAAGTTACCAATCTTCTCCCGAAAAATTGACATCCTGCTGACGTAGACTTGTAATTCATTTTGCAGCCTCCATAATCCGAGTCACTATACGCCGTTAGCTCAAAGTCATCATCATGAGGATACCACAACCCTAGTGTTGGAGTACCCTTCAGATAACGAAAAATCCTCTTGACTCCAATTAGATGATTTACTTTGGGTTTCGCTTGATATCGGGAACATAAACATGTGGCATACATGATATCTGGACACGAGGCAGTGAGATACATGAGAGATCCGATCATCCCACGATACATGGTGGCATCCACCAAATCCCCAGTCTCATCAGGAGCCACATCATGATTTGTGGCGAGTGGGGTACCGGCAGCAGTGACATTTTCCATATCAAAGCGACTAAGAATGTCACCTACATACTTAGTCTGATGCAGAAAGATGCTGGTAGGGGTTTGATCCACCTGTAATCCTAGGAAGAACTTCATTTCTCCCATGGCGCTCATTTCAAACTCTGCCTTTATCACAGATTCGAATTCTTTGCACAACTCTTCGTTTCTGGAACCGAAGAGGATGTCATCCACATAGATCTGCACCATAAGCAAATCACCATCCTTTTCTTTAATGAACAATGTACAGTCAATCACACCCCTGCGAAAGCCGTGCTTTAACAGATGGGTGGAGAGCTTTTCATACCAAGCTCGAGGAGCCTGATGTAGCCCATACAGAGCCTTGTCTAGCTTGTAGACTCTGTCCCGATGATAAGGATCTTCGAATCCTTCGGGTTGACTGACATAAACCTCTTCACGGATTTCTCCATGCAAGAATGCACTCTTAACATCTAGTTGATAGACTTTGATCTTCATGTAAGAGGCGTAGGCTAGAACGATGCGGATAGCTTCCATTCTAGCTACTGGAGCAAAGACTTCATTGTAATCGACTCCTACGACTTTTCTGAAGCCCTGAACAACCAACCGTGCCTTGTTTCTGATAACAACACCTTGGTCATCCTTCTTGCATTTTAGTACCCATTTGGTACCAATTACTTTGACTCCTTTGGGTCGGTCAACGAGAGTCCACACTCCAAGTTTCTTGAACTGTAGCAACTCCTCTTGCATAGCATTGACCCATGCTTCATCCTTAAGGGCGTCGCTTACGTGTTTGGGTTCAATTTGAGAAACAAAACATCTATAAGCCCCGTTATTCACATAGCCCTTTTCCATAACTTCAGCGTAATCAGCAGTATACAGTCGATTTCTTGTCTGCATGCCGGAGTGAAGATCACCAATGATAGCATCTGGCGGATGATTCGTGCTGATCCAAGTCATGGGAGTTGTAGGAACAACAACTTCAGAATCCAAAATTGTGACTGGAGGTTCAGTATCTGTAGTTCCAGATGCAGGTTCAGCAGCTGAAGAGCTTCCTTCTTGATCAACATTTGGTGCATTGTTGGTTTCAGTTGCTTCTTCATCAACTGATGAGTCCTCACTATCATCTCGATCAGCTGTGGCAGATCCAGATGAACCACCTGCAGGTGTTGCATTGCTAGTATCCAGATTCGGTGAGTTTAGAACATCGTGCATCATCTGAGTAGCAATATCATCATCTGAATCTATCTGAGGAAGATTGAATGATTTGAAAAAGCCATCGTAGTTAAAGAATGACGATGGACCTTTTCCAGCAGGGGGGATGGTGAAACGTTGAACGTCAACATTACACCATACTTCCACCTGACCAGTAGAGTTGTTGTAAACTCGTTTGTCAGGTATGCTGTATCCTAGAAAGATCCCCTGATCTGCCTTTTCATTGAACTTACCCTCTTGAGTTTTCTTCAGAAGCGTACAAGGAGCACCGAAGGGTTCCAGATACTCCAGGTAAGGCTTACGCTTCTGTAGTAACTCATAGCAAGTCTTCCCGTGCCTCTTTACTACTGACACACGATTGAGTGTGTAGCATGCATTGGCAATAGCTTCATTCCAGAACTGCACTAGCAGTTTTGAGTTTGCCAACATGGTCCTGGCTGTCTCGATCAAGCTCCTGTTCTTTCGCTCAACAACTCCATTCATCTGTGGTGTGTATGCAGAGGTGAATTGATGAACAATTCCCTTTTCTTTGCAGAAAGCATCCATCCACTGATTCTTAAACTCGGTTCCATTGTCTGAGCGAATTTTTCTAACCTTCAGCTTGTAAAGTGATTCAAGAGTGGTGACCAGCACTTTGAATGACTCAAAGGTTTCTGACTTTGCTTTCAGAAACATCACCCACGAGAATCATGAGTAGTCATCAGTGACTACGAAGCAGTACAAGTCTCCAGCGATACTCTTCGTGCTGACTGGACCGAAGAGATCCATGTGTAGTAGCTCCAGGGGCATCTCGATAGGATTGACGTGCTTGGTCTTGTGAGATTTTCTGGTCTGCTTTCCATTCTTGCACGAGACACAGAAATCAGGAAGTTGGAAGTTCTTGACAGTAACTCCTTTAACTAAGTTGTTATGAATCAGATGATTCATCTTCCCGTGATTAATGTGTCCCATTCTTTTGTGCCATGAGATGGATTCTTTCTCTGTTGCTTTGGATAAGAAACACTGAACTGTAGACTCAGAGGAAGAAGCGTTAGACATATCCAATACATATAGATCATTGTACCTGGATGCTGACATTAAGACCTGCTCCTCTGGAATCTCCATCTCTTTGTTCAGTATGTAACACTTGCGGTTGTCAAACATCACTTTGAAGCCCTTGTCACATATCTGAGACACTGAAAGCAGATTGTTTTCTAATTGTTGAACAAAATTGACTTTGTTGAATCTTACCTTCGCATTACCTACTTCACCTTGAGCAGTAATGTATCCTTCTTTGTTACCAGCAAAGGAAACGTGTCCCCCTTTAATTTGTTTGACATTGAAAAGGAGAGACTTGTTTCCTGTCATGTGCCTGGAAGCTCCGCTATCTACTATCCATGTATTTGTAGACGCACTATAGCGGACAACCTGCACATAAGAGAAAATAATCAGTTAAAGAGGGGGACCCAAGCCTTGACTGGCTTGGGTTTCCCGGAGGCATCAACCATCATGAACTCGACCCACTGTCCTTTATCAGTGTGTGGAATATCAACATTCAACTTGTCCTTTCTTTCAGTCACATTAGTTGTTTTGGCTTTCCACAAACCATCCCTGTGAAAGGATTGTTTGTGGTAAACCTTAGACTGATTTACAGTTTGATCATATGGTTTAGATTTAGAAACAGGTTTTGCCGCTGGCATCACAAACTTATCAGTGACTTATCTGTGTTGCCTTTGGTGTGGAGGAGAAGAAAACAACCTAGAAGGTGTCTTAGACCTAATAGGTGTTTTTGATCTAACAGGAGTCTTAGATCGCTGTTTTGAATCTAGATTAACTTCGTTGTTTAGCTCAACCTTAATTCTTGGAGTCTGATAGCGAGGACAGTTTGTAGAAATGTGACCGCGCTGTCCACAAGTATAGCAGGACCTCCATTCATCAGGGCTAGGAGATCTCTTGTGGGGCGGTGAGTAAACTTCATGTTCTTTCTTTTTGTTCTCACTTTGAAGACTTTCACCTCCCTTGACAAATTTAACTTGTTTAACATTATGTGTGTTTTGTCTTGGAAGATGATGGGTATCTTGTTTCACTGATTTAGATTGAGTGGTTTTGGAAATCTTAGGTTTTGTGGTAGTTGATTTTTGACCCAACCCAAAGGATGATTGAACATTCTCGTCCACCTGGTTTCCAGTGACTTGTGTGCCAGTTGTGCCTGATGTTGATGCTTTCTGGTCAGAAACCGGAGGGGCAGAGTTAACTGCTGTGTCTGGATCGATGACCAGAGGAGTTGTCACCACATGATCCTTTATGGGGTTATCATTAATTGGACGTTGTTTGGTGTTCAAGAGGATCTCATATGGTGGAGGCACAACTTTGTATCCCAAACCTTCCCCGTTGTTGCGCTCTTTAACCAAGTTTTTCAAAATATGCGAGGAACTCGCAAGACTATGAAGTTTTTGTTTTAAAGATTCCTTTTCAACTTGTAAAACTGCTTTATCCTTTTTAGTTTCTTCAATGGTCTTTAAATAGAATTTAATATCATTCTCTTGGTTGAGTGCAACAACTTCAGTCTCTTTTAATTGTTTCTTTAATGCCTCAACCTTTTCCTTATAACTGCTCTCATTTTGTTTTAGCACTCTGTTAGCCTCTGAGCACAATTTTAAGTCATTTACTAAGTTATCATTGTGATCTAATAACCTAGAAAATTTTAAGTCAATGCTTTCCCTAAAATTTTCACAATCAACACAAGCATGTTTAGCAAAGAGTTCGTCTTTCGATTCTACCTATGCAGATGAGGACGTTTCAGCCATGAAAGCATTCTGAGACGCTGGTTGTGCTTCAGATTCAACATTCATCTCATTCTTCACAATTTCATCAACAGCAGCAAAAGTCTCTTCCAAATCAGTAGTATTAATCTCAGCTGAGCTCTCCCCCTCACTCACTGAGTCTTCATTTAGATCATCCACAGATGCTACGTTGGCTTCACTGTCAGATAAGAAGCGGAAGGACCAATCCTGCCCTTCATCACCTTGTGCAACCATAGCTTTGGAGTCACTGTTTGTTGGAGCTGCCTTCTTATCCTTATCTTGCCTGTTGAACGAGGAGAATGGATTTCCGTTCCCAGTCTTCTTAGGCTTTACACATTCCCTCTTGAAGTGGCCCTTTTCTCCACAGTTGAAGCACCTGACTTTGGACTTGTCAAAACCAAAGGTAGTATCTTTTGTAGCCACGAGATTCTGTCCTGTTTTCTTCACAAACTTTTTAGCTCTTCGCACAGCACTTGCAAGAGCCCACATAATATCCATACGTTCCAGCTCGTTCTCATCAACCTGCTCGTAGTCTTCATCCGCTAGGTGGCAGTTTCCAATCTTACCAGCCACTAACCCATCATAAGAGTGAACTACTGCAGCAAGTAGATCCATGTGTTCCTTTGCAACTTCCACAGTTACTTTTCCCAGATTTTCAGTCATTAACTTTGTAGATTGAGTAACTGTTGAACTTTGTAGAAGCCCAGATGCACCATGTGACTCACTAGTAGATGATGCGCCTTGATCAGTAGATGGTGATGCATTTGACACAAAAGCAGTCTGCAGAGGAGCGCTGGAAGTTTTGGAAGTAGAAGTAGAAGAAGGAGTAACATTGTAGAGTGTAGGATCCTGAGCATAAGAACCCTTCTTTGCCTTGTACTTGTGTCTGACTTCTTCCTCTCGTAGTTTCAGGATAAAGTCATTTATATCCAATGTCTCAAGAACTGAATTGTATCTCAAGGTGGAAATAAACGAATCCCACTTTTCTGGATGTCCATCAGCCAAACTGGAGACCTTTTCTTCTTTAGACGTGGTTACCCCATGAGTGTGAAGTTCACTCATCAGATGATAGAATCGGTCAATTATGTCGTCCAAACTCTCATTCCTAATAGCAAAAAAATTATCAAATTCTTTCTTAAGTGCTTTGGCCTTCAATGACTTCAGAGTTGAGCTCCCTTCTATCTTTTCTTGAGAGCTTTCCAGAATTTCTTACTTTGTTTATTCTCAGAATACTGATGGAAGATCTCTTTAGGAATAGACTGAGTGAGCATCGCGTAAGCTTTCTTTTCCGCATTGTAGGCAATCTTTTGAGCATCAGTCAGTCCACTCAACGTTAAGGGTATACCATCAGCAATAACTGGCATGGTGTAACCAGTTTCAATAGCGTTCCAAAGATTAGTATCCACGCAATTGAGATGAATCTCAAACCTCTGCTTCCACTGCGGGAACTCATCAATTGACAGAAGCTTAGGTGGCTTATTGTGGTTACCAATCTCATTCTCCAGTAGCAGTAAGTTCTGGATCCTTGAGTCTTTCCCTGCTGAGGACGCGAAATTTTCGGAGTCCATAATGAATGTTAACTTAAACTTGAAAAACACAGACTGAGTAGGCGACTGAGGAGCGATTGAGACACAATCGTGCGATTGAACTCAATCGGGCGATTGGACAAGACGACTCAGACACTTGAGCGACTGGACAGACCGACCGACTCAACTAGGCGACTGACTCAATTGGTCGATTGAGTTGGGCGACTGGACTTCAGTCGTACGATTGAGATAATCTTGCGACTGAGACTGCTGAAATCGTGGTTTTTCGCAAAATTTGACCTAAAACGCAATTTTTGACACCCTAGACGGCTGAAAGTCGAAAAATATTGAATTTTCAGAACATGCACACGTAAAGACTTGATTTTTAGCAGAAAGATTGGATCTTTTCACGTAAAAACGTTGACTTTACCAAAAACTTGATTGAATCCATGAAGAATCAAGAGCCTATGCTCTGATACCACTTGTTAGGACCGTGTACGTACGGAGTACTAACAGATTCTTCGTTAAACCGGATCAAATAGTGCGGAATCCTATTTGATTGGCGATCCAATCAGGCAGAACGTAAACCAGATCAAACCTAACGATTAGAAAACATTAAGAACGGACTAGGAATGATCTAAGACGTTCTATGAACTTGGAATGGACGAACAGGACGCTCTGGGTCGATTAGGGTTACAAGTATTCGAAGTGTTTTGTTTTTCCACGAATTAAGTGGTATTTATAGGTTACAGCTTTCATTCATACATCTGACCCAAGCGACTGGCTCAGTCGTGCGACTGAGTCATACGATTGATTCATTCGTACGACTGAGTCAGTCTTATGACTCAATCGTGCGATTGACTCAATCACATTGTTCAGTCGTGCGATTGGACCATTCGCATGGTCCAGTCGTGCGACTGAATCAGGACACTTAGTTAAACACATTCTTAAACCTTTAATGATTCAAGGCTATGTCTAACAACTGTAAACCTATTTAACATTGTCATATATGCGTGTAACAACAAATAATATGAATAGATATAACATTACACAACCAACAGAAATATATAGAAGATATTCTCATTATATTGATCAACGTTACATATGTGTTACAAGAAGAAGTTCTATTACATTTAAGCTCACTAGACTAGAACTGGGGACATGTGTATCAACAAAAAGGCTTTGGTAAAATATCCCAAATGATTTGATAAACCTGTATGACTCCAAAATGAATCGTTCCAGTTATGATCAACGTAACTTGATGCTATACTGTCTAGAAAGGAAAATCTAGTAGATACTTATCTTAGTATTTGAACCTCACACAAAATTACAAAAATAAGTTTTAGTTTTGTCTTTTAGTTCTAGTTGTTTAATTTGTTTAATTTTTAGTCAGTTTAGTCATTAAACGTTGGAGTATGCATTGGAATTCTATCTGGGATTCAATCACTAAAAAGGGTCACGTCTGAGGTGATAAAATGCTTTTACATTCAAAAGGATCACGTCTGAGGTGATCAAACTGCTGAAAAAATAAAAGGATCATATCTGAGATGATCAAGTGTTTGAAAAGTCAAAGGGTCACGTCTGCTGTGACCAAAAAGTTTAAAATTAAAATGATCACATCTGATGTGATCAAATGGTTATTCGCTAAAAGGATCATGTCTGAGATGATCGGTGCACAAAATGTTCGATCAATCAAAGTGAAAAATAAAAGTTGGAAAAGGAAGAAGTCAACTCATGAGTATGAATCAATCGCATGATTGGATCATTAGTATGAACCAATCGTACGACTAAGCCATGGGTATAAGTCATTCGTACGATTGGACCATGCGTATGAGTTATTCATACGATTAGACCATAAGTATGAGTCATTCATACGATTGGACCATGAGTATGAGTCATTCATACGATTGGACCTCAAGACTGAGCTAGTCGTACGAATGAGAAGAAGAGTATGGTTCAGTCGCACAATTGAACCTCAGTCGCATGATTGAGCTATGCGTATGGGTCCAGTCGCACGACTGAAACCCTAATCAGTATAAATAGAGGCTTAGTCGGTCGCGATCACCACCAGACTTCAAAACTTTCGAAAACCTCCATTACACTGTTACTCTACCCAAATTTCAAACTTTTGAGATTGATTCTTATTTGAGTTCTAACCTTGATCATACTATTCTAAAGGTAATTTGAGAAAGATTCATGATCAAACAACCGGTTAAAACAAGTAAAATGTGACCTAAATTGGTAACTCAAATAACCGATAGCTAAACACTAAAATAGACCACTTAAATCAACAAATACGTTGATTTAAAGATGTTTAAGTGATTGAGCCAGTCGCCCGATTGAAAAACTGATGAACTTCAGTCGCACGATTGAGCCAGTCGCACGATTGAGCCATTTGGTGATTCAGTCGCACGACTGACTCAACCACATAGACTTGCATACGACTGAACTCAAAAGCATGCTCAATCATACGACTGAACTCAGTCGTATGGTTCAATCGCACGATTGAACCAGACTGATCAAAATCTGTTCTAAGTCAAAAAGTTTATCAATCATGAACGGAACTAACATGTTTGTCTCTTGTGTTATAGAAACATGGTAGATAGGTGGATCATCAACACCAAGCACAACATTTATGCTCACTTGGATGCCACCACTCGGAATGTGGCTGAGTTTGTTGATATCTTTGCATTTATGAGAAGATCAAGGATCTATAGAGCTATATCTGCTCCATGCACACCCTACAGGTCTATACAGCAGGCCTTCTGGGCAGGTGCGTCAATTGATCTAGTGAGCCCTACCACATTCGGAGCTCCATTTTTGGGCAAGACATTGAGGTTACAGCAGCAGACCTCCGACGGATACTAGAATTGGGTGATGATGCTGATCACCCAACCAAGCTTCACCCTTTGACTGTTAGAGGGTGTTTTCTACGGATGAAGTACACTGGGGACATCAACGTAGGTGTGCTCAACAAAAGCAACCTGTGTCCCCAGTTCAAGTACCTAGCACATGTCATTCTAAAGTGCATAGCTTCATGAAGGGGTGGATTTGATGATCTATCTGACCAAATCCAGAATGCCTACATGGCACTTGTGCTGAGTCACCCCTTTAGCTTCTCCAACATGATCTTCTCCTACTTGATCGAGAACTTAGAGGCCAAAGGCAAGGAAGGCTTCTGCATGTAGCTGAGATTCCTAGAGATGATCATTGACGAGAAGCTTCCTTCGCTGCCTAACGAGAGTCATGATGCAGTCTCGCTAGAGGTGATGGATGATACCACCCTAGGACGGATGAAGGTTTATCGGGGCAAGCAGGTGAAGCCCCCGGTAAGGAGGTTGTTTGGGCATTTGGCCCAAGAGGACTACATGGCGCCAATGAAGATGAAGTGGCATCACAATGAGAGTGACTCAGACACTGAGCAGATCGTGCTCCCCGCTGATGATTCTAATGATGATGATAGTGGTGATGGTGGAGATACTAGCCCCATACAATCTAGGGCCACTACTACTGATGTGACATCTCCATCATCCACTCGAGGAGGAGCAGAGACTGCGGGATTCCATAAGGACTTCCAACCTGATGAGGAGGAGGAGTCGGATGAGGAGCCTCTGGTGCGAACGGTGGGGAGCCGGGTCGTAGCCACTGAGAGAGGTGTTAGGGCGGTTGGTGGACGCCAGGGTGAGTCTGGGGAGGCTACTACTGATCCATCTTACACCCTAGACGAGTCCAGTAGCCAAAGGGGAGCCACTGTCTCTAAGGGATCAAGGAGAAAGAGAATGGCTCAACCGTACGGGAAGAAGGGGAAGAGGCCCAGATTCACACTGATCACCACCACTTCTACCACTCCACCCACCATTTCTACCTCTCCACCCACCACCACTATCACACCACCCTCCATCATTACCACACCACCTATTACTACCACATCTCCATCTTCCACCACTACAGCATACCATCCACCACCCACTCACACACCACCACCCATATTCACCATAACCACCACTACTACCACCAGCCACCAAGCTGGTCCCTCATCATACACCACATTCACCACATGATCATCTCTACCTCCCATTGGGGTAAAGGAACAACTGTAAGCACTTAACCGTATGGTGCTGAAGCTGTTGGCTGCTGATGAAGAGAAGGCTGCCCGACTACGTCAGCTTGAGGAACTAAATGCTACCCAAGCATAGCAGATTTCACAGCAAACTCAGCAAATTTCCTAACTCCAGGATCATAATGTCCAATCAGGAAAGAAGATAGAGGAGTTGGAGGCTTCTAACAAGACCATCATGCTCAAGCTCAAGGGATCAAAGGATGAGCCACTCAAGATAAGAGAAGGACATGATGATGATGATGATGGTGAAGATAATGATAGTGATGATGATGAGGGCAGTGAAGATGGAGAGACAAGAGGAAAGCAGGATGATGATGACGATGAAGAAGGAGATGCAGCTGCATCTGCCTCAGCTCAGGGTCAAGAGAGAAGAACAAAGAGAAAGCAAGACCAATGAGCATCATCTTCTGCCCTACCTGGTGACGAGCCCATGATTCAAGACAAAAGTAATGATTAGATATTTATGTATTTGAAAGCTTTTGTTTGTGAAACTTGTATTAAACTTATGTACTTAATGTTTATATATATTTGATATTTAACTGTCTTGATTATTGACTAATAGTTGATCTATTTACATGTTTAAATCAAGCAGATCAATCATCTCAGCAAGACGAGTATGATGTTGCTCCCCTAAAGCAAATCAAGTATCAATTAACTATGATACTCGATTTGTAAGGGATTGTCAAGAGGTCTGTGAGTTATACTCCCAAAGAAGGAGAAATAATTCACGACCTTACTGATGAGCAACTTGCTAAGATGTTTCGGCTCAACCCGGACGAGATTGTCAAGGATGCCCCTACCGTTGACGTGGCTAGTGACGACGAGCTTAATGATGTGGATGAAATAGAGATTGAAGACGTCACAGCCTAGCATTATCCAGAGTACACTGGCCGAGAGGGAAATGTGGTTCCCAATTTGGGTGATGCTCTCGGTAGTGATACATTTGATAAGCTGGATTAGATGGAGAAGGAGACAGAGGAGTCAAAAAGCCAAGCCCAAGCCTCGGACGCTGATATTGACATCAAAAAGGCTGAATGGGCGGCTTGTTTTGCAGAGATCCGAGCCCAACGCACTGATCCAAAGCCGAGGGCCTACACCAAGCTCTACAAAGTGAAAAAGCATCTAAAGGTGTCAGGCAAGATCATAGCATGGGCTTATTTTAAGGATCTGAATGTTTATGCAATGAAGAGAGAAAAGGACATAGAGTACTTTAGATTTCCATAAAATCTAAAGACTCTTCCAGGTTTTGAGCTCAACCAGCTAGCACGCTTAAAGTTGTTGTATGCTGACCTGAAAAAGATGTCAGGCTGGTTTGAGGCTGCTTTGAGGAGAGAGTACCACACCAGGTGGGTTAACTTCAGACCTTAACAACCGACGAGGTACATCTGAAGGTCTGAAGTTGATTCCATTACTGGAAAGCCGAAGGTAGTGTTGAAGTGGAGTCCTTCGCGCACTATGTCAAGAATCCCTCTAAGGGAAATGCCACAGGACTTCACTCCACACTTCAAGTGGTGGTACTACGATTAGAGAACAGGTGAAACTGTGATTGTCTTGCAGAAAGAGGGCCAAATGGATACTATTCGGGTATTTGACCCAATGTGGCTGACTAACTTATCTGCTGACGATGTATACACATTGTACTAGTGGCCACTATTTTTTGATTCGCAAGACATTGTACAAGCCCTCCAGTTCTAGAACGTTATACGACTCTGTTTTGCGTTTGAGATAAATGTCGGAGTTACAAGAGAGGAAAAGTACAAGAAGTTTGATGAGCTGATGAAGAATGTTAGACACTGATGTAAACTAGGTCCAAGGGGGAGTTTGTTGATACATGTATACCTAGTTTAGGAGCTCAATGTAAAATGTCTTTCATGTCTTACATATATGTAATTGAATGGGTATGAATGAAATACAATATGTGGTTGATGCTTATAATGTTTAATGTTTCATTGTTTAGTGTGTGATAACGCATATTGAACTAACTATATAGGTTTGTGGTTGTTTGCATAATTCTTAGTCAAATATGGTTGAGAAACATGTTTAAACTTAATCGTGTGAAGTTCCCATGCAAATGGACCATGCGAATGGACCATACGCATGAATAATTCATGCTAACGAACCAGTCACACGACTGAACCAGGAGACTGGATCAGTTGCACGATTGTGACATGAGATTGACTCAGTTGCATGACTGGACCTTCAGTCATGTGGATAGATCAACGGCATGCTTCAGTCGCACGACTGAACCATGCTAATGGTTCAGTCATACGAATGGAAAACCCTAGTTCGTCTCTGATCAATTCTTGTTTGTTCTTAACGTTTGTTTCATCGTAGGATTGATCAGATTGTCGTTCTCACTGATTGGATCGCCAATCAAATAGGATTCCGTACTATTTGAGTTGGTATACACGCATTATCAGTTAGTACTCCGTACGTACATGGTCGTAACAACTTCTTATTCTTTAGCTGGATAGGAATACTGGTACTACACTCCTTTCCTGAATCAAACTTTCCAACCACTTGGGATCCAGCTAAGATGAATACACCCTTTTTCCTTGGGTCTATTTTCAACTTAGACTCAACCACCTTCTTGGTAGTTTTTCTTGCTACCTTGATTTTGTTATTTCTATCTTTGATGGTCAGGGGTTGATAATCAGCGGTGTGGATGATGTTTTCTACCTTTTCCTTTGATGTGGCGGTCACCATTATTGCATCATTGTTCTGCTCAGTAGGTAGTGGGTCAACAGTTAGAACCTCTTGCTCATAAGTACCACATCTTGGTTGTCTAACAGACATATAAGAGTGTGGTGGAGCAATTTAATTGGTTCCCAACCCACTTTTGTTTTGATAACACACCTTTGAGTGGGAGGATGATGCAATGATGGTGTTGAAGTTATGCTCTTGAATAGCATACTTCTTTGCTTTAGCCTTAGCTATTACTAGCTGGGCTTAAGCCTCAGTCAACTTGGATATTAAATCTTTTCTTTGAGCCCTGTAATTTGAATGCTCATGTCATAATGAAGATACAATTTTCTCTACTCTTCAATTTTGAATTTATAGTTAGATCCTGCTTTCTTAAAGTTAGTTTTTATATAGTTTAACCTTAGCAATACAGGATGGCGTATAGAGATGTTCATATACCTTGGTGTTTTCAGTTCCAGCCATGAGAGGTTGAGCAGGAGTGACATTTTGCCCCATAAAGCTCCAATCAACTTCTTAAACAACAACTATAGTTTGTTGTTCAGTTGGTTTGGCAGCAACATTTGGGGTAGCAAGATGCTGGGAAGCTTGAGTTGCTCCAGGATTAGATCTAGGAGCCTTGCATTTCCTTGAAAAGTGACCAAGTTGATTGCAGTTGTAACATTTGGCCTTTGACTTGTAAAACCTAAATTTACGGTTGGTTGGGTTTTGAGGGAATTGCCTTCTAGTTCTCTTGAAGAACTTCATTGCTCTGTAGGTTATAAGAGCCATCTGTTGGGCAATGTCCTTGTATTCCATATCATCTGGGCTAAAACACTTGAGATCATCAAAACATAATTGAAAGTCTCTAGAGTGCTCATTTCCTAAAACAGAAGCATAACTATACTGAAAAGGATTTTTTTGAGCCTGTTGAGACCTGAGATTCTCAGGAAATATGATGTAAGGCATAGAAGAGGATGATGGTTGTTGGGGGTAGTTCAGGCGCATCTGGGGCTGGGGAGTTCTTGAACCTTTAGCATCATGTAGAGCATTGCTAATGGGAAGGTTTAAGATTTTGTTCACCTGATGGCCCTTCTGAGTTTCCATCTCCATACAATATCCATCAAGGATTCCATATAGTTTAGTTATGGTGAGAGTGTTAAGATTCTAAGTTTATTTGATTGATGCACAGTAAAAAGTCCACTTATGAGGAAGTGCACTCATGAGTTTTCTTACTATGTCCCTTTTCTTAAGAACCACTCCTATAGACTGAAGAGATGCGATCAAGTCCATGTACTTGAAGTATTGTTGGCTCAAGGTTTCACTAACAATGTCTGTGAAGTTTTTAAACCTCTACTTCAGTACATCTTTCTTGGACTCTTTGGATTTAGTGGAACCAAAGTACATCAACATCAAAGCATCAAATAATTCTTTGGCTGACTTGCATTGCTGAAAGCCTACTATTATGGAGTTTGGTATGGCTGTAAGCAACACAGTCATGGCTTTGCAGTTGATGTCCATCTTCTTGAAGTCTTCATCAGAGTAGTCTTTAGTAGCTTTCTTAATCATGACACCATTACCAGCCGGAGACTCTACCTTTGGCTTGTAAGGACCATGAGTGACTGATCTTCATGTTCGGCTGTCTTGATACTTGATAAAGCCTTTAATACTTTGACACCAGGCACTAAAGTTATCAGGAGTGATAATAGGGGCCTTGGTCATGGTTCCATCTCAGTCTCAGAAAACTTTTAGTTGAGAGCCATTTGAGGGAAGTGAGTAAGTGTGAAGAACGAGTGTGATTTGGGATGGTTAGATCTCATAATCAAGAGCCTAAAAAGCTCTGATACCAATTACAGGATCGGTATTGGTCTCTCAACACAAGTTTATCTCACAAACTCACTAAATTTCACTCGGTTGATAAAACAGAATCTATAACTAAGTTGACAGTAGTATAATAAGTTAATAAACACAACAATGGTTTTCAAGATACTTGTATATATTACTTCTCAACTAAGTATTACAAGACTCTTACAAGTATACTTTGATGAGTTACAATGAGAAACTATATATACTACAATCTATAGCCGGTTATACTTGGATGACCAGCTGGAACTCACAACTAGACAAATACTAAATTGCTAGAAGTAAAGCATCTAAGATAAAATACTATCCTAGATTAGGTAGTAATGGCAGGTCCATGACTTACGTTTTTTCACTAACTAAAAGTAGCAACTATACTAATTGATAAAGGTGAACAACAGGCTAAAGTATGGTTAACTACATAGCATGGGGAAGATGTAGTATGTCAGAGGTTGCAATGGATGTCAGACAACCCATACTTATATCCACTGGTTAATAGTTGGTTCTTTCAAGGTAAATGGCTTTGGAAGAATAAGTTCTTTCGAAGCCATTTATATTTTAGAAGAAATAACTTCTTCCGAGTCTTCTGCAAGTCTTCATGACTTTCTTCTTCGGAAAACATTGCCTTGGATCTTGTAAGGGTGAACACTTCGGAAGAAGAACTTCCTAGTCTCGGAAGACTAGTTTTGTCTTTGGAAGTTCTTCATATACTTCGGAAGGAAAACTACGTAGTCTGGAAAGACTTAGTTTTCCTTTGGTATTTTTTCATACTTTAAGCTTCGGAAGATCTTCAACTTGTCTTTGGAAAAGCACCTTTAGCTTCGGAAGACTTCTTCAATTGTACTTCAAAATACTCTAAGTGTTGTTTTGGTTGCACCAGCCTCATATGATCCTATACGGTTCGAATTCAAAATAAAATCAGGAATTTCACAAATGATGAAACAACTAATGAAATTGGTATTATACACCATAGTTTCACATGTGCCAAAACTATAGATTCGCATGGCGAAACAATAGTTTTGCACGACCAATGAAACTATAGTTTTGCTTGTAGAACCTGGCCATCAAAAGAGAGGTTTCGCATGGCGAAACAATAGTTTCACTCTACGAAATAACAATTTCTCATGAACCAAAATTTTATATTATCATTATTATTAATTTTTTTAATGTAAAAAAGAAGACTTCTCAACCCATGAGACTTGACAAGAAACAAAAGAAGAATTCGAAAATAAATCACAAAGGCAAGAATGGCGGACACACTTTAGCAAGAAATCATCTAGAGAGTCAAGGATTAGCGGGATTGCCAATATGCTTGTTCATTTAAACCCATGTCGTATTCTTTCAATGAAAACTTGTAACATAATTTTATCATGTTTTGGTTTGCTTAAGAACACTCAAGAAATTGGATCCTATAGTAATTCGGCAAAGAACTCATCTCAACATCATGGTTTATCATGTATGATCATTGATACTGCTTGAAATTTTATGGGATGGACATACGATAGATCATCTGATACATACATACATACATACATACATACATACATACATACATACATACATACATACATACATACATACATACATACATATATATATACATATTTATACATTTATACACATATATATATACATATATATACGTATATATATATACATGTATATACATATATATATATATGTATATATATTTATGTATATATATGTATATATATATATATATATATATATATATATATATACAAGATAATGATTTATGAGGGGTGGTTATTTAAGCAAAATGATGAGAGCTTCAGGTCCATACTCACGTATAACAGAGAAGATCATCATTTGAGCGTGTTGATGAGAACTTCAGGTCTATACTCACGTATAACAACGAAGATCGTCACTCCAGGTCAATGCTTACGCATAGCAGAGGAGTTGTACACGCAAATTATTCATGACACAAGGGTGATGAGAAATTTTAAAGTACAGGGATCAAAACAGAAATCGGCCACTCTCAACACAATTTTCTGATGAGATTTGTAACTTTCTGCAAGCTGAGATTACGTGGGAATAAACCTTATCACTTAGGTTAATTCTTAGTTAAGTCACACAATCCCCGTATTCTTTGTTTTAGGCCAATTGGCCTGCCATCATATCCCATCATAACGCCACTGACCTCCTTCAGACACTGTCCAAGCTTCCTAAATCCTATACCAAAGATAAGATAAGATTATATACACAATAAATTTAAAAGAGGAAACAATGTAAATTTAAAAGGTCAAGGTTGGTTCACCCCTGAGATTTCTATTTCAGTGTAATAAAAGAAATTTCCTTTTAAACTGGGATATGCTTTGGGGAAGTGTGGGTTTTGAAGCTTCTTAGCACATGAACTATAAAGATTTTATTAGAATGAGCTCACACACAAATCAATCATTAAATATTCAAAAAAACAAGATTTGTCAAAAGTTTTTGTGAAAAGATCGGCCTTTTAACTTTTGGTTTAAATGGGAATAATATCTATAAAACCCTTTTCTTGTGCATCTCAAATTGCTTGAATTCTTGTTACAATGTGCTTGGTGCGAGTGTGATGGATTGGATTTTTGGCAATTCCAACAGCCGCTTTATTATCATAGGAGAATGATGTGTGAAGAAAGTTAATACTATAATCCAGTATTTGATGTTAAATCCATAACATGTGACATCAACAACTTGAAGCAGAAATGTACTCAGCCTCGCCTGTGGATAGAGAAACTGTTGTGTGCTTTTTAATTTACCATGAAACAAGACAATCCCCGAGATATTGACACCCACTGCTAACTGACTTTCTATCAAACTTACAACCTCCATGATCGCTGTCAGTGTATGCATGAAGATCAAAATTTCCTCTCTTTAGGTACCAAAGACCCGAATGAGGAGAGCCCTTCAAGTAGCTGAAGACACGTTCAACTACTTTCTTATGAGATTCCTTTGGATTGGCTTGATATCAAGCCCCGTAACACACAACAAATGTAATTTCTGGATGACTCGCGGTGAGATACATGAGGGATCCAATTATTAGAACGATAACGATGAGGATCAACTGGCTTTCCATTGTCATCAGGGGTTACACAGGTTTGTGCAAAAAATGGATTAAGCTCGGGAGAAACATCATTCATGTTGTACTTTGATAGGATTTCCAGAATGTATTTCATTAGATGATTGAGAATTACAGATCGTTTTTGTCAAACTGTAATCCTAAGAAGAAGCACATCTCCCCGATCATGCTTATTTCAAAGTGTTCTTTCATCAGTTCTTCAAACTCTCTACACAACTTCTCATTTTTGAGCCAAAAATGATGTCATCGACATATACTTGAACAATGAGCACATCACCATTAACCACCTTCTTAAACAAAGTCATCTCTATAGTTCCACGTGTGAAGCCTTTGCTAGGGAGATACTGTGTTTGGGTTTTGTACCAGATTCTAGGAGCTTGATGTAATCAATACAAAATTTATCCAGTTTGTAAACTTTCTTAGGAAAATCTGGATCTTCGAAACCCGGTGGTTGACAGACATAGATCTCTTTGTCAATAGCTCTATACAGAAATGCACACTTGACGTCCATCTAGAACATTTTGAAATTTTTATGAGTAGCATGAGTTAGGAAAATCCAAATGGCTTTAATCTAGGTAACGGAGGCAAACACCTCAGTGTAAGGAATCCCTACCTCTTAAGCAAAGCCTTGAACAACCAGTCTTGATTTGTTTCTAATCACAACTCCACGGTCATGTGGTGTGTTCTTAAATACCCACTTTGTACCAATTAGATACTTAATTGGAGGAAGATCAACTAGTTCCACACCTTTAGTTTTTTGAACTGTTGAAGTTCTACCTTCACTGACTCAACCCAGCTAGGATCTTGAAGTTCCATGGCTACATTCTTCGGAATAATTTGAGATAGAAAACAAGCAAAGATGAAGTGGGTTGGCTTTGAGTCCTGACGTTATATGAAATTGATCTAACTACATAATCATGTAGGTGCTCTTTTAGGGTTTTGAAGTTATGTTTAGGGTTAAGGAATTAGATGAAATGGGTTGTGGGGAAGATGGTTGTGAGGTAGATGACGGTAAGGTAGATGGTTGATTGGAAATAGGACTTTGTGGCATTTGTGATGGTGTAAAAGGGATTTGGTTATCAGGTGCAGGTTGATGTTGAGGTTGTGGTTCTGGTTGTGGTTGAGGTTGTGGTTCTGGTTGGGGTTAAGGTAGTGCTTGAGCAGGAATGAAAGGCTGACCACTTGGTGAAGGGACGTCATTGTCAGGGAAGGATGGTAGATTGAATGAATTAAAAAACAGTGTTTGAATCATAGAACCAATCTGGATCAGAACCAACGTTGGAAACATTAGACTCTTGCCAATCAACATAGAAAGATTCATGCATTGTTCTTGTTTGTTGTTGTATACACTACAAGCCTTTTGAGTTAAAGAGTATCTGACATAGTAACATTCATCTAACACCGCTCCAAACGTGGAATTTTGAGCTTGAGTATTCAACAACGTACATGAGCACCCGAAGGGCGAAAGAAGTCAATCAACGGTTTTCGCTTGTGAAAACAATTCATATGGAGTCTTCATCTTGTCTTTCATAATCAAAACTCTATTCAGAACATAGGAAGCACAGTTGACTGCTTCTGCCTAGAAATTAATAGGATGTTTAGATTCTATGAGCACAGTCCGGGTTGCTTCAATGAGTGTGCGATTCTTTCTTTCAGCAACAGCATTCTGCTGAGGTGTTCGAGCAGCGCTGAATTGTCTAGAATCCTTTGCCTACACAGAATGAATCAAAGATCTGATTTCTAAACTCTGTTCTATTATAGCTTCTGATTACCAAGACTTTCTTGTTACTGATGTTCTCAACGGTTAAAATCAGCTACCGCAATACCTCTACCGTCGCCCCTTTATATGACAAGAACCTCACCCAAGAATATCTGGAATAATCATTTGTTACAACAAGATAATAAGATTTTTAGCTATACTTTTCACACTTATTGGACCAAACAAATCACAATGTAGTAACTCAAGAGGAGTAGAAATGGATTTTTCATCTTTAAGCTTGTGTGATTCTTGTGCTATTTTCCTTTACCACAAGACATACACTTTTTGATTACTGAAAAAAACTTTAATGGTAAACCTCTGACAAGATTATTTTTAACCAACTTGTTAAAAATTTTAAAGTACATATGGCCTAAACATCTATGCTAAAAAAATGACTTAGAAGCGGAAGCTTTTAAAAGGAGATAGGTCATGGCGGAGGTAAATTCTTTGGAGTTCATATGAAGCAGATATGTGTCATCTTTCCTTAGAGCTCGCACTATAAACAAATCATCTGAAACTTAAAATTCTAGCTGAAAAAACAAACATTCGTTAGATTTAAAAAGCACAAGAATATTCTTGTCATAAATTTATGACACGCTTAGAAGATTAAATGCTAATTCAGGCATGAAGTTTACCTTCTCCAAGGTTAAAGAACCATTGGATACCTCACCTTGACCTATAATTTTACCTCCCTTTTTATCTCCTACAAAAGCAATATATCCACCGTTTAATATCCAATAATTGATAAGAAGGTCCTTCAATCCAGTCATATGCCTGGAACATCCACTATCTACGTGCCAAGTGCTGTCGATAGTCCTTCTCAAATGCTCCTGAAAAATAAATTAAAGAAAACCATTTAGGCATGGGGACCCAAACCCTAACTGGCTTGGTTCTGAGAGAAGATGAACTTGCATAAAAGAAACTATCAACAAAATGTTTTATTCTATTTCCTAAAGAACGGTTATCTACATTTCTATTTACAACCTCTGGGCAATGCTTAACAATGATATAATATTTTCTACAGTTAAAACGACAAGATTTTAGGCCTTTTCTTTTATCCTTTTGAATTGGAATATTATCCATCATAATCACTTCCTCACACTAAGACATAAGAGAATCACAATCACTGTAAATGACGTGCACATCCTGTGATTTGTTTTCTGAGTCAAATGATCTGTCATGATTTATGAATTCTCTTATCTCTGAAATTTTACAATCATATGAGGATGTTGTTTCACTTGGAGTAGAGATCTGAATAGAAGCGAAATAGAGAATGGAAAGAGAAATGAATTTTTCAAAACAATTTGTTTTTACAGAATTTTTATCGCCTTTACTGAGATTACCAACTTTTGCATTAACAATCGAAACATCAACTTCATTTAATTTAAACATTGTGGCATGAGAACAAGTGGAATGTAAACTATCCAAACTATAATATGTGCTACTAGAACTGTTGTCTACAAAACACTTTTTGGAATCTGAAGAACTAGAACTACTACTACCAAGACCTCTACTTCGTACATAATCACAATCTTCCCGAACCTCTTTATGATTCACCCCTTCTAAACTTGCAAACAAAGTGTTAGTATCTTTTTCAATCATTTTCAATCAAATCATTTAGGATGAGGTGTAGGCATTGGAGAATAGTAAAAGGTGCTAGGCAGTGGTAAACATAAGTGGTTTCACCACAACCTAAACCTGTCTTAATTCTAGCTCCCCTTTGTTTGCTATAGAGTTCCTCTAGCTTCATTCCTGAAATTGTCCATTTATCAAGTTTTTTTTTAAACTTAGTGGTCTCAAATTAGCCAAAGTTACCCTTTCAGTCAAAGTATTAATTTTCAAGTTTGTCTCAAAAAAGGCTGTTTTTAAATGATCATTTTCTTTTAAAGCTTCGTTTAATTTTACAAAAAAATTGCTTCATTCTTTTAAGTTCCTCATTACCCTTTTTAGTTCTCCTTCATGTTATTTTAATATATTGTTTACTTTATAAATCCTAAAAAAAATAAATTTTGCAAGCAGATGACCACATGTCTTGGGCTACCTCATATGGAATCTCCATTACTTTCTTCTCTACAGCTAGGGCCTTCTCACAATTGGACCCTTGATTCCACTTTCAACTCCTCTTCCCTTGCAACTTTTCCATCTTCATGTTCTTCTTTATTTTCACAAACATCAACCATACTCTCCTTCTCTTCCGTTCCATAAGCATTCTTCAAATTTTCTTTCTCTTCGCCTTCCTTCTTTCTTCCTACTTCATTCCTCACTTCCTCTACAATCTCAGCTACCAAGGCATGATTTATTTCTTCTTTAGTCTCAACTAACTCAGCACACCGGTAAAAGTTAGTTAGCAGAGTTGTTTCCTTCTTCTTCTTGTTCTCTTCTTTATCATCAATCGGAATGACTTGATTAACTCCCATTCCAGGTTTAGTGATGATGGGAGATGGGCATTCTTTTTTAAAATGCCTGAACAGTTTGCAGTTGAAACACCTGAGCTTTGATTTGTCTAATCGAACCTTTGCATTATGATTTCCAAAATTCTTCCTTCCTGTTCTCTCCATGAATCTTTTTGCCCGTAAAGTGATCATAGCCATCTGCCATTGAAGAATAGCTTCCTCTAGATCATCAGGATCTACCTGATATATATCTTCTGCAGTCATTCCTCTTCCCTTTAGTTCACCACTCTCCAATGCTTCATAACTATGTACGAAGAGACCAAATAGAGCCATAATCTCTGATGAACCTGTGGAAGACTTGGCGATTTTGATGTAGATCCACCGCCTGTAGTCTCGTCATAAGTGCCAGTCATACCACCATAAGATGGCACATGCTTTGATGAGTCTAAACTAGATGAAATAAGAGCAGCATTCTATGAATAAGCTTGAGATGGAAGCATTACTTGATTGTATTCTCTTTGTTTCAGGTTTAACTCGAAGGTCTTCAACTTGTTGATTATTTCCATGAGTTTGTAATCCGAAAATCCCCTTTCTTGCCTTAACATCCTCACTTGCAAACTCCATTGTAGTCGTAGAGAATCTAGCAGCTTTATGACCAATTCATTATTTGACAGCTTCTCATCATACTTCTTCAGTGTGCTTGTAACAGATAGAAAGCGATTGGTGAGATTAGTGAGGCTCTTATTTTTATGTCCAACAAAAGAGTTAAATTCTTTTTTATCTTGAGAGGCTTTATCTTTGACCAATTCCTCAATACCATCATTGAATTCACACAACGCATCATACAAAGACTTAGCACTTTTTTACTCACCAAATCTATTATAGATTTCTTCTGATAGACACATGGTCAGAGCACCAAATGCCTTTTGATCCCGATCAATCAGCTTGATGTGTCTCTCAGAATATTTTGTTGGAACGGCAATTTGAATGGTCATTTTGTCTTATATTGAAATAGGCATATGAGGTCCTTTCACAAGTGACTCCCATTGAGTGTGATCGATGTATAGGAAGAAGGCTTTTAAACATCTTTTCCAATCATCAAAGTTGTCACCGTTGATTAGCTTAGGAGGTTTGTTTGGTGCCACACTATCAAGATCAGCAAGAGTAAGACTTGTCATCATTGAAACTTGATTAAGTCAAAGAACTAGTAGTTTTGCACAACAGAGTGTAGTTTCGCATTGAAAATAATAGTTTCGCATGTGGTAGTTTCGCACGCAGAACTTAGTTTCGCAACTAGTTTCTGTAGTAGTTTCGGCAGCAGTTTCGGCAGCAGTTTTGGCCTAAAATTATTGAACTTTTGTTCAAAGAAAAAATGGGAGACAGTTTCGCAAGGAAACTGATCAGAATGAAAAACTTTTGTTCTAGGTTCGAAGAGGAATCAAAACCACCCAAGATCTGTAGTTTCGTAATATAGTTTCGCACGAAGAACTGTAGTTTCACATGGTAAATCTAAAAACCCCTTTTTGCGAAAAAGACTCGAAAATCACCAAAACTAACTCAAATCAAACCAATTTGAGATCTGATGATTTCAGAGGATTCCCAAGCCTACACCACACTTTCCTCAATCAACTTCCATGGATAACACATGTAAAACAACCTTAAAATGATTGAAAAGATGAATGTGCCAAAACTACCCAAAAACACAAACAATCAAGAGCACAAAGGCTCTGATATCATATTGTTGGTCCAACTGATTGATTGAATGTGCTTTTGATGAAAGTTTAACACTGAAATCCATAATATATCATTTATTCTAATAGCTTGTGGACCAAGTAATGATGAGGTAGGAACATAAATCAACCATGAAACCCATTTTGTAAGACAATTTGTAAAGGATAATTAGAGCAATGCTTAAATACGTGAAATCTAAGCTCCTAGCAATACACAAACAAAAAATGAACTCAAATCTGTAATAATCAATAAAGTTCCAAGAGTTTTTTTCACAATGAAGAATAAAGAAACATATATATACAGGACCTAGTTTCGCATATAGTTTCGCATATAGTTTCACATACTGCGAAGCTGTATGCACCATGGCATGAGAACTATCGGGCAAAACTGCAGTTTCACACGCAGTTTCGCATGTCACATAATACAAAATAAGAAAAATTGAACTAGATCCTATTATATTAAACATAAGCTATCATAAACTATAACTAACCAAAAACTAACGGCAAGATGAATACCATCCTATTCTTATCAGAATGGTCAGAAAATTAAGAATAATAGTAAATATAACATTTAACACATTTTTTAATGTATTGAGATAAAACACAAACCAAATTAATACACTTAAAAAAATGAGTTGAAAGTATCACATCCACATTATACGCACATCGAATATCAAGAAAATTATCATACAAAAGTTGCAACCCTCGATTATGGGCCATGCCTTGAAAAATATTCATGTTGTAAAAGTTAAAATTTGATAATATTAACACATTATAAATTGGAAATCATGGATTTTTCACTCTCATAGGTTGCATAATTTTTTGATGACACAATTGTCAAAGTTCAAGACATTGTATATATGAATATTGTTTTGACATTTCGTTTAACGTAATCAATCATTTTATAAGTTAAACAAATTATACTTTACTATTAATCAAATATTATATATGTTTTAGCTTAAGATAAAAAGAAAAATAACTAGGGTGAAGTTATTTAAGAAGAGGGAAAAATAAGAAGGGAGACCAATATTATTAAACATCAGATATTAGTATAAAGGCTTAGAAAATTCAGTGACATGATGATAAAATAATTATAACTTTAAATGATAGACCAATGGTGTTTTAGACTTACTCATATTTTCAAGTTCCACACTTTTTTAAATGCTCGTAACTTTTACATACAATACTATTTTGTAAAAAAAATTACACAATAAAAATACATAGAATGTTGATATATTAAAAAGATTTTTTCACGTTATTTCAGTTCATTATGTAATATTCGTTAGATTATTATGTGATATCAGGTTATTTTTGATAATTGTCATATCATTGCATTTAATGCTAATAATTTTTTTAGCATTAAATAACATAATGCTAAAAAATGTATTTTTTTATTACCTTATCCGGTGTATTGTATAGTCCTGATTATGTTATCGTATAATCCTCATCAAAGAGCTCATTGTGTCTAATACTGATCATTATACCTAATGTTGACTATTGTATTATACATTATGTTTTTCAACAATGACGATTTTGAAGAATTTGATCTGCCCAAGATACATATTAAATTGATGTGGCTAGTGTGATATGATCCAAGTCGGGTCATACCCAATAACAGGCTAAACAAACACCAATAGATAATTTATTCGTTGATAAGATCATACAAATAAATAATGACACCAATTTAGAAAATGGGTTTTCTAAATCAATGCCTTTGTAGATGAACATCATTATTTGGATAATTATTCATGAGGTACCATTTGTTTCATTATTTAGTGTTACTAAATGGTGACAAATAAAAGGTACTAAGTTTATAAAGTTAAAAAACATGTGTCAACTTTATAAAAATTTAAAGATTAGGGAGTGTTTAATTGTAACAATTAGAAAACAAATGGGAGGGAATCCATTAGATGGATTTCGGCCGCCCAAGGGCCAAGGTGGTCCCACTTTTGTCTTGTAAACACACAAGACCTAAAGAAACACATCTCCCAACTCTTACACACATCTCTCCTACATGCAAAGGCTCCCTTTTCTCTCAAAAACTCTCTCTCTCTCTCGGTTTTGAGTAGCAAAGAAGAAGCTGAATTTTTCAGCTAACAAAAGAGGTTTTGTTGCTGAAAATTGGTGTCAAGAATCCTAGCAATCAAAGGTGTTCGTTGGTAGCTTGGGGTATACCATCTTGAGGTCTTCTTCCTTGAAGATTCAGCCACGATTTCATCTTCTTTCACCTCAAGAAATTCGATTTTGAGCTGCTACAAAGGTTGTATATTTCAAACATCTTATGTTCATTTCATTGTATGCATTTCGTATAATGATCCATGGTTTGGGGTTTGCTTATTAAATGGATTTAATAATCATCATATTAACATGTTTTAAAATTAATAATCCACAACGTTTTTCATATAAACAAGCTTATATGAACTTTGATAAACATGTTAAATCCCTTCAATGGCATCAAGAGCCAGGTTATACGAATGCATACATGTACAAGATGTACTAGCTCACGGTTTTGTGGTGTGTAACACCATATGGCCGAGAGTTAAAGGGCTGAAATAGTCTCCCCTTTGAATTTTAAAGATGTTACTTTATGCATGTAAGGATCTTTAAAATTTTAGATCATAACATAGTTGTTTGTTTGGACAAAACCCATTTGTTCTTGGTTTATGTTGGCCAAGAACATGGGTTAAAATGGGCTGTCCAAAATCGATGAATATGTACATATTTGGATATGTTTTAAGTGCACAAAACCTAGGCATGACCTTGTGATTGATTATTTGTGGTTGTGATTCATTTGAATGTAATAAAGGCTATGTAATTTATTTATTCCGTTTGGTATGTAATAAGTAGATTAGCTTGCACTTTATTTTACTAGAAAAATGTATTAGGACTTTTTCTATGTAATATGTATTTTTGGGGCTGATTTGTAAGACAAAGAAGGAGCCTAAAGATGATGATGGAATCACAACACAAAAGGCATACTTGAAGCATTTGGATGCAAGTTCAAGTGGGAGTTCATCAACTCAACAATGTGTCATGTTTTACCCTAGGAATGACCACTTGACACACTTGTTATGGCAAGCAAGTGTGATCAAAATAGTTGGCTTTGGTTGTGCACTTATTTTTTTATGTTTGGTTGATTGTTTGGTTGTTTTGGTTGAGTTTAATATTTTAATTGAAAATAGACAAACTAGTTAAACAACTATGATAAATCAAGCATAAAATTGGTTCTTTATAATCATTAAAGGGATTAATAAAATGTGTTTATTAAGGGTTAATGATTTAATAAAAATGGGTTTTATTAAAAGGAACCTTGAAAATAATTTTCAAATAATACCATGCATTTGAATGCATACAAGTTGTATGGTATAAAAGGCCTTTTCTAAAACTAGAATTTTAGAAACTACAAAAACCCTTTTAAAACAAGTTTAACACCATCCTTTTAAATAACACTCAATTCACTTGTAACTTAATTATGGGATAAAGGTCACCTAACCATAAATATAGAAACTTGTGAAGTTGAGGTGAAATTACCATATTTGTGAGATAAAGGTCACCTAACCACTTATATAAGTAAAATCACACGTGTGTCTAAGTAGGACGACTTGATTTGGAAATCATGCATTAGGATCACCGAAGCATGACGTACAAACGGTGTTGATGGGATAAACATGCCAAACAAAACATGAGATGTTTAAAATGATCCCATAAAACTAGAAATTGTAATAGGTTACAATTGTCAAACGTTGACTACCTTGTTAATTTAAATAAAGGGATAAAGGTCACCTAAGCGACATTGGATTCTAGATTTTAATTATTAATTGTCTATGAGACATAAAATGGTATTAATAATTAAAATGCTCAAATATCAAAATACTAAAATTTGAACTTTGTAAAATTGTAGATGGCTAACAACAACAACGCAATCCCGACCGTCCATAACCTATCACTAAGAACGATCCTTGAAAAGGAACGTCTAAACCATGGGAACTTCATGGATTGGTACCGAAACTTGAGAATAGTTCTCAAGCAAGAAAAGAAGTCCTATGTGTTAGACGATCCCATTCCCGATCAACCCGATGAAAATGACGTTGAGGCCTTTACCGAGTGGGTCAAGTACACCGAGGACTCCGTGCAAGTCTCATGTCTCATGTCTCATGCTAGCGAGTATGATTCCTGACTTGCAAAAGGACTTTGAGAACCACAATGCCTTTGACATGATCACCCAGTTGAAGGAAATGTTCCAACAACAATCAAGGGTGGAGCGCTTTGAAACGGTTCGAGCGCTCCATGCATGTCGGATGGATGAGACCCAATCGGTATCATCTTACGTTCTTAAGATGAAGAGCCACATTGATCACCTCGAAAGGCTTAACTGTCATGTGTCCAACGAGTTGGCAACGGATTTGATTCTCAACTCTCTATCAAAGAAGTTTGATAGCTTTGTTATGAAGTGTAACATGAATGGTTGGGACAAGAGCAATTGGTGAGCTTCATTCAATGCTCAAAACGGCCGAGGCAGGCATGGGTAGAAAGGTTCTACCGGTCCTTACGATCAATGAAGGAGGTAGTAGGAAGAGGCACCTCCCCGATCCTAGGGCAAGCGTTGCCAAAGGGAAGGGGCACGTCAAGGGAAAGGGAAAAGCAAAAGTGGAACCGCCCAAACCGAAAGAAAAGAAGCAAAAGGTTGCTCAAGATGACCCTTGTTTTGAGTGTGGTGAGATAGGCCATTAGAAACGCAATTGTCCAGTCTATCTCAAAGCGTTGAGGTTGAAGAGGGACGGGCAAACCTCAGGTACAATCTTTATGATACATGTTGAGCTAAATGATATTTCTTCTAACACATGGGTATTAGATACCGGATGTGGAACTTATATTTGCAATTTGTTGCAGGGGTTCAAAAGAAGTGAACATTATGCAAAAGGGGAAATAAGTCTCTTCAAGGGCAATAGTGCAAAGGTTCACGTGGAAGCCCAAGGAGACTATATTTTGAAGTTTCCAAGTGGTTTGGAAGGCATTTTAAAGAATGTATTATATGCTCCTAGTTTGACTAGGAACATTATTTCTGTTTCCTGTTTGATACAATATGATTATGATTTCAAGTTTGTTGACAATGATATTCATATTTCTTTAAATCATATGTTTTATTCTAAGGCTATACCTTGTAATGGTATTTATGAATTGGTTCATGAAAATACAACATATGATAGCTCAATGTACCAAGCAACCACCAAAAAGCTCAAATTAGATTTGTGTGATTCTTATCTTTGGCATCGTCGCCTTGGTCATATAAACAAGAATCGTATGCAAAAACTCCAAAAGAATGGTCTTTTGAAAACTAATGAAAATGATTCATTTGATGTATGCGAGTCTTGTTTACAAGGTAAAATGACAAAGGCCCTTTTTAGTGGGACTAATGAAAGGGAAAAGGATTTATTAGGGATCATAGATTCGGATGTATGTGGACCTTTTAAACCAATGACTAGGAATGGTGAAAGATACTTCATTACCTTTACCGATGACTATAGTCGTTATGGGTATGTGTACTTGTTAAGACACAAACATGAATCTTTTGAAATGTTCAAAATCTTCAAGAATGAAGTAGAAAATCAACTCAACAAAACGGTCAAGATTCTTCGTACAGATAGAGGAGGTGAATACCTAAGTAGTGAATTTCAAGAGTATCTTAGAAGTTGTGGGATTGTCTCACAACATACTCCACCTGGAACACCACAACATAATGGTGTGTCTGAGAGGAGGAATCGGACTCTATTAGATATGGTTTGATCTATGATGGCTAGAAGTACGCTACCTCTATCATTTTGGAGTTTCGCGTTGCTCTCCGCGGCCCGTATTTTAAATATGGCCCCAACCAAGAAAGTGGAAAGGACACCTTTCGAAGTATGTCATGGAAGGGTTCTATCATTATCATATTTGAAAGTTTGGGGGTGTGAAGCTTATCCTAAGCTATACACTCAAAACAAACTGGAAGCCCGATCCACAAAGTGTATCTTTATTGGATATCCTAGAGATTGTATTGGATATTATTTCTATGATCCGACAGAGCAGAAAGTGTTTATTGCTCGAAAGGCAGAGTTCATGGAAACTAAGTTTCTGTTGGAAGAAACTAGTGGAAGAGCAGTGGAACTTGAAGAGGTTCAAGATTCACAAGACGATACACAATTGGTTGATACTAGCAATCAACATGAGGATGTTGAGAATAATCATATGGATGATCAAGATACATAAAACGTTCGAAGATCCGGTAGAATTAGTGTTCCTCCTGAGAGATATGGATTTTTCATGGATGGATGCTATGTGGTAGATTCGGATGAACCAGCCACATACCATGATGCAATGTCAAAACCTGATTTTGACAAATGGCAAGAAGCCATGAACATTGAGATGCAATCCATGTATGATAACCAAGTTTGGGAATTGGTTACACCACCTCTTAAGTCCAAGATAGTTGGAAGTAAGTGGGTTTTCAAGAAGAAAACCGATATGCATGGAAACTTGGATACCTATAAAGCTAGACTTATGGCAAAAGGTTTCACTCAAACTCAAGGGGTTGATTATGATGAAACCTTTTCGCCTGTGGCAATGCTGAAGTCTATCAGAATATTGTTTGCCATAGCAGCATATTATGATTATGAGATATGGCAAATGGATGTCAAAACTGCTTTCCTTAATGGATATCTTGAGGAAGATGTCCATATGAAACAACCTGAAGGTTTTGTTGATCCAAACATCCTAACAAGGTATGCAAGTTAAAGAAGTCAATCTATGGATTGAAACAAGCGTCAAGAAGTTGGAATCACCGTTTTGATGATGAAGTAAAGAAATTTGGCTTCATCAAAAACGCTGATGAAGCTTGTGTATATAAGAAAGCTAGTGGGAGCACTGTCACCTTCCTTGTATTATATGTTGATGACATTTTACTACTTGGAAACGACATTCCAACCTTGGAAGGTGTAAAAGCCTGGCTTGGAAGCTATTTTTCCATTAAGGATCTTGGTGAAGCCACCTATATTTTGGGAATAAAGATCTATAGGGATAGATCAAGACGGCTGATAGGCTTAAACCAAAGTGCATACATTGATAAGATCTTAAAAAAGTTCAAGATGGAGAATTCTAAGAAAGGTTTGGTACCTATTCAAAAGGGGACTATATTGAGCTCATCTCAATGCCCTAGTTCAAAGGTTGAACAAGAAAGAATGAGTGGAGTCCCATATGCATCTGCTATAAGATCCATCATGTATGCAATGATATGTACTAGGCCGGACGTGTCATGTGCTCTAAGCATGACAAGTAGATATCAGCAGAATCCTAGTAATGGTCATTGGATGGCTGTTAAGAGTATTTTGAAATACCTTAGAAACACTAAGAATATGTTCTTAATATATGGATCTGGTGAGGAGGAGCTCGTGGTAAAGGGTTACACGGATGCGAGTTTCCCAAATGATCGAGATGATTCTCGATCACAGTCGGGATATGTCTTCATTATGAATGGAGGAGCGGTCTCTTGGAAGAGCTCAAAGCAAGATGTAGTGGCACTATCTACAACAGAATCAGAATACATCACCGCTTCATTGGCAGCTCAAGAAGCTGCGTGGCTTAGGAAGTTCATTGCTGATCTAGGGGTCGTTGCTACCATTCAAGACCCCCTAGAGATCTTTTGTGACAACGAGGGCGTGATTGCTCAAATCAAGGAACCTCGTGCTTATCAAAAGACTCGGCACATTGAACGGAGATTCAACTACATAAGGGATGAAGTTGAAAAGGGAAAGATATGTATTCGCAAAGTTCACACCGATCAAAACATTGTGGATCCATTCACGAAGCTCCTAGATAGGTCAAAGCATGAAAGTCATACGTGTGCCTTAGGAATTCGATATTCTAGTGATTGGACTTGATCAAATTTTGTATTTGGATATTGGAACTTATGTTATTTGACTTAATTATATGGTTATAATTTTCATTTGTTCTTCTATGTTAGCATGTTTAAATCCATGAATAAGTAAGTTATTCTAAACGTCCGTAGTCGATCATACTTGTGGGAACAACTATGAATGCAAGACTATAATGAACATTGGATTGGTTGATACTCATAAAGTATGAACATATAGCAAGAGGTTGCTACCGAGGTTCATTAATATCTATAGGACATAGATATTGGATTGACCCGCTCTCAATTATTTCTGCATGGAATATTTGTGATTAGTCATAAGAGATATTGAGTAAAGGCGAATATCATTGTATCCTCAGACCTGAGATACATATTAGGTCTTGATAATCACCAAGTATTGTACTTTGACTTAGCACTTTGCTGTTCTGAAAAATTGGCAATACATAAGGCTGAGTTCAGGTATGAAATAAGGTGATTGTGAGAGACGTATGTAGTCAAGATGGAATTTGTTCCTCTTATTCGTTGAGAGTTAGATGTCTAAGGCCTGTTAAAGTTAAATCAACGGAGAATGACAATTCTGTGTCTCTAGGATTTAACATGACATCTGAAACAAAAGGATAAATAATTGATTCACCTAAATCATATTCAAGTAAGGTACTTGAAAAGGATGATGTTATTGAATGGCACTTAGTCATATACATTAGGGGTTGCAAACCGTTGCTAGGCGTTATTTGCTACTTGCATCAATCTTCTATGAATCTTGTGCAAGTGGGAGATTTAAGGATTTGATCTGCCTAAGATACATATTAAATTGATATGGCTAGTGTGATATGATCCAAGTCGGGTCATACCCAATAACAAGCTAAACAAACACCAATAGATAATTTATTCGTTGATAAGATCATACAAATAAATAATGACACCAATTTAGAAAATGGGTTTTCTAAATCATTGCCTTTGTAGATGAACATCATTATTTGGATAATTGTTCATGAGGTACCATTTGTTTCATTATTTAGTGTTACTAAATGGTGACAAATAAAAGGTACTAAGTTTATAAAGTTAAAAAACATGTTTCAACTTTATAAAAATTTAAAGATTAGGGAGTTTTTAATTGTAACAATTACAAAACAAATGGGAGGGAATCCATTAGATGGATTTCGGCCGCCCAAGGGCCAAGGTGGCCCCACTTTTGTCTTGTAAACACACAAGACGTAAAGAAACACATCTCCCAACTCTTACACACATCTCTCCTACATACAAAGGCTCCCTTTTCTCTCAAAAACTCTCTCTCTCTCTCTCTCGGTTTTGAGTAGCAAAGAAGAAGCTGAATTTTCCAGCTAACAAAAGAGGTTTGTTGCTGAAAATTGGTGTCAAGAATCCTAGCAATCAAAGGTGTTCGTTGGTGGCTAGGGGTATACCATCTTGAGGTCTTCTTCCATGAATATTCAGCCACGATTTCATCTTCTTTCACCTCAAGAAATTCGATTTTGAGCAGCTACAAAGGTTGTATATTTCAAACATCTTATGTTCATTTCATTGTATGCATTTCGTCTAATGATCCATGGTTTGGGGTTTGCTTATTAAATGGGTTTAATAATCATCATATTAACATGTTTTAAAATTAATAATGCGCTGCGGTTTTCATATAAACAAGCTTATATGAACTTTGATAAACATGTTAAATCCCTTCAGATTTTCGAATAACATAGTGCTGAAAAATATAAACTTTTTACGTTTTCAGTTCATTGTGAAATCATCACTAAGTAATTGTGTAATCCTCATCTATTTAAAAGATTATAAAATGACATGATGAAATTAGACATTAAGCTAAAAAACGTGAATTTTTTATATCAACACTATACGTGTCTTAAAGATAAGAAAATGCTTGATTTTATGATACTAGTTTTTTTACAAAAAATAATATTGTATGTAAAAGTTACAGACATTTGAAAAAAGATGAAGCTTGAGAAGAAGTAATATTACAAATTTTGCCCACAACCTAATATTGATAAAAAGACACGTGTTAAAGTTTAATTATTCTTACACTTTCTTGTTTTTAAAAACTTTATATTTGAATTTTTTCAAATACTTTTTTCATTAATTAAAATAAGATGACACTAACATAATCTATAATCTAAAACCTCTAATAAAAGACTAACTAACTATGTGTACGCATGGCCCCTTTCTAGCCCGTCCACTTAAGCGTCACATCTGCATTGCCACATGTCGCTAAATCCTTCAATCTTGAGTTGCAATAAATTTGAAAACTATTAACTCATATCAATTACAATTAATATTATATTTATGATCACTATCACTTTTAGTTTATTTGACATCTTTTCAAAAGATATAAGAAATTGCTAATTTTGTTAATAAATAATGACTAAGTTATTGATTATAATATTAACGTTAACAATTTTTCTGTTGTAAGAGTTACCTTATAGGCTGATACAAACCAAAGTTCTCTCAGCAAACATTCTAAAGTACAAGGAAGTTACTTCGTAAGATTTGACAAATACACTAAGAATCTCTTTGGTCCCACCAGAGTAATGAGTCTAGCAAGAACTTCATTTTGCCTTGTTATCACAAATGACTTCACAAGATATACTTAGGTCTTCTTTATTATAAGTAAGGATGAGACCCCTAAAATGTTAGTACTTCTTAAAGATAATATGTTGTCTTTATTTGTCTTTGTATAAGTTTTGTCATAGTATAGGGACTAGTTTTATAAATAGTAGTTCCTTTGTTTATTTATAATATAAATAGCTTAGACTTGTATAGGTTAAAGAGACTTTGAATGAACTGCTACTTACACTTGTAATTGTCTTTTCTATTTTCAATAAGCATGTATGAATTTTTCTCGATTTTGTGCATTGATTTGATTACTGTGTTTGTATTTGATTGAATTGCCTTCTAATATCAACACAGATCTATACATTTGATCCTATCAAATGGTATCAGAGCTATTGGTTTAGTGATTGAGCTTGTACGAACTTGCAAACTAAAAAATCACTTGAATCTGTGATTGATAAGCAATTCAATTGAAATATTGTTGATTTCAGTTGTGTTTCATCTTCAGAAACATAAATTGAATCACAGTTAGCGGTTTAATTCGTCCAAGTGAATTGATTGAATTTGTGTTCGAAAGTTGTCTTCATTTTTGAACATAAATTTTTGTACATCACTGATTTATTGTTTGTAATTGAAGAAATTGAAGTGAAAGGATTGTTAGTCGCTATAAAATCTACTAAATTGGAAGATTTCAAATCAATGCATCAAGTTTTGAAGAATTTCAGAAAATTTGAGTTCGTTATGTTCATAAGAACAGGATGAATTTGGCGCATTAGGGTTGAAAACTGCTGAAAATTGCCCAAGTGTTTAGGCGCTTGACAAATGTTCAGGCGTTTTACAACTGTTAAGGCGTTTTTAGGTCAGGTAAACCTACAACTGTTGAGACTTATTTCAACTGTGTGGACACTTTGGAATTACCCAGAAACTATGTAATTCTAGGCGCATTTCAACTTTTTGGGCGCATTAGAACTGTCCAGGCGTCCCACAACTGTTTAGGCGCATCACTACTGTTCAGGCGCATCTAGTTGGGCGTTTTTGAGAATTTCTCTAAGGCAATCCCTCAGACGTTTCTAGGTCAAATCCAGAATTACCATAACTGTTGAGGCGTTTCAACACTGTTCAGGCGCATCAACCTCAACATTTAGAAATTTTTTTCTTAAAAAATTTGAAAAATCCAAAAATATTTTTAGTTCATTTCTTTAATTCAAAAACTTAAAAATCAACAAAACTATTTATCCTTCTTAAAATAAAAAATGGTGAAATCAGAAGATTCTGAAAATAGAGTTCCTAAACTTAAAAACATAGCAGATTTTAAAAATTGGCCCCTTAGGTTAAAACATCACCTGAATTCCATAGATACTGATCTTAGGAAATCTATTAAAAAAGAACCATATATTCCTATAACAACTGATGGGCCTGACAGGGGTTTTGTCTATACCAAAGATTCACCAGAACCCTATCCTGAAGATGGTCTGCAAGTTGATGATCTGAGAAAGGTCAAGAATGATATCAAAGCTTACTCTTTGATGTGTAAATGACTACCTCTTAAAGTCCTAGCTAGGATTGATGGATATTAAACTGGTTACACAATATACAAAGCTTTAAAGACCATTTCTTAAGGAGGTAAAGAGATATAAAAGCTCAAAAAGCAAAAACTGAAGAGGCAGTTAGAGCTTTGTCAACATCTATCTGGTAAGACCATCAATCAGATGATGAACAGATTTGTGCAGCTTACCATAGAGTTGTCAACAGTTGGCATTACACATGATCTTGGAGATCCAAATATTTGACTTCTTAATGCTTTACCATCATCATGGAAACAAACAGTGACATTGTTAAAGCACACAGAGAAATTACCAATGGATCCAGATCTGTTAATTACCAAGATTGATTCTGTGGAGATTGATGAGAGTTCAAGGAATAATGACAGAACATCATCAATGTTATAGTATCAATTTTTTGCATCTCCTGCAAACACTGTTGAGAATGCTTTTATGGCTAAGAATGAAAGTGTACCTGGAGAAGAGGGAGATCTATTTGTTGGAGTAGGATTCTTCACTGATTCATCATTCACTAGTGCACCTGCTTATGCAACCAAATCTCAACCTCAGTCTCCTCCTATTTCTCAGAGTTCTAAGCCTCAAACTGTAAGGCCCCATTCACGGAAAGCCTCACAATTGGTTAATCATAGCATAAAATCACTTTATAAACAAAACATTGCAGCGGAATTAAATAAACATTCACTTAAAACTTGGAAATCATAGTGTACTCATACATTCGTCTTTAAAAGGAATAAAACATGGTGCATGGACTTAAATTACAATAAAGATTTCATAGACAGGAATGGCATCCATTGCTCGCCAAGTAGCTCGCTGGTGCCATCCTCAGCATCAGCGTTTACCTGTCCACTATTATGCATAAAAGTCAGCTTGCTGAGTGAGTTCTAGTATTATATAAATAAGAAAATATAAGCTTTATCCTCCATATAATGACCACGCATACATCATACTACATAACATTTCTTGCATCATATTAAGCATGTTCATTATCTTTCATTCTTTCATTATCTTTCACTTTATCATAAGCGAGATTGCACAAAGTAAGAGTTCCATGTTGATCAACAATGAATGTCGATCCCCGTCGGTACACGTATTTTGTTATAGGAAAATTTATTTTCTTGTTAAAACCTCTTGAAATCCTTACCTTGAAAACCTTATGTTTACTATGCATAATAGCCCCGAAGACATGGAAAAAACATTTAAAAAAGGGGATCTAGAATCACCTAGATATCATGAGCAACTTCTAAACTAAGCCTTCTAGGCTAGGATCACACTACACAGCCTGCATATAAGTTAATACTTAAAGGGGTTAATTTCTACCTAATTTTGCTGCTAATTTCGCTGTCAGATAAGCAGTTTCGCTGGCAGTTTCGCTGGCAGTTTCGCTGGCAGTTTCGCTGTAGTTTCGCTGCCAGTTTCGCCCCGCAGTTTCGCATGACAGTTTCGCTGTTAGATGCGGCCAACTTTCGTTGGAATTTCCTAGTTTGGCAAAATCTATAGGTCAACCTGGGCACTAGCGAAATTACTAGCGAAACTGTAGTTTCGCACCAGCGAAACTGTAGTTTCGCTAGAACCCTCTTAGTTTTGCTGGATGAGTGCACAGTTTCGCTGATCAGGAACACAGTTTCGCTGGATGAATGAAAACGAAGAATCAGCCCGTTTTTAACCTAAAATCTAAACTTTTTACGTCTAAATCATTGGTTTACCATCCATGAAACCATATCTAACCTTTTTACACATTTTCATACATAAAAATTTGACCTTTATGTGTTTCTTTGAAACTTTTCAAAACCCAAAACCCTAGAATCTGGGTTTGATCTACAGAAGGGTTTAGAGGTAGATTCTTACTTGGATTTGTTGCTCCTTTCTTATGGTTTGATGCTCCAACACTCAGATCTTTAATCTTTTAACCTTTGAAGCTCCAAATCTTGAGTTTTCTTTACTTTCTCTCTCTACTTTCTCTCTCTATGAATTTTGGTGACTAGGGTTCAAGTGTGGAAGATGGTGGCTGATTAGGTAGGTTTGAAGGCTGATTATGGGCCCAAAATCACTTAGGCACTTGCCCATGATCCTAATTAGCCCATAACCTATTTCCTTCCTTTATTAAATACCCACAAATTAAGCCCATTATCCTCGATGACTCGTTTTGACTTTTCGGGGTGTTACAAGTCTCCCCCACTTATTTAGGTTTCGTCCTCAAAACCTGTCAGTCCTCAAACAATTAAGGATAAAATTTCCTCATCTCTTCCTCAGCCTCCCACGTAGATTCTGATCCTTTTCTGTGTCTCCACTGTACTTGTACCAACGGAACCACTTTATTACGTAAGTGCTTCTCTTTCCAATCAAGGATAGCCACCGGCTGCTCTACATAGTTCAGTCGTTCATCGACTTCAATTTCTTCTAATGGTACAAATGCATCATTGTCTGCTAGACATTTCCTAAGATGAGACACATGGAACGTAGGGTGAATTCCACTCAACTCATCAGGTAATTCTAGTCTGTAGGCCACTTCCCCTACCCTTGCAATAATACGGAATGGCCCTATGAATCTTGGGCTTAACTTTCCCCTTTTCGAAACCTAATGATCCCTTTCCAAGGCGATACCTTGAGCATAACCTTGTCACCAACCTTAAATTCTATAGGTCTATGCCTCTTGTCGGCATAAGACTTCTGGCGATCCTTTGCGGCTTTCATGAATGGCTTAATTTTATCTAACTTCTCGGTTGTGACCTTAATCACTTCAAGGCTTACCAATTCCTTTTCCCCGATGTCACCCCAACACACGGGCAACCTGCACTTCCTACCGTACAACATCTCATAAGGTGGCATACCAATGCTGGCATGGTAACTATTATTATATGAGAATTCCACCAACGGTAAGTGCTCATCCCAACCTCCACCAAAATCGATTACACACGCTCGTAGCATGTCTTCTAATGTCTGAATTGTTCTTTCCGACTGACCATTCGTTTGGGGGTGGTAAGTCGTACTAATATGCAGTCTAGTCCCCATTGAGTCGTGAAACCTCTTCCAGAATTTAGACGTAAATCGCGTGTCCCTATCCAAAACGATAGACACTGGCACGCCTTGACGAGCCACGATCCCCTTGATAAATAGCTCTGCCAACCTCTCAAAGGAAAATGTCTCACGAATTGGTAGGAAATGGGCGCTCTTTGTTAAGCGGTCAACAATCACCCAGATAGCGTCACTTCCTCTCACCGTGCGAGGTAGCTTCATGAGGAAGTCCATTGTGATGTGTTCCCATTTCCATTCAGGAATATCGAAAGGCTGAATCTTCCTATATGACTTTTGGTGCTCTGCCTATACTTGCAAACAAGTCAGGCACTTGCTCACGCACTTAACCACGTCACGCTTCATTCCTGGCCACCAGTAATCTTTCTTCAGATCTTGATACATTTTTGTGGCACCAGGATGAATGGAATATTAAGTTTTATGAGCCTCATCCATGATCTTCCCCCTCAAATCCCCATAGAGAGGGATCCACATCCACCCAGATCGGGTTCTAACACCCAGGGTGTTTTCCCCAAATCTAAAACCTCCCCTTTCATTCTTTTAGAGTTGACTCTGTCATCTCTCAATGCCTCATCTTTAAACTCCCTTACCTGTTTCATAACATCAGGTGTCATGATTATCTAGTAAACCCTAACCCAAATTGGTTCGGGTCTTCCTTTCCGGCTAAGGGCGTCAGCAACCACATTGGCCTTGCCTGGATGATAACGAATTTCGCAGTCATAATACTTGATCAGTTCCAACCACCTCCTCTGCCTCATGTTGAGTTCCTTTTGTTCGAAGAAATACTTCAGACTTTTACGATCAGTGAAGATGGTGCACTTCACCCCATACAGGTAGTGCCTCCAAATCTTCAATGCAAACACCACCGTAGCCAACTCCAAATCGTGGGTAGGATAATTGGCGTCGTGGACCTTTAATTGCCTAGAAGCATAGGCTATCACCTTCCCCCGTTGCATCAACACGCAACCCAATCCTGCATATGAGGCATCCGAGTACACTACCAGGTCCTCGTTCCCCTCAGGTAACGTCAAGACAGGGCTTGTGTTAACCTCATCTTTAGTTCTAGGAAGGCGTTCTCCTGATCAGAACCCCATTCATACTTCACGTCCTTTCGGGTCAGCTTAGTCAAAGGAGAAGCTATCTTGGAGAAATCCTGGATAAACCTCCTATAGTAACCTGCCAGGCCTAAGAAACTTCGAATCTCGGATGGCGTCTTTGGAGGTTCCCATTGCATCACCGCTTCAACCTTCACAGGATCCACCCTGATCCCCTCGGGGTTAACCACATGACCTAGAAATTGAACTTCTCGAAGCCAAAATGCACATTTAGAGAACTTAGCATATAACTTCTCGCTTCTGTGTGTCTCCAATACTTCTCGAATATGATCGGCATGTTCTTATTCACTTTTTAATAGATCAAGATGTCATCGATGAACACTATTACCGAGTTATCCAACATCGGCCGACATACCCGATTCATAAGGTCCATAAAAGTAGCTGGCGCACTGGTTAAACCAAAGGACATGACGAGGAATTCGTAATGTCCATAACGTGTACGGAACGCTGTCTTAGGAATATCTTGTTCTTTCACCTTCAGTTGGTGGTAACCAGACCGCAGGTCTATCCTTGAAAACCAGCTGGCACCCTAAAGTTGATTGAACAAGTCGTCGATCCTTGGTAACGGGTACCGATTCCTTACGGTCACCTTATTGAGCTCGCAATAGTCAATGCACATCCGCATGCTACCATCTTTCTTCTTGACAAATAAAACTGGAGCACCCCATGGGGAGATACTCAGTCGGATGAAGCCCTTATCCAATAAATCTTGCAACTGGTCCCTCAGTTCTACCATCTCTGAAGGAGCCAATCGATACGGTGCTTTAACGACGGGCTGCGCTCCCGGTAGCAAATCAATCTGGAATTCGATTTCGCGGTCAGGCGGCACAACAGTCAGGTCTTCAGGAAAGATGTCAGGAAACATCACGCACCACCGGTACACTGGATAATTATGGCTCTGGCGTATCCACATCCCTTACATAGGCCAAGTAAGCACTGCACCCGCGCCTCAAGTACTTTTCGGCCGTGATCATCGACACCACCTTCGGTATACTGCACGCTCTATCCCCGCGAACCGTAACTGAGCTACCATCAGGTGCGATTAGGCTAATTATCTTTTTACTACATACTATATTTGCTTCATAGTCAGCCAACAAATCCATGCCTAACACCACATCAAAACCTCCTAAGGCCATAACATGCAATCTAGCAGGGAACTTATAACCTTCCAACTTTATCAGGTAACCCTCAACTACCTCAGTCACCTTGGTGGACTTACCAATGGCTGTTTCTACATAGAAGGGCTCGTCTATTTTTCTACTCTTATTATGCAATAAACGCCAAAAGGCAGTAGACACAAAACTCCTACTAGCACCAGAATCAAAGAGCACAGAAGCATATTCGTAGTTCACCAGAAACATACCTGAAACTACTTCTGGATCTGCCCTAGCCTCCTCACGAGTTATGTTGAATGCCCTCGCCTTTGCCTTCGAACCGACACCCTTTCCCTTATCTCCAGCTTTAACCGTTCCTGATCCTCCTGATTTTCCTTTCTTGCAGTCCCTCTCCACATGCCCCATCTTGCCACACTGGTAACACTTCACCGCCTTGCAATCCCTAGCTCAGTGGCCCTCGCCCCAACATTTAAAACATTTTCCAGTCCCAACTCTGCACTTCCCTAAATGACCTTTTCCACATTTTCTACAAGTACCTCCTTCACCTATATTTCCCCGTCTCCCTGACTGATCCTCAACTCTCATCCTCTTCTCTCCACTCCTGAAGTTATCACCTCCGAACCTCTTCCCATTTCTATTCTTGTTCCCACTCCATTTCTCCACTTTCTTCTGTACATGCATTGGGTCTCTCTCATCGTACAACCTCCCTGCTAAGTCCACCACAGACCTAAACGTGCCTGGGCTAGCCGCAATTATATGCCTCCTGATATCCACGGGCAAACCCTGCATGTATCTGTTGATCTTCTTGGATGCAGGTGTTACCATGTCTGGCATAAGTCTTACAAGTTCATTGAACTTGGAGGTATACTCTTGATGAGTCATGTTCCCTGCCTCCAAATACAAGAACTCCTTCTCAATCTTGTCTATTTCCCGATGGGGACAATACTCCTCCAACACCAACTCCTTTAACTCAGACCACTTCATTTTGGCTATCGATCGCTTTCCTTCAGCGTTGACAATATTGTCCCACCAGCACAATGCTGAGTCAACGAAAGAATGAGTGGCAAACTTAATTTTCTGATCTTCACGGCACTCACTAATTTCTAGTACCGCTTCTATTTCTCTGACCCAACGATGGGCGGCAGTAGCATTACCGTTACCGTCAAAGGTCGGGGGCTTGCACCTTTGAAATGCCCCATAGTTGCACCCCCTAGTCGTCTCTCTCTCAGACTCCTCATCACTGTCGTCATCATGGACTACCACCTTAGGGTTTGATGGCTCCTCTTCAGATCCCTCCGTCCTCCCAGTGGACCTTCCAGAATTCTTCTCATTTTCCTTCCCTTTCTTATCAGCTTTCTCTCCAACATTGACTGCTTCGATCACCTCGGTCACCACCGAGGGTAAGACATTTTGCATGACATTGTAGACATCATCGACGATAGCCTCCTTCATAGTGGATTTGAGGGTGGCTGATCCCTCATCCTCCGGGTGACTATGGAGGTCTGACTCCTCGTGAACAGTTTCGGGAGCCTTAGCTTTGCTCCGGGTGACACGTGGTGTAGTAGTACGACCACCTCGAGGACGTCCACGTGTAGCTTTCCTAGATTTCCTTCCCGCCATATCTAATTCCTATAAGATTTAAACACCGAAATGGTCATTCAAGTTAATTGCTCAGATCATTACAAGTATGGTAAGTCCTTAATTACAGTGGCCAAGTGTGATTAACTACTTACCTTACCCTCCTGTCCCAAGCAATCACTATCCTAACACATGTCCGTATTCAAATCTACACGCATATAAAACAAATAGCACACACACACATAATACCAGTTTACTTGAAATATTTTACCTAATGGCACGTAGCTACTTGGGTTGGCATCCTTCCTTTGGTCCCATTTTCAGTTTAAGTTTAGGTTTGAAAAAAAATGTTTTACCCATTTCTCTTAAACTTTGGCTCTGATACCAACTTGTAAGGCCCTTTCCCGGAAAGCCTCACAATTGGTTAATCATAGCATAAAATCACTTTATAAACAAAACATTGCAGCGGAATTAAATAAACATTCACTTAAAACTGGGAAATTATATTGTACTCATACATTCGTCTTTAAAAGGAATAAAACATGGTGCGTGGTCTTAAATTACAATAAAGATTTCATAGACAAGATTGAAGGCTGATTAGGTAGGTTTGAAGTGTGGAAGATGGTGGCTGATTAGGTAGGTTTGAAGGCTGATTATGGAAGATGGTGGCTAATTAGGTAGGTTTGAAGGCTGATTGAAGGCTGTAAGGCCCCAAATCTTGAGTTTTCTTCACTTTCTCTCTCTACTTTCTCTCTCTATGAATTTTGGTGGCTAGGGTTCAAGTGTGGAAGATGGTGACTGATTAGGTAGGTTTAAAGGCTGACTATGGGCCCTAAATCACTTAGACACTTTCCTATAATCCTAATTAGCCCATAACCCATTTCCTTCCTTTATTAAATACCCACAAATTAAGCCCATTATCCTCGATGACTCGTTTTGACTTTTCGGGGTGTTACACAAACAGAGACTCCATCTGTTAGCTCTGGTAAATCTATAAAGTTAAATATGTGATAAACATCCTATTAGAGGATGAAGAGTCTAAAACTTCCTTTACTACTTTCATGGCAAGCTTTCAAGCATATCAAGGTAGTCATCTAACACAGTTAGATCCTGTTTTGCAGGATTTGTTTGAAATGGATCCTGAAGATGTTAAAAAGATGGATCTAAACTGACAGATGGTGATGATTGCCTACAGAACACAAAAACACTCGTATGTCAACAGGAAATATAAGCCTAGCGCTAATAAGACTGTTGGTTTTGACAAGTCAAAGTTAAGATGTTTTAACTGCAACAATTATAGCCATTTCCCTAGGGAATGCAAAGCTCCCAGGAATAATGGAGGAAATGCCCAATCAAGTTCTGGCAATCAGAGGTTTCAATCAGCTCAGAAGACATTCCAAAAGCCATATCAAAGTCTTCCGATGCCTGAGCTTAAAGATGAATCAAAATCATTTGATGAACCAAAGAAAGCTTTTGTAGTCAGTGTAAAGGATGGATATGACTGGAATGCACATGCTGAGCAATTTACCAATGATCCAACCTCAAGTTTATCTCTTGTTGTAGAAATCCAAGGGGAAGATTGGACAGAGGACTGTGATTCGAAAGTGGAAGGTAAGAATGAAGGAGATGAGTATGACTGGAGTGACAAATCTGATCCTAAAGAAGATTCAGATGAAATTGCTTTGATGGCTCAGTCTGATCAACCTAAGGTTGAAACTTCATTCTCAAACTCTGAAACTTCATCCTTAAAATATCTTGAAACACCATCTGAAGTAAGGGGAAAACTTTGCACCAAATCATGCTTCGAACATGTTGAATACTATCGAAGCTACTCATATAAAATTTGTGCGAAACTTAAACAAGAAGAGTCAATGCATAATAAACTAAAATCTGATCATAAAATAGCAAATCAAAAGATCATTTCTCTTGAAACATCATGGAACAAAATGTTAAAAGAATTAGAAATTATTTCTAAACAATTGGAAGAAATGACAAAAAATCTAGAATAGGAGAAGATAGCACATGCTGCTACTCAAGTTGATATTGCAAAAGTTAAAAGTTCAAAAATGATTGTTGAAAAACTGGTGAGTAAAAGAAAAGATAAACAAAAAGCAGGATTAGGCTTCACTCATGAACCAGTGCCTGAATCAATAACCAACACTCTACCAGAAAACTTTAACACGCATGATCATTCTCCTAAAAACAAAGCTAAACTGAAAGCTTATCAGAACAAAAACAAGAATTCTGAAAATGAAGAAGAAAAAACTAATATCAAAATCTTTGAAGAAAAGGACGATGAAAAGATAAAAAAATGGTCATCCCATAAAGATTAAATCATATGAACCTAAAAAGAAAAGTAAAAAATCATGTGCTCCAACAAAATCTGTGTTGGAAGAAGTTGAAATTAAAAGTAAAGAAAAAGCAAAACTTGAAGAAGGAACATTAGAAGATTCAAATTCTGTTGATCTGAAACAGAAAGATAATGAAAAAGAATCTTCACCTGAAGATGTTCAATCTGAAATTAAGCCAAGTTCTTCTAAATCAAAGAATCAAAGAAGAAGAAGAAAATCAACTAAAGCCAAAAATGATCAAAACAAATGCCAAGAAAATTTAATAAAACCAACAAATTAAGCAACTAAACTCAAACCTGTAAAATTTGTTTCTGCTAGTATATTGAACATGAACTCTCTTCAAGAAGTTAAACTAAGTCCTAAGAACAAATCTCACTCCGATCTGAAAATGGGTTTAGATTCTAAGAGTTCCGCTATTACTAAAAGATTTGTTCCTAAGGAATCACAGATAGAAGTTCATGAGCAAAAGCTGAAAAGTAATGTGTCAAAGAATAAAATGTCAACTCAAAAGCAAAAATTGACAAATCAAAAACAACAATTCAACTTTTTGACGCCAAAATATAAGCAAGAATCAAATATTGCATCAACTTCAAAAGATAACAAACAACTGTTTAAATACTATGAAATTTTTGATTTGTACAATCACAATACTGCTGAGTGCTTTTTCAATAAATACTGTCACATCTTTGACATGAGGAATCATTCCACAGCAGATTGTTATTTCAACAAATACTGTACCTATTGTGATGAGAGAACTCACAACACTAAAAATTGTTACTTTAGGAAGAGTTCACCTAATAGTGGATTTGCCAATTCAAGTTTGAGAAAAGGTTATGTTAATCCTCAGTATCTGAGAAATCAAACTGTTGGATTTCAAAGTTTAACTAACCAACCTTCTGTAGGTTTGAGGTCTTTCCAAAGGAACAATTATGTGAGACCAAAACAAGTTCGAAAGAACAATTCATACGAAGATCTGTAACAATAACTAATAAAAATGTTGGTAATCAATATTTTTCAAACATTGGTAAATCAAGTGGTATGAATGTTTAACAAAATAACCCACAACAAATGCATAACAAAATTGTAAGGTTATTTGTAAGGCTGATGCAACCCAAACACTTAGTCTTTCCTGCATGCATGCACATGTACACTGAAGTGAAATTATTCTAAGTGTGAAATCTTCCGAAGCCAAGACCAATATCTTTCGAAGCCAAAAGATGAAGTCTTCCAAAGCTTCAAGGACAAAGTCTTCTGAAGCCAACCATTGAAGACAGTTTTCTTTCGAAGACTTTTATATTACATGCTTTATCTGATGTACTTTTTACCTAAAGTTGAACCACTTTCCGCTGCCACTCTGATAAGTCACCAACCTTTTCATGAGTTGGTGAAAAGGTCCATGCTTTTGGTAAACTGTACATTGAGGTCTTGAGTCTGTAACTTTCCACTTTATGTACTTTATCCTTTTTGTAATATATTAGGATATGAGCTATGGCATGTCATAGTCACTAGTCAAAAGGCAATCTGCCTTTTGACTCTACATGGATTTTGTTGTCTAGTTCATGTATCCAGCTGGCCTTTAAAGTATGGCCGGCTGTAGGCTTTAGTATAAGTATTTTCTGGTCCTTGGAACCAAGTAAGTTTTGAGTTGAACTTTGTAAACCATTTTGTAAGGAAGTAGAATATCAATATACTTAAACCTTGAAAACCAACTGCTTGTGTATTGCTCTAGTTTCATTCTCATTTACATCTTGTGTTTCTAAGTTCTCTAAACTCATTTCTTTTCAGTTCCTCATTTGAATTGTTAAGTGTTGAAATACACTCTCCTATTTATGTTGTTGTGTTGTACAAGTGCATAAGCCCTTCACCCGGTCCTGCAATTGGTATCAGAGCAACTCAGGCTATTGATATAAGATCTCACCGTCTTAAGATCACTCACACACACAAAAATACTTAACCCTTCAAATGGCAACTAATTCGAAAGCTGATATGGAAACTAGAACCATGATAAAGTCCCCACTGATCACTCTTGATGACTTTGACACTTGGTGCCAAAGAATGGAAGGTTTCATCAAGTGTCAAGACTCAAGAATGTGGGAATCTGTTGTCTCTGGACCTTACATACCAAAAACTCCTTCAGCTGCTGCTGGAGGTGGTATGATCCCTAAGGTTGTGGCTGACTACTCAAAAGAAGATAGAAAGAGAGTAGAGATTGATCAAAAGGCCATGACAGCCCTTCAGACTGCTCTTCTAAACTCTGTATACAGAGGTTTCAAGAAATGCAAAATAGCTAAGCAGCTGTGCGATGCATTGAAACTAATGTATGAGGGTTCTACTGAAGCCAAGGAAAACAAGAAGGATCTTCTGAAGCAGCAGTTTACAAATTTCACCTTCAAAGCAGGTGAGACCATGACTCAATAATACTTCAGGTATGTTGAGATTGTGAATACCCTAGTGGATGTTGGAGTAACTCTTGAGAGAAGAGACATTGTAAGGAAACTCATGTCCTCTCTTCCTAGGCAATGGACACATATATGTGTTGTAATCAAGAGAACTGAGAACCTTAAGACTCTCACTCTGACAGAGTTGTATGGCATTCTCAGTGGATACCAGATGGAGATGAACATGTAAGGTTCATTTGGTAACTCCAGCAATCAAATGGGTTCAGCCCTTCATGTGACTGAAAGGGATAGCATAGAACCTAGCATCATCTCATATGCTACCCTAACATATCACAAAAGGGTCCTTTCATCACCTTCTCGGAGACACCAAGGGAGAACTATACTCAAGGAAGCCCATCCAAGAGACAAGTTGTTCTCAAGCCTTTATGTCATCTGATGAAAGTTGTGGCAGCTTTCTATTCACCCTTGAAGATCTGGACTGTATCCATCCAGACAATCTGGAGTATATGGAGATAGTCCAGCAGATGGCTCTTCTCACTCACCGAGCCAAGAGATTCTACAAGTGGTCAGGAAGGAAGTTTCCTAGTAATACAGCTAGTGGAAAGTTTGGACTGGACAAAAGCAAAGTTAAGTGTTACAACCGTAACTTGATGGGTCACTTTGCTAGGGAGTGCAAAGCACCAAGAACAAATGGTGGACAAGCACAATCTAGACCAAACTACACTGATAAAGCTACCCAGAATGAGAAGCCAAAGCAGCAAGCTGCAGTTGCTATTGAAGAAGGAGGCTTTGACTGGAGCTTTCAGGTGGAAGATGCATCTCCAAACCAAGCATTAATGGCTGACCATGATGAAGCCAAGGTATTGGAACATCTTTGCACTCCTGAATGTATTGCGAAAGTCAATAGATACAGGTCCGATAACCTAGAGATGAGATCTGATCTTGAGTCCTTGAACATACTAAAATCTGATTTTAGAAAGAGTGAAAATGATTATAAGTAAAAGATAGAGGACTTAGAGAAAACCATTTTAGTTTTAAAACATGAGCATACAAATTACAGGACTCAGATCAAAGATCTCATAACTAAGTTAACTAAATGCTAGGCGGAGCTTGTGATCAGCAAAGCGAGGGTGGAAAAATGTGTTCTTGAAGAAGAGACTTTCAATAACATCATATCCTTATCCTTGCATGCAAAAGTTTGTTGTCAAAATAGGCAGGAACTGGGATCTAGTGAGATAGCTCCTCCACACATAATCTTGTCTGTAAGATCACCTAGGTGTGGAACATGTGAAGATGAGCTTCCTTACATAGACCCCTTGAGTGAAGAGGATGAAGAAGTGATAGTGAAGAATTCCACTGAGAAGAGTGAAGAGGAGGATTCTAAGAAGGGTCACTATCCTTCTGAGGAGAGCAGGAAGCCTGAGATGACCAAGTCTATAAGGAAGAACTTGCTCAGAAAGAGCAAAAGTAAGGCCAGGAGGGCTCAAGAGATCAAGGCCACTTTCAACTCTAAGCAGAAACAAATATTTATTTCTGCATGATTTGATATGGTCAAGACTGAAAACTTAAACCTCAAATCTTCTACAAAAAGTTCTGATTCATGTTCAAATCATCTCAGCATCATTAAGAAGGCTAATCCGTTGTGTACCACTGCTACACAGCCTGAACCATCCAACTCCAAGAACAGTCCTAAGCCCAAAGGGAATGTCTCATCATCTGCAAAGATGAAGGTGGAGAAGGGAAGTGATCAAAGTCAGCCTTGTTCTTAGAAGAAAACTCTTAGGAAGAAAAAGATAAGTTGTGTTATATGTGAAAGTACTTCTTATCTTGCTATGGATTGTCCATAGAATCCAAAAAGTACTCTTCATATGACCAAGAAGGAGACTCCCAAGAGATCTAAGAAGAACTCAGCTTCGGAAGGAAAATCTGTCTCCTTCGGAAGCTCCAAAGGAAAGAAGAAGGTAAGTGGAAAATTGCCTTTGGAAGAAAATTTGGTCTCGGAAGAAAGGAATACTTCCAAAGCACTAAATTCTGTTGCAGTGCTAGCCGAATCTTTTGAAAGTTCAGTCATCAAAACTTCCGAAGTCTTAAAAGCTTCCGAAGTGATTAAGGTCAGGTCCAAACTTCCAAAGGTGATGTGGAAATCAAGGAAAGACTAATTGACTGAAAGTTTTCCATCAACAACAGCACCAGATCCCCAGAGCACAACCATAGGATCTATTACTGTTTCATTACCTTCTATGTCCTTTGATGAGCCCAAGACCAATGAGGCTTGGGTTTCCAAATGTAACTAATCATTTTCTGTGTGCAGGAACAGCTCAAGACAAACAAAAATGTCTGGATCGTTGATAGTGGCTGCTCCAAGCACATGACAGGCAATAGGTCACTAGTTCAGAACCTTGAAAGGATTGATGGAGGACCAGTTTCTTTTGGAGGAGATGAAGGAGGTTACATATCTGGAAGGGGCAAGGTCACAAATGGTAAGCTCAACATTGAGAATTTAAACTTTGTTAAGGAGCATGGGTACAATCTTCTGAGTGTATCCCAATTTTGTGATCAGAGTCATAACATGCTCTTTACTAAGCATGAGTGCATTGTTCTCAAGCCTGGGGTGATTATTCCTCATGAGCATATTCTGCTTAGAGCCCCCTAAAAAAGGAACATGTATAAGATGGATTTGCAGGAAACATCTTCCTTAGGAGAAGTTTCATGCTTTCTATCTTAAGCCAATAGTGATGAGTCTTTTCTTTGGCATAAAAAATGTGCCATGTAAACTTTAAGAACATAAATAAGCTAATTAAGAATGATTTGGTAACTAGAATGCCAAGGAAAGAGTTTACAAGTGATGACAATCGTGTTGCATGCCTGAAAGGGAAGCAACACAAGGTATCTCATAGGCCTAAGGAAAGAAACTCCATCACTACACCCTTACACTTGTTACATATCGTTCTTTTTGGCCCCACCAGTGTAATAAGTTTAGGAAGGACCTCTTAATGTCTGGTGATCACAGACGAGTTTACAAGATTCATATGGGTCTTCTTCCTTTGAACTAAGGATGAGACCTCTAAGACTCTAAAGAATTTCATCTTAAGAATTGAGAATCAATGTGATCACAAGGTCAAAACCATAAGATGTGATCAAGGAACCGAATTTAAGAATCAAATCCTTGATACATTTTGTGATGAAAAGGGTATTACAAGACAATACAGTTGTGACACCCAGTAATTTTACGTTACCAAACTCCGTTAGTCTCGTTAAGTCTTGCATACACGTGTCTTGAGCACACATTGGTTGTCGTTTAACATTGGTGACCTAATGATAATTAATAATGTTAGAATAATGATAATTTAACTGAATATGTGATTATTGCGTTATGTTTATGTGCTTGTGTGTTTTACATGTAAATTGAGAATTAATCGCGTAACGTGGAAACGTGTGTATAGATTCGTATGTTTTGTGTTTTATAAAGATCAAATGTATAAATGTTACCATGAGTTTACATGCTTATTAATTTAGTTAAAAACACTTTTAAAAGAGTTTAAGCTTGCTTTTTATAAGCATACAAAGTGCAAGGGGTAAAAGGGTAACTTTAAAGGAATTAAAAACTAAAACACACCTCTAGAACATCATTTGGCCGCCTCTCTCTTCTACACCCTTCTCCACTTCGAAAATCAGCCAAGAACAAGCATTTGACTGCGATTTTGGACCGAATTCAAGCAATACAACAAGTTACAAGCATCAATTCGTGTTCTATTGCAAGAATTAAATGTTAGTTTTGATGTTTTAAGTGGTTCCTTAAGTCGGCCGAAGCTTTAGGGATAAATTGATGTTCTTGGTGATGATTTTTGGGTTAATTGATGATGCTACTAGTCTAGTGTGATGGTATACGTCTCGTTTGATATCGATTATGCTAGAATTATATGTTTTTGTTGATAAATTCGTGGATCTTTATACATGATGAACCCTATTTCGAATTTGAGGTTAATTACTTGAAATTGATGGTTGTTTGATGATTTCATGATGTTAGTTTGATTGGATTATTTCATGATGTTATTGCTGTATTGATGTTATGGATGTGTTCATGGTGATAATTAGATGTTAGATTGTTATTATGATCATTTCAGTGAAGTGTGGTTAGAAACAAACTTTCTGACAGATTCTGAGTCTCATTTTGTATGTGCCACAAACAGGTCATAACAGGTCCAAATAATGTGTTTCTGGTTCCCAAATTGTTTGTTACTGAGTCTAGTTTCCAGAAAGGGTAACCACACTCCAATTGGAGGTGGTTATGTTGATGTTTTACTTGTTTTGGCTAGAAGGGTCAATTCTGTCCCCTTGGACAGAATGTATGTGTTGACTTGTTTGATGTGCCATTTTCATTTCGTAAAAACTGAAACTAAACCCTTTGGCCAAACATTTTTTCTAGGAATCCTCTAGACTCTGGAAAAAGAATTAACCCAATAGCTATTTTCAAATAGGAGTTATGCACAATTTGGCAAGCTAACTCCAGCAGCCCTCCGGTTGAGAGCTGCTGTAACATTTTTAGTTTTTCTAGTAACTCCAGGCCCTTAAAACCTAAAACAACTTTTCACATACCTAACTGACTCATAGGAGAGCCTACTAGAGTTTTTCCTTGGCCTAAATCCTTGGTTGGTTATGTGTTTGACCGTATCATCCGAACACCTAGAATCTGCCGGAAAACGCAGATTCTAGAAAACGAATACCTACAACCTGTAGTATGTTTACTTGGCTTTTGCGTGTAATGTTAGTACTACTAGAATTTATTTTGATGGTATGAGTTGTGTATTAGTCTAGGATCATGCTAGATAACGTTATGCTTGCATGGTATATGTGTTGCATGTAATGCATGATCTTTGTGATTCCAGATAACCGACTCATGAATATTTCACATGATTGTTAACTTGACTCGTGTGTACTAGTTAGGATGTATTGACATGTAATTAGACGTACCTTAGTCACCAACTAGAGTCTTAGGGTCGTAACCAACTTGAACTATTTGAGTGTATGTGATTGGATGTTAGTACACGTTTCATACATTAACACTAGCTCTAGTATGTCTAGGGAGCGGCTAGTGTAATTTGGTCTTGCTAGAATTTCAAGAACACTCTTACTTAGTGTTGCTATCAAGGTGAGTTTACAGCCCCACTTTTACTTTACACTCTTTTTGGGGGAGAGAAACATGCTGCTTTCATAAACGTTACATTACATTGGATTTTTGGTAATACTGCATATACCTGATATTATGGTGTTACACTTTGCCCTTCGGACCATTAATATGAAAATAGCGAGGTGATTGTTAGTAGTTCTACTGGGTTTGTCATGCCCCACCCGGGCTAGTCGGGCTAGCTTGACTGGAGGTCAAACGGGTGAATGGTCAGCCTGTTTTACAGTGTTGTGGTGGGGAAACCATAGCCGGGCCTACATTATTACTATTGATTACATGTCAGCTCAGTCGCGACTACATACACATAGTGATTGCTATGGGCTAGCTACCCATTATATGCTTTGATTACTCATCCGGGAATTTCATTACTGATACTTACTGTTTTCTGATAAACCTGTGAACTCACCAGTCTTGTACTGACTTTTGCTTGTTTTCTCTCAGGACATTGAAATGGCACGTTTAGGAGCACAACAACCACTGCATGTCATTCCGCATTCATCCCAAATTGTTTTCAAGATTTATTTTCATTTACATTACATAACTTGGATTGGGCGCGTGTTTGCGTATTTCAAACTATTGTTAAATGTTTTTCTGTTTTCGCTTCCGCAATACTTAAATACAGATTGGTTTATTCCAATATTATTAAGCAATTTATACATTTTGTAATTGTCAAGTCGTTTGGTGTAACTGATGCTTATCTGAGATCCTGGTTATGTCACACGCCTAGCGGTAAAAGCCTGTTTGTGGAAATTGAGGGTGTGACAGAGTGGTATCAGAGCATTAGTTATAGCGAACTAAAATGAGCTGTGCATCTCATTTGCATTAAATTTTAGACTATAGCTGGATTTGCATTAGTTACACACACATAGATTACTAAGCTGTACTTACTTAATTTGGTTGCCTGAGAACTTTTACTTTAACGTATCCCTGTGAGCTTATGACTACAGGGATGGTGGCTCCGAGTTGCTATGAGTCATGGAAGGGTTACTTATGAATTTCCTGAACATTACCGATCCTTTTGTATACTTTGATTGATCGACCCCGATATAATACTTACATATTTGGTACTCCTATCATTGATGACCACTGTACTTGACAAGATATGTTAGCCTGATAGGAGGAGCCCGGGGTGATCATGCAATGCAAATTACCATTACGGGTGCACACGTAATTGAAATTTGTCATGCATGCTAAGTCCGGTGAATTTGGTCGGGTGGTAACGTTGCTATCAGTCTAAGTCATCATTTCTACACCTTGAGCAAGAAAGTCCTGGTTTTCATAGAACATAGCTACTGATGTGAAAACTATCTATCAGTTCTACTCGTATGAATGCTCACTCTTACCTCGAATTTGGATGAAATTCAAACCATGACATTTGTACTAATCCCTTAGATTCGGACTAATTCTCTAGCTTGTCTATTTCTTTAAATCCTTGAATTTCTCTTCCTTTTCATTCCAAGACAAATGGTTTATTTTCATGCGACTGATAGCTTTGGATTTTGATATCTGGTTGGATATTTACTTATTTATGTATATGTTAATTTAAAGAATGTCTGGAAGAGAACGTGGACGCGGAAGAGGTAACATCTCCATGACGCCTGCAGAATTGGTGGCGGTAATCAATCAGAGTGTTACCGCAGAGTTGGCAAGCCAACACCCTCCATAACAGAATCCCATTGGACAACCAGCTTGCACCTATAAGTCCTTTATGGACTGCAAACCTAATCCATTCAGTGCAACTGAGGGAGCAGTGGGACAGGTCCGTTGGTTCGAAAAGCTGGAGTCGGTGTTTGAAATCTGTAACTGCTCTGCCAAGAATAGGGTGAAATATGTTGCTGGTACCATGGATGGTGCAACACTGAGCTGGTGGAATACGCAAGTCCAGATGTTGGGTGTTGAAGCTGCAAATGCCATGACGTGGGAAGAATTCAAGAGTCTGCTGAAAGAGGAATACTGCTCCAGAGATGAAGTGCAGAAACTAGAAACTGAATTCTAGAATTTAAAAATGGTGGGTTTCGAGATTGAAGTCTACACGACTAGTTCCCATGAGTTGGCTACCTTATGTCCCACTATGATCAACCCGGCTTACAAACGAGTTGAAAGGTACATCGATGGACTAGTACTGGAAATACAGAGCATGGTCACCACTGCTAGACCAACTACCATTCAGGAAGCTGTCCAACTGGCCCACAAGCTGGCTAACCAGGCTATCACTTAGGGTAAACTGCCCCCGCGTGGTGCTGCATCTGGTTCCAACAATAACAAGAGGAAATAGGAACCATCTGCCAGCGGGAAGCAATCTTCATCCTCTACTCATCAACCCCAACACAAGAAGTTCAACCCGTCCCAATCTTCTCATAACATGGGGAATTCGGGTGGCTATCATGGAAATCTTCCGAAGTGCAACAAATGTAAGTTCCATCATACTAGGCAACACACAAGGAACATTTGTGAGAGGTATGGAAAGTTTGGGCACCTTGCTAAAAACTGCAGGGTAAACCTCTCAGGAAAAACACCCCAGCAGCAGCAAAACTATAATCGTACTGGGTGTTATGAATGCGGTCAACCCGGTCACTTTAAAAGGGAATGTCCAAAGCTAAAAGGGAATGAAAATAGCGGTGCTACTGATAAGTCTAACAACAACAACAATGGTGGTAGGGGCAGAGCTTTCATCATGGGCTCAGGTGAGGTTCGAAACGACCCTACTGTAGTATCTAGTAGATTCCCTATTAATGGATGTTACGCCTCTGTTTTATTTGACTCCGGTGCTGATAGAAGTTATGTATCCATACAATTTAGCAAAGTACTAGGAATGGTACCTACTAACTTGACTTCTGAGTACGCCATAGAAATAGCCGATGGTAAGACGATAAAAACAACCCAAGTGTTTAGAAACTGTATGCTAGGCTTATCTAGACACACCTTCTGCATAGACCTTGTACCTGTCACACTCGGTAGCTTCGATGTAGTAGTCGGGATGGATTAGTTATCCAAGAACGGTGCTAAGATCATTTTCAAGGAGAAGTGGATCAAGTTACCCATTTCGGATGATGATATTCTTACAGTGGAAGGTGATAAGGTGGGTGCAGTGGTCAGCATCATATCATATCTGAAGGCTCAGAAATGTCTCAGGAAGGGACACTTGGCCTTGTTGGCACTTGCTACTGAAATGAAAATGGATGAAAGGCGATTCGAAGATATTCCAGTTGTGAGAGACTTTCCCAAGGTATTTCCCGAAGGCCTACCTGGCCTTCCTCCACATAGACAGGTAGAATTTCAGATTGAATTAGCACCTGGAGCGACTCCGATCGCTCGAGCGCCGTACCGTCTGGCACCGAACGAACTACAAGAGCAGTCTAAGCAATTACAAGAATTGTTAGACAAGGGATTCATACGTCCCAGCTCTTCACCCTGGGGAGCACCATTGCTTTTCGTTAAAAATAAAGATGGAACCTTTAGGATGTATATTGACTACCCCGAGTTGAACAAGGTGACGATCAAGAACAGGTATCCACTTCCGCGTATCGATAACTTATTCGATCAATTGCAAGGATCAAGCTACTATTCAAAGATTGACTTGAGATCGGGTTATCATCAGTTAAGGGTTGGAGAAGAGGATATTTCGAAGACGGCGTTCCGTACTCGCTATGGACACTATGATTTTGCTGTAATGCCGTTCGGACTGACCAATGGCCCAGTAGTTTTCGTGGACCTCATGAATCACATCTGCAAACCTTATTTGGATATGTTTGTCATTGTATTCATCGATGATATACTGATCTACTCCCGTAATAAGGAAGATCATAAGGAACATTTGAGAACCATACTGGAATTATTGAGGAACAAATAACTTTATGCCAAATTCTCAAAATGTGACTTCTGGATGCGCGAAGTGCATTTCCTTGGGCATGTGGTGAACAAAAGGGGTATACATGTGGATCCATCAAAGATTGAAGCCATCAAGGATTGGCCAGCACCGAAGACGCCTACCGAGGTGCGACAATTCCTTGGTTTGGCAGGCTATTATAGACGATTTATTGATGGGTTTCTGAAAGTGGCACAACCTTTAACTGCCCTGACCCATAAGGGAACTGTTTACAAGTGGGGTAGCAAAGAGGAAAAAACATTCCAGACGCTTAAATACAAACTCTGTAGCGCACCAATCCTAGCCCTACCAGAAGGGATTGACGACTTTGTTGTTTACTGTGATGCTTCCATCCAAGGTTTGGGATGCGTACTGATGCAACATGACAAAGTCATAGCTTATGCGTCTAGACAACTCAGGGTGCATGAGAAAACTACACAACGCATGATTTGGAATTGGGAGCTGTAGTGTTTGCCCTGAAGATCTGGAGACACTACCTATATGGAACCAAGTGTACGATCTATACGGATCACAAGAGCCTCCAATACATATACGATCAGAAAGAATTGAATATGCGACAACGACGATGGTTGGAATTACTAAATGACTACGATTGTGCGATCAAGTATCATCCGGGTAAAGCTAATGTGGTAGCCGACGCCCTTAGTCGGAAAGAAACATTAAGACCTCGTCGGGTGCGCGCATTACAGATGACCATACATTCTGATCTACCAATGCAAATCAAGGCTGCTCAAAGGGAGGCCTTAAAGACTGAAAATCTGAGAGCCGAATCCATGCGAGGCATGGAGAAACAGTTGGAGATCAAAACCGATGGAATCCGTTACTTCATGGAACGGATCTGGGTACCACTGTACGGGAATTTAAGAGAACTGGTAATGGATGAAGCTCACAAGACGCATTACTCAGTTCATCCAGGTTCAGATAAGATGTATGAAGACCTAAAGGAGTTTTACTGGTGGCCGAACATGAAAGCAGAGATCGCCGCGTATGTAAGCAGATGCTTAACGTGCTCCAGAGTTAAGGTGGAATACCAAAAACCATCCGGCTTACTCCAACAACCAGAAATTCCCGTGTGGAAATGGGAGCAGATTTCAATGGACTTTATTAGGAAGTTACCCAGGACTCCCAGCTGATGCGACACCATTTGGGTTATAGTAGATCGCTTAACAAAATCCGCACATTTTCTGGCAATCCGGGAGACTGATTAAATGGAGAAACTGACACGTATTTATTTAAGAGAAATAGTCTCCCGGCATGGCCCGCCAGTATCTATCATATCTGATCGTGACGCTCGGTTCACTTCTCATTTCTGGCGGTCATTACAACGATCATTGGGAACATGACTAGATATGAGCACTGCGTATCACCCGCAAACCGATGGTCAGAGCGACCGTACGATCCGGACACTAGAAGACATGTTGCGTGCCTGTGTGATCAATTTCGGTAGCAGTTGGAAAACTCATATACCATTGGTTGAGTTCTCCTACAATAATAGTTATCACACCTCAATTAAAGCCGCACCATTTGAGGCACTATACGGACATAAGTGTCGGTCACCTGTATGTTAGGCAGAGATTGGAGAAAGCCAACTTACTGGTCCGAAACTTGTGCACGAAACAACTGAAAAGATTGTACATATTCGTAATCGGATGGCAGCGGCACGTGATTGACAGAGGAGTTATGCAGACAAGCGTCGTAAACCATTGGAATTCCAAATTGGTGACAAAGTACTTTTAAATGTCTCGCCGTGGAAAGGAGTAATACACTTTGGCAAGCGTGGGAAGCTAAGCCCTAGATACGTGGGGCCATTTGAGATTGTGAAACGGATTGGCCCAGTAGCCTATCAGTTGAATTTACCTGAAGAAGTCAGGGGGATACACGATGTGTTTCACGTATCCAATCTGAGGAAATGTCTATCTGATGAATCATTGCTCGTGCCATTGGAGGAACTAAAGATAGATGACCAATTACATTTCATTGAAGAACTGGTGGAGATCATGGATCGAGAAGTCAAAACCCTAAAACGTAGCAAGATCCCTATTGTGCGTGTTAGGTGGAACTCAAAGCATGGACCAGAGTTTACCTAGGAACGCGAAGATCAAATGAAAAAGAAGTGTCCACAACTACTCAACGATCAAATTTCCAATTCCTAAGATACAGTTTTAAGATATCTTTTCCTTCAATTTCGGGATGAAATTCCCTTCAACAAGGGGATGAGATGTCATAACCCTCGCGAAACCTTAAAAACTTTACGTTCCTTTATTTTGGATTTATTTCCGAATCTCTCAGAAACCTTAGCACGTCTACATACTGGCTAACTAAGTAGTTTGCTCACAATGTTTAGGTTATTCACTACATACGTTGACCCAATGTTCCAATTTTCGGGAAGAAAATTCTTTCAACATGGGGATAATGTGACACCCGGTAATTTTACGTTACCAAACTCCGTTAGTCTCGTTAAGTCTTGCATACACGTGTCTTGAGCACACACTGGTTGTCGTTTAACGTTGGGGACCTAATGATAATTAATAATGTTAGATTAATGATAATTTAACTGATTATGTGATTATTGCGTTATGTTTACGTGCTTGTGTCTTTTACATATAAATTGAGAATTAATCGCGTAACGTGGAAACGTGTGTATAGATTTGTATGTTTTGTGTTTTATAAAGATCAAATGTACAAATATTACCATGAGTTTACATGCTTATTAATTTAGTTAAAAACACTTTTAAATGAGTTTAAGCTTGCTTTTTATAAGCATACAAAGTGCAAGGGGTAAAAGGGTAGCTTTAAAGGAATTAAAAACTAAAACACACCTCTAGAAGATTATTTGGCCGCCTCTCTCTTCTACACCCTTTTTCACTTCGAAAATCAGCCAAGAACAAGCATTTGGCTGCGAATTTGGACCGAATTCAAGCAATACAACAAGTTACAAGCATCAATTCGTGTTCTATTGCAAGAATTAAAGGTTAGTTTTGATGTTTTAAGTGGTTCCTTAAGTCAGCCGAAGCCTTAGGGATAAATTGATGTTCTTGGTGATGATTTTTGGGTTAATTGATGATGCTAGTAGTTTAGTGTGATGGTATACATCTCGTTTGATATCGATTATGCTAGAATTATATGTTTTTGTTGATAAATTCGTGGATTTTTATACATGATGAACCCTACTTCGAATTTGAGGTTAATTACTTGAAATTGATGGTTGTTTGATGATTTCGTGATGTTAGTTTGATTGGATGATTTCATGATGTTATTGATGTATTGATGTTATGGATGTGTTCATGGTGATAATTAGATGCTAGATTGTTATTATGATCATTTTAGTGAAGTGTGGTCAGAAACAAACTTTCTGACAGATTCTGAGTCTCATTTTGTATGTGCCACAAACAGGTCATAACAGGTCCAAATGATGTGTTTCTAGTGCCCAAATTGTTTGTTACTGAGTCTAGTTTCCAGAAAGGGTAACCACACTCCAATTGGAGGTGGTTAATTTTGTGTTTTACTTGTTTTGGCTAGAAGGGTCAATTCTGTCCTCTTGGCCAGAATGTATGAGTTGACTTGTTTGATGTGCCATTTTCATTTCATAAAAACTAAGACCAAACCCTATGGTCAAACATTTATCCTAGGAATCCTATGAACTCTAGAAAAAGAATTAACCCAATATCTATTTTCAAATGGGAGTTATGCACAATTTGGCAAGCTAACTCCAGCAGCCCTCCGATTGAGAGCTGCTGTAACATTTTTTATTTTTCTAGTAACTCCAGGCCCTTAAAACCTGAAACAACTTTTCACATACTTAATTGACTCATAGGAGAGCCTACTAGAGTTTGGCCTTGGCCTAAATCCTTGGTTGGTTATGTGTTTGACCGTATCTTCCGAACACCTAGAATCTGCCGGAAAACGCAGATTCTGGAAAACGAATACCTACAACCTGTAGCATGTTTACTTGGATTTTGCGTGTAATGTTAGTACTACTAGAATTTATTTTGATGGTATGAGTTGTGTATGAGTCCAGGATCATGCTCGATAACGTTATGCTTGCATGGTATATGTGTTGCATGTAATGCATGATCTTTGTGATTCCAGATAACCGACTCATGAATATTTCACATGATTGTTAACTTGGCTTGTGTGTACTAGTTAGGATCTATTGACATGTAGTTAGACATACCTTAGTCACCAACGAGAGTCTTAGGGTCATCACTAACTTGAACTATTTGAGTGCATGTGATTGGATGTCAGTACACGTTTCATACATTAACACTAGCTCTGGTATGTCTAGGGAGTGGCTAGTGTAATTCAGACTAGCTAGAATTTCAAGAACACTCTTACTTAGTGTTGCTATCAAGGTGAGTTTACAGCCTCACTTTTACTTTACACTCTTTTTGGGGGAGAGAAACATGCTGCTTTCATAAGCGTTACATTACATTGGATTTTTGGTAATACTGCATATACCTGATATTATGGTGTTATACTTTGCCCTTCGGACCGTTAATAAGCAAATAGCAAGGTGATTGTTAGTAGATCTACTGGGTTTGACATGCCCCACCCGGGCTAGTCGCGCTAGCTTGACTGAAGGTCAAACAGGTGAATGGTCAGCCTGTTTTACAGTGTTATGGTGGGGAAACCACAGCCGGGCCTACATTATTACTATTGATTACATGTTAGCTCGGTTGCGACTTCATACAGATAGTGATTGCTATGGGCTAGCTACCCATTATTTGCTTTGATTACTAATCCGGGAATTTCATTACTGATACTTACTGTTTTCTGATAAACCTGTGAACTCACCAGTCCTGTACTAACTTTTGCATGTTGTCTCTCAGGACATTGAAATGGCACGTTTAGGAGCACAGCATCCACTGCATGTCATTCCGCATTCATTCCAAACTGTTTTAAGATATATTTTCATTTACATTACATAACTTGGATTGGGAGCGTGTTTGCGTATTTCAAACTATTGTTAAATGTTTTTCTGTTTTTGCTTCAGCAATACGTAAATACAGATTGGTTTATTCCAATATTATTAAGCAATTTATTCATTTTGTAATTGTCAAGTCGTTTGGTGTAACTGATGCTTATCTAAGATCCTGGTTATGTCACACGCCTAGCGGTAAAACCCCGTTTGTGGAAATTGAGGGTGTGACAAAAGTGCTCCCAGGACTCCTCAGCAAAATGTTGTTGCTGAGAAGAGAAACAGGACACTGATTGAAGCTGCAAGAACCATGTTGTCTGACTCTAAACTGCCCATCACCTTCTGGGCAGAGGTAGCCAACACTGCCTGCTATGTGCATAATAGAGTTTTAGTGCTTAAGACCCATGGTAAGACTCCTTATGAACTTTGGAACAAGAGAAAACCTTTCATTGGTTTTCTCAGGTCATTTGGATGTCCATGCAACATCTTGAATACCAAAGATCAAATTGCCAAGTTTGCTGAGAAATTAGACGATGGACACTTCATTGGATACTCTTCCCAAGCTAAAGTTTATAGAGTATACAATCTCAGAACTAGAGTAGTTGAGGAGTCAGCCAATGTGACTTTCATTGAGCATACTCCCAGTGTGAAAAGTTCTGGTCTGGATTGGCTTTTTGATCTTCGCTTAGTTACAAACTGTTTTAACAAATCTTGTGAGAATGTTTCAGGTCTACGGACATTCTACCTCCAGGTGATCCTGATCCAAGATTTGAGCTAAGGAGACCTTCAAGTACATCTTCAGCTCCAGTTGTAACTACTTCAGCAAATGAGGTTTCTATCAGCGGAACAATGACAACTACAGCTGATCCATCTGAGATGTCTTCAAGTTCCAGCTCAGAGGCATAACAGACAAACAAAGAAACTTCAAATGTAGAAAAAGATAATGGTGGTGGTGACAGTGATCAATAATTTTTTGATGCTGATAACCATCCCATAGATGAACATATCAATGATGCCACACACTCATTGGATCAAGTTTCTCTTGATAAGTTTGGAACCTATGTCCTCTTCCATATGGGAAGACTACTATAGGAACCAAATGGGTATTTAGGAATAAGAAAGATGATAGAGGTAATGTTATCAAGAAAAAAGCTAGACTAGTTGTTCAAGGATACACACAAGAAGATGGAATTGATGACACTGATGTCTTTGCTCCTGTAGTAAGACTAGAAGCTGTTAGCATATTCTTGGCCTTTGCTGCATCCAAGAACTTTGAGGTCTATCAACTTGATGTCAAGTGTGCTTTTCTGTATGGGGTGATTGATGAAGTGGTGTATGTCAAACAACCACCTTGTTTTGCAGATCCTGATCACCCTGAGTATGTCTGCAAGCTTGATAAGGCTCTCTATGGGCTACACCAAACACCAAGAAAGTGGTATGAGACTCTATCTCAGTATCTCTGCAAGCATGGATACAGAAGAGGTACTATAGATGGAACTCTCTTCATCAAAGGACAAGGAAATGACCTACTGCTAGTTCAAGTGTATGTAGATGACATTATTTTTGGTTCAACTAATCTAAGGCTCTGCAAAGACTTTAAGAAGCTGATGAGAGACAGATTTGAAATGAGTTCCATTGGGGAACTAAATTTCATTCTGGGCATTCAAGTGAAACAAGTTGAAGATGCAATCTTCATAAGTCAGTCAAAGTATGTCCAGGACATACTCAAAAGATTCAACATGACTGATTGTAAGATTGCTAAGATACCTATGGTAAGAAACCTCTCCCTTGGGACTGATCTTGAGGGGGAGTGTGTGGATGAACACCTTTACAGGGCTATGATTGGGTCTCTTATGTGTCTTACAGCTAGCAGGCCTGATATCATGCTTGCCACATGCATTTGTGCAAGATATCAAGCCAACCCCAAGATGTCTCACCTCATCACTGTTAAGAGAATTCTAAGATACCCCAAAGGTGCTCCAACACTGGGCCTCTGGTATCCTAAAAATTCTGACTTCAATCTTTATGCATATACAGATAGTGACTATGGTGGTTGCAACATGACTGTAAAGTCTACATCTGGGGGATGTCAGTTCCTTGATGGAAGGGTTGTCTCATTGAAATTCAAGAAACAATCCTGTGTCTCTGCATCAACTGCTGAAGCTGAATACATTGCTGCTGCAAGTTGTTGTGCTCAAGTGCTTTGGATTCAGAATTAGATGCTTGACTATGGTTTCAACTTTAAGGAGACTCCCATTCACATAGACAACAACAGTGCTATCTCTATCATAGAGAATCCTGTGCAGCACTCAAGGACAAAGCACATAAACATAAGGTATCATTTTATTAGAGATAACTAGTTAAGGTTAACACAAATGAACAATATGCTGATCTGTTCACAAAAGCCTTTGATGAATAGAGATTTAAATATCTTATATAATCTATTGGGATGATTAACATTGAGTAGCTTTTTCTTAAAAAACTAATTCATTTTTTTTCTTAAAATCTGTGTGTCCTAAGTTGTCTAGTCTATCACCTTCATAAGCTTATGTTTTCTAAGGATAAAAACTAGTTGAAGAGTTTTTCGAAGATTTTTGACAAATTTTCATCTTTCGGAAGATATGCTTTTATCTTCGGAAGAAAATATCTCTTCAAGACAAATAACTGTCTAAGTAAAACTTACCTTCGGAAGAAATTTCTGAAATACCTTCCGAAGCTTAAACAACTTTCTTAGGCACTTATATATTCTTTTTTAAGGATCATTTTTCTTCCAAATGATATTAACTCTCGGAAGCTTTGTTTTTATCGAACAAAGCATATTCGTTTAAAAAACTTATCTTCCGAAGCAAATTTATCAAAACTCTTTAAGAAATTCTTCCGAAGATATTTTGGCTTCGGAAGCTTTTTTATTAAAACTTCTGAAGACATTTTACCTTCGGAAGATTTTCGAATTCCAAGAAAACAACTTTTGAGCAAAAAGCAAACTACTTTTTCAGAGGTGGGACCGCCTTCAGAATTTCAAAGTTTATCCTCTTTCATTAACTTTGTCTCAAATCCTTTTCACATATAAACCCTGTTGATTCCCCCTCTTTTTATCATCTTCATCTTCTCTCCAAACCTAAATTCTGAGATTTCTCTCTGAAACCGCCTTCGTTCATCCTTCCTTCACATCTAAGCTTACTCAAAATGGCCAACCTTGACAGACGAAATGACCCAGATTGTTCTATGCAGTTACACATGCAACACAATCAGGTTGCACTGTTAAACTCTGAGAAAGATCCCCATTTCTCAGAGGTATGCCAATTCTTGGCCCTGTCTAACTACTTCACCTCCCTTACCATTGATGCTCCTCTCTGTGAGGATCATTTGCTTGAATTCTGAAAGACCTGTCAAGAGGTCATTTTGGATGGGGAGAAGGCACTGTCTACTATAGTGCAGGGAAGAACAGTCTTCATCACTCCAGCCATCATCAACAGTCATCTTCAGCTGGATGATGAAGAAGGTGAGGTGTTCTTCCTAAAAGAAGTTGTCAACCATTCTTTTGAGCAAATGGGTTATGAAGGAGATTTCTCTGTAAAGGCCTTCTCAGGGGTAGAAACATCCATTGTCCTAAAAATGTTAGAGCTCATTGCTCAAGGTGACAACCTAGCAACAAAAGCTAGTGTTGAACCCACACCTTCCACATCCCAACCATCAAAACAGCCACAAATCACCCTCACCTACCAAAAAAACACAAACGAACCCCTACACAAGCTATTGAGTCTGTGAAGGCCCCTAAATACTCACCTACACAGGAGGAAGTGGACACTGGAGCTCCCACTTCCCTTGAGGAGCAAACCGCTCCAATCACTTCAAGAATCAGTGCCGAGGTTTCTCATGCTCAGCCTGATGAGCTCACAAGCCCAACTGCCTTAAGACTTCACTCTGAGTCTCAACACTTAAGTGAACAACCTTCAGGGGACAGCTACCATCCCCAGCCTTTAGATTTAAACCAACCAATACCTAACCTTGACTTCTATACTGATGAGGACTTAGATGCCAGTGAGTATCATGAGTTTTCCTACTACACTTCTCCTCAAAGGGAGATGAGTGCTCCTGAGTCATCTAAGTCTAGCCCACATCAATCACCTATCACTGAGGTGGATACTTCTGAACATGTTCAGGATATCCATATGGAAGAGGCTCTCACTTCAGTAAGTGATTACATCATTCAGATCTCAACCATGGCAACTCAGCCCATTGACACTTCAACTGAAGTTGTCACTGAGCAGAGGAAATCCAGCAGCCAAGAACACCATGTTGGTGATGAGGAAGAGGACCTTGGTCCCATCCTCTCATCCCCCAGTGATTCTTCTGATGAAGAAGAGGGGAACTTAAGTCTAAAGGTGCAAAAACTATCCAAAACATGCACCTATTCAGTCTCCAAGGTTAGTCATCTTGAATCTCAGGTGACTACCTTGCAACACAGGGTCAATGATCACCAACTTAAGATATCTTATCTCAAGGAACAACTAGCTAGGAGACCCTTAAGAGAAACTCAACCAGGAACACAAGAACCTGTGGATGTAATTGACCTAACCCCTAGCTCCCCTGTGCAAGAGGGTGATTCTACCAAAAAGGGGGAGGAAGTCATTACAATCACAGAACCTGGGAGTTCCTCAGGGAGTATGGACATTGAGGACTCACCATCCTCACTTACAGTTGTGCATACTCAGCAACTTTCTCAAGTCCATATTGATATAGACAACATAGACTCAGTCATAAGTAGTATATTTGAGAAAGGCATCCCAAGAGTATTATCATCTCCACCAACTTTAGCTCATATTTTTGGGTGGAGGTATGATACTGCTAGAAGAACTCTTATTCTTCAAAGAGTTCAAGAAAGGAACACTGCATAGTTCAGCCTTAGAGGAAGACAAAGGCAATCAGGCAATACCATCGGTCAACTGGATGTTGAGGCAGACCCTGAGATTAGCTTCAAAGGGAAAACATTAACTAAAGGCCCAGTGGTAGAACCTGAGAGCCATGTCTCACCACAAACTGTTGCAGATGTTCAAACCCTTGATGAGACACCTATTGGTGAATGTGCATCTCAACCTCTCTTTGACCAGAGCTTGGAAGCTACACCAAGCAATGAAGGACAAAGCTCTCTCCACCCTGAGTCACAAAGGTCTGTGAGTGACAAAGGGAAAAGGAAGATAACTTCTAAGGAGATTGAGGAGGAGGAGAGAGAGGGGAAAAGGAAGCTAAGGGGAGAAAGTTCCTCTGTTGGGTCTGCATAACTCATGGAAAGTGCTATCAGGGCTACCCCCAGACCAAATACCCAGGATGATGAGTTAAGGGCAGCCAGGATAAACTACTTGCAGACTAGGAACTATGATATTGATAATATCATTTCTCTCCCTTTAGATGAGTTGAATGAACTGGCTGACATAGAACTATCAATAGAGAGAAAGGAAGAAGAGGATGCAGAGCTTCTTCTGAAAATTAAAGAAGAAAGAAGAAGGAAGAAGCTCTATAAGCACATGCCTAATCTCTCACCAGTTCAAGAAACTCAGGAACAAGAGGATGTGGTACCACAAGAACCTCAGGTAGACAAAGAAAAGGATAGGATCAACATGATCAACTACCTGAGTGCCATAGGCCTCTATCAAGCTAATACACTCCTTCCCTTACCCTTTGACTACATTGAGTTTGAGTACCTCAAACAACTTGAACTTGATGTAGCCAAAAAAAGAAAGATCACCAAAAGGAAGTTAAGGGAAGAAGCTGTAAAATCAAGAGCCATCATCCATAAGAATCTAAAGAAGTCTGCTGACAGACAGAAGATGATGAGCTTCTTGAAGCTATATGGATTCTCCTGAAGGAGACTTGGTCCCATGTCTCTATCCACCATGGATGAGCACATTAGGGTGATCAAGCAGAAGATCAAAAGAGGTGAACTTGTTGACTTACACTCCCCACCAAGTCAGGTCCCTTAGGAAGTAGAGGTTAAGGTTGAAACACCTAAGATAACACAACCTGAACCTCCTGCTGAATTTCAACAAACTTCCACTTCTGATTCACAGCAGGGATCTGTCCCCTCTCAATCTGAACCTGTGAGAGTGGAAGACCCAACTGAGAAAGACAAAGAAGATCAATTAGGTGCTGCAGGCCAGTCTTCTCAGTTTAAGAGTTCAAAGAGGAGCAAAAGGATGGTTTCCAAACCAAAGTCAAAAAGGAAGAAGAAGGAAACATCCACCTCCAAACCTCAAGATGAGTTAGAACATCCTGAGGATGTGCAACAAGAGGATGCCTCATTAACTCCAATTCAAGCAGCTCCTCTGGCATCAAGCAGACCCATCTTATCTTGGACATACACCACAAATCTAGAAAGATGGCATGTCATAAGAGATCAAGGTATTAAACATGTCTACACATGGTAGGATATGTTCAATCTACCTCTGTATGATCTCTTTGACATGAGAAGATACTATGAAAGTCTGAGTGATCCCGACCATCTCATGAAGAAAGGGATGGTCATCATCATAATGTGGACTGTCAATATCTAGAGTCTTTAGGTGTTTTGGTAGCATCAACCTAGGGGGAGTTTGTAAGGTTATTAGTAAGGCTGATGCAACTAAAACACTTAGTCTTTCCTACATGCATGCACATGTACAATGAAGTGGAATGCTTCGAAAGATTCACACTGACTTCGAAATTATTCTAAGAGTGAAATCTTCCAAAGCCAAGACCAATATCTTCTGAAGCCAAAAGATGAAGTCTTCCGAAGCTTCAAGGACAAAGTCTTCTGAAGCCAACCAATGAAGACAAATTTCTTCTGAAGACTTTTATATTACATGCTTTATCTGATGTACTTTTTACCTAATGCTGAACCACTTTCCGCTGCCACTCTGATAAGTCACTAACCTTTTCATGAATTGGTGAAAAGGTCCATGCTTTTGGTAAACTGTACATTGAGGTCTTGAGTCTGTAACTTTCCACTTTATGTACTTTATCCTTTTTGTAATATATTAGGATGTGAGCTATGGCATGTTATATTCACTAGTCAAAAGGCAATCTGCCTTTTGACTCTACATGGATTTTGTTGTCTAGTTCATGGACCCAGTTGGCCTTCAAAGTATGGCCGGCTGTAGGCTTTAGTATAAGTATTTTCTGGTCCTTGTAACCAAGTAAGTTTTGAGTTGAACTTTGTAAACCACTTTGTAAGGAACTAGAAGATCAATATACTTAAACCTTGAAAACCAACTGCTTGTGTATTGCTCTAGTTTCTGTCTTATTTACATCTTGTGTTTCTAAGTTCTCTAAACTCATTTCTTATCAGTTCCTTATTTGGATTGTTAAGTGTTGAAATACACTCTCCTCTTTGTGTTGTTGTGTTGTACAAGTGCATAAGCCCTTCACCCGGTCCCGCAAAAATTCGTAAATTCATTAAAACAAGCCAGATTTGAATACTCTTCATTTCAAGCAATTTACCATTATTGATAAATTTGTAAAACCCAAGACCATCTCGGCTTGGGTAGATACCTCAACTTAAATTTCTTTGTTGTGCAGGTATGCCAGAGAAGTCCACTCAATACTTGGTACGTGGGTAGCGGGTGTAGCCGGCACATGACAGGTAATCATGCCTTACTACAATATTTTAAGTTAAAGGACGGAACACATGTCACCTTTGGTGGTGATGCAGGTGGAAAGATAACAGGAGAAGGAATAGTATCCAATGGGATAATAAGCTTCGATAAAGTCAACTTCTGTTCTCAGTTTGAAAGGATCTCAGCATCTAGTTTGATCAATTAGATTAGATTTGCAGCGTAATTAGCACACGAATTAGACAAACTCAAAGCAAGAACACAAGAGATTTATCAATCAAACAGTACAATTATAGAATAAGAAAGAGTTTCTGCACAAAGGATGTATTTCATTCAATATATGCTTCGACAAATTTACAATTAGGTCATCTTTCCTTTTATATGGAAAGATGACGTTAGCTGATGTCACTTGACAGTGACATCTAACTGTTATTTAACAAACTACTGAATGTTAACACAACTACTGAAGATGTCAAACAGCTGACATCTTCTTACAAAAGACAAGTGTTAACTATCACTACAACTACTGAAAAGAAACTACTGAACTATAATTACTGAAACTATAACTACTGAAGAACATGCTCTTTAGTCGTTTTACAAGAACTGAAATACAAAAGAAAACTACTAAAAAGAAAGACTGAAAGGAAATCATCACAACAACTGAAGAATACTTCTTCAGCTATTGTGACAAACTCTGAACGCTTCAGTACTTGGACTTGAACTTCAGTTGTTGTCATCAGCTGACGTCTTCAGTTGATTACATCAGCTGATGTCTTCAGTCTTTGTACTTCAGTCTTTGTACTTCAGCTGATAGACTTCAGTACTTTAGTCTTCAGCTGTTGATCTTCAGACTTTGGTCTTCAGCTGATGAAGGCTTCAGTACTTTAGTCATCAGCTGTTGATCTTCAGACTTTGTCAAATAGTTGATGATGTCTTCATCAGTTGTTGTGATGAATTGTGGAACTTAAAGGTTTTTCTAATCTGGCTCATTGGTTCTTTTGGTCAAACAAAATCCACCTTTTTGGTTGCATTGGTTGCAAGGGTTTGACTGTCAGAAAGCTTCTTTGCCATAACATCCTCCACTAGGGGTTGTATAATAGAGGGAAGCCTCTCATGAAGGGTTTTGATCACTATATCAGTGATAATGGGTGTGATGAGAGGCAGGGAGTTTTGAAAGATAGCAGCTATTTGCTCAGGAGGGTTCTGTCCCTGAGAAATAGTGCCAGAAGCTGAGGCTGGTGGTCGAGATTTTAGGAGTGGTTCGGTGTTTGTGAGACCTTCAGATGAAGGTGCCATCTGTTTGTAAGCTCTTCTGCCTCACCTTCAAAGAATCCTTCAGGCCCATAGAACTCAGATAGGAATTTGACCTGTTTTCCATTTTTGAGCTCCACCGTTGTTATCTCTCTATAAGCAAACTCATCCGAGTGATTACCCTCAACCAACAGTTGGAGCTCATCCTTTTTGATTTCATTAAGCCTCTTATGCACCAGCCCTTTTTTCAGCATTCTATTTTCTAGCATCTTTTGTGGAGGCATATTAGATGTATAAGCCTTCTTGAAATCTTTAAGGATCTCCCAGGGTGATATTACAATGGCAAGTATGATCACTGCATCTACAATCTTTTTCACTTGCCCATTGTATCTCTGAGGAATGTTTCTCCTTTGGATCCTGTGAGACACCCTGGGATCAGGCCAAATCCTCACTCTCTCTCTGATATTGAAATGTGCTTAAGGGTGTACAGTCTCTAAGCTTGTTTCCTCATATTTATGATTGATGAGGAGGCTGCATATGCTTTGTCTACCCTCTTCAACAATTCCTCATCATGATGTTTGTGAAGCTCTTCTTCTTCTAGCTTCACTTTCACATTCTGTCTTTGGAGCTCAGGAGTAATTGTCAGAGGGTGATAGGATCAATTAGAGCAATCTATATCAATTATATGAACAATTCAAAGCAAAATACAATCAATTGTAATCAAATCATGCAAAATCAACAAAATTCATATTTCATTGATAGCAAAGACGATTACAAGTGATAGAAAGCAGTTCTCATAAAACATATGCAAAAAACTACAATCTATACTACGTCTAAGCTATTTATACTAGAACCTAAGGAACTAATTTTACACAAAAAGTCCCTACACTAGTATAAAATACAAAATAGACACTAAACAATAAAGACTAAATGTTAATCTTTTAAGGGACCTAACAATACTCCCCCTAAGATTTACATTGTCTTCAGTCTTCAGTTCAGCTCCATCCTTTCTATTCTTATTTTATCTTCAATCTTGTCTTTGTCTTCATCTTATCTTCTCTGCAACCTTTGACTTCTTCTTTTATCTTGAATCTTCTCTCTTCAATCTTCAATCTGCAAAGAAATCCTCAGGTTCTTCTTTTACAGAGAACATCGGCTTCTGCTTGTACATTTCAATTTCCTTCAATGCATTCTCAATTGCTGACTTGAATTTCTTTGCTAGCACAGCTTGCTCTGGTTTTGATTCATTGGTTTTTATATTATTTTGAAAATTATGAAACTGTTCATCTTCTTCATCAAGTTCATCATCACCGAGAATGTTCATCGGTGACCATGAATCAAAACTGAAAGAATTGATCTGCCCAAGATACATATTAAATTGATGTGGCTAGTGTGATATGATCCAAGTCGGGTCATACCCAATAACAAGCTAAACAAACACCAATGGATAATTTATTAGTTGATAAGATCATACAAATAAATTATGACACCAATTCAGAAAATGGGTTTTCTAAATTACTGCTTTTGTAAAAAAACAACATTATATGGATAATGTGTTTGTGGGAATTAGTTGTCTTATTATTTAAATTAGTTAAGTAATTACAAACAACATATGTGTTACTATTTTATTAAATGTAATGGTTATATTTTATAAAATGGTAAGACAAGAGATTAAAACATATAAGTGTAAAATGGGAGGGAAAACAAAAGGAGGTGGGCCATGTTTGGCCGCCCCTTTTGGTGTTTTCAAACACTCTTTTGCCTTATATTGGTTGCATGTGTGTTGGAACATACATCTCTCTTGAAAACACTCCATTTTCTCACATTACACAAGAAGCAAAATACTCTCTCTTCTCCTTCTTCCTCCTTACGGTTTTGGGCAGAAAAGAAGTAGAAATTTCAGCATTCAAAAGGTGGTTTTGATTGCTACAAGTTGGTGTCCAAGTATCCTAGCATTCAAGGGTGTTTGAAGAAGCTTGGGGTACAACCTCTTGAGGACTTCTCCATTGAAGGTTCAGCCATAAGAACACATCTCTTTCACCTCTTAAATCTCGGATTTTTGCAGCTCCAAAGATTGTAGTTCTTACATTTATGTTCATCTTATTATTGTATGCATTGTGTATAAAGATCCATGGCTTGGGGTTTTTGTCAAATGGGTTTGATAATCAGATTTTAACATGTTTTAAATCATATATTCCGCTGCGTTTTTCATATATAAGTAAATATGAACTTTGATAAACATGTTAAACCCCAACAATGGCATCAAGAGCCACTTATACATATGCATACATGTATTATGCTTGGTATTTCATTTTGACAGCACCAAAACCGTGGGTTTAGGGGCTGTTTTGGTACCCCCTTTTGATGTTTTAAAGATGCTACATTATGCATATTAGGATCTTTAAAACTCTAGTTTATAAGATAATTGTTTGCATGGACTAAACCCATTAGTTTTTGGTTTATGTTGGCCAAAAACATGGGTGATAAGGGGCTGCCAAAATCGATTCACTAGTGTATATTTGGATATATTGTTGTTTATTATGCATAACAAAGCCTAGACCATTTGGATTGAATGAATGATTGTCATGTTGTATTCATTTGGGCATGTAATAATTTATCTTTGGTTTCAAGTTTTGTTTTGTAATCTATTCATTCATATGGTTTGTAATAAATAGATTAGGAGTTTTTCTTTACTAGAAAAAAATGTATTAGGATACATATTTTGTAAAGGATGCTCAAGATCAAGACTTGAAGAAAAGATAAGACAAAGAGGATGCTTGAAGATGTGGTTTCAAGTGGGAGTCCCTTTGGTCAACCATGTGTCATGATTCATAACCCTTAGGACATGACCATTTGACACACTTGTTTTGGCTAAACAAGTGTGATCAACTTAGTATGCTTTGTTATGCATATATGAATGTTTTGTTTATGTTTGGTTGAATGCATATGATGATGTTTGTTTTGAATATTTGGATGTGATTAACAAACCATCAACTAAAACAAACAACAAACAAGTAATTGGTTCTTAAATCATTAAGCACAAAATAGAATGGTTCTATAAAAGGAGTTAATGGTTTGCAAAATAAAATGGGTTTTATTTAAAAGAACCAATAGGGTAGCATATGGTTGAATGCATACAATCATATGATACATGGACTTTTCTAAAAAAGGAATTGTGAAATCATAAATCCCTTTTGAAAAACAAGTTAAACACCATCCTTTTACACAACACTTAGGTTACTTGCAAACTCCTAGTGGGATAAAGGTCACCTAACCACTTTGAGGGAACTTGTAACTTGAGGTGAGAATACCATACTTGTGGGATAAAGGTCACCTAACCACTTATATAGTAAACTCACACGTGTGTGTAAGTAGGACGACTTGATTTGTAAAATATATTGAATGGATCACCTAAAATATGTTTTATAAAAGGTGTTGATGGGATAAACATGCCGTGATAAACATATGATGTTTAAACGATCCCATACCTCTAGAAGTTGCAAATGGTTGCAATCGTCAAACGTTGACCACCTTATTGATTTAAATAGTGGGATAAAGGTCACCTAACCACAATTTAAATGTAATGTTGGGTTCTAGATTTTAATATAAAATTGACCTTAAAAGGCATTAAATATTAAAATTAGCAATATCGAAAATACTAAAATTGATCTTTGTTAAATTTTGTAGATGGCCACCAATAATGAAAATCACGATAACTCATCCGCGTCAAACCAATCACTACGAGCGATCCTCCAAAAGGAACGTCTAAATCATAACAACTTTATTGATTGGTATCGAAACTTGAGAATTGTTCTCAAGCAAGAGAAAAGATCATATGTTTTAGATGACCATATCCCCGATCAACCTAGCGAGGATGATGTGGAGGCCTTTAACGATTGGCTGAAATACACTGAGGACTCCGTCCAAGTGTCTTGTCTCATGCTAGCGAGCATGAATCCGGATCTCCAAAAGGAGTATGAACATCACGGAGCTTACGACATGATAACCCAACTGAAGGAAACGTTCCAACAGCAAGCAAGGGTTGAGCGGTTCGAAGCGGTTCGAGCGCTCCATGCATGTCGTATGGACGACAACCAATCTGTTTCATCTTATGTACTTAAGATGAAAAGTCATATTGACCGCCTCGAGAGGCTAAATTGTCCCGTCTCGAAGGAGTTGGCCACGGATTTGATCCTAAATGGCCTAACCAAGAAGTTCGAGACATTCGTGTTGAACTAAAACATGAATGCATGGGACAAAAGCATTGGTGAGCTTCACTCAATGCTCAAAACGGCCGAGGCGGCCATGGGTAAAAGGGCTTTACCCGTTCTCACCATCAATGAAGGTGGGAGCAACAAAAGGCCTCATCCCGCACCCAAGGCAAAGGTTGCCAAGGGTAAGGGACCTGTTTGGGGAAAGGGAAAAGGGGTGGTAAGGGTACCACCCAAACCACAAGAGAAGAAGCAAAAGGTTGCTACTAATGACCCATGCTTCAAGTGTGGGGAGATAGGACATTGGGCAAGGAATTGTCCTGTCCATCTCCAAGAGTTGAAAGCCAAGAGGGATGCCGGGCAGACCTCAGGTACAATATACATGATTCATATTGATCTTAATGTTACATCTTCAAACACATGGGTATTGGATACCGGATGTGGAACTCATATTTGCAATTTGTTGCAGGGGTTCACAAGAAGTAGGGACTTCAAGAAAGGGGATGTTAGCCTCTTCATGGGCAATGGAACTAAAGTCTTAGTTGAAGCTCGTGGGGACTACATCCTAAGACTTCCAAGTGGTTTGGAAGTTATTTTGAAGAATGTTTTGTATGCTCCTAGTTTCACTAGGAACATTATTTCTGTATCTTAACTAAGACATTATGATTATGTATTATCTTTTATTGAAAATGATATTCATGTTTCTTTAAATGATATGTTCTATTTTAAAGCTATTCCAATTAATGGTATTTATGAATTGGTTCATGAAAATACTTTAAATAGTTCATTGTACCAAACTAACACCAAGAAACTCAAGTTGGACTTGAGTGATACCTATCTTTGGCATTGTCGTCTTGGTCATATAAACAAGAAACGGTTACAAACACTTCAAAAGAATGGTCTTTTAAAAACAAATGAATGTGATTCATTTGATGTTTGTGAATCTTGTTTACAAGGCAAGATGACTAAGGCACCCTTTAGTGGAACTACCGAAAGGGCAAAAGATTTATTAGGAATCATACATTCGGATGTATGTGGTCCTTTTATGCCAATGACTAGGAATGGTGAAAGATACTTCATTACCTTTACCGACGACTATAGTCGCTATGGGTATGTGTACTTATTAAGGCACAAAGATGAAGCTTTTGAAATGTTCAAAATCTTCAAGAATGAAGTAGAAAATCAACTCAATAAGTCAATTAAAATTCTCCATACCGATAGAGGAGGTGAATACCTAAGTGATGCTTTTCAAGATCATCTTAGGAGTTGTGGGATTGTCTCACAACTCACTCCACCTGGAACACCACAACATAATGGTGTGTCCGAGAGGAGGAATCGAACCTTATTGGATATGGTCTGATCTATGATGGCTAGAAGCACATTACCTCTATCATTTTGGGGTTTCGCTCTGCTCTCCGCGGCCCGTATTCTGAATATGGCCCTAACCAAGAAGGTGGAAAGGACACCTTTTGAGATATGGCATGGAAGAGTTCGATCCCTATCATACATAAGGGTTTGGGGATGTGAGGCTTATGTTAAGACTCCCACCCCAAACAAATTAGATGTCCGATCCACCAAGTGTATCTTTGTTGGATATCCTAGAGATTCTATGGGATATTATTTCTATGATCCGCTGGAACAAAAGGTGTTTGTTGCCAGAAAGGGTGAATTCTTAGAAGCAAAGTTCCTTATGGAAGGAGCTGGCAGTAGAACAGTGGATCTTGAAGAGGATCAAGAACCACAACCCGATACACGTTTGGTTGAAACTAGCACTCAACATGAGGATGTTGAGGAAGATCAAGGGGTTGATCAATACACGCAAAACGTTCGCAGAAGTGGTAGAACTAGTAATCCACCTGAAAGATATGGATTTTTCATGGATGGATGCTATGTGGTAGATTCTGACGAACCAACCACGTACCATAATGCAATGTCCAATTCGGATTGTGGCAAATGGCTAGAAGCCATGAACGTTGAGATGCATCCATGTATGACAACCAAGTTTGGGAACTTGTTGTACCACCGCTTAATTCCAAGGTAGTTGGAAGTAAGTGGGTTTTCAAGAAGAAAACCGATATGCATGGAAACTTGGATACTTATAAAGCTAGACTTGTAGCAAAGGTTTCACTCAAACTCAAGGGGTTGATTATGATGAAACCTTCTCACCTGTTGCGATGCTAAAGTCTATAAGGATATTGTTTGCCATAGCTGCTCAATATGATTATGAGATTTGGCAAATGGATGTCAAAACCGCTTTCCTAAATGGATATCTTGAGGAAGATGTCTATATGGTTCAGCCTGAAGGTTTTGTTGATCCAAAACATCCTAATAAAGTATGCAAGTTAAAGAAATCAATCTATGGATTGAAACAAGCATCGAGAAGCTGGAATCATCGTTTTGATGAGGAGGTCAAGAAATTTGGCTTCATCAAAAACGCTGATGAGGCTTGCGTGTATAAAAAGGCTAGTGGGAGCATAATAACTTTCCTAGTATTGTATGTTGATGACATACTACTATTTGGAAATGACATTCCAACCTTGGAAGGTGTAAAAACCTGGCTTGGAAGTTGTTTTTCCATTAAGGATCTTGGTGAAGCCGCCTATATTCTGGGAATAAAGATCTATAGGGATAGATCAAGGCGGTTGATTGGTTTGAATCAAAGTGCATACATTGATAAGATCTTGAAAAGGTTCAAGATGGAAAACTCTAAGAAAGGTACCATACCTATTCAAAGAGGAACGATGTTGAGTACGACTCAATGTCCAAGCTCAAAGGATGAGCAAGATAGCATGAAGGCAATCCCATATGCATCTGCTATAGGATCCATCATGTATGCAATGATATGCACTCGACCGGACGTGTCATGCGCCTTAAGCATGACAAGCCGTTACCAGCAGAATCCTGGAAACAGTCATTGGATGGCTGTTAAGAACATACTTAAGTACCTAAGGAGGACAAGAGATATGTTCCTAATCTATGGATCTGGTGACGAGGAACTCGTTGTAAAAGGTTACACGGATGCGAGTTTCCAAACCGATCGTGATGATTCTCGGTCACAATCGGGATACATTTTCATTCTGAATGGAGGAGCGGTTTCCTGGAAGAGCTCCAAGCAGGATGTGGTGGCTCTATCGACTACAGAATCAGAGTACGTCGCCGCCTCATTGGCAGCTCAAGAAGCTGCATGGTTGAAGAAATTTATTGCCGATCTAGGGGTTGTCCCTACCATTCAGGACCCCCTAGAGATCTTTTGTGATAACGAGGGTGCGATTGCACAAATCAAGGAACCCCGTGCTCATCAAAAGACTAGGCACATTGAGCGGAGATTCAACTACATACGAGATGAAGTTGAAAAGGGAAAGATATGTATTCGCAAAGTTCACACGGATCAAAACATTGCGGATCCTCTCACGAAGCTCCTTGAAAAGGCAAAGCATGAAGGTCATACTTGTGCCATGGGACTTCGATATTCTAGTGATTGGATTTGATCTGTAAATTTTGTATTTGGATATGTGGAACTTTCTATTATTTGAATAAAATTATTTGGTTATAATGTTTCAAATAATATTCCAATTTAGCATGTTTAATCCATGAGTAAAATGTTTACTCTAAATGTCCGTAGTCGTTCACACTTGTGGGAACAAGTTTGAAGGTAAGACTATTATGAACTTGGATTGGTTGATATTCATAAGGATGAATATAGAGCAATGGGTTGCTACCAAGGTTCATAGATATTTGTGGGATACAAATATTGGACTAACCCGCATCTCAAATTTTACTACATGGAATCTTATTGATTGATCATAAGTAAATTTGAGTAAAGGCGAATGTCATTTGGTATCCTCCGACTTGAGATACATATTGGGTTTTGATATTCACCAAGTATTATACCTTGAGCCTATTCTTCACTGTCCTGAAATAGTGGACAGTACATAAGGATATGTTCAGGTATAACACGAGGTGTTTGTGAGAAACGTATGTAGTCAAGATGGAATTTGTTCCTCTTATTCGTTGAGAGTTAGATGTCTAGGGCCTGATTAAGTTAAATCAACAAGGAATAATCATTCTGTGTCCTTGGATTTAACATGACATCTGTAACAAAAGGATAGATGATCGATTCACCTAAATCATTTCAAGTAGGGTACTTGAAAGGGATGATGTTATTGAATGGCACTTAGTCATATACATTAGGGGTAGCAAACCGTTGCTAGGCGTTATTTGCTGCTTGCATCAATCTTCTATGAATCTTGTGCAAGTGGGAGATTGAAAGAATTGATCTGCCCAAGATACATATTAAATTGATATGGCTAGTGTGATATGATCCAAGTCGGGTCATACCCAATAACAAGCTAAACAAACACCAATGGATAATTTATTAGTTGATAAGATCATACAAATAAATTATGACACCAATTCAGAAAATGGGTTTTCTAAATTACTGCTTTTGTAAAAAACAACATTATATGGATAATGTGTTTGTGGGAATTAGTTGTCTTATTATTTAAATTAGTTAAGTAATTACAAACAACATATGTGTTACTATTTTATAAAATGTAATGGTTATATTTTATAAAATGGTAAGACAAGAGATTAAAACATATAAGTGTAAAATGGGAGGGAAAACAAAGGAGGTGGGCCATGTTTGGCCGCCCCTTTTGGTGTTTTCAAACACTCTTTTGCCTTATATTGGTTGCATGTGTGTTGGAACATACATCTCTCTTGAAAACACTCCATTTTCTCACATTACACAAGAAGCAAAATACTCTCTCTTTTCCTTCTTCCTCCTTACGGTTTTGGGCAGAAAAGAAGTAGAAATTTCAGCATTCAAAAGGTGGTTTTGATTGCTACAAGTTGGTGTCCAAGTATCCTAGCATTCAAGGGTGTTTGAAGAAGCTTGGGGTACAACCTCTTGAGGACTTCTCCATTGAAGTTTCAGCCATAAGAACACATCTCTTTCACCTCTTAAATCTCGGATTTTTGCAGCTCCAAAGGTTGTAGTTCTTACATTTATGTTCATCTTATTATTGTATGCATTGTGTATAAAGATCCATGGCTTGGGGTTTTTGTCAAATGGGTTTGATAATCAGATTTTAACATGTTTTAAATCATATATTCCGCTGCGTTTTTCATATATAAGTAAATATGAACTTTGATAAACATGTTAAACCCCAACAAAAACTTCAATCAAATATCAGATTATCACAAGCTTAACCTAATATCATGATCGAAATCATCAGATGAACTAGAATCAATCATCAATTTTTCATATTTTTTCTCGATTTGAAGTAATCTGTGATTTTACAAGTGTTAGGGTTCATACAACCGTACAGTGATCGAACAACCATCAAAAAGTTTCATTTAAAATGAAATCAGTTAAATGCGAATCATTCACTTACATTCACAATCACAAGAATACTATCAATAATCTGAAATTTTTGTTCGAAGTAGATTCAATCGATGAATGAGGGTTTTTGGTCGAAGAAAGTTCGAGAGTTCGAGAGTTCAGAGGGTTTTATGAGGGTTTTATGAGGGTTTTTGAATTTAGAATGAAATGAATATCACAAGTGTTCTATTTATACTAAGTATAAAAATTTTAGACTTATGAGCACTGTTGGTCGTTTTAGAATCATTTAGACTCATTAGGTCAAAAATTTCACTAAGTATTGAGACATATGAGCACTATACAGCCTTGTGAGTCTAGTCGTATTAGCACTGAGACACATTAGGTTAGCCGTATGAGAACTGTTTCAGACTTATGAGAACTGTTAGTAGCATAAGCACTGTTGGTCGCATAAGCACTGTTTCAGTAGCATAAGCACTGTTTCAGTAGCATAAGCACTATTAGTAGCATAATAAATCTGAAATGTCCATACATCAACTAATCAGACATATAACAACTGTTTGTGCATTTTTTCACTTGGAATTTTCAAATCTTCCACCTGCACACTGTTTAAACAAATTAGTACTATTTCATACTAATATTCAAACAATATTGCATATTTTTACATTTTGACCCTCAAAGTTTTAAATTTACACTTTTGACCCTCGAAGTTTCAAATTTACACTTTTGACCCTCAAAGTTTCAAATTTACACTTTTGACCCTCAAAGTTTCAAATTTACATTTTGAACCTCAAAGATTGAATATTTTTACAAGTTTGACCCTTCATCTTAGTTTTAAAATGAACAACCAAATATTTCAACATCTGTCTTGATTTAAACTTTTCAAAGAAGCTTTTCCTTGCTAAAAATTATGAGATCATTTTATCATTTGATAAACACACACATACTTTGAAATTAAAGCATCATCCATTCAATTCAACATGATCATTTTCATTTTGATTTTCTGAGAATATTCTTATTGGTTTTTTACTCCCCCTAAACTTTTAAGTTTCACAAAACTTAGAAGTTTATTAATAGATCATAAGAATATCATACTTAACATTGTTATATTGCCTGCACACAAGAAAACATGCATAAAATCAAAATTAAAGCAGAATAAAATCTAATATTTACACTAGAATCTATGATTGCAGTGAGATCATATTAGATAAGATCAGAACATTAAAATAAAAAATATGTGGATAGTCATAGACAATGATTAAATCCTGATCAAGTATGTTCCAGGTCAGTGATATCACAGCAAAGGAGACACAAGATCTAAGGACAGCAAATGAGTGTTTTTGACATAAACTATCAGCTCACTTACTTTTTCAATTCTTGGATGAGTATGGTAGAGGTATATGACAAGATGTGACTCATACCAAGACAAAGAGGATCAACCATCATCAAGACATGCAAGAAAGCACTTATTCTCAACTTATTACCTAACAAATATGCATAAACAGAGTTCATGTTACTTAATTTAACAGAGAATGATCATGGATAACCATTTGATCAACTCTAACCATCCTTTTGAATGGGTTGTGCACATTGGCATCTTTTGCATCAAATGAGAATATCCAGGTCTGTAATGACTTACAACAGAGGATATCTCAGTACTTCAGGTCTATGATGACTCATAACAGAGAAGTAAATGATGCTTGTAACAGATCTCATGATTAGTCACATTACCATTAGGTGTGAGCAGGAGTAGCTTAACAAGCAGTCAATCTGATAAGCTAATACACTCAAATGTACTTAGATGAATACACAAACAAGCATAAGAATGTGGGTAATCACAAGAATTTACTTGTTCAGTATACTAGCATGATAGTGTCTACACAACAATTCCTGATCATGTCAGACTTTATTAGCGAGTGAAGTATGTAACTGATCTTACTAATGTACTATCATTTCTCACAGAAGGCAAATACAGATTCATTCCTAAAATAGTGAATGAAAAATGAAAAGCACTCTATTTTTGGATTTTTGATTTATATTTTTCTATTTGATTTTGGGGTTTTCTACTTTTGTATTTGTTTTTCTATAAAAGAAAGCACACACACACAAACAATCAGGCAAATAACTATGCAAAGTTATCCTTATGAAAATATCAGATTTAGGAAAGTATTTGATCATGAAAAGATTCAAATTTGTAACCAGGTTTACACATGGTTAATAAGGCCAATTGACTCCACTAAATACTCAAACCTTCCTGGTAGAAAAGCTTTAGTAAATAGGTCTGCCAACTGTTTTTCAGTTGCTATTTGAATCAAAATGATTAAACCTTTTTCAGAATTATCTCTTAGAAAATAATATCGAATTTCGATATGTTTTGTTTTTGAGTGTTGAACTGGATTAGCTGTAATGAACATAGCAGCAGTGTTATCAATGTAAATGGGTGTTTTAAGAAAATTGAACCCATAATCTAGCAGTTGGTTTTGCAACCAAAGGATTTGAGAACATCCTGCTGATGCAGCTATGTACTCAGCTTCTGCAGTTGAGACAGAAACATGTGTTTGTTTCTTACATTGCCATGAAACTAATCTGGGTCCAAGAAACTGACAACCTCCTGTTGTAGATTTTCTGTCTTGACAACATCCACCATAATCACTATCTGTGTATCCATGTAACTCAAAATTACCCTCGTAAGGATACCAAAGCCCTAAGGCTGGTTTACCTTTGAGATACCTGAATATTCTTTTGACAGCAATTAAGTGAGATTCTTTCGGGTCTGATTTATACCTTGCACAGACACAAACAGCATACATTATGTCTGGTCTTGATGCAGTAAGATACATCAAAGAACCAATCATAGATCTGTATAATGTTTGGTCTACTGATTTTCCTTTAGGATCAGGTTCAATCTTGGTGTTTACGTCAGCTGGAGTTCTTATGGATTGACAATCATGCAGTTTGAATTTCTTCAAGAGTTTATCAACGAACTTCTCTTGATTGATAAAAATACCATCTGCAGATTGTTGAACTTGCAATCCAAGAAAGAAATTGATTTCTCCCATAGAACTCATTTGAAACCGAGATTTCATGATCTCTTCAAATTCTTTGCACAAAGTTGAACTTGTAGAACCAAATATGATATCATCTACATACACTTGTACACATAAGAGATCATCATTATCCTTCTTTATGAATAAAGTTGGATCGATTTTCCCTCTTGTATATCCATGTTGGATCAAGTGTTGAGATAATGTCTCATACCAAATTCTAGGAGCTTGATGTAGTCCATATAAAGCTTTGCTAAGCTTATACACACGATGTGGAAATTCTGCATCCTCAAAGCCCGGAGGTTGCTTGACATACACATCATCAGTGATTGGACCATACAGAAATGCACCTTTTATGTCCATTTGATACACCTTGAATCTCATGAATTATGCATAAGCCAGGAAAACACGAATAGATTCGAGTCTTGCAACTGGAGCAAATACTTCATCATAGTCAATTCCTTCTTCCTGTGTGTATCCTTGTGCAACAAGTCTTGCTTTATTTCTGATTACAATGCCACGATCATCAGTTTTATTTCTGAACAACCATTTGGTGCCTATGGCATTTTCTCCTTCAGGTAATTCCACCAACTTCCACACTTCTTGTTTTCGAAATTGTAGAAGTTCCTCCTGCATAGCTTCAATCCAACCATTGTCCTGTAATGCCTCGGTGACATTTTTAGGAACAGTCTGAGAAAGGAAACACGAGTATAAACAAACATTTGCATGTTCAGATTTACTCCTAGTAGTTCTTTCATTCAGAGGACCAATAATCTGTGATGTTGGATGGTTCCGGTGGATACGAGATATCGGAATCTCATTTCCTTGAACAGTAACATCAAGATTGGTTTGGTTCAGATTGGAGAGCTGTTGCAATAAGGTAGAATAATGTGGAGTGAAATTTGGTACTTGAGTCGGTGAATTGAGAAAGTAATCAAAGTTACTATGATCAATTGCATCTCCAGAGATAGAAGATGTGCCAGACTCAGTATGTCCAATTTCTGTACCATCATTAGGAATAGGTTGTGATGCTTCTTGAGCAGCTGAAACAGAATGATCTGAAGCTGAAGAATCAGGAACATTGTCATGGAAATGGATTGTTGAATCCTTGACAAATGAAAAAAAATGGATAATCTGGACGAGCATCATCTGAATCATCAGAATCTGAATCATCACTGAAAGATCCAAGATCTCCTCTTGAGTTCTTCTTACCTGAAAATCATCAGATTGATTAAACAAGTTAGACTGAAATGAGTTTGACAAAGAATCCAAATCAAATAACCATGCAGGACCATTTGAAACTGATGGAAAAGAATTTTCCAAAAATTTAACGTTGAATGTTTCATTAATAGTGTTTGTCCTAGAGTTATACACTCGATAGGCTTTTGAAACAGATGAATATCCAACGAAAAATCCAATATCAGCTTTTTCTTCAAATTTTCCTAAATGATCACTTGAGTTAAGAATCATAACTGGACAACCAAATGATTTTAAAAAATTTATGTTTGGTTTCCTGTCAAACATCAACTCATATGGAGTTTTCTTTTTGTCTTTAACAAGCAAGATTCTGTTCTGAACAAAACATGCTGTGGATATTGCTTCGTCCCAGAAAGTGATTGGAAGTTTAGCATCTGCTAACATAGAACGGGCAGCTTCAATCAAAGTTCGGTTCTTCCTTTCAGCTACTCCATTTTGTTGTGGAGTTCTGGGAGCACTGAACTGATGAACTATCCCTTTTTCTACACAAAACAAATCAATGTTAGCATTTTTAAATTCAGTTCCATTATCACTTCTTATTATTTTTACTTTTTGATCAAGCTGATTTTCAACTTTATTAATAAATTCTTTTAGAAGATCTGCAGTTTTAGATTTAGCTTGAAGAAAGAAAACCCATGAAAATCTTGTATAATCATCTATGATGACTAAACAATATGATTTTCAACCAATACTCCTAATATTAGTTGGTCCAAAAAGGTCCATATGTAACATCTGGAGTGGTTTGGTGTTTGAGTTTATTAGTTTGGACTTATAAGACGCTCTATGTTGTTTTCCCTTCAGACATGCTGAGCAATGATCAGTTGTTGAAAACTTCTTGGAAGGAAGTCCAATAACATGATTTCCTGCTACAAGCTTGTTCATGTTTTTGAAGTTGGAATGACCAAGACGTCTATGCCAAAGCTGGCTTTCATCATTTGAAGCTTTAGCAATCAGGCAAGTAGTTTCAGTTGCAGGATCCACTTGAGACATATCCAATTTGTATACATCTCTGTCTCTAGCAGCTTTAACTATCACCCAGTCAATGCTAATCTGAAAACCTGGTTTCAAGACATAACATTGAGATTCATCAAAAAGAACAGAGTAAGATTTGTCACAAATTTGGGATACACTTAGAAGATTAAAGTTCAACTGTGAACAGAAGTTGACTTTATCAAAACTGATAATCCCATTGGACACTGTTCCCTCTCCTGTTATCTTTCCACCTGCATCTCCTCCAAAAGCAACATGAGTACCATCTTTTAACTTAAAGTCTTGCAACAAGGCTTGATTGCCTGTCATATGCCGGCTAAACCCACTGTCAACATACCATGAGTTAATTGGTCTCCGCGGGCGTACCTGCATTCACAAACATTTAAGGTGAGTTAGTAACCCAAGCCGAGATGGTCTTGGGCTTGCCAAACTTGTCAACAATTGTAAATTGTTTAAAATGAAGTTTGTTGACATCTGGTTTCTTTTAAAGTTTATCATGTTCAAATCCTTTTTGAGAAACCAACTGATTATCTCTTTGAGATTTAGATTTCAAAGCATTATTAAGAAATCTTGAACTCTTGTATGAATCATTTGAGAATGTTCCTTGGTTTATTCTCACAGATCGAGGAATAAACTTTTCTTGATGGTATTGCTGTGATTTGACAAAATCTGAATTGTTTCTTCTGAAAGATCTCAAACCCAAGGAAGATTGTTGTTGTGAAAATTTAAATCCAATATTTTGATTTCTTATAAATTGTGGATTTACAAAGCCTTGATTATTAAATTCCTTCCTTGAAGAGTTCTTCCTGATGTAACAATCATTGGTATTGTGATTTCTTTCATCACACAAGGCACAGTATTTGTTAAAATAACACTCAGCTGTGGTGTGATTTGTCATATCACATATGTAGCAATACTTGTTAAAGTAACATTCTGAAATGTCATGATTGTACATGTCACAGATATCACAATACTCTTCAGAATGTTTAAACAACATTTTATTAACCCTTGATGTTGAAGCAACATTTGATTCTTGTTTGAATTTTGGGTTAGGAAATTTAATTTGTTGTTTAATTGGAGTAAATTTTGTATTTTGATCTTTGGGATTTTTCTTTTGAACTTGAACAAAATTCTTTGACTCCTTTGATTCAAATCTTTTATACACAGCGGAAGTCTTATGATCTAGACTTGTTCTCAGATCAGAGTTAGATTTGATCTTAGGTGTAGGTGTTATTTTTGTGTTTGTGTTCAAGTCAAAAGTTCCTGCAGACACAAAATTCACAGGTTTAATTTGAGTATTGTTCTGTGACTGATTAGTTGATTCAGTTTTCTTTGCTTTTGCAGCTTTTCTTCGTCTTTGATTTCTTAATCTTGATGATATTTCTTGCTTTGAATTTTTGTAGAATCTTGAGAAGATTCCTTTTGACATTCTTTCACTTCAGTTAGTTCATTAGAACTAGAATCATCAGAATTATTGTTATCTGATTTAACCTCTTCATATTTTTCTTTCAGTTTGTTATTGACATCAGAATTTTCACTCTTTAGTTCAGTTTGTTCAATAACATTTTCACTTTTTGGTACGAACAGCTTCTTTTGTTTTTGTTGAGGTTCATAAGATTTAACTTTGATTGGATGACCATTTTTGATCTTGTTTAAGTCTGTTTCTTCATAAACTTCAACATTTTTCTTTTGAAGGTTCTTTTGATCTTGAAATTCCTTCAGTTTAGCTTTGTTTTCTGGTGAATGATCATGAGTATTGAAATTATCAGGTAATGTTTTTGAGATTGATTCAGGCATAGGTTCATGTGTGAATCCTAATCCTGTTTTATCTTTTTCATTCCTTCCATTCACCAGTTGGTCAACAATTTTCTTTGAGCTTTTAACTTTGGCTAAGTCTATTTGAGTTGCTGCATGTGCCAATTTTTCTTTTTCAAGTGTTCTGTTCATCTCTTCAAGTTGTTGTTTGATAAGTTCAAGTTCTTTAATGGTTTTGTTCCATGAAGCTTGAAGAGACATGATCTTTTCATCAGCAATTTTGTGATCTAATTTTAGCTTATTGTGTTTTGATTCTTCTTGTTTGAGCTTGTCACAAATTTTGAATGAATATGTTCTGTAGTGTTCAACTAGCTCAAAACATGCTTTTGTGCACATTTTCTCTCTCACGTCTACTAGTATTTCAGGATATGAGTGTGAAGATTCAGTATCAGAAGAATTAACAACCTTTGGCTGTTCTGATTGAGCCATAAGAGCAACTTCTTCAGTGGTATCTTTTGGGTCTGATTTGTCGCTCCAATCATACTCTTCTTCTTGATCTGATTCATCATATTTAGGATCTTTAAATTCAGACCAGTCTTCATCATCAACTTCAGCAACTAGTGCCAGATTAGCAGTGAGATCAGTAGTAAATTGCTCTGCATATGCACTCCAGTCATAACCATCTTTGATGTTTACAACCAGTGCCTTCTTAGTTTCCTCACTGTTCTTCTCTTCTTTGGGTTCTGGCATTGGTAGACTTTGGTATGGCTTCTGAAAAGTCTTGTTTGCCTGTTGCTGATACTTTTGACCATTTGAGCTGCCTTGAGTATTTCCTCCTTGGTTTCTTGGAGCTTTACGTTCTCTTGAAAAATGACCATAACTGTTACAGTTAAAGCATCTTGATTTTGATTTATCAAACCCAACAGTTTTGTTTGCACTGGGTTTGTAATTTCTGTTAGTGTAAGCATGCTTTTGAGTTCTGTAAGCTATCATGACCATCTGCCAATTAAGATCCATTTCTTCTACATCATCTGGATCCATTTCAAACAAATCCTGTAGAACTAGCTCCATTTGTGTCAGATGACTGCCTTGATAAGCTTGAAAGCTTGCCATGAAAGCAGTGAAAGCAGTTTTTGACTCTTCATCTTGTAAAAGAATGTTGATCACATCTTTCACTTTGCTTGGATTGGGAGAGTTTGAGGAGGATGGCATCTCAGTTGAAGGTTTAGGCATTTGAGCTTTAGGGGAAGATTGTGGTTGTGATTGAGTTGAGTAAGCAGGTGTACTAGTGAAGAATCCTGCTCCCACAAATAGATCACCTTCATCTTCAGGAGTGGATTGGTCTTTAGCCAGAAATGCATTTTCAACAGTATTTGCTGGTGAAGCAACATACTTATACTGAGTTGTTGATGCATGTCTATCATTATTTCTTGAGCTCTCATCAATTTCTACAGATTCAATTTTAGCAATGAGCAGATCAAGATCCATTGGAAACTTCTCAGTATGTTTTAATAAAGTGACAGTTTGTTTCCAAGAAGATGGTAGTGCATTCAGAAGTCTATTGTTTATGTCCTCAAGATCATTCTTGATTCCCAAAGTGAACATCTCTGTAGTTAATTGCACAAACCTGTTCATCATTTGATTTATTGTTTCTCCTGAGATGTGCTCAAAAAGTTCCAATTGCCTTTTCAGTTTCTGCTTTTTCAGATCTTGAATCTCTTTTCCTCCTTCACATATAATCTTCAAGGCTTTATACATAGTATATCCAGTCTGATAGTTTTCAAGCCTTGAAAGAACTTCCAGTGGTAGTCCTTTACACATGAGAGAATATGCTTTGATGTCATTCTTTACTTTCTTTAAATCATCACCATGAAGATTATCTTCTGGATAAGGCTCTTGTGAATCTTTAGAATACACAAATCCTCTGTCTGGACCATCAGTAGTCACAGGAATGTAAGGACCCTTTTCAATTGATTTCCACAGATCAGTGTCTATGGAATTCAAATGATGTTTCAGCCTAAGAGACCAATTTTTAAAATCAGCTCTGTTTTTAAGTTTTGGAACTCTATTCTCAGAATCTTCTGATTTAGCCATTTTTATATTTTTGTTGTTTTTCTAATCTTTTGAATTAAAAAAAAATATTTTTTGGATTTTTTTTGAAATTTTATGAAAAATTTCTAAGTGTTAAGGCTGAAAAGTCTGAAACAATAGTCAAACGTCCAACAGTGATGATACGACCAGCAGTGAAACGTCCAACAGTGGTAATAAGTCCAACAGTGAAAAGTCCAACAGTGGTGATAAGTCCAACAGTGATGAGTCTAAGGGATTGCCTTAGAAAAATTTCCAACACAATGTTGAAACTACCAACAGTAGTTATACGACCACAAGCTGAAACGACCAACAGCGGTTATACGGCTAAGGTAAAACGACTGAAACAGTTGAGAAAAGTCCAACAGTTCTCAAACGACCAATCACTTAGTCAAATTTCAGTGTTTTTCATCCCTAATACGGCACATTCATCAGATTCATATGAATGTAACGAACTCAGAAATCTCAAAATCCTTCAATTGTTGATGAATTGAGCTGAAATTTCGCAATTAGTTCATGATTATACCGATAATCAATCCTATAACCTCAATTTCAGTGATTATCAACAACTTTCTATGAATTTCAGAGATTTTAGGTCGAACACTCAAGAACACTCAGTCGAACTATTTTTCACTAATTTACTCGATTTTTTATGAGATAAACTGCAATTTGTGATTCAAAACATGTTTCTGATGATGAAACACAGCTTCGATTCACAATATTTCACTTGAATTGTCAATTGATTACAGATTTCAGTGGATTTTTGAAGTTTCTATCTTCGACAGAACCTCAAAAACACTCAACCGAAAGCTCTGATACCAATTGATAGGATCAATTAGAGCAATCTGTATCAATTATATGAACAATTCAAAGCAAAATACAATCTATTGTAATCAAATCATGCAAAATCAACAAAATTCATATTTCATTGAGAGCAAAGACGATTACAAGTGATAGAAAGCAGTTCTCATAAAACATATGCAAAAAACTACAATCTATACTACGTCTAAGCTATTTATACTAGAACCTAAGGAACTAATTTTACACAAAAAGTCCCTACACTAGTATAAAATACAAAATAGACACTAAACAATAAAGACTAAATGTTAATCTTTTAAGGGACCTAACAATTGATAGGATCAATTAGAGCAATCTGTATCAATTATATGAACAATTCAAAGCAAAATACAATCTATTGTAATCAAATCATGCAAAATCAACAAAATTCATATTTCATTGAGAGCAAAGACGATTACAAGTGATAGAAAGCAGTTCTCATAAAACATATGCAAAAAACTACAATCTATACTACGTCTAAGCTATTTATACTAGAACCTAAGGAACTAATTTTACACAAAAAGTCCCTACACTAGTATAAAATACAAAATAGACACTAAACAATAAAGACTAAATGTTAATCTTTTAAGGGACCTAACAGAGGGAGACTTTTGGCCTTAGGCAACTGTATGACAGCTGAGATTGGCAGCCTATCTTCTTCCTCATCATCATCTTCTACATCATCTTCCAGCCTCAACACCCTTCTCTTCCTCTTCAAGGGTGCATCATCGGCTATTGGTTTTGTGGGAGAGGGAGTTGGTTTAGTGGGTTGTGGTAGTGGTTTTGGTGTGGGAATTTTGGCAGGCTGTTCTAGCAGTTTTGATGTTAGTGAAGATTTGGTTTGCTTTGCTAGAGCAGTCCTGTTCCCAGCACCTGCTTCACTCAGGGCTTCTATGACCAGCCCTTTGGTAAATACCTCAGACGAACAGATCTTGGTGGTTATTGCCAAGATGTTGTCCCTGGTCCATGACTTGATCTCCAAGACTGATCTCCCCAGATACTTCAAAGTGAACCTTGCCATAGCCTCAAGTCTCTCCTTCTTTTCTTGGCTATAGCAAGTCCATCGGTTTTCTATCTCTTGCACCTCTAACTTTCTGATCTCTGAGTCAAGTTGGGTAGTATCAAAACCTTACCTAAACAACTGATCAATGATGTTATCCATTGATCGGCTATGTTCGGCATCAGCTTCCTTTATTAGCTCATCCAACTTCTTCTCAGATTCCTTTTCTTTCTTCTTCTTCTTGTATGTGACATGAAAGTCTTTTGTACTTTCAGTCACTTTCTCCATTTCAGTTCCCTTCTCAACCTCCTTCACCTTCTCAGTCTCCACCACCAACTCCATCTCAGTTTCCCCCTCTTTCTCAACTTCTTTCTCTTTTATCTCCTCAATCCTCTTTCTCTTGATGGCTTTCACTAACTGACTCTCCCCCATTTTGTTTGCATTGGTTGCAAGGGTTTGACTGTCAGAAAGCTTCTTTGCCACAACATCCTCCACCAGGGGTTGTATAACAGAGGGAAGCCTCTCATAAAGGGTTTTGATCTCTATATCAGTGATAATGGGTGTGATGAGAGGCAGGGAGTTTTGAAAGATAGCAGCTATTTGCTCAGAGGGGTTCTGACCCTGAGAAATAGTGCCAGAAGCTGAGGCTGGTGGTCGAGATTTTAGGAGTGGTTCGGTGTTTGTGGGACCTTCAGATGAAGGTTCCATCTGTTGGGTTTTTTGGTGGCAGATGGACTTGATTCTTGAGAGAGTTAGGCAAGTAGATCTTTTAATCTACTTACCTCCTCCTCAAGAATAGTTTTTTGGGCTAGAGCATCATAAAAGAAGCCCAGGTCATCATCAGCTGTTGTTGAATCACTTGACCACCTGATTGAATCAGGATGTACATGTGCTGAGTGTGGCTGAGTATACACATGTGCCCCTTGTTCTTGGTACTGGGGACTTCCTGCCTCAGGATTAGAACCTTCATTGGCAGTTGCCTCTGGTGAGGACATAGCTATAGTACCAGCTTCATCCTGTTCATGTGCTGAATCAGAGGAAGTGGCAGCCTCACCAGAAGTAAGGATCTCCTCTTCCACACTACGAGATCGAACATGGTAATCCCTGTGCTGGGGGTTCTCAGTAACACTTGTGTCCTCCCTCTTATTGGTTGGGGTTTGCCCAGTTGGTAGAGGTTCCTGGGGAGAGGGTGGAGTGTTGAGCTGAGTCAGCACTTTTGCAATAATAATAGTAGGGCTTTGAGGGGCGGTTGCAATGGGAGATGGGGTAGAAGCAGTATGCACCCGGGGAGATTGGTGCGTTTCAATGGCAACCTCCTTAAGTGAGAAATGTTCCAGATGTGTGGGTGCCCCTGTTGTGGTTGCTTCAGGCTCCTGTTGTGAGGAGGCCTGAGTGGTTAAAGCTGGTGGAGTCCTTATATCTACTGGGGGATTAATGCCAGTAGATATCTCCTGCCTTTGTGTTGCAGGGGCATCCTCAGGGGACTCATCTCCCTGAGTAGCCTTTTTAGGTTTCTTTTGTTTGGGTTTGGTGGGGACTTTGGATTTGGAGGTGGAGGCTGTGGGTTCCAGCTGCGTGGGTTTTCGCAGCTTGGTAGCCTTTTTGAGTGCCTGGTCAGAGTTGTGCCTGGAGTGTACCTCAGACAATACAGCCATGGCAGGGACTCCAAGGCCAACAAGTCCCTCAGCTTTCGGCTGGTCCTCTATAATGGCCATGATGAACCGTGGATATAATATCCATCGGTTAGCAAAAGGTTTTGAGACCATATCCTTAAGTTCTAAAAAGATTATTTCATAAAAATTTAAGGGTTGTTGCTCAAGGATAGAAAATAATACCTGCTGCCACCTGTTGGACATTTGGTCCCATGAAGAGGTTTTTGGGGCTAAGCAGACATTCACCATGTGGAATATAAGGCGTTCTGAGTCATGGAAATGCTTCTTTAGGATGGTAGAAGCACTGAGGTTACCCTGGTATCCATGGTGGGCAAAGGATAGATCAGTGGTGTCCTTTGGATATCTAGTGGGGAAGGTGGCATCATCTAGTTTTAGGGTTTGGCGAAGGATTGCCGGAGTGATGACCACCTTACGAGTGTTGACGAACGACTGGAGAGTGACCTCGGCGTCATTCTCTCCAGTGAGTGTGACGTTTGACCAAAATTGGCTTAAGGAGTCGGCATGGATGGTGGGATTGAGGAGAAAAGCCGTTTGGAATGGGGAATCGACCATGAGATCAATGGCTATATCAAACTTGGTCCAATATGGTGATTTGGTCAGGTAGGCAACACAGTTGTGTCGAGGATTAAGCTGCATGGTCGCCATTAATGTTAGGAGAGAGGTTTTAGAGTTTTTGGAATGTTAGGTTATGAGAGAATGAAAAACTCTGACGTTAGGGTTAGGTATTTATAAGGGTTAGGAAACAGTGAAAGGAAACAACTGAAGGTTTTGGTGTTAGTCATCAGTAGTTTGAAACGACTGATGACATGGTTTTAACCTTCAAAGGTTGTAAACGACTGAAAGCTTGGTGTCAGTCATCAGTAGTTGTAAACTACTGAAGACATGGTGTTGCTGTCAGAGGTTATAAACAACTGAAGACTTGGTGTTAGTCATCAGTAGTTGTAAACTACTGAAGACAAGGTTTTGCTTCAGTTGTTGTAAACAACTGAGGACTTGGTGTTAGTCATCAGTAGTTGTAAAACTACTGAAGATATGATTTTGTCCTTCAGTTGTTTGGATATGAAACAACAGATATTGAAATCAGCTGAAGAGTAAAGTTTACTCATCAGCTGTTGTCGTCAATTCAGTTGTTTCATGCTGACCTCAACATTTACTCATCAGACTTTGTCTGAGTTTCAGATGTTTCATTAGCCTTCAGCTCTTGTGAATATTTATTCTTCAGCTCCTGTGAATAGATGTTCAGAAGATCTGATAAAAGAAAATATTCTTCAGAGCTTGTGAACAAATATTGTCTTCAGTACTTACGAGTAAAATTACTCATCAGTACTTGTGGACAAAATTTGTTCTTCAGTACTTATTTGTGAAAACTAGGTATCAGTAGTTATAACCACATCAGTAGTTGTAACTACATCAGCTGTTTTCAACAAATACTGCACTTCAGTACTTTGAAGTATTTTAGTCTTCAATAGTTATGAAAAATGCTAAAGGCTAAATGACTCATCAGTACTTATATTTGACTTTTGTATACTAATGCTCATCAGCACTTGTGACCTGAAAACATCAGTATTTGTCAATTTATTCTAGCTGCAGCATACCAAGCCTTAGTACAAGATTTTGAAAAGTTGCACTGTCTAAAGGCTTAGTAAAAATATCTGCAAGCTCATCCGCACTAGGAACAAACTTTGGATCAATCAGACCTTTTTCATAACAATCCCTAATAAAATGATGTCTGATCTCAATATGTTTGGTCCTAGAATGCTGGACTGGATTCTTCATAATACAAAGAGCTGAAGCACTATCCATGAGTAATGGTGTCTTAGTCTCTGTAATGTCATAATCCAATAATTGATTCTGAAGCCAGAGTACCTAGGATGTACAACTAGCAGCAGCAATGTACTCAGCTTTAGCAGTGGATGTAGCAATTGATGTTTGTTTCTTACTCTGCCAAGAAACTAAACAATTGCCTAGAAATTGGCATCCACCAGAAGTTGATTTTCTGGTGACTTTGCACCCTGCATAGTCACTATCTGAGAAAGCAACTAATTTGCAAGAGTGCCTAGTAGAATACCAAAGTCCTAGAGATTGGGTACCTTGCAAGTATCTAAAGATCCTTTTGACAGCAATCAAATGGGATTCTTTAGGTGCAGCCTGAAATCTAGCTCAGACATATGTTGTAAACATAATGTCTGGTCTAGAAGCTGTAAGGTACATCAAGGACCCAATCATACATCTATAAAGGGTTTTATCAACCGCTTTACCTTTCTGATCAATATCCAGTTGTATGGTGCTGCTCATGGGAGTAGAACAGGGCTTACAGTTTTGTAAATCAAACTTATGCAAAAGATCTTTTGTATATTTGGACTAATGAATGAAGATTCCATCAGTCCTTTGTTTGATTTGCAAACCTAGAAAGAACTGTAATTCTCCCATGTCACTCATTTCAAACTTCTTTTTCATTAAGTTTGTAAATTCATCACACAACTGTGGATCAGAGGATGCAAAAATTATATCATCAATATAAAATTGAACAAGTAGCTTATGCTGCCCTACTTTCTTAATGAATAAAGTTTTATCTATGGAGCCTCTAGTGAAATTATTTTGAAGAAGAAAGTTAGACAATGTTTCATACCAGGCTCTTGGAGCTTGTTTCAACCCATAAAGAGCCTTATAAGGCTTATACACCCAATTAGGATGTTTATTGTCCTCAAACCCTGGTGGTTGACACACATAAACGTCCTCTTTTATTTTACCATATAAAAATGCACTTTTGACATCCATTTGAAAAACTTTAAGATTAAGAAAAGCAGCATAAGCTAAAAACAATCGAATTGCCTCCGGTCTGGCTACAGGGGCAAAGGTTTCATCATAATCAATACCTTCTTCTTGTGCAAACCCCTGTACAACCAGTCTGGCCTTGTTCTTAACAATTTGGCCCTTTTCATCTGTCTTATTCCTAAACACCCATTTAGTGCCTATTGCACACTTACCTTGGGGTAAAGGAACAAGCTCCCACACTTGCTGCTTTTTGAACCGAAGAAGCTCAAGTTGCATTGCTTCAACCCATCCATTGTCTCTTAGTGCAACATGGTAGTTCTTTGGCTCTTGCTGACTAATAAAGAGAGCATAGAAGCAGAAATTTGACAATTGACTTCTGGTTGAGACTCCAGCATTGATATCACCAATGATTTGAGACATTGGATGATCCTTCAGTTCTTGATATACAATGAGATATGTGCAAGTGTTTGTAGAACTTCCAGCAGCAACAGATGAGGATGAAGATTCTTGAAACCAAGTTGGTGATGGCAACTCAAATGAAGTTGAAGATGCAGAAATCTCATCAGCATTTGTTGTGGATGGAGCTTCTGAAGCTACAGGAGCATCGGGTTTAGATGACTCATGCAGATGGTCACTAAACCTGAAAAAGTGAGTACAGGCTACATCATCATCAGTACCACCAGGTGGAGAACTGTTGACAGGAGCAACAGCTGGAGCTTGATAAGGAACATATTGCAGTATGTCCAAATCAAATAACTCTATAGGGTTTTGTGGAATCTTGTCCTTTGGAGATTCATTAAAATTCACATGCAAAGTCTCTTCAACTATCTTTGTTGTGCAGTTGAAACTCTATATGCCTTGCAAGTTGATGAATAACCAATAAAATACCCTGCATCCACCTTTGATTCAAACTTTTGGAGTGGATTGCTAGTGTTGAGAATATAACATGGACACCCAAATGCTCTAAACAATGAAATCAAAGGGGCCAAATGATGTAGAACTTCATAAGGAGTCTTCATCAACCTTTGATTCACTAACACTCTATTGTGCACATAGCAAGCTGTGTTGACAGCTTCAGCCTAAAAAGTCAGTGGCAAACCTGAGTCAGCCAATAATGACCTTGCAGCTTCAATAATGGTCCTGTTCTTTCTCTCCACCACTCCTTTTTGTTCAGGAGTTCTTGGAATGCTAAACTGCCTCTTGATTCCCTTTGACAAGTAGAAGTCATCAAGTGTGTGATTTCTAAATTCTGTGCCATTATCACTCCTCACACACTTGACTGGAAGGGAATACTGCTTCTCCACATATAACACAAAGTTCACAATAGCTTTTACAGCTTCATCTTTGGAATGCAAGAAGAAAGTCCATACAAATCTGGAGTAATCATCCACAATTACCAGACACTATTTCTTCTTTGCCATGCTCATCACTCTGACAGGACCAAAAAGATCCATGTGCAGTAATTGTAAGCAGGCAGTGGACTTTGGCTCTTCTATTGGAGGGAATGAAACTTTGCGTTGCTTTCCCTTTAAACAAGTAGTGCAGTTGTCTTCACATTTAAAATCCTTCATAGGCAACCCTCTTACTAAACCATGGTGTATCAGCTGGTTCATGTTTTTGAGATTCACATGACCCAGCCTCCTATGCCATAGAGTAGATTCTTGAGGAGAAGCCTTGGAGAATAGGCAAGGATGGCCTTTTAGATCTATTTTCTTGGAAATATCTAAGGCATACACTCTTCCTGTCCTGTTGGCCTTCAGGAGAGTATGATCATCCAACACCTTGTCAATCAAACTTAGAACTTTAGATGATAGAATCCTGCAGTTCTGACTGGTGAAAAGAGCAGCATGGCCTTTATCACACATTTGACTGACACTCAAGCGGTTGTACTTGAGATTCTCCATATGGTTAACATCATCAAACCTTATTTCCCCATTGGAAACAAAGCCTTTGCCGATGATGTATCCCTTAGCATCATTGCCAAAAGAGACAAACCCCTTCTTTCCTTGAGAGTAGTCATAAAGAAGAGAGCTGCTCCCTGTCATATGCATGGATCCTCCACTGTCTACATACATACCAGATGCTTCTTTGGCATGCTGAAGAACCCTGCATTTATTACAACAAATTAGTTTGTTTTTGAGACCTAAACCTTTTTGGTTTTGGGTCTGTTCTCATCAACAGATGGTATACTAACTAGTTTGTTCTGAGTGACAGCATGAGGTGAAGGAGATGGTGTAGAAGAGGATTCCTTTGGCTTGGATTTCCTTTTCTGTGTTTTCAGCATAGGAGCATCTAATTGGTTGACTCTCCCCAATAGATGTTGAACCATCATAACCAGTTGTGTCTGATTTTGTGATAAAGCCTTCAGCTCATCAGACATATTAGTACTTAAATTTGATGGATTCCTGTGTTGTACCATCTTCTTTTGAGCAATCTCAGCTGTTGCCTGATTAACCCCTTCCTTTTTGGATTTCTTCTTGGACTTTGGGGTTATAGGTTTTGATGTTGCTGGTACAAACTTGGTCTTAAACTCAGTTTTCATTTTGTCCATTTTCTTTTTAATGTTCTTATTGTGTTTGAGTTTGGAGCCCTTTTTATACCAACAATCATCAGTAAGATGATTGAATAAGCCACATATTTCACATGGCTTTTTCTTCATCTTAAGTTGATCATCTGCTGAAGAAGATGAAACTACTGAAGACATGTTCTTCAGCAGTTTTGTATCGGTACTTGCTTTCCTGATATCTTCTTCAGTAGTTTTCCCACCCTTTCTACTTGCAGTTTTCTTCCCTTTAGTACTTGCAGTAGTTTGGGTTTGTTCTTCAGGCATTATAACTTGCTCTTCAGTACTTTCAGTACTTTGTGAAATAACACCTGAAGTGATCAACTTTTTGATCATGTGAGTGTCAGCATTTGGACCATCAATATCAGCTGATTGGTTCCGTGAGGAATTAATGCTGACTTCAACCTCAGATGGTGCTGTATCAGACAGTAAATCACATGATGAGAAGGATTGGTTATTGCTTTCTCCTTCAGATTCTACTTCTGCTCTGGGAGTAAAATCTGTAGGAGGAGCAGTGTGATTATAACCAATGCCAAACTTCACATTGGAAGCTGAATGCTTGCTAAGAAGCATTTCAAAACCCTTGCAGGATTGTATCCAGCGATCACACTCTACCTGGGTATCTGCAAGTGTTTCTTTGAGGTCTCTGTACCTCTCTAGAAGTACCTCTTCCCTAGCCTTATCATCAGTGATTTGGCATTTAAGTTTATAAATCTCATCATTCTTATCATTAAGCACAGCCTCAAATTCAGCTTTTCTTTTGGAAATTATTTTCTCTAGCTCAAGGTTTTTGTTAATTAAAGCTACATTTGCTTCTCTAATAAAAGCAAATGTGGCTATGCATGATTCAAAACATAACTTGGCTTTCGCCTCAGAGGATACCTGTGATATGGAAGCATTAGAAGATGAGCTATCAGCAGACTCTAGGGCCATGAGAGCAAGATTACCAAAAGGATTTTCACCTTCATGTTGACCAGCACCAAGAAACAGTTGTTCATGACCAGACATATCATCTAGTAAACTGCTCCAGTCAACGACTCCTGGGGTGAAAAGGCTGTGTTGTTGAGGTTGAGGTTGTTGATGAGACTGGGATGGTTGAGGTTCAGGAAGAGCATGTGGTTGTTGAGCAATGGGTGCTTGAACTTGACTGGTCTGTGGCATGTAGAAGCAGGGGTAAGGATATGGCATATGACCTTGAGTGACAAAATATGCAGGTGATGACTAAGCTTGTGATGGATGACCAGAACTGGTAGAATGTTGCTTTTTGTTCTGTGAGCTATTACTTGGAAAAGTCACAAAGGGTGCAGATGAATTAGATCTAGATGATCTACATTCTCTAGCAAAGTGTCCAAGCCTATGGCACTTGTGACACCTCAACTTGCTCTTGTCAAAACCAACTTTGGTTTTGCCAGAGAGTCCAGGGAATTTTCTACAAGTTCTTTTGTAGAACTTTTGAGACCTGATATTGATCATTGCCATTTGGCTCAAAATATCCATCTCTTCCAGATCATCATCTGGAATGCCCTTCAGATCCTCCATCAGAAAACACAAGTTATCACTGCTACCACCTGAACTACCATCAACACCAACAAAAGCATGTTCAGTGTTAGTAGAGAAACCAATATGCTCATCATAGGCACTCTCTGATGCAGCATATTCTGACTCCTGACCTATCAGTGCAGTATTGCCTGATACAAAGTCATTAGTGAGCTTACCAGACGATGACAACTTCCTTTTCTGTTCTATCTCTCTTTCAAATGTAAGCAGTTTCCCATGAATTTGGGTGAGAGATAGAGTGCTCAGATTTGCACTAGAGCGTAGGACTATAGTGTATGTGTTCCATCTCCCAGGCAGTGATCTGAGGAATCGGTTGTTTATTTGGCTGTTTGAATACTCTTGTTTAACCATTTTTAGTTCAGAGATCAAACAAGAGAATCGCTCAAACTGTTGAGTCAGAGTCTCACCCTTCCTATGAGAGAATGTCTCATATTGTTGAGCAACGATTTCCCTAGTGTTTACTAAGACCTCATCAGTTCCTCCGAATTGTTCCTTCAGAGCAACCCAGAGATCATGAACAGTTTCATGATGCATAAGCCCTGAATAGGTTTCATTAGGCAGTGCCATGGCCAGAATTCCATGGGCTTTAGCATCAATTTCGAACAACTTCAGATCTTCGTCCGAATATTGATCAGGTTTCTTTGGAACCTTCTTATTTGATTCAGGAACGCTCACCATAGGCTTGTATGGTCCATGCACCACTGATTTCCAACAACCAGCGCTGTTGATAGACAGATGATGGAGCATACGTCATTGCCATATGTTATACTCACTCCTAACAAGCATCGGAGGCTTTGTTGAGGAGCCAGTATTGTGAGGATCATTTGTTGGTGTTGCCATTTCAGAATTCAGACAAATTCAAGGTAAACTAAACAAATCTATCTCAAAACCACTTCGAACCTCAAATTGAATGGTCAGAAACAACAGAAATTCAATCTCTATAACCGATTCTTGCAAATTCGCTAATTCGATCAAACGTAGATAGCAAAAGAGCAGTTTCAATGATCAATTGTTAAATTGATCAATGATTAACCTGTAGGATTCTATGTGCCCAAGACACTTAGAATATTGATGTGGTTAGTACGTTATGATCCAAGTCGGGTTATACCCAATAACAAGCTTAGCAAACACCAATTAATATTTAATTGATGATATGATCATGCAATTAAATATTTACACCAATTTAGAAAATGGGTTTTCTAAATAAGTTGCATATGAGATGGAACAATTTATGAGGATATTTTGTTCAATAATATTATTTGAAGTATTATACAAATTAGTTATATAACATCAAATAATAATGAGAGTATACTACTTATACAATTAAATGGTTAATTGTATAAACTAGTTACAAGACTAGACAATATATGTGTGTGTTACTATTTGACATTTATAAAATTTAACCACCTATTTTATAAATATCAAATACTAATAAAAGAGAATAAAACCCATTTTTTTTGGCCTTGAGGCCGTCCAATATGACATGCATATGCATGTTGTAGCTTTGCTTTTATGTCTTGAGAAGAACATATAAAGCTTTCTTGTTTCCACTAGCAAATGATTCTCTTGAACACTACACACTTGACTAGTCTTGGGTTCTAAAAGATGCTCCACTAACTAGCATATTATACTCTCACATTCTCATCATTCAAACACATGCAAGAGACAAACAAAATCAGCTCCTTCCTCTCATTCTCCCCACGGTTTAGTGAAGCTGAAACGAGAGCTCTAGAGCTGAGTTTTGGAGCTGCTGAAAATAGGTATTTTCAGCATGAAATAAGACATGTTCTTGCACTCCATGATGATGTTTCTTGCATGCAACTAACAACACAAAATCAGCTCTTTCTTCTCATTCTTCCCCACGGTTTTGAGCTGCTGAAAAGAGGGTTTTCAGCAAGAAAAATGCTGGTTTTCAAGTTGTTCTTGGTGTTTTCTACCTAACAAGAAGGTGTGTTTGCAACGAGCTTGGGGTATACTAGCTTGAGGGTTCCTTCTTTGGAGTCTTGGCCAAGTTCTTGAGCATCTAACAACTCTTTTCTGTCGAGTTTAGCTGCTGCAGAAAGGTATATATCACAGCTCAATGAAACTGTGATTTTATGTAGTTTTTCACATGTTCATAGCTTGCTAATTCACATAAATGATCCTTTGTTCTTTGGGTTTGTTTTATACATTAATATGGTCATCTAATGAACATATTTTTCAGCTTATAAAATGGTTATAATGCTTTACTTCCGCTGCGTTTTCTGAAAGTTTAAATGGTTAAACTATGATTTTATGTTCTAACATACCCAACAATGGCATCAAGAGCCGGTTATGTGTATAGCTTGCTTGTTCTTGTCCTTTAAAAATTAGTTTTAGAGGATGATTTTAAACTCATAATAGGCTGATTATGGGCTGCTACATTTCTGTTTTGATGAATCCCCAACTTTCAAGATTATATCATACATGCTTGTGATGAAATCTTGAAAGAAATACATGTTGATAAAATGTTGATTGTTTGGACAATATTTAAAACCAAAAATTTCAGTTATGTTGGCTGAAATTTGGTGGTTTTAAGTGGGGTTTCATTATATGAATAAATGATATGATCATTGGTTGTTAAAGTGCATAACCTAGCTTAAGGCCTTGTGTGATTTGGATGGTTTTAATGGTTTATTTAATTCATTCAATCGGGTTGAAATATTTGTGTCTATTATTTGGGTTGTAATTATTTATTCATTTGGTTATGTAATAAATAGATTAGGTGCATTTCTTTTATTAGAAAAATGTATTAGGATATAATTTTTGTAAAAGGAAGATGCACAAGATGAAGACCCAAAGATGGACATCAAAGACACAAAAAAAGGGGGACTTGAAGCATATGGATGCAAGTTCAAGTGGGAGTCTAAGGAGACCTCTATTTTGTGTTGTATTCAACCCTTAGGAAAGACCAAATGACCACACTTGTGATGGCAAACAAGTGTGGTCACAATAGTAGCTATGGTTATGCACATTGTGGTTGTTAATATTATGCTTGTTTGGTTGTTTGTTGTATGATTGTTGTTTGATATTTGGATATGCATAACAAACTCATTAGCAAACTTAATAAGATGGAAATTTATGGTTTCTAATCATTAAGTGGTTAATAAGAGGTTATTAAAAGGATTAATGATTTAATAAAAGAGGTTTTATTAAAAATAAACCATAAGATACCTTGCATCTATGGTTCTTAATCATTAAGTGATTAATAAGAGGTTATTAAAAGGATTGATGATTTAATAAAAGAGGTTTTATTAAAAATGAACCATAGGATACCTTGTATTTGAAAGCATGCAAATACAAGGTACATAGAGTTTTCAAAACTAGAATTAATGAAAACTAAAAATCCCTTTTCAAACAAGTTTAACACCGTCCTTTTGCACAACACTTAAGTCATTTGGAAACTCTTAATGGGATAAAGGTCACCTAACCATTTTGAGGGAACTTATGACTTAAGGTGGGAATACCACATTGGTGGGATAAAGGTCACCTAACCACTTGTGTTGGTAAACTCACATGTGTGTGCAAGTAGGGTGACTTGATTTGCAAACCATGTTGAATGGATCACCTAAAATATGGTTTCCAAATGGTGTTGATGGGATTAACATGCCGACTTTGCATGTGATGTTTAAAGTCGATCCCATACCGCTAGAAGTTGCAAAAGGTTGCAATTGTCAAAAGTTGACTACCTTGTTAATTTGAATAATGGGATAAAGGTCACCTAACCATTATTTGAATGTAACGTTGGATTCTAGATTTTAATTATTAATTGTCTATGAGACGTAAGGGGTATTAATAATTAAAATGAAATTTTAAGAAATACTAAAAAGAACTTTGTAAAATTTGTAGAATAGCCGCAAACAATAATGCTACCACCCCGACCGTCCATACCCTATCACTGAGAACTATTTTAGAGAGGGATCGTCTGTACCATAATAACCCTATGGACTGGTCTCGAAACTTGAGAATTGTTCTCAAGCAAGAGCCAAGGCAAATGTCCTTGACGATCCTATTCCTAACCAACCCGACCCCGACGATGCTGAGGCCGCCTCGAGAGGCTTAGCTGTCCTGTCTCAAAGGAGTTGGACAAGGATTTGATCCTTAATGGCCTAACTAAAAGTTTGAGACATTCATAATGAATTACAATATGAATGGATAGGACAAGAGCATTGGTGAGTTTCGCGCAATGCTCACAACAGCTAAGGCAGGATGGGTAGAAAGGTTCTACCTATACTCTAGATCAATAAGGGAGGCAATGGAAAGGCCATTCCCGATCCCAAGGCAAATGTTGCCAAAGGAGAGGGGCACATCAAAGGCAAAGGGGAAGGGAAGATCAAAGCGGAACCTCCAAAACCTAAGCTTATGAAGCCTAAGGTAACGAAAAATGATCCATGCTTTGAGTATGGTGAGATAGGTTATTTGAAAGGGAATTGTCCAACCTATCTCAAAGAGTTGAGAAATAAGAGGGATGCTGGGCAAACCTCAAGCACAACCTTCATAATTCATATTGACTTAAATGTTATTTCCTCAAAGCACATGGGTAATTGGATACCGCATGTGGAACTCACTTTTGCAATCTGTTGCGAGGGTTCAAAAGAAATAAGCACTTTAAGAAAGGAGACTATGTTTTGAAACTTTCAAAAGGTTTGGAAGTTGTTCTTCAAAACATGTTATATGCTCCTAGTTTGACTAGGAACATGATTTAAGTTTCACTTTTAAAACGATATGGTTATGATTTAAAGTTTGTAAATGATGGTATTTATGTTGCTATGGATGATGTATATTATTTCAAGGCTATGCCTTCTAATGATATTTATGAATTGGTTCATAGAGATTCGTCCTATAATAACACATCATACCCATCATGTACCAAGAGACTTAAAATGGTTTAAGTAACTCTTATCCTTGTCATTGTCATCTTGGTTACATAAACAAGAATCGGATTTAAACACTTTAAAAGAATGGTCTTTTGAAAACAAATGAAAATTGTTCATTTGATAAGTGTGAATCTTGTTTACAAGGTAAGATGACCTACACGCCCTTTAGTGGTACTAATGAGAGGGCAAAAGATTTATTAGGAGTCATACATTTGGATGTATGAGGTCCTTTTAAAACAATGACAAGGTATGATGAAACTTACTTCATTACCTTTACCGACGATTATAGTCGCTATGATCATGTGTTCTTGATGGCACATAAACATGAAGAATTTGAAATGTTCAAAACTTCAAGAATGAAGTAGAAAATCAACTCGATAGAACTACCAAAGTTCTCCGTTTAGATAGAGAAGGTGAAATCGAACCCTATTGGATATGGTTCGACCTATGATGGCTATAAGCTCACTACCTCTATCATTTTGGGGTTTCGCACTACTCTCCGAGGCTCGTATTTTGAATATGGCCCAAACCAAGAAAGTGGATTCGACACCCTTTTTGAAATATGGCATGGAAAGAGTTCCATCACTATCATATTTAAAAGGCATTGGGTAGTGAAGCTTATGTTAAGCTTAACACCCAAAACAAATTTGAAAGTCGATCCACTACGTGTATATTTGTTGGATATCCCAAAGACTGTATAGGATACTACTTCTTTGATCCAACAGAGCAAAAGGTATTTATTGCTCAAAAGGCATAGTTCTTGGAAGCCAAGTTCCTTATGGAAGGAATGACGCATAGAACAATGGAATTTGATGAAGATCAAGATCCACAAGCCGATACACGGTTGGTTGACACTAGCTATCAACAAGAGGTTGTTGACGATGATCAAGAGGTTGATCAATACACACAAAACATTCATAGATCTGGTAGAGTTAGCATTTCACCTGAAATATATGGATTTTTCATGGATGGATGCTATGAGGTTGACTCCGATGAGCCAACTACATACCATGATGCAATGTCCAATTCGGATTGTGACAAATGGCTGGAAGCCATGAATGTAGAGATGCAATCCATGTATGACAACCAAGTTTAGGAATTGGTTGACACTCCACTTAACTCCAAACCGGTTGGATGCAAGTGGGTTTTCGAGAAGAAAACAAAACATGCATGGAAACTTAGATACTGACAAGGCTCATGTGTATAAAAAGGCTAGTGGGAGTGTAATCACAATCTTAGTATTGTATGTTGATGACATACTACATTTTGGAAATGACATTCCAACCATGGAAGGTGTTAAAACCTGGCTTGGAAGTTGTTTTTCCATAAAAGATCTCGGTGAAACCGTCTATATTTTGGAAATAAAGATCTATAGGGATAGATCGAGGCGGTTGATAGGGTTAAACCAAAGTGCATACATTGATAAAATCTTGAAAAGGTTCAAGATGGAAAACTCTAAGAAAGGTATGGTACCTATTCAAAGAGGGACAATATTGAGTGCATCTCAATGTCCAAGCTCAAAGAATGAGCAACATCGTATGAAGGACATCCCATATGCGTCTGCTATAGGATCCATCATGTATGCGATAATATGCACTAGACTGGACGTGTCATGCGCGTTAAGCATGACAAGTAGATATCAGCAGAATCCAAGTAACAGCCATTGGATGGCTGTTGAAAGTATATTGGAATACCTTAGGAGGACTAAGGATATGTTTCTAATATACGGATCTGATGAAGAGGAACTAGTTGTAAAGGGTTACACGAATGCTAGTTTCCAAACTGATCGAGATGATTCTCGATCACAATCGGGTACGTATCCATTATGAATAGGGTAGCGTTGTCCACTACAGAATTCGAATACATAGCCGCCTCATTAGCAGCTTGGGAAGCTGCATGGATAAAAAGGTTTATCACCAATCTAAGGATGGTCTCTACCATTCAAGACTCCTTAGAAATCTTTGTGATGACGAGGGTGCGATTGTTCAAATCAAGGAACCCCATGCACATCAAAAGATTAGGCACAATGAGCGGAGATTCAACTACATAAGGGATGAAGTTGAAAAGGGAAAGATATGTATTCGCAAAGTTCACTTTGATCAAAACATTGCGGATCCACTCACGAAGCTCCTTGAAAGGGCAAAGCATGAAAGTCATACCTATGCCTTAGGACTTCGATATTCTAGTGATTGGACTTGATCAAATTTTGTATTTGAATATATGGAACTCTTTATTATTTGAGTAAAATTATTTGGTTATAATGTCTCAATTAATGTTCCAAATTTAGCATGTTTAATCCATGAGTAAATTATTTACTCTAAATGTCCGTAGTCGTTCATACTTGTGGGAACAAGTATGAGGGTAAGACTATTATGAACTTGGATTGGTTGATATTCATAAGGATGAATATAGAGCAATGGGTTGCTACCAAGGTTCATAGATATTTGTGGGATACAAATATTGGACTAACCCGCATCTCAAATTTTACTACATGGAATCTTATCGATTGATCATAAGTAAATTTGAGTAAAGGCGAATATCATTTGGTATCCTTCGACCTGAGATACATATTGGGTTTTGATACTCACCAAGTGTTACACCTTGAACTAGTTCTTCACTGATATGAGATAATTGTCAGTACATAAGGCTATGTTCAGGTATGACATAAGGTGATTGTGAGAAACGTATGTAGTCAAGATGGGATTTGTTCCTCTTATTCGTTGAGAGTAAGATGTCTAAGGCCTGATTAAGTTAAATCAACAAGGAATGATCATTCCGTGTCCTTGGATTTAACATGAAATCTGTAACAAAAGAATAGATGATTGATTCACCTAAATCATTTCAAGTAAGGGTACTTGAATGGGATGATGTTATTGAATGGCCATAAGTCATACGTATTAAGGGTAGTAAACCATTGTTAGGCGTTATTTACTGCTTGCATCAATCTTCCATGAATCTTGGGCAAGTGGGAGATTGTAGGATTCTATGTGCCCAAGACACTTAGAATATTGATGTGGTTAGTACGTTATGATCCAAGTCGGGTTATACCCAATAACAAGCTTAGCAAACACCAATTAATATTTAATTGATGATATGATCATGCAATTAAATATTTACACCAATTTAGAAAATGGATTTTCTAAATAAGTTGCATATGAGATGGAACAATTTATGAGGATATTTTGTTCAATAATATTATTTGAAGTATTATACAAATTAGTTGTATAACATCAAATAATAATGAGAGTATACTACTTATACAATTAAATGGTTAATTGTATAAACTAGTTACAAGACTAGACAATATATGTGTGTGTTAGTATTTGACATTTATAAAATTTAACCACCTATTTTATAAATATCAAATACTAATAAAAGAGAATAAAACCCATTTCTTTTGGCCTTGAGGCCGTCCAACATGACATGCATATGCATGTTATAGCTTTTCTTTTATGTCTTGAGAAGAACATATAAAGCTTTCTTGTTTCCACTAGCAAATGATTCTCTTGAACACTACACACTTGACTAGTCTTGGGTTCTAAAAGATGCTCCACTAACTAGCATATTATACTCTCACATTCTCATCATTCAAACACATGCAAGAGACAAACAAAATCAGCTCCTTCCTCTCATTCCCCCCACGGTTTAGTGAAGCTGAAAAGAGAGCTCTAGAGCTGAGTTTTGGAGCTGCTGAAAATAGGGATTTTCAGCAAGAAATAAGACATGTTCTTGCACTCCATGATGATGTTTCTTGCATGCAACTAACAACACAAAATCAGCTCTTTCTTCTCATTCTTCCCCACGGTTTTGAGCTGCTGAAAAGAGGGTTTTCAGCAAGAAAAATGCTGGTTTTCAAGTTGTTCTTAGTGTTTTCTACCTAACAAGAAGGTGTGTTTGCAACGAGCTTGGGGTATACTAGCTTGAGGGTTCCTTCTTTGGAGTCTTGACCAAGTTCTTGAGCATCTAACAACTCTTTTCTGTCGAGTTTAGCTGCTGCAGAAAGGTATATATCACAGCTCAATGAAGCTGTGATTTTATGTAGTTTTTCACATGTTCATAGCTTGCTAATTCACATAAATGATCCTTTGTTCTTTGGGTTTGTTTTATACATTAATATGGTCATCTAATGAACATATTTTTCAGCTTATAAACATGGTTATAATGCTTTACTTCCGCTGCGTTTTCTGAAAGTTTAAATGGTTAAACTATGATTTTATGTTCTAACAAACCCAACATAACCGGCTCTGATACCATTTGAAAGGATCTCAGCATCTAGTTTGATCAATTAGATTAGATTTGCAGTGGAATTAGCACACGAATTAGACAAACTCAAAGCACGAACACAATAGAGATTTATCAATCAAACAGTACAATTATAGAATAAGAAAGAGTTTCTGCACAAAGGATGCATTTCATTCAATATATGCTTCGACAACTTTACAATTAGGTCATCTTTCCTTTTATAGGGAAAGATGACGTCAGCTGATGTCACTTGACAGTGACATCTAACTGTTATTTAACAAACTACTGAAAGTTAACACAACTACTGAAGATGTCAAACAACTAACATCTTCTTACAAAAGACAAGTGTTACCTATCACTACAACTACTGAAAAGAAACTACTAAACTATTACTACTGAAACTATTACTACTGAAGAACATGCTCTTCAGTCGTTTTACAAGAACTGAAATACAAAAGAAAACTACTGAAAAGAAAAGACTGAAAGGAAATCATCACAACAACTGAAGAATACTTCTTCAGCTGTTGTGACAAACTCTAAAGGCTTCAGTACTTGGCCTTGAACATCAGTTGTTATCATCAGCTGATGTCTTCAGTTGATTAAATCAGCTGATGTCTTCAGTCTTTGTACTTTAGTCTTTGTACTTCAGCTGATAGACTTCAGTACTTTAGTCTTCAGCTATTGATCTTCAGACTTTGGTCTTTAGCTGTTGATCTTCAGACTTTGGTCTTCAGCTGTTGATCTTCAGACTTTGGTCTTCAGCTGATAAAGGCTTCAGTACTTCAGTCATCAGCTGTTGATCTTCAGACTTTGTCAAACAGCTTATGATGTCTTCAGCAATTGTTGTGATGACTTGTGGGACTTAAAGGTTTTTCTGATCTGGCTCATTGGTTCTTTTGGTCCAACACAGTTGAATTTTAATCTTTTAAGCGTATCCCAAATATGTGATAAATCATATTCTGTTTTATTTGATGATTCTTTCTATTATGTCTTGAAGCCAGGTTTTAGATTAGCAAGGATTGGGGTACTTTTAAAGCTAAAAGGGACCGAGATGTATACAAACTGGATATTTCTCAAGTTGATCCATCAACAGAAACTACTTGCCTTATTGTTAAAGCATCAAATGATGAAAGTCAGCTTTAGCATAGACGTGTCGGGCATTCCATCTTTAAGAACATGAACAAGCTTGTAGCAGGAAATCATGTTATTGGACTTCCATCCAAGAAGTTTGCGACGACTGATCACTGCTCAGCATGTTTGAAGGGAAAGCAACATAGAGCGTCTTATAAGACCAAGCCTATAAACTCATATTCCAAAACACTCCAGATGTTACACATGGACATCTTTGGACCAACCAATGTCAAGAGTATTGGAAGAAAATCAAATTGCTTAGTTATCATTGATGACTATACTGTAGGATTCTATATGCCCAAGACACGTAGAATATTGATGCGGTTAGTATGTTATGATCTAAGTCGGGTTATACCCAATAACAAGCTTAGCAAACACCAATTAATATTTAATTGATGATATGATCATGCAAGTAAATATTTACACCAATTTAGAAAATGGGTTTTCTAAATAAGTTGTATATGAGAGAGAACAACTTATTAGAATATTTTGTTCAACAATATTATTTGCAGTGTTATTTAAATAAGTTAGATAACATCAAATAATAATAAGAACTTATAACTTATAAGTTAAATGGTTAATTGTATAACTTATATATAACTTGTACATACAATTAAATAGTTAATTGTATGTCTAGTTACTTCAAGACTAATTTAATTAATGTGTGTTTTGGTTTAAAGGGGTAAACCTCTTTTATTTTAAAATTTTGGCCGCCCCTGGATTGATTGGTTCCTTTTCCTTGTAAACACACACATCAATTAAATGGTCTTGGAGACCTCATTCTCACCCTCTCACAGTACATGCAAAACCACAAAACAAACTCTCTCTCTCTCTCTCAATAACTACAGCCAAGGGCAGCAGCAATAGTGGGTTTTGAGAGCAATTTTGTGTTGCATTTTGGTGTTGAATCTCCCTAACAAGAGGTGTTTCCAAGGAGGCTTGGGGTATACAAGCTTGAGGGCTTCTCTTCTTGGAGTCTTGGCTGCATATTCGACATCATCATCATCTTCATCTCATTCCTTTTCATCCACGGTTTTGAGCTGCAGTAAGGTAGTTTATGGCAGCCCTTTGTGGCTGTCATATTATATTGATTTATGCATACATAGCATGCTTGTTCACATAAATGATCCTTTGAAAATATGGGTTTGTTCTACACATATAAATCACCTAAACAACATGATTTTTCAGCTTTATAATCATGTATAAATAGATATCCGCTGCGTTTTTCAGAAAGTTTAAAAGGTTAAACTTTGGTTTAGTGTTCTAACAAACCCTACAATGGCATCAAGAGCCGGTTATGTGGATAGCTTGCATGTTCTTGTCCATTAAAATCGGTTTTAGAGGATGATTATAAACTCATAATAGGCTTATTTTGGTTGATTCAATAAACCCCATGTCTTTCAAAGTTATATCTTCATGCTTATGATTAAACTTTGAAAGATAGGAATGTCAATTGGTTGATATATTTGGATGTTGTTTGTTTGGACAAACAAACCCTAATTTTCTGTTTATATTGGCTGAAAATTTGGGGTTTGATGGGGTTTATTTAGTTTGTTGAATGATGTTCATGATTGTTCTTTTGATAGTGCATAACGTAGCTTTTGGCCTTGTGTTGTTTGGATGTATACGATGGTTGTTTTGTTTATTCAATGGGGATTGTATATTAATTTATTTCTGCTTTGTTTAAAATGTAATTTATTTATTATTGGGTTGTAATAAATAGATTAGGTGTATTTTTCATTTTACTAGATAACTTGTATTAAGACTTTATATCTTGTAATATGAAGACATACACATTGGAAGCACAAAGGAAGGTCATAAGAGAAACATGGAGCTTTTTGGATGCGGTTTCAAGTGGGAGGCTCTTGGAAGCTTTCTATATGTTTTGTTATGACCTTAGGAATACCCTATGGACCACACTTGTGATGGCAAACAAGTGTGGACCACTTTAGATGCTATGGTTATGCACATATGCACATGTGGTTGTTTATATTATGCTTGTTTGATTGTGATTTTATTGAATGATTGTGTGACAAAAGGATATGATAAACAATATTAATAAAAAATGATCTTAACAAGCTAATATAAAAATGGTTCTTAATCATTAAGTGTTAATAAATGGTTATTAAAAGGATTAATGATTTCATAATAAAATGGGTTTTATTAAAAGAGCCATAGGGTATCTTGTATTTGAAAGCATGCAAATACAAGTACATAGAGTTTTCTAAACCAAGATTATGAAAACTTTAAATTCTTATCAAACAAATTTAACACCGTCCTTGTGCACAACACTTGAGTCATTTGGAAACTCTTAATGGGATAAAGGTCACCTAACCATTTAGAGGGAACATGTGACTGAAGGTGGGGATACCACATTGGTAGGATAAAGGTCACCTAACCACTTATGTTGGTAAACTCACATGTTTGTGCAAGTAGGGTAACTTGATTTGCAAACCATGTTAAATGGATCACCTACAATATGGTTTCCAAATGGTGTTGATGGGATTAACATGCTGACTTTACATATGATGTTTAAAGTCGATCCCATACCTCTAGAAGTTGCAAATGGTTGCAACCGTCAATCGTTGACCACCTTATTAATTTAAATCGTGGGATAAAGGTCACCTAACCACAATTTAAATGTAATGTTGGGTTCTAGATTTTAATATAAAAATGACCTTAAAAGGCATTAATTATTAAAAATAACAATATCGAAAATACTAAAATAGATCTTTGTTAAATTTTGTAGATGGACACCAATAATGACAATCATGATAACTCATCCGCGTCCAACCAATCATTACAAGCGATCCTCCAAAAGGAACGTCTAAATCATAACAACTTTATTGATTAGTATCGAAGCTTGAGAATCGTTCTCAAGCAAGAGAGAAGATCGTATGTTTTAGACGACCCTATCCCCGATCAACCTACTGAGGATGATGAGGAGGCCTATAACGATTGGCTGAAATACACTGAGGATTCCGTCCAAGTGTCTTGTCTCATGCTAGTGAGCATGACTCCGGATCTCCAAAAGGAGTATGAACATCACAGATCCTATGACATGATAACCCAGCTGAAGGAAACGTTCCAACAGCAAGCAAGGGTTGAGCGCTTCAAAACGGTTTGAGCACTCCATGCATGTTGTATGGACGACAAGCAATCGGTTTCATCTTATGTACTTAAGATGAAAAGTCATATTGACCGCCTCGAGAGGCTTAATTGTCCTGTCTTGAAGGAATTGGCCACGGATTTGATCCTAAATGGCCTTACCAAAAGGTTCGAGACATTTTTGTTGAATTACAACATGAATGCATGGGACAAGAGCATTGGTGAGCTACACTCAATGCTTAAAACAGCCAAGGCGGCCATGGGTAAAAGGGTTTTACCCGTTCTCACCATCAATGAAGGTGGGAACAAAAAAAGGCCTTATCCCGCACCCAAGGCAAAGGTTTCCAAGGGTAAGGGACCCATTTGGGGAAAGGGGAAGGGGGTGGCAAGGGTGCTACCCAAACCACAAGAGAAGAAGCAAAAGGTTGCTACTAATGACCCATGCTTTAAGTGTGGGGAGATTGGACATTGGGCAAGGAATTGTCCTGTCCATCTCCAAGAGTTGAAAGCAAAGAGGGATGCCGGGCAGACCTCAGGTACAATATACATGATTCATATTGATCTTAATGTTACATCCTCTAACACATGGGTATTGGTTACCGGATGTGGAACTCATATTTGCAATTTGTTGCAGGGGTTCACAAGAAGTAGGGACTTCAATCAAGAGGATGTTAGCCTCTTCATGGGAAATGGAACTAAAGTCTTAGTTGAAGCTCGTGGGGACTACATCCTAAAACTTCCAAGTGGCTTGGATGTTATTTTGAAGAATGTTTTGTATGCTCCTAGTTTGACTAGGAACATTATTTCTGTATCCCAATTAAGACATTATGATTATGTATTATAATTTGTTGAAAATAATATTCATGTTTCTTTAAATGATATGCTCTATTTTAAAGCTATTCCCATCAGTGGTATTTATGAATTGGTTCATGAAAATACTTTAAATAGTTCATTGTACCAAACTATCACCAAGAAACTCAAATTGGATTTGAGTGATACCTATCTTTGGCATTGTCGTCTTGGTCATATAAACAAGAAACGCATACAAACACTTCAAAAGAATGGTCTTTTAAAAACAAATGAATGTGATTCATTTGATGTTTGTGAATCTTGTTTACAAGGAAAAATGACTAAGGCACCCTTTAGTGGAACTAACGAAAGGGCAAAAGATTTATTAGGAATCATACATTCGGATGTATGTGGTCCTTTTAAACCAATGACAAGGAATGGTGAAAGATACTTCATTACCTTTACCGACGATTATAGTCGCTATGGGTATGTGTACTTATTAAGGCACAAAGATGAAGCTTTTGAAATGTTCAAAATCTTCAAGAATGAAGTAGAAAATCAACTCAACAAGTCAATTAAAGTTCTCCGTACCGATAGAGGAGGTGAATACCTATGTGATGCTTTTCAAGATCGTCTTAGGAGTTGTGGGATTGTCTCACAACTCACTCCACCTAGAACACCACAAAATAATGGCGTCTAAGAGGAGGAATCGAACCTTATTGGATATGGTCCGATCTATGACGGCTAGAAGCACATTGCCTTTATCATTTTGGGGTTTCGCTTTGCTCTCTGTGGCCCGTATTCTAAATATGGCCCCAACCAAAAAGGTAGAAAGGACACCTTTTGAGATATGGCATGGAAGAGTTCCATCCCTATCATACTTAAGGGTCTGGGGTTGTGAGGCTTATGTTAAGACTCCCACCCCAAACAAATTGGAAATCCGATCCACCAAGTGTATCTTTGTTGGATATCCTGGAGATTCTATGGGATATTGTTTCTATGATCCACTGGAACAAAAGGTGTTTGTTGCCAGAAAGGGTGAGTTCTTAGAAGCAAAGTTCCTCATGGAAGGAGCTAGCAGTAGAACAGTGGATCTTGAAGAGGATCAAGAACCACAACCCGATGCACGTTTGGTTGAAACTAGCACTCAACATGAGGATGTTGAGGATGATCAAGCGGTTGATCAATACATTCAAAACGTTCGTAGAAGTGGTAGAACTAGTAATCCACCTAAAAGATATGGATTTTTCATGGATGGATGCTATGTGGTAGATTCAGATAAACCAACCACATACCATAATGCAGTGTCCAATTCGGATCGTGACAAATGGCTTGAGGCCATGAACGTTGAGATGCAATCCATGTATGACAATCAAGTTTGGGAACTTGTCGTACCACCTCTTAATTCCAAGGTAGTTGGAAGTAAGTGGGTTTTCAAGAAGAAAACCGATATGCATGGAAACTTGGATACTTATAAAGCTAGACTTGTAGCAAAGGGTTTCACTCAAACTCAAGGGGCTGACTATGATGAAACTTTCTCACCTGTTGCGATGCTAAAGTCTATAAGGATATTGTTTGCCATAGCTGCTCATTATGATTATGAGATTTGGCAAATGGATGTCAAAACCGCTTTCCTAAATGGATATCTTGAGGAAGATGTCTATATGGTTCAGCCTGAAGGTTTTGTCGATCCAAAACATCCTAATAAAGTATGCAAGTTAAAGAAATCAATCTATGGATTAAAACAAGCATCGAGATGCTGGAATCATTATTTTGATGAGGAGGTAAAGAAATTTGGCTTCATCAAAAACGTTGATGAGGCTTGTGTGTATAAGAAGGCTAGTGGGAGCACAATAACTTTCCTCGTATTGTATGTTGATGACATACTACTATTTGGAAATGACATTCCAACCTTGGAAGGTGTAAAAACCTGGCTTGGAAGTTGTTTTTCCATTAAGGGTCTTGGTGAAGCCGCATATATTCTGGGAATAAAGATCTATAGGGATAGATCAAGGCGGTTGATTGGTTTGAATCAAAGTGCATATATTGATAAGATCTTGAAAAGGTTCAAGATGGAGAACTCTAAGAAAGGTATTGTACCTATTCAAAGAGGAACGATATAGAGTACGACTCAATGTCCTAGCTCAAAGGATGAGCAAGATAAAATGAAGGCAATCCCATGCACATCTGCTATTGGATCCATCATGTATGCAATGATATGCACTCGACCGGACGTGTCATGCGCCTTAAGCATGACAAGCCGTTACCAGCAAAATCCTGGAAATAGTCATTGGATGGCTGTTAAGAACATACTTAAGTACCTAAGGAGGACAAGAGATATGTTCCTAATCTATGGATCTGGTGACGAGGAACTCGTTGTAAAAGGTTACACGGATGCGAGTTTCCAAACCGATCGTGATGATTCTCGGTCACAATCGGGATACATTTTCATTCTGAATGGAGGAGCGGTTTCCTGGAAGAGCTCCAAGCAGGATGTGGTGGCTCTATCGACTACAGAATCAGAGTACGTCGCCGCCTCATTGGCAGCTCAAGAAGCTGCATGGTTGAAGAAATTTATTGCCGATCTAGGGGTTGTCCCTACCATTCAGGACCCCCTAGAGATCTTTTGTGATAACGAGGGTGCGATTGCACAAATCAAGGAACCCCGTGCTCATCAAAAGACTAGGCACATTGAGCGGAGATTCAACTACATACGAGATGAAGTTGAAAAGGGAAAGATATGTATTCGCAAAGTTCACACGGATCAAAACATTGCGGATCCTCTCACGAAGCTCCTTGAAAAGGCAAAGCATGATGGTCATACTTGTACCATGGGACTTCGATATTCTAGTGATTGGATTTGATCTATAAATTTTGTTTTGGATATGTGGAACTCTTTATTATTTGAATAAAGTTATTTGGTTATAATGTTTCAATTAATGTTCCAATTTAGCATGTTTAAACCATGAGTAAATTGTTTACTCTAAATGTTCGTAGTCGTTCATACTTGTGGGAACAAGTGTGAGGATAAGATTATTATGAACTTGGATTGGTTGATATTCATAAGGATGAATATAGAGCAATAGGTTGCTACCAAGGTTCATAGATATTTGTGGGATACAAATATTAGACTAACCCGCATCTCAAATTTGACTACATGGAATCTTATTGATTGATCATAAGCAAATTTGAGTAAAGGCGAATATCATTTGGTATCCTCCGACCTGAGATACATATTGGGTTTTGATATTCACCAAGTATTATACCTTGAGCTAATTCTTCACTGTCCTGAAATAGTGGACAGTACATAAGGGTATGTTCAGGTATGACACGAGGTGTTTTGTGAGAAACGTATGTACAAGATGGAATTTGTTCCTCTTATTCATTAAGAGCAAGATGTCTAAGGCCTGATTAAGTTAAATCAACAAGGAATGATCATTCTGTGTCCTTGAATTTAACATTACATCTGTAACAAAAGGATAGATGATGGATTCACCTAAATCATTTCAAGTAGGATACTTGAATGGGATGATGTTATTGAATGGCTATATGTCATGCGTATTAAGGGTAGTAAACCATTGTTAGGCGGTATTTACTGCTTGCATCAATCTTCTATATGCCCAAGACACGTGGGAGATTGTAGGATTCTATATGCCCAAGACACGTAGAATATTGATGCGGTTAGTATGCTATGATCCAAGTCGGGTTATACCCAATAACAAGCTTAGCTAACACCAATTAATATTTAATTGATGATATGATCATGCAAGTAAATATTTACAACAATTTAGAAAATGGGTTTTCTAAATAAGTTGCATATAAGAGGGAACAACTTATTAGAATATTTTGTTCAATAATATTATTTGTAGTGTTATTTAAATAAGTTAGATAACATCAATAATAATGAGAACTTATAACTTATAAGTTAAATGGTTAATTGTATAACTTATATATAACTTGTACATATAACTAAATAGTTAACTGTATGTCTAGTTACTTCAAGACTAATTTAATTAATGTGTGTTTTGGTTTAAAGGGGGAAACCTCTCTTATTTTAAAAATTTAGCCGCCCCACTTAGATTGATTGATTCCATTTCCTTGTAAACACACACATCAATTAAATGGTCTTGGAGACCTCATTCTCACCCTCTCACATTACATGCAAAACCACAAAACAAACTCTCTCTCTCTCTCTCTCTCTCTCTCTCTCAATAGCTACGGCCAAGGGCAGCAGCAATAGTGGGTTTTGAGAGCAATTTTGTGTTGCATTTTGGTGTTGAATGTCCCTAACAAGAGGTGTTTGCAAGGAGGCTTGGGGTATACAAGCTTGAGGGCTTCTCTTCTTGGAGTCTTGGCTGCATATTCGACATCATCATCATCTTCATCTCATTCCTTTTCATCCACGGTTTTGAGCTGCAGTAAGGTAGTTTATGGCAGCCCTTTGTGGCTGTCATATTATGTTGATTCATTCATACATAGCATGCTTGTTCACATAAATGATCCTTTGAAAATATGGGATTGTTCTACACATATATAAATCACCTAAACAACATGATTTTTCAGCTTTATAATCACGTATTAAAATAGATATCCGCTGCGTTTTTTAGAAAGTTTAAAAGGTTAAACTTTGATTTAGTGTTCCAACAAACCCTACATATACAAGATTTTCATGGGTTTTCTTTTTGAATGCTAAATTTGAAATGACTGAATCATTAAAAGAATTTATCATTAAAGTTGAAAATCAGTTAGATCACAAAGTGAAGATAATAAGTAGTGATAATGGTACGGAATTCAAAAATGCTAATATTGACATGTTTTGTGAAGAGAAAGGAACAGCTCATCAGTTCAGTACTCCCAAAACTCCTCAACAAAATGGAGTTGCTGAAAGGAAGAATAGAACACTAATTGAGGCTTGACGATGTATGTTAGCAGATGCTAAAATAGCAATCACTTTCAGGGATGAAGCTATCTCAACTGCGTGTTTCATTCGGAATCAAACGTTAATCATGAAAGATAAACTAAAAACTCCATACGAGTTGATGTTTGGCAGGAAACCAAACATAGATTTCCTTAAATCTTTTGGTTGTCCAGGTATGATTCTAAATTCAAGTGATCATCTAGGAAAGTTTGAAGCAAAATTTGATGATGGATTTTTCATTGAATATTCTTCTGTTTCAAAAGCCTATTGAGTTTATAACTCTAGGACTAATGTTATAATTGAAACATTCAATGTTAAATTCTTGGAAAATTCTTTTCCATCAGTTTAAAATTGTCCTGCATTGTTATTTGATTTAGATTCATTGTAAAACTCTTTTCATTCTAACTGGTTTGATGAATATAAATTGCTTGATTCTACAGGTAAGAAGAAAGCTCAAGGAGATCTTGGATCTTTCAATGATGACTCAGATTCAGACGACCCAGATGATCAAAGCCCAGATTACCCATTCTTCTCTTTTGTCAAGGATTCAATGATTCGATTCAGTGAAAATGATCAATCTAATGAAGATTCAGATCATTCAGTTTCAAAAGATCAAGATGTTTCTCAACCAATTTCTAATGATAGTACTAAATTTGTGCAACCTGAGTCTAGAACATCATCTATCTCTTGTGATGCAGTTGATACTGGTAATCTTGATTACTTTATCAACTCAACGACTCAAGTTCCAAATTTTAATCCACATTCTTCTAGCATACTGCATCAGTTATCCAACTTGAATCAAACAAATCTGGATGTTAATGTTTAAGGAAATAAGATTCTAACATCTTGTATTCACAAGAACCATCTAACATCTCAGATTATTGGTCCATTGAGTAAGTGAACAACGAGAAGCAAATAAGAACAAGCAAACCTTTGCTTATACTCTTGTTTTCTTTCTCAAGTTGTTCCTAAGAATTTTACCGAAGCATTAAAGGACAATGGTTGGATTGAGGCTATGCAAGAAGAATTACTACAATTCCATAAACAAGAAGTGTGGAATCTTGTGGATTTACCTGAAGGAGAAAATGCTATAGGCATAAAATAGTTGTTTAGAAACAAAATAGATGATCGTGGAATAGTCATTCGCAATAAAGTGAGACTTGTTGCACAAGGATACACTCAAGAAGAGGATATTGATTATGATGAAGTATTTGCTCCAGTTGCAAGACTTGAAACCATTTGTATCTTCCTGGCTTATGCATCATTCATGAAATTCAAAGTGTATCAAACGGAGGTTAAAGGTGCATTCTTGTATGGTCTAATCACCGATGATGTGTATGTGAAGCAACATTCTGGTTTTGAGGATGCAAAATTTCCACATCATGTGTACAAGCTTAGCAAAGCTCTGTATGGCCTCCATTAAGCACCTAGAATCTGGTATGAAACATTGTCACAACACTTAATCCATCATGGATACATGAGAGGGAAAATCGATTTATTTCTTGGACTGCAAGTTCAACAATCTGCAGATGGTATATTCAACAATCAAGAGAAATTTGTTGACAAACTTTTGAAGAAATTCAAATTGCAAGATTGTCAGTCCATTAGATCTCTAGCAGACGTAAACTCCAAGATTGAGACTGATCCAAAAGGAAAATCAGTTGACCAAACCTTATACAGATCTATAATTCGTTCTTTGATGTATCTTACTTCATCTAGACCAGACATAATGTATGCTGTTTGTGTCTGTGCCAGGTATCAAAGAGTCCCGAAGGAATCCCACTTAATTGCTGTTAAAAGGATATTCAGGTATCTCAAAGGTAAACCGGCTTGATGGCTATGGTATCCTTATGAGGGAAACTTTGAGTTACATGGATATAGTGATAGTGATTATGGAGGATGCTGTCAAGATAGAAAATCTACTATGGGTGGATGTTGGTTTTTAGGTTCCCGATTAGTCTCGTGGTAATGCAAGAAACAAACAAATGTCTCTGTTTCAACCGCAGAAGCTGAGTACATAGCTGCTTCAGCAGGATGTTCTCAAATCCTTTGGTTACAAAACCAACTGCTGGAATATGGGTTCAATTTCCTTAAAACACCAATTTATATTGATAACACTGCTGCTATGTTCATTACACCTAATCCGGTCCAACATTTAAAAACAAAACATATTGAGATTCGATATCATTTTCTCAAATATAACTCTGAAAAAGGTTTAATCATTTTGATTCAAATTGCAACTGAAAAATAGTTGGCAGACCTACTTACTAAAGCCTTCTTACCAGGACGGTTTGAGTATTTAGTGGAGTCAATTGGTCTTATTAACTATGTCTAAAACTGGTCTTTAATTTTTTTAGTTCTTTGAGTCTTTACATGATTAGAACCCTCCCTTATCCAAAAGGTCATAGCAAGAAAAACTGTCAAAGTTAATTGCCTGATTATAGTTTGTGTGTGTTTGTTTTCTATTCAAAGAAAAACCAAATACAAAAATAGAAAATCCAAAATCAAAGATAAAAGTTTAAAACAAAAACTACAAAAATAGAGTTTTTCTTGTTAATTCATGTTTTAGGAATGGATCTGTTCTTGCAACATATGAGAAATGATACTACATTAGTGAGATTAGTTGCATATTTCACTCGACAATGAAGTCTGACATGATCAGATATGATGTGTAGACAATCTCATGCTACTATACTAAAAAAGTAAATTCTTATGATTAAACTAAATCATCTATGCATGAATGTGTGTTCATCTTAGTACTAATGAATAGTATTAGCTTATCTGATTGATTGCTTGTAAAGTTACAACACTCGCACCTGGTGGTGATATGACTAACCATTAGATCTGTTACAAGCATCATCTCACTTCTTTGTTATGAGTCATCATAGACCTAAAGTGATGAGATATCCTTTGTTGTAAGTGATTACAGACCTGGATATGCTCCTTTGATGTAAAAGATGCCAATGTGCACAACCCATTCAAATGGATGGTTAGAGTTTATCAAATGGTTTATCCATGATATTTCTCTACTAAATTATCAACATGAACTCTGGTTATGAATATATGTTAGGTAATAAGTTGAGATTTTGTGCTTTCTTGCATGTCTTGGTAATAGTTGATCTCTCTAAGTCTTTGTATGAGTCACATCATGTCATATCTAATTCTACCCTAACCAATCCAAGAATTGAAAAAGTAAGTGAGCTGATTCTTTTGCCAAAATCACTCATTGTCTGTCCTTGGATCTTGTGTCACCTTTGCTATGAAATCACTGACCTGGAACATACTTGATTAGGATTTATTCATTATCTATGACTATTCACACTGTATTTTCTTTTAATGTGTTGATCTTAACTGATATGATCTCACTATAGACATTGATTCTATTGTAAATATTAGATTTTTATTGTGCTTTAATTTTGATTTTATGCATGTTTATGTGTGCAGGCAATTTAACAATGATCAGTGTGATCATCTTATGACAACTTGGGAAACTTCTAAGTTTGTGAAACTTAAAAGTTTAGGGAGAGTAATAAAAAGTAAGAGTTTTCAAGAAAATCAAAATTAAAATGTTTGAATGGAAAGGATGAAGCTAAATGTTCAAAGCATGTGTGTGTTTGACAATGTAAAAATGAGCCAATAAACAGTTCAAAAATTTTCAAGTGGAAAAGCTTCTTGCAAATTTTTTTAAATAAGATTAATTTGTTTAAATTTGAGACTAAAATGAAGGGAAATTTTCTTTTGAAAAGTTAAATAAAAATAAAAGGGTTTAAATGTCAAAAGTCCAAAATTGAGGGTCAAAATGAAATTTTTAAGTGAAAGTCAAAAATTCAAAAATCGAGGGTCAGTTATAAAAATTATTTGAATATTAGGATGTGTACAGTACTAATATGTCTAAACAGTGTTCAGGTGGAAAATGTGAAAAATATACAAGTGTATGGAAACTCATGCGCCTAAACAGTGGCCATAAGTCCAAATAGGAGCATGATAAGTTTACAGAAATTTTACAAGTGTTTAGGCGTTTTTCATATGCTCATGCATCTGAACAGTTGTCATACGTCTAAAAAATTGGTTAAGTGTTGGGCGTTTCAACATGCTCATGCACCCACACAGTACCACACTTTCTAGGGTTAGACGTTTCAAGTGAAAAAATTCACCAAGTGCTGGGATTTTCATATAGTCTCATGCGCCTAAACAGTGCAAAAGCGCCTAAACAGGGCTTATGCAGCTGAACAGTTCTTATACGCCTAATCTCATGCACACAAACAGTGCTCATGCGCCTCAAAACTTAGTGAAAAATACAACTTCATGCGCACAAACAGTGCAAATGCGCCTAGAATTTTCACTTAGTATATAAGTAACACTTTGCATTTTTCATTCATTCACACTCCCAAAATACCCTTAACTCAGTCGACTCTTAAATTTCATTTCATTACCCTTATTGTGATTGTGTGTCCTGATATATTATGATCGATAGATTGTGGATTTGATTGTAAACGTAAGTTCATAATCAAAATCATTCTATTTCAAGTATATGATTCACAATCAATTGGGCGTTTCTAATCTATTTAGGTGTTTCGAACCCTAAATTCTCTGAAAATTTGAATTTTGTGCATTAAAATGGAACTAAGAACTAAAATTGATCGTTGATTGTTAATGTACACTTGATTTAGAGCAATTTGACATGTAAAACATTGAATCTCATGAACATTGATTGAATGATGTTCTTCATCAGTCGATTGATGAGATGAACAGTCAAGAATTTTGAATTTTTAATTAAAAAGAAAAATTCATAAAAATTCAATTGTTTAATAATTTTGATAAAATTTTAATTGGATTAGTGAGTTTTAAAATATGTATACAACAATTTGTATTTGCTATGACTTGGACATAATGTCTTTAATTCTTAGAAAAGTCTAAGTAGAAATTGATGTAAAACAAAATTTAATTTTTAAAACATAAAAATTCATTAAAATTTAAATCAAAATTTGTCAAATTCAAAGTGTTTAAAAATTAAGGTGTCTAAAGTTCTTGTTTTCATTTGTGCAGATGGTTGATTTAAAATTTGAGCCAAAGCATAATGTTGCTGCTCTGCTCAATAAGGATGTTCAAGATGCAGTTTCATATGAGGAGATGATTAGATTTTTACTGAGGACCAAGTATATTTATGCAATGTGTTACCAACCAGTCATTTACTCAAGATTGATTAACAAATTCTAGAGCACAGCCTCAGTGGAAATAGATGATGATGGAAGGAAGGTTGTGAGAGGATTTGTTTCCAATGATGGAATGGTAGAAGTATCAGAAGAGTCTGTCATATTTGCTCTAAGATTAGGACATAATGATCCAGAAGACATGTCTGAGCCGTCTTTCAACGAATACGGACATACATTCATGGAAATGGCTCATCCTGATCATTTTCCTAAGAAGTCATTCTTTAAAGAAAGAGTTTATAATCATTGGAAGCTTGTATGCTACATCTTTCAACATTGCATGTCCAAAAGGAATGCTGGATGGAATTCATTTCCAGTGGACATTGCATCACCAAAATATGGCCAAGTGGATTCTAAATGGATTTATCTTCAACTTGGAAAAAGGTATCAGGAACAAGTACCTAATGTATCCAAGGTTCCTACAAATGATCATAAATGAAGAATATCCAAATTTCCATGTCTATAGTGTTGGTGGTGATATCTTAGAATTGGAGCATATGACTGAGATATCATATAAGAGATTGGCCATGATCACAGGTGCTCCAAATGTACCTATGTTTCAATACATGAGGGATGTTTCTATGTTGCTATGTACAGATTGGCCATGATATCTTAGAATTGTACCTATGTTGCTGAGTCTGTGGCTCTTGTAGATCCTGATGAGATTATAGTTGAGCATGGTGAGTGGAACCCACTACAAGAAAGCATTAATGTAGAGGATATGCCTAGTTCTGAGCTTCATCATCCTGATCCAGAAGATATGAGTATTCCAGCTCTAAGATCATGGTTGCAGGCTGGAAACTATCCATGGTAAAAGCTTAAGAGATTACAATCAGAATCTCTAAGGACTTGGTAAGGAGCTTTCAGGAGACAGAAAGACAAAACAACAAGGTGATTATACTTGATACAGATAATCCTCAGTATCTGGATATTACCAAGAGGACAAGAATGTTGAAACCACAAGAGATCAAGTCAATGGCTAAAAAGACAAATGTGTATGAACGAAAGAAAGAACTGATGAAGATGTTTCCTAAATCAAAGATGGAAGCTTATAAAGTTTCTCTTGATCAGAAACAATTTTTTAATAAAGCTTGATCGACTGGTGACTTGGTTAGGAACGTATTGTAAAAAGGACAATCGATTTCTGAGCTGTTAAATGCTATGATTGCTCTTGATTCTACAAACCAAGTAAAAATCGTAGCATGGAAGTACGATGAAGTGTTTGATGCTTTCTTGATTAAGCGAGTGAATGTTGTTTGTGATGTATATCATTTCTACTCAAGCATTATCAAACCCCTAGTTCAAGACCTAAAGGAGTTGAATAAACTGCCTTTGATCAATCCGACTGGTGCAAAAAGAGGGGAAATGTTTGTTGAGGTTCTAAATCGAGGGCTAACATGAGCTAGTTCATTTTTGGAAACTAGATGTTCAAAACAAGACAAAGAATATTTCTCTATTTTGAAAAAGAACAGGAAGTTCCAAGGAAAACAATCAGAAGATGAACACTTCTTAATTGAATTCTGTGATCAATATTTTGAGAATGTGACCACTCTAGGATTAAAAGTTATTGAAGGGACTCAAAAGTTTAAGCCAATCCTGAGATGGTTCTATAATACCAAAACATTTGAGCGTAAACTGGTCCGGAATCTCAAGAATTCAGATGAGGACATGATCACTCAGTTTGGAGTGTTTGAGCTTAAATTGTTACACCCAAGTTACATTTCATTCCTGTCAGTCCAAAAGTTTGAACGGGTATCTCCTGAAATTGCTGAAAATGACAAGAAATATTTTTCTCTCAATCTTTAAAGTTATGAATGCGGCGATAGAGAGAATATCATTAAGGAAAGCGTTAGCATATGCTAACATTGTCAAGAAGGATATCAAGGAGATTGAATTTATGAGGATATCGAGCAAGGGTGTCTTGGAGGTATACTCAAAAGGAAGTTCTAAACCTGTTGAGCTGTATGCCAATATTGATATTACAGGCTTATTGAAAGATACACTAGAGGTAATGAACAAGATGTAAATAAAGACAAATGAGGCAAAGCCTGAACAAGGTATCTTAGCAAGCAAATTCAAGTCCGTAATTACAAAAGCCTTGAAGGAACAAGATCTATACAAGGAAAAGCCCATGTTTAAGATTAAAGAAGAACCTAAAGATTACTTTGAAGTTTGAAGATAAAAGAAAGATGAGAAGACAAGAAGGCTGAAGCTGAAAGAAGAAGAAGATTAAAGAAAAAAGAAGACAAAGGATGCATAAAAGAATGCAGGATAAAGAAAGAGAAGACAAAGCTAAGAAGATAGAAGATTTTTGAAGATAGAAGACCATGTAAATCTTAGGGGGAGTATTGTTAGTACTTCTTAAAGATTAACATGTTGTCTTTATTTTTCTTTGTATAAGTTTTGTCATAGTATAAGGGCTAGTTTTTTAAATAGTAGTTCTTTTGTTTATTGATAGTATAAATAGCTTAGACTTGTGTAGGTTAAAGAGACTTTGAATCAACTACTACTTACACTTGTAATTGTCTTTGCTATTATCAATAAACTTCTATGATTTTTTCTTGATTTTGTGTGTTGATTTGATTACTGTGTTTGTATTTGATTGAATTACCTTCTAGTATCATCACAAATCTATACATTTGACCCTATCATAAAATCTTGAAGAACTTCATTTTGAAAATTGAGAATCAATGTGATTACAAGATTAAAATCATAAGATATGATCAAGGAACTGAATTTAAAAACCAAATCCTTGATACATTTTGTGATGAAAAGGGTATTATAAGACAATATAGTGCTCCTAGAACTCCTCAACAAAAAGGTGTTACTGAGAGGAGAAATATGACACTTATTAAGCCTATAAGAACCATGCTATCTGACTGTCAACTACTCATCACCCTCTAGGCAAGGGCAGTTAGTACTGCTTGCTATGTGTAGAATAGAGTTTTAGTAGTTAAAACTTATGGTAACACTCCTTATGAGCTGTGGCACAAAAGGAGACCTTTCATTGGTTTCATCAAGTTATTTGGATGTCCTTGAACCATCTTCAATACCAAAGATCATATAGCCAAATTTGTAGAGAAATCAGATGCAAGACACTTCATTACATACTCTTCCCAAGTTAAGCTTTATAGAGTATACAATCTCACAGCTAGAGTAGTTGAGGAATCAGCCAATGTGACTTTCAATGAACACACTCCCAGTGTGAATGGTTCCGGTCCTGATTGGCTATTTAATCTTGATTTAGTTACCAACTGTTTTAACAAATCTTGTGAAAATGTATTAGGAACTATAGGTAATACATAAGCACGAGATCTTGATCCAAGATATAAGCTGAGAAGACCAAATGATAGAATTCCTTCAGCTCAAATGGTAACAAACCCTTAAAGTGGAAATCATGTCAGCAAAACCATGAAAAACTCTTTAACTGATACATCTAAGGTGCCAACCAATTCCAGCAACGAGGCATAAAACTCAAATTAAGGGATTTCCAATATAGGAGGAGATGGAGGTGGTGAAAGTGACAAAAAATTTCTTGATGCTGACAACCACTCCATAGAAGATAACATCAATGATGTCACACACTCTCTAGATCAAGATACACTTGATAAGTGTGCTGATGTGGTGGGTGATACTCAATCACAAGATCTAAATTTCACTAATTTAGATCTATTTAATCAATTCGTTGTGATTACTCAACTGAGAATCCACAATTCCCATCCTACCATAAGCATCGTTAGAGATGTTGAGACTGGGGTGAGAACAAGAGGACAAATCCATAATAAAATGTTTGTCTGCACTCTTGCTTTTTATTTGAGATTAAGGCTAAGAAAGTTGATGAGGCTTTGAAAGATGGAAGTTGGGTTAAAGTAGTGTAGGATGAGCAGCTTCAATTCAAAAGACAAAAAGTTTGGTAACTATGTCCTCTTCCTTATAGGAAGATGCCAATAGGTACCAAGTGGGTTTTTAGAAACAAGAAGGATGATAGAGGACTTGTCATCAAGAGCTCCCACTTCCCTTTAGTAGCATACCACTCCTATCTTTTTAGTGATCAGCTAAGGGTGCTTGAAGAGTTCAAGAGAAGATCCTAATTATATAGACAGAGGCTAACAAAAAAAAACTGTTGGTCAACAGGATATTAAGGCAGACCCTAACATTAGCTTTAAAGGGGAAACCTTAGTTGAAGGCCCATCAGAAGAACCTGTGAACCTTAAGACTACAACTGCTTTAGACCTAGTACCCTCAGTAGGACACCAGCTTATGAAGGTGTCTCCCAGCCTCTCCCTGGCTAGAACTCAAGTGTAGCACCAAGTCTAGTATGCGAAAGCTCTCTCCACCCTAAGTCACACATGCTAGGGAATTACAAAGGGAAGAGGATTCTCACCTCTGAGAAGATTAAGGAGGAGAAAAGGAAGAGAAAAAGTAAGGCAAGGGGAGAGAGGATTAGTGAGACCCCCAGCGCAAGATGAAATCAGGGTTGCCCCTAGGCCAAATACTCAAGAGGATAAGTTACAGGCAACCTGATTAAGTTAACTAGGGTCTAGGAACTATAACATTGATGATATAATCTCTCTTCCCTTAGAGGAATATAATGAGCTGGTTGACACTTCAGTGTCAAAATAGATGAAGGAGACCAAGGCTACTAAATTGATCCTTAAAGTTAAAAAAGAAAGGAAAAGGAAAAGATTGTATAAAGCCTGTTGGACCCTGAAAGGATCATACATGCCAATTTAAGTGATGGGTGATGGTTGTTCTGTTGGAAGATTCCCATAAGTCCAAGAAGACATGCAGGTGAAGAAAAGAAGACAAGTGTTCGCTATCCGCATTTGTCTATGCGGATGACCAAGGAAAAATGCTGACACGTATGTGTTCTTATGACCACGGAAAAATGCTGACAAGTATTTGTTCTTCCGCATAAACAAATGCTAATAGCTAAGAACAAATGCTGTAACTATTTGTTCATCCGTATTGGTTAATGCGGATGCTTTAGAACAAATGTTTCTAAGTATTTGTTCATACACATTTGTCAATGCGGATGCACAAAGAGAAATGCTGATAAGTGTTTGCTCATCTGCATCAGTTAATGCTGATGAACAAACACTTAATGCTGATGAAGAATAAAGAAATGCTGATGAAGCCAAGGCATCCGCATTAGTTAATGCGGAGGTTCAACAACTAATGCAGCTGAAGACCTTTTGTACTTAGACTAGTATTCTATATAGATGTCAGGGTAGTTTAGTCATTTTGTACAGGCTTTATGTCAGCCTGTAAATAGAATAGAATATCCATCATATGTAAGTTTTTCACTTATAAAGATACCTAGTACTTAAGTTATGAAGTTCTGAGGTTGTCTTTTCACTGCTAACCCTAGAACCTATTTTAACTCGTTTGTTCTACATTCAATATACAAGCATTTATGAGTATATTTAAAGTATTAAATATTCTTTGATTCAGTATTTCTGCTACTTAATCACTGAATCAATACCATATTCGATCCTTATTGACTCAACATCAATAGAGAATATCATTCTCTGACCCAGTCAATTGGTATCAGAGCTTTGGCTCTCAGATTCAACTTAAGATCTACTCAGGTCTTGGTTGAAAATCGATTGAGCTGGTGATTGAGGAGCTCATTAACACATCTTGGTTATTAATGAGTATGCAGCTGTAAAAACCCAAAAAACTTCATCTTTTTTCACTTTTCTGCTACAAGAACACACTAAAAATCATCAATAGTGTTCAGATCTGTGATTGAACACAAACAAAATACATAAAAATCACCAAAACAGAAACAAAAAGAAGTTGTTATAGAATAAAAAGACCCTACTGACTACTATTATTCATAGAACTCATCACATAAATTGATTACTGAAATCATGGACTGTTTGGACTCTTGGACATAAAATCAGTCTAAACCATATTCAGACAATCTACAATCAGTTTATAAATCATGGATTCTATTAAATTTTCTGAACTTGGTCATGCTTCTATACCTCTAATGCTTAAACACAAACCTGAGTTTAAGCAATGGAAAATCAGGTTTAGGAACAATATTATAGGTGTAGATCCGGATTATTGGATATCCATATGCAAAGGGCCTTACATTACAGTCTCTCTGAATGCTGACCAAGCTGCACAGTATAAGACGGTCAGAATCCCTATTGAGGATCCAAATCTTAATCTTGATGATGATGATTATAAGAATATTAAAATTGATCTTAAAGCCTACTCCATTCTAACTTAGGCTTTGAAGATGGATGTACTCAAGAGATTATAGAAATATACGACTGCAAAAGGTGTATGTGATGTACTTCAGATCATGTGTGAAGGAAACAGTGAGGTTACCGAGATTAATAAAGACAAACTGATTAATCAATATGAAACCTTCCATCACACCAAAAGAGAATCTATCTCAAAACAGCTTCATAAGTGCGTCCAACTGGTAATTGATCTGGAGATAATGGGGGTCACCTACAAAGAAAAAGAGATAAATAAGAAGATGCTGCATAGTTGCCTGAAAGTGGAAGCAAAATGTGACCATGTTGAAAAACACACTTGATCTGGAAAGCACAAGCTTAGACATCATGATAGCAAAGCTTGAAGCTCTTGAACTGGATGAGAGAAGCAGAAACTTGAGTGGACCTCAAATCATTAAGGCTTACAAATTTCCATCAGAAATTTATTCTATGAAAAATGAATTCATTACTGAAGAGGATGATTTTCTATCATCCAGAGATCAATCCAGATCCACTGGATTCATTGCTTCATCTTAAACCCAGAAGCAATCAACCACTAATCCGTCCACTTCCACACCCACTAACTTGCATGTTGATCAGAAGTCTGAAGAACAAAAGGCCCCATACAATGCCTTTGTTGCAAGTTTTGAAGTATACTTGGGAGGAAGACTCGCTTCAGCTTACCTAATCCAAGAAGATGAAGAGGAAATAGATCCAAATGATGTTGAAGAAATGAATTTACAGTGGCAAATGGCCATGACTGCTAGAGGGCAAAGAAATCCTTTAGGAAAGGTAAAAAGCTAAGCCTGAATGAGAACACATAGCTTGGGTATGACAAATCCAAGGTAAAGTGTTTTAACTGTGGTATGACTGGCCACTTCTCAAGGGAATGTAATGCACCCAGAAGAAACAACAACAACTACCAAAGAAGCTCACACAATCAACTTCACTCTCAATCAACTTCATCATCAGCTCCATAGTCAAGTCATCAAAGTCAGTTTCAGCATCAACATCATCATTAACCAACTCATCAAAGTCAGCACCAACTGACATAGCAAGCCCATGAAAACAGCCAATCAACCTCAAACGCACTTGTCATCAGACAAGATGGAGTATATGACTGGAGCTTGTATGTAGAGGAAGTCAAACCTCAATTCCAAAATCATGCACTCATGGCTCATATCAATGATAATCCAACTCCCATGTCATCTGAGGTAAAACCTAATCTATATAGTAAAAATCATTGGGTTCAACAATTAGATAAACTGAAGCTTTCCAAATCACAATCACTACCGACTAATGATCTCATTATACAAGTTCATAGACTGTTGGACCAAAAGAACCAATGAGCCAAGATCAGGAAAACCTCTAAGTCCCACATGACATCACAACAACTGCTGAAGACTCCCGTCAGCTATTGTGTTCTCTTGCTTGAATGTCAGACTCGAGAGCATCTTAGCTCCAACCATCAGCTGTTCTGACAAAATCTGAAGAACAAAGTATGAAGATCAAAGAACTGAAGAATAACAGCTGAAGAAGACTCCAAAGTACTGAAGACCAAGTACTAAAGTCTGAAGTACTGATCTTACAAGTACTGAAGACTTCAAGTACTGAAGACAAGTACTGAAGAATCAAAAGCTGAAGAACTGAAGAACTGAAGACCTTCTACTGAAGCACAAAGTCTGAAGACAAAGACTGAAGACAACAACTGATGATATCTACTGAAGTCATCAGTTGTTATATCATCTGAAGCCAAGTCTGAAGACCAAGTACTGAACACTCAGAGTTTGTCATAACAGCTGAAGATATCTTTTTCAGTTGTTGTGATGGTTTTTCCTTTTCAGTAGTTTATTTTGTTTCAGTAGTTGTACAACAACTGAAGAGCATGTTCTTCAGTTGTTATAGTATCAGTAGTTATAAACGACTGAAGAGCTTGTTCTTCAGTCGTTGTAGGATTTTAAGTAGTTTTACTTTTGTTACTTAGGAAACTTTTGCAAGAAGATGTCAGCTGTTGACATCTTCAGTAGTTTTATGTTTTGTCAGTTGTATTTTTAATATTCAGTTGATGTCAGAAAAAGGACATCAACCCATCCTTCTGCCGCCTATAAAAGGATGGGGAACCATACTGTTTTAATTGCCGAAACGTGCGAAGCAATAGAACATTTATTATTTTGCAGAACTCTTTTCTCTCTCTATGCTTGTGGTTTTACATGCAATAACTTTTATGTTCTTGCATTAATCGCTAATTAATGTGCTAAATCCGCTGCAAACATAATCTGATTGATCAAACGAGAGGCTGAGATCCTGTCAAATGGTATCAGAGCAGGTTAATCATTGATCAATTTCACTATTGATCATTTGAAACTGCTCTTTTGATCTCTCAATTTGATTGAATTAGCAATTTGCAAGAGTTAGCCATAGAGAGTGAGTTTCTGCTGTTTCCGGCCAAAATCTTGAGGTCTTTTGGTGGTTTTGAGTTACGTTTGTCGTGTTTAAACTTGTTTTTGACTAAAACCTGAGATGGCAACACCAACTAATGATCCTCACAACAATGGTTCCGCAACCAAGCCTCCGATGCTGGTAAGGAATGAGTATAACATATGGCAAAGACGTATGCTACACCACTTGGCTGTCAACAGTGCTGGTTGTTGGAAGTCAGTGGTGCATGGGCCATACAAGCCTATGGTGAGCGTCCCGGAATCTAATGAACAAGTTGCGAAGAAACCTGAACAATATTCGGACGAAGATCTAAAGCTGTTCGAAATTGATGCTAGAGCCCGTGGAATTCTAGGCATGGCTATTCCTAATGAGATATATTCAGGGCTCTTGCATCATGAGTCTGCTCATGACCTATGGGTTGCTCTAAAGGAACAATTTGGAGGAACTGATTCGGTCTTAGCAAACAATAGGGAAATCCTTGCCCAACAATATGAGACATTCTCATATAGAAAGGGTGAGACTCTGACCCAGCAGTTTGAGCGGTTCTCTTGTTTGATCTCTGAGCTGAAGATGGTTAAACAAGAGTACTCCAAAAGCCAGATGAACAACAGGTTCCTCAGGTCATTGCCTGAGAGATGGGACACATATACCATTGTCCTACGCTCCAGTGCTGACCTGGACACTCTATCTCTCACCCAACTTCATGGGAAATTGCTCACTTTTGAGAGAGAGGTAGAGCAAAAAGGAAGTTTTCATCTTCTGGCAAACTTGCTGATGACTTTGTCCAAGGTAATGCTGCCTTGATAAGTCATGAGTCAGAATATGCTTCATTAGAAAGTTCTTATGATGAGCATATTGATTTCTCTACCAACTCAGAACAAGCTTTTGTTGGTGTTAGTAGTTCAGGAGGTGGTGGTGACAACTTGTGTTTTCTGATGGAGGACTTGAAGGGCATTCCAGATGATGATCTGGAAGAGATGGATATTTTGAACCAAATGGCAATGATAAATATCCGCTCTCAAAAGTTCTACAAGAGAACTGGTAGGAAATTCCCAGGACTCTCTGGCAAAACCAAAGTTGGTTTTGACAAGAGCAAGTTGAGGTGTCACAAGTGCCAAAGGCTTGGACACTTTGCAAGAGAGTGTAGATCATCTGGATCTAACTCATCTGCACCCTTTGTGATTTTTCCCAGCAATAGCTCACAGCACAAAGGGCAACCCTCCTCCAGTTCTAGCTATCCATCTCAGGCACAGGCACCACCTGCTTATTTTATGCCACAGGGTCATATGCCATATCCTTACCCCTGTTACTACATGCCTCAGCCTAGTCAAACTCAAGCACCCCCGGCTCAACCACCTCATGCTCTTCCAGAGCCTCATTCTTCCCAATCTCATCACCACACACAACCTTAACAACAAAGCTTTTTCACCCCAACTGTTGTTGACTGGAGTAGTCTACCAGAAGAGCTATCTGGTCAGGATCAACTACTTCAAGGTGCTGGTCAACATGGAGGTGACCAACCTTTTGGAAATCTTGCTCTGATGGCCCTTGATTCTGCTGAAGGGTCATCATCCAATGCCTCATCTCAGGTATCCACTGAGGCAAAAGCCAAGCTTTGTTCAGAATCATGCATAGCAGCATTTGCTTCTATTAGAGAAGCAAATGTAGCTTTAATAGATAAAAATCTTGAGCTTGAGCAAACAATTTCCAAAAGAAAAGCTGATTTTGAGGTTGTTCTAAAAGATAAAAATGATGAGATTTACAAGCTTAAATGCCAAATCAAAGATGATAAAGCTAGGGAAGATGTACTTCTAGAGAAGTACAAAGACCTCAAGGAAACTCTTGCAACCACCCAAGTTGAGTGTGATCGATGGGTGCAATCATGCAAGGGTTTTGAAATGCTTCTTAGCAAGCAATCAGCTTCGAATGTGAAGTTTGGCATTGGTTATAATCACACTGCTCCTCCCACAGATTTCACTTCAAGAGCAGAAGTTGAATCTGATGGGGAGAGTAATAACCAATCCTTCTCATCATGTGACTTACTATCCTCTGAATCAGCATCATCAGAGATAGATGTCAGCATTTACTGCTGCCAAAACCAATCAGCTGATGCTACAACAGCTGATGGTTCAAATGCTGACTGTCACATGACCAAAAGGCTGATCAACTCAGGTGTTGTCACTAGAAGTACTGAAGGTACTGGAGAGCAAGTGACAACATTTGAAGTTCAAACCTCAAATACTGTTAGCACTAAAGAGAAGAAAACTAACAGTAGGAAAGGTTTGAAGACAGCTAGAGAGGATACCAGGAAAGCAGGCACTAGGAAGAAAACTGCTAGTACTGATGACAAACAGCTGAAGAACAAGTCTTCAGCAGTTAAATCCTCTTCAGCTGATGATCAGCATAAGATGAAGAAAAAGCCATGTGAGATATGTGGCTTGTTCAATCATCTTACTGATGATTGCTGGTACAAAAGGGGTTCCAAACTCAAACAGAAGGAGAAAATTGATGAAAGCATCAATAACATGAAGAATGAGTTTGAAACTAAGTTTGTGCTAGCAACATCCAAGCCTGAAATCCCTAAGCCCAAAGCTAAATCTAAAAAGAAGGTAGGGATTACTCAGGCAACAGCTGAGGTTGCTCAGAAAAAGATGGTACAACATAGGAACTCATCATTAGCAAACTCCAATGTGTCTGAAGAGCTGAAGGCCTTATCACAGAATCAGACACAATTGGTGATGATGGTTCAGCACCTAGTGGGAAGAGTCAACCACTTAGATGCTCCTGTGTTGAAACCACAGAAAAGGAAGTCCAAGCCAAAGGATTCCTCTTCTTTACCATCTTCTTCACCTCAAGCTGTGACACACAACACACCTGTTAGTGCTGCACCTGTAGCTGAGAACAGACCCAAAACCAAGCAGGTTTGGGTCTCCAAGACAAACTAACACATGGTTGTGTTTGCAGGGTTCTTCAACATGCCATAGAAGCATCTGGTATGTAGACAGTGGAGGATCCATGCACATGACAGGAAGCGGCTCCCTTCTTAATGACTACTCTCAAGGAAAGAAGGGATTTGTTTCATTTGGCAATTATGCAAAGGGTTACATCATTGGTAAAGGCTTTGTTTCTAATGGGGAAATAAGGTTTGATGATGTTAACCACGTGGAGAATCTCAAGTACAACCTCCTGAGTGTCAGTTAAATGTGTGACAAAGGCCATGTTGCCCTTTTCACAAGCCAGAACTGTCGGATTCTGTCATCCAAAGTTCTGAGTTTGATTGACAAGGCATTGGATGAACACACTCTCCTGAAGGCCAACAGGACAGGAAGAGTGTATGCCTTAGATCTCTCCAAAAAGATGGATCTAAAAGGCCATCCTTGCCTATTCTCCAAGGCATCTCCTCAAGAGTCTACACTATGGCATAGGAGGCTGGGTCATGTTAATTTCAAGAACATGAATCAGCTCATAAGCCATGGTTTAGTAAGAGGATTGCCTCAGAAGGAGTTCAAGTGTGAAGATGACTGCACTGCTTGTGTGAAAGGAAAACAACACAAAGTTCCATTCCCTTCAATAGAAGAACCTAAGTCCACTGCCTGCTTACAGCTTCTGCACATGGATCTCTTTGGTCCTGTCAGAGTAATGAGCATGGCAAAGAAGAAATACTGTCTGGTAATTGTGGATGATTATTCCAGGTTTGTATGGACTTTCTTCTTGCACTCCAAGGACGAAGCAGCAAAGACAATAATGAACTTTGTGTTACATGTGGAAAAGCAGTATTCCCTACAGGTCAAGTGTGTGAGGAGTGACAATGGAACAGAGTTCAGAAACCACACACTTGATGACTTCTACCTGTCCAAGGGAATTAGAAGGCAGTTTAGCATTCCTAGAACTCCTGAGCAGAATGGAGTGGTGGAGAGAAAGAACAGGACCCTCATTGAAGCAGCAAGGTCAATGTTGGCTGACTCAGGGTTGCCACTGACCTTTTGGGCTGAAGCTGTCAATACAGCTTGCTATGTACAGAATAGAGCTTTAGTGAATAAGAGGTTGATGAAGACTCCATATGAAGTTCTTCATCATTTGGCCCCTCTTATTTCATTCTTTAGAGCCTTTGGGTGTCCTTGTTTTATTCTCAACACTAGCAACCCACTCCAGAAGTTTGCTAGTAAGGTGGATGCAGGGTATTTTGTTGGTTATTCATCAACTTGCAAGGCATACAGAGTCTTCAACTGTAGAACAAAGGGGGTTGAAGAAACTCTGCATGTTAAGTTCAATGAATCTCCAAAGGACAAGATTCCACAAAACCCTGTGGAGTTGTTTGATCTGGACATACTGCAATATGTTCCTTATCAACCTCCATCTGTTGAGCCTGTCAACAGATCTTCACCTGGTGGTACTGATGATGATGAAGTCAGTACTCACCTCTTCAGGTTTAGTGACAACCTGCCTAAGTCCACTGAACCTGATGCTCCTGTAGCCTCAGCAGCTCCATCCACTACAAATGCTGATGAGATTTCTGCTTGCTCTACTTCGTTTGAGCTGCCATCCTCTACATGGTTTCAGGAATCTCCATCATCATCTGTTGCTGCTGATGGGTCTACAAACACTTGCACAGATATCATAGTCTATCAAGAGCTCAAGAATCACCCCACATCACAGATCATTGGTGATATCCATGCTGGAGTTTCAACCAGGAATCAATTGTCTAACTTCTGCTTCTATGCTCTCTTCATCAGTCAGCAAGAGCCAAAGAACTATCATATTGCTTTAAGAGACAATGGATGGGTGGAAGCTATGCAGCTTGAGCTTCTTCAATTCAAGAAACAGCAAGTGTGGGAGCTTGTTCCATTACCCAAAGATAAGTGTGCTATAGGCACCAAGTGGGTATTCAGGAACAAAACAGATGAGAAGGGCCAAATTTTCAAGAACAAGGCCAGACTGGTTGTCCAAGGGTTTGCACAGGAGGAAGGCATCGATTATGATGAGACGTTTGCACCTTTGGCCAGAGTGGAAGCAATCAGACTGTTCTTAGCTTATGCTGCCTTTCACAGTCTCAAGGTTTATCAAATGGATGTCAAAAGTGCCTTCCTATATGGAAAAATAAAAGAAGAGGTTTATGTGTGTCAACCACCAGGCTTTGAGGACAATAAACATCCTGATTGGGTGTACAAGCTTGATAAGGCTCTCTATGGGCTGAAGCAAGCACCTAGAGCCTGGTATGAGACACTCTCAACCTTTCTTCTAGAGAATAAGTTCACTAGAGGCACCATTGATAAAACCTTATTCATCAAGACTGTGGGACAACATAAGCTCCTTGTTCAGATTTATGTTGATGACATCATCTTTGCATCCTCTGATCCAAAGTTGTGTGATGAATTTACAAAGCTTATGAAGCTACGATTTGAAATGAGTGCTATGGGAGAATTACAGTACTTTCTGGGTTTGCAAATCAAACAACAGGATGATGGAATCTTCATCCATCAGTCCAAGTATACCAAAGAGTTGTTGAGTAAGTTTGATTTACAAACCTGTAAGCCCGGTTCTACTCCCATGAGCAGCATCACACAACTAGATGTAGATCAGAAAGGTAAAGCGGTTGATGAAACCCTTTACAGATGTATGATTGGGTCCTTGATGTACCTTACAGCCTCTAGACCAGACATCATGTTTGCAACATGTGCTTGTGCTAGATTTCAGGCTGCACCTAAAGAATCCCATTTGATTGCAGTCAAAAGGATCTTTAGATATCTGCAAGGTAGCCAATCACTAGGTCTTTGGTATTCAGCTGGGCATTCTTGCAAATTGGTTGCTTTCTCTGATAGTGACTATGCAGGATGCAAAGTCACCAGTAAATCCACTTCTGGTGGTTGCCAATTCTTAGGCAATTGTTTAGTTTCTTGGCAGAGTAAGAAACAAACATCAATTGCTACATCCACTGCTGAAGCTGAGTACATTGCTGCTGCAAGTTGTACATCTCAGATACTCTGGCTTCAGAACCAACTCTTGGATTATGGCATTACAGAGACTAAGACTCCATTATTAATGGATAGTGCTTCAGCTCTTTGCATTGTCAAAAATCTAGTCCAGCACTCTAGGACCAAACATATTGAGATCAGACATCATTTTATTAGAGATTGCTATGAGAAAGGTCTGATTGATCCTAAGTTTGTGCCTAGTGCTGATGAGCTTGCAGACATTTTTACTAAGCCTTTAGATAGTGCCACATTCCAAAATTTGGTACTAAGGCTTGGTATGCTGCAGCTTGACTGATTTGACCTTTGCTGATGCTTTTACTTCGCAACTACTGATGAGCATTAGGTCAAATACAAGTACTGATGAGTAATTTAGTCTTCAGCTCTTTCACAACTACTGAAGACTAAAATGACTCAGAAGTATTGATGTACATTATTTATTGAAAACAACTGAAGTAGTGAGGTGGATTACAACTACTGATGTATGATTTTCAAATAAATAAGTACTGAAGAACAAATTTTGTTCACAAGTACTGATGTGTGATCTTACACAAGTACTGAAGACAAAATTTGTTCACCAGCTCTGAAGAATATTTCATCAGCATTTGTGAACATCTGATCACAAAAGCTGAAGGCATAAATATTCACAAGAGCTGAAGGGTCAATGAAACATCTGAAAGTCAGCCAAAGAGCTGATGAGTAAGTGTGGAGGCTAGTATGAAACAACTGATTTGATGGAAACAACTGATGAGTAATTTCTTATCAGCTGATGACAACAGCTGCTGTTTCATACCCAAACAACTGAAGGACAAAATCATGTCTTCAGTAGTTTCACAACTACTGATGGCTAACGCCAGGTCCTCAGTTGTTTACAACAACTGAAGCAACACCATGTCCTCAGTAGTTCATAACTACTGATATCAGTAGTTCACAACTACTGAAGGCTAACAACAAGTCTTTAGTTGCTACAAAGTCTGAAGAATATTAGGTCATCAGTAGTTCATAACTACTGAAGAATGACAGTAACTCTTCAGACGTTTACAACATCTGAAGGACAAAACCAAAGTCTCAGTAGTTTCAACTACTGAAGACCAACACCAAGTCCTCAGATGTTATAACCACTGAAGGTTAAAACCACGTCATCAGTTGTTACAACAACTGATAACTAACACCAAAACCTTCAGTAGTTTTCTTCCAACCTTTGACCTACCCTATAAATACCCCACTTTCAGAGCATTTACTCCTCACTTGACCTAATCCTTCCAAACCTCTGAAATTCCCATACACCATTAATGGCGACCATGCAACTGAAACCTCGACACAACTGTGTCGCCCATCATACAAAATCGCCATTATGGCCTAAGTTCCACCAAGCCGTAGATCTTATGTACGACTCACCCTACAAAACGGCTTTTCTCCTGAACCCCACTATATACACCGACTCTTTGGCGGAGTTTTGGACAAATGTAACCGTCCAAACCGGAGAGCAGGATGGCGAGGTCTCCCTCCGGTCCTCCGTCAACGGCCAACCCGTGGTTATCACTCCAGCTACCCTACGCCAAACCCTAGAGCTGGAGGATGCCACTCACCCAACTTCCTACCCCAAAGGTACCCTGGATCTTTCATTCACATCCCATGACTACCAGGGTAACCTCTCCGCCTCCACCTTGTTGAAGAAACACTTCCCTGACCCTCAAAGATTGATCTTCCACATGGTGAACGTGTGTCTGGCTCCCAAGACCTCTTCGTGGGACCAGATGTCCACAAGGTGGCAACAGGTATTGTTCTCTATCCTTGAAAAACAACCGTTAAACTTAACTGATTTACTATTTTTGGAAATAAAGGATATGGCCACAAAACCAGTTTCTAACCGATGGATCTTGTATCCTCGATTCATTATGGCCATAATAGAGAACCAGCTTCAGGCTGAGGGACTAGTTGGCACTGGGGTCCCTGCCATGGCTGTTCTAGCCGAGGTATACTCCAGGCACAACACTGACCAAACACTCAAACAGGCTGGCCGGCTGTGAAAACCCACGCAGCAGGAACCCACAGCCTCCACCTCTAAATCCAAAGTCCCCACCAAACCAAAAGCCAAAAAGAAACCCAAAAAGGCTACTCAGGGAGATGAGTCCCCTGAGGATGCCCCTACAACACAAAGGCAGGATGTGCCTGCTGGTTCGATTCTCCCAGCAGGTACCACGACTCCACCCACCACAACCGCACAGGCTTCCTCTCAACAGGAGCCTGATGCAACCAATTTTGGGGCAACCACATTACTGGGGTCTTTCTCACTTGAGAAGACTGCCATTGAAGAGCACAGTCCTCCCCATGTGCACACTGTTTCGAGCCCATCTCTTGATGAGACCGCCCCACAAAGCCCTACATTGGTTATCGCCAAAGTGCTGACCCATCTGAGCACTCCACCCTCTCCCCAGAAACCTATTACAACTGGGGAGACTCCAACCGAAGAGGGAGTGGATACAAGTGCCGGTGGGAGCCCACAGCACAGAGAATCAGTCCAATCTCCCAGTGTGGCTAGGGAGACAGGACAATCTGGTGAGGCTGCCACTTCCCTTGCATCACATCTGAGCAGGGTGAAGCTGGTAACATCACTAAGACCTCACCAGAGGCAACTGCCGATGATGGATCCAATCCGGAGGCTAGAAGTCCCCAGTACCATGAACAAGGGGCACATGCTATTACTAAGCCACACTCAGGGCATGTACATCCTGACATTGTCAGGAGGTCAGGTGATTCAGCTCATGCTGATGATGACCTGAGCTTCTTCTATGATGTAGTAGCTCAAAACACTATCCTAGAGGATGAGATAAGCAGACTCAAAGAGCTGCTTGCTCAAATGACTCAGGATAGAAGTCCATCTGCCACCACTACCCCACAGATGGCACCTTCACCCGAAGGTCTCATAAACACTGAGCCACTCCCACAAACTCGGCCACCAGCCCCTGCTTCTGGCACTAGCTCTCATGGTCAGAACCCCCCTGAGCAGCTGGATGCTATCCTCCAAAAATCCCTACGTCTCATCACACCCATGCTTAAAGACTTAGTCATTCAAACCCTTGATGAGAGGCTTCCCACATACATCCAACCCATGGTGGAGGTTGCCATTTCTAAGGCACTTGCTGATAGTCAAACCCCAACCAATGCACCCAAAAAGGGGGAGACATCAGTGCAAGTCAAGAGGAAGAGGGGTGAGGAGGAGGTAGAGGCAGAGAAAGAGGTGGTGGTTGAGAGGGAGTTGGTTGAGGAGACTAGGAAGGTGAGGGAGAAAGGGAAGAGGAAAGAGAGGGAGGTTGAGCAAATAGAAGTGGCTGACATCCAAAAGGATTTCAGTTTCACTGATAAGAAAAAGGGAGAGGAGCGAAAGATGGTGGCTGACTCTGATCTAGCAGCCCTTGTCAAGGAGGCTGATGCTGAACACAGCAAATCAATGGATTCTTCCATTGCTCAGCTGTTCAAGCAAGGCTTTGACAAGGAAACTGCCCTGCTAGATCAGGAGATCAGGAAAATGGAAACTAGGGAGATAAACTACCGATGGTCTACTTATAGCCAAGAGGATCAAAAGAAACTCGAGGCTATGAGTAGATTCATTTCGAAGTATCTGGGCAGGCCAGTCCTTGATGTAAAAGTATGGACCAGGGACAGACTCTTGGCAATAACCACCAAGATCTGTTCGGCTGGTGATTTCACTAAGGGACTGGTCGCAGAGGCCCTTTCTGAAGCAGGTGCTGGGAACAGGACACTGCTAGTAAAACAGACCAAACCAGCCCTTATCTCTAGGTTACTAGCAGTGCCTCTTTCAGCAGTCATTCCTCTACCAAAGGCCAAAACCCAAACCATCACCCCCACCTCACAGATGGAAACTGTGAGGGTGAAGATAGAGGAAGAGGCACAGCAGCTTCATGATGCTAAGATGCTTAAGTCTATTGACCAAGCATATGCTGCCTCTACCTCTATCATGAATATGAAGAAAGAAGCTCTGAGACTCTTCACTCTCAAACAAACATCCCAATATAACAAAGAGAGAGTGAGGACTTGGCCTGATCCTAAGGTGGCTCACAGGATCACAAAGAACGATATTCCTGTGAGGTACAAGAGCCAGATGAAGAGGATTGTAGATGAAGTAATCACTCTGGCTCTTGTAGTAACACCCTGGGAAATTGTGGATGAGTTCGAAAAAGCTTATAAAGCTAAGCTACCTCCTGAAATGATGTTGGAAAACAGGATGGTTAGGAAAGGCTTAGTTTATAAGAAGCTTGAGAACTTCCGCAAAAATGAGCTCAACTTGTTGCTAGAAGGCAGACATCTAGATGAATTTGCTTACAAGCATATCACAACAGTTGTGCTCAAAAATGGGAAACAGGTCAAGTATGTCTCAGAGACATACGGCCGTGAAGGATTGTTCGATGGTGGGGATGAGGGCATGACCAAGGAAGAACAAATGATCTTTGTCCGAGCCTACACCCGAGAATCCTACCGGCTTGTACATGGGAGGTAGATCTCATGGATGGGACAACAGCTCTGTGTCCAATTCCCTAAGACAGAGCTCCCATCCATACTTAGCCAAACAAACACTAGAGACTACCTCTCAGGCCAGTGCTTATCTGGGTCAACTTCTAATCTGATCTAGAAGGAAATAGACCAATCATTATGCCACCAATAAGTGGGACAACCAATAATTAGAGGTTTTGGCTGCATTGGTTCAGGGGGAGTTTGTTGGACCAAAAGAACCAATGAGCCAAGATCAGGAAAACCTCTAAGTCCCACATGACATCACAACAACTGCTGAAGACTCCCATCAGCTATTGTGTTCTCTTGCTTGAATGTTAGACTCGAGAGCATCTTAACTCCAACCATCAGCTGTTCTGACAAAATCTGAAGAACAAAGTATGAAGATCAAAGAACTGAAGAATAACAGCTGAAGAAGACTCCAAAGTACTGAAGACCAAGTACTAAAGTCTGAAGTACTGATCTTACAAGTACTGAAGACTTCAAGTACTGAAGACAAGTACTGAAGAATCAAAAGCTGAAGAACTGAAGAACTGAAGACCTTCTACTGAAGCACAAAGTCTGAAGACAAAGACTGAAGACAACAACTGATGATATCTACTGAAGTCATCAGTTGTTATATCATCTGAAGCCAAGTCTGAAGACCAAGTACTGAAGACTCAGAGTTTGTCACAACAGCTGAAGATATCTTCTTCAGTTGTTGTGATGGTTTTTCCTTTTCAGTAGTTTATTTTGTTTCAGTAGTTGTACAACAACTGAAGAGCATGTTCTTCAGTTGTTATAGTATCAGTAGTTATAAACGACTGAATAGCTTGTTCTTCAGTCGTTGTAGGATTTCAGTAGTTTTACTTTTGTTACTTAGGAAACTTTTGTAAGAAGATGTCAGCTGTTGACATCTTCAGTAGTTTTATGTTTTGTCAGTTGTATTTTTAATATTCAGTTGATGTCAGAAAAAGGACATCAACCCATCCTTCTGCCGCCTATAAAAGGATGGGGAACCATACTGTTTTAATTGCCGAAACGTGCGAAGCAATAGAACATTTATTATTTCGCAGAACTCTTTTCTCTCTCTATGCTTGTGCTTTTACATGCAATATCTTTTATGTTCTTGCATCAATCGCTAATTAATGTGCTAAATCCGCTGCAAACATAATCTGATTGATCAAACGAGAGGCTGAGATCCTGTCATAGACCAAGTTGATTACAACAAAAACAACAATACAAGACAATTCAACATGACAAAGTCAAGATCAAGACAAATAGAAAAGTCAAAATTAGGTCATGTTGTAATAATAATATAAATAGACCCACTAGTGCATTTTGCATGTGTGGCTTTTTGTGTGTGTTTCTCATGGTGTAAATCACCACCTAAGGAGAAATCCTCTCCTTTTCCTTTGGGTGGGTTTGATTTCATCAGCCATTATGATTTTCATTGTAACTTGTTTATCAACATCAATGAAATCATAACATTATTATTATCCATCTTATTGTTCTTTGATTCACACACGTCCACCCATCTTAATTTTGATTTCTAGATCTGAACGAGATGAATCCTAAGATCCAAGCTCAATGAATCTCAAATATTGATTTAGCAAAATATTGACTGGGTTTTGAGAATGATATCTCTATTGATATGAATCAACAAGGACCAAATATGATGATTGAGTCAATGATTGTAGTGCATAATCAAACAATCAATAAACTTTGAATACAAGAAAATACTCATAAATGCACTTTTGTATTGATTAAATGAACTGTTATAATAAATGCTAGGGTTTGAGCAATCTACAGTAACAAGACACCTAACATAGGATGAAAAAAAAGTATATTCTGATTGTCTATTCTGAAATTACAAAAGTTCACAAAAGTTACCTCTCATACGAGGTTTCTATTCTATTTATAGACTGACTTAGAGCCTGAACAAAAAGACTAGACTACCCTTACAACTATTACAGAATAGCCTAAGTACTAAGTCTTCATGCGTATTTGTAGTTGGTCATCCGCATTAAGTAATGCGGATGAGTTGACTTCATCAGCATTTGTGTTTTCTTTAATCGCATTAGTGTTTGGTCATCAGCATTGACAAATACGGATGAACAAACATTTGACGCATTTGTTACTGAGCATCCACATTAGTTAATGCGGATGAACAAAAGCCTTGTCATCGTTTGTTCAGCTGTCCACATTAGTTAATGCGGATGAACAAATACTTCTCAGCATTTGTTCTTGGTCATCCACATAAACAAATACGGATAGACACTTGTCTTCTTATTGTTGATGCAGATTTCTTCTTAATCCGCATTGGTTCTTGGACATGGGGAGATTTCCAGTAGAACAACCATCCACCTCTTGAATTGGCATGTATAATCCTTTCAGGGTAACAAAATGTGTCAATAAATTACAACGGTACAGAGAACATAATCACAAATTAGCTGCTAAAATAAAAGAAGAAAAAACAAAATCTGAAATGCTAAGACATGAAATGAAAAACATTGAAATGAAATTCAAGTCTTTAATTTCAGACATTGAAAAATTGCATGGTGAGAAGTATAATTTAGTAGCTGAGAAAGAGAGGTTAACTGAACTATTAACCAAAACCAAAGCTGAGCAATCAGCCACTGAAGTGAAACTTGAAAAGTTTCAATTCTCTTCTGCTAAGCCACAAGAGTTGCTTGACTCACAAAAGGAGCCTAAAGACATGATTGGAATTGGATATAATTCTTGTCCACTACCAAACAATGACAACTACACTGTCATGCCTGAGCTTCTTACTTTGTCTGACTCAATCGAACCTAAATCTACTAAAACTAAAACACTAGTTTCACAGACAACAAATCCTCAAAGCAAGCCAAATGCGTACGTTGAAACAAATGAGGATAAAATCAGATTAGGTCACCCCATTAAGATAAAAGAATGCCCAGACAAACATGTCAGTGTAAAGAAACAAAAGAGTCCAACCAATGCCATTATTCCTTTTGTGAAATTCATCCCAAAAGGACTCAAATTAAAAAGATATGCTAAATTGCCTTTGAAACACACTGCTGAAATCAAATCAGATTGTGAGGTTAAATCTCCAAACAATTCAAGCAAATCAGACAAGGTTTCAATAAAAACTAAAGGCAAAGCTTTAGCATCACCATCATTTGAATCAAAATCCCTAAAGAATCAATCACCAAAACTAAAGATTGATTTGAGCTCACCTCCTAAATCAAAACAAGGAATAGGTTTTGATATTTTCAACAAAAAGGATGTTGAACAATTTGATTTAGAGGTGAGAAAGGCTCAAAACAAGCAAAGACATCCTTCAAACAAGAGACAGAGTAGACTTATGAAACAATCTACTGATAATAAAAAGGATGAACTTGCCACTTCAATCAAAACAAAACAAGAATCAGAATCAAAATAAATCAAGCATCAAGAAGCTTCATCATCAAAAACAAATATCAGACAGATGTACTGTGAAAACTGTGGTATGTCAAATCACAATATGGATGAGTGTTTCTACAACCAATATTGCTCAATCTGTAACATGAACAATCATTAAAACAAGAATTTTTATTTCAACAAGTATTGTTTAGTGTGTGATATGACAAATCATAATACATCTGATTGTTTCTTTAATTAGAAAGGCTTGAGAGTACCTCAAAACAACCCCATTTCACCAATTTTAACTGTCAAAGTCAAACCTAGAAGACTAGTCCAGAATAGACAATCAAGAATCTTATATTCTGATGATCACTTCTATGACAATTGGAAGTCAAAGAGCATAAAAATAGCAAGATAAAATTGTGAAACAATCACTTAATGTTTTTCCAAGATCTAAAACAAAAGTGATTTCTGAAAATAAAAAACATGCTCAACTTCTATTTAGAAATAGAGACCAAAGGTTTGATGACTCCTCTGACACGTCAGTTGAAATTGAAAGAAAGAGAAACAGAAGAACCCCACACAAATCAATCAAATCATCATCCTCTAAAGTTCAACCTAGAGGAAAATACCAAGAAGTTACAGTCCTAGATAGAAACGGGAACCCAAGACCATCATGGCTTGGGTTCCATATTCTAATTAGTTACTTTTGTTTGTAGGGTCATCCATACAGGTCCAATAGCTTATGGTACGTGGATAGTGGATGCTCCCGACACATGACTGGAGATCGTTCCCTCCTTCATGACTTCAAGCACATTCAAGGAGCGACTGCAGCATTTAGTGGAGATTCACAAGGTGGCAGAATTATGGGTGAATGATTTGTGACAAACGGATTGTTAAGCATTGATAGAGTGAGCTACTGTGAGCAACCAAATTTCAATCTTCTTAGCGTCTCTCAGATCTGTGACAAGAAATGTTTTACTTACTTCACTGACACTTATTGCTACATTCTGAAACCAGGATTTCAAATTCTAGAAGAATGGGTTGTCTTGAAGACTCCAAGGAAGAATAACACCTATGTCCTAAACCTTAATTCTGCACATCTCAAAGAAGAAACCTATCTTCTGTCTAAGGCATCATTTGGTGAATCACGACTTTGGCATAGATGATTAGGACATACAAATTTCAAAAACACGAACAGACTGGTCAAAGGAAACCATGTAATTGGTCTTCCTCAGAAAGAATTTCACTTCATTGACCACAGTTCAGCATGTCTCAAAGGAAAACAAAACAAGTCGTCTCATAAAACAAAGCTAGTGAACACAAACAATACTCCATTGAAGTTACTTCACATGGATCTTTTTGGAGCAACTCATGTTACGAGCATTGGAGAAAAACAGTATTGTGTGGTGATCATTGATGATTACTCACGCTTTACATGGGATTTCTTCTTACTTCATAAAAACGAAGTATCATAGATAATTAAAGACTTTATCACTAAGATTGAAAACCAACTTTATCATAATGTTAAATCAATAAGAAGTGATAATGGAACAAAATTCAAAAATGAAAATCTGAGTTCATTTTGTACAACCAAAGGCATTACACATCAATTCAGTGCAGCTAGAACTCCTTAACAAAATCGAGTAGCTGAAATGAGAAATAGAACACTGATTAAAGCAGCACGAATGATGCTAGCAGATGCTAAACTGCCTATAACCTTTTGGGCTAAGACAGTCAACATAGCCTGCTTTGTACAAAATCGAACTCTGATAGTCAAAGAAAGCAATAAGACACATTATGAACTTATTTTTCTAAGAAAACCATTCATTATATTTTTTAAGTCATTTGGTAGTACTGTATCAATATTAAACACCTGAGATCATTTGGGAAAGTTTTCTCCAAAGTCTGATGAGGGATTCTTTGTAGGTTATTCCTCAACTTCAAAGGCTTTTAGAGTGTTTAATCCTAGATTGAACATAATTAGTGAATCAACCAATGTTCAATTCAAGGAACACTCCTTTCCTAAATCAATCAATGGTCTCGACTGGTTGTTTGATATTGACTCATTTACTAGATCTTTGGACCAGTTTCACTTGTCATATGTAGGTAACTTTCAATTAGCTGCATCTTCCAGAACGGTAGCAAAGAGAGATGATTTTCCTATGATCCCTCCCAATTCTGCTGATCAACCAAAAGAAGATGTTCCTTTATGAGCTGGTCCTGTCAGACAAGCTCCATAACATCAAAGTGCTTCAACTGAGGCTGGTCCTAGTTCTATGCCTACTCCTTCAGATAAACCATCAAATGAAGTGAGGAATCCAGCACCAGCTACTGCTCCAATTAAAACTGAGAGAAATGTAAATGATGATAGTGTTCAAAGTGCAGCTGATGCCCAAGCAGAAACCAATGAAACCTTTGATTACTTTCATCACTCTCCCATATCACAACCTAAAGGTGCCTCTTACCATGATGATCTGAATGTCTCCAACCTTGATGTGTCAATTGCTGGTTACTCCATTCCAACCACCAGGATACATAAGGATAATCCAGTGTCAAGCATCATTGGGGAACTAGATGAGCGGGTGACTAGAAGCAAGTCAAGTATTGCAAACATCTGTTTTTTTTCTTGCTTTCTATGTCAGACAGTACCCAAGAACATAAAAGAGGCTCTTCAAGAGAATAGTTGGATCGAGGCAATACAGGAAGAGTTGCTCCAGTTCAAGAAATAAGAGGTATGGCAACTGGTACATCTGCCCAAAGGTCAATACCCTATCGGTACCAGGTGGATATGCAAAAACAAGACATATGATAGGGGCATCGTCATCAGAAACAAAGCAAGATTAGTGGCACAGGGATACACACAAGAAAAAGGCATAGACTTTGATGAAGTGTTTCCTCTTATAGCCAGATTAGAAGCTATCAGAATTTTCCTTGCGTACTCTACATCCATGAAATTCACAGTATATCAAATGGATGTGAAGTGTGCCTTTCTCTATGGCAAGATTGCTGAAGAAGTCTATGTGAGTCAACCTGTAGGCTTTGACGACCCAGATTTCCCTCATAGGGTTTACAAGCTTGACAAAGCTTTGTATGGTCTTCATCAAGCACCACGAAAGTGGTATGAGACTCTCTCATCTTTTCTGCTCATAAATGGATATGAAAGAGGAAAGATTGATCAAACTCTCTTCAAAAAGGGTAAAGGAAAAGACATGTTGCTAGTCCCGATTTATATGGATGATATCATATTCGGCTCAACAAACAAACAACTCTGTAAAGATTTTGAAGATCTCATGCATTTCAAGTTCCAAATGAGTGCTATGGGAGAACTTGTTGATACATTATGTACCTAGTTTCTTCCATTTCTTACACTGATGTAATGTGATGACTCAATGATAAATGAAATGCATTTTGATGTTTATAGGTTTCCGTCGTACGAATGGACACTGAAAACCTATAAATACCACATAATTTGTGGAAAAAGAAAACACTTCAAATACTTTCATACCCTAGCCGTATAGAGCGTCCTAAGTCGCCCATCCAAGTTCATAGTTCGTTCCTGATCGATTCCAACTCGCTCTGACCGTTTGTTTCATCGTTAGATTGATCAGGTTGTCCGTTTTCACTGATTGGATCGTCAATCAAATATAATTCCACGCTATTTGATCTTGTCTCACGCAGAATCCGTTAGTACTCCATACAAAAATGTTCCTAACAAGTGGTATCAGAGCTTAGGCTCGTGATTATGCGTGGATTCGATTGGTTTTGGTGTTAAAATGAACGTTTTCAATCAAAAGATCCACTTTTTGCTTCAAAATCATGTTTTTGATGAGTCTTTGTGTTAAAGTTTCGACCTTTTACCATACGGCAGATTAGGGTTCGTGAAAATTCATATTTTTGTGTCGAAGTGTTCAAAAATTTGACTTTTTCCCGCAACAGTAGCCTCAGTCGCACGATTAGCTCAATCGCATGACCGAATCTCATTCTCATAGTTCAATCGTACGACTGGACTCATTCCCAAAGTTCCTTCGCACGGTTGAGTTATTCCAGTCGGTTGACCTCAAACATCCTGTTCATTCACACGACTGAATCCAATCGCACGATTGAAGTCATTCGCATCCTTCAATCGCACGATTGACCCAGTAACCTTGTTCAGTCGCAAAGCCAATCTATCCTGTCTTAAGTTCATTAAGTTCAAAGCAATGAAAGATCAGTTTGCTGTATTTACTGCTGGAAAGGACTCGCGTATCCAGAATCTTCTACTTCTGGAAAATGAGATAGGGAACCACAACAAACCGCCAAAGCTGCTAACGTTGGATGAATACCCACAGTGGAAACAACGGTTCGAAATCTACTTGAATAGAGTTGACCCAAACCTTTGGACATCTATTGAGACTAGTTACACCGTACTAGTCAGTGCTAATGGGGTAAAATTGACTTTGGGAGGAATGAGTGAATCCCTGAAGACTCTGCATAATGCTGAAAAGAAAGCATATGCCTTGTTGACTCAATCTATACCTAAGGACATATTCTATCAGTTCTTTGAGAACAAGCAGTCAAAGAAGTTATGGGAGGCCTTGGAAAAACAATACGAAGGCAATGCAAATCTAAAGACACTAAAGGCTAAAGCTCTCAAAAAGGAGTTTGATATCTTCTCACCAATTGGAAATGAGAGCTTAGATGATATCATTGATAGGTTCTATCATCTGATGAGTAAACTGCACACTCATGGTGTGACCACCTCTATGGAAGACAAAGTTTCTAGTTTTGCTGATGGTTTGTCAGACAAATGGGATCAATTTGTGTCTAATCTGAGACAAAATGACACTCTTGCAACATTAGACATAAATGATTTCATTCTGAAGTTAAGGGAGGAACAACTACGTCAGAAATACAAGTCAAAGAAAGGATCCTACGCTCAGAATCCTGTATTGTACAATTCTGTTCCCACTCCGGCCTCATTAGGCGCACAGCTATAAATGGCGATTGTGTCTAACCCTTCTACTCCTTCCCAAAATAGTTCCTTTGGAAACAAAAGGTCAAGGTTATCTGGAACCCAATACATTCTTTCTCAGGCAAATACAACCAAGCTAAAGTCCGAGAATCTCGGAAATGTCACTGTGGAAGTTGCTAAAGAGCACATGGATCTTCTAGCTGCTGTTGTTCAATCTTTTGATGGATTAGTAACTGGGAAGATTGGAAACTGTCATCTTGCTGACGAGGACTACGAGCAAGTTGATGAGACTGAGTTGGAGCGCATGGATATCATGTGGCCTTTCGCTAGTGCAGTAAGGAGAGCCAAGAAGTTTGTAAGGAAGGCGGGGCGGAACTTGGTTGCTACTAAGGATACTACTTTTGGGTTTGATAAAACCAAGGTCACGCGCTACAACTGTGGTGAAAAGGGGCACTTCAAACGTGAGTGCGTAAAGCCAAATAAGACTGGGAATGGAAATCCTTTTCCTACATTCAACCGTCAAAATAAAGAGAAGGCTGGAGCATCATCAAGTAAAGAATCTAATGCTTTGTTTGCTCAGGGAGATGAAGGACAAGACTAGTCCTTCCGATTTGTATATGAGGGAGAATCAAATGTTGCATTAGTTGATACCTTGGATGACGGATCTGCAAGTGAAGGAGACATCATAGCTGAGCATGCATGTTCATATATCGAAGAAGCTATGGATGTCATTGATCATCTGGTTGAAGAAGAGCTAAGTGCTGCAAACTCAGAATCTCCAGTTACTGAAGAATCTGACACTACATTGATGGTTGATTCGTCTGGTTCTGCACAGGTATACTCTAAAGACGAATTATTTGAAAAGCATGCTTGTGCTGAATGTAATAAATTTAGAGAAAGCATTGATTTAAAATTTGCTAGGTTATTATAACACAATGATAATCTAGTAAATGATTTACAACTCTGCACTAAAGCAAATCGTGTTTTAAAACAAAATGAGTGCAGCTTGAATGAAAAGAGAGAACTTTTAGGGAAACAAGTAAGGGAAACCGAGGTTGTTGCCTTAAATCAATCAATGACATTAAGTTCTACTTAACCACTTTGGAAGACACTTAAAAGGAAAAAGTAGTTTTGCAAGTTGAAGTTGAATCTTTAAAACAAAAACTGCATAGTTTAGCAAGAAACTCACATAGTTCAAAACTTAATGAAAGAACGAAATGGCGGGGAAGGTCTGGGATATATGGTAGTAATGCCACCACATGCAATCCTTTTAAATACTAAATGTAGACCAATCAATAATAACCCAGTAAAGGATCATGTGGTGTCTACTCCTCTGGTTAGTGATCCAGATTCTACGGGTAAACCTATGAAGTCTGTCACTGAACAGAAGGCTACTCCATCGGGATCAAAAGATAAGATACCTGTTGAGGATTTGGATGATAAAATTAAAAAGGTTAACATAGGGTCAGGTTCACAAATATCTATTTCAGAACCTAAACAGTCTAAATCAATGAACCCTAAACGTGTAAATCATCAAAATCCAAATAAAATGAAAGCAAAAGATGTTCAAAATGTCAAAACAATTAAGTTTGTTAAAGAAGGTGAAACATCTAAAAAGGAAGAGAAACTACCCAGCCCCCGACTAAACTCAACCCCTCACAGAAGATCTCCCCCACCTGTCAAAGGGAGATCCTGCTATAACTGTGGAAAACGAGGACATATTTCTCCAAATTATCCTCATTATCTGACACACAGAAGAAAAATTGATCTTTTTGATGAAAAACCATGATTTACTAAAATTAGATCTAATACTCCTCCAAAACACCAAAGTCAACACAGACAAACTCAAAGCGAAGCTGTGTTGCCTAAGGCTAAACCTAGGACTATTAGTGAACCAAAAGTTCATACCATAAGCCAGTCGTCTATTTACTACAAACAGGCCTTACACAAAACTAGTTTATGGAAAGAAAAATCAAGTAATGTGTTTGATATTGATGACAAGAAGAAGAAAGATGTGTCCTCATCCTCTGAAGGTCAGTGGGTTGAGTTCATGATGTGTGATACCTCTGGGACACCCAAGCAAGCCTCCCAAACCTGAACTAGTCATTTCCTTTATATGTGCAGGGTGTCCGTGACAGCGCTATCACTAATACCTGGATTATTGATAGTGGGGCTTCCAGGCACATGACCAGGAATTCGTCCCTCCTTTTCAACGTCAAGCAAATTAAAGGGGGGCACGTATCATTCGCTGGGAATAAAGGAGGTTACATCACCGCACAAGGCAAAGTGGGAAACGAGAAAGTGAAGTTTGACAAGGTCAATTATGTTCAGCAACTGCAAAAAAACAACTTGCTTTCTGTCTCCCAAATTTATGATAAGGGATTCAAGGTCGTGTTTGACAACAAGAAGTGTTACATACTTAAGATGGAGTATGTTATCCCGGAGGAGCAAGTTCTAATGTCGGCTTCAAGATATAACGATCTCTATGTCTTGGACCTATCAAAAGCCTCCACAACTGAGTCTACTGCTCAGTGTTTCTTGTCAAAAGCAACTGAAAGGGATTCAGTTTCCTGGCATAGGAGAATAGGACACATCAATCCCAGGAAGATGAATCATCTGGTTCAGAATGATCTGGTGGACGGAGTTACTGTCAAGAACTTCCAGCTTCCAGATTTTTGCATCGCATGAAAGAAAGGGAAACAAACAAAGAAGTCTCACAAGTTAAAGAAAGTTCATTCTACCAAGATTCCTCTTAAGCTTCTGCATATGGATCTGTTTGGCCCTGTCAGCACAAAGAGCATAGCTGGTGATTGGTACTGCTTTATGGTAACAGATGATTACTCAAGATTCTCTTGGGTGATGTTTCTGAAAGCTAAATAAGATACATTTGAATCATTCAAAAATCTTGTTACCACATTGGATTCACTCTACAAACTAAAAGTAAGGAAAATACGTTCAGACAACGAGACAAAATTCAAGAATCAGTGGATGGAGGCATTCTATCGTGAGAAAGGGATTGTTCATCAATTCATTTCTGCTTACACTCCATAGATGAATGGCGTTGCGGAATAGAAGAATAGGAGCTTGATAGAAATAGCAAGGACTATGCTAGATGACTCAAAACTGTGTGTTCAATTCTGGAACGAGGCAGTGGCTAATGCATGTTACACTCTAAATCGGGTCTTGGAAGTCAAACATCATGGAAAAACATGTTATGCGTTGCTCCAACAACGTAAATCCAATTTAGAGTATCTGGAACCCTTTGGCGCACCCTGCATGCTGCTAATCAAAAATCAAACTGGGAATTTCTGCGAGAAGGCAGAAGAAGGTATCTTCCTTGGATACAGTTTACAAGACAAAAGGGTTTACAATAACTCAACTGGTCAGGTAGGAGTGTGGTGCAATGTTGATGTACAAAGATACACCACCCCCCTGCGGGAAAAGGACCTTCCTTTTTCTTTGACTATGATGGATTTTTCAAATCCTTCAATCTACCTCCTTCCCGTTCTGATGATGAGTTAGCTGCTCAAATGATGTACGATGTTCTGAACACTCTTACACGAGACTCGACATCATCGGTTTCATTAGAAGATACTTCTAGCCCTTCTGGGGGAGAGCTTGAGGTAAGTGATTCTTCCTCCAATGATGAGGCTGTTGAAATTGAGAGTGCAAACCAGGAGGAGCAAGTTCCCACTACTGAAAGTACACCAGCATCTGATCATGATGCAACTGGAACTTTTGAACCCCATACTCCAACAGCCACAAAAATTGAACCTGGGGATTCAGAATCTGGATAATGAAGTAGCAGTACCCACCACTCCGGAACTTTAGTTAATGTGCATCATCCCCTGGACAACATCATCGGGGATATTCTATCGGGAATTCAGATAAGAAATCAGCTATACTCAGCTGATTATACTGCAGTCATGGAAAAGGGATCTCTACACGATGGTGCTTATCTATGTTTCATGTCTCAAGTTGAGCCAAATTATGTAAGCGAGGCTTTAAAAGATGAGGCATGGGTAAGTGCTTTGCAGGTAGAACTCCTTCAGTTCAAGAAGTTAGGAGTCTGGACTCTTGTGGACAGACCGAAAGGTACAAAGGTGATTGGCACTAAATGGTTTCTTCGATGTAAGAAAGATGACCAAGGGGTCATAATCAGAAACAAGGCATGGCTAGTCATTCAAGGGTTTAGACAAGTCAAAGGCATTGACTACAATGAAGTGTTTGCACCTGTGGCAAGGATGGAAGCAATTTGATTCTTCCTAGCCTATGCATCCAATATGAAGATCAAAGTTTATCAATTGGATGTGAAAAGTGCATTCCTTCATGGTGAGATCCGTGAAACAGTGTACGTCAGTCAACCGAAGGATTCAATGATCCTTAATATTAGGATAGAGTTTATAAACTAGATAAGGCTTTGTACGGGCTCCATCAATCCCCTCGAGCCTGGTATGAGAAACTCTCCACCCATCTGCTGAAACATGGCTTTCGCAGAGGTGTAATTGACTACATGTTGTTCATTATGGAAAAGGATGGTGATTTACTACTGGTATAGATATACGTGGATGGCATAATCTTCGGTTCCAAGAATGAAGCATTATGTAAAGAATTCAAATCGGTGATGAAAGCTGAGTTTGAAATGAGTGCCATGGGAGAGATGAAGTTCTTTCTTAGTTTATAGGTAGATCAGACACCAAATGGAATCTTCCTGCATCAGACCAAATATGTTGGAGATATCCTTAGTCGGTTCGACATGGAAAATGCAACGGTTGCAGGTACTGCACTTGCCACGATCCATGATGTGGCACCCGACGAAAATGGTGATCTGGTTGATGCCACTATGTATCAAGAAATTATCGGATCTCGCAGGTACCTCACAGTTTCTCGTCCTGATATTATGTATGCCATGTGTCTCTCTTCAAAATATCAGGCAAAACCAAAAGTGAATCATCTAATGGGGTAAAAAGGATCTTTCGTTATCTGAAGGGTACTCCAACACTTGGGTTGTGGTATCCTCATGATGATGACTTTGAGTAGCGTATAGTGATTCGGATTATGGTGTTTGCAAGACGAATTACAAGTTATCATCTGCATGATGTCAGTTCTTTAGAAGACGATTAGTCACCTGGCAGTGTAAGAAGCAGATGTCTGTTGCTCTGTCAACATGTGAAGCTGAATACGTTACTGCGGCAAGTTGCTGTTCATAAATCATCTGGATTCAACAACAAATGCGACTACGGTTTGCAATTTTCTAACACCCTATTTTTGTTGATAACTCTGCTGCTATTGTTGTCACTAAAAATCCGGTCCAACACCCCAAACTAAACACATCGGTACTAAATATCACTTTATACGTGACTGTTTTGAAAAACAATTAATCGATGTTATTAAAATAAACACGGATTTCCAATGCACCGACCTCTACATAAAAGCTTTTGATAAACCTCGATTTCAGTATCTATTAGAGGTCAATGCCACTAAAAAGAAAGATGATGTGATTCCAGACGAATCAAGTTCATAGTCCGACTCTATGTTTTATTTTTTATTTTTTATCTTTCTTTATTTTCTTTTAATTTTTCTGTATTTAAAAATTCAAAAAACACAAAAAGATTTTTTGTTTTAAAATTTTAGGGGGAGAATAGTTTTAGTTTTAGTAGTTAGCATTTAATTACTAAAAAAAACGAGGGTGGGCAGATAAGCTGAAAAGCAAAGACATCACATTTGTGAAATCGATTCAACTTAATGGAAAATGATAGTACATAGGCATCGAATTGTTTGGGACACCAAAAGATTTAAAATGTTCTAAAATGTTATATTCAAAGTTACAGAAAACTATAAGTCTAGGAAGTCACAGCCTAATGAGTGGAAAGATGATAGTATGCTAGTTTGCTACTGTGGTTACATAGAGAAAGTAGATCTAGGGGTTGCTAGTCCATTATATGATGTGTCGGCAGATTCAACACAATAGACTAGTATACTACATTGGTGAACAAATGTGAAACTAAATCATTCAAAAGGCCGTGGGTGTCAATCTCATCCATGGTTAACACAATCAGCTTATTTCCAATAAAGGGTGAAGAGCAAAATGAACGTCACAAATGTGTGCGGACGACCATAAAAATAAGCAAAATGAAAAAAAAAGTGAAACGCAATCAAGCTAATGACAATTGTCATTGGTGCGTTATATGTATAATAAAATTACTCTAACAAGAAGATAGGTTGTGTGCCTCTCTGCTGTGCGATTGCACTGACCTGAGGATAAGCACAATCTAAATATTCTAGAATTCATTGTTATTTGTGCCTCTATGCTGTGCGATGGCATTGACCTGAGACTTGGCATCTCTTTGAAAGCTCTTAGAATAGTTTCTTATTGTCAAAACCCGTTGATCGCTAAAAAATCTCCTGATGAAAGTTGATTCCATATAAGTGTGGGATCCACAAATGCTTGTTGAAATAATAAACCTAAATAATCACCAATGTATTTCAAAAATCTATGTATGGATTTAGGTAGACAAATATACTGACTATCATTGTGGCAGCACTCCCCGATGGTCAAAATCAATGTGTCCTACATAATAACTCTAGCATGATTTCGTATTAGTTCTCATGACTCTTAGATGAATAAGACTCTAAAATTGGTAAATATAACATTCTATGTATTTACAAAAATGTTAAAGGTCCTAAATGATTATGTTTATGCTTGTATGATTCCATAACAATCTTTCTAGATAAGATGTAAATTCTTGATGCTGTTCTGCTCAGGGGAGAAATCGTTTAAAGAAAGTTAAAATGTTTTCAACCCACCTCAAATGAAAAATACAAAAATATGTTTTACTTTAGGTTGTTTAAAGTTTATCTTAGTTTTGGTTATGTTTGTATCGAGTTGATGTCGGACTAGGTAACAAGAGGAAATCTGTGAATGTCACAAGTCAAACCTAACGTTAATCTGATAAAAGCTTGTTTCTGGAATGGTAAAAGGATCACATCTGAGATGACCACAAGGTTTTAAAGTTAAAAGGATCACTTCTGAGGTGATCAAATTGTTTTCAAGTAAAAGGATCACGTTTGAGGAGATCAAACAGTTTTAATTCAAAGGATCACGTCTGAGGTGATCAATAGTTTTCAGTTAAAAGGATCATGTCTGGGATTATCAAAGGTCATAATGTCATATATAAAATTCAAGTTTTGAAAGGTTGGGAAAAGTGAAGTCAAACTCATAAGAATGAGCTAATCGCACGATTGGATCATAAGTATGGACCAATCACACGATTGGACCATAAGTATGGACCAATCACACGAATGGACCATGAGTATGAGCCAATCACACGATTGGACCATGAGTATGGGTCAAAGTATACCATTGTATCATAAGTATGAACCAATCGTACGACTGGCTGAAGAAGTTTAAGTCAGTCGTACAACTAAACCTCACTCGCATGAATGAATCATGCGTATAGGTCCAGTCGCACTACTGAAACACAGATTAGCATAAAAAGGGGCTCAGTTGGCCGTAAACCCTACACTTGACTTCAAAACTCTCCAAAAACTGCCGACTACCTAGACACCCTTTTCAAATTTCTTCCTGTGATTCCTACTGTTTTAGCATCGCTGATTGATTCTTGCTCATCTGCAGGTACTAAGAGACTGAAAATGTATCAAATGAGGATGATTAAGCGAACCTAACTATTCAAATGGACTAAAACAAGAACCATGACTTAAAACCCTAAAATAGAACACCTTAATGTAAGTAAACGTGTAATAAAAAGACATTAAGTGTTATATTGAGTCCAGGCGCGTCTAATGAATCTAAACTTGAAGTGAAATTGACTGTTTTGACAAAGATTCAAATTTTTGGACTCGAACAGTGTAGATACGAATGGACATGCTGATGAACTTCAGTCGCACGATTGAGCCAGTCGCACGATTCAGTCGCACGATTCAATCGCACGATTTAATCAATCGATGACTCAGTCGCATAACTGACTCAATCGCATGGCGTAGCATACGACTAAGTTCAGTCGTAGGCTTAATCATACAACTGAGTTCAGTCATGTGATTCAATCGCACAAGTGAACCAGTTAGATACAATCTGTTCTAATTCAAAAGTCCATCTTTATGCACGGATCTAACGTATTTGTTACTTGTGTTGCAGCAACATGGCTGACAGATGGACCATGAGCACTAAGCACAATATATGTGCTTACCTCGATACTACATCCCGGAACGCTTCAGAGTTCGCCGGGATCATTGCTTTTCTTAGACGATCGAGGATTTACAGAGCCATCTCCACTCCATGCACACCTCATCGATCGATACAGCAGACATTCTGGGAGAACGCTGCTGTAGATTGCTCTGTTGAGCCAAACAGGATCCGAAGTTCTATCTTCGGCCAAGATATTGATATAGGGGAGGATGACATCCGGAGGATCTTGGATTTGGGTGAGGACGGAGCCTACCCAACCAAGCTACATCCCCTGACTGTTCGGGGATGTTTCTTAAGGATCAAGTACGTCGGCGACATCAATGTCGGTATGCTAAACAAGAGCAACATGTGCCCACAGTTCAAGTACCTAGCACATGTGATCCTTAAGTGCATTACCTCTTGGCATGGAGGATTCGATGGGATGTCCGACCAAATCCAGGATGCATACGTTGCACTGGTACTGAACCACCCGTTCAGTTTCTCTAGGATGTTCTTCACGTATCTAACGGAGAACATCGAGGCGAAGGGTAAGGAAGGCTTCTGTATGTACCCAAGGTTTTTACGGATAATCATTGATGAGAAGCTTCCTCACTTACCTAAGGAGAAGGATGATGCGGTGTCCCTGGAGGTTATGGACGAGACCACATTGGGACGGATGAAGGTGTACCGGGGGAAGCAGGTGAAGCCCCCGGTTAGGAGATTATTTGGCCTCCTGGCCAATGTGGACTATGTGGCGCCAGCTCGAAAGTAGTGGCGCCAAGATGACAGTGATTCGGATGTTGAGCCCATCATTATTCAAGATGACGATGATGACGATGATGGTGACCAAGATGATGGTCGGGGTGGTGGAGATGCTGGCTCAAGTCAACTACGAGGCAACGACATGTCTACTATATCTCCACCACCTCAGCAGAGTGGATCCTCAGTTCCCAGTGGATCTGAGCAGGCTGCCATTCACCGGGTCTTTACGGTAGATGATGAAGAGGATTCAGATGATGAGCCTCTCACTCGGAGAGTCGGTAGCCGAGTCGTGGCTATCGAAACAAGGAAAGAGGCAGTTGGGGGACGTCAAGTTGGTTTGGAGGGTTATGATATCGATGTTACAGATCCTACTTACACACCCGTCCAGCCGGTTAGCCCAGGGGGAGCCCTAATAGCCAAGGGCTCCGGGAGGAAGAGGATGGCCTAGCCTTATGGGAAGAAGGGCAAGAGGCAAAGGGTTGTTCTGATTACTTCTTCCACCACCACAGCTACTACCACAACCACTGTTCCTCACCCTACCACCACTCCTACCATTACTACAGCCACCACCACTGCCACCACTGCAGCCTCTACTACTCCCACCACCACTCATACATTCCCACCTATCTCACCCACTATACCCACATCAGTTCCACCTCAATTCACTCACACACCAACTCCCATCTACACCACATCCACCACTACACTATCTATACCCTAACCTGGTAGTTCCACCTCATTCCCACCTCCACAAGGATCTTCTCTACTCACTGTTGGGTTAGAGGAGAAGTTAGCTAGCCTCAACAGACTAGTGCTCAAGCTTCTAGTGACAGGTGATTTGAGAGCTAACCAGATGAGTTAGTTGATGGCGGTTAACACCACTCAGGGAAAGCACATAGCCCAGTTGACTGAGAAGAACACTGCTCATGAGAGAGCGTTAGCTCGAGCTCACCATGCCTTGACTACCCAAAACGAGCTATTGATGGCATCTGTTAAGAGGATTGGGGAAGTGAGAAGAAGAACAGGACACTGATGCTAAGGTTGAAGGGAACTAAGAGTGAGCCCTTGAAGATTAAGGGTGATGGTGATGATGGTGGAGATGATGATGATGATTCTTCTGATGATGAATCAGATGAAGATGATGAGGAGGATGAAGCGGGAGTAGTGGAAATGGCAAAGACAGTGATGATGATGACGAGGATGATCAGGAAGGTGATGCATTTGCATCAGCCTCAAATCCGTCTGCTCAGGAGAGGCGCACATAGCGAAATCAAGATCAAAGACCCTCTTCCTCAGCTCCTCAAGCTGAAGAGACGACCGATCAAAAAGTAATGATTAGATGTTTATGTATTTAAAATTTTTATACTTGAATTATGTATTACATTAATGTAATTAATGATTATTACATTAGTGTAGTGAAGAAGCATCAGAAGGTGTCGGGTAAGATCATTAGTTGGGCATATTTTGAAGACTTGGACGTTTATGCTGTCAAGAGGGAGAAGGGGATTGAGTACTTCAGATATCCTCATGATCTGAAGACTCTTCCTGGTTTTGAGCTGAACAGGTTAGCCTGTTTGGACCTTTTGTACGCCAACCCTAGGAAAATGTCAGGGTGGTTCGAGACAACACTGAGGAAGGAATACGACACCAGATGGATCAAGTTCAGGCCTCAACAACCTAAGAGGTTCATACATAAGACTGAAGTTGATCCGATTTCTAGAAGACCGAAAGTAGTGCTGAAGTGGAGTCCCCCACGCATAATGTCTAAGATCTCTCTACGGGAGATGCCTCAGGACTTCACTCCACACTTCAAACGATGGTATTATGACTGGAGGACAGGTGAAGCGGTCATAGTTTTGCACAAAGAAGGTAAGATCGAGACTATAAGGGTGTTTGACCTGATGTGGCTAACCAACTTATCTGCTGAAGATGTTTACACATTCTACAAGTGGTCACTGTTCTATGACTCACCAGATATTGTACAAGCTCTACAATTCCAACATGTTATACGGCTCTGCATCACGTTTACGATACACGCTGGAGTCATAAGAGAAGAGAAGTACAAGAAATTCAAAGAACACGTGAAGAATGTTAGACAATAGGCTAAACTAGCTCTAAGGGGGAGTTTGTTGATACATTATGTACCTAGTTTATGATCTTAAAGGTAATAGTCTTTCATTTCTTACACTGATGTAATGTGATGACTCAATGATAAATGAAATGCATTTTGATGTTTATTTATGGTTGATTATTTCATATTATTATTGTATTGAGTATGATTCACATGTATTGTACATAGTTCTATGTCAATAATGACTTAACAATATGTTCAAATTAGTCGTATGGTTATTCATGCTAATGGGCCATACTTTTGGCCCATACGCATGAATGAACCATACTTATGGACCAGTCGCACGACTGAACCAGGTGACTGGATCAGTCGTATGACTGAGATATAAGATTGACTCAGTCGCACGACTGAACCTTTAGTCGCATCTATGAGTCAACCACATGAGTCAGTCGCACGACTGAACCATGCTAATGGTTCAATCGTACGAGTGGACACTGAAAACCTATAAATACCACATAATTCATAGAAAAACAAAACACTTCGAATACTTTCATACCCTAGCCGTCCAGAGCGTCCTAAGTCGTCCATCCAAGTTCATAGTTCGGTCCTGATCGATGCCAACTCGTTCTTAACATTTGTTTCATCGTTAGATCGATCAGGTTGTTCATTCTCACTGATTGGATCGCCAATCAAATAGAATTCCATGCTATTTGATCTGGTCTCATGTAGGATCCGTTAGTACTCCGTACGAAAACGGTCCTAACAGAACTCACTTTCTTTTGAGGAGTGCAAGTACAACAAACAACTAATGGAATCTTCATCAATCAATCAAAATATGTGGAAACCATGCTGAAGAAGTTTCATTTTGGAGATTGTCGGTCTATCAGAACTCCTGTTGATACCAAGATGAAGATAGGTCTTGATCCTGAAGGAAAAACAGTGGATCAGACTCACTACAGATCTATGATTGGATCACTCATGTATCTAATAGCTAGTAGACCTGACATTATGTTTGGTGTATGTGTTTGTGCCAGGTACCAAGCAGATCCCAAAGAATCACATGTGAATGCAGTCAAGAGGATATTAAGATATCTTAAAGGCAAGCCTACACTTGGATTACGGTATCCAAAGGAAGGAAATTTCAATCTCTATGCATACACTGATAGTGATTATGGAGGATGCAACTTCAATCCGAAGTCCACATCTGGCGGTTGTTAATTTCTTGGTCCTAGACTAGTTTCCTGGCAGTGCAAGAAGCAGACAAATATGTCTGTTTCAACAGCAGAAGCTGAGTACATTGCAGCATCAGCTTGTTGCTCTCAAGTTCTCTGGATTCAAAACTAGATGCTTGATTATGGTTTTAACTTCTTGCACACACCAGTTCATATTGACAACACAATAGCAATCTTCTTAACAAATAATCTAGTTCAACACTCAAAAACTAAACATATTGAAATTATATATCATATTTTGAGAGACTCTGCTAAAAAAGGATTAATCAAATTGATATAGGTCCACACTGATAATCAATTAGCCAATTTATTAACTAAGGCATTTAATCCCAGCAGATTTGAATTCTTAGTTCAATCAATTGGCATGATTAACCTTGAGTAAAAACAAAAATCTACAAAAACGTTCAAAAAATTCATAAAAATACAAAAAGAATTTATCTTGCAGAAGTATATGTCTTATATTTTTGGGAAATGATATAACTACAGTCGTTATATCATTCACTGTGCTTATTTATAAATCTCAAATGACTGACATGACTTATCTAATATGCGGGTAGGCTCAACTTGGAAGAGACAATAACAGTGATGAACTAAAGCTTATGTTCAACTATGAAGCTTGCATCTCAAATGTGTGTGTAAGCATTAGCTTATCCAAATATGTGTGTAGCAACCTAAATACACTAGGTAATGATGTCTTATGAATCTCTTTTACTCACATCAGTTTTTCCTTTGTTTTGTTAAGCAAAGACCTGGAAAAACAAGCACATAGTGCTAATGTCATGATCCATCAAGATTTCTAATGAGGAACACATCCAACTTGGATGAATCAATAAAATAAAATACATTTTAAGTTAATGCAAATAAAGAATCCTAAGAGATCACCTTCTAAAGTGAAGTTAAAAGAATCCCAATGTGGATCAAAAATGATAAAAGGATCAAAACAAAAGACTTCTAATGAGGATCAAGTAAAATGAGATTTCATATTTTAAGTGACCTGGTCATGTAAGTTGTTAATCTTCTGCCATACATTACATGCAGATGGTTGACCTTACCATGCTTTTGAGTGTGAGGTACATACTGAATGCCAAATAAACTCAAAACATGAAAAGATCACTAACATTAAGATATTGACCAAGTATGAGTTTAAGAGGACAAAATACCTTCAATCAATATGTTCATGACAATGTCTGTTTACTAATAATTGCTCGCACTTGTGAAAGGTAATATTGATATGATACCAAGAAAGGTATATCATCACTTCATGTATAGATAAGAAAAACAAAAATCATAAAAATATTTTCTCCTTAAAATTTTAACAAATCTTTAAAGTTTCAATCTCTTATGGATATAAAATTTAGGGGGAGTAGTAAAAATTTTTGATCATTTTGTATAGTTGTTTCCTTTCTTAAAAATTATAAAAATAAAAACACAAGTATAAAAATCAGAAAACTGATTGTGTTGGTGCAGAAATTATACCATAGTATCATAGTTCTTGCGGACATCTTGAAGCACAAAAGTCCAAGATCAATCAACACTAGAAAACTTGTATCACATCTAATGGATATGTCAATCCAAACAAAAATTGACAACCCGAGCAACAGTCAAAACTTCTTAAACAACAAAACAACAGACTCATCTTCGTAACAGTCAGAAGCAAGAGACACAGCTTCATAAAGATCATGCATCAAAGCAAACACAACCAAAACTATCCATAGCAGAAACATTAAGATTTGACAAGTTTAAAACTTAATGCAGGTAAGTGCATTGGTTAATGTGGGTGAAGGTAACCCAAGCACAAATCCAATGCGGGTAATAGTTTTGAGTCATGAAAACACAAGTGGAAGTAATGCAGATAAATTAACTCTACCGCATTAGTCTCACTACAAATATCCATAAAGTTTTCAAGTATGAAAACTAATGCGGACAACTTTGTTCATCTGCATTTGTTTTCCTCAGTCGTATTTCCTAGATAAGGCTGAGATCATTACATAAACTAGGTTGTATATTTGTATCATCATAAATTAGAAGTGTGCTTACACTCTTCTGTCATCATGTTTGAAGTTGTTGATACATATTGATGTATCTAGTTTACATTCTCAAATGTAAAAGTCTTTCATGTCTTACAATTATGTGAACAAATATAATGAAATTGATTGAATGATATATGAAATGCATTATGATGTTTATCTGTGATTAATTATGTCATGTTATATTTATATTGAATATGATTCATATGTATGAACTAAATATATAGGTTTGATGTTAGGTTTACATAGTTCTAAGTCAATAAGAACTTAGAAATGTGTTTAACATAGTCATGTGGACATTCATGCTAATGGACCATACTTATGGCCCATACGCATGAATGAACCATGCTTATGGACCAGTCGCACGACTGAACCAGGTGACTGGATCAGTCGTATGATTGAGACATAAGATTGGTTCAATCGCATGACTGAACCTTCAGTCGTGCGTATGAGTCAATCGCATGATTCAGTTGCACGACTGAACCATGTAATGGTTCAATCGTACGAATGAACACTAATAACCTCTAAAAACCACATAATTCGTGGAAAACCATAACACTTCATAATACTTCATATAATTTCATACCCTAGCCATCCAGAGCATCCCAAGTCGCAAATCCAAGTTCATAGTTCGTTCCTGATTGATTTCAATTTGTTCTTAAAGTTTGTTTCCTTAGATTGATCGGGTTATTCGTTCTCACTGATTGGATCGCCAATCAAATAGAATTCCGCGCTATTTGATCTTGTTTCATGCAAAATCCGTTAGTACTCCATACGTACACGGTCCTTACAAGTGGTATCAGAGCTTAGGCTCGTGATTTTGCGTGGATTCAATTGGTTTTAGTGTCAAAACTAACGTTTTTATTCAAAAGATACACTTTTTCGCTTCAAAACTTGTTTTTGACGAGTCTCTGTGTTAAAAGTTTTGACCTTTTCCCATATGGCAGATTAGGGTTCGTGAAAATTCGTAATTTTGTGTCAAGTGTTAAAAAATTCGATTTTTTTCCTGCAGCAGCAGCTTCAATCGCACGATTAGCCCAATCGCACGATTAGCCCAATCGCACGATTAGCCTAATCGCATGACTGAATCCCATGCGCATAGTTCAATCGCACGACTGGACTCATTTGCACAGTTCATTCGCACGGTTGAAGTATCCCAAATGGTTGACCTCATTCGTGCTGTTCATTCGCACGACTGAACCCAATCGCATGATTGAAGCCATTTGCATCCTTCAATCGCACGGTTAAACCAGTCGGCTTGTCCAATCGCATAAGTTAATTGTCATGTTCTTAGTTCACTAAGTTTAAAGAAATAGAAGATCATTTCTCTGCATTCACTACTGGAAAGGACTCACGCATCCAGAATCTTCTACTTCTGGAAAGTGAGATCGAGAACGACAACAAACCGCCAAAGTTATTAACGTTAGATAAATACCCACAGTGGAAACAGTGGTTTGAAATCTACCTAAATGGAGTTCACCCTAATCTGTGGATGTCTATTGAGACTGGTTATGTGGTACCAGTCAGTGCTAATGGGGTAAAGCTGACTTTTAGAGGAATGAGTGAATCCCAGAAGACTATGCATAATGCTAAAAAGAAAGCATATGCCTTGTTGACTCAGTCTATACCTAAGGATATATTTCATTAGTTTTCTGAGAACAAGCAGTCAAAGAAATTATAGGAGGCCTTGGAAAAGAGATATGAAGGCAATGCAACTCTGAAAGCACTCAAGGCAATAGCTCTTAAAAAGGAATTCGACAATTTCTCACCAATTGGAAAAGAGATCTTGGATGATATCATTGATAGATTCTATCATCTGATGAGTGAGTTGCACACTTATGGTATGAGCACATCCATGGAAGATAAAGTCTCTAGTTTTGCTGATGGTCTGCCAGACAAATGGGATCCATTTGTGTCTAATTTGAGACAAAACGACATTCTTGCCACTTTAGACATAAATGATTTCATTCTGAAGTTAAGGCAGGAAGAGCTGCATCAGAAATACAAGTCAAAAAAGGATCCTATGCTCAGAATCCTACACTATACAACTCAGTTCCAACCCCTTCTACATCATGCGCACCGCTTCAAACGGCGTTTGTGTCTAACTCTTCTACTCCTTCCCAAAGTAACTCATCAGGAACCGAAATATCAGGGTCAACTAGCACCCAATACATTGTTCTTGAGGCAAATACTACCAAGTTAAAGATGGAGAATCTCGGAAATGTCATTGTGGAAGTTTCTAAAGAACATATGGACCTTCTAGCTGCAGTTGTTCTAAAGTTAAGGTAGGAAGAGCTGCGTCAGAAATACAAGTCAAAAAGGATCCTATGCTCAGAATCCTACACTATACAACTCAGTTCCAACCCCTTCTACATCAGGCGCACCGCTTCAAACGGCATTTGTGTCTAACTCTTCTACTCCTTCCCAAAGTAACTCATCAGGAACCGAAATGTCAGGGTGAACTAGCACCCAATACATTGTTCCTGAGGCAAATACTACTAAGTTAAAGACCGAGAATCTAAAAAATGTCACTGTGGAATTTGCTAAAGAACATATGGACCTTCTAGCTACAGTTGTTCAATCTTATGATGGTTTAGTTGCTGGTAAGATTGGGAACTGTCATCTTGCTGACGAGGACTATGAGCAAGTTGATGAAACTGAGCTGGAACGCATGGATATTATGTGGGCCTTAGCTAGTGCTGTTAAAAGATCCAAGAAGTTTGTCAAGAAGACGGGGCAGAATTTGGTTGCAACAAAAGACACTACATTGGGATTTGACAAAACCAAAGTCATGTGCTTCAATTATGGAGAGAAGGGGCACTTCAAACATGAGTGCACAAAGCCAAAGAAGACTGGGAATGGAAATCCTTTTCCCACGTTCAACCGTCAAGACAAGGAGAAGGTTGGAGCATCGTCAAGTAAAGATTCTAAGGCTTTGGTTGCACAAGGTGATGAAGGACAAGACTGACCCTTCCGATTCATATCCAAGGGTGAATCAAATGTTACTTTTATTGATACCTTGGATGATGGATCTGCAAGTGAGGGAGACATCATAGCTGATCAAGCTAGTTCAGATATAGAAGAAGCTAGGGATTTCTTTGATCACTTGGTTGAAGAAGAGTTAAGTGCTGCAAATTTAGAATCTCAAGCCACTGAAGAATCTGACACTGCACTGATGGCTGATTCGTCTAGTTCTACACAGGTATATTCTAAAGACGAATTATTCGATAAACATGCTTGTTGTGAATGTGATAAATTTAGGGAAAGAATTGATTTAAAGTTTGCTAGGTTATTAGAACACAATGATAATCTAGTAAATGATTTACAACCCTGCACTGAAGCAAACCGTGTGTTAAAACAAAATGAGTGCAACTTCAAACAAAAGATAGAACTGTTAGGGAAACAACTAAGGAAATCGAGGTTGTTGCTTTAAATCAATCTAATGATATTAAGTTATATTTAAACTCTTTAGAAGAAACTAAAAAGGAGAAAGCAGTTTTGGAAGTAGAAGTTGAATCGTTAAAACCAAAACTGCACAGTTTGGCTAGTTCTTCACATATAGTTCAAAAGTTAGTGAAAGAACAAAATGGTTGGGAAGGTCAGGGTTATAAAGTAGTACCGCTACCACATGATATCCTTTTGAATCAATAATAATCCAGTAAAGGATCATATGGTGTCTACTCCTCTAGTCAGTGATCCAGATTCTACGGGTAAACCCGTGAAGTCTATCACTGAATAGAAGAAAACACATTGGGATCAAAAGATAAGATGCCTGTTGAAGACTTGACTGATAAAATTGAAAAAGTTAACTTAGGGTCCGGTTCAAAAACGTCTAGTTCAGAACCTAAACAATCTAAGTCAACAATCCCTAAACCAGCAAGTCATCAAAATTTAAATAAAATGAAAGCAAAAGATGTTCCAAATGACAAAACAATAATTTTGTTAAAGAAGGAGAAACATCTAAAAGGGAATAGAAACTACCCAGGCCCCGACCAAACTCAACCCCTCATCAACGCTTTTCTCATACTGTCAAAGGGAGATCCTGCTACAGTTATGGAAAAGGAGGACACATTTCTCCAAATTGTCCTTACTATCAGATACATAAAAGGAAAATAGAACTTTTTGATGATAAAAAAACAAAATTTTCTAAAATCAGATCTAATACTCCTTCAAAACACTAAAATCAACACAGACAAGCTAAAAGCAAAGTTGTGTCACCTAAACTTAAATCTAGGATTATTAGTGAATGTAAAGTTCAAACCATAAGCCAGTCGTCTGTATACCACAAACAGGCCTTACACAGAACTGGTTTATTGAAAGAAAAATCAAGTTCTGTGTCTGATAGTGAAGATAAGAAAGAGAAAGATATGCACTCATCCTCTGAAGGTCAGTGGGTTGAGTTTATGATATGTGATACATCTGGGACACGCAAGCCAGTTAAGGCTTGGGTCCCAAACCTGAACTAATCATTTCCATTGTATGTGCAGGGTGTCAGCTATAGCGGTATCAGTAATACCTGGATTATTGATAGTGGGGCATCCAGGCACATGACCGCGAATTCGTCCCTCCTTTTCAACGTCAAGAAAATTAAAGGGGGACATGTATCATTCGCTGGGAACAAGGAGGTTACATCATCGTGCAAGGTGAAGTGGGAAACGAGAAAGTGAAGTTTGACAAGGTCAACTATGTTTAGCAACTACAGAATAACTTGCTTTCTGTCTCCCAAATCTGTGATAAGGGGTTCAAGGTTGTATTTGACAACAAGAGGTGCTACATACTAAAGAAGGAGTATGCCATCCCGGAGGAACAAGTTCTAATGTTGGCTTCAAGATATAACAACCTTTATGTCAAAAGCAATAGAAAGGGATTCAGTCTCTTGGCATAGGAGATTGGGACACATCAATCCCAGGAAGATGAATTATCTAGTTCAGAACTATCTGGTAAATGGAGTTACAGTCAATTATTTCAGGCTTACAGATTTCTGTGTCGCTTGCAAGAAAGGGAAACAGACCAAGAAGTCTCACAAAGCAAAGAAAGTTAATTCTATCGACATTCCTCTTGAGCTTCTACACATGGATCTGTTTGGCCCAGTGAGCACAAAAAGCATAGCCGGGATTGGTATTTCTTTGTGGTGATGGATGATTACTCAAGATTCTCTTGGGTGATGTTTCTGAAAGCTAAATCAGAGACATTTGACTCATTCAAACATCTAGTTACCATATTGGAGTCTCTCTACAAGCTGAAAGTAAGAAGAATCTGATTAGACAACGGGACAGAGTTCAAGAACCAGTGGGTAGAGGCCTTCTGTATAGATAAAGGAATTGTTCATCAGTTTACCTCTGCCTACACTCCACAAATGAATGTTGTTGCTGAAAGGAAGAATCGGAGCTTGATAGAGATAGCAAGGACTATGCTAGCTGACTCCAAACTGCCAGTTCAATTCTGGAACGAGGCAGTAGCTAATGCATGTTACACTTTAAATCGGGTCTTGGTAGTCAAACGTCATGGAAAAACTTGTTACGAGTTGCTCCAATAACTGAAACCCAATTTAGAGTATCTGGAACCATTTGGTGCGCCCTGCATGCTGCTAAAGAATAATCAGACTGGGAAGTTCTGCGAGAAGGCAGAAGAAGGTATCTTCCTTGGATATAGTATACCAGACAAACGGGTTTACAATAACTCAACTGGTCAGGTAGAATTGTGGTGCAATGTTGATGTTCAAAGATACACCAACCTCCCTGCAGGAAAAGGACCTTTTTTTTTCTTCGACTATAATGGATTTTTCAAATCCTTCAATCTACCTCCCTCCCATTCTGATGATGACTTAGCTGCATGAATGATGTACGATGTTCTGAATGCTCCCACACTAGACTCGACATCCTCAATTGCATTAGATGATACTTCTAGCCCTTCAGGGGGAGAGCTTGAGGTAAGTGATTCTTCTCCTGATGATGAAGCAGTTGAAACCACAAATGTGGAACAGGAAGAATAGGTTCCTACTACTGAGAGCACTCCCGCCTTTGATCATGATGCAGCTGACACTACTAAACCACATACTCCAACAGTTCAGAATCTGGATACTGAAGTCGCAGTACCCACCACTCCAGGAACCTGAGTTAATGTACATCATCCCCTGGACAACATAATCGGGGATATTCTATCGGGAGTTCAAAAAAGAAATCAGCTATACTCAGTTGATTATGCTGCGATCTTGGAAATGGGATACTTACACGACGGTGCTTATCGATGCTTTGTTTCTCAAGTTGAGCCAAAGCATATCAACAAGGCTTTAAAAGATGAGGCATGGGTAAGTGCTATGCAAGAAGAACTCCTTCGGTTGAAGAAGTTAGGAGTCTGGACACTTGTGGACATACCAAAAGGTGCAAAGGTAAATGGCTCAAAATGGGTTCTTCGGTGTAAAAAAGATGACCAAGGGGTCATAATCAGAAATAAGGATCAACTTGTTGTTCAAGGGTTTAGGCAAGTCGAAGGCATTGACTACAATGAAGTGTTAGCACCTGTGGCAAGGATGGAAGCTATTCGTATCTTCTTAGCCTAGCATCCTATATGCAGATTAAAGTCTATCAACTAGATGTGAAAAGTGCATTCCTTAATGGTGAAATCTGTGAAATGGTGTAAGTCAGTCAACCCGAAGGATTCGAGGATCCTTATCATCGAGATAGAGTTTATAAACTGGACAAGGCTTTGTACGGGCTTCATCAAGCCCCTCGAGCCTCGTACGAGAAACTTTCTACTCATCTGCTGAAACATGGTTTTTGCAGAGGGGTCATTGACTGCACGTTGTTTATCAAGGAAAAGGACGGTGATTTACTACTGGTGCAGATATACGTGGATGACGTAATCTTCGGTTCCAAGAACGAAGCATTGTGTAAAGAATTTGAGTCTGTGATGAAAGCTGAGTTTGAAATGAGCGCCATGGGAGAAATGAAGTTCTTTCTAGGGTTACAAGTAGATTAGACACCAAATGGAATCTTCTTGCATCAGGCCAAATATGTAGGCGATATCCTCAGTCGGTTTGACATGGAGAATGCTATGGTTGCTGGGACTCCACTTGCCACGAATCACAATGTGGAACCCGATGATAACGGTGATCTGGTGGATGCTACTATGTATCGAGGAATGATCGGATCTCTCATGTACCTCACAGCTGCTCGTCCTGATATTATGTATGCCATGTGTCTCTGTTCCAGATATCACGCAAAAGCTAAAGTAAATCACCTAATTAGGGTAAGGAGGATCTTTCGTTATCTGAAGGGTACTCCAACACTTGGGTTGTGGTATCCTCATGATGATAACTTTGAGCTTACAGCATATAGTGACTCGGATTACGGTGGTTGCAAGATGAACTACAAGTCAACAATAACGGGATGTTAGTTCCTTGGATGACGTTTAGTCACCTTGCAGTGTAAGAAGCAGAAGTCGGTAGCTCTATCAGCATGTGAAGCCGAATACGTTGCCGCTGCAAGTTGTTGCTCTCAAATCATCTGGATTCAACGGCAAATGCAAGACTACGGTTTGCAATTTTCTAACACCCCTATTTATGTTGATAATTCTGCTACAATTGCTGTCACTAAAAATCCGGTCCAACACCCAAAGACTAAACACATTGGTATTAAATATCACTTCATACGTGACTGTTTTACAAAGCAATTAATCGATGTTGTTAAAATTTATACGGATTTTCAACGCGTCAACCTCTACACAAAAGCATTTGATAAACTTCGGTTTTAATATCTCCTAGAGGTCAATGGCGTCAAAAATAAAAGTGATGTGATTCCAGAAGAATCTAGTTCTTAGTCCGTCTTTATGTTTTATTTTTAATTTTTCTTTATTTTATTTTCCTGTCTTTAAAAATCCAAAGATATAAAAAGATTTTTGGTTTTAGAATTTTAGGGGGAGAATAGGTTTAGTTTTAGTATTTAGTATTTAAACTACTAAAAAAAACGAGGGCGGGCAGAAAAGCTGAAAAGCAAGGACATCAAATCTGTGAGATTGATTCAAAACTATGGAATATGATAGTACACAGGGGACTAATTGTTTAGGACATCAAAAGTGTTGGACCAAAAGAACCAATGAGCTAGATCAGAAAAACCTCTAAGTCCCACAAGACATCATAACAACTGCTGAAAGCATCATCAGCTGTTTGACAAAGTCTGAAGACCTCAACAGCTGAAGATCAAAGTACTGAAGATCAACAACTGAAGTACAAGTACTGAAGACTCAAGTACTGAAGACTCAAGTACTGAAGACTCAAGTGCTGAAGACTCAAGTGCTGAAGACTATCAGCTGAAGATCAAAGTACTGAAGATCAACAGCTGAAGTACAAAGACTGAAGACAAAGACTGAAGACATCAGCTGATGACTTCTACTGAAGTCATCAGCTGATGAAACATCTGAAGTTAAAGTCTGAAGACAAGTACTGAAGCTTCAGAGTTTGTCACAACAGCTGAAGAAGCATTCTTCAATTGTTGTGATGGTTTACCTTTCAACTTTTTCTTTTCAGTAGTTATCTTTTCTATTTCAGTAGTTTGTAAAACGACTGAAGAGTTTGTTCTTCAGTTGTTGTAGTTTTCAGTAGTTTCCTTTCAGCTGTTGTAATAAGTTTAACGCTTAGTATTTTGTAAGGAGATGTCAGCTGTTTGACATCTTCAGTAGTTTAGGTAGTTTCAGTATTTTGTTAGAATAATGGTTTGATGTCACTATCAAGTGACATCAGCTGATGTTATTCTTCCTATAAAAGGAAGATGACCTAATTGTAATCCTTGTTGAAACGTGTGATCTAACAGAAAACACCTTTTTGCAGAATTCCTCTCTTTCTCTATAACTTACTGTTACATTGATATATCTATTGTGTTCTTAGTATAATTTGCTTAATTCTTGTGCTAAATCTGCTGTGAATACATCCTAATTGATCAAACTAGAGGCTGAGATCCTTTCAAATGGTATCAGAGCAGGTTAATCATTGATCGATTTAACAATTGATCATTGAAACTGCTCTTTTGCTATCTACGTTTGATCGAATTAGCAAATTTGCAAGAATCGGTTATAGAGATGAGTTTTTGCTGTTTCTGGCCATTAAACTTGAGGTTCTTGTGGTTTTGAGCTAGATTTGTTTTGTTTACCTTGAATTTGTTTGAAGTCTGAGATGACGACACCAACTAATGATCCTCACAATACTGGCTCCTCAACAAAGCCTCCGATGCTTGTGAGGAGTGAGTATAACATTTGGCAACGTCGTATGCTCCATCACTTGTCTGTCAACAGTGCTGGTTGTTAGAAGTCAGTGGTACATGGACCGTACAAGCCTACTGTGACTGTTCCTGAATCAAATGAGAGGGTTCCAAAGAAACCTGATCAGTATTTAGACGAAGATCTAAAGCTGTTCGAAATTGATGCTAAAGCCCATGGAATTCTGGCTATGGCAATTCAAAATGAAATCTATTTAGGGCTTTTGAATCATGAAACTGCTCATGACCTATGGGTTGCTCTGAAGGAACAATTCGGAGGAACCAATGAGGTCTTAGGAAATACTAGGGAAATCCTCGCCCAACAATATGAGATATTCTCTCATAGGAAGGGTGAGACACTGACTCAACAGTTTGAGTGATTCTCTTGTCTTATTTCTGAGCTGAAAATGGTTAAACAAGAGTATTGCAATAGTCAGTTGAACAACCGTTTCCTCAGATCCCTGCCTGAGAGATGGGACACTTATACCATTGTCCTACGCTCCAGTGCAAATCTGGATACTCTATCTCTCACAAAACTTCATGGGAAACTGCTTACATTTGAGAGAGAGATAGGGCAGAAAAGGAAGTTGTCAACCTCTAGCAAGCTCACTGAAAAATGCTGCACTGATAGGTCAAGAGTCAGAATATGCTGCATCAGAGAATGCCTATGATGAGCATATTGATTTCTCTACCAATTTTGAACATGATTTTGTTGGTGTTGATGGTAGTTCAGGAGGAAGCAGTGATAACCTGTGCTTTCTAATGGAGGACTTGAAGGGCATTCCAGATGATGATCTAGAAGAGATGGATATTTTGAGTCAAATGGAAATAATAAATATCAGATCTCAAAAGTTCTACAAGAGAACTGGCAGGAAATTTCCTGGTCTCTCTGGCAAAACCAAAGTTGGTTTGGACAAGAACAAGTTGAGGTGTCACAAGTGCCATAGGCTTGGACACTTTGCTAGAGAGTGTAGATCATCTGGACCTAACTCCTCTGCACCCTTTGTGACTTTTCCAAGCAATAGCTCACAACACAAAGGGCAACATACCACCAGTTTTGGTCATCCATCACCAGCTCAGGCATCATCTGCATACTTTGTGCCTCAGGGTCATATGCCATACCCATACCCCTGCTACTACATGCCTCTGTCAATTCAAGTTCAAGCACCCACTGCTCAGCAACCACATGCTCTCCCTGAGCCTCAACCTTCTCAATCTCATCATCAAACCCAACTTCAACAACACAACTTCTTCACCCCAGGAGTTGTTGACTGGAGCAGTTTACCAGATGATTTATCTGGTCATGAACAACTATTTCCTGGTGCTGGTCAACATGGTGGTGATCATCCTTTCGAGAACCTTGCTCTCATGGCCCTGGATTCTGCTGATGGGTCATCCTCCAATGCTTCATCACAGGTATCTTCTGAGGCTAAAGCCAAGATATGTTCTGAATATTGCATAACTGCATTTGCATCTATTAGAGAAGCAAATGTAGCTTTAATTGATAAAAATCTTGAGCTAGAGCAAACCCTTTCCAAAAGAAAAGCTGAATTTGAGTCTATGCTTAATGATAAGAATGATGAGATTTATAAACATAAATGCCAAATCAAAGATGATAAGGCTAGGGAAGAGGTACTTGTAGAGAAGTACAGAGACCTCAAGGAAACACTTACAGCTACCCAGATAGAGTGTGATCGTTGGGTGCAATCCTGCAAGGGTTTTGAAATGCTTCTGAGTAAGCAATCAGCTTCCAATGTGAAGTTTGGCATTGGTTATAATCATACTGCTCCTCCAACAGATTTTACTTCCAGAGCAGAAGTAGAATCTGATGGAGAAATCAATAACCAATCCTTCTCATCATGTGACCTACTATCTGATACAGCACCATCAGAGGTTGAAGTCAGCATTAATTCCTCACAAAACCAATCAGCTGATGCTACAACAGCTGATGGTTCAAATGCTGACTGTCACATGATCAACAAGTTGATCAACTCAGGTGTTATCTCTAAAAGTACTGAAAGTACTGGAGAGCAAGTGATAACACCTGAAGTTCAAACGCCAACTACTGCCAGTACTGAAAGGAAGAAAACTGCCAGTAGAAAGGGTTTGAAGACTACTAAAGAAGATATTAGGAAAGCAAGTACTGCAAGGAAGAAAACTACAAGTACTGATAGCAAATTACTGAAGAACAAGTCTTCAGTAGTTTCATCTTCTTTAGTAGATGATCAACTAAAGATGAAGAAGAAGCCATGTGAAATATGTGGCTTGTTCAATCATCTTACTGATGATTGCTGGTACAAAAAGGGCTCCAAACTCAAACAAAAGGAGAAAATTAAAGAGAAAATGAATGTAATGAATACTGAGTTTGAGACCAAGTTTGTACCAGCAACAACAAAACCTGAAACCCCTAAGTCCAAGAAGAAATCCAAAAAAGAAGGATGGGGTTAATCAGCCAACAGCTGAGGTTGCTCAAAAGAAGATGGTGCAACACAGGAATCCATCACAAGCAAGCCCTAATATGTCTGATGAGCTAAAGGCTTTATCATAAAATCAGACATAGCTTGTTATGATGGTTCAACATCTAATGGGAAGAGTCAACCAATTAGATGCTCCTGTGCTGAAACCATAGAAAAGGAAATCCAAGCTAAAGGATTCCTCTTCCACACCATCTCCTTCACCTCAGGCTGTCACATATAACAAACCAGTTAGTGTCACATCTGTTGATGAGAACAGACCCAAAACCAAAAAGGTTTGGGTCTCAAAAACTAACTAACTTGTGTTGAATGTAGGGTTCTTCAACATGCCATAGAAGCATCTGGTATGTAGACAGTGGAGGATCCATGCATATGACAGGAAGCAGTTCACTTCTTAGTGACTACTCTCAAGGAAAGAAGGGGTTTGTTTCCTTTGGAAATGATGCAAAAGGTTACATCATCGGCAAAGGCTTTGTTTCCAATGAGGAAATAAGGTTTGATGATGTTAACCATGTGGAGAATCTTAAGTACAATCTCTTGAGTGTCAGTCAAATGTGTGATAAAGGCCATGTTGCCCTTTTCACCAGCCAAAACTGTCGGATTCTGTCATCCAAAGTTCTGAGTTTGATTGACAAGGTGTTAGATGAATATACTTTCTTGAAGCCCAATAGAACAGGAAGAGTATATGCCTTAGATCTTTCAAAGAAAATTGATCTAAAAGGCCATCCTTGCCTATTCTCCAAGGCTTCTCCCCAAGAATCTACTCTATGGCATAGAAGGTTGGGTCATATGAATCTCAAAAACATGAACCAGATGATACACCATGGTTTAGTCAGAGGGTTGCCATTGAAGGAGTTCAAATGTGAAGACAACTGCACTGCTTGTTTAAAGGGGAAACAACACAAAGTCTCATTCCCTCCAATAGAAAAACCAAAGTCCAAGGCTTGTTTGCAAGTTTTGCACATGGATCTTTTTGGTCTTGTCAGAGTGATGAGCATGGCAAAGAAGAAATACTGTCTGGTAATTGTGGATGATTACTCTAGATTTGTATGGACTTTCTTCTTACACTCCAAAGATGAAGCTGCAAAAGCTATAATGAACTTTGTGTTATATGTGAAGAAGCAGTATTCCCTTCCAGTCAAGTGTGTGAGGAGTGACAATGGCACAGAGTTTAGAAATCACACACTTGATGACTTCTATATGTCAAAGGGAATTAACAGGCAGTTCAGCATTCCAAGAACTCCTGAACAAAATAAAGTGGTGGAAAGAACAAACAGGACCCTCATTGAAGCTGCAAGGTCAATGCTGGCTGACTCAGGATTGCCACTGACCTTTTGGCCTGAAGCTGTTAACACAGCTTGCTATGTGCAGAATAGAGTATTAGTGAATCAGAGGTTGATAAAGACTCCTTATGAAGTACTCCATCATTTGTCCCCTTTGATTTCTTTCGTTCGAGCCTTTGGGTGTCCTTGTTTCATTCTCAACACAAGCAATCCACTCCAGAAGTTTGAATCAAAGGTGGATGCAGGGTATTTTGTTGGTTATTCATCAACTTGCAAGGCATACAGAGTTTTCAACTGCAGAACAAAGATGGTTGAAGAGACTTTGCATGTGAAGTTTAATGAATCTCCAAAGGAAAAGATTCCACAAAACCATGTGGAGTTATTTGATCTGGACATACTACAATATGTTCCTTATCAACCTCCAGCTGTTGTTCCTGTCAACAGTTCTCCACCTGGTGGTACTGATGATGAAGATGCCAGTACTCACCTTTTCAGGTTTAGTGACCACCTGCCTGAGTCAACTAAACCTGATGCTCCCGTAGCTTCAGCAGCTCCATCCACAACAAATGCTGATGAGATTTATGAATCCTCTACTTCATTTGAGTTACCATCTCCTACTTGGTTTCAAGAATCTACATCACCATTTGTTGCTGCTGAAGGTCCTACAAACACATGCACTGATCTTATTGTCTACCAAGAGCTGAAGAATCACCCAATGTCTCAAATCATTGGTGATATCAATGCTGGAGTTTCAACAAGAAGTCAATTGTTCAATTTATGCTTCTATGCTCTCTTCATCAGTCAGCAAGAGCCAAAGAACTACCATGTTGCACTAAGAGACAATGGATGGGTTGAAGCAATGCAGCTTGAGCTTCTTCAGTTCAAAAAGGAGTAAGTGTGGGAGCTTGTTCCTTTACTCCAAGGTAAGTGTGCAATAGGCACTTAATGGGTGTTTAGGAATAAAACTGATGAAAAGGGCCAAATTGTCAAGAACAAGGCCAGACTGGTTGTACAGGGGTTTGCACAAGAGGAAGGCATCGATTATGATGAAACCTTTGCCCCTGTAGCCAGACTGGAGGCAATTAGATTGTTCTTAGCTTATGTTGCCTTTCACAATCTTAAAGTTTTTCAAATGGATGTCAAAAGCGCCTTTTTATATGGTAAAATAAAAGAAGAAGTTTATGTGTGTCAACCACCAGGCTTTAAGGATATTAAACATCCTGATTGGGTGTATAAGCTTGATAAGCCTCTTTATGGGCTGAAACAAGCTCCTAGAGCCTGGTATGAAACAATATCTAATTTTCTTCTACAGAATAATTTCACTAGAGGCTCCATTGATAAAACTTTATTCATTAAGAATGTGGGACCGCATAAGCTACTTGTTCAAATTTATGTTGATGATATAATTTTTGCATCCTCTGATCCACAGTTGTGTGATGAATTCACTAAGCTAATGAAGCAAAAGTTTGAAATGAGTGCTATGGGAGACTTACAGTTCTTTCTAGGGTTGCAAATCAAACAAAGGGCTGAAGGAATCTTCATTCATCAGTCCAAATATACAAAAGAGTTGTTAAATAAGTTTGATTTACAAAACTGTAAGCCCTGTTCTACTCCCATGAGTAGCACCACACAACTAGATGTTGATCAGAAAGGTAAAGCGGTTCATGAAACCCTTTACAGATGTATGATTGGGTCCTTGATGTACCTTACAGCTTCTAGACCAGACATTATGTTTGCAACATGTGTCTGTGCTAGATTTCAGGCTGCACCTAAAGAATCCCATTTGATTACAGTCAAAAGGATCTTTAGATATTTGCAAGGTACCCAATCTCTAGGTCTTTGGTATTCTACTGGGCATTCTTGCAAATTAGTTGCTTTCTCTGATAGTGACTATGCAGGATGCAAAGTCACTAGAAAATCCATGGTTGCCAATTCCTAGGCAATTGTTTAGTTTCTTGGCCGAGCAGGAAACAAACATCAATTGCTACATCCACTGCTGAAGCTGAGTACATTGCTGCTACAAGTTGTACATCCCAGGTACTCTGGCTTCAGAATCAATTATTGGATTATGACATTACTGAGACAAAGACTCCATTACTAATGGATAGTGCTTCAGCTCTTTGTATTTTTAAAAATCCAGTCCAGCACTCTAGGACCAAACATATTGAGATCAGACATCACTTTATTAGTGATTGCTATGAAAAAGGTCTGATTGATCCAAAGTTCGTGCCTAGTGCTGATGAGCTTGCAGACATATTTACTAAGCCTTTAGATAGTTCCACATTTCAAAATCTGGTACTAAGGCTTGGCATGTTGTAGCTAGAATAATTTGACTAATACTGATGCTCTCAGCTCACAAGTACTGATGAGCATTAGTTTGCAAAAGTCAAAAATAAGTACTGCTGAGTAATTTAGTCTTCAGCATGTTTCTTAACTACTGAAGACTAAAATGCTTCAAAGTACTGAAGTATATTATTTGTTGCACACAACTGATATAGTTACAACTACTGATGTGGTTATAACTACTGATGTATAGTTTTCAAACAAATAAGTGCTGAAGAATAAATTATGTTCACAAGTACTGATGTGTAATCTTGCACATAAATACTGAAGACAAAATTTGTTCACAAGCTCTGAAGAATAATTTATTTCATCAGGTCTTCACAAGAGCTGAGGAATAAATCTTCACAAGAGCTGAAGGCCAATGAAACATCTGAAAGTCAGCCAAAGAGCTGATGAGCAAATATGTTGAGGTCAGCATGAAACAACTGAATTGACGACAACAGCTGATGAGTAATTTTACTCTTCAGCTGATTTCTTCTGCTGTTTCATACCAAACAACAAAAGGACAAAACCATGTCTTCAGTAGTTTTTACAAGTACTGATGACTAACACCAAGTCCTCAGTTGTTTCAACAACTGAAGCCAAAACCATGTCTTCAGTAGTTTACAACTACTGATGTCACTAGTTTACAACTACTGATGACTAATACCAAGTCTTCAGTTGTTTACAATGTCTGAAGATGAAAAACATGTTTTCAGTAGTTTATAACTACTGATGACTAACAAGTCTTCAGTCGTTTGCAACATCTGAAGGACAAAACCACGGTCTCAGTAGTTTCAACTACTGATGACTAACACCAAGTCCTCAGATGTTTATAACCTCTGAAGGTTAAAACCATGTCATCAGTCGTTTCAACAACTGATGACTAACACCAAAACCTTCAGTCGTTTCTTTTCAGCTGTTTCATAACCCTTATAAATACCCAACCCTACCTTCAGAGTTTTTCATTCTATCCTAACCTAAATATTTCAAAAACTCTGAAACCTCTCACACACCATTAATGGCGACCATGCAGCTTAAACCTCGACACAACTGTGTCGCCTACCATACTAAATCCCCATTTTGGACCAAATTTGATAAAGTCGTTGATCTCATGGTCGATTCTCCATTCCAAACGGCCTTCCTCCTCAATCCCACAATATATGCCGATTCCCTTACCCAGTTCTGGACGAACGTCACTCTTACTGGAGAGAACGACGCCGAGGTCTCTCTCCAGTCGTTCGTTAACAACCAGAAGGTGGCTATCAATCCGGCAATCATCCGCCAAACCCTAAAATTGGATGATGCCTCCTTCCTAACCGAATATCCAAAAGGCACCACTGATCTTTCATTTGCACACCATGACTATCAGGGTGACCTTCATGCCTCTACCCTGCTCAAGAAACATTTCCACGATGCCGAGCACCTTATATTCCACATGGTAAATGTTTGATTAGCCCCAAAGACCTCCTCATGGGATCAAATGTCCACTAGGTGGTAGCAGGTATTATTCTCTATCCTTGAGAAACAAAACATAAATTTTTCTGAAATAATCTTTTTAGAACTTAAGGATATGGCCACAAAACCTTTTGCTAACCGTTGGATACTATATCCACGGTTCATAATGGCCATAATAGAGAACCAACTATAAGTTGAGGGACTTGTTGGCCTTTGAGTCCCTGCCATGGCTGTATTGCCTGAGGTATACTCCAGGCACAACACTGACCAAACATTGAAAAAGACGGCCAAGCTACGAAAATCCATGCAGCTGGAACCCACAGCCTCCACCTCAAAATCCAAAGTCTCCACCAAACCCAAACAAAAGAAACCCCAAAAGGATACTCAGGGAGATAAGTCCCTTGAGGATGCCCCTGCACAACAAAGGCAGGAAGTAATTGCTGGCACGATTCTCCCAGCAATTACCACGACTCCACCAACCACAACCGCACAGGCATCCTCTCTACAGGAGTCTGATGCAACCATTTCTGGGGTTGCCACACATCTGGAACCTTTCTTACTTGAGGAGGTTGCCATTGAAGAGCACACATCTCCCCATGTGCATACTGCTTCTACCCCATCTCCTACTGCAACCGCCCCTCAAAGCCCTACATTAATAGTTGCTAAAGTGTTGACTCATCTTAACACTCCACTCTCTCCCCAGGAACCAATCACAACTGGGAAAACTCCAACCGCAGAGCGGGTGGATACAAGTGTTGATGGGAGCCCACAACACAAAGAATCACATGTCTCATCTCCAAGTGTGGCAAAGGAGATAGGACAATCTGGTGCGGCTGCCACTTCTCCTGCTTCAGCACATGAACTGGATAAAGTTGGTAACATAGCTAAGACCTCACCAGAGGCAACTGCTGATGATGGATCCAATCCGAAGGCAGGAAGTCCCCAGTACCACGAACAAGGGGCACATGTGATCACTGAGCCACACTCAGCACATGTACATCCTGATTCAATCAGGAGGTCAGGTGATTCAGTTACAACTGATGATGACCTAAGCTTTTTCCACGATGTAGTAGCTCAAAATACCATTCTTGAGGATGAGGTGAGTAGACTCAAAGAGCTACTCACCAAAATGACTCAAGAACAAAGTCCATCTGCCACCATACACCCACAGATGGCACCTTCACCTGAAGGTCTCACATACACACAGCCACTCCCACAAACTCAGCCACCTACCCCTGCTTCTAGCACTAGTTCTCAGGGACAGATCCCCCCTAAGCAATTAGTTGCTATCTTTCAAAATTCCTTGCCTCTCTTCACACCTATTATCACATATATTATGATAAAAACCCTTGATGAGAGGCTTCCCTCTACTTTACAGCCTTTGGTGGAAGCTGTTGTGCTGAAGAAGCTTTCTGAGAGTCAACCCCTTGCAACCAATGCAACCAAAAAGGGGGAGACTTCAGTGAAAGCTAAGAGAAAGAGAGTGGAGGAGGAGTGAAAGAGAAAGAAGTTGAGGATGAGGTTGTACATGAGAGGGAGTTGGTGGTGGAGACTGAGAGGGAGAAGGAGAAGGAGAGTGCTGAATTGGTTAAAGTGAATAAAAGTCAAAAAGACTTTCATGTCACATACAAGAAGAAGAAAGGAGAAAAGGAGAAGAAGGGAGAGGAGAAAGATCTAGCTGTTCTTGTCAAGGAGGCTGATCCTGAACATAGCAGGTCAATGGATAACATCATTGATCAGTTGTTCAGGCAAGGCTTCGACACTAACACTGCTGAGCTAAATCAAGAGATATGGAAGTTGGAGGTGAAAGAAATAGAATACCGATGGTCTTGTCATAGCCAAGAGGAAAAAGTGAGAATTGAGGCTATGACAAGATTCATTTCGAAGTATCTAGGGAGATCAGTCCTGGAGATTAGATCATGGTCCAGGGACAGCATCTTGGCAATAGCCACCAAGATCTGTTCGTCTGAAGTATTCACCAAAGGACTGATCATAGAAGCCCTTAGTGAAGCCAGTGCTGGGAACAGGACTGAGTTAGCCAAACTAACCAAATCATCTCTTACATCTAAATTGCTAGCTCAGCCTGCCCAATTTCCCACACCAAAAACCAAACCACCACCCACAAAACCAACCCCTTCACCATCAAAACCCATAGCCGATGATGCACCCTTGAAGAGGAAGAGAAGGGTGCTGAGGCTAGAAGAAGAAGAAGAAGAGGATGATGAGGAAGAAGATAGGCTGCCTCTCTCTACAGTTCTATCTTTACCTAAAGCCAAACCTTTACCCATCACTCCTGCCTCACAGATGGAAGCTGTGAAGGTTAAACTTGAAGAAGAACAACAACATAGGCTACATGATGATGAGCTGTTGAAAAGATTAGATAAAGCCTATGCTGCTTACTTATCAATCATGAATATGAGGAAACAAACTTTGAGATTATTCACTTTAAGGCATACATATCAATTTCAAAAGGACAAAGTGAGTATTTGTCCTGATCCCAGGGTGTCTCACAGGATTATGAAGAAAGACATTCCACTAAGATACAATGGCTAAATAAAAATGATTGTAGATGAAGTGATCTCTTTGGCCATTATAGTATCACCCTGGGAGATCATAGAAGATTTCAAGAAAACCTATCAGGTTAACCTGCCACCACAAAAGATGTTGGAGAATAGGGTGGTTAAAAAGGGGTTAGTCTACAAGATGTTTGAGAAACTTAGGAGAAATGAGCTCCAGTTGTTCTTGGAGGGTAATCACCCTGATGAGTTCGCCTATAGGGCTATAACAATTATGGAGCTCAAAAATGGTAAATAGGCCAAATACATCTCAGAGCTCTATGGACCTGAAGGATTCTTTGAAGGTGAGGCAGAAGTTCTTACCATGGAGGAACAAGTAATGTTTTTAGAAGCCTACACCAGAGAATCCTACAGGCACATAGTTGGGAAGTAGGTCTCATGGATGGGACAACAACTCTGTGTCCAGTTACCCAAAACAGAGTTCCCATCCATACTATGCCAATCAAATCCTTGAGACCTCTTCCCAGGCCAGTGCTTATATGGGTCAACTTCTGAACCAATGAGCCAGATCAGAAAAACCTCTAAGTCCCACAAGACATAACAACAACTACTGAAAGCATCATCAGCTGTTTGACAAAGTCTGAAGACCTCAACAGCTGAAGATCAAAGTACTAAAGATCAACAACAGAAGTACAAGTACTGAAGACTCAAGTACTAAAGACTCAAGTACTGAAAACTCAAGTACTGAAGACTCAAGTACTGAAGACTATCAGCCGAAGATCAAAGTACTGAAGATCAACAGCTGAAGTACAAAGACTGAAGACAAAGACTGAAGACATCAGCAGATGACTTCTACTGAAGTCATCAGTTGATAAAACATTTGAAGTTATAGTCTGAAGACAAGTGCTGAAGCTTCAGAGTTTGTCACAATAGCTGAAGAAGCATTCTTCAGTTGTTGTGATTGTTTACCTTTCATCGTTTTCTTTTCAGTAGTTATCTTTTCTATTTCAGTAGTTTGTAAAATAACTGAAGAGTTTGTTCTTCAGTCGTTGTAGTTTTCAGTAGTTTCTTTTCAGCTGCTGTAATAAGTTTAACACTTAGTATTTTGTTAGGAGATGTCAGCTGTTTGACATCTTCAGTAGTTTAGGTAGTTTCAGTAGTTTGTTAGAATAACGCTTTGACGTCACTATCAAGTGACATCAGCTGACGTCATTCTTCCTATAAAAGGAAGATGACCTAATTGTAATCCTTGCTGAAACGTGTGATCTAATAGAAAACACCTTTTTGCAGAATTCCTCTCTTTCTCTATAACTTACTGTTACATTGATATATCTATTATGTTCTTAGTATAATTTGCTTAATTCTTGTACTAAATCCACTGCGAATACATCCTAATTGATCAAACTAGAGGCTGAGATCCTTTCAAAAAGGAACTAAATAGTTCAAAATGTTACATTAAAACTACAAGTCTGAGAAGGATAAGCCATACAAAGGAAAAATGATAGTAAGCTAGTGTGTTACTGAGGTTACATAGAGAAAATAGGCCTAGAGGTTGCTAGTCCATTATATAATGTGTTGATAGATTCAACACAATAGACAAGTGGACCTAATTGATGAAACAAATTAAAACTAAATAGTTCAACTAGCTGTGGGCTTCCACCTTATCCCTGGTTAACACAATCAACGCATTTCCAATAACGGGTGACGAGCAAAATAAATGCCACAAATGTGTACAGATGACCTAAAAAATGAGAAAAGCACATGAAAAAAATTGTTAAATGCAATCGAGCTAATGACTAATGTTGTTGGTGCGTAATGTGTAAAAGAAAAGTGCTCAAACAAGATGATAGGTTGTGTGCCTCTCTACTGTGCGATGGCACTGACCTGAGGATAAGCATAACCTAAATATTCTAGAATTCATTGTTGTTTGGCCTCTCTGATGTGCGAAGGCACTGACGTGAGGCTTGGCATCTCTTTGAAAGCTCTTAGAATAGTTTCTTCTTGTCCAAACTCGTAGACCGCTCAAAAATCTCCTGAGGAATGTTGATTACCATATAAGCGTGGGATCCACAAAGGCTTGTTGAAATAAAAAATATAACTAATCACCAATGTGAGTCAAAAATCTGTGTATGGATTTAACTTGACAAATATACTAACAATCATCGTGGCAGCAATCCCTGACAGTCAAAATCATTGTGTGCTTCTTACTGTTCTAGTACGATTTCCTGTAAGGGCATTGGACTCTCAGACAAATAAGAATAAGTTAAACAAACATATGTAAAAAGTGTCCCAAATGATTATGTTTTATGCCTGTATGATTCCATAAGAGTCCTTCCAGATAAGATGTAAGTGCTTGATGCTGTTCTGTTTAAGGGGAGAAATCTATTAAGGAAAATTAAAATGTTTTCAACCCACCTAAAAAAACCACAAAAATATGTTCTGTTACATTTCAATTCAAGTTGTTTTCTGTTTTATCTATCAATTAGGTGTCAATGTTGGACTATGTTACTAGACGAACTCTATGAATCATGATTTAAAAGGGTCACGTCTGAGGTGACCAAATTGGTATAAATTTAAAAGGATAATGTCTCAGATGATCAAGTTTTGAAAATTAAAATGGTCACGTCTGAGGTGACCAAACTATTTCAATTAAAAGGATCACGTCTGAGGTTATAAACCTGTTCTAATTTAAAAGGATCACGTCTGAGGTGATCAAAAGATTTTTGTAAAAAGATCATGTCTAAGATGATCATCGGGCATAATGTTCATAAATCAAAAGTCAATTTTGAGTGTGTGGAAATGGATGAAATCAAAACCATAAGTATGGACCAATCGCACGATTAGACCACAAGTATGAGCAAGTCGCATGATTGGACCATAAGTATGGACTAGTCGCACTATTGGACCATGAGTATGAGCTAATCAAACGAATGGACCATGAGTATGGGGCAAATCATGCGATTGGATCATAAGAATGAACCATTCGTACGACTGAATGAAGGAGTCTGACTCAGTCGCATGACTGAACCTCAGTCACACGATTAAGTCATGTGTATGGGTCCAATCGCACGACTGAACCCCAAAACAGTATAAATAGAGACTCATTCAGTCGTAAACCCTACTTGACTTCAAATTCTCAGAAACCGCCTTAAGCCCAGACACCCTGCCCAAATTTCTTGTTTTCACGATTACTCTCCGATTCAGTGACTAACATATATCTTTGTTGGACTCAACAAAGTGCATTGAGAATTAATGCAAGAAATTATGATGCTTGTCATTATCAAACAAACCAACAAATTTGTTTCAACATACAAATCATTCATTATAAACACATTAACATCATTAACATTCATTATTATCACTAACAATCTTGTAAAATTTTTTTTCAGATTTGTAGATAAAAGAAAATTTTGCTAAGTCATCCATAGCAGATGAGTTAAGCCACAACGGATGAAGACAACACCCACAGCGGATGAACAAGTATTCACTGCGGATGAACAACACCCACAGCGGATGAACTATGTCCACAGCGGATGAACAAAAGCTCACAGCGGATGACATGTTCACACAGCTGATGAAGATATGTTCACACAGCGGATGAAGAAGTCTCTCCATAGCGGATGGCTTATTCCCATAGCGAATGACTTAGATACTTAGGATTTATTTTATGTAATTTTCAATTACATAAGGGTAGATTAGTAATTGTACATAGCTTTTGTGTATAGGCTATAAATAGCACTCTACCCTAATCCTTTGTAAGCTTTTGAACGAATATCAATCAAACAAACATATTATTCATCTGTTCTTGCATTCAAACATACACACACACAAACACGCAAACATACACAGAAATCATCCACACTAATCATGGGTTTCCGCACCATGATTATTGTTTGTTGATCATTTAGAGATATACAAAGATCCTTGGGCAAACCAACTAGTTTATCTTTAATCTTGTTCTTACAAAGTTCTTGTTCAAGATGCTAGACTAAGAGTTATTGTTATTATTCTCTTTATATTTGGTTTAATCAGGTGGTATCAGAGCCTTGGCTCAATCAAATAGTGATTTCGATCCTCTCAATCATCAAAACCAATTATTTCAGTTGTTCATTAGCTTCATAACACTCATTTTTAGCTTGAAATCATCTCATTTTCTTCTTCAAATATCATACATTCGATATGTGCAAAAAACAAGAGTTTATCTTCATTTTTTGCTCATTTTGAAGAAGAATCTGTGTTTTTACGAACATCAAGCTCACAAAATCGTTCCAAAATCATAAATTCATTGTTTTGAAACGATAAACACAACAAAATCATAGAAACCTTGTCGGTTTCTAAGAATTTTTGATACAACAATACACGGGTATTGTTCTATCATATTTTCAGCCGCAACCAAACCCTAGAAAACCCTAGTTTTCGTTCAACCAATCATGCACTTTTTGTGTGTATTTTTGTGTTCATCAGCCATTTCAAAGGAGAACAATATTCTTCATTTAAATTCTCACCAAAAGTTACTTTTTGATCCAAAAAGTAATGTTTTAAAAATAAACTTTTGTTTGTTTAAGGGTTTTGACTTTTCTATAGGGTTTGGACCAAAGGTCACGGAACCACATTTATTAACAGAATATTCTATTATGTTACCGAGGAGAAACATCCCCGTACAAACAATTAATTGAATTTAATTAATTAACTTTATTCGGTAATTCAATTAAAATTTAATTTTTTAACAAACAAACCTAGTGACTTTAGGTTAAATAAAATTTAGCATCAAGCTAAATATTTTAACTAATTCTAACTTAAACTGTTAAGTTAAAAATTACAACAAACATGTCTGACGAATTGTCTGGAACAAACAGTGGTCTCAAACCACCGAGACTGAAACACAAGACTGATTTCAAATAATGGTAAATAATGGTTAGAAATTGGATCATTTTTATGACCCAGACTTGTGGACCTCCATAACAGAAGGACCTTATATCCCTGTGAACTTGGGTCTAGATTACAACACACAAAAACCAGTTAGCTTAAAGAACGTAGCTGGTAATGAACTCAAAAAGGTCAAAACAGACATGAAAAAATACAGTATATTGGCAATGACCTTGCCATTTGAAATTCTAACACGGGTTGAGAATTTCAAAACAGCCAATGAATTATGGAAAGTTCTTCACACAATGGGCGAAGGTAGTGATGAAATTAGGGAAATCAAAAAGGAAAAGTTAAGGACCCAATATGAAACTTTCCATCACATTCAGGGAGAATCCGTTCCCTAACAACTTCATATATTTGTACAATTGGTTAATGAGATGATTGTCTATGGTCTCATGTATGAATCTGTTGAATTCAATAAGAAGATGTTGCACACATTGCCTGAGAGTTTGACTCAGTTAGTGTCTCTTATGAAAGCAACACTAGATTTGGAAGCATTATTCTTGGACTCTCTAGTTGCTAAGGTAGAAGCATTAGAACTAGATGAGAAATCTAGGAACATCAACACTGTCAGACATGTGGAAGCATACAAGTTCTTGGAACTTCAACATACAGACAATGCTTTCCTAACCAACACTGATGAGAATGAGGATGAAGAATTTCTAGACACTAGTGAGACATCTTTCTTCTTTGCACCAGAGTCATCCAACAACAAAGAAAAGTCAAAGAAGACTGGAGTTCATGGTTCTCATGAAACAACACCTCAGGGCAAACAAAACCAACATCATTATGCTTCAAGTTCAAGCAAACCACAACAGATAAAAACACAAAACATACATAAGTTTGACAAACTAATGGATGCTCTCACAATCATTCTTCAAAGTGAAGAGCAAAAGGCAGCCTATACAGCCTTTTCAACAAGTTTTGAGGCTTATCTTGGTGCCAACCTCACACCTTCTCAGATCATTCAACAAGACTTAGGTTGAACTTCCTCCAAACATGGTTGAAGAGATGGATCTACAATGGTCTATGGCTATGAACGCTTATAGATCAAAGAGATTTCTGCAGAGGAATAGAGGCTTAAGCATGGATAAGAAGACAAAGATTGGTTTTGATAAAACCAAGGTGAGATGTTATAATTGTCAACTATATGGGCACTTTTGAAGAGAATGCCAACAACCAAGAGTTGACAGACACAACAATCAATCACAAGCTTCAAGCAGCTACCATACAAACAGACAGATCCCACCACCAATCACACAATACAGTCCAAGTCAACCTTCAAAATCATCTGCAATGATCATCAAGAAGGATGGTGAATGTGACTGGAGCATGTATGAAGCTGATATTCAATATCCAGATCATGCTCTCATGGCTGATATTGAAGATAAAATTTCAGAAATCCCGAATGAGGTAAAGGAGAACCTATGCACACATGCTTGCATAGATGAAGTCAATAGATATAGAGAACATGCAGACAAACTTTCAAAGAAAGTAATTGAAACAAACATTTTAAATGAAAGTCTTAAATCAGAACAAAAACAATATGGTATTAAAATACTTTCATTACAAAATGATTTGGACAAATTAATATCTGAAAAATTAACACTTGTATCTCAAGTTGAGCAACTTTCTGTATCATTGACTGAATCTAAAACGGTCCAAGCTAAAACTGAAGTCAAACTTCAGAAGTTTTAGGTAAGCAACAAGAGTTTGAAGAACTTTTTCCACAACAAGGGGCTTTTAAAGACCCTTCAGGTTTGGGATATAACAAAGTTAATCCACCATATAATGATAATTATATACCTTTGCCTGATTTAATGACAACCAAACAGGGTGAGTCACTTGACCCACATGATAGAATAGATGACTCAAAACCATTAACACCATCATCAAATTCATCAATAAATGAGTGATCACCTTTGATAAAATTTGTTAAAGGTCAAGATTCACCACAAATTAAATCAACATATTTTATCAAGGAGAAAACAATGAATATGATGAACAAATATATAATGAAGATGATGATGACTTACTGGATTATGTGTCTAATCAACCAATTACTAAAACTCACAAAGTTTCAAGTGTGGTTGATTCTCCAACAAAACAAAAAAACAGACTCAAGGTCTTGACATCTGCTCTGGTGGAAGGAATGTTGAAGCTTCCACTGCTTCACATAAACAAACAAACAAAGGAAAAGGAAAAGTTCCTATTTTTCAAATACAATCAACTGTGACTTTTAATATTCCTCTCAAATCAAACTTAAAGTCAAAAGTTGCAAACAAACAGGACAATACTGATTTACCGTATTGTGAATGGTGTGGTCAATACACTCACAGCACTGAAAAGTGCAAATATGGTAAATATTGCAACTATTGTCATATGAACAACCACAGTACTGAAAGTTGTCATTTTCATAATTATTGTTCTATTTGCAAAAGGAACAATCATAGTACTGATACTTGCTTTTTAAATAAGAAAAACAAAAAGCAAAACACACAGACTCAAGTTGTTAAAACTACCGAGAAACAAACAGTTCGGTCTAAAAGGAACAAAACAGGAGTACCAAGACAAACTCCTCATCAAAAGGTTGTTTTAAACAATGATAAGACATTTTATGACACCTTTTCACAAACACCAAGGAGACATAAATCTTAAACCAGACAAACTTCTGACATTTGTTCTAGGAGGAGAAGAGCTCAAAGTACTTCTCCTAACAGAGTTAAAATCAATCAGAGGAAATCTAGTGTACCTAGAGTTCCTAAGCCGTTAGAAAATGCAATTTTTTGAAGAAATTTTCATTACGGGAAAAGACGGAAAACCTAAGACCATCATGGCTTGGGTTGCACCCTCTAACTGATTTCTTGTTTTTCTCAGGGACATCAAAGAAGGCCTGACAACATCTGGTATGTTAACAGTTGATGCTCCCGACATATGACAGGAAATTGTTCCCTCCTTCGAGATTTTAAGAGCAAACATGGAGGCAATGTAGCCTTTGGAGGAGATAAGACTGGTGGAAAGATAACTGGAGAAGGAACAGTAACCAATGAGTTGATCAGCTTTGAGAATGTGAACTACTGCTCTAATCTTCAGTTTAATCTTCTCAGTGTGTCCTAGATCTGTGATAAGGGATACGCCATCTTATTTGACTCCAACAACTGCTATATCTTCAAGACAAGTTTTCAAATACCATAAGATTGTATCCTTTTGAAAACTCCACATCATAACAACACATACATTGTTGATATGAACACGGTTTCTGCAACAACTCCTGAAACATGTTTATTATCAAAAGCATCAGAAGATGCTTCCTAATTATGGCACAGACGATTGGGACATTCTAATTATAACAGAATGAATCAATTAGTAAAAGGTGACTTAGCAATAGGTTTACCATATAAAGAATTCTTCTGTACTGACCACTGCACTGCATGTCTGAAACCCAAACAACATAGAGTGTCCCATAAGTCAAAATTGGTAAACTCTAATAACACACCACTCAAATTGCTTCACATGGATCTTTTTGGTCCAACAAACATCCTAAGCATAGGAAAGAAGCAATATTGTCTTGTTATAGTAGATGATTACTCTAGATTTACTTGGGTCTTCTTTCTATTACACAAGTCAGAAACATCAGACATACTTAAAACATTTATCACTAAGATTGAGAATCAATTCGATCTTAAAGTTAAATCTTTAAGAAGTGATAATGGTACTGAATTTAAGAATGACACTATCTTTTCTTTCTGTGCAGAAAAGGGCATAAGTCATCAATTTAGTGTAGCAAGAACTCCTCAGTAAAATGGAGTAGCTGAGCGGAGAAATAGAACATTCATAGAAGCAGCATGATCTATGCTTGCAGACTCTCTGTTGCCCATCTCCTTTTGGGTAGAAGCAATCAACACAGCTTGCTACATACAGAACAGAACATTAATAATAAAAAACATTCAAAAACTCCATATGAACTAAAGTTTAAAAGAAAACCTTTTATAGGATTCCTTAAAGCATTTGGATGTTCTGTATCAATATTAAACAACAGAGAACAATTATCCAAATTTGCTCCAAAAGCAGACAATGGATTATTTGTTAGATACTCTAGAAGCTCAAAATCCTACAGAGTATACAATCCAAGACTTAATATTGTGGAAGAAACTACTGATGTGATCTTTAATGAACACACTTTCACAAAGAAAGTTATTGGATCTGACTGGTTGTTTGATATTGATTCATTAACCAAGTCATTTGACACATCTTATTTTGTTGTTTTAGGCACCAATGAAGACATTGAATATCCAATGGTACCTCCACCAACAACAATAGATGTTCCTCTAACCGTTGATCCTCCAAGGAGACCCACAACATCTCCTTCAAGTACAACAGTTACACCTCCTCTAGAACAAACAAAGACATCCAATGAAACAACCACATACACACCATCTTCCTCAACACATGTGCCAAACCAACCATCCAATCACCCAACATTAAACCATCAACACACTATTGAAGAAAATGATGATTATCATTCCCTACCAGACACACATCATGAAGAAGAAATCCTAGATTTCTTTCATGATTCCCCTCAAACATTCAATGAGGCAACACAACCAGAATGTAACACAACCATAAATACCTTTGCAAATCCTACTAACCCGGAACAAACCTTAAACAATCTTGATTCAACAGTTCCTGTTGATTAGATTCAAAAAACAAGGATACATAAAGATCACCCTTTAGAAAACATCATAGGTGATCTTAGTACCTGTCTAAGAAGAAGTCAATCAGACATAACAAACATTTTCTTGTATTCCTATTTCTTATCACTCACTGTACCCAAAAACATCACTGAAGCACTTAAAGACTGCAGTTGGATAGAAGCAATGCAGGAGGAACTATAGCAATTCAGGAAGCAAGAGGCATGTACACTGGTTGATCTACCTGACGGACAGTATGCCATAGGAACAAGATGGCTCTTTAGAAACAAAGCAGATGATAGAGGAATTGTCATTAGGAACAAAGCAAGGTTTATTGCCCAAGGATATACTCAAGAGGAAGACATTGATTATGATGACGTCTTTGCTCCTGTAGCTAGACTAGAAGCCATCCGTATATTCCTTGCATATGCCTCATCCAAAAACTTCACTGTCTTCCAAATGGATGTAAAATGTGCATTACTTTATGGAAAGATAGATGAAGAGGTATATGTTGCACAACCACCAGGATTTGAAGATCCACAATTCCCTCATAGAGTCTATAAACTAGACAAGGCTCTATATGGTCTTCATCAAGCACCTAGGAAGTGGTATGAAACATTATCAAAGTTTCTAATACTGAATGGGTATACCCAAGGGAAAATAGATCAAACATTATTCTTAAAGAAGAAAGAACAAGACTTGCTAGTGGTTCAAGTCTATGTGGACGACATCATCTTTAGATCCACAAACATACAACTTTGCAAAGAATTTGAATGTCTTATGCAATCAAAATTCCAAATGAGTTCAATGGGAGAGCTAACCTTCATTTTAGGTCTACAAGTTCACCAATCACCTGAAGGAATTTTTATCAACCAATGCAAGTATGTTCATCAGATATTGAAGAAATACAACATGTCTGACTGCACATCTAGCAAAACACCATTTGCAGCTAGCTTGAAGATTGGACCAGACACATAAGGAGTATCAGTTGATCAGAACTTTATAGATCAATGATAGGTTCCTTAATGTATCTAACGACAAGTAGACCAGACATCATGTATGCAGTTTCCATATGTGCAAGATATCAGGCAGATCTAAATGAATCACACATAAATGCTATAAAAAGAATCTTTAGATACTTGAAAGGCAAACCATCACTTGGTTTGTGGTATCCCAAAGATGGAGACTTCTCTTTATATGCATACTCTAACAGTGATTATGGTGGATGCAATCACAACAGGAAATCCATTTCAGGAGGTTGTCAGTTTCATCAAGATTGATCTCTTGGCAGTGCAAGAAACAAAAAACGTATCTGTGTCAACAGCTGAAGCAGAATACATAGCTGCTTTTGCTTGCTGTTCTCAAGTGCTTTGGATTCAAAATCAAGTTATCAAACATCAAATCATGTTCTTCAAATAACAAACATTTTGGGATCTCACATAACCATACATGAGAAATGATAGTACACTAGATTATTTCTTCTCTAGAGTCATTATCCACTAATAAAGACTGACAATACCTTGTTTGATATGTGGATAGGCTCAGCATGAAACACATAACATCACATACAACAGTGAAGAACTAAATGATCATGATTGTGTGGTCAACAACACATCTTGATTTATGGTAAGTATTGGTCTATCTAATAAGGATTACTGGTAAAGTAACTGCAATGCACCAAGTGAAACAGTTTATAAACTGCTCAATCATACAATTATCTCCTCTGTTATGATTATCATTGACCTGGAGTACATTATGGCATTCTTTGTTATGCTAAGCACAGACCTGAATGACCAACAATTGATCCAAAAAGATTCCCAATGAGGAACACATCCATTAAGGATGAATAATCAAAAGAATCCCAAAGAGTATCACCTTCCAAAGAGAAGTGAAAAAGAATCCCAATTAGGATCAATCAAAAGGATCAAATTGAGCATTTATACTCCTAAGTAACTAGGTCCTAAGTATTGAAAGTGCTTGCTAGTACATATTGAGGAGGACTGATTTTAACATACAATCAAATGTGGGGTGCATACATGTCATCAAAATATACCCAAAACATGATAATCACTCACTGTTTCAATCAATCGTTAACACCATGCATGAGTTTAAGTAGATCCAAATATCTGCAATCAACATTGTATTAGTCTATGTCTATTCTTAAACTATATCAAACAACTCTATGAGGACTTAAGACTAGTATGATCTCATGTTATGTGCATTGATTCATGCAACATTCTGAGAATCACACATCTTTAGTTACAGAAAGAATTATCTTTCTAAAAGGTCATATCATACAAGCAATCAAATTGGACCTTGATGAATTTCCATTCACACATGTCTCAAATTTTTGATACTTTATAAAGGTTTTATAAATATGCAAAAATTTAGGGGGAGAATTTGAACATGGAAATAACAAAGTCAGCAGAACATGTGCATTCTTTATAACAACTCAAAAGTGTAAAGTTTGAAATTTTACATAAAGACAAGTCAAGCCAGAACTCAAACACAGCAGTTTGTCACACATACATATGCACAATATTGCTTTTGAATGTTATCTTTATAATCCATATATTGAAGTGTTAAAAATTCAATATTTTAACATACATTTTCAAATTATGTTGAAAAACATTTTTTAAGGATTTTAAACAATCAAAACATTCAAAAGTTTTTTTAAAATTTTTGAAATTTTTACAACTGTTCATACTGCGGATGGGTAATATTTCATCCCCTGTGAACAAATTTTGAAAATCAAACAAGTGTTGACAGCGCATGAACAAAATAGTTCATCCGCTGTGAGCATCATTCAGGAATTCACCGTGTTGACAGCGCATGAACAAAGTGTTCATCTGCTGAGGAAACAGTGACAACGCATGAACAAAGTATTCATCCGCTGAGGAAACAGTAACAGCGCATGAACAAAGTATTCATCCGCTGTGAATTTTATCAAACTATTTTCAAACAAATCACACAAGTTAAAGCGCATGAACAAAATTGTTCATCCGCTATGTAAACAGTCACAGCACATGAACAAAATGCTCATCCGTTGTGATTTCATCAAACAAAATATACAAGTGTCTAAAGCGAATGAACAAAATTGTTCATCAGCTATGGAAACAGAGGGTCCACAGCGTACAAACAAAATTGTACAGTGGACATTGCGTCCACAGCGGACTCTTAAATTTGAAATTTAAGTTGTCATTGAGCACACTGTATACATAGCAGACACACAATTTGTCCGTTATATATATAGTAAACACTTGTAATTTTTTCATTTCACCACGAGTGAATGTGAGATATCAGTAATTTTTTTTTAAAAACCCTCGTTAAACCCTCGAACCCCTGTTCTTCCACCACACAAATCTGATCGATTAACGAACAAATTCATCTTCGATTAGGTAAAACAACATGATTTACAACACCAATCATTCTTAAAATCATGCTATTAAGGGTTTATGATTCACACATTGTTTGACCTAAATCAAAATCAGTCTAAAATCAAAATTTGAATCATTTGATGTTGTAAATCAAAACAGGCACGACCATGGAAGTAATGAAAAAGAAAAAGTTATGTAGTTGGATGATCTTTTCTATCCGTTTGAGTTTAAAGACTCACGACTTTAAAAGAATGAGCTTAAGGAAATTTTTTCAACTAAAAAAAGGTTTGACGGGATCCATATATATTGTTCAGGCGACCCCTTTCTTCCCCCGGAAAATTCCAATTCCGCCGTCAGCGCTCACATAGACTTTAGTGAGTAGTGAGCTGCTATCAGACACAAGATTTGTGTTAAATCATCATAGTCGACTGTGTTTGAACTGATTATTTGATGAATTTTGATTAAATGTTCATCGGATTCATACTCATACAGAACATTCATGTCAAAAATTCATACAAAACTGAATTTTGACCTTTGAAAATGTTGAATGTTGTTCAAAATGTGTTATAACTTAATAAACATGTTCAAACTAATGAAATAAACATGAAAATTCAGTTAAATTGTGACAACAACCATGATACAATATTAAATGCATTTGTGTTGAATATGCATTAAATGGTCTTGTTTGACTTTTCATAGTCAAACTGAAATTTGCAATTTGATATGATATGAGTTAAATCAAATCAATATGGGATGTTTAACTCAATTTGTTGATTATAAACTAACTCAAATTCAAAAACTTTGATTGAAATAAAGTTAAAACAATCAAAGATTTCTTGATTTGAATTTGACAAAACAGTTGACTTTTAATAAGGTCAAAATGGCAAAATTGGCAAATTGGATAGATGATACTCACACAAATGAATGAATATATCATTCATCATCCTGTAACACATACAATGATCATCATTACATCATTACATTTTGTGTCCATACACAATACTAACACTTAATATCTTTTCTGCAGATATGGCTGACTTAGTTGTGAGGGATCACAACATTTGTGCATTCCTTGATCCTGAATCACCAAGGTCAGTGAACTACAGAGATGTGATCCAAGCCATTAGACAAACAAGGCTTGTACATGCAATGACATTCATGCCAGACATCTATAAAGATCTTATTGTCCAGTTTTGGACTAATGCACACTTGGAAGAGATTGATGGTCAGCAAGTAGTCATGTCTACTATGCACAATAAAGAAGTCATCATCTCTGAAGAAGTCATTAGAAGAGTATTACAATTAGGTGAAGAAGACGGTTTAGTCCCAGTTGAGTTTGATGAACTCTATGTATTACATGTGTTCGGACAAATTGGATATACTGGAACCATTGACAGAAAGCAAATCAAGAAATCACGTATGAGTTCACAATTAGGTTTTTGATGCATACATTTCAGTAAATAATGACAAACGGAAAGACAGGATGGGATACTACATCCTTAAGAGCTTCATGTGCACTAGCTACCATCATTGCTAGAAGACCATTCAACTTTGCTGCTCAAATTCTAAATGGTCTAGTGTACAACATCACTGAGGTGAGGAACAAGTTTTTGATGTATCCAAGATTCATACAAATGATCTTAGATGACTTTTTACCAAACATTCCAAGAGAAGGAGCAATTCTACATCCTGTTCACTTGAATGAGCTAGTATTCAACAGGATTAGATCCATCATTTATTAAGAAGATGAGATTCCTGTACCTCCTCACATGATTGATCACAACATCCCTGTTCCTGGGGAATTTCTTAGAATTCCAGTACAAGAGGAACCATTCATGTTATTCCAACAAGCAAATCCACCAGCTCCTATCATTCAACCTCAACCTATAATTCCTCCTGAACCCATCATCCAACCTGAACCAATCATACAGCCTAAGCCTGTCATTCAACAACAACCTGATATGCCTGAACCAATCATTGAGCAAGCACCATTCATTCAAGCCCAAGACATACAACAAGAACAACCAATTTCACCATAACAAACTTTCAGCCCTCAATCATTTAGCCCTGAACAAGGTCACTTTTCTTCAGCATCACATAGCCAGACTCTTTCTGATCAACAAACACTATCATCCCTTTTAAGGAATATTGATTCAGCCCTTGCCCAACAATCAGAAGAGCATAAAGATGTTGGAACTTCAGCTCCTGCTACTGAGCCTGAACCTGATCCTGAACAAACTGCTCCTGCTTCTGAGTTTGTTGAACAAAGCAGTGAGATGCTCATAGAAGATGATATTGAGCACTCCAAGGTCTTTCTATTCACCGAGTACAACAAACTCATTGAAAGATCAAATCAAAGAACAAAGAAGCTTAAAGAAAGAATCAAAGAGAAAGAAAAGGAGATTGAAAAGCTTAGTTAAGATCATAAAGCTCAAAAGCTTATTGTAAAGGTAGTTGAACAGCAACTCAGCCAAACAAAGAAGAAATTGAAGGAGAAAGATAATGAATTCCTTATTGCAAATGCTGAGATTGATTACTGGGGAAATCAGACAATGGCAAAAGAAGAAGAGATTGATTAGCTTAAACGAATTAAAGAAGCTCAATCTGAAGAGATTAAAAGGCTGAACCGAGAGCTTGAATATTCTGACACTCAACTGAATGAGGAAGAACATTCAGTAGATCTTGATGAAGATCAGAGTGATCAAGAGATGTTGACAAGAGAAGCTGAAACAAGTCAACCTCAAGCTGAACAAACAAAGGTTGCACTGATCATTCCTGAAGAATCATACTCTATGGACCAGTTGTTTAGTGAAGCTAACCCTTTTGAGAATATTCACTGCTCGCCCATCTTGAGACAACATTTTCATACTACTGATCCACTTTCTTAATAATTTGGTGATATTCCTCATGGGCCACTATCTGACAATCAAAAAGAGTTGATCAGACAGTTTGATGAAGCTTTCAAAGAATCATCAGAAGGTCATGAATCATCATCATCTGGACCTCCTTTCAAACCTATGAAAGGAAAAAGAAGATAACATATCTCTACTCCTCACTCAAAGGAAAACAAGTAATGAGTAAACAAGAAAAACCAAGCTCACCTCCTCTAAAACTTCTAAAGGTTAAGGCTGAACCAATTGAGTTAGATGCTCTTCAATCATCATCTAAAGCATCTATACTAGAAGAGGGGGAGATAGATCAATCAGATGAACAACAAATTCCCATTATCATCCTCACTGATTCTGATGAGGAAGAAGAAGAAAGGGATGAGCAGGACATAATGCAAAACATTCAAGAGCTCTTTACTAATGATCTAGAAACATTAATGGGAATAGAGCTGACCACAAGAGGATTTCCTTATGATTCATTCGTTCTTCTTAACCTGTCTGAGGTTAAAGACTTGCTCAAAGTCTTTCAAGAAGTCATGCAAAATGAACAAGAGCAAACATATAGAAGGTACAAAGAGATCAAAGACAGACAAGAGCTTAAGAAGACCTTACCAAAAGATTCTCAAATAGAAAAGATGACCTACTCCCAGGTGAAAAGCTGGTTGAGCCACACAAGAGTTCCATACAGGTCATATGCAGGAAGAATAATAACACAAATGATAGAAATGGCTAAAGAGATAAACAAGAACATGCTAGCAAATGCCCTTAAGCAACAGGTCTTCAAACCACACCCAGCATCTTCTCTATCCTCTTATCATCAAGCTCCTCCTGAACTTGATGCGATAGAAGAACCAAGACAATTCATGCCTCATAGGCTATGGCCTGAGAGAAGACAAACTTTGTCAAGCTATATGACAAAATAACTCTCACAGCTGATGCTAATGAAAGAAAGATAGTGGCATGGAAATATGATGAAGTATGGGATGCTGTGCTCATCAAAAGAGTATCTGGACTTGTTCAGTACTTGTCATACATATCCCAACTAGGAACACTGAGCTATGAAGACAGATTGGACCTAATGCAGTTAAGGATGGTCAATCATACACACAATCCCAGGGGAGAAGACTTCTATCATATCATGAGAGCTTACATGAACAGAAACTACCCTCAAATGAAAGCCAAAGCTGACAGAGAAGACAAGCTTCACATAGCTAAACTGAGAAAAGAACAAGCATCAACAAGCAAACAAAAAGGAGTCAGGGAAGAATCTACTACTAAGAGTGACCCTGATATTCTTAAGAGGGTTGGTTACCCTCTTAGGCCATCTGATTTGAGGTTGATCATGAAAAAAATAGATGGCAACAAATACCAGCATCCCATAACCAAATGGTATTATAATGAGACACACTTTGAAGTGGTGTTGGAAAGAAAGCTTGAAGGAAAAGAAGTAGCTGACCTTAGATTATTTGATCCTATTGAAATCAAGCTGCTTCATCCATCATATGTGTCATTCCTGGAAACCAAAACATTTCCAGCAATACAAGATGAGCTGTGCAAGGGTGATTGCTGCTATTTCATACACATGTTAAGAATTCTGGGAACTGTGTATGTAAATGCTGCATTAAAGCACAGACTTGAAACCACAGTAACCCTTGACTCACATAGAAGGAGTTACAGGAATGAGAATCTCTAAGAACAACAATCTAGAGATCTTGAAGGGTAATCATGTTGTAACCACACTGGTTAGCAACATTGATGTACAAAGCCTTAATCAATCAACCCTTGAACAGTTGGTGCATCTTAAGATAAACTTCAAGTATGATGATCAAAAGAGTGCAGTTGACTATTTTGTGGAACACATAGTCAATTGTAGAAATGCATACAAGATGACTACTCTTAAAGAGAAACTGAAGGAAGTTGAAGCTGACCAAGCCATTGAGAAAGACATTGATGATACTCTTAAGGATATGGAAGAAGCTAAGAAGTAGACAGAAGAAGTCGGACCATCTCACTCCTGAGGTTTCTTATGATCACTAACAGAACAAACAACCCAATACATATCCTTCTTTATAATTTTTACTATTACTTGATCATTCATTCATAAGTATTATATGATATGATATTATGTATATGTCATACATACATACTCACATATCATACATTCATACATACCTACATACATACATACAATCATACATACCATACATACATCCATACTTATCAAACATACATACATACATCCATACATATCATACCTTCATACAACCATACATACATACATAAATACAATCATACATACTAAATACATTCATTGATTACACATAATCATTTACATTACTTGTGATAATGTATCACTTGTAATCATACAACAATATCAATCGATAATCAAACATACATACAAACTGTAGGGATTTAACAAGTTTATCAAAGTCCATATAAGCTTGTTTATATGAAAAACGCAGCGGATTATAAGTTTAAAACTTGTTAATAAGTTTATTATTAAACCAATTCGATAAGCAAAACCCAAACCATGGATCCATATACGAAATGCATACAATAAAGACAACCATAGGATGTTTAGAAGACAACCTTTCAAGCTGTTAGAAAACGAGTTTGTGAAGGTGTAAATGATGAACTTCGTGGCTGAATCTTCAAGCAAGAAGACCTCAAGAAGGTGATACCCCAAGCTACAAATGAACCCTTTGAATGCTAGGTTTCTTGACACCAACTTTCAGCAACTAAAACTCCTTTTGTTGCTGAAACTTTCGGCCCTCTTTTCTTCTAAAAACCGATTGAGAGAGAGAGATGGATGATAGAATTGTTGCCTTTGCATGTAAGAGATAGATAAGTGAGTTGGAGAGTGTGTGTTATCATTAAGTCTTTCACCTTTACATGACAAAGAAGTGGGACCACATGTGGCCTTTGGGCTGCCGTGATCCATTCAAAATGGATTTCCCATTTTGCTTATTTTTTTTGCATAACTAACACTCTTTTATCTCTTGTTTTATAAAGTTGAAACCAATTTTTAACTTTATAAACTTAGCACTCTTTTATTTGTTATCATTTAGCAAAACTAAATAATGAAACAAATAATACCTCATGAACAATTATCTACATAATGATGTTCATCTACAAAAGCAATGATTTAGAAAACCCAATTTTCTAAATTGGTGTCATTATTTATTTGTATGATCTTAACAACGAATAAATATTTATTGGTGTTTGTTTAGCTTGTTATTAGGTATGACCCGACTTGGATCATATCACACTAGCCACATCAACTTAATATGTATCTTGGGCAGATCAGGTCTTTCAATCTCCCACTTGCACAAGATTCATCAAAGGTTGATGCAAGTAGCAAATAACACCTAGCAACGGTTTGCTACCCCTAATGTATATGATTAAGTGCAATTCAATAACATCGTCCTCTTCAAGTACCTTGCTTGAAATATTTTAGGTGAATCAATCATTTATCCTTTTGTTACAGATGTCATGTTAAATCCCAGAGACACAGAATTGTTATTCTCCGTTGATTTAACTTTAACAGGCCTTAGACATCTAACTCTCAACTAATAAGAGGAACAAATTCCATCTTGACTACATACGTCACTCACAATCACCTTATATCATACCTGAACTCAGCCTTATGTACTGTCAATCTTTTAGAACAGCAAAGTACTAAGCCAAAGTACAATACTTGGTGAATATCAAGACCTAATATGTATCTCAAGTCTGAGGATACAATGATATTCGCCTTTACTCAATATCTCTTATGACAAATCATAAAGATTCAATGCAGAAATACTTGAGAGCGGGTCGGTCCAATATCTATATCCCATAGATATCAATGAACCTTGGTAGCAACCTTTTGCTCTATATTCATACCTTATGAATATCAACCAATCCAAGTTCATTATAGTCTTACATTCATAGTTGCTCCCACAAGTATGATCGACTACGGATGTTTAGAATAACTTACTTATTCATGGATTTAAACATGCTAAAATAGAAGAACAAATGAAAATTATAACCATATAACTAAGTCAAATAACATAAGTTCTAATATCCAAATACAAAATTTGATCAAGTCCAATCACTAGAATATCGAAGTCCTAAGGTACAAGAATGACTTTCATGCTTTGACCTATCTAGGAGCTTCGTGAATGGATCCGCAATGTTTTGATCGGTATGAACTTTGCGAATACATATATTCCCCTTTTCAACTTCATCCCTTATGTACTTGAATCTCCGTTCAATGTGCCGAGTCTTTTGATGAGCACGAGGTTCCTTGATTTGAGCAATCGCACCTTCGTTGTCACAAAAGATCTCTAGGGGGTCTTGAATGGTAGCAACAACCCCTAGATCAGCAATGAACTTCCTAAACCACGCAGCTTCTTGAGCTGCCAATGAAGCGATGATGTATTCTGATTCTGTTGTAGATAGTGCCACTACATCTTGCTTTAAGCTCTTCCAAGAGACTTCTCCTCCATTCATAATGAAGACATATCCCGACTGTGATCGAGAATCATCTCGATCAGTTTGGAAACTCGCATCCGTGTAACCTTTTACAACGAGCTCCTCCGCACCAGATCCATATATTAAGAACATATCCTTAGTGTTTCTAAAGTATTTCAAAATACTCTTAACAACCATCCAATGACTATTACCAGGATTCTGTTGATATCTACTTGTCATGCTTAGAGCACATGACACGTCCGGCCTAGTACATATCATTGCATACATGATGGATCCTGTAGCAGATGCATATAGGATTCCATTCATTCTTTCTTGCTCAACCTTTGAACTAGGGCATTGAGATGAGCTCAATATTGTCCCCTTTTGAATAGGTACCAAACCTTTCTTAGAATTCTCCATCTTGAACCTTTTCAAGATCTTTTCAATGTACGCACTTTGGTTTAAACCTATTAACCGCCTTGATCTATCCCTGTAGATCTTTATTTCCAAAATATAGGTGGCCTCACGAAGATCCTTAATGGAAAAACAGCTTCCAAGCCAGGTTTTTACACCCTCCAAGGTTGGAATGCCGTTTCCAATTATTAGAATGTCATCGATATATAATACAAGGAAAGTAATAATGCTCCCACTAGCTTTCTTATATACACAAGCTTCATCAACGTTCTTGATGAAGCCAAATTTCTTTACTTCATCATCAAAACGGTGATTCCAACTTCTTGACGCTTCTTTCAATCCATAGATTGATTTCTTTAACCTGCATACCTTGTTAGGATATTTTGGATCGACAAAACCTTCAGGCTGTTTCATATGGACATCTTCCTCAAGATATCCATTAGGGAAAGCGGTTTTGACATCCATTTGCCAAATCTCATAGTCATAATATGCTGCTATGGCAAACAATATCCTAATAGACTTTAGCACTGCCACAGGCGAGAAAGTTTCATCATAATCAACCGCTTGAGTTTGCGTGAAACCTTTCGCTACAAGTCTAGCTTTGTAAGTATCCAAGTTTCCATGCATATCGGTTTTCTTCTTGAAAACCCACTTACTTCCAACTATCTTGGACTTAAGAGGTGGTGTAACCAATTCCCAAACTTGGTTATCATACATGGATTGCATCTCAACGTTCATGGCTTCTTGCCATTTGTCAAAATCAGGTTTTGACATTGCATCATGGTATGTGGTTGGTTCATCCGAATCTACCACATAGCATCCATCCATGAAAAATCCATATCTCTCAGGAGGAACACTAATTCTACCAGATTTGCGAACGTTTTGTGTATCTTGATCATTCTCAACATCCTCAAGTTGATTGCTAGTATCAACCAATTGTGTATCGTCTTGTGAATCTTGAACCTCTTCAAGTTCCACTGCTCTTCCACTAGTTTCTTCCGAAAGAAACTTAGTTTCTAAGAACTCTGCCTTTCGTGCAATAAACACTTTTTGCTCTTTCGGATCATAGAAATAATATCCAACACAATCTCTAGGATATCCAATGGAGATACACTTTGTGGATCGGGCTTCCAGTTTGTTTTGAGTGTATTGCTTAGGATAAGCATCACACCCCTAAACTTTTAAATATGATAATGATGGAACCCTTCCATGCCATACTTTGAAAGGTGTCCTTTCCACTTTCTTGGTTGGGGCCATATTAAAATACGGGCCACGGAGAGCAACACGAAACCCCAAAATGATAGAGGTAGTGTACTTCTAGCCATCATAGATCGAACCATATCCAATAAAGTCCGATTCCTCCTCTCAGACACACCATTATGTTGTGGTGTTCCAGGTGGAGTAAGTTGTGAGACAATCCCACAACTTCTAAGATACTCTTGAAATTCACTACTTAGGTATTCACCTCCTCTATCTGTACGAAGAATCTTGACCATTTTGTTATGTTGATTTTCTACTTCATTCTTGATGATTTTGAACATTTCAAAAGATTCATGTTTGTGTCTTAACAAGTACACATACCCATAACAACTATAGTCATCGGTAAAGGTAATGAAGTATCTTTCACCATTCCTAGTTATTGGTTTAAAAGGTCCACATACATCCGAATGTATGATCCCTAATAAATCCTTTGCCCTTTTATTAGTCCTACTAAAAGGGGCCTTTGTCATTTTACCTTGTAAACAAGACTCGCATACATCAAATGAATCATTTTCATTAGTTTTCAAAAGACCATTCTTTTGGAGTTTTTGCATACGATTCTTGTTTATGTGACCAGGGCGACAATGCCAAAGATAGGAATCACTCAAATCTTATTTGAGCCTTTTGGTGGTTGCTTGGTACATTGAGCTATCATATGTTGTGTTTTCATGAACCAATTCATAAATACCATTACAAGGTATAGCCTTAAAATTAAACATATGATTTAAAGAAACATGAATATCATTGTTAACAAACTTGAAATCATAATCACATTGTCTTAAACAGGAAACAAAATAATGTTCCTAGTCAAGCTAGGAGCATACAATACATTCTTTAAAATGACTTCCAAACCACTTGGAAGCTTCAAAATGTAGTCTCCTTGGGCTTCCACGTGAACCTTTGCACCATTGCCCATGAAGAGACTAATTTCCCCTTTTGCACAATGCACACTTCTTTTGAACCCCTACAACAAATTGCAAATATGAGTTCCACATCCGGTATCCAATACCCATGTGTTAGAAGAAATAACATTTAGCTCAACATGTATCATAAAGATTGTACCTGAGGTTTGCCCCGCGTCCCTCTTCGATCTTAACGCTTTGAGATAGACCGGACAATTGCGTTTCCAATGGCCTACCTCACCACACTCAAAACACGGGTCATCATGAGCAACCTTTTGCTTCTTTTCTTTCGGTTTGGGCGGTTCCACTTTAGCTTTACCTTTTCGCTTCCCCTTGACGTGCCCCTTCCCTTTTGCAACACTTGCCCTAGGGTCCGGGAGGTGCCTTTTCCTACTACCTCCTTCATTGATAGTAAGGACCGGTAGAACCTTTCTACCCATGCCTGCCTCGGCTGTTTTGAGCATTGAGCGAAGCTCACCAATGCTCTTGTCCCATACATTCATGTTATAGTTCATAACAAAGCTATCAAACTTCTTGGATAGAGAGTTGAGGATCAAATCTGGTGCCAACTCATTGGACACACAACAGTTAAGTCTTTCAAGGCGATCAATGTGGCTCTTCATCTTAAGAACGTAAGATGACACCGATTGGGTTTCGTCCATCGAACATGCATGGAGTGCTCGAACCGTTTCGAAGCACTCCACCCTTGATTGTTGTTGGAACATTTCCTTCAACTGGGTGATCATGTCATAGGCATTGTGGTTCTCAATGTCCTTTTGCAAATCGGGAATCATACGTGCTAGCATGAGACAAGAGACTTGCACAGAGTCCTCAATGTACTTGACCTACTCGGGAAAGGCCTCAACGTCATTCTCATCGGGTTGATCGGGAATGGGATCGTCTAACACATAGGACTTTTTTTCTTGCTTGAGAACGATTCTCAAGTTTCGGTACCAATCCATGAAGTTCCCATGGTTTAGACGTTCCTTTTCAAGGATTGCTCTTAGTGATAGGTTATGGACGGTCGGATTGCTCTTAGTGATAAGTTCAATTTTTAGTACTTTTAATATCAATGTATTTTGATTATTAATACCCTTTTTGTCTCATAGACAATTAATAGTCAAAATTAAAATCCAACGTTACATTTAAATATCGGTTAAGTGACATTTATCCCTTTATTTAAAATTAACAAGGTAGTCAACGTTTGACAATTGTAACCTATTATAATTTGTAGTGTATGGGATCGATTAAACGTCTTATGTTTTGTTTGGCATGTTTATCCCATCAACACCCTTTGTACGTCATGCTTTGGTGATCCTAATGTATGATTTCCATTAAGTCGTCCTACTTAGACACACGTGTGGATTTGCTAATATAAGTGGTTAGGTGACCTTTATCGCATAAATATGGCAAACCCACCTCAAACTCATAAGTTCCCTATAATGTGGTTAGGTGACCTTTATCCCACATCAAGTTCCTAAATGATTCGAGTGTTGTATAAGAGGATGGTGTTTGACTTATTTTAAAAGGGATTTGTGTTTTACAAAATTCTAGTTTGGAAAACAATTTTCATACCTTGCATTTGCATGCATTCAAATGCATGGTAGTTTGTTTGAACACTTATTTCAAAGTTCCTTTCAATAACCCATTTAATTATGAAATCAATAACCTTTGGTAAAATCCATTTTATTACTTATTGATTTCTAAGGAACCAATTTTATGCAAGTTGTTGATTTCTTGTTGTTAACTATCCAATTCCATAATAAGATAAGATGAACATAAATCAACCATACATGCATAATAAAACAATCACAAGTTTATAACCATAGCCAATGGATTTGGCAACACTTGTTGGCCAAAACAAGTGTGCCAAAAGGGTCTATTATAAAGCACAAACATGACACAAGGCATTGAGATGGTGTGCTCCCACTTGATCCCGCATCCTAATGCATCAAGTGTCCACTTGGTGTTGTCATCATTTTGCTTTATTTGGGCTTTGTTTTGGGCTCCAACTTCAGCTCCTAGCTTCCTTGGGCCTCCATGCTGTGGGCTTTAGTTATTGGGCTTAAAACCAATCTTGGGCTATGAGGCCCATTTGGGCCTAAAAAGGCCCAAACCAAAAACCCAAGTCTTGTTGAACTTCTTTTACAAAATATATCCTAATACATTTTTACTAGTAAAAGAAATACAACTAATCTACTTATTATTACAAACCAACATAAATAATAAATATATTACAAACCCAAATAAATAAATATTACAACCCAATTTTAATGATCAAACAATATCACAACATAAATATACATCCAAATATACATCCAAATATACATCCAAACACAAGGTATTGGCTAGGTTATGAACATCCAAATACACATCCAAATATGTAAGTATTTCAAGTTAAAATTGGTTCCCCTTTTGAACCCTAAATTTTCGGCCAAGGTTAAACAAACCAAAAATTTTTGGTTTTGTCCAAACAAAACAGACAATCCATCAATGTGACTTGATTTTTAAAGATTACCACATGCATGTAAAGTATAATCTTTAAAAAAAAGGGGGTAACCATTCAGCCCTAAAGGCTTCGGCCATATGGTGTTACACACCATAAAACCTTGAAATATTATAATCTATACATGTATGCATTCATATAAGTGGCTCTTGATGCCATTGTAGGGATTTAACAAGTTTATCAAAGTCCATATGAGCTTGTTTATATGAAAAACGCAGCGGATTATAAGTTTAAAACTTGTTAATAAGTTGATTATTAAACCCATTTGATAAGCAAAACCCAAACCATGGATCCATATACGAAATGCATAAAATAAAGACAACCTTTCAAGCTGTTAGAAAATGAGTTTGTGAAGGTGTAAATGATGAACTTCATGGCTGAATCTTCAAGCAAGAAGACCTCAAGAAGGTGATACCCCAAGCCACAAACGAACCCTTTGAATGCTAGGTTTCTCGACACCAACTTTCAGCAACTAAAACTCCTTTTGTTGCTGAAACTTTCAGCCCTCTTTTCTTCTAAAAACGGATTGAAAGAGAGAGATGGATGAGAGAATTGTAGCCTTTGCATGTAAGAGAGAGATGAGTGAGTTGGAGAGTGTGTGTTATCATTAAGTCTTGCACCTTTACAAGAAAAATAAGTGGGACCACATGTGGCCTTTGGGCGGCCGTGATCCATTCAAAATGGATTTCCCATTTTGCTTATTTTTTTGCATAACTAACACTCTTTTATCTCTTGTTTTATAAAGTGGAAACCAATTTTTTCTTTATAAACTTAGCACTTTTTATTAGTTATCATTTAGCAAAACTAAATAATGAAACAAATAATACCACATGAACAATTATCCACATAATGATGTTCATCTACAACAGCAATGATTTAGAAAACCCATTTTTCTAAAATGGTGTCATTATTTATTTGTATGATCTTATCAACGAATAAATATTTATTGGTGTTTGTTTAGCTTATTATTAGATATGACCCGAATTGGATCATATCACACTAGCCACATCAACTTAATATGTATCTTGGGCAGATCAGGTCTTTCACAAACAAACAAACTAATAGGTAAGATTACATATGTGTAATCTTAGGAACAATCATTTTCAACACAGACAAGTGTTTCACTTGTAATCAAACAATATACACAAGAACAAACATTTAATGACAACATCATACTGAGGGGGAGTACTGTTGGACTCAACAAAGTGCATTAAGAATTAATGCAAGAAAGTATGATGCTTGTCATTATCAAACAAACCAACAAATGTGTTTCAACATACAAATCATACATTAGAAACACATTAACATCATTAACATTCATTATTATCACTAACAATCTTGTAAATTTTCTTTTTCAGATTTGTAGATAAAAGAAAATTTTGCTAAGTCATCCACAGCGGATGAGTTAAGCCACAGGGGATGAGTTAAGCCATAGCAGATGAAGACAACATCCACAACGGATGAACAAGTATTCATTGTGGATGAACAACACCCACAGTGGATGAACTATGTCCACAGCGGATGAACAAAAGCTCACAGCGGATGAACAAAAGCTCACAGCGGATGACATGTTCACACAGCGGATGAAGACATGTTCACACAATGGATGAAGAAGTCTCCCCACAGCGGATGGCTTATTCCCATAGCGGATGACTTAGATACTTAGGATTTCTTTTATGTAATTTTCATTTACATAAGGGTAGATTAGTAATTGTACATAGCTTTTGTGTATAGGCTATAAATAGCACTCTACCCTAATCCTTTGTATGCTTTTGAACGAATATCAATCAAACAAACATATTATTCACCTGTTCTTGCATTCAAACATACATACACACAAACACACAAACATACACTGAAATCATACACACTAATCATGGGTTTCCGCACCATGATTATTGTTTGTTGATCATTGAGAGAAATACAAAGATCATTGGGGAAACCAACTAGTTTATGTTGAATCTTGTTCTTACAAAGTTCTTGTTCAAGATGCTAGACTAAGAGTTATTGTTATTATTCTCTTTATATTTGGTTTCATCAATCTTGTTCATCTACAGGTAACTTGCGAATGAAGTCGGATCAAATGACTAGTTGAATTAAACATAAATGACTAAATTTGATCGACTAAACAACCGGGACCAAAACCTAAAATAAACCACTAAAATGGAAAAGAATGTTGATTTAACGAACATTAAGTGTTATTTCGGGTCCCTGCGAACCATATGAACCTAAAAAAACTAAGTCTAACTTAACTTTTTTACAAGATTCAAGATTATGGTGTCGCACAGTGCAATATGCGAATGGGCAGACTGATGAACTTCAGTCACACGATTGAGCCAGGCGCATGATTCAATCACACGATTGAATCAATCGGTGACTCAGTTGCACGACTTACTCAACCGCATGGCTTTGCATACGACTTAATTCAGTCGCAGGCTCAATCGTACGACTGAACTCAGTCGTATTGTTCAATCGCACGATTGAACTAGTCTGTCTAAATTTGTTCCAAGTCAATTGGTTATCTCTTATGAACTGAACTAATGTGCTTGTTTCTTGTATTGCAGCAAAATGGCTAAGTGATGGACGATGAGCACCAAGCACAACATATGTGCTCATCTAGATACCATGTCCCGGAACGCTTCTGAGTTCACCGGGTTTATAGCTTTCCTACGTAGATCGAGGATTTCCAAGGCTATTTTCACTCCACGCACACCTTATACGTCGATCCAGTAGGAATTCTAGGAGAATGCCATTGTCGACCGGTCTACTGAGCCATACTGCATACGGAGTTCTATCTTCGGTCAAGATATACACATTGGAGAAGACGACCTAAGGCAAGTCTTGGACTTGGGTGAGGATGGAACCCACCCAACCAAGCTGCATCCCCTAATGGTATGGGGATGCTTTCTCAGGATCAAGTACGCCGACGACATCAATGCTGGCGTGCTAAACAAAAGCAACATGTGCCCTCAATTCAAGTATCTAGCATATGTGACCCTGAAATGCATAGCCTCTTGGAGAGGAGGATTTGACGAGCTGTCAGATCAAATCCAGAACGCATACGTTGTGCTGGTGCTGAACCACCCATTCAATTTTTCACGTATGTTCTTCTCCTACCTGACGGAGAACATTGAGGCCAAAGGAAAGGAAGGCTTCTGCATGTATCCAAGATTCTTATAGATGATTATCAATGAGAAGCTTCCTATGTTGCCTAAGGAGGAGGACGATGCAGTGACCCTAGAGGTGATGGATGATACCGCCTTGGGCAGAATGAAGGTCTACTGGGGAAAGCAGGTGAAGCCCCCAGTGAGGAGACTATTTGGCCATCTGGCCAATGAGGGATACGTGGCGCCAGCTCGTAGGAAGTGGCGTCACGACGATAGTGATTCCGACGTCGAGCCGATTATGGCTCCCACTGACGAGGATGATGACGATGATGACCATGATGATGGTCAAGGTGGTGGAGATGTAGGCCCTAGTCAATCACGAGCCACTGATACGTTAACCAGTCATGGTGGTGGAGATCGGAGCAGGCTGCCATCCACCTGGACTTCCTGGTTGATAAGGAGGAGGATGAGTCAGATGAGGTGCCTCTCACGAGGACAATCGGTAGCCGAGTGGTGGCTACCGAAAGGGGCAAACAGGTGGTTGGGGGATGCCAGGCTGGGGGTGAAGGTGCTGAGACTGCAGATCCCACTTACACACCTCTCCAGTCAACTAGCCCAGGGGGAGCCCAGATTGCCAGGGGGTCGAGGCTTAAGAGAATGGCCCAGCCCCACAGTAAGGGATGGTGTGAAGATCTGTGACCTACACCCTCAAAGAGGGAGAGAGCATTCATGATCTCACAGATGAGCAGCTGGCTGACATGTTTAGACTCAACCCGGATGAGCTAGTCAAGGATGCTCCCAAGGTTGATGTCATTAGTGATGAAGAGCTGCAAGATGTTAATGAGATTGACATCAAGGATATTACTGCTGAAGAGTATCCACAGTACACTCACCAACAGGGAAATGTTATCCCCGATCTGGGTGAAACATTTGGCAGTGATACTTTTGGAACTCTTGATGCAAAGGAGAAAGAGAAAGAGAAAGAAGAAGGGAAAGCCCAAGCTGTGGATGCTGATGTTGATATTAAGAAGGCAGAGTGGGCAGTGTGTCTACCTAAGATGAGAGCCCAACGTGAACCGCCAAAGTCAAATACCTACACCAAACTCTACAGAGTGAAGAAGCATCAAAAGGTGTCAGGAAAGATTATCAGTTGGGCTTATTTTGAAGACATGGATGTGTATGCAGTGAAAAGGGAGAAGGGGATAGAGTACTTCAGATTCCCTCATGACCTGAAGACTTCCCGGTTTTGAGCTAAACAGGCTTGCCTGTTTAGATCTTTTGTACGCCAATCCTAGAAAGATGTCGGGATGGTTCGAGATGGCGCTAAAGAGGGAATACCACACCAGATGGGTCAACTTTAGGCCTCAATAGCCTAAACAGTTCATAAATAAGACCGAAGTTGATCCTAACACTGGAAAGCCCAAAGTAGTGCTGAAGTGGAGTCCTCCGCGCACAATGTCGAAGATCCCATTACGGGAAATGCCTAAGGACGTCACTCCACACTTCAAGTGGTGGTATTATGACTGGCGGACGGGTGATGCGGTCATAGTTTTGCACAAGGATGGGCTAATAGAGACTATTCAGGTATTTGATCCTATATGGCTAACCAACTTGTCTGCAGACGATGTCTATACTCTCTACAAGTGGCCACTATTCAATGATACACAGGACATTGTACAAGCTCTACAGTTCTAACATGTCATAAGACTCTGCTTTGCATTTGAGATACATGCAGGAGTTACTAGAGAAGAGAAGTACAAGAAGTTCCAAGAACACGTGAAGAATGTTAGACATTAGGCTAAACTAGGTCCAAGGGGGAGTTTATTGATACATATTGATGTACCTAGTTTATGTTCTCAAATGTAAAAGTCTTTCATGTCTTACACTTGTGTAATCCAATGTAATGAATTGCTTGAAAGATATATGAAATGCATTGTGATGTTTATCTGTGATTAATTATGTCATGTTATATTTATATTGAATGTGATTCACATATATGAACTAAATATATAGGTTTGATGTTGGGTTTACATAGTTCTAAGTCAATACGAACTTAGAAATATGTTTAACTTAGTCATATGGACATTCATGCTAATGGACCATACTTATGGCCCATACGCATGAATGAACCATGATTATGGACCAGACGCATGACTGAACCAGGTGACTGGATCACGTATGATTGAGACATAAGATTGGTTCAAATGCACGACTGAACCTTCAGTCGTGCGAATGAGTCAATCGCATGATTTTGTCGCACGACTGAACCATGCTAATGGTTCAGTCGTACGAATGAACACTGATAACCTTATAAACACCACATAATTTGTGGAAAAACATAACTCCTCATAATACTTCGTATAATTTCGTACCCTATCCATCCAGAGCATCCCAAGTCGCAAATCCAAGTTCATAGTTCGTTCCAAATTGATTTCAATCTGTTCTTAACGTTTGTTTCATCGTTAGATCTATCGGGTTATTCGTTCTCACTGATTGGATTGCCAATCAAATAGAATTCCGTGCTATTTGATCTGGTTTCACGCAAATTCCGTTAGTACTCCGTACGTACACGGTCCTAACAGAAGTTCAAGAAATACGGAAAACTTTGTTGTTCATCGGCATTTGTTGAAGAAAATACGGAACTGCACATGTTCTTCAACATTTGTTACAGTGTACGAATGCAAAAGCCAAGTTAAACATCCGCATTTGCTACAGTGCAAAAACGTATGCAAACTTAAACCATCCAAATTTGCTACAGTGTTCAAGTTTCTGAATCTAAAACTTCCACATTTGCAACATTAAACAAATGCTCCCAGAATTTACTCTTCCGCGTTTGCTAGAGTACATAAATGCTGACTACTTTAAACTTCCGCATTTGCTATAGTAGTTAACCGCATTTGTTTTTAACACTTGTAAAATTTTAAAAGGGCATTAAAAGGAATATTTAAACAGATCTTTACAGTGCATTTAATACTTTTCAGATTTGAGTGACATTAAAGTGCGACGAGCGAAACCTTACTATTGTTCTTCATCCTTCATCATAATCATCAACAACGTTCTGATTCTTGTGTTCTACAAACATTATTTTGCTTCTAGTTTGATCCTAAACCAACGTAGTATCGAAACAAGGTGATTACAAGTAAAATCCATGAAATTCATGACGAACACTTTTGAACTCAGAACCCTAAAACAAGAAACAATGTCTAAATCAACCACTAACCAAGGATTAACAGACATTTTTAAACTCAATGACATAAATGATCATGAAAATCAACACAAACAAGTGATTTTCAAAACCCTAAATTTGTCGTATGAATAGGGGATCATCGAACTAAAAATGTTGACTTCAAAACACATGGTTGAGTGTGAAAAGAGATGTTAAATAGAAAATAAACATCAAAGTAAAAGATAATTTAAAATAAAATTGAACATGCATTGCAAAATCAAGTTAGATTAAAATGTCTATGCAACATTACCTTTGATTGTTCAATTTTGACCAAATAAAATCAAAATTGAAATAATCAGCTTGATTTCACCAATGTAATTGATAATGTGATGTCAAAAACTAATTCATATGCATCTTGTGCAGAAGCTAATGACAAACCTCATTTGGAGCAAGGTCCATAATGTGAGTGGATTTATTGACCCTAAAGTCCCTAAAGCAGAAGGACTTAGAGATATGATTAGATTCATTTCCACCATAAGGAATGCTCATGCTATCTTAGTGAGACCAGTAATTTATAAAAACATCATCAGATCATTCTGGAGTACAGCTAAAGTAGCAGAGATTGATGGTGTCAAGACACTATCTGGAAGAATATCTGTTGATCACACCCTTAACATCACTAAACAAACTGATAGATAGTGCCTACAGTTTGGTGATGATGGCAACACTCCTCAAGAACTAGAAGATGAGGAAATCATGACCTTCTTTGCTAACATTGGCTATAAAGGAGGATATGAAAGAAAGCAAATCATTAATGGTTTGGTAGATCTACAATGGTGATTTCTGATCCATATATTCTAGCATTGTCTGTCTAAAAGAAAGACATGGTGGAATGATATTCTAGTGACTACCTCTTCAGCTATCTGTGCTCTATGCACCAACAGACCATTCAATATGTCTGCTTATGTATTCAATGGTCTGGTGTCAAATGTTCAAGAAGGAAGAAGAAATATTTTGCTAATGTACCCCAGATTCCTCCAATACCTCATCAATGAAGCCTTTCCATAACTTACACCTGTAGGATTTGTAATGAACATTCCTCATTACAATGCCAAGTCCTACATGTACATAAAGAAGAGGGATCCTAGGAATTTCTATAGTGGAACCTTCTTTCCACTACTTCCTTGGATGTTAGAACAAATCCACTAACAAGAAGAACAAGAGGATATAGCTCCTGATGAGCAAGCTCCAAAAGAAGAAGAAGAAGTAGCTTATGATTAACAACATGTTGATGAGCATGCTACAGAAGAATCAGAGGAACAAAGGCCTAATTCACCACATGTTGATGTACGTGGTGATCTTCACTCAAGACCTTCTGTTCAAGAAGCAAAGATGACATCTCCACTTGTTCAATCACCTGCTCAGTCTCCTTACATGTCTCCTTCACATTTTTCTCCACCTTACATTTCACCCATATCTGCTAAGCCTGTTGAGGCTAGTGAATCTACCAGCTCTTCAGATGAATCTAAATCATCTCCGGATGAGGAGGGTCACACTATGAGGATGCCTGTAAGACAAGTCCAATCAGAAGCAGGGCCTTCTGAAAGCTTTGCTGAATCAGGAATTAATCAACCTGATGAGAAAGATGAAATGATTACAGAGCTCTTATCGAAAGTGCAGAGGATGGAAAAGTTGTTTAATAGAAGATCAGGCATAATAAACGAGAGAGAAACAGAGATCAAAGATCTGAAAGAGAGACATGAGGTTGAAACATCTAAGAAAGAAAAGGAAATAAATGATCTTAAGGCTGGTGTCCATTAAGCTAAAAAGGAAATCAATGGGCATGTTAATAATATGGCCATTCAAACCATTGCCATGGAGGAGCAAGAAAGCGTAATTGAGAGCCAATCTGAGCTAATCACTGATCTTAGCAACCAGAATAAGATCTTATTAAAAAAGGTCTCAGAACTGGAAATGTTAATCAAGATCAAGGAGGAATTGGCTGAAGATCAAGAAACAAAAGGTGATGAAACGAAACAAAGAGAAGATGAAACAGAACCTGAACAAGAAACAGAAACAGAGACAGAGCCAAGTCTAGCTATGGTTGTCTATTCAAGTGATCCTTCTGAAGAAACCACTGATCAAGACTTTGAGCTTGGAGATCTCATTAAAGAGATAGACAACTACTCTGCTAGAGACTTTATCATTGATGACGAGTTTTGGGATATTGTTGAAGACCCAAGACCTCTAGTAGAACACTTAGTGGTGATTCCTAAAATCCAGTGCCCTTGGAAAGAGAGTTGAGATAGCCATTTATTCCTACAGTCACCATGTCTATTGAGCAACAAGATCTCATCAGAAGACTAAGTGAAGAGCTCAAAGAAAGAGAAGAAGCTGCTAAAAAGCAAGCTGAAGAACAAAGACAAACAATTGCTGAAACATTTGTGCCATCCTCATCCAAACCATTAGTACACACCTACTCAAGAAAAAGGAAGTACTTGTCTGAGAAGGCCAAGGGAAAAAGGCCAGTAAAGGAAGAAGATCCTGTAAAGAAGAAACAAAAAGATGATCCAAGAAGTTTGGATGCAATAGCTAAATTTATTAAGGAGCATGAGAAGGCCGAGGCATAGTTATAGGAAATGATTCACATTATCGACTAAGAAGAAGGAGAGATTGAAGGAGGATACCAGGTTGATGAAACTGTGGTGAAAGATAGTCCTGTGAAGGTTGAAACCTCTACCGAGGAGATGGTTGAAAAGGTTCAAACTGATGACTTGATTATCAATGCAATGTTTCTGATCAATCACAGTTATGATGCTGATAAGGTGTTTGGGATGACCTATGAGTCCATGGTTGAAGAAGTGAGAAAGATGAACCAACTTCTTGACCCAACACATGTGACTGTGTATGAGAGAAGATCAGTCAAATCCCCAATCACATTCACCACCCAACCACAAAACAGACTAAAACCTCTCAAGCTCCTTATCCTGATCCCTACACCATGTCTAACAGGAAAAAAAGGATTATCTTTCCAAGCAAGGATATACAAAAGGAAAATTAGGTAACATGAAGACTAATTCTCTTAGAGCTGAAATCCTCCAGATGATCAATGAAAAGAAAGACAGATTGAAGAAGTTGGAAGAGGAGGTTGTAGGAAGAAGACCCAGAACAAGACTCACAGCTCAAGACATCCAGCTCACCCATCAATACCATGATGTCTTGGCACCCATTGTTAACAGGAATCCTGAGTGGTTTACTAAACCCACTCGATTGAAGCTTCAGGAAGGGTTAACCACTTCAGAGATGATTCAAGGTGTGTCGGCTCCAGAGGGTAAAACAGATGTAAAGATCATTGCCTAGAAATACGACAGTGACTGGAATATGTTTACTTTCAAAAAGATCTTAGGGTTAATACAATTCTTCACTGAGTACTCTGCTCTTGTGAACACCCTGCAGATTCATGATCTGAAAGAACTTGCTGAGCTTGAGTTGATCAATCATCAAGCAATGTACAGGGGATATGAGTTCAAAGATATTCTGAGGATTTTTAAAAGAACAAAGAACTTCGATTCATTGAAAGCAGTTTGTTTGAGGAAAGATAAATCTTTCCAAAATCCCAAGAGAAGAAAAAGAGAACAAAAAGGACTAGAGAGTTGGTATTTCCTGAGTTGAATGTAAAACCAACTGAATCACTAAAAAGGAAAATGGTAGCTGGCACCCAAACTTCCATCCCATTCTCTAATGTCTACTTTGATGAAAAGACATATGAGTTGGTGATTGAACGGAAGTGGGGAGGTAAAGAAGGTGCCGAAATCTGCTTGTTCAGTGGATATGAAGTAAGACTGCTTGATGAGTCTTAATCCACTACATCTTTTTAAGGCACTTCAGGGAAATATCCAACAAGCTAGGAGAAGCAAATATGTATTTTTTTCCTGAAGTGTATCAAAATCTTGACGATGATTATGACCGAGTCAGACATAAGAGAGAACAAAATAAAGAAGAAGAAGACACCGTTCAATCTGGGAAGTATAGTGAAACTTAAGGTTGATGTTGATGGAACACTTCTGATTCACAGAGATGGGTTATCCGCTGCTTGTGTGTGAAAACCCATATCCCTGAATAAGATGCCCATTGAAGCAATTCCCCCATGAGACAAATGACAATCCACGTGCTGAGTAGAGACAGGATGAACGAGGCCAAAGACTTCTCTAACATGATCAAATCCATCCTGAATCCATCTCTTCCAGACCCAGGCACAGCTCCATAATCACCAGTCCAAGCACCTACTGAAGACCCAACAGAATCTTCACAACCTCATCCACCATCAAAACCTTGAAGTACACAGGTTGTATAATCCTTAGGGGGAGTATTGTTTGACCCTGAAAGGATCATACATGCCAGTCAAAGAAGACATGCAGGTGAAGAAAAGAAGACAAGTGTTGGCTATCCGCATTTGTCTATGCGGATGACCAAGGAACAATGCTGACAAGTATTTGTTCTTCCTCATAAGCAAATACGGATAGCTAAGAACAAATGCTACAAGTATTTGTTCATCCACATTGTTTAATGTGAATGCTTTAGAACAAATGTTGTTAAGTATTTGTTCATCCACATTTGTCAATACGGATGCACAAAGAGAAATGTTGATAAGTGTTTGCTCATTCGCATTAGTTAATGTTGATGAACAAACACTTAATGCTGATGAAGAATAAAAAAAATTTTAATGAAGCCAAGGCATCCGCATTAGTTAACGCGGATGTTCAACAACTAATACGGCCGAAGACCTTTTGTACTTCGACTAGTATTCTGTATAGATGTCAGGGTAGTCTAGTCATTTTGTACAGGCTTTATGTCATCTAATAAATATAATAGAATATCCATCATATGTAAGTTTTTCACTCACAAAGATACCTAGTACTCAAGTTATGAGGTTCTGAGGTTGTCTTTTCACTGCTCTTGAAAACCCAGGAACTCGTTGTAACTTGTTTGTTCTACATTCAATATACACGCATTTATGAGTATATTTACAGTATTAAATGTTCTTTGATTCAGTATTTCCGCTACTTAATCACCGATTCAACACCATATTCGATCCTTGTTGACTCAACATCAATAGAGAATATCATTCTCGGACCCATTCAAAGCCCCTGTTCTCTCTCCAGCTCAAGAAAGTCCTGAAGTAGAGACTATGGCTGCTGAATAAGAAACTCGAGTAGGTAGGGAACAAGATAGACAAAAGATGATAACCTAATTGAGTGTCACATGCTTCTATGAGTATATTGAGTTTGAAAATCTCAAGTAGCTAGATCAAGAAGTACTAAAAAAAAGAAATCTTCTAAGAAGAAGATAAGGGAGGAAGCTTCTAAGTCAAAAGCCACCATCAAAGCCAATCAGAAGAAGTCGGTTGACAGAATAAAGATGGTGTGCTTCTTGAAGCTATATGGGTTCTCCGGAAGGTGACTTGGTCAAGTGTCTCTATCCATAATGGATGAGCACATTAATGTGACCAAGCAGAACACTAAAAAAGGTGAGCTGGTAGACTTGCATTCTCCACCAAGTCAGGCTGCACTTGAAGCTAAGGTCAAGGTTGAAGCCCAAGAGACAACATAACTTAGGCCAAGTGCTGCATCTCATCCAGCTTATCTTCTGACACACAGCAGGGTCCTGAACCTTCTCCTTCTAAACATGTGAAGGGAAAGGACCTAACTGAGAATGATAAAGAAGCAACATCTGGTACTCAAGACCAACCTTCTAAGTTGAAATATAGAAAGAGGAAAATGATGGCCATCATAAGGGTCAAGAAGAAGAAGAAGTCCAATCCATCCACCTCTACACCTCAAGATGAGTCAGAACATCTTAAAGGTGAACAAGAATAGGCTGCTCAACCAACTCCACTTCAAGTAGAGCCTCTTGCTATTCAGAGATCCATACTGTCATGGGCTTTCTCTATAAACATACACAGATGGTATGTCATAAGATATCAAAGAGGTCAAGACATGTTTAGAAGGAGAAGGTTCAGGACCATGCTGTGTGTCAGAAGATGGTATATCACAAGACTTCATCTTTTGGCTTCCTACATGCATGCATTACGTACAAGGTAGAAGTTTCTTTGGATGTTTTACACTTTACATAGAAAATATTCCATGTGTAAAATCTTCCAAAGCCAAAGACCAAATCTTCCAAAGCCAAAAGCTAAAGTCTTCCGAAGCTTCAAGGACAAAGTGTTTCAAAGCCAAATGAAGAGAAGACTGATTTCTTCCAAAGATAAAGGAGAATATGCTTTTCTCGGATGTACTTTTGTATAAAGCTGACCCACTTTCCGCTGCAACTCTGAAGTCTTACCAACTAGCATGAGTTGGTGAAAAGGTCCATGTTGTTATAACTGTACATTGAGGTCTAGACTCTGTAACTTTCTCCTTTATGTACTTTTATCCTTATTGTAATATATTAGGATGTGAGCTATGGCATGTCATAGTCACTAGTCAAAAGGCAATCTGCCTTTTTACTCTATATTGATTTTATTGTCTATCAATGTTTCCAATTGGCTTTCAAAGTATATCCGGTTGTAGGATGTAGTATAAAGTATCTCACGGTCTTGTACCTTATTTTATGCATTATAACACTTGAAAAAGAGCTTGAGAATAATATACATCATTCTTGAAAACCATATATATTGCTCTTGAGTTCTGTCTCCTTGTTTGCTTGTGTTCTTTGCATCTCATACTCAAATCCAGTTCCTTATTTAATCTGTTAAGTGTTTTAACACTCTCCCCCTTGTGAGACTGATTATATTGACCTCCTTTAACGGGTCCTACAATTGGTATTAGAGCATTCCGGGCCCTTGATTGTAATATCTCACCATCTTAAATCTCCTCAGTTCTCACAAAACACTTAACATCTCAAATGATAGCATTTAAGTCTAATATGGAAACCGGTACCATGGCAAAGTCCCCACTGATCACTACGGATGATTTTAATACTTGGTGCCTAAGAATGGAAGGCTTCATCAAGTCATAAGACAATAGGATATGGGAGTCTGTTACCTTAGGACCTTACATTCCATGCACCTTTTCAGCTACTGCTGGAGGTGGCATGATATCAAAAGAAGTGGCTGACTACTCTGAAGAAGATAGAAAAAGAATAGATGTAGATAAAAAATCCATGACTGCCCTCTAAACTGCTCTTCCATATGCCATCTACACTGGCTTCAAGAAGTGCAAAACTGCTAAACAGCGATGGGATGCCTTGAAGGTGATGTATGAGGAGTAAAATAAAGCTAGAGAGAACAAGAAAGACCTTTTGAAGCAGAAGTTTGAGAACTTCACCATCAAGATAGGTGAAACCATGACTCCATAATACTTCAGGTTTGTTGAGATTGTGGACACTTTAGTGGATAATGGAGTAAAGCTGGAGAATAGGATATTGATAGGTTCAAATGGATCGATTCTATGTTGTGATTAAGCAATTAACAATTATATGAATAAAGTAATCAACAAATGCAAAAATTCAAAGCAGTTTCTATTGATAGTTGCAAAGGATTACAATGTACAATTGAGAGAGTTCAAAACATCTACGTCTACCTACACAAAATACCTATAATCATATTTATACTAATCAAAGAAACAAAAGGAACATATATTTACACATAAGTCCCTATACAATTGCAAAAATTAAAATACAAAGACAATTAAAGACAACATGTTAATCTTGAAGAAGTACTAACAATACTCCCCCTAAGATTTACATGGTCTTCAGTCTTCAGAAATCGTCAGTCTTCTTTATCATTTTCTTCTCAGCTTCAATCTTTTCTGCTTTAGTCTTCTCTGCTTCAGTCTTCTTTCTTCTTTTCATCTTCGGTCCTCTTTCTTCTTTCCATCCATCTTCAAACATCAAAATAATCTTCAGGTTCTTCTTTAATCATAAACATCGGCTTTTCTGTGTATAACTCTTGTTCTTTTAAGGCTTTAGCAATTGAAGATTTGAACTTGCTTGCTAAGACACCTTGTTCAGGCTTAGCCTTGTTTGTCTTTATCTCCATGTTGTTCATCACCTCTAGTGCATTTTTTGATAATCCTGTAATATCAATGTTAGCATACAGCTCAATAGGTTTTGAACTACCTTTCGAAAGGCTTAGCCTCCAACACACCTTTACTGGATATTCTCATAAATTCAATCTCTTTAATATCTTTCTTGACTATGTTAGCATAAGCTAATGCTTTCCTTAGTGAGATTCTCTCCATTGCAGCAGTCATAACTTTAATGATTGACAGAAAGTATTTCATATCATTCTCTGCAATCTATGGAGATACTCCTTCAAATTTTTGGACTGATAGGAAAGAGATATAGCTTGGGTGTAACAGTTTAAGCTCAAACACACCAGACAATGTGATCATATCCTCATCCTAGTTCTAGAGATTTTGGACTAATTTGAGCTCAAATGTTTCAGTGTTATAGAACCATCGCAGGATTGGTTTTGACTTTTGAGTCCCTTCTATAACTTTCAATCCTGGAGTAGTTACTTTCTCAAAGTACTCATAAAAAATTCAATCAAGAAGTATTCATCTTCTGATTGTTTTCCTTTAATCTTCCAGCTCTTCTTCAAAGTAGCAAAATAATCTTTATCTTCCTGTGAGCATCTCGTCTCCAAAAATGCACTTGCTCGAGTTATCCCTCTGTTTAAAAGCTCAACATACATATCACCTAGTTTAGCTCCAGTTGGATTAATTAAAGGCAGTTTATTCAACTTCTTGAAGTCTTGAACTAGGAGCTTGATAATGCTCGAGTAAAAATGATATACATCAGACACTGTATTGGCTCGCTTAATCAGGAAGGCATCAAATATCCAATCGTACTTCGATGCAACAATCTTAACTTGGTTTGTAGAGTCAGGAGCAATGATAGCATTTAGTAGCTCAGAGATTGATTGTCCTTTCTGCAATACATTTCTTACCAAGTCTCCAGTCAATCTAACTTTATTGAATAGTTGTTTCTGATCAAGAGAAACTTTGTAAGCTTGTTTCTCGGATTCTGGAAACATCTTCATAAGCTCTTTCCTTCTTTCATACACATTTGTCTTTTGAGCCATCGATTGGATCTCTTGTGGTTTTAACATCCGTGTACTCTTAGTTATCTCAAGGTATTAAGGATTGTTAGTATCCAGAATAATCATCATGTTAGATTGCTTTTCAGTAGCTTGAAAGCTTCTAACAAGATTCCTCAATGATTCACCTTGAACTTTCTTTAGCCTCTTCCATGGATAATTTCTAGCTTGCAGCCAAGATCTCAAAGCTAGAATGCTCATCTCATCAGGATCAGGATGATGAAGTTCAGAGCTAGGCATCTCTTCCGTGTTAATGCTCTCTTGAAGTGGGTTCCATTCACCATGCTCCACCACTATTTCATTTGCATCCACTGGGGCTACTGACTCTGCAGTTATACACTTTTCATACTCTTCATTTATCTGAGTCACAGTTAAGCCATTCAGGAATACTCTGCTATACTTTATTCTTACCAAAAACTTATATCTATCTTCAAAATCAATTGGTATCTCCTCTTGAGTTGTTTCCACTGGTGTGAAGTTCTGTTCAAAGTTAGCTTCATCAATGTCTTCATCTTCAAGAACTTCATCATACCAGTCATCATTAAGCTCATCTTCAATATCATCCAATGCTTCTATAGTCACTTGCACAAATTTCTCACCTTCCTCCTAAATTTCATAAATCTTTTGGATTTTAGTTGAAGACTCAGGTAGAACTGATTCATCTATTTCATCTAACTTCCTTTTACCCTTGTCAACTATAGTAGCTTCCTTAATATTGATTGGATTGATTTCAAACACAATCTCAATCTCAGGTGAATCAACCTTTTGAGTTTCTTTTAATTTAGCTAACTCTTCTTTCATCATTTCATTTTCTTTTGTTAGCTTTTTGAATTTTTCTTCCATTACATCATAATCTCTTATCATCACATCAAAAGTTTTCATGATTTCATTTTCATCTTTCACCAAAGTAACCATATTAGCATCCTTCATTTGAATAACTCCTTTGAGCTTCAAATTTTCTTCTTTCAAGTCAACTATTTCCTTTTGTTGAGCCATATTGATTTCTTTTAACTTTTCCATCTCATCAACATCAGCAGTATCATCACTCGGCATAGAAACATTGTGTGCTGTAGCAACTGGAATATCTTCAGCTTCAATTGGCGTTGTGCTTTAGAATGAAGGCTCAGACAACATAGCATCCATGAAATCAAAATCAAATATTTGATTTTTAACATTAGCCTCTGCTTCCTCATGACCTTGAGCTTCAGCCACTGGTTCATCATGATTCATTCCTTCAGAAGTTCCTTCACCAACATCATGTGCCTCAACAGCATGATCAGAATCAGTAGACTCACTACTATCTGCTTGATGTGCCTCGGCTGCACCATCAGCACCATCATCATCATCACTATCACTTGATGAGCTTTCATCAGCTTCATCATCAAGATCACTTTCATCATCATCTTCATCATTATCTTTATCATCATCATCATCAGATAAAACTTGAGGAGCTTCATCAACTAGATCAGCAGGATCCACTGGTTCACCTTCTATCAGTGGAAGTGATCTAAATTTATATCCACATTATCATTAGCAACATCCCTCAAATATTGAAATATAGGAACATTTTGAGCTCCTGTGATCATGGGTAGTCTTTTATATGATATCTTATTCATGTGTTCAAGTTCCATGACATCACCACCAACACCATAAACTGGAATATCTGGATATTCTTCATTAATCATCATTTGCAGGAACCTTGGATACATCAGATACTTGTTCCTCATACTTTTTTCAAGGTTGCAGATAAATCCATTAAGAATCCACTTTGCCATATTAAATCTTTTGTTTGTAGCAATGGCAACTATTGGACATGCAATGTCCACTGGAAATGAATTCCATAGCACTTCTTTTGGTCATGCAATGCAAAAAGATGTAGCATAATAACTTCCAATGGTTATACACATTTGCTCTAAAAAACTTATTCTTTGGGAAATGATCAGAATGACCAATTTCCATGAATGTTTGTCTATATTCATTAAACGACAGCTCAGACAAATCAGCTGGATCATTTTGTCCCAATCTAAGCACAACTCTTACAGACTCTTCAGATACTTCAATCATCCTTTTAGTGGTGATAAAACCTCTCACCACCTTTCTTCCATTATCATCAATTTCTACTGAGGCTATGTGCCAGAATTTATTGATCAATCTTGAGTAGATCACTAGCTTGCAACACATAGAATAGACATACTTCGTCCTCAGTAAAAATCTAATCATCTCCTCATAGGATAAAGCATCTTGAACATCCTCGTTAAGCAAAGCCGCAACATTATGCTTTGGCTCAAACTTTAGATCAACCATCTGCACAAATGAAAACACAAACTTTAGACACTTTGATTTTGTTTTTAAACAATTTGATTTTAACGAACTTTGATTTAAATTTTAATGAATTATTATGTTTTAAACACTTAGTTTTGTTTTACATCAACTTGTACTTATCCTTTTCTAGAATTTTAAAAATTCTATCCAAATCATATTAAATACAAGTTATTGTATGTTTGATTTAAAACACACTAATTCAATTAACATTTTATCAAAGTTATTTAACAATTAAGTTTTTATGATTTTTTTTTAATTTTTAATTTTTTAAAAAAATTCAAATTTCGAAACTGTTCATCTTCATCCTTCGAACTGATGAAGAACACTCTTTGATCAAAGTTCATGGAATTGACTGTTCCACATATAAAACTGCTCAAAATTCAGTGTATATTAACAATCTATGATCAATTTAAGTTCTTAGTTTTGTTTTAATGCACCTATTTCAAGGTTTTCAAATTTTAGGGTTAGAAACGCCTAAACAGATTTGAAACGCCCAACTGATTTTGAATCAGTTACTGGAAATGGAATGATTTTAACTATGAACTTATGTTTTTCAATCAAAATACACACTTTCAATCACAGTGTTTCAGAAACAGACAGACAGTTTGAGTGTAATGACGTGAAACGATTGTCGAATGAGTTCAGGCGTTTTGGGATTATGAATGAGTGAAAAATGAGAAGTGTTGTTTACATACTAAGTGAAAATTTTAGGTGCATGGGCACTGTATGGGCGCATGAGGTCAGGCGCATAAGCACGGTTAAGGCGCTTTTGCACTGTTCAGGGGCATGAGATTATATGGTACGCCCAACACTTGGTGAATATTTTCACTTGAAACGTCTGGTACTGTGTGGGCGCATGAGCATGTTGAAACACCTAACACTTAATCAATTTTTTTAGACGTATGACAACTGTTCAGGCACATGAGGATATGAGAAACGCCCAAACACTTGTAAAATTTCTGAAAACTCATCATGCTCCTACTTGGACTTATGGCCATTGTTTAGGCGCATGAGTTTCCATACACTTGTATATTTTTCATATCTTTCACCTCAACACTGTTTAGACATATTAGCACTATTCACATACTAATATTCAAACAATTTTTATAATTTTGAATTTTTCCCAAAAGTTACATTTTTGACCTTTAATTTTCACTTTTGACATTTTAAACCCTTTTATTTTTATTTAATTTTTTAAAATACAATTTCTCTTCATTTTAGTCTCAAATTTAAACAAATTGGTCTCATTTACAAAATTTGCAAGAAACTTTTCAACTTGAAAATTTTTAAAGGCTAATTTTGTCATTATCAAAAGTTTACATTATCAAACACACACATGCTTTGAACATTTAGCTTCATCCTTTCCATTCAACATTTTAATTTTGATTTTCTTAGAAACTCTTACTTTATTACTCCCCCTAAAGTTTTAAGTTTTATAAACTTAGAAGTTTCTCAAGTTGCCTCAAAAAGATCACACTGATCATTGTTAAATTGTCTGCACACATAAAATATGCATAAAATCAAATGTAAAGCGGAATAAAAATCTAATATTTACAGTAGAATCATGTTTTGCAGTGAGATCATATCAGTTAAGATCAGCATAAAAAAATAAAATAAAGTGTGAATAGTCATAAACAATGAATAAATCCTGATCAAGGGTGTTCCAGGTCAGTGATTTCACAGCAAAGGAGACACAAGATCCAAGGACAGACAATGAGTGTTTTTGACAAAAGAATCAGCTCATTACTTTTTCAATTCTTGGAATGATTAGGGTAGAATTAGATATGACATGATGTGACTCATACAAGGACTTAGAGAGATCAACTATCATCAAGACATGCAAGAAAGCACAAATTCTTAACTTATTACCTGACATATATGCATAACCAGAGTTCATGTTGATAATTTAGCAGAGAATGATCATGGATAACCATTTGATCAATTCTAACCATCCATTTGAATGGGTTGTGCACATTGGCATCTTTTGCATCAAAGGAGAATATCCATCTCTGTAATCACTTACAACAGAGGATATCTCATCACTTTAGGTCTATGATGACTCATAACAAAGAAATGAGATCATGCTTGTAACAGATCCCATGGTTAGTCATATCACCACCAGGTGTGAGTGTTATAACATTACAAGCAATCAATCTGATAAGCTAATACAACTCAAAAGAACATAGATGAACACACATACATGCATAGATGATTTAGTTTAATCACAAGCATTTACTTTTTCAGTATTGTAGCATGAGATTGTCTATACATCATATCTGATCATGTCAGACTTTATTGTCGAGTGAAGTATGCAACTGATCTCACTAATGTACTATCATTTCTCACATGTTGTAAAAACAGTTTCATTCCTAAAAATTAATTAACAAAGAAGGACTCTATTTTTGTAGTTTTTGTTTTATATTTTTATCCCTTTAGTTTTGAATTTCTACTTTTGTATTTGGTTTGTTTGTAAAAAGAAAACACACACACACAAACTACAATCAGGCAGTTAATTTTGATAGGTTTTCATACTATGACCTTTTGGGTAAGGAAGGGTTCTGATCACGTTAAGATTCAAAGAAGTAAAAAAAACTTAAAACCCAGTTTTACACAGGGTTAATAAGTCAAATTGACTCCACTAAGTACTCAAACCGTTCTGGTAAGAAGGCTTTAGTAAATAGGTCTGCCAACTATTTTTCAGTTACAATTTGAATCAAAATGATTAAACCTTTTTCAGATTTATCCCTGAGAAAATGATATTGAATTTTGATATGTTTTGTTTTTAAATGTTGGACTGGATTAGCTGTAATGAACATAGCAGCAGTGTTGTCAATGTAAATTAGTGTTTTAAGAAAATTGAACCAATAATTCAATAGTTGGTTTTATAACCAAAGTATTTGAGAACATCCTGCTAAAGCAGCTATGTACTCAGCTTCTGCGGTTGAAACAGAGACATGTGTTTGTTTCTTTCATTGCCACGAGACTAGTCGGGGACTTAAAAACTAACAACCACCCGTTGTAGATTTTCTATCTTGACAACATCCTCCATAATCACTATCAGTATATCCATGTAGCTCAAAATTTCCCTCGTAAGGATACCATAGCCCTAAAGCCGGTTTACCTTTGAGATACCTGAATATCCTTTTGACAGCAATTAAGTAGGATTCTTTCGGGTCTGATTGATACCTGGCACAGACACAAACAACATACATTATGTCTGCTCTAGATGCAGTAAGATACATCAAAGAACCAACCATAGATCTGTATAAAGTTTGGTCAATTGATTTTCCTTTTCGATCAGGCTCAATCTTGGAGTTTACGTCAGCTGGAGTTCTTATGGACTGACAATCTTGTAGTTTGAATTTCTTTAAGAGTTTGTCAACACACTTCTCTTGATTGATGAATATACCATCTGCAGATTGTTGAACTTGTAGTCCAAGGAAGAAATTGATTTCTCCCATAGAACTCATTTAAAATCAAGACTTCATGATTTCTTCAAATTCATTGCATAGTTTTTGACTGGTAGAACCAAATATGATATCATCAAGGTACACTAGGACACATAAGAGATCATCAGCATCCTTCTTCATAAATATAGATAGATCGATTTTCCCTCTTGTGTATCCGTGTTGGATTATGACAATGTCTCATACTAGATTCTAGGTGCTTGATGGAGTCCATATAGAGCCTTGCTAACCTTGTACACCTGATATAGAAATTCTGCATCCTCAAAACCTGGAGGTTGCTTCACTTACACATCATCGGTGATTGGATCGTACAAGAATGCACCTTTTACATCCATTTGATACACATTGAATTTCATGAATAATGCATAAGCAAGGAAGACACGAATAGACTCAAGTCTTGCAACTAGAGCAAATACTTCGCCATAATCAAATCCTTCTTCTTGTGTGTATCCTTATGCAACTAGTCTTGCTTTATTTCTAATGACTATTCCTCGATCATCGATTTTATTCCTAAACAACCATTTGTGCCTATAGCATTTTCTCCATCAGGTAAATCCACCAGATTCCACACTTCTTTTTTGCAGAATTGGAGTAATTCTTCTTGCATAGCCTCAATCCAACCATTATCCGTTAACCCTTCGGTAATGTTTTTAGGGACAACTTGAGAAAGAAAACAAGAGTATAAGCATAGGTTTGCTTGTTCTAATTTACTTCTTGTTGTTCTCTCCTTCAATGGACCAATAATCTGAGATGTTGGATGGTTCTTGTGAATACGAGATGTTGGTATCTCATGACCTTGGACATTAACATCTAGATTTGTTTGATTCAAGTTGGAGAGCTGATGCAGTTGGCTAGAAGAATGTAGGTTGAAATTTGGAACTTGAGTCGGTGAGTTGATAAAGTAATCAAGAGTACCAGTATCAAATGCATGACCAGAGATAGATGATGTTTCGGACTCGGGTTGCACAAATTCATTACCATCATTAGGAATTGGTTGAGAATCATCAGAATTTTCAGGAACTTGTTGTTGCTCAGGAACTTATTGATCATGATTCTCTGAACTAAATATGTGATCTATCACAAATGAGAAAAACTGGTAGTTTGGGCTTGAATCGTCCATATCATCAGAGTCTGAATCATCACTAAAGGATCCAAGATCTCCTACCTGTTTCCTGTTGACACAAGAAGATTCAAACAGATTAGAATTGAATGAGTATGACAATGAGTCTAAATCAAATAACCACGCTGGACTATTAGCAACTCATGGAAAATAATTTTCAAGGAATTTAACATTGAACGTTTCAATGATAACATTCGTCTTAGAGTTATAAACTCTATAAGCTTTAAAAGCTGACGATTATCCAAGAAAAAATCCATCATAAGATTTTGTTGGAGCATATATAGTCATATATAGTGTGTCCGTCGCTTGACGAATAGTCTAGGCTTAAAGTTATACACCTTGTAAACACATGAAATTGGGTCATTCGCAGGAGCATATGTGAATGAGACTCAGTCGTACGACTGAACCATGCTAATGGACCAGTCGTGCGACTGAGAGATGCGATTGGGGCATTCGTAAGACTGAACCATAAGAATGGTCCAGTCGTACGATTGAACCATACGCATGATCCAGTCGTACGATTGAACCATACGCATGGTCCAATCACACGAATAGGCCCAGTCGCATCTAATATGGGCCGACGCCTATATATACCAGTTTCAATGTGTAGAAACCTAAGGGTTTTAGAGGGTTTGTGCCCGGGGCCTAGGTGCTGCCGGATGAGAGGGGAGATCATGCTCGATCTCCCCTTGCCAAAAGTTGTAATTCTTAAGTTGTAACGAGCTTAAAATCGTTATGTTTTATCAATGAAATCATTCGATTATTGTTCGTACTTTTGTTTATCTTTTGGTTTTTCTCCTTCCGTCAAGAACGTGCTCGGATGTTTACCGATCCAGTGACTTCACAGATTTTGCATCAAATTTGCCTAGCTGATCATTTGAATTTAAAATCAAAACCGGCCAACCAAACGATTTAAGAAAATCTATGTCTGGTTTCCTGCCAAACATCAACTCATAAGGAGTTTTCTGTTTGTCTTTCACCAATAGAGTACGATTCTGAATGAAACATCCAGTTGATATGGCTTCATCCCAGAAAGTGATTGGAATCATAGCATCTACTAACATTGCACGGGCTGCTTCAATCAATGTTCGGTTTTTCCTTTCTACAACTAAACTGATGAGCTATCCCTTTTTCTGCACAAAACAAGTCAACATTAGCATTTTTGAATTATGTTCCATTATCACTTCTAATTATTTTGACTTTTAGATCAAGTTCATCTTCTACTATAGTGATAAACTCTTTTAATAACTTAGCCCATTTTAGATTTTGCACGCAAAAAGAAAACCCAAGAAAATCTTGTATAGTCATCAATGATAACTAAACAAAACAATTTCTTTCAATGCTCTGCACGTTTACAAGACCAAATAAATTCATGTGTAACATCTGTAGAGGCTTTGAATTTGAGTTTATCTGCTTGGACTTATAAGACGCTCTGTGTTGTTTTCCTTTCAAACATGCTTTACAAAGATCTAATGTAGCGAACTTCTTTGATGAAATTCCTACTACATGACTTCCTGCTGCAAGTTTGTTCATGTTTCTGAAGTTGGAATGACCGAGACGTCTATGCCAAAGCTGGCTTTCATCATTTGATGTGTGAGCAATGAGGCAAGTTGTTTCTGTTGAAGGATCAACATGAGACATATCTAACTTGTAGACATCTCTATCTCGAACAGCTTTAACAACTACCCACTCCTTGCTAATCTAAAATCATGGCTTTAAAATATAACAGTAAGAGTCATCAAACAAAGCAGAATATGCTTTATCGCATATTTGTTAAACACTTAAAAGATTAAAGTTCATCTGTTCACAGAAGTTGACTTTATCAAAGCTTATAATTCCATTAGATATCGTTCCTTCTTCGGTTATCTTTCCACCTGCATCTCCACCAAAAGCTACGTGAGTACCATCTTTTGTCTTAAAGTCTTGAAGTAAGGATGGATTGCCTGTCATATGCCGACTACACCCACTGTCAACATACCATGTGTTTACTGGTCTCCGCGGGCGTACCTGCATTCAAAGACATTTAAGTTGAGTTAGTAACCCAAGACGAGATGGTCTTGGGCTTTCCATATTTATCCACAATGGTAAACTGCTTGAAATGGAGTTTGTTTACATCAGGTTTCTTTTGAAATTTGGATTTTCAAATCCTCTTTGAAAAACTGTCTGATTATCTTTTCTTTGTTTTGGCCTCAAAACATTAAATCTGTTTTCAAGATCATCAACAAGAAATTTTGAACCATCATTTAAAACATTAGAAAAGTTTTTCTTGTTAAATGTTTCATTTTTCATTCTTACTGAACGTGGAATATAATTTCCTTGATTGTACTGCTGTGATCTGACAGTATACTGATTATCATAATCAGAATTGATTCTTCATAAGGATCTCAAACCCAGAGAAGGTTGTTTTGTTAGATTTTGAAAACCAAGATTATGATTTCTTTGAAACTTTGGATTAACATATCCTTGATTACCAAAATCCTTCCAAGGTGAGCTCTTTCCGAAGAAGCAATCCACAGTATTATGATTTCGCTCATCACGCAATGCACAATATTTGTTAAAGTAGCAATCAGCTGTTGTGTGATTTATCATATCAAAGATGTGATAGTACTTGTTAAAATAACACTTAGATATGTTATGATTGTACATATCACATATATCATAATACTTTTGAGAATGATTAAACATCATTTTATTAACCCTTGATGTGGAAGCCACATTTGATTCTTGTTTAGATTTAGGGGTAGTTAGGTTAATATGTTATTTCTTTTATGTGAATTTGGTCTTTTGATTCTTAGGATTTTTCTTTCGAACTTGATCACAACTCTTTAACTCCTTAGATACAAATCTTTTATGAACAGAGGAAGACTTAGGACCTGAACCTGTTTTCAGATCAGAGTTAGATTTGATCTTAGGTTCAGATGTAGTTTCAGAGATTGTGTTTATGTCAAAAGTTTCTGCTGACACAAACTTCACTTGTTTAAGTTGAATTGATTGAATTAATTGATTGATTGGCTCAGACTTTTTAGCTTTAGCAGTTTTAGTGCTTTGGATTTTGATTGAATCTTGAGAAGATTCTTTTTCACAATCTTTGTTTTGATTTAATTTATTTGAGCTTGAATCATCAGAACATGAAGTGTCTGATTTCTCTTTTTCATATTTTCCTTTTATTTTGTTATTGATATCATTAGCTTTTTCAACCTTTTGTTCAGGTTCACTCTGTTCAATAACACTCTCACTTTTTGGTACAAAGAGCTTTTTGTTCGTTTGTCGTGGTTTATAAGATTTTACTTTAATAGGATGACCATTCTTTATCTATTCTGAATCTTTCTCCTTGAATATTTCAATGTTTATCTTTTTTATTTCACTCTCGACATTTGATTGACTATTCCTTTTCTTTTCTTGAAATTCTTTAAACTCAGCTTTATTCTTTGGTGCATGATCATGGGTATTAAAATTTTCAGGTGTGAATCCTAATTCTATTTTATCTTTGTCTTTCCTTTTGTTCACCAGTTGCTTAACAATTGTCTTTGAGCTTTTCACTTTGCCTAAATCAATTTGAGTTGCTGCATGTGCCAATTTCTCGTGTTCAAGAGTTTTTGTCATCTCTTCAAGTTGTTTCTTTTCAAGTTCAATTTCTTTTAAAGTTTTGTTCCAAGAAGCTTGAAGAGATATGATTTTATCATTAGAAATTTTATGATCAGTTCCTTTTCAAGTTCAATTTTATGTCATCTCTTCTTGTTTAAGTTTATCATATATTCTGAACGAGTATGTTCTGTAGTGTTCTAGTTGTTCAAAACATGCTTTGGTGCACATTTTCTCCCTTACTTCCATTGGGATTTCTGGATAAGAATTTGAAGACTCAGTGTCAGATGATGAATTCACAACCTTTGGTTCAGACTGTGACATAAGAGCAACTTCTTTAGAATTTTCCTTTGTGTCAGCTTTGTCACTCAAGTCATAGTCTACCTTAGTGTCTGATTCACCTTCTGTCTTTCAATCTTTGTCTTCAGACCTGTATTCATCATTCATCTCAGCAATCAGTACTAGACAAGAAGTAAGATCAGTTGTAAACTGTTCTGCATAAGCACTGCAATCATAACCACCCTTGATGCTTATAACTAATGCTTTCTTTGGTTCTTAAATGGTCTTCTCTTCTTTTAGTTCTGGCATTGGCAGGCTTTGATAAGGCTTTTGAAATGTCTTATGAGCCTATGGATGATATTTCTGATTGTTAGAACTACTTTGGTCATTTCCTCGTTGTGTTCTTGGAGCTTTACATGTTAGTGCTTCTTTAAAGATTAACATTTTGTCTTTATGTGTCTTTTCATCTTTTTGTAATAGTATAGGGCCTATTCTTGTAATTAGTTAGTTCCCTTTTCTGTTTATTGGTAGTATATATAGCTTTGACATGTGTAGGTTAGATAGACGGAATCTGCTACTTACACACATTGTAATTGTCTTTGCTTTATATCAATAAACTTGTTGAATTTTGTTGATATTGTGCTTTGATTTGGTTACTTTGCTTGTGTTTTCATTGAATTGTTAGCTAGTATCATCATAGATCTATACATTTGATCCTATCAAATGGTATCAGAGCTGTTGGTTGAGTGAATTGAGTTTTTGTCAAACTTTTAAAACTCAAATTTCACTTAATTCTGTGATTGATTAGCAATTCAATTGAAATATTGTGGTTTTGAGTTGTGTTTAATCATCATAAGCATGAATTGAACCACAATTAGCAGTCAAATTCATCAAATTTTAGAGAATTAGTCGAAATTTGGTTTGAAAAGTGCTCAACTTTGTCGAACTGAAATTTGAGGAGATTCACTGATTTGTTGTTGATTATCAAAGAAATTAAAGACTGAAGATTGTTAATCGGCATTAAACCTACTAAATTGGACGATTTTGATCCAATTCATCAAGTTTTTATCAATTTCAGAAAAATTGAGTTCGTTACATTCATAAGAATATGATGAATGTGACGCATGAGGGTTGAGAATCACTGAAAATTTCCCAAGTGTTTAGACGTTTGACCACTGTGCAGACAGTTTACCACTATGTAGGCGGTTTTCAAGCAGATGGTTTACAACTGTTGAGAAGATTTACTACTGTTTAAGCTCAAAGTAATTCCAGATGCATCATACCTGTTGAGACACATCAGAACTGTTTGGACGGTTGGAATTTCCTGACGTCTAACAACTGTTCAGACGTATTGCGACTGTTCAAAGGTTTCTACTTTAGGCTGTTTTGAAAATTTTTCTAAGGCAATCCCTTAGACGGTTCTTGTTCAAACATAGAAGTTTCTCAACTGTTGAGACGTTTCTTTACTGTTCAGGCGCATCTTCACTTAATACTTAGAAGTTTTTTTAAAAATAAAAAATTTAAAAATCAGAAATATTAAAAATCAACAAAATATAAAGATGGTGAAATCAGAAGACTCAGAAAATAGAATTCCTAAACTTAAAAATAGAGCTAATTTCAAAATTTGGTCACTTAGATTAAAACACCATTTGAATTCCATTGACACTGATATTTGGAAATCAATTGAAAAATGACCATACATTCCAATAATCACTGATGGGCCTGACAGGGGTTTTGTATATACTAAAGATTCTCAAGAACCCTACCCTGAAGATGGTTTGCAAGGAGATGATTTGAAAAGAGTCAAGAATGATATCAAAGCATACTTCTTGATGTGTAAAGGACTACCTTTGGAAGTTCTTGCAAGGCTAGATGGATATCAGAATGGATATACCATGTACAAAGCCTTAAAGACCATCTGTGAAGGAGGAAAAGAGATCTAAAACCTCAAGAAACAAATGCTAAAAAGGCAGTTAGAATTGTTTTAATATTTGTCTAGTGAAACAGTAAAGCAGATGAAGAACAGATTTGTAGCTTACTACTGAGATGTCAGCAGCTGGTATCAAGCCTAATCTTGAAGATCTAAATCTCAAACTACTCAATGCTTTACCCTCCTCATGGAAACAAATAGTAACTTTGCTAAAGCATACTGAGAAGTTCCCCATGGATTTAGATTTGCTTATTGCCATTATAGAGTCTGTTGAAATTGATGAAAGCTCAAGGAACAATGACAGAGCAGCATCAATGTCACAATATCAGTTTGTTACATCTCCTGCAAACTCTGTTGAAAATGCTTTTATGGAAAAGAGTGAGAAGGTTCCAGAAGAAGAGGGAGACTTATTTATTGGAGCAGGATTCTTCACTGATTAATCATTCACTAGTGTTCCTGCTTATAACTCATAATCTCATCCACAATCTCCTCCTAAATCTCAGAGTTCAAATGTTCAAACAGAGACTCCATCAACTAACCCTGCCAAATGTAGCAAAGTTAAAGATGTTGTAAGCATCCTATTAGAGGATGAAGAGTCTAAAACTGCTTTCACTGCTTTTATGGCTAGTTTTCAAGCATGTCAAGGTAGCCATTTCACTCAATTAAATCTTGTTTTGCAGGATTTGTTTTAGATGGATCCTGAAAATGTTAAAGAGATGGACTTAAATTGGCAGATGGTGATGATTGCATATAGAACACAAAAACACTAATATGTCAACAGGAAGTACAAGCCAAGTGCTAACAAGACTGTTGGTTTGACAAGTCAAAGTCAAGGTGTTTTAACTGTAGCAGTTATGGACATTTCTCCAGAGAATGCGAAGCTCCAAGGAACAATGGAGGAATTGCTCAATCAAGTTATGGCAATCAAAGGTTTCAACAAGCTCAGAAGACTTTCGAAAAGCATTATCAAAGTCTTCATATGCCTGAGCTTAAAGAGGAATCAAAATCAGCTGAAGAGACTAAGAAAGCTCTTGTAGTCAGCATTAAAGATGGTTATGATTGAAGTACATATGCTAAACAGTTCACTAATGATCTAACCTCGAGTTTTTCTCTTGTTGTAGAAATTCAGGGGGAGGACTGGTTAGAGAATAGGGATCCAAAGGTGGAAGGTGAGAATGAAGAAGATAATTATGATTAGAATGACAAATCTGATCCCAAGGAGGATATAGATGAAGTAGCTCTAATGGCACAATCTGATCAACCAAGGTTGACACTTCATCCTTAAAATCTGAAACCTCATCTCCCAAATTTCCTGAAATACCATCTGAAGTGAAAGAAAAACTGAGCACTAAATCATGCTTCGAACATGTTGAATATTATCGAAGCTATTCATACAAAATTTGTGAGAAATTGAAAAAAGAAGAGTCAATGCACAATAAATTAAAATCTAAACAAAAAACAGCAGATCAAAAGATCATCTCTCTTCAAACATCATGGAACAAAACACTAAAGGAATTAGAAATTGTGTCTAAACAATTGGAAGAGATGACCAAAAATCTTGAACAGGAGAAGATAGCACATGCTGCTACTTAAATGGATCTTGCTAAAGTGAAAAGTTCAAAATTGATAGTTGAGAAACTGGTGAGTGAGAGAAAAGATAAACAGAAAGCAGGTTTAGGATTCACTCATGGATGGTGAGTGAGAGAAAAGATAAACAGAAAGCAGGTTTAGGATTCACTCATGAACCTATGCCTGAATCAATAACAAACACTTTACCAGAGAACTTTAATACACATGACCATTCTCCTGAGAATAAGGCTAAACTCAAAGCCTTTCAATACAAAAACAAAAATTCGGAAGAAGAAAAAGATAATGTGAAAGTTTTTGTTGAAAATGATCAAGAAAAGATCAAAAAAGGTTATCCAATCAAGATAAAATCTTATGAACCGAAAACAGATAAAATAGGACACTTCTGATCAAATTCATTCTGTATTAGAAGAAGTGAAAGTTCAAAGCAAAGAAAAAGCTAAACTTCAGGAAGGAACATCAGAAGATTCAAACTCTATTAATCTAAAACAAAAAGTTAATGAAAACTAATCTTCATCTGAAGATGTTCAATCTGAAAATAAACCAAGTTCATCAAAAGGAAAGAATCAGAGAAGAAGAAAGAAATCATCATAAACCAAAACTGAACAAAACAAAAGTTCAGAAAATCTGAGTAAACCAACAAATCAGACAACTAAACTCAAACTGATAAAATTTGTGTCAGCTGGTTTGTTAAACATGAACTCTCTTCATCAAAACAAAATAAATCCTGTGAACAAATCTCACTCTGATCTAAAAACGGGTTCAGATTCTAAGACTTCCGTTGTTACCAAAGATTTATTCCTAAGGAATTAAAGAAGGAAGTTCATGATAAAAAGATGAAAAATAATTTGTCACAAAAGCCAAAATTGACAAATCAGAAACAACAATTTAACTTTTTGACACCAAAATTTAAAAATGAATCAAATATAGAGTCAACTTCAAAAGTTAACAAGCAGTTGTTTAGATCTCCACAAAGGTACTGTGAAATATGTAATATGAAAAATCACAATACTGCTGAGTGCTATTTCAACAAGTAGTGTCACATATGTGACATGAGAAATCATTCTACAACAGATTTTTATTTTAACAGATACTGCACTTATTATGATGAGAAAACTCACAATACTAAAAATTGTTATTTTAGAAAGAGCTCACCTACTAGAGGATTTGTGATAGGATCAAATGTATAGATCTGTGATGATATTAGCAATAATTCAATGAAAACACAATCAAAGTAATCAAATCAAGGCACAATATCAACAAAATTCAATGAGTTTATTGATATAAAACAAAGACAATTACAAAGAAGTGTATGCAGATTATCATTCTTAATCTACACTAGTCTATGCTATATATACTATCAATAAACACAAAAAGAAACTAACTAATTACAATACTAGTCCCTGTGCTATTACAAAAGACAAAAAGACACATAAAGACAAAATGTCAATCTTTAAAGAAGCACTAACAATACTCCCCCTAAGATTTACATTGTCTTCGGTCTTCAAAATCTTCTGTCTTCAGTCTTTGTCTTCTATAATCTTCTTATCTTCTGTCTTGATCAGCTTCATTCTTCAATTCTTCAGCCTTCAATCTTCTCTTCACGCTCATCTTCCTTTACTCTGCAAAGAAATCTTCAGGTTCTTCTTTTACTTTGAACATTGGCTTTCTCTTGAATTTCACTTGATCTTTTAATGCATTTGCAATAGCTGATTTGAATTTTCCTACAAGAATTCCTTGTCCGGGACGAGCTTCATTAGTTTTTATCTCCATTTGACTCATTCGCTCTAGAGTTTCTTTGGAAAGTCAAGTGATATCAATATTGGCACATAATTCAATAGGATTTGAACTTCCCTTCAAATATAATTCCAATACTCCTTTCCTAGAGATACGCATAAACTATATGTCCTTTATATCTTTCTTTACAATATTTGTATATGCAAGAGCTTTTCTCAAAGATATTCTCTCCATAGCAGCATTCATGACATTGATAATAGAGAGAAAATATTTCTTGTCTTGCTCTTGAATCTCTGGTGATACTTTCTCAAATTTTTGAACTGACAAAAATGAGATATAGCTTGAATGGAGTAGTTTCAACTCAAAAGCACCAAACAAAGAAATCATGTCCTCATCCCAGTGTTCGATATTTTGGACCAATTTGAGCTCAAACATTTCTGTGTTATAGAACCATCTAAGAATTGGTTTGGCCTTTTGATAGGATCAAATGCATCAATCTGTAATGAATTATGCAAACAATTCAAAGAAAACACAAACAATTGTAATCTAATCAAGCAAATATCAACAAAATTCACGATTTCATTGATATAGCAAAGACAGTTACAAGAGTAAGAAAGCAGTACATACAAAACTTGCATACTAATTCTACTCTAGCCTAAGCTATATATACTACTAACAAAGTAGAGACTATCTATTTACAATTCTAGTCCCTATACTATGATAAAATTGTAAAAGACACATTAAAACTAAATGTTAATCTTTCTAGAGCACTAACAATACTCCCCTAAGATTTACATTCGTCTTCAGTCTTCAAAAGTCTTCTCTTGGACTTTGCTTCTGAATCTTTATCTTTTTTTTTACTTTAGCTATCCATCTTCTCTTTAATCTTCTTACTTCAATCTTCATGCATCAAAGAAATCTTCTGGTTCTTCCTTTATCTTGAACATCGGCTTCTTCTTATACATCTCTAGCTCCTTCAGTGCATTATCAATTGATGACTTGAATTTGCTAGCAAGAACAGCTTGTTCAGGTTTTGATTTGTTTGTTTTTATCTCCATTTTCTTCATTCTTTCCAACGTATCCTTTGATAAGCATGCAATGTCAACATTAGCATACAACTCAATAGGACGTTTACTTTCTTTACAATATACCTCCAGAACTCCATTCCTTGAGATTCTTATAAATTTAATGTCATTAATGTCTCTCTTCACAATATTAGCATAAGCGAGAGCTTTCCTCAATGAAATTCTTTCCATAGCTGCATTCATGACATTAATCATTGACATAAAATACTTCTTATCATTCTCTAGAATCTCAGGATTCACCTTCTCAAAACTTTGAACAGCAAGAAAAGAGATATAACTTGGATGTAACAGTTTGAGCTCAAAAACTCCAAACAAAGTAATCATATCTACATCCCAGTTCTCAAGATTTCGTACCAATTTTAGTTCAAAAGTTTCAGAGTTGTAAAACCATCTCAAAATAGGTTTTGTTCTTTGAGTACCTTCGATTACTTTCAACCCTGGATTGGTAACTTTATGAAAGTAATGATCATAAAATTCCAACATAAAATGATCTTCATCTTTATTTCTTCCTTGATATTTATTTTGTTTCTTCAACTCAGTGAAATATTCCTTATCTTCTTGCTCACATCTTGTCTGAAGAAAACCTATATCTCAAATTATACCTCTGTGAAGTAATTCAACAAACATTTTCCCACGTTTAGCATCAGATGGGTTAATCAGAGGTAGTTTATCTAACTCCTTCAAATCTTGCACTGGAAGCTTAATTATGCTTGAGTAAAAATGATAGACATCACATACAACATTTACTCTTTTAATAAAAAAGACATCGAATATCTCATCATACTTCCATGCAATGATTTTAACTTGATTAGAGAAATCAGGAGCATTCATAGCATTCAACAATTCAGCTACTGACTATCCTTTTTGCAAAATGTTCCTAACCATATCTCATGTACTTCTTGACTTATCTAAAATGTGCTTTTTGCTCAGGAGTAGCCTTGTATGCTTCTTTCTCCGTACCAGCAAACATCTTCATCATTTCTTTCCTTCTATCATAATTACTGGATCTCCTTGCCATAGATTGAATATCTTTCGGTTTCAACATCCTTGTTCTTTTTGTAATCTCTAGATATTGAGGATTGTCTGTATCAAGAATAATCATCTTATTAGCAATCTTTTCAGTTTCCTGAAAACTTCTAACAAGATTCCTCAATGAAGTGGACTGAAGTCTTTTAAGGCTTTTCCATGGGTAATTTCTTGCTTGTAACCACGACCTCAAAGCTATCACATTCATATCATCAGGATTAGGGTGGTATAACTCAGACTTTGGTAAATCATCTACATTGATTACCTCTTGAGCTCTAACCCATTCTCCATGTTCAATTACTATCTTATTTCGATCAATTGGTGCTACAGACTCAGCTGTGACACACTTTTCATATTCTTCATTGATCTGAGACACAGTTAATGTTGGGTTTGTTGGACCTTAACAATGTTGTTTAACCATTTAAACAAGAAAAACACAGCAGAATGAGAGCTTAATATCATGTCATATATTCTGAAAATTAAAGCTCATAACTTTGTTTCAACAAACCCAAAATCATAGGATCTTATATATGTGAATAGACTAGCTATCAAGAAGTATAAACAACCAAAAATAACATCAAACTATCTTTGTAAGCTGCCAAAAAAACGTGATATAGAGCTGCTGAAATCGTGGTTATGATGAAGGAAGAGCTGCTATTGGATGACCAAAACATCAAGAATAGATGTCCTTAAGTGTTCATACCTACAAGCATCATGCAAATCACCTTGTTGCTAGGTTTTTGAGCACCAAATCGACAAAGAAGAGGCTGCTGGAACATCCTTCCAGCCGAGAGTTTCTTCAAGAAAAGAGAGAACCATTTTTCTCTTTTGGTCATTGCATGTGTCTGTGGGATAGAGAGAATTGGATTGTGTGTCTTACAATAAAGAGTATGTATTTTTCAAGACAAGAAAAAGGACCAAAATAGCCCCATGGGCGGCCGCATTTTTGTGTTTCAAATGGGTTCCCCCATTTTTAAAACACCCATTTAATCTATGTTAAACAAGGTTTTAAAATAGATATATACTTAACCTTTTAATTATATGCACACACTTTTATTATTTGATGTTGCTTAACTAAATTACACAACATAACAAATAATATCCATGAACAACATATCCCCATAAGTTGTTCTTCCTCACATGCAACTTATTTAGAAAACCCATTTTCTAAATTGGTGTAGTTATTTAATTGCATGATCATATCATCAATTAAATATTGATTGGTGTTTGCTAAGCTTTTTATTGGGTATGACCCGACTTGGATCATGACGTACTAACCACATCAATAATCTATGTATCTTGGGCATATAGAATCCAACAATCTCCCACTTGCACAAAATTCATAGAAGATTGATGCAAGTAGTAAATACCGCCTAACAACGGTTTACTACCCTTAATACGCATGACTTAGAAGCCATTCAATAACATCATCCCCTTCAAGTATCCAACTTGAAATGATTTAGGTGAATCAATCATTTATCCTTTTATTACAGATGTCATGTTAAATCCAAGGACACAGAATGATCATTCCTTGTTGATTTAACTTAATCTGGCCTTAGACATCATGCTCTCAACGAATAAGAGGAACAAATCCCATCTTGACTACATACGTTTCTCACAATCACCTTATGTCATGCCTGAACATAGCCTTATGTACTGACAATTGTTTCATATCAGTGAAGAACTAGCCCAAGGTATAACACTTAGTGAATATCAAAACCCAATATGTATCTCAGGTCGGAGGATACCAAATGATATTCGCCTTTACTCAAATTTACTCATGATCAATCAATAAGATTCCATGAAGTAAGATTTGAGGTGCAGGTCAGTCCAATATTCGTATCCCACGAATATCTATGAACCTTGGCAGCAACCAATTGCTCTATATTCATGCCTTATGAATATCCACCAATCCAAGTTCATAATAGTCTTACATTCATACTTGTTCCCACAAATATGACCGACTACGGACATTTAGAATAATGAAATTATCCATGGATGTAAACATGCTAAAAGGAACATAACTCAAAATATCGTAAATATATAGATGAGTTAAATATTACAATTGTTCCATATTTTCAATATTAATACTAAAACAGATCAATTCCAATCACTAGAATATCAAAGTCCTAAGGCACAAGTATGACTTTCATGCTTTGCCCTTTTGAGGAGCTTCGTGAGTGGATCCGTAATCTTTTGATCAAAGTGAACTTTGCGAATACATATCTTTCCCTTTTCAACTTCATCCCTTATGTAGCTGAATCTTCGCTCATTGTGCCTAATCTTTTGATGTGCATAGGATTCCTTGATTTGAATAATCGCACCCTCGTCATCACAAAAGATTTCTAAGGGGTCTTGAATGGTAGAGACCACCCTTAGATCGGCGATAAACCTTTTATTCATGCTGCTTCCAAAGCTGCTAATGAGGCGGCTATGTATTCGTATTTTGTAGTGGACAATGCTACCCTATCCATAATGGAGACATGCCCCGTTTGTGATCGAGGATCATCTCGATCACTTTGGAAACTCGCATCTATGTAACCCTTTACAATGAGTTCCTCTTTCTCATATCCGTATATTAGAAACATATCCTTAGTCCTGCTAAGGTATTTCAATATACTTTTAACAGCCATCCAATGGTTATTATTTGGATTTTGCTTGTCATGCTTAACGCGCATGACACGTCCGGTCTAGTGCATATCGTCGCATATTTGATGGCTCCTATAGCAGACGCATATGGGATGTCCTTCATACAATCTTGCTCATCCTTTGAGCTTGGACATTGAGATGCACTCAATATTGTCCCTCTTTGAATAGGTACCATACCTTTCTTAGAGTTTTGCATCTTGAACCTTTTCAAGATTTTATCAATATATGCACTTTGGTTTAAACCTATCATCCGCCTCAATCTATCCCTATAGATCTTTATTCCCAAAATGCAGGTGGCTTCACCGAGATCTTTCATGGAAAAACAATTTCCAAGCCAGGTTTTGACACCTTCCATGGTTGGAATGTCATTTCCAAATAGCAGTATGTTATCAACATACGATACTAAGAATGTAATTACACTCCCACTAGCCCTTTTGTACACACAAGCCTCGTCAGCGTTCTTGATGAAACCAAATTTCTTGATCTTTTCATCAAAACATTGATCACAACTTCTCGATGCTTGTTTTAATCCATAGATTGATCTCTTTAAGTTGCATGCCTTATTAGGATATTCTGGATCGACAAAACCTTCAAGCTGAACCATATGGACAGTCTCTTCGAGATGTTCATTAAGAATGGTGGTTTTGACATCCATTTGCCAAATCTCATAATCATAACGAGCAGGAATGGCAAACAATATCCTAATAGACTTTAGCATTGTCATAGGCGAGATGGTTTCATCATAGTCAACCCCTTGAGTTTGAGTGAAACCTTTTGCTACAAGTCTTGCTTTGTGAGTATCCAAGTCTCCATGCATATTTGTTTTCCTTTTGAAAACCTACTTGCATACAACCGGTTTGGAGTTAAGTGGAGGGTCAACCAATTCCTAAACTTGGTTGTCATACATGGATTACATCTCTACGTTCATGGCTTCCAGCCATTTGTCTTAATCCGAATTGGACATTGCATCATGGCATGTAGTTGGCTCATCGGAGTCAACCACGTAGCATCCATCTATGAAAAATCCATATCTTTTAGGTGGAATGCTAACTCTACCAGATGTGCGAACGTTTGTGTGTATTGATCAACCGCTTGATCATTATTAACAACCTCCTGTTGATTGCTAGTGTCAACCAAACGTGTATCGGCTTGTGGATCTTGATCCTCATCAAATTCCATTGTTCTATACGTCATTCCTTCCATAAGGAACTTGGCTTCCAAGAACTCTGCCTTTCGAGCAATAAATACCATTTGCTCTGTTGGATCAAAGAAGTAGTATCCTATACAGTCCTTTTGGTTATCCAACATATATACACTTAGTGAATCGATTTTCAGGTGGTTTTGGGTGTTGTAGCTTAACATAAGCTTGACAACTCCATACCTTTAAATATGATAGCGATGGAACCTTTCCTTGGCATATTTCCAAAGGTGTCGAACCCACTTTCTTGGTTTGGGCCATATTCAAAATACTAGCCGTGGAGAGTAGTGCGAAAACCCAAGATGATAAAGGTGATAAGCTCATAGCCATAATGAATTGAACCACATCCAAATAGGGTTCAGTTTCTCCTTTATCAGAATGAAGAACATAGATAGTTATGTAGAGTTGATTTTATACTTCATTATTGAAGATTTTGAACATTTCAAAAGCTTCATTCTTATGTGTCATCAAGTGCACACAATAATAGTGATTGTAATCGTCGATAACAGTAATGAAGTATCTTTCACCAATCTTTGTCATTGTCTTAAAAGGACCACAAATATCCAAATGTATCATTCCTAATAAGTCTTTTGGTTGACACTTATCAAATGAAACATTTTCACTTGTTTCCAAAAGACCATTCTTTTGAAGTGTTTGAATCCAATTCTTGTTTATGTGACCAAGATGACAATGTCAAAGATAATAATAGCTTAAACCCATTTTAAGTTTCTTTTGCTTAATGTGTATAATTAGTTATTATATGAGGATTTATCATGAACCAATTCATGAATATCATTAAAAGGGCATATCCTTAAAATGAAATACATCATCCATAAAACTTAATACCATTATTTACAAACTTTAAATCATGATCATATTGTTTTCATAGGAAACATTAATTATGTTCCTAGTCAGACTAGGTGCATACAAACTGTTTTGAGAACAACTTCCAAACTATTTGAAAGTCTCAAAATATAGTTTCCCTCCTTAAAGTGCACATTTCTTTTGAACCCTTTTGCAACAATTTGCAAGTTTGAGTCTCACATCCGGCATCCAATACCCATGTGTTTGAAGAAATGACACTTAATACAATGTGAATCATGAAAATTGTATTTGAGGTTTGCCTAGCATCCCTCTTATTTTTCAACTCCTTGAGATAGGAGGGACAATTCCCTTTTATTGTCCTATCTCTCCATACTCAAAGCATGGATCGTTCTCCTTTACCTTAGGCTTCATAAGCTTAGGTTTTGAGGTTTCGCTTTAACCTTTGCTTTGATGTATTCCTTTCTTTTGGCAACAATTGCCTTAGGATCGGATTTGGCCATTTCTTATAGCCTCCCTCATTGATCGAGAGAATAGGTAGAACCTCTCTACCCATTCCTGCCTTGGTTGCTTTGAGCATTGCGTGAATTTCACCGATGCTCTTGTCCCACCTGTTCATATTGCAGTTTATTATGAATGTCTCAAACCTTTAGTTGGGCAATCAAGGATCAAATCCTTGGCCAACTGCTTTGAGATAGGACAGTTAAGCATCTTGAGGCGATCAATTTTGCTTTTCCATCTTAAGAATATATAAGATGATATCGATTGGGATTCTTCCATGTGACATGCATGAAGTGCTTGAACCGTTTCGAAGCAATCTTACTAAAGTTTGTTGAAGGAACATTTCCTTCAACTAGATTATCATGTCATATGTTCTATGATGCTCCAAACCCTTTTTGAGTTTGGGAATCATATTCCCAACATGAGGTAGGAATCTTGTACAGAATCCTTAATGTGCCTAAGCCAATCGTCAAAAGGCCTTAACATCAACAGCGTTGGTTGGTGAGACATGGGATCGTCAAGGATATAGGCCTTTACTCATTCTTGAGAACAATTCTCAAGTTTCAAAATTGAGTCCATAAGGTTGTTGTCGTTCTAACGATCCCTTTCTTAAATAGTTCTCAGTGATAGGGTATGGACGGTCGGGGTGGTAGCATTATTGTTTGTGGCCATTCTACAAAATTTACAAAGTTCTTTTTAGCATTTGTGAAAAATTTCATTTTAATTATTAATACCCTTTTATGTCTCATAGACAATTAATAATTAAAATCTAGAATCCAACGTTATATTCAAATAATGGTTAGGTGACCTTTATCCCATTATTTAAATTAACAAGGTAGTCAACATTTGACAATTGCAACCTATTGCAACTTCTAGTTTTATGGGATCGGTTGAACATCATATGTTTAATCGGCATGTTTAATCCCATCAACACCATTGTACGCCATGCTTCGGTGACCCTAAGCACATGGTTTCCAATTCAAGTCGTCCTACTTACACACACGTGTGAGTTTTCACACACAAGCGGTTAGGTGACCTTTATCCCACAAATACATTAGACTCACCTCAAAGATACAAGTTCCCTACAAGTGGTTAGGTGACCTTTATTCCACAAATAGTTCCCAAGTAATTCGAGTGTCGCGTAAAAGGATGGTGTTAGACTTGTTACCAAAGGGATTTAAGCTTCCGTTAATTCTAGACTTTGAAAACTCTATATACCGTGTAATTGCATGCTTTCAAATACATGGTACCCTATGGTTCCTTTTTAATAAAACCTCTTTTATTTTGAAATCATTAGTCCTTTTAATAACCTTTTATAAGTCACTTAATGTTTAGGAACCAAAAATTCAGCTTGTTATGATAATTTATTTAGATTGTTAAGCATATCCATATATCAAACAATCAACATAAAATGAATAATCAAACAAGCATATATCAAACAACCACATGTGAATACAATAGCCACTATGTTGACAACACTTGTTTGCCATCACAAGTGTTGTCATAAGGTAATTCTTAAGGGTTGAACACAACACAAATGATGAGATCTCCAAAGACTGTCACACCCCCCACTGATAGCGGAAACACGGGGAATGCGAGCTAGACGGGATCGTCATAACACATGGTATATGATAGAGTAGCAATAGAAATATGATGACAAACGTGTCATGACGACACCCGAACACAAATGGAGACTTGTGTCGTGTATAATCAATGTTCACGACAACATAGTCATAAGCGCAACATAAATGATCACATAGACATTGATAATAGCTTGTAATGTAATATTCCCACAACTCGGGAACAAGTATACAAAAGATCATATTCATGTTCAAGCTTTACAAAGGTAATAACACAAAATTCATCCTAGGGTCTCCTCTAAAAGGCAGCACTCCTAGAACTTCAATTTCCTTGATCACCTGAAAAGTAATGCTCAAAACGGTCAACAATAATGTTGGTGAGCTTCGCAGGTTTAAATTGTAAACTTGTAATTGATGCTGTATATTGTTTGTAGTGGAATACCGTGCATACAGTTATAAGCAAGCAAAATCACATACCATGAGTTTTATACAACCAAGCCTAATAACGTACACACAGCAAATTGTCAGAATATATTCACCCAAGGCCCGTTCCTGGCAGTGTGATGGTACTCACAAGTAACCATCTGTCAAGGGTGGGGGTGTCAACCCAGTAGTACTACTAATACCTATCTGTTGGTTCCAATACCGAAATTAATGGTTGTAAGACGGTCCACACAGTAACATCATGTATGCATCAGATAAGTACTCACAAACAGTATCACGTTGATTCCAAGTATGAAAATTGTATGTATGTTGTACAGCATTGAAAACGTGTGAGCATACTTTTCCCCCATGTTTGTAACGATTGAAACAAATGTATAAGTGTAAAAAGGGGCCACGAAACTCACTTGTTAGGTGGTAAGTATGTCTGATGAAACTTCCCAAACTTGTATGTATGTATGTATGAACAGTCAATCACCTATTGACAGTTATGTTAAGAATTAATCTTATGGACTACTGTTAATAATAGTGTTTAATTGAATCGGGTCGTTTCGGTTCGGTCGTGGGTAGTACACACACAAGCAGTCACACGCCTCTTAGTCCAGATTATTTTAAATAGTATGTGCCTGTTAATAGCGTTGACTTTAATCTTTGTGGTCAAGCTATGACACTCTATTAATATTACATTATCGTCGTGAGATCTCCTAAGAGGGGATCCATACACACGCACACATCATTAGTCACACAATAGGAACGGACGCACGACTGACACTCTATTCGCACAAGTGGACTTTCAGTCGTACGAATTAGCTACTTTCGTACGATTGAACCTTCATTCATGCGACTAAGCATTCAGTCGTACCATGCAAGACTTAGTCATACGACTCAATCTCCATACACCCGATTGGACCTTCAATCGCACGAATCAGCTTCATTCGTGCGATTGAACATTCATTCGTACGATTGGCCTTTCAGTCGTACGACTCACACACAATCGCATACAGTTTCATTCGCACTGACTTAATCGCATGACTCGTTCGTTCGCACAGACTCATTCGCACATGCATTCAATCGCACACACCCATACGCCGGACTTAGTCGTACGATTTGCCCAATTGCACGGCTCAGTCGCGTGACACACTCATACGCCCTACCCAGTCGCACGATTTATTCCAGTCGCACGGCTCAGTCGGCCGGATGGCCCAGTCGCCCTGCACAGCAGGTCGTGACTGCACAGACCATCGAGCAGCGCCCAGCTGCTCCGAGCATGGGTTTCACGCACCAAGAACCTCCAGAATACTAATCCTAACATGTCTAGACAAGAAGCACACTCAGAAACAAGACATGCAAGTCCACACGACCTCATGTGCTCGGATGAACCCGAGCACCTGAAAACCCTAAAAACGCCGAAGTGTAATCGAGCAAGAAACGGGTCAAACGAGGTTATCTACCTGCTAGAAGTGAGATTTCACGATGATAACCAAGATTTGACGACGAAAACGCAACAAACGGGTCAGATTTTGGTGCTAGTTCGAGAGAGAGTGAAGAGGATGAAGATGGAGCGATGATGATGAAGAAGTGAAGAGAAAATGGTTGGGAAGAGGGTATTTATACCCAGCCTAGTTTCCTAAAATGTCAAGTTTAGTCCCCGCACTTTGCCCCCGGGTTCCCAAATTTTGTTTCGGTTGAAAACGTTATAATTTAGTCTTGTTTTATTGATGATAAAATGTTAGTAACGTTATTTATAAGTTAAAAAAAATTTTATTTGTGACAATTGTTTTATTATAAAAATGACGTGTTTAGTTTAACGGGGCAAATCTTGGAGAAACGTCTTAAGGTAATTACAAGTTGAACAACCATAACACGCATATAAGGGCAATTAAGTAAAACAAATATGGTATTCACGTAGTTGGTTTATCAAAATGAGGAATGACAGATAACAAGGTTAAATCAAACACGCTAAATGACGGACCTTTGGTGACGGATGTCACAGTATCCCCCAGTTGAGGGAATTTCGTCCCGAAATTCAACTGGTGCTAGGTCTAAAGGCGTCATCCTCGAATAGATGTGGATATTTGAGTCTCATCTGATCTTCACGTTCCCATGTAAACTCTGGCCCTCGTTTGGAATTCCATCTTATACGAACGATAGGTATCTTGTTGCGCCTCAACTTTTTGACCTTTCGGTCCATGACCTCAATGGGCTCCTCAATAAAACGAAGCTTTTCATCGATCTTGATTTCCTCAATTGGTACGTGTAAGGATTCGTCTACCAAACACTTTTTGAGGTTCGACACGTGAAAAGTATCATGCACACCGCTGAGTTCTTGTGGCAACCTTAATCGGTAAGCCACCGGACCGATTCTTTCTGTAATCTCGAATAGTCCTACGTATCGAGGGGCTAACTTCCCCTTCTTACCAAATCGTACGATCCCTTTCCAAGGAGAGACCTTGAGTAAGACATGATCCCCAACATTGAATTCTAGAGGCTTCCGACGGTTGTCAGCATAGCTCTTTTGGCGATCTCTAGCTGCTTTAAGTCGGTCTTTGATTAGGAAGATCTTATCGGTGGTTTCTTGAATGATTTCGGGACCTGTTAGCTGGCTTTCACCAACCTTGGCTCAACACACAGGCGATCTACATTTCCGTCCATACAATGCTTCAAATGGAGCGCATCCAATGCTTGTATGGTAGCTGTTGTTGTAAGAGAACTCAATCAACGGTAAATGAGTGTCCCAGCTACCACCAAAGTCGATTACGCAAGCTCTAAGCATGTCTTCCAATGTTTGTATAGTTCGTTCACTCTGGCCGTCGGTTTGTGGGTGATAGGCAGTACTCATGTCTAATCGAGTGCCCATCGCTTTCTGTAACGTCTGCCAAAATCGTGAAGTGAATCGACTGTCTCGGTCGGATATGATTGACACCGGCACCCCGTGCCGTGTCACGACCTCTTTGATGTACAACCTTGCCAGTTTATCCATCTTGTAGTCTTCGCGGATAGGCAAGAAGTGAGCGGATTTTGTCATTCGGTCCACCACGACCCATATCGTGTCGTGTCCGCTTGGTGTTCTCGGGAGTTTGGTGATGAAATCCATAGTGATATTCTCCCATTTCCACCTGGGGATTTCAGGTCGTTGCAATAATCCCGATGGTTTCTGGTGTTCAGCCTTGACCTTTGAACAAGTCAAGCATTTGCTCACGTATATAGCAATATCTTTCTTCATGTCTGGCCACCAGTACAACTCCTTCAGATCGTGGTACATTTTGTCTGCACCAGGATGAACAGAGTATCGTGTCTTGTGTGCTTCATCCATGACTAATGTACGTACACCTCCCCATCTGGGGACCCATATACGATCTATGAAGTAATGAACGCCATCATCCTTGCGAGTCATTTGTTTATCCAACCCCCGGAATTCTTCTCCCGCAAGGTTCTCTTCTTTCAAAGCCTCGTTTTGTGCAATTTGAATCTGAGCCTTTAGATTGGTTTGAATAGTCAAACCTAGCGCTCGAGCACGTAATGGTTTCACACGTTCTTTGCGGCTTAAAGCATCAGCCACCACGTTAGCTTTCCCCGGATGATACCGGATTTCACAATCGTAGTCGCTAAGTAGCTCTACCCAGCGTCGCTGTCGCATGTTAAGTTCTTTCTGATTCATGATATGTTGAAGGCTCTTATGGTCTGTGTAGATGGTGCATTTGGTTCCATATAGATAGTGCCTCCATATCTTGAGTGCAAATACTACAGCACCCAACTCCAAATCGTGAGTTGTGTAGTTCTTTTCATGCACCTTGAGTTGTCGCGAAGCGTAGGCAATTACCTTATCTTTCTGCATTAGTACACAGCCCAAACCTTGATGTGAAGCATCACAGTACACCACAAAATCATCAGTTCCGTCTGGAAGGGACAATATTGGTGCGTTGCACAACTTCTCCTTCAATGTTTGGAACGCCTGTTCTTGTGCTTTCCCCCAATCAACTTCTTGTCTTTCTGAGTCAACAAAGTCAACGGTTGGGCAATCTTGGAGAAATTGGCAATGAAGCGATGGTAGTATCCAGCCAATCCCAAGAATTGCCGTATTTCTGAGGGTGTTCGGGGAGTATCCCACTTCTTCACCGCTTCAATCTTACCGGGATCCACATGAATTCCATTTTCGTTAACTACATGACCCAAGAATTTCACTTCTCGAAGCCAGAATTCACACTTCAAGAACTTGGCGAAAAGTTTCTCTTCCTTCAACAGCTCTAGAATCGTTCGAAGGTGTTCTTCGTGATCCTCTTTTGAACGAGAATAGATGAGTATGTCGTCTATGAACAAGATCACGAACTTATCAAGATAAGGTTTGCACACCCGATTCATCAAATCCATAAAGATAGCTGGTGCGTTGGTCAATCCGAATGGCATGACCAAGAACTCATAGTGCCCGTAACGAGTTCTAAATGCTGTTTTCGGAATATCGTCCTCGAATACTTTTAATTGATGATAACCAGATCGAAGGTCGATCTTGGAGAAATATGAGGCCCCTTGCAACTGATCAAACAGGTCGTCGATTCTAGGAAGAGGATACCGGTTCTTCACGGTCAATTTGTTCAATTCCCTGTAGTCGATGCACATACGGAACGACCCATCCTTCTTCTTGACAAATAACACCGGTGCTCCCCACGGTGAATGACTCGGTCGGATGAAACCTTTCTCCAGTAGTTCCTGTAGTTGGCTTGACAACTCTTGCATCTCTGAGGGCGCTAACCGATACGGTGTCTTTGCTATCGGTGTAGCTCCAGGAACCAGCTCTATATGGAATTCCACTTGTCGTGGAGGAGGCAATCCAGACAAATCATCAGGGAACACTTCCGGGTAATCCCGTACAATCGGAATGTCTGCCAATTTTATCTCTTCTTCTTTCTTCTCTACGATGTGAGCCAGAAAAGTGTAACACTGCTTCCGTAGACTTCGGCGGGCTTTCATGCAAGAAATGAGCTTTAGTGTTCTTCCCGGTCGTTCTCCTTGAATCTTGAGTACCTCCCCGTTTGGCATGGGGATTCGTACTACTTTCTCCCGACAAACAATCTCGGCTCCATGATTTGACAACCAATCCATACCCACTATCAGATCGAAGCTGCCTAACTCGAATGGTATTAAATCTATACTAAAGACCTGGTCTTCCAACATTAGGGTGCAATTCTTAATAATCTCGTCTGCTTGTTCAACCCTACCATTGGCCATTTCTACGGAGTAACTAGTTTCCAGTCTACTAGCACTTAAACCAAGCATATGCACAAACTCAGAAGATATAAAGCTATTGTCTGCTCCAGTATCAATAGTATAGATGCGAAGTGGTTATTGAGTAAGTGCGTACCCGTGACAACGTTCGGATCTTGTCGGGCATCATTAGCTCTAATGACGAAGGCACGACACCGTGCAGCATTACCTTGGTTTCCTTGGCCTTGAGCGCCCGCTATGGCCATCACTTGTTGTTGATTATCCCCTTGTTGACCCGGTGCCCTGTTCAGTTTGGGGCACGTGTTCCGATAATGACCAGGATTTCCACATTCGTAACAGACTCTGGCATTCCCGGCAGGGTTAACCGCGTTGACGGGTGCAACCAGATTCGGTGCCACTCTACAATCTCTTGCTAGGTGCCCCGGGCGCCTACAGTTTACGCACACCCGGCACTGCATCTCTGGGGGATGATGATAGCTGCATCTGTCACATTTGGGGTGTGGCCCAACATACTCTCTCTTACCCGGTGTCACAGCCACGAAGTTTCTGCTGATCTTGGCCCTTTTATCAGATTTCCCGACACTTGACCGGCTAGTTTTCCCAACATCCTTTCGCTTCTCTGCTCCCTTGCCCAATACCCCTGTTCTTACCATCTCATTGGTCAGAGCGCCAGCCTTCAAAATTGCGCTCTGAATCGTAGGAGGAGCAGCTGCAGTTACCATTGTTCGTATTTGAGGCGCGAGTCCCCAAATTTATCTTTCTATCCTTTTAGATTCCAAAGTGACTAAGTGTGGAACTAGTCTAGCCAACTCGTGGAATCGATCAGTATAAGCTGCATGCCCCGCCCCCACCATAGCATGATTCCAGAACTCATGCTCCAGCTTTTGCATCTCGTTGTGAGGGCAGTACTCCTCGGTAATCAAGGCTTTAAATTCATCCCAGGTCATCTGCATCGCAGATTCCCTCCCCCTAGCTTGAACCTGGGTGTTCCACCAGGTTAGTGCTCGGCCCTGCAGTGAGCACGTAACATACTTGATGCGCTGGCTGTCGAGGCATTCGCTGATGTCGATCACAGCCTCCATTTTCTTGAGCCATCTGATCAGGGCTATCGCCCCACCTTTACCATCGAAATCCCGGGGCTTACAGGCCACAAACTCCTTGTAAGAACAGCCCCGTTTGGCGTTAGCAACCCCAGTTTCGTTACCGGCTGTACCACCATTTCCGGTCTCCTGGTTGCTTTCATTCCCAGTCGGGTTCCCATTATCCTCATTCTCATTACCACCGTCCCCGTGGGGGTGGTTTTGCTGTTGCAGCGCGTCGCTCACCTGAGCTACGATAGTTGGAATCAAGGCAGTCAATTGTTGAGCAATCAAGGCTGCCATTTCAGCATTTCCAGTCCCTTGATTATATCCAGAAGGGCCTTCATTCGCTGTTGGAGGTCTACCCCTGCCTCGGCCTCTGCCCCTCGGGGCTTCACTTCCGCTACTATTGCTGCGGGTAGATCTTCGAGGCGGCATGTTCTATTCATACAAGAGGCAACATATAAGCTTTAGTCACCTTAAGATGCATAAGTACTTTACTTATCAAATTTCCAATGTTTCGTGTTCCAGTCAGTCAAGATCACCATGCAGCCATTTTAAGCATATTCTCGGTATACGGTGGTGTTTATATATAGGGTTCCCCGCAGCGTTCCCACCACACCCACGATGTACCGAGAATGATGCCTAATCCGGTTACATGACATCCGACCTTCCTTCACATCATATCCATAATAATCCATCAAGTCAACTGAGAACCAAACATGTAGTCACGTATAGTCTTGCGGAGGTTGTCTATCTCGCGTCCTTGAAAGGACTCAGACATAGCCTCCTCGGGTCGGTCTCAGTATCTGAGGTCAAGCGCAATGTAAGATCTGTGACGATCTGTTCGGGTCTCGATTCTCGAATTTGGTTATGATAACTCGGCGCACAGAGGGAACGGAAGATCCAATAGGAAGCTTCCCATAGGGGTCGAGCACAAGGGCTCAAGCACGAAGTGAAAGATCACATAATAGAAGAATAACCAAGCATGTAGGGAGGAACACATACACGAGATATATATATGCACACAAGCTTAAGCATGCAAATCTACATGAAGGTTCCTAGGTTATAGTCTAGGTCAAGTGTAATTGCCTAATTCTCTATAACCAATGGCTCTGATACCAGTCTGTCACACCCCCCACTGATAGCGGAAACACGGGAATGCGAGCTAGACGGGATCGTCATAACACATGGTATATGATAGAGTAGCAATAGAAATATGATGACAAACGGCCGTATTAGGTCAATGCGGCTGAGTAAATGCCTCGGCCGCATTTACTTAGTCATCTGCATTTTGTCAATGCGGTTGAAGTCCTGCCTTGGCCATATTTCGTTTAGCGATCCGCATTAGCCTATGCGGCTGAGTAAAATGACCTGCAACTTAACTTGTGCTCTTTTCCATAATTCATTCATCATCATAACACCCTCATTAGCACATATTTATCATACCATCTTCTTAAAACAGGCTACACCTCACATCATAGGAAAGACTCCTAAAACATACATTAACAGTACGCACACGAACAACATGCTGTAACTCATATAATTGCCCTAGAAATCTTATATACAGTAAGCATAGCAACCTGAACGGACCATACACACGCATACTCGTACATACATACACGGATTAAGCACTCAAAGCTCGAAAACAGTGTCACGATATGTTCGAGCCCTAAAATCATTCAAAAACGGGTAAAATTAGGGGTCTTAGAACTCACCTTGTGTTGCTGAGTATGGCTTCTTCAAAGTCGGTCGCTGTGGAACCCGGCACCTCGAATCAGTCTTCTTTTCTTCTTGTTCTTCCTTTAGAATCTTGTATTCTGCTCTTTCTCTCTCTAGAGTGTTCGATGAATTGGGATTGTGAGAGAAGAGTGGCAGCCATCCCTATGTATATCAGATATTTACCTTTTCTTTGTACTTTTTACACAATACCCCCTCCACTTTTGTTTCCTCCTCCTTTCCTTCCAAGATACTTTCTTTTCTTTTTCTTATTATTATTTTTCTTCGTTTAATAATGTTTCGGGGTGTTACAAGTCCACCCCCCTTATAATGGTTTCCTCCCCGAAACCTGTTATTCCTCGAACAGGTGTGGGTAATGCTGTCTCATTTCCTCTTCAGTCTCCCACGTAGACTCGGATCCCTTCCTGTGCTTCCACTGTACACGCACAAGGGGAACCACTTTATTTCTCAACTTTTTCTCTTTTCGATCAATGATCGCCACTGGTTGCTCCACATAATTGAGTCGTTCATCTACTTCGATATCCTCCAGTGGAACAATCATGTCTTCGTTAGCCAAACATTTCCTCAGGTGAGATACGTGGAATGTCGGGTGAATTCCTCTTAACTCATCTGGTAACTCCAACCTATAGGCCACCTCTCCTACTCGGGCAATGATTCGGAAAGGGCCTATATACCGCGGACTCAACTTACACCACTTGCGGAACCGAATGATACCCTTCCAAGGTGAGACCTTCAACATAACCCGGTCACCCACCTAGAATTCAATCGGTCTGCGTCGTTTATCAGCATACGACTTCTGTCTGTCCTTGGCTGCCTTCATGTAGGCCTTAATCTTTTCAAGTTTTTCAGTCATAGCCTCTATCACTTCAACACTCCCCAGTTCCTTCTGACCAATGTCACCACAACAAGCGGGTGTCCTACACCTCCTACCGTATAGCATCTCGTAAGGTGGCATGCCGATGCTGGCATGATAGCTGTTATTGTATGAGAATTCAGCTAACGGTAGGTGGTCATCCCAACTTCCCCCGAAGTCAATCACACATGCCCGAAGCATGTCTTCCAATGTCTGAATGGTCCTTTCGGACTGACCATCAGTTTGGGGATGATAAGCCGTGCTGATATGTAGTCTCGTCCCTATAGTGTCGTGGATCTTCTTCCAAAATTTTGAGGTAAATCGGGTGTCGTGATCCGACAAAATCGACACCGGTACGCCATGACGAGCCTTAATCTCCTTGATGAAAAGATCGGCCAACCTCTCGGATGAGTATGTCTCGCGTATTGGTAGGAAGTGAGCACTCTTCGTCAAACGGTCCACAATCACCCATATGGCATCATACCCTTTCGGGGTACGCGGCAGCTTCGTAATGAAGTCCATGGTGATGTGCTCCCACTTCCATTCCGGTATATCCAAAGGTTGAATCTTTCCATACGACTTTTGATGCTCTGCCTTTACTTGCAAACAAGTGAGGCACTTACTCACGTACTCCACCACATCTTGCTTCCTACCCGGCCACCAATAGTCTTTCTTCATGTCTTGGTACATCTTCATGGCACCGGGATGAATGGAGTATTGAGTCTTGTGAGCTTCATCCATAATCTTCATTCGTAGATCCCCAAGACAAGGAATCCACATCCGCCCAAACCGGGTTCTAACACCAAATGTGTTTTCACCCAACTCCCCGACCAGGCCTCTCATTCTTTCAGAATTAAGATGATTGTCTTTCAAAGCCTCATCTTGAAACTCCTTGACCTATTTCATCACGTCGGAGGTCATAATCAGCTGGTACGCCTCCACCCGTATCGGCTCGGGCCTCTCCTTTCGGCTAAGGGCATCCTCTACCACGTTGGCTTTACCCAGATGGTAATGGATCTCACAATCATAATCTTTTATAAGCTCCAACCATCGCCTCTGCCTCATGTTTAAATCCTTCTGCTCAAAGAAGTACTTCAAGCTCTTGTGGTTGGTGAAAATGGTGCACTTCGTTCCGTAGAGATAGTGCCTCCAAATTTTTAATGCAAAGACCACAGCTGCAAGCTCCAAGTCATGAGTAGGATAATTAACATCATGAACTTTCAGCTGTCGGGACGTATAGGCTATAACCTTTCCTCTTTGCATTAACACGCACCCCAACCCTGAGTAGGAAGCATCAGAATAAACCACCAAGTCTTCGCTTCCCTCGGGTAATGCCAATACAGGAGCTTGGGTCAACCTCGCCTTCAATTCTTCGAACGCCTTTTACTGAGCTTGACCCCATACAAACTTCACATCCTTCCGGGTCAACCTGGTTAGTGGAGAAGCGATTCTGGAAAAGTCTTGGATAAACCTTCGGTAGTAGCCCGCCAACCCCAAGAAACTTCGGATTTCAGATGGCGTCTTTGGAGACTTCCATTGCATCACCGCTTCCACCTTTGCTGGATCGACCATAATACCCTCCGGATTCACCACGTGACCCAAGAACTAAACTTCGCGCAACCAGAACGCGCATTTGGAGAATTTAGCATACAACTTCTCCCTTCTCAACGTCTCCAGAACCTCTCGAATGTGACCGGCATGCTCAGTCTCGCTCTTAGAATAAATCATGATATCATCAATGAACACAATCACTGATTTATCCAGCCTCGGTCAACACACCCGGTTCATCAGATCCATAAAGGCAGCTGTTGCATTGGTCAAACCAAAAGACATGACAAGAAACTCATAGTGACCGTAGCGCGTGCGAAAAGCTGTTTTAGGGATATCCTGCTCTCTTACCTTTAATTGATGGTAGCCTGATCAAAGATCTATCCTTGAAAACCAACTGGCGCCCTGAAGCTGATCGAACAGATCATCGATTCTCGGCAAGGGGTATCTGTTCTTCACCGTCAACTTATTCAGCTCGCGGTAGTCTATGCACATCCTCATACTACCATCTTTCTTCTTCACAAACAGACCAGAGCACCCCAAGGTGAGATACTCGGTCTAATGAACCCCTTATCTAGCAGCTCTTGCAACTGCCCCATCAACTCTTTCATTTCCGTCGGAGCCAATCGGTATGGTGCTTTGGCAACGGGTTGAGCACCTGGTATCAGATCAATCTGAAACTCGATCTCTCGGTCAGGCGGCACTCCCGATAAGTCTTCGGGAAACACATCCTGAAAGTCACACACAAACAGAACATCGGACAGTTATGGTGTCAGCGTTTCTACATCCTTCACATAACATAAATAGGCGCCACATCCACGCCTCATACATTTTCCCGCCACCGCCAATGAGATCACCTTCGGAATCATCGTGACTCGATCCCCATGAATAGTTACCGGACTCCCGTCAGGCGCTATCAGACGAATCATCTTCTTTCGACACACTATGTTCGCCTCGTAGTCCGCCAACCAATCCATCCAAAGCACCAAATCAAAACCACCCAAGGTCATCACGAATGGTTTAACCGGAAATTTATGGCCCTCTAATTCTACATCACAACCCTCTATTACCTCGGAAATCCTGGTGGCCTTTCCTATCGCAATTTCTACATCGAACGGTACATCAACTTGTCTATTACTGATAGACAGTTTGGCACAGAAAGCAGCAGAAATGAAACTCCTACTGGCACCCGAATCAAATAATACAGAGGCTAAAGTTTGGTTCACCAGAATCGTACCGGACACAACATCAGGGTCTGTCCTAGCCTCCTCCTGTGTCATCGTGAATGCCCTGGCGCTTGCTCTCTGTCCTTCATTTCCTGTCTTCTTTACGCCGGAATTCTCAGACCTCGGCTTTTTGAAATCTTTATTCATATGGCCACCTTCCCCACAATTGAAGCACCTCATGGTCTTACACTCTCTAGCCATACGAACAGGCTTTCCACGCTTTAAACAAACATTCAGCCCCAGTCGGCACTCCCCACCATGCTCCTTTCCACATTTACCACACCTCCTCAGTTCCATACCCGGTGTGGCCACACGACGATCGTCCACCCGGGCCTTCTTGTTGCTCGTCGAAGCATCACCCCGACCAAACCTCTTCACGTTCCAATTTGTTAGGACCGAGTACGTACGGAGTACTAACAGATTCTTCGTTGTACGGAATCAAATAGTGCGGAATCCTATTTGATTGGCGATCCAATCAGTGAGAACGAAATCAAGATCAATCCTAACGATTAGAAAACGTTATGAATTGACTCGGAATGATCTGAAACGCTCTATGAAGTTGGAATGGTCGAACAACACGTTCTGGGGCGATTAGGGTTTCTCGTATTCGAAGTGTTACATTTTTCCACGAATTAAGTGGTATTTATAGGTTAGGTTTTCTCATTCGGGCGACTGAACCATTCGGATGGTTCAGTCGTGCGATTAAGATATGCGGTTGACCCATACGTACGACTGAGACTTCAATCGTAAGACTGGTTCAATCTCATGCTTCAGTCGTGTGACTGAGCTATTCGCATGAAGTTATTCATGCGTATGGTCCATTCGCATGGCCCATTCGCATGATAACTATATCATGTTAAGTTTGAATGTGTTAATCATTACAACATTATGCATACCTATTCAAACAAAACCAAACCTATATAATTAGTCAATACTTAACCCATTAATGAAATATGTAAACATTATAACCAACCACATGTATTTCATTAAGCATCATTCAATTACACATAGTCAAGACATTTTACATTCAACTCAGAATCTAGGGACACATGTATCAACAAACTCCCCCTTGGACCTAGATTCCTCTAATGTCTTGCAATACCCATAACCTCTTCGTACTTCTTGAATTTCTCCTCTCGGGTTACCCCTGCATGTATTTCAAATACAAAGCAAAGGCGTATGACATGCTGATACTGGAGAGCTTGTACGATATCCTGCGAGTCATAGAACAGAGGCCACTTGTAGAGTGTATAGACATCATTAGCTGACAAGTTCGTGAGCCACATTGGGTCAAATACCCGGATGACATCCATCTGTCCATCTCTGTTTAATACTATGACCGCTTCAGCTGATCGCCAATCATAGTACCACCATTTGAAATGTGAAGTGATATCCTGAGGCATTTCCCTTAAGGGATCTTCGACATGGTGCGCGGAGGACGCCACTTCAATACAACCTTTGGCTTTCCGGTTCGTGGATCAACTTCAGACCTTCGAATGTACCTCGTAGGTTGCTGAGGCCTGAAGTTCACCCACCGGGTGTGGTACTCTCTCTTTAACGCAGCTTCAAACCAACCTGACATTTTCCTCGGATCAGCATACAACAACTTCAGCTTTGCCAGTTGGTTGAGCTCAAAACCAGGTAGAGTCTTTAGATCGTGTGGGAATCTAAAGTACTCGATACCTTTCTCCCTCTTAACTGCATATGCGTTAAGATCTTCAAAATATGCCCAAGATATGATCTTGCCAGACACCTTCTGATGTTTCTTCACTCTATAGAGTTTGGTGTAGGCATCAAACTTTGGAGCATCTCTCTGGGCACGAAGCTCTGCAAAACAAGCAGCCCACTCTGCTTTTCTTTCTTTAACTTCTTCTTCAGTAGCTCGGGCTGTATCCTCTTGTTTGTCATTTTCTGCTTCCATTTTTTCCAGAGTGGTAAATGTCTCACTAACTAGGTGGTCATCCAAATTTGGAATAACGTGACCTTCAGAGTCTGTATACGCTGGATAATGTTGATCAGTGATGTCCTCAATCTCAATCTCATCAATATCGTGTAGCTCTTCATCACTGTCAACATGGACTTCAGGAGCATCTTTTATAATCTCATCGGCGTTAAGCTTGAATATCTCAGCTAACTGCTCCTTTGTGAAGCCATGAATAATCTCACCCTCCTCAGGAGTGTATTCAACTGATCTTCTCACGATACCCTGCAGATCAAGAATCATAGTTAACTGACTCTTGACCTGCTGTAAGGGTTCAACATCATATTCATCTCGTTTGAAGTTTGGATCTGCTTGATTTAAACATGCAACACAGAACTTTATTAGTAAGCAATCAAGCTCAATCATTAACATACAATATAGACATTCATTAAATAAATATAACATTAATTTCAATTACAAAAGTCTGTTAATTACATAAACAAGAATAACAAACAGTACTTTTATCTTGGATTTCAGGAGTTTCTCCGGTTGGAGCAGACGAAGAGGGTTCTTGATCATGTCGGCGTTTAGAACGCCTTTCGCCTGCTGCCTTCTCACTTTGATCTCCGGTAGGTGCTCCTCCTTCTCCTTCATCATCACCATCATTTTCTTCGTCACTACCATCATCATCATTGTCATCATCCTCATCATCTTCATCATCATCTTCCTCATCATTTTCTTCATCATCACTATCATCATTATCATCATTATCATCATCCCCTTCTCCTATCTTAAGGGGCTCACTTTGAGTGTCTTTTAACTTAAGTAACAGAGATTTGTGAGCCTCCTTCAGCTTTCCCAACTTAGCATCTGTCTCTGCCTCATGTTGAAGTAACCCAGTGATCTGATCTGTCTGTGAGGTGATCACCTGGGCTTGAGAAGAAATCTGCTCTCTTAGCTGATGAATCTCAGCAGTTTGAGAGGAATTTAACTCTCTCAGCTGCTGTAACTGAGCCGTTTTCTCAGCATCAGATGCCATCAGCTTAACCACCATGCTGTTTAGGGCAGCAAGCTGCTCTACAACAGACACTGGTGGGATGAATGAGCTGGATGGGAACAGTGAGGGACCTGTTTGTTGAGTAGTGGTGGTTGTGGTGGCTGTGGTGAATATGGGAGGAGAGGTAAAGGCTGTAGATGGTGGTACAGTGGTGGTGGCAGTGGATGTGTAAGTATGAGCAGGAGGTGCAGTAGTGGTGGTGGTTTGAGGTGTGGTGGATGTAGTGACTGGGGTAGCTGTGGTAGAGGTAGTGGGTGCAGAGGAGGTGGTGATAAGTGTGATCCTTCTGCGCTTAGACTTCATCCCATGAGGGCGAGCCATATGTTTCCTTCTACTCCCCTTTGACCCGGAGGCTCCCCCTTGGCTGCTGGGAGAGACTGGGTTATATGATGGGTCAGCAACAGAGCTCCCAGTCTCTCCTGGGCGTCCACCAACCGCCCGCAGACCTTCCTCGGTTGCCACTACCCGACTACCCACTGTCCGGGTTAGTGGTGCCTCGTCTGATTCCTCCTCCTCCTGCATGAAGTCAGGATGGATTGGAGCTGTCTCTGGTCTTCCTTGACCATCTCCACCCTGATCAGATCCTTGGTCATCATCATCGGAGTCATCGGAGGGTAGAGCCACATGCTCTACATCAGAGTCACTATCATCGTGACGCCACTTTCTCCTAGCTGGCGCCACATAGTCTTCACGGGCCAGATGCCCAAACAAACGTCTTACCGGGGGCTTGACCTGCTTTCCCCGGTAAACCTTCATTCTGCCTAAGGTGGTATCATCCATCACCTAAAGCATAACCGCGTCCTCTTTCTGCTTTGGCAACGTAGGGAGCTTCTGATCAAAAATCATTTGTAAGAAGCGGGGATACATACAGAATCCTTCTCTTCCCTTAACTTCTATATTCTCCACTAGATAAGTGAAGATCATTCTGGAGAAGCTGAAGGGATGGTTCAGCACTAATGCAGCATAAGCATTCTGCATTTGCTCCGAGAGCTCGTCGAAGCCTCCTTTTCGCGAGGCAATACACCTTAGCAATACATGGGCTAAGTATTTGAACTGGGGGCAAAGATTGCTCTTGTTGAGCATCCCTGAGTTTATGTCCCCAGTATACTTAGCCCTAAGGAAGCACCCTCTGACTGCCATCGGATGTAGACGAACAGGACATTCACCATCATTTCCTAGTTCCAGGACCGTCCTTAAGTCCTCTTCTGTTATTTCTATAGTGTGCCCAAGTACAGTGCTTCTAATAGTATAAGGCTCTCTGGATCTGTCTACCACCGCATGTTCCCAAAACGACTGCTGCATCGACCGGTATGGTGTACACTGAGCTGAGATTGCTCGGTATATCCTCGATCTTCTCAGAAAAGTGATAATGCCTGAAAAGTCAGCAGCATTCCTAGAAGTCAAGTCCAAATGTGCACAAATGTTGTGCTTCGTGCTCATAACCCATCGACTCGCCATCTGTCACACAATGTAAGTTTACGTTAGTACATGTGGAAGGAAGTAAACAAAATCAATGAGTTTCCCACTTTGGTTAGTCGGGCGACTGAGCAACCGAATGAACTTATCCGTGCGACTGAGTGGAACGAATGAATCTTGAAAGATGAATTTATTCATACGGGCGACTAAGTCAAGCGTATGAGCATAGTCGTGCGTTTGATTCATTCGTTCAGCTCAGTCGGGCGACTGAGACTAATCGTCTTCTCAGTCGGGCGATTGGAGTTCATCAGCGTGTCCAGTCGCATACTCGACAGTTTGTCCATTCAAATTCGTGTTTTGAGCTATACTAGAAGTTAAACGTCAAAATTTAGCTCATTACACTCGGAAACTACCGATAAACCATGTTCTAACTTCTATTCGAACGTTTAAGCTAGTTTGAATAGCCTATTTGTTCATTAAGTGTTCGGTTACTGTTTGGTCTGAATTTTGAGAGATTTTGAACATCATTGATCAGTGTTATCGATAGAACACCTTGAGTAGTACCTGTATAATCAACAATGAGTGTTAGAACACGTAAACAAGAGCAGATATGGATCGAATGAAATTTTGACAGCGGTTTCTTAGGTCGGGCGAATAGAGGGGGCGATTTGGGAGAGTGAACGACTGATTCTGATTTGGTCGGTTTTTATACTAGGGCAAATCCAGTCGGGCGACTGAGTCTAGTCGCCTTGGTTAGTCGGCCGACTGAGTCTAGTCGTCTTGAACAGTCGGACGACTGAGTCTCAGTCGTGCCATCTACCCAATCGTTCATCTCCAATCGGGCGACTGAAGTTCATCCAAACTACAATTTCAGTCGGTCACTTCCAATCGTTCGATTTGTTTCATTCGCATACCTCATTCGCACGTTTGACCTAGTCGGGCACATTCAACCGGCCGATTGGGTTCATTCGCATTGCCCAATCTTACGATTGTATTCAATCGTACACCCCATTCGGCCGACTGGGTCATATCAGATTCAGTCGAGCGATTGGTCTATCCTTGTGCCATTTTTTAAGGTATGAACTAATACTTAGTTTATTTACCAATTTATAAAACATTATGTGCAATTGATCATCTCAGACATGATCCATTTAACCACCCGATCACCTCAGACGTGATCCATTTATCCACCTGATCACCTCAGACGTGATCCATTTAACCATCCGATCACCTCAGACGTGATCCATTTATCCACCTGATCACCTCAGACGTGATTCATTTAACCTTTCAGAAACAAGTTATTTAGATAGACATTAAGCACTTTCAGTGATGTTTAGCAGATAGCAATATACACAGTCCGACACGACACATTACACTAGGACTAAACGAAAACTTAACCTATGAATAGAAAGACATATTTTTGTGATTTTGATAGGGGGCTTGTATAGCTTATTTGCATTAACATTTTATCCGGAATGGACTCTCGTGGAATCAGACAGGCATATATACCATTACTTGGAACATTAAGTGCTTATTACACTTTGCATGACATGATTGTACAGTTTTTCACTTATGGAAGACATCTAAGTTCTAACTGGGAATCATGTTTGAACTAATATGTAATTCTTATTGATTTTGAACATCAGGCGATGCAGCCACGACGATTGTCAGTATGTTTGTCCACTTAAATCCATACACAGACGTTTGACATACATCAGCGATTAATTTAATGAATTAGGTCAAACCGTATTTGTGTATACCACAGGTATATGGTAATCAATCATCCTCAGGAGATTTTTGAGCGGTCTAGGACTTAGAAGATTTGGTTCTAAAAATTGTCAAAGAGATGCAGAACCTCAGGTCAGTGCCATCGCACAGCAGAGAGGCGCAAACAACAATGAATTCTTAGAACAAATAGGTTATGCTTAGCCTCAGGTCAGTGCCATCGCACAGCAGAGAGGTGCAATACCTATTTATCTTCTTAGAGCAGCATATTTGCATATGCATTATTTAAACGACATTTGTCATCTTTTGCTCTGTTTTTCAGGTATTTGCTCACATTTGTGGCATTTGCTTGCTCCTCACCCCTTATTGGACATTGATTGATTGTGCAGACCAGGGATACCATGGGAACCCACAGCTGGTTGAATAAATTTAGTTTAAGCCTGTTCACTGATGATGTCTAATGGTCTATTGTGTTGAATCTACTGACACATCGTATTGTGTACTTACACAACCCTAGATCTATTTTCTCCAAGTAATTACAATACCAGTCAAAGCTTCTATCATATTCCCATTTTGTTAGACTTAGACTTCTCTAACTTATTATTTTTATGTTTAGAATCGAAAAACCAATTTGATATTCCAAGTAACTCGGTGCCTGTGTGCTATCACTTTCCAGTTTTCTCGAGTCGCATTTCCAGTCTATTTGTCTATGCCTTTTCAGCTTAACTTATCCTCCCCCTTTTTTTTTTTTTTTTTTTTTTTTTTTTTTTTTTTTTTTTTTTTAAGTAAATAACTACTGAAATAAATCTCCCCCTAAAATTCTAAAACAGAAAATCTTTTTGTGTTTTTGGATTTTATATGACATGGAAATTAAAAAATAAAACTAAAAATAAAAGAAAGAAAAAATAAAGAAAAGACACACGTCGGACTATGAATCTGCTTCTTCAGCAATTACATCACTTTTCTTTTTAACGCCGTTGACCTCTAAAAGATATAAAAATCTTGGTTTATCAAACGGTTTGGTGTAGAGGTCAGCGCGCTGAAAATCCGTGTTAATTTTAATCACATCAATTAATTGTTTTTCATAGCAATCGCGTATGAAATGATATTTAATCCCGATGTGTTTAGTTTTTGGGTGTTGAACAGGATTTTTAGTGACAGCTATGGCAGCAGAATTATCAACATAAATAGGAGTGTTAGAAAATTTCAAACCGTAGTCGCGCATTTGCTGTTGAATCCAGATGATTTGAGAGCAGCAACTTGCAGCAGCAACGTATTCAGCTTCACAGGTTGATAAGGCAACCGAGGTCTGCTTCTTGCATTGCCACGTGACTAACCGTCTTCCAAAGAACTGACACCCTGCTGACGTCGATTTGAAATTCATCTTGCAGCCACCATAATCAGAATCGCTGTACGTAGTAAGCTCGAAGTCATCGTCATGAGGATACCACAAACCCAGTGTTGGAGTACCCTTCAGATAACGGAAAATCCTTTTTACCCCAATCAGATGATTCACTTTTGGCTTCGCTTGATATCTAGAACATAGACATGTTGCATACATGATATCTGGACGCGAGGCAGTGAGATACATGAGAGATCCAATCATCCCACGATACATAGTGGCATCCACCAGATCCCCATTCTCATCAGGAGCCACATCATGATTTGTGGCGAGAGGGGTTCCGGCAGCAGACGCATTTTCCATGTCAAATCGACTGAGAATATCGCCGACATACTTGGTCTGATGTAGGAAAATGCCGGTAGGTGTTTGATCCACCTGTAATCCCAGGAAGAACTTCATCTCTCCCATTGCACTCATTTCAAATTCTGCCTTCATCACAGATTCGAAATCTTTGCATAAAGCTTCATTTCTAGATCCAAAGATGATATCATCCACGTAGATCTGCACCAGAAGCAAGTCACCATCTTTTTCTTTGATAAACAATGTACAGTCAATCACACCCCTGCGAAAACCATGCTTCAGCAGGTGGGTGGAGAGCTTTTCATACCAAGCTCGAGGAGCCTGATGTAGCCCATACAGAGCCTTGTCTAACTTGTAGACTCTGTCCCGATGATAAGGATCTTCGAATCCTTCGGGTTGACTGACATAAACTTCTTCACGGATTTCCCCATGCAAGAATGCACTCTTAACATCCAGTTGATAAACTTTGATTTTCATGTAAGAAGCGTAGGCTAGAAAGATACGAATAGCTTCCATTCTAGCGACGGGAGCAAAGACTTCATTGTAGTCGATGCCTTCGACTTGTCTGAAGCCTTGAACAACCAAGCGTGCCTTGTTTCTGATCACAACACCTTGGTCATCCCTCTTGCATTTTAGTACCCATTTGGTACCAATCACCTTAACTCCTTTCGGCCTGTCAACTAGTGTCCAGACTCCAAGTTTCTTGAACTGGAGTAGCTCTTCTTGCATAGCATTTACCCAGGCCTCATCTTTCAGGGCGTCGCAGACATATTTGGGCTCGATCTGTGAAACAAAACATGAAAAAGCCCCGTCATTGACGTAACCCTTTTCCATGACTGTAGCATAATCAGCAGAGTACAGCTGATTTCGTGTTTGCACACCGGATTGAATGTCCCCAATGATAGACGAGGGGGGATGATTCACACTGATCCTAGTCACTGGTGTGGTAGGAACCACAACCTCAGAATCCAGATTGGTGACTACTGGTTCAGTGTCCGGATTTCCTGCAGCTGGTTCAGCAGCTGATGATTCACTGTGTTGATTAGCTGTTTGCTCAGTGTTAGAAGCAGAAGCTTCTTCATCATCTGATGAATCATCACTATCATCATGAGCAGGAGTCGAAGAGCTTGAGGCACCAGCAGTAGGTGTGATGTTGCTTGAATCCAGATTTGGTGAGTTAAGAACATCGTACAGCATCTGGGTAGCAGCATCATCCTCTGAATCAAGCTGTGGAAGGTTGAAGGATTTGAAAAAGCCATCATAATCAAAGAATGATGATGGTCCTTTTCCAGCAGGAGGTGTGGTGAATCTCTGAACATCCACATTGCACCACACCTCTACCTGACCCGTCGAGTTATTGTAAACTCGCTTGTCTGGGATGCTGTATCCTAAGAATATTCCCTGATCTGCTTTTTCGCTGAACTTGCCATCCTGAGTCTTCTTCAGTAATGTACATGGAGCTCCAAATGGTTCCAGATACTCCAAATTTGGCTTTCTTTTCTGAAGTAGCTCGTAGCAAGTCTTACCATGCCTTTTGACTACTAACACACGATTAAGTGTGTAGCAGGCATTTGCAACTGCCTCATTCCAGAACTGAACTGGGAGCTTTGAATCAGCTAACATGGTTCGCGCAGTCTCAATTAAGCTACGATTCTTTCGTTCTGCAACTCCATTCATCTGTGGCGTGTATGCTGAGGTGAACTGGTGAACAATACCCTTCTCCTTGCAGAAAGCATCCATCCACTGATTCTTGAACTCTGTGCCATTGTCAGAACGAATTCTCCTTACCTTCAGTTTGTAGAGCGACTCCAAAGTCGTGACGAGCACCTTGAATGATTCAAACGTCTCTGATTTAGCTTTCAGAAACATCACCCAGGTGAATCTTGAGTAGTCATCAGTGACTACAAAGCAGTACCAGTCTCCTGCTATACTCTTCGTGCTTACAGGACCAAATAGATCCATGTGTAGCAGCTCCAAGGGAATCTCAATTGTGTTGACGTGCTTGGTCTTGTGAGATTTCCTGATCTGCTTTCCCTTCTTGCAAGAGACACAAAAATCAGGAAGTTGGAAGTTCTTGACTGTAACTCCCTCAACTAGGTTGTTGTGAATCAGATGATTCATCTTCCTTTGATTTATGTGTCCCATCCTTCTATGCCATGAGATGGAGTCCTTCTCTGTAGCTTTTGAGAGGAAACATTGTGCTGTAGATTCAGAAGTAGAAGCATTAGACATATCCAAGACATATAGATCATTGTACCTGGATGCAGACATCAAAACCTGCTTCTCTGGAATCTCCATCTCCTTTTTCAGTATGTAACAATTTCGGTTGTCAAACATAACTTTGAATCCCTTGTCACATATCTGAGACACTGAAAGTAAATTGTTTTCCAGTTGTTGGACAAAATTTACTTTATCAAACTTTACCTTCTCATTACCTACTTCGCCCTGAGCGGTAATGTATCCTCCTTTATTTCCAGCAAATGAAACGTGTCCCCCTTTAATTTGTTTTACATTGAAAAGAAGGGACTTGTTTCCTGTCATGTGCCTGGAAGCTCCGCTATCCACAATCCATGTATTTGTTGAAGCACTGTAGCGGACAACCTGCACATAATTGAAAACAATCAGTTAAGGAGGGGGACCCAAGCCTTGACTGGCTTGGGTTTCCCAGAGGAATCAACCATCATGAATTCAACCCACTGTCCTTTATCAGTAGGTGGAATCTCAACTTTCAGATTGTCCTGGCTGTCAGACACACCAGATGTCTTTGCTTTCCATAGACCGTCCCTGTGTAAGGATTGTTTATGATAAACTTTAGGCTGATTAACAGTTTGAGTATATGATTTAGATTCAGAAACAGTTTTTCTTGCCGGTGTCACAGACCTGTCGGGGACTTGTCTGTGTTGTCTTTCATGAGGGGGGGACGAAAACGACTTAGAAGGTGTTTTATACCTAATGGGTGTTTTCGATCTCACCGGGGTCTTAGATCGCTGTTTTGAATCTACTTTGACTTTGTCGGTTAACTCAACTTTAATTCTTGGTGTCTGATAGCGTGGACAATTTGTTGAAATATGACCTCGCTTACCACAAGTATAGCAGGATCTCCATTCATCAGGACTAGGAGATCTCTTGTGGGGCGGTGAGTAAACCTCAGGAATGGGTCTTTTGGTCTCAATCTTTGAATATGTACCCTCTTTAACAAATTTAACTTGTTTAACATTTTGATTAATTTGTCGTTGAGGTTGAGCATTATCCCTTTTACCTGGTTTAGCTTGAGTGGATTTAGAAATCTTGGTTTGTGTAATATTTGACTTTGATTCCAAACCAAAAGATGTTTGTACATTTGTTTCCACCTGTTTCTCAACATTGAGCTTGCTCGATGTTGAAAGTTTCTGATTAGCATCCGAAGAAGCAGACTGAACTGCAGTATCCGGATCACTCACCAAAGGAGTTGTCACCACATGATCCTTAATTTGATTATTATTAACTGGACGTTGTTTTGCGTTCAAAAGGATTTCATGTGGTGGTGGAACGACCTTGTAACCCAATCCCTCCCCATTGTTGCGTTCTTTAACCAAGTTTTTCAAAATGTGCGAAGAACTCGCGAGATTATGTAGTTTTTGTTGCAATGACTCATTTTCTACCTGTAAGACTGCTTTTTCCTTTTTAGTTTCTTCAATGGTCTTTAAGTAGAATTTAATGTCATTTTCTTGGTTAAATACAACAACTTCAGTTTCCTTTAGTTGTTTCTGCAATGCATCTATCTTCTCTTTATAACTGCTCTCATTTTGTTTTAATATACGATTAGCTTCTGAGCACAGTTTTAAGTCATTTACTAAGTTATCATTGTGTTCTAATAACCTAGCAAACTTTAGATCAATGCTTTCTCTAAATTTATCACATTCGACACAAACATGTTCATTAAATAGTTCATCTTTAGATTTTACCTATGTGGATGTCGATGTTCCAGCCATGAAAGCATTCTGAGACGTAGCTTGTGCTTCAGATTCTGAATTCAACTCATTCTTGACTATTTCATCAACAGCATTAAACGTCTCTTCCAATTCAGCAGTATCCACTTCGGCTGAACTTTCGCCTTCACTCGCTGAGTCTTCGTTCAAATCTTCCACGGAAGCTATGTTAGCTTCATCAGACACAAATCTAAAGGACCAGTCCTGTCCTTCATCTCCTTGTGCTACCATAGCTTTAGAATCACTTCCCGTGGATGCTGGTTTCTTGTCTCTATCTTGCCTGTTGAACGAAGAGAAAGGATTCCCATTTCCAGTCTTCTTAGGCTTTGAACACTCCCTTTTGAAATGGCCCTTTTCTCCACAATTGAAGCACGTGACTTTAGACTTGTCAAAACCAAAAGTTGTATCTTTAGTAGCCACGAGATTCTGCCCTGTTTTCTTCACAAATTTCTTGGCTCTTCGGACAGCGCTTGCAAGAGCCCACATGATGTCCATTCTTTCCAGCTCATTCTCATCTACTTGTTCATAATCTTCATCAGCAAGGTGGCAATTACCAATTTTGCCTGCCACCAAACCATCATAAGAATGCACAACAGCAGCCAGAAGATCCATGTGCTCTTTAGCAACCTCCACTGTTACCTTTCCCAGATTTTCTGTAGTTAACTTTGCAGATTGAGTAACAATAGGGCTTTGACTAGCTCCAGATGCACCAAGAGTTTCATTTGCAGATGATGAGCCTTGTTCAACAGTTGAAGAGACATTGGACACGAAGGCTGTTTGCAAAGGTGCACCAGATGACTTTGCAGCAGGGGTGGACGTGGAAGCAACATTATAGAGTGAGGGGTCCTGAGCATAAGAGCCCTTCTTAGCCTTGTATTTTTGTCGCACTTCCTCCTCTTTCAGTTTTAGAATAAAGTCATTGATATCCAGGGTTTCTAAAACTGAGTTGTATCGAAGAGTAGAGATGAACGAATCCCACTTTGCAGGTAGACCATCTGCCAAGCTTAAAACCTTGTCTTCCATTGAAGTCTTAACACCATGAGTGTTAAGTTCACTCATCAGATGGTAGAAACGATCGATGATCTCATCCAAGCTTTCATTCCCAATTGCTGAGAAGTTATCAAACTCCTTCTTCAAAGCTTTGCCTTTCAGTGCCTTTAAGTTAGAATTTCCTTCATACCTCTTTTCAAGGACTTCCATCAATTTCTTACTTTGTTTGTGCTCTGAGTACTGATGAAAAATAGGCTTGGGAATGGACTGAGTCAAAATAGCATAAGCCTTCTTCTCTGCATTGTAGGCAACCTTTTGTGTGTCAGATAGTCCACTCAAAGTCAAAGGAACACCATCAGCCCCTACTGGTATTTTATAACCCACCTCAATAGAGTTCCACAAGTTAGTATCTACACCATTAAGATAGATTTCAAAACGTTGTCTCCATTGTGGAAAGTCCTCTATTGTCAATAGTTTAGGTGGCTTGTTATGGTTCCCTATTTCATTTTCCAGTAACAACAAATTCTGAATTCGTGAATCCTTTCCAGCTGACATGGCATAATGTTCTGAGTCCATCTTTGAATTAAGTTAACTTGAGAATTACACTGCTGTGCGAATGGGCTACAAGCGATTGGACTCAAACGTACGATTGAAACAGACGACTGAGAGATTTAGACGACTGAACAAACCGAACGACTCAGATGTGCGACTGGAGTGGGCGATTTACTCAATCGGGCGATTTACACTGCGATTGACTCAACCGGGCGAATGGACTGGCGAATGAGTTCAGTCGTACGATTAAGATAATCGTGCGACTGGGTCGGCTGAAAACGCGATTTTTTGAACACTTTTGACCTAGAACGCAATTCTTTGCACCCTAGACGGCTGAAACTCGAAAAACACTGACTTTCCTGAACATGCAAACGTAAAGACTCGATTTTTAGCCAAAAGAATGAATCTTTTTGCGTAAAAACGTAGACTTTTTCACAAAAACGATTGAATCAACGAAGAATCAAGAGCCAATGCTCTGATACCACTTGTTAGGACCGAGTACGTACGGAGTACTAACAGATTCTTCGTTGTACCGAATCAAATAGTGCGGAATCCTATTTGATTGGCGATCCAATCAGTGAGAACGAAATCAAGATCAATCCTAACGATTAGAAAACGTTATGAATTGACTCGGAATGATCTGAAACGCTCTATGAAGTTGGAATGGTCGAACAGCACGTTCTGGGGCGATTAGGGTTTCTCGTATTCGAAGTGTTACATTTTTCCACGAATTAAGTGGTATTTATAGGTTAGGTTTTCTCATTCGGGCGACTGAACCATTCGGATGGTTCAGTCGTGCGATTAAGATATGCGGTTGACCCATACGTACGACTGAGACTTCAATCGTAAGACTGGTTCAATCTCATGCTTCAGTCGTGTGACTGAGCTATTCGCATGAAGTTATTCATGCGTATGGTCCATTCGCATGGCCCATTCGCATGATAACTATATCATGTTAAGTTTGAATGTGTTAATCATTACAACATTATGCATACCTATTCAAACAAAACCAAACCTATATAATTAGTCAATACTTAACCCATTAATGAAATATGTAAACATTATAACCAACCACATGTATTTCATTAAGCATCATTCAATTACACATAGTCAAGACATTTTACATTCAACTCAGAATCTAGGGACACATGTATCAACACAATTACTGTCACCACCCTTCTTATTACCATCAGTCACCGCCACCACCGCCCTTTCATCATACAATCTCCCAGCCAGGTCCACCGCCGACCTAAAGGTAGTTGGTCGGGCGGCGATCATATGCCTACGGATATCCACCGGCAAGCCCTGAATATACCTCTTGATCTTTCGTGACAGTGGTGTCACCTGGTCCGGCACCAGACATGCCATTTCATTGAATTTCGTGGTGTACTGTTGGTGGGTCATCGTCCCCGCTTCCAGCTGCAGGAACTCTCTCTTAACTTTATCCATTTCCTGACGAGGACAGAACTCCTCGATCACCAACCTCTTCAATTCGGACCACTTCATCTTCCCAATGGCCCTGCTACCCTCGGCTTGGACCACGTTATCGCACCAGCATAAAGCTGAATCCGTGAAAGAATGGGTAGCGAACATCACCTTTTGGTCCTCACGGCACTCGCTAATATCGAGGACACCCTCCATTTCTCTCACCCATCGATGAGCAGCCGCAGCATTGCCATTACCGTCAAAAGTAGGGGGCTTGCATCTCATAAATGCCCCATAATTACAGCCTCATGCTGTTTCATGCACCGACTCCTCCTCCTCTTCATCTTCCTCATCAGAAAGGACCGTTTCTGGCCCTGATTGCTCCTACCTCCCTGAGGACCGGTTCCTCTCCTTTCTTTCTCCCTCCCAGACAGCCTTAATCACCTCAGTCACCACAGACGGTAAGATCGTCTGCATGAACTAATGCACCTCTTCCACCACCGCCTCTTATACCGAGGCTCTCAAGTCGGCGCTTTCGTCTACACCCTCCTGATGAGGGGTCTTGGTTTCCTCATGAACCACTTTCTCCACCCTAGGTCTTCCTCTTGTGGCCTGCGGTTCAGCACCACGTACGCCACCACCTCCACCCCGTGAGGCCTTAGAAGATCTACCGCCAACTATTCTCTATCTCACACTAAAAGATTCAAACACCAACACGGTCATTCAAGGGAATAGCTCAGTTTATGTCGAGTATAGTAAGTCCCTAATTACAGTGGCCAGTTGTGATTAGCCACTTACTTTACTCTTCGTACCCCGAGCATTACCTGTCCTGACTACGTTAGTATCTAATTCTAACAGTAACACATACATCACATAACATGCGCAATGTAATACCGGTTAACTTTAAGAAAATACCTGATGGCACGCAGCTACTCAGATTGGCATTCTTTCCCTTTCCATCCCATTCTCAGTTTAAGTTAAGGTTTATTTTGAAAATTTACCCATTTCACTTAAACTTTGGCTCTGATACCAACTTGTAAGGCCTCGTTCCCGGGCACCTCACAGTTGGTCATTCATCGCACTTCAACATATAGATTACATATATTAAGTAAAATAACGCAACGGAACTGATAAGAAGTACATTCTTATTTCATCATAAAAGCTTTTTCAATGCATTACATTGTTGATTCGAATACAAAATACAAGCTTTCTTTACATTGCTTAACTTTACTATGATTGTTGCGGAAGCATATAAAACTAAGGATTTCTTAGGAAATCTTGTTTATCTGAATCCTCAACAAACAAAGGGTCATATACAGTGACCTCTATTACAAATACATTATAACTAATTTAAAGAAGATTCCTTAAGTAATCCCGTTTATCGGGATCCTTAAGGAATCTTGCACTTGCATGCAACATAATGTGTTGCGTGCATTATGAGCCCACAACACATTGCGTGGCAGCATTATCAAAAGGAGAATGACATCCCAAAAGAGCTGAGTAGCCGCCTCATGCCATTCTCAGCAACACTACCTGCCAACTGGAAACACATAAAAAGTCAGCGTTGCTGAGTGAGTTCTAGTTTTATAATAAAACATACTTTTCTTTCACTAAAACCGTTCTTATATACATGCGGTCACACAACTTACGTACACGTAGATAATATTATTATTATCTTCATCATTCGTTCATTAACTTTCAATCGTGTACCATTCATCGTTATCATTCACGTTCGTTCATTCATTCTTTACTTTCGTTCGTACGTTCGTTAACTTCATTCATACATTCAATACGTTCATTACATTAGGTGACATCTACAATACCCTAAACATCATACCATACTGCTGGTGCTGGACCTGTGGTAATCAACCACGAACGTTGTGCATAAATACTGATCCAGTCACCTGGGGTAGGTACATGCACCATTTATCTTTCCACTCTCATTCTGGATCAATACCATATGCTATACCCTGAACATTATGCACTACTACGGGTGCTGGACCTGTGATGATCAATCACGAATGTTGTGCACTAATGCTGATCCAGTCACCTAGGGTAAGCGGCAAGGATCCCATTCATACATATGGTCAATCACAAAGACTGACCCCAATATGCATCCTTCGGGGTAGCTAACCCGCACACCGTTGAGCTAACACCTGCCAGGGGTGTGCACCTCCATACATTTGCTTGCAAGCCTTTATTACATTCTTTCGTTCATTCGTTAATGCATGTATTCATCATCATATTTCCTTTTCATTCATTCATCACTACATGCATTCATCATCATGTTCTTCTTTTATTATCTTTCATTTTATGTTACATAATACTTTGTTCATTCATTATCATAATACGTAAAGTTTTGGAAAGATAAACATACAACATCATAGGAGCATACACATATCATCCATGCATCGTCATACAAGGCATCATACATACACATCATACACCAAGCATGACCATCAAGCACACATCATCATACTATCTATGACCTCAAAAAGTCAACTTACATAACCCCCGGGAATCTCCTAGGTCAAAGCCAATCTTACTCATTTTAAATTCCCAGATATCAGAATTCTGCTAAGTGTTTACCCGCATTTCCCTCCTTGATTCATCCGCATTTCTTGTCCATCCGCATTGGTCAATGCGGATGAGGAAATGCCTTAGCCGCATTTCCACACTGTCCGCATTAAACAATGCGGCTGAGGAAAAGCCTTAATCACATTTCATGTTCTTACCCGCATTAGTTAATGAGGAAAAGCCTTGGCTATTCTTCCCGTCTTGTCCGCATTAGGTCAATGCGGCTGAGTAAATGCCTCAGCCGCATTTACTTAGTCATCCGTATTTTGTCAATGCGGTTGAAGTCCTGTCGTGGCCATATTTCGTTTAGCGATCCCCATTAGCCTATGCGGCTGAGTAAAATGACCTGCAACTTAACCTGTGCTCTTTTCCATAATTCATTCATCATCATAACACCCTCATTAGCACAGGTTTATCATACCATCTTCTTAAAACAAGCTACACCTCAAATCATAGGAAAGACTCCTAAAACATACATTAACAGTACGCACACGAACAACATGCTGTAACTCATATAATTGCCCTAGAAATCTTATATACAGTAAGCATAGCAACCTGAACGGACCATACACACGCATACTCGTACATACATACACGGATTAAGCACTCAAAGATCGAAAACAGTGTCACGATGTGTTCGAGCCCTAAAAATCATTAAAAAACGGGTAAAATTAGGGGTCTTAGAACTGTCCTTGTGTTGCTGAGTATGGCTTCTTCAAAGTCGGTCGCCGTGGAACCGGGTACCTCGAATCAGTCTTCTTCTTCTTCTTGTTCTTTCTTCAGAAACTTGTATTCTGCTCTTTCTCTCTCTAGAGTGTTCGATGATTTGGGATTGTGAGAAAAGAGTGGGCAGCCATCCCTATGTATATCAGATATTTACCTTTTCTTTGTACTTTTTACACAATACCCCCCTCCACTTTCGTTTCCTCCTCCTTTCCTTCCAAGATACTTTCTTTTCTTTTTCTTCTTATTATTTTTCTTCATCTAATAAAGTTTCGGGTGTTACATTCCATCTTTTAACTTAAAATCTTGCAACAAGGCTTGATTGCCTGTCATATGCCGGCTACACCCACTGTCAACATACCATGAGTTTATTGGTCTCCGTGAGCGTACCTGCATTCAAAACAGTTTAAGAAGAGTTAGTAACCCAAGCCGATATGGTCTTGGGCTTTCCAAACTTATCAACGATTGTAAATTGTTTGAAATGAAGTTTGTTTACATCAGGTTTCTTTTGATATTTAGCATTAACAAATCCTTTTTGAGAAACATGTTGATTATCTCTTTGTTGTTTTGATTTCAAAGCATTATATCTGTTTTCAAGATCATCATCAAGAAATCTTGAACCATTAAATGAAGCATTTGAGAATGTTTCATTCTTTATTCTCATAGATCGTGGATTAAACTTCCCTTGATTGTATTGCTGTGATTTGACAAAATATTGATTATCATAATCATAATTGTTTCTTTTGAAAGATCTCAAACCCAAGGAAGGTTGTTGTTGTTATTAATATTTAAACCTAATATTATGATTTCTTTTAAATTGTAGGTTTACAAATCCTTGATTACTAAAATCTTTCCTTGATGAGTCCTTTCTAAAGTAGCAATCATTTCTATTATGATTTCTTTCATCACACAATGCATAATATTTGTTAAAGTAGCAACCAGCAGTTATGTGATTTGTCATATCACATATATGGCAATACTTGTTGAAATAACAATCTGAAATATCATAATTATACATATCACAGATATCACAATATTTTTGAGTGTGATTAAACAACATTTTGTTAACCCTTGAAGTGGAAGAAACATTTGATTCTTGTTTAAATTTAGGATTAGGCAGATTAATTTGTTGTTTCTTTGGTGTGAATTTGGTCATTTGATTCTTAGTATTTATCTTTTGAACTTGTTCACAATTCTTTGACTCCTTAGATACAAATCTTTTATGCATAGCGGAAGTCTTAGGACCTGAACTTGTTTTCAGATCAGAGTTAGATTTGATCTTAGGTTTAGATGTCATTTCTGTGATTGTGTTCATGTCAAAAGTTCCTGCTGACACAAACTTCACTGGTTTAATTTGAATGTTTTTCTTTGATTGATTGATCGAATCAATTTTTTTAGCTTTAGCAGCCTTTCTTCTTCTTTGATTTCTTAATCTTGATGATGTTTTGTTGCTTTGAATTTTAATTGAACCTTGAGATGATTCTTTTTGACAATTTTCATTTTCATTCAATTCATTTGAACTTGAATCATCAGAAAAAGTATTATCTGATTTAATCTCTTCATATTTTCCTTTCATTTTGTTATTGTCATCAGTAGATTTTTCAATCTTTTGTTCATTTTGTTCAATAACACTTTAACATTGTGGTACAAATATCTTTTTATGCATTTGTTGAGGTTCATAAGATTTGACTTTAATTGGATGACCATGCTTTAACTTTTCTAAATCTGTTTCTTCATAAATTTCAACGTTTATCTTTGTGAAGTTCTTTTGATCTTGATATTCTTTAAGTTTAGCTTTATTTTCTGGTGAATGATCATGAGTGTTAAAATTTTCAGATAATGTGTTTGATATTGATTCAGGCATAGGTTCATGAGTAAAACCTAATCCTATTTTATCTTTATCTTTCCTTCCATTCACCAGTTGCTCAACAATCTTCTTTGAGCTTTTTACTTTGGCCAAATCAATTTGAGTTGCTGCATGTGCCAATTTTTCTTGTTCAAGAGTTTTGGTCATCTCTTCAAGTTATTTCTTAACCAGTTCAAGTTCTTTAAGTGTTTTGTTCCAAGATGCTTGAAGAGATATGATCTTGTTATCAGCAATCTTATGATCTATTTTCAGCTTGTTGTGCTTTAATTCCTCTTGTTTGAGTTTATCACATATTTTGAAGGAGTATGTTCTATAATGTTCAACCTGTTCAAAACATGCTTTAGTGCAAATTTTTTCTCTTACCTCCATTAGTATTTCTGGATAAGAATTAGAAGATTCAGTGTCAGAAGATGAGTTAACAACCTTTGGTTGTTCAGATTGAGCCATTAGAGCAACTTCTTCAGTGCTATCTTTTGGATCTGATTTGTAACTCCCGTCATAATCTTCCTCTTGATCTGAATCATCATCTTTCTTAGGATCCTTATCTTCAAACCAGTCTTCATCATTAAGTTCAGCAACTAGAGCCAGACTAGAAGTGAGATCAGCAGTAAACAGTTCTAATATGCACTCCAATCATAACCATCTTTGATGCTTACAACCAGTGCCTTCTTTGGTTCCTCACTAGTCTTCTCTTCTTTAGGTTCTGGCATAGGTAGGCTTTGGTAAGGCTTTTGAAATGTCTTGTTAGCCTGTTGCTGATATTTCTGACTGTTTGAGCTACCTTGACCATTTCCTCCTTGATTCCTTGGAGCTTTACACTCTCTAGAAAAATGACCATAGCTATTACAGTTAAAGCACCTTGATTTGGATTTATCAAACCCAACAGTTTTGTTTGCAGTAGGTTAGTAGTTTCTTTTAGCATATGAGTGCTTTTGAGTCCTGTATGCTATCATGACCATTTGCCAGTTGAGATCCATTTCTTCTACATCATCAGGATCCATCTCAAACAAATCTTGTAGAACTAACTCTACTTGAGTCAGATGACTGCCTTGGTAAGCTTGAAAACTTGCCATGAAAGCTATAAATGCCGATGTTGACTCTTCGTCCTGTAAAAGAATATTAATGACATCTTTTACTTTGCTAGGATTGGCAGAGTTTGAGGATGGAATTTCAGCTTGAGTTTGAGATTTAGACATTTGAGCTTTACAAGGAGACTGTGGTTGTGGTTGAGTAGAATAAGCAAGTGTACTAGTGAAGAATCCTGCTCCCACAAACAAATCACCTTCATCTTCAGGAGTTATCTGATCTTTAGCAAGAAATGCATTCTCTACTGTATTTGCTGGAGAAGCAACATACTTATATTGTGATGTTGATGCATGTCTGTTATTGTTTCTTGAACTCTCATCAATCTCTATTGATTCAATCTTTGCAATGAGAAGATCAAGATCCATTGGAAACTTTTCAGTATGTTTCAACGAAGTAACAGTCTGTTTCCAGGATGATGGTGTGCATTCAGAAGTCTGTTATTTAGATCTTCAAGATCATTCTTGATTCCTAAAGTTGACATTTCTGTTGTAAGTTGCACAAACCTATTCATCACCTGATTAATTGTCTCTCCTGATATATGTTCAAATAGTTCAAGTTTCCTTTTCAGTTTCTGTTTTTAAGATCTTGAATTTCCTTCCCTCCTTCATATAAAACTTTCAAAGCCTTGTACATTGTATATCCAGTTTGATAATTTTCAAGCCTTGAAAGAACATCCAATGGTAACCCTTTGCACGTGAGAGAGTATGCCTTGATATCATTTTTCACCTTCTTTAGATAATCTCCAAGTAGATTGTCTTCAGGATAAGGTTCTTGTGTATCTTTTGTATACACAAAACCTCTATCTGGACCATCAGTAGTCACAGGTTTATAAGGTCCTTTTTCAATTGATTTCCATAAATCAGTGTCTATGGAATTCAAATGATGCTTTAACCTAAGAGACCAGTTTTTGAAATCAGCTCTATTTTTAAGTTTTGGAACTCTATTTTTAGAATCTTCTGATTTCACCATTTTTTTGTTAATTTTCTAAGTTTTTGAATTAAGAAAAGAATTAAAAATATTTTTGGATTTTTTAATTTTTAATGAAAACTGTCTAAGTATCAGGGGAGATGCGTCTGAACGGTTGTGAAACGCCTCAACAGTGATGATACGCCTCAACAGTGATGAAACGCCTCGGCAGTGATGAAATGCCCCAACAGTTGACACAAGTCTAAAGGATTGCCTTAGAAAAACTTTTCAAAACGCCCAAGTGAACTGCTCAACAGTATCAAAACTTCCAAACAGTAGTAAAACGCCTAGGTTAAAAACGCCTTCACAGTTGAAAAACGCCTAAACAGTGTTCAAGCGCCTGAACACTTAGGCAATTTTCAGTAATTTTTAACCCTAATGCGCCACATTCATCATGTTCATATGAATATAACAAACTCTGAATTTCTGAAATCCTTCAATTTTTGATGAATTGAGTTGAAACTTTCCAATTAGTTCAATATAATGCCGATAAACAATCTTCTAGCATCAATTTCAGTAATCATCAACATGAATTCAATCAATTTTGTGAATTTCAGTTCGAAAAACAATGAACTTTTTCGAACAACTTTTTCAATGATTCAATCAATTTTGATGAATTGTACTGCAATTTGTTATTCAAATCATGTTTCTGATGATGAAACACAACTTTAATTCACAATGTTTCACTTGAATTGTCAATCAATTACAGATTTCAGTGAGTTTATGAAGTTCTATGTTCGACAGAAGCTTCAAAATCACTCAACTGAAAGCTCTGATACCATTTGATAGGATCAAATGCATCAATCTGTAATGACTTATGTAAACAATTCAAAGAAAACACAAACAATTGTAATCTAATCAAGCAAATATCAACGAAATTCACGATTTCATTGATATAGCAAAGACAGTTACAAGAGTAAGAAAGCAGTACATACAAAATCTTGCATACTAATTCTACTCTAGCCTAAGCTATATATACTACTAACAAACTAGAGACTATCTATTTTACAATTCTAGTCCCTATACTATGATAAAATTGTAAAAGACACATTAAGACTAAATGTTAATCTTTCTAGAGCACTAACTGTTGGTCCAACATGATCGATTCAACAGTGCAAATGATCACAAACACACACATATCCCACTGAATTTCATTGAACTATGAGAGATTCTTGCTAAACAATCAAAGTAAAGATCAAACAAGGATGAATAGAGGATATAAAGCTACAATGATGAACAAATAAGCTCCTAGCACCTCTAGCCGTCACACACACACTTTAGGGTTTGAACAAAATGGCAAAAACTTCCATTAGAATGAGAAAACATTACAATATATAGGCATAACATAGATTCGCTTATAGATTCGCTGGATAGTGAATCTATCAGATCAAAAGCCTAGCTTCGCCGGGCACCCAACTAGGTTCGCCCGGCGACTACCTACATAAATCTATACAACGAGTTCCGGGCAAACCTGTAGGTTCTCCCGTAGGTTCGCTAGAACATAAACAAAACAAAATACAAATTAAAGATAAAAACACCGACAGGCCGGTGAGTCCAACCTACACTAGTAATCAATACTCCCCCTAGGTTGGACCTCACCCAGGGGGGTCTCTTAAACAGCTCCAGCCTTTGACGCTCATTCTTGATCAGCTCCGACAGCTTGCTGAACAATCTGAAAAATATCCTGAGCAATCACTTCAGCAAACACTTCTTCCTCGTTAACCTCTTGCACAAACTTGGTTTCTGAAATTTCTGTATCAGGCATGTCAATAACATTAACTTCCTCCTGATTTGTAATAGAATGCTCCTCAGATCTAACTCTAGACTCACTGGCTTCTCGATCAAACCTCTTCTCAATCGTACTATCCATCTGCCTAGCCAGATCATCTATGTCCATCCTGAAATCATCAGCTTTCCTTACCTTCTCCGCAACCTCCTCTATCTCAGCTCTAATTCCCCGGGCTTTGTTGGCAACTATGACAAACAGATTTGCTTCAGCCTTTGTTTCCTCTCCTGCTCCATAGTGGATCACATTCTCACACAATACTTTCAAATCTTCATCACAGAAAGAAAATACTTCCATTGGATCAAACAATCTGATCTCAGGAACACCTTTCACTCTAATCACTGCTTCCCCTATGTTGTTATCATAGAACCATTTTTCGAATGCTTGCAGTCTCGAGGGAAGAGGATCTGGTATCCTAATTCGATCTACAGTCTTTGCTGGCTTCAGTTTCAGCACAATCTTTCCTTTGCCAGTCACCCAATCAATGTCTTTCTTTGACCTCTTTCTATCCATTTTCATGAAGCCAAAGGCCGTGAAGTTATCAGTCAAACCCTTTTTGATCTCTAATTCCAGCAACTTTGCCCGTTCACTCTGATCAGCTCCAAGTAACGGGATCTCATCCAATTTCCTTAGATCCCACCTTGGGAGAGTTTTGAAAGCTTTTCGCTTGTGAAAATATGAGATCCCTCCTCCTCTTCTCTTAATCATAAATAACTTTAGCTCAGAGTTGTATTTCCGGCTAAAAATCTTCTTATCACTATCCTTTCTGGTTGGATTTTTTATGTTCTGAAACAGTGGAGTTATCTCTTCAGCCTCCTTTTCTTTGACAAACCATTCAGATTGGTTTAACTCTACAGTTCAACCTTTAGATGACCCAGTTTCTGCCACATAAGTCACTGGTCGTTCATCTACCTCATAAAATTTGGGCTCTGAGCTGTAATCCACCAGCTGTTCCTCAACTTCACCTTCTTCATCTATCAAATTGAAATCTACTTGTTTTCCACCAGCCATTTCCGGTCCAGTAAATGTATCCATATAGAATCCCATCTGTTCATCAAATCCTGCATCCTCAGCAACCATCTTTTCTTTACCCTTTGTCCTTAAAGGATCCTCTGAACCACTATCCTTATCTCCTTCAGATTCACCTTCAGCAGTACCAGTCAGTCCTTTATATACATCAAAAGAGTTTCTAGTAGCTTCTTTCAACACTCTCAACTCGTGTTCAGACATAGCAGGTTCCATCCCAGCTTTAGCCTTCATTTCATTCAGATCGGTGAAGGCTCGAATTAACAAACTTTGATGATGCTTGAGCATCAGGGCCATACCCTTAGTAACATCAACCTTCTGTTTATCCCTTCTTTCAAGCTCAGCATATTTAGCTTTCAGATTGGCTAACTCATCATTTGCATTTGATGCAGGAGTATCAGCAGGTTTAACAGGATCCTCGTGCCTCCTTTTTGTTCTTCTTTCTTCTACATGCTGAGAGCTAGACCCAGTCTCAGCTCTCTTCTTAGTCCTTCTCTCCCTTTGAACATCTAACTCCTCCTGTACTTCATCAATCTCCTTATCTACATTGTAGTCTTTGTCACAAGCATATGGCTTTCTCTTCTTCAGCCTCACCTCACTTTGATCAACATTCTGTGCCTCGTTTTTCTTCTCAATCTCGATCAATTTACTAATATGGCTCCATCTTTTAGGCGGATACATGTTTTCCCATAAGTAAGCAATCTTTCCCACGCAATTGTATCTTACTGACTTACAGTCACCAAAAATCCTGATGTTCATTCTCCATATCTTCAAAGTATCACCAACTATGGGCAAGTTTGGCTTTAAGTCATTCAGTATCATCTGGACGAAGCTGGGATACAGCAGCCATTTGTCCTTTCTTTGAGCATGAATATTCTGCACCATGTAGTCATAAATCAGCTTAGCAATATTTCCCTTCTTGCCTGGCAGAATAGCACCATTGCCCTTGCCCATTCCAAGTTTAACCCATCGGTTCCTCCTTTCTTGTGATCCAAACACATGATGAATATGTGCGCAATGTATCGCCATTCTCTGGTTAAGTAAGACTTGATGAACTCCATCTTCTTTTCACCAGGCATTGGACCTTCATATCCTGCCTTCCTTAGTTCCTTGTAAACGTGTTTAGCATTCAAGGGAACCTCATCACCAACATCCTCAGTCAAATGTAATATCCTAGCCAGATCATCAGAAGAAAAGGAAATTTCTTGATGTAGGACTTTAGAGGCAATCCTTGAGGGAGTCATACCAATATCTACTACTGCGTTTCTCCAAAAGTCACGAACATGCGAATCATAGACTTTTGGGGAGTGAGAAATAGCATGGTGAATGTGAGATGACTTCAGCCATTTGATGCAATCTTTATAAGCAGCTGCTTTCTCATGCGTTTCATCCAGCAAAGCACACATGTTGTGCTTATCAAAGAACTGAAGAGTCGACATGGTATCTGAAACACAAACGGAAGTTGATTAGATTGATTTCAAAGAAGAAAAGACATGAAATATTTGAAAATGGAAAATGTAAAAAAAATGAATAGGTTCGCTGAAAAGATTCAGATTCGCTAACAGCGAATCTGATTATACCATGAACCTATAGGTTCGCAGACAGGCAAGCATGCAAGATGTGCCAAGCGAACTTATAGGTTCGCTGGGAACTTCACGCGAATCTATTTGCCACGTATGAGCAGCATGCCGGCACAGATTCGCTCAATCATGTAGAACTTTTGTTTAGATTCGCTGATAGAACACTAGGTTCGCTGAAAACCTAGTTTTGAAAATCAGAATCAAACATTGATTTTAAACCAAATGGAGCATAACATGACTTAATAGGACACAATGCGACCAAAACCTATCATTTATTTTATGCATAATCGGTCTAAAAGATGTTCTATTTGAATCTAAGAACAGCGATGAACGACCGGGTTTGTTTCGAAAAGAAAGACCGATTTTGATGAAATGCAAGGATTAAATACATACGACGCACTTACATAAGACCAGAACTTGCAAGAAAACAACGAAACAAGCAATGAAAGATAGAAATGAATCTTGGGTTTTTGGTATAAGCAGTTCACAGTGCAGCAAATGAAGAGCTGCACGAACCTGTGAACTGCTTATATAGGCCTTAGATTCGCTGGCTTCAAATCTATAGATTCGCCCGGCAACACAAAGTCAAAAGACTGACATCACCAACGATCAGTGTCGGCCGAACCTATCGGTTCGCTAGCAGATTCGCTGAAACCCTAAATTTTTTTATTATTATTATTATATTATATTCTTAGACATAAAAAAGAAATTGCCATTTTTGAATACCAAAACATCCCACAATACCTAAACTCAAAAATAAGATAAAATATTAAAACTTAAAATAAAATAAAATTGAATAAAGAAAGACAAAATTAAAGGATATCCGAAGAGTCATTTATTAGCGAGATTGCAGATATGATTGTCCACTTAAACCCATGCCTAATTCTTTTCAACAAGCAATCTGCAGCTTCCTTTTATCATGTTTTTGTAGATTTGAGGAATCTCTGGCAATTTAGTTCCCACAGACATTTGGCAAAGAACGTATCCTGTCATGAGGGCTTATTGAGCATGAGTGATCATTTATCTCTGTGCTATATCCTAGGGTGTGCATACACAATGATCATTTCTGACACATTGAATGCAAGGGCTTATAATTGAAATGAACATAGACAATCATCAATTGAGAACCATTGTGAATGTGAACAATCAAGGCATATTAGGGAGTGGCTTTAGACAATGATCCCAATTTTGAGAAGCATTGTAAGGGAATAATTGCTTTAGATGCTTGATAGGCTTTGACAATCCATGTATTTTGATGGATGTATGATGTAGATCTTTGATCTTCTTTTTCTTTTAAGCAATTAGGGTTGCAGATGATGAGCGCTCCAGGTCTATACTCACGTATAACAGAGGAGATGATCATCTGAGCGTGCTGATGAGAGCTCCAGGTCTATACTTACGTATAACAGAGGAGATCATCACTCCAGGTCAGTGCTTCCGTACAGCAGAGGAGATAAGCACGAAAGGAATTCTGAAGAGCTAACTAGATTAACTAGAAGTGTCATTCAGGGCTAGGCAAAGGGTGATTTGGGATTTTACAAAGGATTACAACAGAGATAGTAAACTCTTAACCCGTTTAGACAGAGACTTGTATCTTTGTGCAGGCCAACATGTCATGGAAATAATCCTTATCACCGTGAACCTTTGAGCTTTATGTTTGGCCACAAAATTATTGTTTACTTCTTTTTGAGGCTGAGCCTATCTTGCACATCCCAAGCATAATACTTCTGACCTCCTTCAAAGTCTCATTTTCTGCACGGATAGCCTGAAAACTAGCAGAATTTTGATACTTAGCAAAAGATGAAATCTAATCTTATACTCCCCCAAAATTTCTATTTGATAGCTTATCTAATAGAAAATTTTCAACAAGCAAAAAGAAGAAAATAAAAAAGAGTAAAGAAATGTGTGACAGAAGGATTCTCAAGGGCAGAAAATAAAAGAGTATATTTACATATTTACATCTTAAACAGTTGTTTTTCTCAGAAAAAGGTTTTTAGAACGATATTAATCCTAGCATAGTAATCAATTCATAAAAACGAGGTTTATCAAAAGTTTTTGTGAAAAGATCTGCTTTCTGCTTCCTTGTTTCAATAAAAATAATGTCAATGAACCCCTTTTCCTGAGCATCACGGATTGCATGAATTCTTGTTTTGATGTGCCTGGTTCGAGTATGATGAATTGGATTCTTGGCAATTCCCACAGCTGCTTCATTGTCACAGAAGATTGGAGTGTGGAGGAAATTTATGCCATAATCCATCATCTGGTGTTGAATCCAGAGCACTTGACAACAGCAGCTTGATGCAGCGATATATTCAGCTTCTCCCGTGGATAAGGAAACTGTTGTTTGCTTTTTGCTTTGCCACGAAACAAGACAGTCACCCAGATATTGACATCCACCAGTGACAGACTTTCTGTTAATCCTGCAACCGCCATGATCGCTATATGAAAAAGCATGTAAATCAAAATTCCCACCTTTTGGGTACCAAAGCCCCAAACGAGAGGAACCCTTAAGGTAACGAAAAATGCGTTTAACAGCAAGCTCATGTGATTCTTTGGGATTGGCTTGATAACGAGCGCAGTAGCACACGGCAAAAGTGATATCTGGACGGCTTGCAGTTAGATACATGAGAGATCCGATCATCGAGCGATATCGATGAGCATCCACGGACTTCCCATTATCATCAGGAGACAAGCATGTCTGAGCAGTGAAGGTAGTGAGCTCAGGCTTTGAATCATCCATCCCGAACTTTGTGATGATTTCCTTGACGTACTTCTCTTGATCAATAAGAATGCCTTCAGGTTTCTGTTCCACTTGCAACCCTAAGAAGAAACACATCTCCCCCATCATGCTCATTTCAAAGCGATCCTTCATCACATCTTCAAATTCTTTACACAGCTTTTCATTTGTGGATCCAAAGATAATATCATCGACATACGCTTGAACAATCAGCATCGCACCATCAACCTCTTTCTTGAAAAGTGTCATATCTATAGTCCCGCGAGAGAAACCCTTGCTAAGCAGATATTGTGTCAAGGTTTCATACCAGATGTGAGGAGCTTGATGCAACCCATATAAAGATTTGTCTAGCTTGTATACTTTATCTGGAAAATCGGGATCTTCGAAACCTGGTGGCTGACATACATAGATCTCTTCATCAATGTTTCCATATAGGAATGCACACTTAACATCCATTTGAAAGACTTTAAAATTCCTGTTAGCTGCATGTGCAAGAAAAATTCTGATGGCTTCTATCCGAGCAACTGGAGCGAACACTTCAGTGTAGTCAATCCCCTCCTCCTGAGCAAATCCTTGAACAACCAATCGGGCTTTGTTTCTGACAACAACGCCGCGATCATCTGGCTTATTCCGAAATACCCACTTGGTACCAATGGGACATTTGTTTGGAGGAAGATCAACTAATTCCTAAACTTTTAACTTTCTAAACTATTGCAACTCAGACTGCATAGAATCCACCCAACTTGGATCTTCAAGTGCCTGTTTGTAATTCTTTGGAACAATCTGGGATAGAAAAGCTGCATAAAGGCACTCATTTATCAATCCACTCTGACTCCGAGTCCTTACTCCATCTGTGATAGATCCAATGATGTAGTCATGAGGATGATCTTTCAAGGTTTTAAAATTAGTGTTAAGCAGTAAAGGGTTTTGTTGAGATGAGGGTACGGAAGAGGGTGGTTGTGAGGGATGAGATGAAGTTGTAGGGATTGGATCGATAGGGGAATTTGGAATAGATGACGATGCAGATGGAGAGGTGGATGCGACAGTAGGATTTCATGAGGATGGTTGAGATGGTGGAGGAGGAGGAGTGGGAATATCAAATGAAGTAGGAGGTAATGATGAGGCAGATGGTTGAGGTTGAGGTGGAATAAGATTCACAGGAGAGTTAGGAATAACGTCATCATCATTGGGAATTGGCAAATTGAATGATTTGAAGACAGTGGTAGAATCATAAAACCATGCAGGCTCACTTCCAATGCTTGTAGAGTTTGATTCTTGCCAATCGACATAGTAGGACTCTTGCACAATCCGCGTCCTTTTATTATACACACAAAACGCCTTTTGTGTGTTTGAGTACCCAACAAAGAAACACTCATCAGAAACAGCACCAAACTTCATATTCTAAGCTTGAGTATTCAACAGAGTACAAGAGCATCCAAAAGGGCGCAGAAAATCAATGAGAGGCTAAATTCCCCAGAACAGCTGATATGATTTCTTCATCTTGCTCTTGACAATCAATACGCGATTCAGAACGTAAGCTGCACAATTAACTGCTTCGGCCCAAAAAATAATTGGAAGCTTTGACTCGATCAACATCGTCCTGGCTGCTTCAATTAGAGTTCTGTTTTTACGTTCAACAACACCATTTTGTTGAGGTGTTCTAGCAGCACTGAACTGTCTGAGAATACCCCTTTGTTCACAGAATGAATTGAAGATGTGGTTTCTGAATTCTGTTCCATTGTCGCTCCTGATGGCTTGAATCTTTCGTTTCCCAAGAACCTCAATCAGTGGAATCAGCTTTATCAACTCCTTAGCAGTCTCACTTTTGTTAGACAGAAATGTCACCCAAGAATACCTGGAGTAATCATCTGTCAAAACAAGACAATAAGATTTTTTAGCAATCGATTTAATGCTGATAGGGCCAAATAAGTCGGTATGTAACAATTCGAGGGGATGTGAAATTGAGTTTTGAATTTTAAGTTTATGTGGCTTTTTGTGTTGTTTTCATTTTGCACAGGCCATACATTTTTCTACCACAGAATAATCCTTCAGCGGTAGTCCCCTGACCAAATTGTTCTTAACCAACTTATTGATCAATTTAAAATAGATGTGCCCTAATTGTCTATGCCACTGAAAAGATTCATGAAAAGAAGCTTTTGATAAAAGACAGGTCACGGTGGAAGAAGATTCTTTGGATCCCATATTTAGCATATAGGTATCATTCTTTCTTGGAGCTCGCATGATCACCATTCCTTCAGGGATAGAGAACTCTGGTTTCAAGAATAAACATTCATTAGCAAGAAACATCACTGGAATATTTTTATCATAGATTTGTGATACACTAAGAAGATTGAATGCTAATTCTGGAACATAGTTGACTTTCTCCAAAGTAAGTGATCCATTTGAGACTTCTCCTTGACCAATCATTTTTCCACCCTTCTTGTCTCCAGCAGAAGCAACATAGCCACCATCAATAATCCTAAAATTTGACAGCAAGTCCTTCAACCCGGTCATATGTCTGGAACATCCACTATCTACATGCCAATGACTATTTACAGCGGCCTTTGAATGTTCCTGACATAAAAGAAATAATGGTTAGGCTTTTGAAATTGGGACCCAAGTCTTAATGAACTTGGGTCTTCCTGAGGTAGATTTTCTGCAAAAGAAATCATTCACAAAATTTGTCAATCTAGATCCAAAGAATTTAGATTGTATATTACTACCACCTGATTCAAGACATTGTTTTATTAAATGATCATCCTTCTCACATCTAAAACAATGAGATCTCAACCTTGATTTGGGACAGTCTGATGTAGGAATTCTATCAATAGAAATTTCTTCATCACATTCAGATAGTTGTGAATCTGAATCACTGTATGAGTCGTATGGCTCTTTTGACCTCCCAGTTATGACTTCCTCTTTAACTAATTTTTTAGAAATTATATCCTTGTTATTCTCAGAGGAGGAAGACATATTTTTATCTTTTGGTTTTGAAATCCGTATTGGTGAAAAAGAATGAATTGGATGAGAAAAGAATTTGTTAAAGCAGTTTGTTTCATTTTGACTTTCAGAGACATGACCTGAAAGTTGAGATTCATCATTCATACACACATTAGCATCAGACATGGAATTTAAAACATTCAAATCATCAAAAGTGTCTGAAACAGAATGTCCTAAGTTACTATTACATGCCCCAGAGTTTGAATCCAAAATAGTTCCACCAGACACAAAATGATTACTTAAGCTAATGTCTACAAAAGACTTCTTGGAATTAAAATTATGACTACTAGAGCTGCCAAGACCACTACTGCCACCATAATCATATCCTTCTCGCGACTCCTTAGAATTTTCTCCTTCTAAACCTGCAATAGAGCTGTTAGTATCATTCTGTATAATCTCTTGTATCAACTCATTTGAAGGATGAGGAGTGGGCATAGGAGAATAACAGAAAGTACGAGGTGGAGGATATGCCACTGCATTATTTTTATTACCCAAACCGGTCTTGATCCTTGCCCCCCTTTGTTTTTTACATAATTCCTCCCTTTTCATGCTCGAAAGTGACCATTGTTCTAATTTATTCTTAAGCTTTCTTGTTTCAAACTCAGCAAGTGTAACTTGTTCAGTCAAGTAATTAACTTCACAGTTCTTTTCCAAAAGAGTTCTTTTCAAATGTTCATTTTCTTTTAAAGATCTTAATTTAACAAAATATTTTGATTCATTTAGTTTAAGCTCTTTGTTGGTTTTCTTTAATTCATTTTCATTCATTATAAGTAACCTGTTAGCTTTATATATCCCGACTAAACAAATTTTACATGCGGAGGAACACATGTCTTCAACAATATCATAAGGAAGACCCATTACCAGTTTTTCTGCCGCGAGAGCACGATCACATTGACAATAGGGAGTATTCCTTTTGTATTCCTCCACTGCTGCTTTCTTGGCTTCTTCAATCATTGATTACATGTTCAGCTCATCTTTTCCATCAGTTTCTTTTGCACCCAATTCACAAGCCAGTTTAGCCTCTTCCTCAATAGCTTCACATACCAGACCAGTGTAAACCATATCTTCTTGAACTACGCTAGCACATTCCTTAATGTCATTATTTTGAATTTCCACAGATGCACCATTGTAGTCAACATCACTAACAGCTTCACCGTAGAACTCCTTGAAAGGATTAAAACCATCAATATACCCATCTTCGAGAGCATGTTCCTCTACTATCTCAGCGATCAAAGCATGGTTGATTTCCTCCTTTGATTCTACAATTTCTGCACTCCAATCAAAGTTGGTCAACATAGCAGTTTCTTTCTTGGGCTTAGCTTCTTCAACTTTGTCCATGACTGGAATGGTTCTTGAGTTTCCAGAATTAACAGGTTCGGTAACAATAGGAGAATGACACTCTCTTTTGAAGTGACCAAGCTGCTTACAGTTGAAACATCTGAGCTTAGATTTATCATATCCTAGAGCGTTGTTCTGATTCTGATTTCCAAAATTTCTTCTCCCGGTTCTTTCCATAAACCTCCTAGCGCGAAGAGTAAGCATGGCCATTTGCCACTGGATGTCTGTTTCTTCAAGATCATCAGGATCAACCTGATACATGTCTTCTACTGTCATACCTCGCCCCTTCAATTCACCAGCAATCAAGGCCTCATAACTATTCACAAATAAACCAAACAGCGCCATAGTATCATGTGGAATTTGAGTTGAGACTAAAGCGTTTGAACCTTGCCCAGCATCCTTAGAGCCACTTCCAGAGTTTACATTTTTACCATACACAGAGTTAACAAATCCACCATTACCAGATGAACCCCCACAAGCTGCACCATAATAATGAGAGTTTGCAGCGGATGAGATCAGTGCAGCATTTTGAGGAATGACGTTGGGAGACATCATGGTCTGATTATACTCTCTTCTCTTCACATCAAGATCAAATGATTTTAATTTGTTGATAACATCCATCAACTTGTAATCAGCAAAGTTTCTTTCTTGCTTGAGCAATTTGATTTGCAGACTCCACTGAGCAGGAAGAGAGTCTAACAGTTTACTCACTTGCTCATGAATGCCAAGCTGTTCATCATACTTCTTTAGGTTGCTCAAAACTGATAGAAAGCGGTTTGTTATATCAGTAAGTGTCTCATGCTTGTAAGCCACGAATGAGTTAAATTCCTTCTGAGCTTGAGCTTTCTTGTCTTTCTTTAGATCTTCATTCCCATCGTAAAACTCACATAACACATCATACAACGCCTTAGCGGTAGTATGTTCAGCAAATCTGTTATAAATATCCTGATGTAGGCACATAATCAAAGCTCTAAGAGCTTTCTTGTCTCGATCAAGCAGCTTAATGTCAATCTCAGTATAAGTGCTAGTATCCTGATTTGGTGACGTAACAGATCCAACAGTTGTTGTTGGTATGTGAGGTCCATTAATAATAGATTCCCACTGACCATGATCTGTGTAGAAGAAGAATGCCTTCAAGCAACGTTTCCAGTCCTCAAAATTCTCACCATTGACAAGTCTTGGTGGCCTGTTTGGTTGAACACACTCCATATCAGACATATTCACTATTGAAGTAGACATGATAAGATCAGAAATTGGATTCACTGAAACTGATGTAGATTCGCTAGTAGATTCGCTAAGTGAACCTATAAGTACGGTTGGCAGACCAGCAGTAGATTTGCTCGGCAGTGTGCACGAGAGAACAGATTCGCTAAGCAACTTCGCTCGGTAGGATAAGAACTTTCGTTCAAAAATATATTCAGCAGCAACTTCGCTTGGTTGTCAACCAAGAGCAGTGAACTTTTGTTCAAAAGGCTAGATTCGCTATCCAAAAGTTCAGCAAAGATTGAAATGCAATTTTCCTTAGGTTCGCTGGATGAAACGTCTAGATTTGCTGAATGAATCTGCTAAGTTCGCTGAGTTACGAAATAAACTTTTCCAGCAAGAAATCAACCCAACTATCTCAAAACACAACCAATTGATGAACGGTTTGTTTCTATAGCTTTCTAATGCCAAAAACTACAATCCCCAAGCGATTTGTATATCAGAAACACAATGAACAAGCTCGAAATGAATCAAAAGAGTCTTTGCCTCATAAAACCCCAAAAACAACACAAAAATCAAACTGTCAAGAGCGCTATGGCTCTGATACCATATTGTTGGTCCAACATGATCGATTCAACAGTGCAAATGATCACAAACACACACATATCCCATTGAATTTCATTGAACTATGAGAGATTCTTGCTAAACAATCAAAGTAAAGATCTAACAAGGATGAATAGAGGATATAAAGCTACAATGATGAACAAATAAGCTCCTAGCACCTCTAGCCGTCACACACACACTTTAGGGTTTGAACAAAATGGCAAAAACTTCCATTAGAATGAGAAAACATTACAATATATAGGCATAACATAGATTCGCTTATAGATTCGCTGGATAGCGAATCTATCAGATCAAAAGCCTAGCTTCGCCGGGCACCCAACTAGGTTCGCCCGGCGACTACCTACACAAATCTATACAATGAGTTCCGGGCGAACCTGTAGGTTCTCCCGTAGGTTCGCTAGAACATAAACAAAACAAAATACAAATTAAAGATAAAAACACCGACAGGCCGGTGAGTCCAACCTACACTAGTCATCACTAACACCTTTTGATTTCCATCTATCACTTTCAGTCCTGGGGTAGTCACTTTTTCAAAATATTTATCACAGAATTCAATCATAAAGTGTTCTTCTTCTGATTGTAACCCCCTGATCTTCTTGTTCTTCTTTAGCATAGAAAAGTATTCCTTTCCTTCTTGATCATAGCGAGTCTGAAGGAAATTACTTGTTCTAGCTAGACCTCTACCTAACAGCTCTACAAACATTTCTCCTCTTTTTGCTCTAGATGGATTAATCAAGGGAAGTTTGTTTAATTCTTCCAGATCTTGAACATGAAGTTTAATGATGCTCGAGTAAAAGTGATAAACATCACAAACAACATTTACTTGGTTAATCAAGAAAGCATCAAAAATGTCATCATATTTCCATGCTATGATTTTAACTTGGTTTGTAAAGTCAGGAGCAATCATTGCATTTAACAATTCAGCTACAGATTGTCCTCTCTATAAAACATTTCTCACCAAGTCTCCTGTTGATCTAGCACTATCAAAGATTTGTCTCTGTTCAGAAGAAGCTTTGTACACTTGCTTTTCTGAACTTGGAAACATCTTTATTAGCTCTTGTCTTCCTTCATGTGCACTTGTCTATTGTGCCATTTGACTTATCTCCTGTGGCTTCAAGATTCTTGTTCTTTTAGTGATATCTAAATTCTGAGGATTATCAGTATCTAGAATGATCATTTTGTTTGATTGCTTCTTCGTTTGTTGGAAGCTTCTAACAAGAATTCTCAATGAAACAGATTGAAGTCGTTTCAATCTCTTCCATGGATAGTTCCTAGCCTGCGACCAAGACCTTAAAGCAGGAATGCTCATTTCATCTGGGTCTGGATGGTGCAGCTCTGAACTTGGAACTTCTTCAACATTTATACTCTCTTGAGCTCGGTTCCATTCACCATGCTCCATAATAATCTCATTCAGGTCAATTTAGAGCAACAAATTCAGTAGCTATACATTTTTCATACTCATCATTGATCTATGATACTGTAAGTCCATCCAAAAATACCCTGTTATACTTCATCCTCATAATATAATTGTATCTTTCTTCAAAGTCTTGAGGGAAATCATCATGCTCTTGCATTGGCTCAAATGAAGAATGAGTTTCAAATTCTTCTTCAATATCTTCATTGTCAAGAACTTCATCATGCCACTCATCACCATACTCCTCTTTAATATCCTTTAATGCACCAATTTTCTCTTGAATGTATGGTTCTTGAGCTTCTTGAATCTCTTCTTCAACAATCTGTTCAGTCCTTTGTACTTTTGAAGATGACTCAGGTAAAACCTGAGCTTCAATATCATTTAATTTCCTTTATTCTTTCTCCTTCTCAACACTTTTATCAACTTCAATAGGAATTATCTCAGACACAATTTCAACTTCTGTAGAGATTGGTCGTTGAGATTCTTTTGATTTACTTAACTCTTCTTTTAACTTTTCAGTTTCTTCAAGCAATTTCTTATGTTTTTCTTCAAGCAAATCATAATCCTGTATCATTACTTCCAAATTTTTTAATCACGTCTTCTTTATCTTTAGCATATTTCACAATCTGTTCATCTTTATTCCTATTTTCATCTTTTAATTTTTCATTTACTTCCTTCAGCTTTTCCATCTTATTTTCAAGAGAAATATTCATCTCTTTTAGTTTTTCATTTTCCTCTTTCAGTTCATTTATTATTTTCTCTAGAGCATTGTTTTCATCTTTTAACTCATCTAGCTCATCTACATCAAATATTTCTTCAGTTTGTATAGACACATTGTGTGCTGTTATAGCTGGTATATCTTCTGTTTCTTGTTGAGCAGAACTTTGAAATACTGGCTCTGAAAGCATTGCTTCCATAAACTCAAAATCAAAAGTTTGATTTTGTGAATCTTCAAAAAGCACAGTGGTCTCTGCATGCTCATGAACAACTAACTCTTCCTCTTGAGCTTCAGTTTGAGTTTCCTCAGGCATTGCACCAGTAGAAGTTCCTTCTCCCAAGTCATGGGTCTCAGAAACATGCTCAACAACATGCTCAGATATAGTTCTATCACTACTGACTATTTGATGTGCTTCATCTGCACCATCATCACCATCATCATCATCACTATCATTATCTCCTTCAGATGAACTATTAGTAGCATCATCATCATCTTTATCTTCTTCATCTGATTCATCAATCAACTCTTCCACAACATCTTCAATTAGATCTCTTGGATCTATGGGCTCATCTTTTGACAGGTGGAAATGTTGTTGATTGATATCTACATTATCCATAGCAACATTCCTAATGTAGTCAAACAAAGGAATATTTGGAGCACCTGAAATCAAAGAAAGTCTTTTCTACACTATTTCTGACATGTGCTCTATTTGTAATTTATCTCCTTCTACACCATCAACATAGAAATCAGGATTCTCTTCATTAATCAACATCTGAAGAAATCTAGGATACATCAGATATTTATGTTTCCTTCCCTTTTCTAGATTATAAATGAATCCATTCATTATCCATTTAGCCATGTTAAACCTCCTGTTTGTGGCTAATGCAATGATTGGAGATGCAATATCATCAGGAAAGGAATCCCATCCTGCACTCCTTTTTGGCATACACTGCTGAATAATGTAGCACAGAAGTTTCCAGTGATTATACACTCTGGCTCTATAAAATTACTTCTTTGGGAAGTTATCTGGATGACCCATTTGCAAAAATACTTCCCTACATCATTGAATGTATATTCAGCTAAGTCTTCAGTATCATTTTCTCCAAGTCTGAGAGCTATAGGAATTGCTTGTTCTGAGACTTCAAGCATTCTATCATTTGAAAAAAAAGCTCTCACCACTTTATGAACAACATCATCAACTTCAACTTCTGCAGTTCTCCAAAATCTTTTAATCAATCTAGCATCTATCATTGGTCTAGCACACATTGCATAGACATATTTGGTCCTTAGCAAAAATCTGATTATCTCTTCATATCCATTTGCTTATCTACATTCCTCATCTAACAAAGCAGCTACATTATGTTTGGGCTCAAATTTCAACTCTGCCATCTGCAACAAACACAAACAACTTGGTTAAGATGATGAAATTGAATGATTTGATTATAGTTAAACTTTGAATTTATATACATGAACTATTATGTTTTAAACCACTTTCGTTTTATTTATCAACAAGTATAATTACCCACTGTCTAGAATTATATCAATTCTGTCAAATGATGTTGATTACACATTTTTTTATGATGACTTAAAACATATTAGTTCAATTAACATTGATCAAAGTTAATTTTCACTTGAGTTCTTTTGAATTATTATTTAATTTTTATTTAAAAATATGTTTTCAATTTTTAAACTGTTCATCTTCTTCATTTGAATAAGGACGAACACCCTGAAATTGAAGTTCGTGAAAATATCAATTTCAATTGTCAAATTGTTCGAAATTTAATGTATATCAGTAATGTTTGATCAATTTCATGTCTTTTGTTTAGATTATCTCATTATTTTCAAAATTTCCAACTTTTAGGGTTCAAACCGTCCGAACAGACGAGAACCGTCTGACCTAGTGTCATTCTAAGATTTGAAATTTGATGATTATATTCTGAACTTACATTCTAAAATCACTGATGTAATCTTTCTAATATGAATGATTCAAGAACAGATGACAATTTTTGATGAAATATGTGAATATGGATAGACAGGGTTTAAGAGGTTTTGAGTCTGTATTGAGAATGAATGAAAAATAAGAAGTGTGCTTCATATACTAAGTGTAAAATTTGGGACGGATGAGCACTGTTTAGACGTTTGGGGCTAGACACATGACAACTGTTCAGCCGCTTGAGAACTGTTCAGACGCTTGAGAACTGTTCAGACGGTTTTGAATTGCTCAGCCGGATGGACTGTTTAGCCATTTGAGCACTGTTTAGCCGCATGAATCTATAGAAACGTCCAACACTTGGTCATTTCACACAAACCGTCTTGTATTGTGTAGACGCATGAGATTGAAGAGCCGTCTAACACTTAACCAATTCGACTGATTTCTCAGACGGTTGACAACTGTTCAGACGCTTGATATCATGAGAACCGTCTAAGCACTCGTACAAATTTTTTAAATTTTCAGACGTTTGACAACTGTTCGGATGCATGGTATCATGAGAACCGTCTAAACATTTGTACAATTCTGAAAAAATCTTCATACATCTAAAAAATAGACTTATGGACACTCTTTAGACGTATGATATTCAAAACACTTGCATTTTTCTCATCTTTCATCCAAACACTGTTTGGATGTATTAGCACTGTTCATGTACTAATATTCAAACAATTTTCATGATTTTGAATTTTTCTTTCAAAATTACATCTTGAACTCTCAATTTTCACATATATCCTTTTAACCCCTTTTTATTTTAATTTAAATTTTCAAAAAGAAATTTTTCCTTCATTTTAGTCTCAAACTAAACAAATTTTCTAGTTTTCAACATTTGCAAAAAGCTTTTCCACTTGCTAATTTTTATAGATTCATTTTATCATAATCAAAATTTTACATTATCAACCACACACATACTTTGAACATAAAGCATCATCATTTCAAATCAAAATTTTTATTTTGATTTTCTGAGACAATTCTTCTTTTTATTACTCCCCCTAAACTTTTATGTTTTTGAAAAACATAGAAGTTTCCTAAGGTAACATAAGAAGATCACACTTATCATTGTTAAATTTCCTGCACACATAGAAACAAGCATACAATCAAAATGAAAGCAGAATGAAAGGCTAATAATTACAATAGAATCATTGTCTGCAGTGAGATCATATCAGAGATGATCAGTACATTAAAATAAAAATTATGTGAATAGTCATAGACAATGAATAAATCCTGATCAAGTGTGTTCCAGATCAGTGATATCACAGCAAAGGAGACACAAGATCTAAGGACAGAAAATGAGTTTTTTTGACAAAAATATCAGCTCACTTACTTGTTCAATTCTTGGATTGATTGGGGTAGAATTAGATATGACATGATGTGACTCATACCAAAACTTAGAGGATCAACTATCATCAAGACATGCAGGTAAGCACACATTCTCAACTTATTACCTGACAAATATGAATAAATATAGCTCATGTTACTTAATGTAAGAGAGAATGATAATGGATAACCATTTGATCAACTCTAACCATCCATTTGAATGGGTTGTGCACATTGGCATCTTTTGCATCAAAGGAGAATATCCAGGTCTGTAATGACTTACAACAGAGGATATCTCAGCACTTCAGGTCTATAATGACTCATAACAGAGAAGTGAAATGATGCGTGTAACAGATCTCATGATTAGTCCCATCACCATCAGGTGTGAGTGTTGTAACTTAGCAAGCAAATAATCTGATAAGCTAATACAACTCCAAAGTACTTAGATGAATACACATACAAGCATATAGCTTTAGTTTAATCACAAGAATTTACTTTTCAGTATACTAGCATGATATTGTCTACACATCAGATCTGATCATGCCAGACTTTATTAGCGAGTGAAGTATGCAACTGATCTCACCAATGTACTATCATTTCTCACATGATGCAAACACAGATTCATTCCTAAAAATGAAATAAAAATAAAAAGAACTTTATTTTTGGAGTTTTTGTTTTATATTGTTTCATCTTGTATTTTTTTAGTTTTCTACTATTGTATTTTGTTTTTCTATAAAAGAAAACACACACACACAAAATCAATCAGGCAAATAACTATGAAAGGTGCACTTACGAAGACCTCTTGGTTTAGGGAGGTGCTGATCATATAATGATTCAAAGAACTAAATTAAAAACCTAGAAACCAGGTTTACACATGGTTAATGAGGCCAATTGACTCCACTAAGTACTCAATCCTTCCTGTAGGAAAGCTTTAGTACATAGATCTGCCAACTGTTTTTCAGTTGCAATTTGAATCAAAATGATTAAACCTTTTTTAGAATTATCTCTTAGAAAATAATATCGAATTTCGATATGTTTTGTTTTAGAATGTTGAACTGGATTAGCAATAATGAACATAGCAGTAGTGTTATCAATGCAAATGAGTGTTTTAAGAAAATTGAACCCATAATCCAGTAGTTGGTTTTGCAACCAAAGGATTTAAGAACATCCAGCTGGTGCAGCTATATACTTAGCTTCTGCAGTTGAAACAGAGACATTTGTTTGTTTCTTACAATGCCATGAGACTGATCGGGTACCAAGAAATTGACAACCACCCGTTGTAGATTTTCTATCTTGACAGTATCCACCATAATCACTATCTGTATATCCATGTAACTCAAAGTCACCCTCGTAAGGATACCAAAGCCCTAAAGCTGGTTTGCCTTTGAGATACCTGAATATTCTCTTGACAGCAATTAAGTGAGATTCTTTCGGGTCTGATTGATACCTGGCACAGACACAAACAACATACATTATGTCTGGTCTTGATGCAGTAAGATATATCAAAGAACCAATCATAGATCTGTATAGAGTTTGGTCTACTGATTTCCTTTTAGGATCAGGCTCAATCTTGGTGTTTACATCAGCTCGAGTTCTTATGGACTGACAATCATGCAGTTTGAATTTCTTCAAGAGTTTGTCAACAAACTTCTCTTGATTTATGAATATACCATCTGCAGATTGTTGAACTTGCAATCCAAGGAAGAAATTGATTTCTCCCATAGAACTCATCTGGAAACGAGACTTCATGATTTCTTCAAATTCATTGCATAATCATCTACATACACTTGCACACATAAGAGATCATCATTATCCTTCTTTATGAATAAAGTTGGATCGATTTTCCCTCTTGTGTATCCATGTTGGATCAAGTCTTGCCATAATGTTTCATAGCAAATTCTAGGAGCTTGATGAAGTCCATACAAAGATTTGCTAAGCTTGTACACTCGATGTGGAAATTCTGCATCCTCAAAGCCCAGAGGTTGCTTCATATACACATCATCGGTGATGGGACCGTACAAGAAAGCACATTTGACATCCATTTGATACACTTGAATTTCATGAATGATGCATAAGCCAGGAAAACACAAATGGATTCGAGTCTTGCAACTGGAGCGAATACTTCATCATAGTCAATTCCTTCTTCCTGTGTCTATCCTTGTGCAACTAGTCTCACCTTGTTCCTTATAACTATCCCACGATCATCAGTTTTATTTCTAAACAACCATTTAGTGCCTATGGCGTTTTCTCCTTCAGGTAATTCCACCAAATTCCACATTTCTTGTTTGCGGAATTGAAGTAATTCTTCTTGCATTGCTTCAATCCAACCATTGTCCTTTAATGCTTTGGTAATATTTTTAGGAACAATTTGAGAAAGAAAACAAGAGTATAAGCACAAGTTTCCTTGTTCTGATTTACTCCTTGTTGTTCTCTCATTCAATGGACCAATAATCTGTGATGTTGGATGATTCTTGTGAATACGAGATGTTGGAATCTCATCACCTTGTACATTAACATCCTGATTTGTTTGATTCAGGTTGGAGAGCTGATGCAGCGGGATAGAAGAATGTGAACTGAAGTTTGGAACTTGAGTCGGTGAGTTGATAAAGTAATCAAAGTTACCAGTATCAACTGCATCAATAGAGATGGATGATGTTCTTGACTCATGTTGCACAGACTCGTTACCATCATTAGGAATTTGTTGTGATCCCTCTTGATCATTTGAAACTGAATGATCTGAAGCTTGATTAGCTTGATCATTGTTATTGAATCTTATTGTTGAATCCTTGACAAATGAAAAGAATGGGTAATCTGGGCTTGAATCATCTGGGTCGTCAGAATCTGAATCTTCACTGAAAGATCCAAGATCTCCTCTAGAGCTCTTCTTACCTGTAGAATCAAGAAAGTTTGATTGATTAAACAAGTTAGATTGAAGAGAGTTTGATAATGAATCTAAATCAAACAACCAAGCAGGACCATTTGAAACTGATGGAAAGGAATTTTCCAAAAATTTAACGTTGAATGTTTCACAAATTATATTTGTCCTAGAGTTATAAACTCGATAGGCTTTTGAAATAGATGAGTATCCAATGAAAAATCCATTATTAGATTTTGCTTCAAATTTTCCTAATTGATCGCTTGAATTAAGAATCATAACTGGACAGCCAAATGATTTTAGAAAGTTTATATTTGGTTTCCTGCCAAACATTAACTCATAAGGAGTTTTCATTTTATCTTTCACAATTAAAGTTCTATTTTGAACAAAACACGCAGTTGATATTGCTTCATCCCAGAAAGTGATAGGAATCTTTGCATCGGCTAACATAGAACGAGCAGCTTCTATCAGTGCTCTGTTTTCCTTTCAGCAACTCCATTTTGTTAAGGAGTTCTGGGAGCACTGAACTGATGAGCTATCCCTTTCTCTGCAAAAAACATTTCAATGTTGGCATTTTTTAATTCCGTTCCATTATCACTTCTTATTATTCTTATTATTTTTACTTTATGTTCTAGTTGATTTTCAACTTTAATGATAAATTCTTTTAGTAATTCATCCGTTTCAGATTTAGCATGTAAAAAGAAAACCCATGAAAATCTTGTACAGTCATCAATGATAACTAGACAATATGATTTTCTTCCAATACTTTTGATGTTTGTTGGTCCAAATAGGTCCATGTGCAACATCTGTAGAGGTTTGGAATTTGAGTTTATGAGCTTGGACTTATAAGACCCTCTGTGTTGTTTTCCCTTTAAACATGCTGAGCAGTGATCAGTCGTTGCAAACATTTTGGATGGAAGTACAATGACATGATTTCCTGCTACAAGCTTGTTCATCCTCTTGTTCATGTAAGAAACAAACAAATGTCTCTGTTTCCACTGCAGAAGCTGAGTACATAGCTGAATCAGCAGGATATTCTCAAATCCTTTGGTTGCAAAACCAACTGCTTGATTATGGGTTCAATTTTCTTAAAACACCTATTTACATTGATAACACTGCTGCTATGTTCATTACAGCTAATCCAGTTCAACATTCTAAAACAAAACATATCGAAATTCGATATCATTTTCTCAGAGATAACTCTGAAAAAGGTTTAATTATTTTGATTCAAATTGCAACTGAAAAAAAGTTGGCAGATCTATTTACTAAAGCTTTCCTACCAGGAAGGTTTGAGTACTTAGTGGAGTCAATTGGCCTTATTAACCATGTGTAAACCTGGTTTCTAGGTTCTTAATTTAGTTCTTTGAATCTTATCCTGATGAGAACTCCCTAAACCAAAAGGTCTTCATAAGTGAACCTTTTAAAGTTATTTGCCTGATTGTACTTTATGTGTGTGTGTTTTCTTTTATAGAAAAACAAAATACAAAAGTAGAAAACTCAAAAATTAAAGATAAAAACAATATAAAACAAAAACTCCAAAAATAGAGTCTTTCTTTATTTGTCATTTCGTTTTTAGAAATGAATCTATTTTTGCAACATGTGAGAAATGATAGTACATTAGTGAGATCAGTTGCATACTTCACTCGCTAATAAAGTCTGACATGATCAGATATGATGTGTAGACAATATCACGCTAGTATACTGAAAAAGTAAATTCTTGTGTTTAAACTAAATCTCTATGCTTGTATGTGTATTCATCTAAGTACTTTTGAGTTGTATTATCTTATCAGATTAATTGCTTGTTAAGTTACAACACTCACCCCTGATGGTGATGTGACTAATCATGAGATCTGTTACAAGCATCATCTCACTTCTCTGTTATGAGTCATCATAGACCTGAAGTGCTGATATATCCTCTGTTGTAAGTCATTAAAGACATGGATATTCTCTTTTGATACAAAAGATGCCAATGTGTACAACCCATTCAAATGGATGGTTAGAGTTGATCAAAGGGTTATCCATGATCATTCTCTATTACATTAAGTAACATGAGCTCTGGTTATGCATATTTGTCATGTAATAAGTTGAGAATGTGTGCTTACCTGCATGTCATGATGATAGTTGATCTCTCTAAGTCTTTGTATGAGTCACATCATGTCATATCTAACTCTACCCTAATCAATCCAAGAATTGAACAAGTAAGTGACCTAATCTTTTTGTCAAAAGCACTCATTTTCTGTCCTTAGATCTTGTGTCTCCTTTGTTGTGATATCACTGACCTGGAACACACTTGATCAGCATTTATTCAGTGTCTATGACTATTCATATTTTATTTTATTTTAATGTGCAGATCTTCACTGATATGATCTCACTGTAGAGCAATGATTCTATTGTAAATATTAGATTTTGATTCAGCTTTAATTTTGATTTTATGCATGTTTTTTTTGTGTGTACAGGCAATTTAACAATGATAAGTGTGACCTTACTGTGTTACCTTGGGAAACTTTTAAGTTTTTAAAAAATTTAAAAGTTTATGGGGAGTAATAAATAGAAGAGTTGTCTCAGAAAATCAAAATAAAAATGTTGAATTGAAAGGATGATGCTATATGTCAAAGTATGTATGTGGTTGATAATTTAAAATTTTGATGATGATAAAATGAACCTATATAAATTTGCAAGTGGAAAAGCTTCTTACAAATGTTGAAAACAAGAAAATTTGTTTATTTTGAGACTAAAATGAAGGGAAAATTAATTTTGAAAATTTAAATTAAAATAAAAGGGGTTAAAAGGATATAAGTGAAAATTGAGGGTCAAAAATGTCATCCTGAAAATTGTTTGCATATTAGTACATGAACAGTTCTAATACGTCTAAACAGTGTTCGGGTGAAAGGTGAAAAATGCAAGTGTTTTGAACATCATGTGTCTAAATAGTGACCATAAGTCCTTTTTAGATGTATGAAGAGCTTTCAGAATTTGTACAAGTGTTTAGACGGTTCTCATGATCCAATGTGTCTGAACAGTTGTCAACCGTCTAAGAAATCAGTCAAATTGGTTTAGTGTTAGATGGCTTATCATTCCCATGCGTCTACACAGTACCAGATGGTTTGTGTAAAATGACCAAGTGTTGGACGTTTTTATAGATACATGCGACTAAACAGTGCTCAACCGGCTGAACAGTTCTCATCCTGCTGAACAGTTCAGAACCGTCTGAACAGTTCCTAAGCGGCTGAACAGTTGTCATGCGTCTAACTCCAAACGTCTAAACAATGATCATCTGTCTTAAATTTTACGCTTAGTATATAAAAAACACTTTTCATTTTTCCATTCATTCACAACTCACAGCCTCAAACACTCAAACTCTATCGATTCATTTTCACCCATTTTGTTCAAAATTGTCAATTGTTCTTGAAACATTCTTATTTGAAAGTGTATATCAGTGATTTGTGAATGTAAGTTCAGTGAATAATCTTTAAATTTCAAGTTTTAGACTCAAACTAGGTCAGACGGTTCTAGTCTGTTCGGACGTTTGAACCCTAAAATTTGAAAAGTTTCGAAAATGATGAATCAAACTGAATAAAAAGACCTGAAATTGATCACATATTATTGATGTACACTGAATTTTGAACAGTTTGACATATGGAACTGGTGTTTTCATGAACATCGAGTTCAGGGTGTTCATCTTCATTCAAATGAAGAAGATGAACAGTTTCAAAAATTGAAAATATTTTTTTAAATAAAAATTTAATTAATTAATTCATAAGAACTTAATTGAAAATTAACTTTGATCAATGTTAATTGAATTAATATGTTTTAAATCAGTAATACAACAAAGTGTAATCAATATGATTTTGATAGAATTTTAATTAATTCTAGAAATTGATTACTTACACATGATGGTAAATAAAACCTAATTGTTTTAAAACATAATAATTCATGTATATTAATTCAAAGTTTAACAATAATCAAATCATTTCAAATTCATCATCATAACTAAACTTGTGTGTTTGTTTGGGCAGATGACAGAATTAAAGTTTGAGCCAAAGCATAATGTGGCTGCATTCTTAGATGAAGATAGTAGAGAAGCAACTGGATATGAAGAAATGATCAGATTCTTACTGAGAACTAAATACGTCTATGCAATGTGTGCAAGGCCTATGATTCATGCAAGACTAATTATAAGATTCTGGAGAACAGCCGAAGTTGAACTAGATGAGGCTGGGAATAAAGTGGTAAGAGCATTTATCACTCATGATAGAATGCATGAAGTCTCAGAGAAAGCCATACGAATAGCTCTTAGACTTGGAGAGAATGAAGCTGAAGATTTAGCTGGGTATACATTCAACGAATGTAGGGATGTATTCTTACAGATGGGTCTCCCTGATCATTTCCCAAAGAAGCAATTCTATAGAGCAAGGGTGTATAACCACTGGAAATTACTATGTTATATCTTTCAACAGTGCATGTCTAAAAGGTGTGCTGGTTGGGATTCATTCCCTGTAGACATTGTTTCTCCAATCATTGCTTTAGCCACCAACAGGAGATTTAATATGGCAAAATGGATCATGAATGGATTCATCTTTAACTAAGAAAGAGAAAGGAGACATAAGTACTTGATGTATCCTAGATTCCTTCAACTGCTGATTAATGAAGATAATCCTGATCTATATGTCGATGGTGTGGAAGGTGATAAATTGCAATTGGAGCACATGTTTGAAGTAGTTTACAAAAGACTTGCTGTCATTATAGGTGCCCCAAACATTCCACTTTTTGACTACATAAGGAATGTTGCAATGGATAATGTAGACATCAATCAACAACACTTTCACTTGACTGAAGATGAGCCTATAGATCCAAATGATCTAATTGAATATATTATGGATGAGATGGTTGATGATTCTGGTAAAGTAGATGATGATGATGAGGATGATGATGCTACTAAGAGCTCATCTGAAGAAGATGATGATAGTGATGATGATGATGATGATGGTGCTGATGGTGCTGCTGAAGCACATCACTTAGTTAGCAGTGAGAGAACTGCTTCTGATCATGTTTCCAAGACCCATGACTTGGGTGAAGGAACATCTGCTGGTGTCATGCATGAGGAAACTATGAATGAAGCATAAGATGAAGAATTAGATGTAAATGTGCATGCTAAAACTACAGTGCATGATGAAGATTCTCAAAATCAAACATTTGACTTTGATTTTATGGAAGCAATGCTTTCAGAGCATGTTTTTTAAAGTACAGCTCTAGAGAAACTGAAGATATACCAGTTACTACAGCACAAAACGTGTCTGTACAAACTGAAGACATCTTGGATGTGGATGAGCTTGAAAAACTAAAAGATGAAAATCTTGCTCAAGAGAAAATAATTAATGATTTGAAAGCTGAAAGAGATAAACATATCTCTTGAAAATGAAATGAATAAGTTGAAAGAAGAAAATGGAATGTTATATGAAGAAAATCAAAACAAGGATGAAAAGCTTGTGATTTTTTCTAAAGATAAAGAAGATGTCATCAAGAATTTTGAAGTGATGATTAGGGATTATGATCTTCTTGAAGAGAAACATAAGAAATTATTTGAATAGAATGAAAAATTGAAAGAAGAGTTGAGTAAGTCAAAGGAATCACAAAAACCCAACTCTCCAGAAATAGTGATTGTTTCTGAAATGGTTCCAATTGATGTAAAAAAGATTGCTGAGATGGAGAAAGGTAAGAGAAAAATAGATGACATAGAAGCTACAGTTTTACCTGAGTCTTCTACCAAATTACAAAGGATTGAAAAGGTTGGTGAGGAAGAGATGCAAGGAGAACAAGAGCAATTTATTCAAGAGAAAATTGGTGCTTTAGAAAAAAATTGTGAAGAAAGACATAAAGGATATAGAGTTCATGCGTATCTTGAGAAAAGGTGTGTTGGAAGTATTGCTGGGTTTGCAAGAACATAAAACCAAGTTTAACCATTTAAACTTTCAGAAAACGTAGCGGACATATAGCTTTAAAACCGATTTTAAAAGCTGAAAAATATGTTCTTTAAGTGACCATACAAGTGTATAAAACAAACCCAAAATCAAAGGATCTTTAATATGTGAATGAACAAGCTATAAACATATGTAAATGCACATAAAATCACAGGTACATAGAGCTATGATTACTACCTTTTAGCAGCAAGAAAACCGACCAAAAAGATGTTGTTAGATGCTGAAAATCTTGGCCAATACTCCAAAGAAGAAGCCCTCAAGCTTGTATACCCAAAGCTTGTGAAGCACACACCACTCTTGCTAGGGAGAGTTCACCAAAAAACCAAAACAAAACCCCAAATCTGCTGCCAAAATGCCGAGAGCAAAGAGAGAGATAGAGAGAGTCTTTGTTTCCTTGGTTGCATGTGAGAATAATCAGATTGATGGAGTGTTTTAATAGTAAAGACTTGTAAGTTTCAAGGACACAAAGGTCCAATAGGATGCAAGAAGGGGGAGCGGCCAAAGCACTCAAATTTTAAGAGTTTCCCTCTTAAAATTATCACACATTATTAAGTTAACAAGTCTTCTAACTAGATATTTATATACAACTAACCTTTTAATTGTATAATCTATTTACTCCCATTATTAATTTGTAATGTCATCTAACTTATATAAATAACATTACAAATAATATCATTGAACAAAATATCCTAATAAATTGTTCCATCTCATATGCAACTTGTTTAGAAAACCCATTTTCTAAATTGGTGTAAATATTTAATTGCATGATCATATCATCAATTAAATATTAATTGGTGTTTGCTAAGTTTGTTATTAGGTATAACCCGACTTGGATCATAACGTACTAACCACATCAATATTCTAAGTGTCTTGGGCACACGGAATCCTACAATCTCCTACTTGCCCAAGATTCATAGAAGATTGATGCAAGCAGTAAATACCGCCTAACAACGGTTAACTACCCTTAATACGCATGACTTATAGCGATTCAATAACATCATCCCTTTCAAGTACCCTACTTGAAATGATTTAGGTGAATCAATCATCTATCCTTTTGTTACAGATGTCATGTTAAATCCAAGAACATAGAATGATCATTTCTTGTTGATTTAACTTATCAGGCCTTAGACATCTAACTCTCAACGAATAAGAGGAACAAATTCCATCTTGACTACATACATTTCTTACAAACACCTCGTGTTATATCTGAACATACCCTTATATACTATCCACTATTTCAGGATAGTGAAGAATTAGATCAAGGTATAATACTTGGTGAATATCAAAACCCAATATGTATCTCAGGTCGGAGGATACCAAATGATATTCGCCTTTACTCAAATTTACTTATTATCAATCAATAAGATTCCATGTAGTAAAATTTGAGATGTGGGTTAGTCCAATATTTGTCTCCCACAAATATCTTTGAACCTTCGTAGCAACCCATTGCTCTATATTCATCCTTATGAATATCAACCAATCCAAGTTCATAATAATCTTACCTTCATACTTGTTCCCACAAGTCTGAACGACTACGGACATTTAGAGTAAACATTTTACTCATGGATTAAACATGCTAAAGTGGAACATTAATTGAAACATTATAACCAAATAATTTTATTCAAATAATAAAGAGTTCCACATATCCAAATACAAAATTTACAGATCAAATCCAATCACTAGAATATCGAAGTCCCATGGCACAAGTGTGACCTTCATGATTTCCTTTTCAAGGAGCTTCGTGACAGGATCCGTAATGTTTTGATCCGTGTGAACTTTGCGAATACATATCTTTCCCTTTTCAACTTCATCTCGTATGTAGTTGAATCTCCGCTCAATGTGCCTAGTCTTTTGATGAGCACGGGGTTCCTTGATTTGAGCAATCGCACCCTCGTTATCACAAAAGATCTCTAGGGGGTCCTGAATGGAAGGGACAACCCCTAGATCGGCAATGAATTTCTTCAACCATGCAGCTTCTTGAGCTGCTAATGAGGCGGCGACGTATTCCGATTCTGTAGTTGATAGAGCCACTACATTCTGTTTAGAGCTCTTCTAAGAGACCGCTCCTCCATTCGGAATGAAAATGTATCCCGATTGTGACCGTGAATCGTCACGATCGGTTTGGAAACTCGCATCCGTGTAACCTTTTACAACTAGTTCCTCGTCACCAGATCCATAGATCAGGAACATATCTCTTGTCCTCCTTAGGTACTTAAGTATGTTCTTAACAGCCATCCAATGATTGTTTCCAGGATTTTGCTGGTAACGGCTTGTCATGCTTAAGGTGCATGACACGTCCGGTCGAGTGCATATCATTGCATACATGATGGATCCAATAGCAGATGCGTATGGGATTGCCTTCATTTTATCTTGCTCATCCTTTGAGCTTGGACATTGAGTCGTACTCAATATCGTTCCTCTTTGAATAGGTACGGTACCTTTCTTAGAGTTTTCCATCTTGAACCTTTTCAAGATCTTATCAATGTATGCACTTTGATTCAAACCAATCAACCACCTTGATCTATCCCTATAGATCTTTATTCCCAGAATAAATGCGGCTTCACCAAGATCCTTAATAGAAAAACAACCTCCAAGCCAGGTTTTTACACCTTCCAAGGTTGGAATGTCATTTCCAATTAGTAGTATGTCATCAACATACAATACTAGGAAAGCTATTGTGCTCCCACTAGCTCTCTTATACACACAAGCCTCATCAGCGTTTTTGATGAAGCCAAATTTCTTTACTTCCTCATCAAAACGGTGATTCCAGCTTCTCGATGCTTGTTTCAATCCATAGATTGATTTCTTTAACTTGCATACTTTATTAGGATGTTTTGGATCGACAAAACCTTCAGGCTGAACCATATAGACATCTTCCTCAAGATATCCATTTAGGAAAGCGGTTTTGACATCCATTTGCCAAATCTCATAATCATAATGAGCATCTATGACAAACAATATCCTTATGGACTTTAGCATCGCAACAGGTGAGAAGGTTTCATCATAGTCAACCCCTTGAGTTTGAGTGAAACCCTTTGCTACAAGTCTAGCTTTATAAGTATCCAAGTTTCCATGCATATCGGTTTTCTTCTTGAAAACCCACTTACTTCTAACTACCTTGGAATTAAGAGGTGGTACAACAAGTTCCCAAACTTGATTGTTGTACATGGATTGCATCTCAACATTCATGGCTTCTAGCCATTTGTCACAATCCGAATTGGACATTGCATTATGGTATGTGGTTGGTTCATCTGAATCTACCACAAAGCATCCATCCATGAAAAATCCATATATTTCAGGTGGATTACTAGTTCTACCACTTCTGCGAACGTCTTGTGTGTATTGATCAACCCCTTGATCATCCTCAACATCCTCATGTTGAGTGCTAGTTTCAACCAAACGTGCATCGGGTTGTGGTTCTTGATCATTCTCAAGGTCCACTGTTCTACTGCTAGCTCCTTCCATAAGGAACTTTGCTTCTAAGAACTCACCCTTTCTGGCAACAAACACCTTTAGTTCCAGTGGATCATAGAAATAATATCCCATAGAATCTCTAGGATATCCAAAAAAGATACACTTGGTGGATCGGACATCCAATTTGTTTGGGGTGGGAGTCTTAACATAAGCCTCACATCCCCAAACCCTTAAGTATGATAGGGATGGAACTCTTCCATGCCATATCTCAAAAGGTGTCCTTTCCACCTTTTTGGTTGGGGGCATATTTAGAATACGGGCCGTGGAGAGCAAAGCGAAACCCCAAAATGATAGAGGCAATGTGCTTCTAGCCATCATAGATCGGACTATATCCAATAAGGTTTGATTCCTCCTTTCAGACACACCATTATGTTGTGGTGTTCCAGGTGGAGTGAGTTGTGAGACAATCCCACAACTCCTAAGATGATCTTGAAAAACATCACTTAGGTATTCACCTCCTCTATCGGTACGGAGAATTTTAATTGACTTATTGAGTTGATTTTCTACTTCATTCTTGAAGATTTTGAACATTTCAAAAGCTTCATTTTTGTGCCTTAATAAGTACACATACCCATAGCGACTATAATCGTCGGTAAATGTAATGAAGTATCTATCACCATTCCTAGTCATTCGGTAGTTCCATTAAAGGGTGCCTTAGTCATCTTTCCTTGTAAACAAGATTCACAAACATCAAATGAATCACATTCATTTGTTTTTAAAAGGCCATTCTTTTGAAGTGTTTGTAAACGTTTCTTGTTTATATGACCACGACGACAATACCAAGATAGGTATCACTCAAGTCCAACTTGAGTTTCTTGGTGTTAGTTTGGTACAATGAACTATTTAAAGTATTTTCATGAACCAATTCATAAATACCATTAATGGGAATAGCTTTAAAATAGAACATACCATTTAAAGAAACATGAATATCATTTTCAATAAAGGATAATACAAAATCATAATGTCTTAATTGGGATACAGAAATAATGTTCCTAGTCAAACTAGGAACATACAAAACATTCTTCAAAATAACATCCAAACCACTTGGAGGTCATAGGATGTAGTCCCCACGAGCTTCAACTAAGACTTTAGTTCCATTACCCATGAAGAGGCTAACATCCCCTTGATTGAAGTCCCTACTTCTTGTGAACCCCTGCAACAAATTGCAAATATGAGTTCCACATCCGGTATCCAATACCCATGTGTTAGAAGATGTAACATTAAGATCAATATGAATCATGTATATTGTACCTGAGGTCTGCCCGGCATCCCTCTTTGCTTTCAACTCTTGGAGATGGACAGGACAATTCCTTGCCCAATGTCCTATCTCCCCACACTTGAAGCATGGGTCATTAGTAGCAACCTTTTGCTTCTTCTCTTGTGGTTTGGGTGGTACCCTTACAACCCCTTTCCCCTTTCCCCAAACGGGTCCCTTACCCTTGGTAACCTTTGCCTTAGGTGCGGGATGAGGCCTTTTGTTGTTCCCACCTTCATTGATGGTGAGAACAGGTAAAACCCTTTTACCCATGGCCGCCTCGGCCGTTTTGAGCATTGAGTGAAGCTCACCAATGCTTTTGTCCCATGCATTCATGTTGTAGTTCAACACAAATGTCTCGAACTTCTTGGTGAGGCCATTTAGGATCAAATTTGTGGCTAATTCCTTCGAGACGGGACAGTTTAGCCTCTCGAGGTGGTCAATATGACTTTTCATCTTAAGTACATAAGATGAAACAGATTGGTTGTCGTCCATACAACATGCATGGAGTGCTCGAACAGTTTCGAAGCGCTCAACCCTTGCTTGCTGTTGGAACGTTTCCTTCAGCTGGGTTATCATGTCGTAAGCTCCATGATGTTCATACTCCTTTTGGAGATCCAGAGTCATGCTCGCTAGCATGAGACAAGACACTTGGACGGAGTCCTCAGTGTACTTCAGCCAATCGTTGTAGGCCTCCTCATCATCCTCAGTAGGTTGATCAGGGATAGGGTCGTCTAAAACATATGATCTTCTCTCTTGCTTGAGAACGATTCTCAAGTTTCGATACTAATCTATAAAGTTGTTATGATTTAGACGTTCCTTTTGGAGGATCGCTCGTAATGATTGGTTGGAGGCGGATGAGTTATCGTGATTTTCATTATTGGTGGCCATCTACAAATTTTAACAAAGATCTATTTTAGTATTTTCGATATTGCTAATTTTAATAATTAATGCCTTTTAAGGTCATTTTATATTAAAATCTAGAACCCAACATTACATTTAAATTATGGTTAGGTGACCTTTATCCCACGATTTAAATTAATAAGGTGGTCAACGATTGACGGTTGCAACCATTTGCAACTTCTAGAGGTATGGGATCGACTTTAAACATCATATGTAAAGTCGGCATGTTAATCCTATCAACACCATTTGGAAACCATATTGTAGGTGATCCATTTAACATGGTTTGCAAATCAAGTTACCCTACTTGCACACACATGTGAGTTTACCAACATAAGTGGTTAGGTGACCTTTATCCCACCAATGTGGTATTCCCACCTTAAGTCATAAGTTCCCTCAAAATGGTTAGGTGACCTTTATCTCATTAAGAGTTTCCAAATGACTTAAGTGTTGTGCAAAAGGACGGTGTTAAACTCGTTTGTTAAGTATTTAAAGTTTTCATAATTCTAGTTTAGAAAACTCTATGTACTTGTATTTGCATGCTTTCAAATACAAGATACCCTATGGTTCTTTTAATAAAACCCATTTTATTTATAAAACCATTAATCCTTTTAATAACTATTTATTAATACTTAATGATTAAGAACCATATTATATGAGCTTGTTAAGATCATTTTTATTAAGATTGTTTATCATATCCAAATATCATACAATCATTCATAAAACCACAATCAAACAAGCATAATATAAACAACCACAATTTGCATATGTGCATAACCATAGCATCTAAAGTGGTCCACACTTGTTTGCCATCACAAGTGTGGTCCATAGGGCATTCCTAAGGGTCAAAAACAAATTACATAGAAAGCTTCCAAAAGCCTCCCACTTGAAACCGTATCCAAAATGCTCCATGTTTCTTTTATGACCTTCCTTTGTGCTTCCAATGTGTATGTCTTCATATTACAAGATATAAAGTCCTAATACAAGATATCTAGTAAAATGAAAATACACCTAATCTATTTATTACAACCCAATAATAAATAAATTACACTTGAAACAAAACACAAACAATAGATAATACAACCCAATTGAATGAATGAATACAACCATTACAAACATCCAAACAACACAAGGTCAATGGCTAGGTTATGCACACTAACATCCAATGATCATATCATCCAAACATATAATGAAACCCCACTTAAAACCAACATAAACTGAAATTTTGGGTTTTAAGCATTGTCCAAACAATCAACATTCCATAATATATATCTTTCAAGGTCTAATCACTAGCATGTGCGATATGACCTTGAAAGTTTGGGGAATCATTCAAACAAAACATAGCAGCCCAAAATCAGCCTATACTAAGTTTATAATCATCCTTTAAAACCAATTTTAAAGGACAAAGCAAGCAAGTCATCCACATAACCGGCTCTTGATTCCATTGCTGGGTTTGCAAGAACATAAAACCAAGTTTAACCATTTAAACTTTCAGAAAACGCAGCGGATATATAGCTTTAAAACCGATTTTAAAAGCTGAAAAATATGTTCTTTAAGTGACCATACAAGTGTATAAAACAAACCCAAAATCAAAGGATCTTTAATATGTGAATGAACAAGCTATAAACATATGTAAATGCACATAAAATCATAGCTACATAGAGCTGTGATTACTACCTTTTAGCAGCAAGAAAACCGACCAAAAAGATGTTGTTAGATGCTGAAAATCTCGGCCAAGACTCCAAGGAAGAAGCCCTCGAGCTTATATACCCAAAGCTTGTGAAGCACACACCACTCTTGCTAGGGAGAGTTCACCAAAAGACCAAAACAAAACCCCAAATCTGCTGCCAAAATGCCGAGAGCAAAGAGAGAGATAGAGAGAGTCTTTGTTTTCTTGGTTGCATGTGAGAATAATCAGATTGATGGAGTGTTTTACTAGTAAAGACTTGTAAGTTTCAAGGACACAAAGGTCGAATAGGATGCAAGAAGGGGGGGCGGCCAAAGCACTCAAATTTTTAAGAGTTTCCCTCTTAAAATTATCACACATTATTAAGTTAACAAGTCTTCTAACTAGATATTTATATACAACTAACCTTTTAATTGTATAATCTATTTACTCCCATTACTAATTTGTAATGTCATCTAACTTATATAAATAACATTACAAATAATATCATTGAACAAAATATCCTAATAAATTGTTCCATCTCATATGCAACTTGTTTAGAAAACCCATTTTCTAAATTGGTGTAAATATTTAATTGCGTGATCATATCATCAATTAAATATTAATTGGTGTTTGCTAAGCTTGTTATTGGGTATAACCCGACTTGGATCATAACGTACTAACTACATCAATATTCTAAGTGTCTTGGGCACACAGAATCCTACAAGTATATTCGAAGGAAAGCTCAAATCATATCGAGTTATACGCCAATATCGACATCACTGGACTTTCAAAAGAGACTTTAGAATGAATGAGCCAAATGGAGATAAAGACTAATGATTCACGACCTGAACAAGGAATTCTTGCAAGTAAATTCAAGTCATCAATTACAAATGCTTTGAAGGAACAAGAGTTATTCAAAATGAAGCCGATGTTTAAAGTCAAAGAAGAAGCTGAAGACTTCTTTGAAGATGAAAGATGATGGTACAGGACAAGAGAAGATAGAAGAATACAGAATAGAAGAATGGAGTAGATAAAGACTGAAGATCAGATGAAGATAAGAAGATAAAAGAAGAAAAAGACTAAAGTCTAAAGATTTTGAAGACTGAAGACAATGTCAATCTTAGGGGGAGTATTGTTAGTGCTTCTTTAAAGATTAACATTTTTTTCTTTATGTGTCTTTTTTATCTTTTTGTAATAGTATATGGACTAGTCTTGTAATTAGTTAGTTCCTTTTTTTGTTTATTGGTAGTATATATTGCTTAGACATGTGTAGGTTAGATAGACGGAATCTGCTACTTACACACATTGTAATTGTCTTTTCTTTATATCAATAAACTCGTTGAATTTGGTTGATATTGTGCTTTGATTTGATTAATTTGCTTGTGTTTTCATTGAATTGTTAGCTAATATCATCACAGATCTATACATTTGATCCTATCATTACACTCTCTAGAAAAGTGGCTATAGCTTTTACAGTTAAAACACCTTGACTTTTATTTATCAAATCCAACAGTTTTGTTTGCACTTGGTTTGTATTTTCTGTTGGCATAGGAGTGTTTTTGAGTCCTGTAAGCTATCATCACCATTTGCCAGTTAAGATCCATCTCTTTTACACTGTCAGGATCCATCTCAACCAAGTCCTGCAAAATTAAATCAACTTGAGTTAAATGACTGCCTTGGTATGCTTGAAAACTTCCCATGAAGGCTGTAAAGGCATATTTGGACTCTTCATCCTGTAAAAGGATGTTTATAACATCTTTAACTTTGCTAGGATTAGCAGAGTTAGAAGATGGAGTCTCATTTTGAGATTTAGTCATTTGAGGATTTGGAGGTGACTGTGGTTGTGGTTGAGTTGAGTAGACAGGTGTACTGGTGAAGAATCTTGCTGCCACAAACAAATCACCCTCATCTTCAGGAGTTAATTCATCCTTGGCAAGAAAAGCATTCTCTACAGTATTTGTTGGAGAAGCAACATACTTGTATTAAGAATTTGGTGCATTTCTGTCATTATTTCTTGAGCTCTCATCAATTTCCACTGACTCAATCTTAGCAATAAGGATATCAAGATCCATTGAAAACTTTTCAGTACGCTTTAACAAAGTCACAGTTTGTTTCCAAGATAATGGAAGTGCATTCAGAAGTATATTATTTAGGTCTTTAAGATCATTCTTAATCCCTAATGTTTACATTTCTGTTGTAAGTTGTATGTGTCTATTCATCATCTGATTTATGGTTTCTCCTGAAATACGCTTAAATAGTTCAAGTTGCCTTTTCAATTTCTGTTTTTTAAGAACTTGAATTTCTTTTGCTCCTTCACAGATAACTTTCAAGGCTTTGTACATGGTGTACCCAGTTTGGTAGTTCTCAAGCCTTAACAGTACTTCCAAAGGTAACCCTTTACACATGAGAGAATAGGCTTTAATATCATTTTTTACCTTCTTCAGATCATCCCCGTGTAAATCATCTTCTGGATAAGGTTCTTGTGAATCTTTTGTGTACACAAAACCTCTATGAGGACCATCAGAGGTGACAGGAATGTAAGGTCCTTTCTCTATTGATTTCCATAGATCAGTATCAATAGAATTCAAATGGTGTTTCAGCCTGAGTGACCAGTTCTTGAAGTCAGCTCTGTTCTTCAAATTTGGTACTCTATTCTTAGAATCTTTAGACTTAACCATGTTTAACTTTTGAATTTATGAAAATATACTATTTTTGTTGTTTTTAGATTTAAAATGAAATAAGGAAATGAAAATATTTTTGGATTTTAGATTTAGAAAAATTACCAAGTGTTGAAAGAAAAGTCTGATTCTGATGCACCTAAATAGTATTGAAGCGCCCACTTTGACCTTGAAATGTCTAAGGGAATGCCTTAGAGTATTTCTGAAACTCCCACACTAGAAATGCCTGAACAGTTCTAAAATGCCCAAACAGTGGTGAAGCGCCTGAACAGTTCCAAAGCATCTAAACAGTTCCAAAACGCCTGGGACTTTGTTTCTGAAAAACTACCAAATAGTGCTAAAACGCTCACAAACGGTGTTAAAACGCCCACTCTAAAACGCCTAAACAGTGCTAAAGCATCTGAATCAGTGTTCATACGCTAAACACTTAGGAACTTTCAGATGATTTCAACACACCAAACGCCTAATTCATCCTCTTCGTAACAACCTGATCTTAACAACATTCCAAAACTTGATTAATTGATCTCAAACTCTTCAATCAAGTGTAGAATGTAGCGATTATCAATCCTTTAACATCATTTTCCTTTAATTAACAACAAAAACTCGGAATTTTATTGAAATTTGTGTTCGAACAACGAAGAACAGTTCGCACCTAAATCTGATGAAAATTCAGATTTGAAGGTGTCAAATCACTCAATTATGATTCAATTCATGTTTCAAATGATGAAACACAACTGAAATCAACAATTAATTGAATAATTGCTATCAAAACATAGATTCAAGTGATCCATAGGTGCTCAAAAGTCATTTCAAGCTCCAAATCATTGAACCGAAGGCTCTGATACCATTTGATAGGTTCAAATGGATCGATTTTGTGTTGTGATTAAGCATGTAACAATTATATGAACAAAGTAATCAACAAAGGCAAAAATTCAGAGATGTTTCTATTGATAGTTGCAAAGGATTGCAATGTACAATTGAGAGAGTTCAAAACGTCTACGTCTACCTGCACAAAATACATATAATCCTATTTATACTAATCAAAGAAACAAAAGGAACATATATTTACACATAAGTCCCTATGCTATTGCAAAAATCAAAATACAAAGTCAATTAAAGATAACAAGTTAATCTTGAAGAAGTACTAACAGATATTGTGAGGAAGTTCATGACAGGATCTCAGCCTCTCGTTTGATCAATCAGATTATGTTTGCAGCGGATTTAGCACATTAATTAGCGATTAATGCAAGAACATTAAAGATATTGCATGTAAAAGCACAAGCATAGAGAGAGAAAAGAGTTCTGCGAAATAAGAAATGCTCTATTGCTTCGCACGTTTCGGCAATTAAAACAGTATGGTTCCCCATCCTTTTATAGGCGGCAAAAGGATGGGTTGATGTCCTTTTTCTGACATCAACTAAATATTAAAATTACAACTGACAAAACATAAAACTACTGAAGATGTCAACAGCTGACATCTACTTACAAATGTTTCCTAAGTACTGACAAAAGTAAAACTACTGAAATCCTACAACGACTGAAGAACAAACTCTTCAGTCGTTTATAACTACTGATACTATAACAACTGAAGAACATGCTCTTCAGTTGTTGTACAACTACTGAAACAAAATAAACTACTTGAAAAGGAAAAACCATCACAACTGAAGAAGACTTCTTCAGCTGTTGTGACAAACTCTGAGTCTTCAGTACTTGGTCTTCAGACTTGGCTTCAGATGATGTAACAACTGATGACTTCAGTAGATATCATCAGTTGTTGTCTTCAGTCTTTGTCTTCAGACTTTGTGCTTCAGTAGAAGATCTTCAGTTCTTCAGTTCTTCAGCTTTTGATTCTTCAGTACTTGTCTTCAGTACCTGAAGTCTTCAGTACTTGTAAGATCAGTACTTCATACTTCAGTACTTGGTCTTCAGTACTTTGGAGTCTTCTTCAGCTGTTGTTCTTCAGTTCTTTGATCTTCATACTTTGTTCTTCAGACTTTGTCAGAACAGCTGATGGTTGGAACTAAGATGCTCTCGAGTCTGACATTCAAGAAAGAGAACACAATAGCTGATGGGAGTCTTCAGCAGTTGTTGTGATGTCATGTGGGACTTAGAGGTTTTCCTGATCTTGGCTAATTGGTTCTTTTGGTCCAACAAACTCCCCCTGAACCAATGCAGCCAAAACCTCTAATTATTGGTTGTCCTACTTATTGGTGGCATAATGATTGGTCTATTTCCTTCTATATCAGATTAGAAGTTGACCCAGATAAGCACTGGCCTGAGAGGTAGTCTCTAGTGTTTGTTTGGCTAAGTATGAATGGGAGCTCTGTCTTGGGGAATTGGACACAGAGCTGTTGTCCCATCCATGAGATCTACCTCCCATGTACGAGCCTATAGGATTCTCTGGTGTAGGCTCGGACAAAGATCATTTGTTCATCTTTGGTCATGCCCTCATCCCCACCATCGAACAATCCTTCACGGCCATATGTCTCTGAGACATACTTGACCTGTTTCCCATTTTTGAGCTCAACTGTTATGATTTGCTTGTAAGCAAATTCATCTGGATGTCTGCCTTCTAGCAACAAGTTGAGCTCATTTTTGCGGAAGTTCTCAAGCTTCTTATAAACTAAGCCTTTCCTAACCATCCTGTTCTCCAACATCATTTCAGGAGGTAGCTTAGCTTTATAAGCTTTCTCGAACTCATCCACAATTTCCCAGGGTGTCATTACAAGAGCCACTGTGATTACTTCATCTACAATCCTCTTCATCTGGCTCTTGTATCTCACAGGAATATTATTCTTTGTAATCCTGTAAGCCACCCTAGGATCAGGCCAAGTCCTCACTCTCTCCTTGTTATATTGGAAGGTTTGTTTGAGAGTGAAGAGTCTTAGAGCTTCTCTCTTCATATTCATGATAGAGGTAGAGGCAGCGTATGCTTGGTCAATAGACTTAAGCATCTCAGCATCATGAAGCTGCTGTGCCTCTTCCTCTATCTTTACCTTCATAGTTTCCATCTGTGAGGTGGGGGTGATGGTTTGGGTTTTGGCCTTTGGTAGAGGAATGACTGCTGAAAGAGGCAGTCTATCCTCCTCATCCCCCTCTTCTTCTTCTTCTTCTTGCAGCCTCAACACCCTTCTCTTCTTCTTCAAGGGTGGATCATTGGCTGCAGGTTTTGGTGGTGAAGGGGTTGGTTTAGTGGGTTTTGGTTGGGTTGTTGGTGTGGGAATGTTGGCAGGCACTGCTAGTAACCTAAAGATAAGGGCTGGTTTGGTCTGTTTTACTAGCAGTGTCCTGTTCCCAGCACCTGTTTCAGAAAGGGCCTCTGCGACCAGTCCCTTAGTGAAATCACCAACCGAACAGATCTTGGTGGTTATTGCCAAGAGTTTGTCCCTGGTCCATGCTTTTACATCAAGGACTGGCCTGCCCAGATACTTCGAAATGAATCTACTCATAGCCTCGAGTTTCTTTTGATCCTCATGGCCATAAGTAGACCATCGGTAGTTTATCTCCCTGGTTTCCATTTTCCTGATCTCCTGATCTAGCAGGGCAGTGTCCTTGTCAAAGCCTTGCTTGAACAGCTGAGCAATGGCAGAATCCATTGATTTGCTGTGTTCAGCATTAGCCTCCTTGACAAGGGCTGCTAGATCAGAGTCAGCCACCATCTTTCCCTCCTCTCCCTTTTTCTTATCAGTGAAACTGAAATCCTTTTGGATGTCAGCCACTTCTATTTGCTCAACCTCCCTCTCTTTCCTCTTCCTTTTCTCCCTCTCCTTCCTAGTCTCCTCAACCAACTCCCTCTCAACCACCACCTCTTTCTCTGCCTCTACCTCCTCCTCACTCCTCTTCCTCTTGATTTGCACTGATGTCACCCCCTTTTTAGGTGCATTGGTTGGGGTTTGACTATCAGCAAGTGCCTTAGAAATGGCAACCTCCACCATGGGTTGTATGTATGTGGGAAGCCTCTCATCAAGGGTTTGAATGACTAAGTCTTTAAGCATGGGTGTGATGAGAGGTAGGGATTTCTGGAGGATAGCATCTAGCTGCTCAGGGGGGTTCTGACCCTGAGAGCTAGTGACAGAAGCAGGGGCTGGTGGCCGAGTTTGTGGGAGTGGCTCAGTGTGTATGAGACCTTCGGGTGAAGGTGCCATCTGTGGTGTAGTGGTGGCAGATGGACTTCTATCCAGAGTCATTTGAGCAAGCAGCTCTTTGAGTCTGCTTATCTCATCCTCTAGGATAGTGTTTTGAGCTACTACATCGTAGAAGAAGCTCAGGTCATCATCAGCATGAGCTGAATCACCTGACCTCCTGACAATGTCAGGATGTACATGCCCTGAGTGTGGCTCAGTAATAGCATGTGCCCCTTGTTCATGGTACTAGGGACTTCTAGCCTCCGGATTGGATCCATCATCGGCAGTTGCCTCTGGTGAGGTCTTAGTGATGTTACCAACTACACCCTGCTCAGATGTTGATGCAGGGGAAGTGGCAGCCTCACCAGATTGTCCTATCTCCCTGGCCACACTGGGAGATTGGACTGATTCTCTGTGCTGTGGGCTCCCACCGGCACTTGTATCCACCCCCTCTTCGGTTGTAGTCTCCCTAGTTGTAATAGGTTTCTGGGGAGAGGGTGGAGTGCTCAGATGGGTCAGCACTTTGGCGATAACCAATGTAGGGCTTTGTGGGGCGGTCTCATCAAGAGATGGGCTCGAAGCAGTGTGCACATGGGGAGGACTGTGCTCTTCAATGGCAGTCTTCTCGAGTGAGAAAGACCCCAGTAATGTGGTTGCCCCAAAATTGGTTGCATCAAGCTCCTGTTGAGAGGAAGCCTGTGCGGTTGTGGTGGGTGGAGTCGTGGTGGGTGGAGTCGTGGTACCTGCTGGGAGAATCGAACTAGCAGGCACATCCTGCCTTTGTGTTGCAGGGGCATCCTCAGGGGACTCATCTCCCTGAGTAGCCTTTTTGGGCTTCCTTTTGGCTTTTGGTTTGGTGGGGACTTTGGATTTGGAGGTGGAGGCTGTGGGTTCCTGCTGCGTGGGTTTTCGCAGCTGGCCAGCCTGTTTGAGTGTTTGGTTAGTGTTGTGCCTGGAGTATACCTCAGCTAAAACAGCCATGGCAGGGACCCCAGTGCCAACTAGTCCCTCAGCCTGAAGCTGGTTCTCTATTATGGCCATAATGAACTGAGGATACAAGATCCATCAGTTAGAAACTGGTTTTGTGGCCATATCCTTTATTTCCAAAAATAGTATATCAGTTAAGTTTAACGGTTGTTTTTCAAGGATAGAGAACAATACCTGTTGCCACCTTGTGGACATCTGGTCCCACGAAGAGGTCTTGGGAGCCAGACACACGTTCACCATGTGGAAGATCAATCGTTGAGGGTCAGGGAAGTGTTTCTTCAATAAGGTGGAGGCGGAGAGGTTACCCTGGTAGTCATGGGATGTGAATGAGAGATCCAGGGTACCTTTGGGGTAGGAAGTTGGGTGAGTGGCATCCTCCAGCTCTAGGGTTTGGCGTAGGGTAGCTGGAGTGATAACCATGGGGTGGCTGTTGACGGAGGACCGGTGGGAGACCTCGCCATCCTGCTCTCCGGTGTGGACGGTTACATTTGTCCAAAACTCCGCCAAGAAGTCAGTGTATATAGTGGGGTTCAGGAGAAAAGCCGTTTTGTAGGGTGAGTCGTTCATAAGATCGACGGCTTGGTGAAACTTGGGCCATAATGGCGATTTTGTAAGATGGGCGACACAGTTGTGTCGAGGTTTCAGTTGCATGGTCGCCATTAATGGTGTATGGGAATTTCAGAGGTTTGGAAGGATTAGGTCAAGTGAGGAGTAAATGCTTTGAAAGTGGGGTATTTATAGGGTAGGTCAAAGGTTGGAAGAAAACTACGGAAGGTTTTGGTGTTAGTTATCAGTTGTTGTAACAACTGATGACGTGGTTTTAACCTTCAGTGGTTGTAACATCTGAGGACTTGGTGTTGGTCTTCAGCAGTTGAAACTACTGAAGCCTTGGTTTTGTCCTTCAGATGTTGTAAACGACTGAAGACTTATTGTCAGTCTTCAGTAGTTATAAACTACTGAAGACCTAGTTTTCATCTTCAGACGTTGTATCAACTGAAGACTTGGTGTTAGCCTTCAGTAGTTGTGAACTACTGATATCAGTAGTTGTGAACTACTGAAGACATGGTATTGCTTCAGTTGGTGTAAACAACTGAGGACGTGGTGTTAGTCATCAGTAGTTGTGAAACTACTGAAGACATGATTTTGTCCTTCAGTTGTTTGGGCATGAAGCAGCAGCTGTTGGCATCAGCTGAAGAGTGAAATTACTCATCAGCTGTTTCCGTCAAATCAGTTGTTTCATGCAGACCTCCACATTTACTCATCAGCTCTTTGGCTGACTTTCAGATGTTTCATTGACCCTTCAGCTCTTGTAAGTATTTTTGCCTTCAGCTCTTGTGATCAGATGTTCACAAGTGCTGATGAAATACTCCAGAGCTAGTGAACAAATTTTGTCTTCAGTACTTGTGTCAATTACACATCAGTACTTGTGAACAAGATTTGTTCTTCGGTACTTATTTGTTTGAAAATGATACATTAGTAGTTGTAATCCACCTCACTACATCAGTTGTTTTCAACAAATAATGTACATCAGTACTTTGAAGCCTTTTAGTCTTCAGTAGTTGTGAAAATGCTGAAGACTAAATTACTCATCAGTACTTATATTTGACCTTTGCATACTAATGCTCATCAGTATTTGTGAACTGAAAGCATCAGTATTGGTCAAATTATTCTAGCTGCATCATACCAAGCCTTAGTACCAAGTTTTGAAATGTGGCACTATCTAAAGGCTTAGTAAATATATCTGCAAGCTCATCAGCACTAGGCACAAACTTTGGATCAATCAGACCTTTTTCATAGCAATCCCTAATAAAGTGGTGTCTGATCTCTATATGTTTGGTCCTAGAGTGCTGGACTGGATTTTTGACAATGCAAAGAGCTGAAGCACTATTCATTAATAATGGAGTCTTAGTCTCTGTAATGCCATAATCCAAGAGTTGGTTCTGAAGCCAGAGTATCTGAGATGTACAACTTGCAGCAGCAATGTACTCAGCTTCAGCAGTGGATGTAGCAATTGATGTTTGTTTCTTACTCTGCCAAGAAACTAAACAATTTCCTAGGAATTGGCAACCACCAGAAGTGGATTTTCTGGTGACTTTGCATCCTGCATAGTCACCATCAGAGAAAGCAACTAATTTGCAAGAATGCCCAGTTGAATACCAAAGACCTAGTGATTGGGTACCTTGCAGATATCTAAAGATCCTTTTGACTGCAATCAAATGGGATTCTTTAGGTGCAGCCTGAAATCTAGCACAAACACATGTTGCAAACATGATGTCTGGTCTAGAAGCTGTAAGGCACATCAAGGACCCAATCATACATCTGTAAAGGGTTTCATCAACCGCTTTACCTTTCTGATCTACATCTAGTTGTGTGATGTTGCTCATGGGAGTAGAACAGGGCTTACAGGTTTGTAAATCAAACTTATTCAACAACTCTTTGGTGTATTTGGACTGATGGATGAAAATTCCATCATCCCTTTGTTTGATTTGCAAACCTAGAAAGAACTGTAATTCCCCTATTGCACTCATTTCAAACTTTTGCTTCATGAGCATTGTAAATTCATCACACAACCTTAGATCAGATGATGCAAAGATGATGTCATCAACATAAATTTGAACAAGGAGCTTATGTTGTCCCACAGTCTTAATGAATAAGGTTTTATCAATGGTGCCTCTAGTGAATTTATTCTCTAGAAGAAAGGTTGAGAGTGTCTCATACCAGGCCCTAGGTGCTTGCTTCAGCCCATGGAGAGCCTTATCAAGCTTGTACACCAAATCAGGATGTTTATTGTCCTCAAAGCCTGGTGGTTGACACACATAAACCTCTTCTTTTATTTTTCCATATAGGAAGGCACTTTTGACATCCATTTGATAAACCTTGAGACTGTGAAAGGCAGCATAAGCTAAGAACAGTCTGATTGCTTCCAGTCTGGCCACAGGTGCAAAGGTCTCATCATAATCGATGCCTTCCTCCTGTGCAAACCCTTGACCACCAGTCTGGCCTTGTTCTTGACAATTTGGCCCTTCTCATCTGTTTTGTTCCTGAATACCCACTTGGTGCCTATAGCACACTTATCTTTGGGTAATGGAACAAGCTCCCACACTTGCTGTTTCTTAAATTGAAGAAGCTCAAGCTGCATAGCTTCCACCCATCCATTGTCTCTTAAAGCAATATGATAGTTCTTTGGCTCTTGCTGACTAATGAAGAGAGCATAGAAGCAGAAGTTGGACAATTGATTCCTGGTTGAAACTCCAGCATGGATATCACCAATGATCTGTGATGTGGGGTGATTCTTGAGCTCTTGATAGACTATGATATCTGTGCAAGTGCTTATAGACCCATCAGCAGCAACAGATGGTGATGGAGATTCCTGAAACCATATAGAGGATGGCAGCTCAAACAAAGTAGAGCAAGCAGAAATCTCATCAGCATTTGTAGTGGATGGAGCTGCTGAGGCTACAGGAGCATCAAGTTCAGTGGACTTAGGCAGGTTGTCACTAAACCTGAAGAGGTGAGTACTGACTTCATCATCATCAGTACCACCAGGTGAAGATCTGTTGACAGGCTCAACAGATGGAGGTTGATAATGAACATATTGCAGTATGTCCAGATCAAACAACTCCACAGGGTTTTGTGGAATCTTGTCCTTTGGAGATTCATTGAACTTAACATGCAAAGTTTCTTCAACCCCCTTTGTTCTACAGTTGAAGACTCTGTATGCCTTGCTAGTTGATGAATAACCAACAAAATACCCTGCATCCACCTTACTAGCAAACTTCTGGAGTGGGTTGCTAGTGTTGAGAATAAAACAAGGACACCCAAAGGCTCTAAAGAATGAAATAAGAGGGGCCAAATGATGAAGAACTTCATATGGAGTCTTCATCAACCTCTTATTCACTAAAGCTCTATTCTGTACATAGCAAGCTGTATTGACAGCTTCAGCCCAAAAGGTCAGTGGCAACCCTGGACAGGTAGAAGTCATCAAGTGTGTGGTCTCTAAACTCTGTTCCATTGTCACTCCTCACACACTTGACCTGTAGGGAATACTGCTTTTCTACATGTAACACAAACTTCATTATTGTCTTTGTTGCTTCATCCTTGGAGTGCAAGAAGAAAGTCCATACAAACCTGGAACAATCATCCACAATTACCAGGCAGTATTTCTTCTTTGCCATGCTCATTACTCTGACAGGACCAAAGAGATCCATGTGCCGAAGCTGTAAGCAGGCAGTGGACTTAGGTTCTTCTATTGAAGGAAATGAAGCTTTGTGTTGTTTTCCTTTCACACAAGCAGTGCAGTCATCTTCACACTTGAACTCCTTCTGAGGCAATCCTCTTACTAAACCATGGCTTATAAGCTGATTCATGTTCTTGAAATTAACATGACCCAGCCTTCTATGCCATAGTGTAGACTCTTGATAAGATGCCTTGGAGAATAGGCAAGGATGGCCTTTTAGATCCATCTTTTTGGAGAGATCTAAGGCATACACTCTTCCTGTCCTGTTGGCCTTCAGGAGAGTGTGTTCATCCAATGCCTTGTTAATCAAACTCAGAACTTTGGATGACAGAATCCGACAGTTCTGGCTTGTGAAAAGGGCAACATGGCCTTTGTCACACATTTGACTGACACTCAAGAGGTTGTACTTGAGATTCTCTACATGGTTAACATCATCAAACCTTATTTCCCCATTAGAAACAAAGCCTTTACCAATGATGTTACCCTTTGCATCATTGCCAAATGAAACAAATCCCTTCTTTCCTTGAGAGTAGTCATTAAGAAGGGAGCTGCTTCCTGTCATATGCATGGATCCTCCACTGTCTACATACCAGATGCTTCTATGGCATGTTGAAGAACCCTGCAAACACAACCATGTGTTAGTTTGTCTTGGAGACCCAAACCTGCTTGGTTTTGGGTCTGTTCTCAGCTACAGGTGCAGCACTAACAGGTGTGTTGTGTGTCACAGCTTGAGGTGAAGAGGATGGTACAGAAGAGGAACCCTTTGGATTGGATTTCCTTTTCTGTGGTTTCAACACAGGAGCATCTAAGTGGTTGACTCTTCCCACTAGGTGCTGAACCATCATCACCAATTGTGTCTGATGTTGTGATAAGGCCTTCAGCTCTGCAGACACATTGGAGTTTGCTGATGATGAGTTCCTATGTTGTACCATCTTTTTCTGAGCAACCTCAGCTGTTGCCTGAGTAATCCCTACCTTCTTTTTGGATTTAGCTTTGGGTTTAGGGATTTCAGGCTAGGATGTTGCTAGCACAAACTTGGTTTCAAACTCATTCTTCATTTTATTGATGCTTTCATTAATTTTCTTCTTCTGTTTGAGTTTGGAACCCCTTTTGTACCAGCAATCATCAGTAAGATGATTGAACAAGCCACATATCTCACATGGCTTTTTCTTCATCTTATGCTGATCATCAGCTGAAGAGGATTTAACTGCTGAGGACTTGTTCTTCAGCTGTTTGTCATCAGTACTAGCAGTTTTCTTCCTAGTGCCTGCTTTCCTGGTATCCTCTCTAGCTGTCTTCAAACCTTTCCTACTGTTAGTTTTCTTTTCTTTAGTGCTAACAGTATTTGAGGTTTGAACTTCAGATGTTGTCACTTGCTCTCCAGTACCTTCAGTACTTCTAGTGACAATACCTGAGTTGATCAGCCTTTTGGTCGTGTGACAGTCAGCATTTGAACCATCAGCTGTTGTAGCATCAGCTGATTGGTTTTGGCAGGAGTAGCTGCTGACATCTATCTCTGATGATGCTGATTCAGAGGATAGTAAGTCACATGATGAGAAGGATTGGTTATTGCTCTCCTCATCAGATTCAACTTCTGCTCTTGAAGTGAAATCTATGGGAGGAGCAGTGTGATTATAACCAATGCCAAACTTCACATTGGAAGCTGACTGCTTGCTAAGAAGCATTTCAAAACCCTTGCATGATTGCACCCATCGATCACACTTGACTTGGGTGGTTGCAAGAGTTTCCTTGAGGTCTTTGTACTTCTCTAGAAGTACATCTTCCCTAGCTTTATCATCTTTGATTTGGCATTTAAGGTTGTAAATCTCATCATTTTTATCTTTTAGAACAACCTCAAAATCAGCTTTTCTTTTGGAAATTGTTTGCTCAAGCTCAAGATTTTTATCTATTAAAGCTACATTTGCTTCTCTAATAGAAGCAAATGCTGCTATGCATGATTCTGAGCAAAGCTTGGCTTTTGCCTCAGTGGATACCTGAGATGAGGCATTGGATGATGAACCTTCAGCAGAATCAAGGGCCATCAGAGCAAGATTTCCAAAAGGTTGGTCACCACCATGTTGACCAGCACCTTGAAGTAGTTGATCCTGACCAGATAGCTCTTCTGGTAGACTACTCCAGTCAACAACAGTTGGGGTGAAAAAAGCTTTGTTGTTGAGGTTGTGTGTGGTGATGAGATTGGGAAGAATGAGGCTCTGGAAGAGCATGAGGTGGTTGAGCCGGGGGTGCTTGAGTTTGACTAGGCTGAGGCATGTAGTAACAGGGGTAAGGATATGGCATATGACCCTGTGGCACAAAATAAGCAGGTGGTGCCTGTGCCTGAGATGGATAGCTAGAACTGGAGGAAGGTTGCCCTTTGTGCTGTGAGCTATTGCTGGGAAAAGTCACAAAGGGTGCAGATGAGTTAGATCCAGATGATCTACACTCTCTTGCAAAGTGTCCAAGCCTTTGGCACTTGTGACACCTCAACTTGCTCTTGTCAAAACCAACTTTGGTTTTGCCAGAGAGTCCTGGGAATTTCCTACCAGTCCTCTTGTAGAACTTTTGAGAGCGGATATTTATCATTGCCATTTGGTTCAAAATATCCATCTCTTCCAGATCATCATCTGGAATGCCCTTCAAGTCCTCCATCAGAATACACAAGTTGTCACCACCACCTCCTGAACTACTAACACCAACAAAATCTTGTTCTGAGTTGGTAGAGAAATCAATATGCTCATCATAAGAACTTTCTGATGAAGCATATTCTGACTCATGACTTATCAAGGCAGCATTACCTTGGACAAAGTCATCAGCGAGTTTGCCAGAAGATGACAACTTCCTCTTTTGCTCTACCTCTCTCTCAAAAGTGAGCAATTTCCCATGAAGTTGGGTGAGAGATAGAGTATCCAGGTCAGCACTGGAGCGTAGGACAATGGTATATGTGTCCCATCTCTCAGGCAATGACCTGAGGAACCTGTTGTTCATCTGGCTTTTGGAGTACTCTTGTTTGACCATCTTCAGCTCAGAGATCAAACAAGAGAACCGCTCAAACTGCTGGGTCAGAGTCTCACCCTTTCTATATGAGAATGTCTCATATTGTTGGGCGAGGATTTCCCTATTGTTTGCTAAGACCGAATCAGTTCCTCCAAATTGTTCCTTTAGAGCAACCCATAGGTCATGAGCAGACTCATGATGCAAGAGCCCTGAATATATTTCATTAGGAATGGCCATGGCTAGAATTCCATGGGCTCTAGCATCAATTTCGAACAGCTTTAGATCTTCGTCAGAGTATTGTTCAGGTTTCTTCGCAACCTGTTCATTAGATTCCGGGACGCTCACCATAGGCTTGTATGGCCCATGCACCACTGACTTCCAACAACCAGCACTGTTGACAGCCAAGTGGTGTAGCATACGTCTTTGCCATATGTTATACTCGTTCCTAACCAGCATCGGAGGCTTGGTTGCGGAACCAGTGTTGTGAGGATCATTTGTTGGTGTTGTCATCTCAGGTTTTAGTCAAAAACAAGTTTAAACATGACAAACGTAACTCAAAACCACCAAAAGACCTCAAGATTTTGGCTGGAAACCGCAGAAACTCACTCTCTATGGCTAATTCTTGCAAATTGCTAATTCGATCAAACAGAGAGATCAAAAGAGCAGTTTCAAATGATCAATAGTGAAATTGCTCAATGATTTACCCGCTCTGATACCATTTGACAGGATCTCAGCCTCTCGTTTGATCAATCAGATTATGTTTGCAGCGGATTTAGCACATTAATTAACGATTAATGCAAGAACATAAAAGATATTGCATGTAAAAGCACAAGCATAGAGAGAGAAAAGAGTTCTGCGAAATAATAAATGCTCTATTGCTTCGCACGTTTCGGCAATTAAAACAGTATGGTTCCCCATCCTTTTATAGGCGGCAAAAGGATGGGTTGATGTCCTTTTTCTGACATCAACTAAATATTAAAATTACAACTGACAAAACATAAAACTACTGAAGATGTCAACAGCTGACATCTACTTACAAATGTTTCCTAAGTACTGACAAAAGTAAAACTACTGAAATCCTACAACGACTGAAGAACAAACTCTTCAGTCGTTTATAACTACTGATACTATAACAACTGAAGAACATGCTCTTCAGTTGTTGTACAACTACTGAAACAAAATAAACTACTTGAAAAGGAAAAACCATCACAACTGAAGAAGACTTCTTCAGCTGTTGTGACAAACTCTGAGTCTTCAGTACTTGGTCTTCAGACTTGGCTTCAGATGATGTAACAACTGATGACATCAGTAGATATCATCAGTTGTTTTCTTCAGTCCTTGTCTTCAGACTTTATGCTTCAGTAGAAGATCTTCAGTTCTTCAGTTCTTCAGCTTTTGATTCTTCAGTACTTGTCTTCAGTACCTGAAGTCTTCAGTACTTGTAAGATCAGTACGTCATACTTCAGTACTTGGTCTTCAGTACTTTGGAGTCTTCTTTAGCTGTTGTTCTTCAGTTCTTTGATCTTCATACTTTGTTCTTCAGACTTTGTCAGAACAGCTAATGGTTGGAACTAAGATGCTCTCGAGTCTGATATTCAAGCAAGAGAACACAATAGCTGATGGGAGTCTTCAGCAGTTGTTGTGATGTCATGTGGGACTTAGAGGTTTTCCTGATCTTGGCTCATTGGTTCTTTTGGTCCAACAGTTCATGTCCTCTTTTCCAAGACAATGGACACACTATTGTGTGGTCATTAAGAGGATTAAAAACCTTAAGACGCTTACTCTCACTGAGTTGTATGACATATTCAACGGCTACCAGAAGGAGATGAACATGCAAAATCCATCTGCCAACTCTAGCAATCAATAGTATTTTACCTCGCATGTGCTTGAAAGGGATTATAGAGAACCACAACACCATCTCATCTCTTACCTTGAGAACTCACCAAAGGGACCTTTTATCACCTTCCCAGAGACACCAAGGGAGAGTTACAACCAGGGAAGCCTATTACAAGAGACAAGCTCATCACAAGCCTTTATGTCTCATGATGAAAGCACATGCAACTTTCTCTTCACCCTTGAAGATTTGGTCTATATCTATCCGGATGACCTGGAGTATATGGAGATAGTCCAACAAATGGCTCTTCTTTACTTATAGAGCCAAGAAATTCTACAAGAGGACAAAGAGGAAGTTTCCTAGCAATGTGTCTAGATGGATGTTTGGGCTGGATAAAAGCAAAGTGAAGTGTTACAACTGTAACCAGATAGGAAACTTTGCTGGGGACTGCAAGGCACCCAAGACCAATGGTGGCCAAGCATAACCAAATCCAAACTACACTGAGGTACCTCCATCCACTGAGAAGCCCAAGCAGTAAGCTGCATTTGCTGTTGAAGAAGGAGACTCTGATTGGAGATTCCAGGTTGAAGATGTGTCCCAAACCAAGCACTGATGGCAGATCATGATGAAGCCAAGGTATTGGAACATCTTTGTACCCAGAATGCATTGCTAAAGAAATAGATATAGGTCCTATAACTTAGAGATGAGATCTGAACTTGAGTCCTTGAATATCTTAAAATCTGATTTCAAAAGAGCTGAATATGAGTAAACATTAAAAATAGAAGACTTAAAGAAAACTATTTCATCTCTCAAACATGAACATACCAACTACAGGACTCAAAGTAAGGATCTCATCACTAAGTTAACTGAGTGCTAGGCTATGCTTGTAATCAGCAAAGCCAAGGTAGAGAAACATGTTCTAGAAGAAAAGTCCTTCAAGAACATAATATCATCATCCCTCCATGCCAAAGTGTGTTATCAAAACAAACAAGGACTGTGATCTATTGATATAGCTCCTCCATACACTCTATTGTCTGTAAGATCTCCTAGGTGTGGAATTGGTTAAGATGAGCTTCCATCCATAAACCCTAGTGATGAAGAGGATGACAAGGAGATAGTGAAGGATAGATCTGAGAAGATTGAATAAGATCATCCTAACAAGGGTCATCATTCTTCTGAGGAGAAAAAGAAGGCAGGAATAACAAACTCAAAAAGGAAGAACTTGATCCGAGCAGCCTAAAGGAGATTAAAGAAAGCTCCAGAGATCAAGACCACCTTTAATTCTAAGCAGAAGCAAGCGTTTATCTCTACATGGTTTGAAGTTATGAAGACTGTGAATTCAACCATGAACTCTAGTACTAAGAGTTCAAGTTTATATCCAACTTATTCTTATGATGGAATGAAGGCTGATCAGCTATGTACCACTGCTACACAGCATGAACCCTCCACCTCCAAAAGCAAGACTTACCCTAGGAAGCTTGCTACAACATCTAAAAAGATGGGGTAAAGATGGAAAGTGATCAAACTCAATCCTTCATACACAAGAAGACTCTCAGAAGAAAGCAAATGGATTGCATTATATATGGATGTACTTCTCATCTTGCTAAGGATTGCATCCACAATCCCAAAATTACTGTCAACATAACCAAGAAGAAGAGTTTTGAGAGGAGTAAGAAGAGAAAGCTTCGAAAGAAAAATATATTTTTTTCGAAAGCTCCAGAATGGGAATGATGACAACAGAAAACTTGCCATTGGAAGATTTATTGGACTCGAAAGAAAGGAATACTTCCGAAGCACTGAAACTTGTTGCAGTGAAAGTAAAATGCTCCGAAGCATCAGTCTCCAAACTTCCAAAGTTGTTAAAACTTTCAAAGTGTTGAAGGTCAAGTCTAATCTTTCAAAGATGGTATTGAAGATAAACGAAGACAATGTGACTAAAAATTGTTCATTAACAATAGCGAATGATCCCTTAAGTCTTAACGTAGGATCTATTACTGTTGCATTGTCTTCAATCTATTCTGAAGAGCCCAGGAACAATGAGGCTTGGGTTTCCAAATGTAACTAACTTTATCCTTTTTATGCAGGACCAGCTGAAGACCAAAAGGAATGTATGGATCATTGATAGTGGATGTTTCAGGCACATGACAGGCAATGGCTCTTTGCTTTAAGATTTTAGGAAAATTGATGGAGGGCCAACTGCTTTGGAGGAGATACAGGAGGTTATATTACAGGAAGGGGCAGGGTCATAAATGGTAAGCTCAGCATTAAAAATGTAAACTTTGTTAAGGAGCTTGGGTACAATTTACTGAGTGTATCCCAATTTTATGACCATAGACATAACAAGTTTTTTATTGAGTATGAGTGCATTGTTCTCAAGGTCAGGATGGTTATTCCTCAAGAGCATATCCAGCTTAGAGCACCTCGGAAAGGGTACATGTACAAGAAGGATTTGCAGGAAACATCCCCTTTAGCGGAAGTTTCTTGCTTTCTATATAAAGGAAATAATGACGAGTCCTTCCTTTGACATAAAAGAATGTGTAATGTAAAATTAAGAATATGAATAAGTTAGTTAAGAATGATTTAGAAACTAGAATGCCAAAGAAAGAGTTTACAAGTGATGATCACTATGTTGCAAGCCTGAAAGGGAAAAAACACTTCGTGTCTCACAAGCCAAAGGAAAAGAACTCCATCACTACTCCCCTACACTTATTACACATGGATCTCTTTGGCCCCACTAGTGTAATGAGTCTAATGAGGACCTCATATTGTTTAGTGATCACAGATGATTTTACAAGATCCACTTGGGTATTCTTCCTTAGAACTAAGGATAAGACTCCTGAGATCTTGAAGAACTTTATTATGAAAATTGAGAATCAAAGTGTCACACCCCGGGCCCAAGGAGGGTGGGACGTCATAGAATAGCAACATAAATGGCAACGGAAACGAACTATCATAAGAGCATACAAGGAGAGAAATAAAATGGCATTACAAGTTTAAAGTCAAACCGGGCTGTAACAGTCTGGCCCATCGCACAATTACAAATTCATTACATAAATATTCAGTGTTTTATCAATCATAATCCAAATTGTTCAAATGTTTCACAGTCAAGTAATGCCAAGGGTAGTCAAATTTCTAGGTCATCCGAGTCCAGTTCTCCAATCAAGCCAGATCCATTAGGGATTACCTGAAACATGCTCAATAAGATTTTATGTCAACTAAAAAGTTGGTGAATTCCAGTGCTTAAAGTTCAGAAAGAAAAGGACTCTTCCTAGTCCATAAGTTATTTTAAAATCAAAGTATCGTTGTTGTGGGGTCACAATCAACCCTGTACTCAGTCCCGGTTAGCCTCTTTGAAAATTGTGTTTAAACCGGTTAACCTTAAAGGAAACTAAGCGTCAAACAGTGTACCATACCTGCTGGATGGTTCACCTTAGTATCTTATAAAACCTGTTACATGACACGAACAATCCCTCAGGATCTCAATGGGGTACCTCTCCTATCCGGAACGCATTGTGTGTGGGGGATTCCCCAAGTAGATCTACCCATATAAGATAAGCGGTTAACATAAGAATTAATGATTGTGATACAATTAAGAGCAGGTTCAATTAATATCCACAACTTATAAACATCAAACCAAAGCACAATAATAATTTCAGTTCAACAAAGCATGTTTCATCCCAAAACAATAGTAAAAGGGGACACTAGAACTCACCTTAGATTTCAAGTACGGGTCTTCGTGCATAGAAAATGATTCAATCATAGCACCATAGAATCAAGATTCAGGTAATAAGCTATGCGTTCTAAGGTCAAGTGGGTGTAACTAGGTGTGTTATAATGTTAAAAGCTCAACTAGCTTTGATTTGTTAGGGTTTTGCCCCAAAAGTTTCCTTTTTAGGAATGTTAGGGTTTTGCATGTGGTTGACATGTTCTTATGATCCTTATAAATGTGTTTTCATATTATAATAGTTTAATATAAGTTTTGGCAACTAAGTTACTGTAATTTTAGTTATATTCCAAAATTACACTCTGGCCCCCTTAAGTTTCAAAACTTACAATTTTACCCCAAAGTTGTATTCTTTCCATTTCTTGACTATGGTCCTTATGAGTTTATAAGGGTCTTTGTATTATTTAGAGACTCATTTTAACTTATTATTTCCTGATTTATCCTTGAAGTGTTTACAGATCAAAATTCCAGTTAACGGTTACGGTAAAACCGACGTTTTTGACAGTTTGTTTTTAAATCGTTCTAATTTCACCCAAATACATTCAATCATTATTTAATGACTTATAATAAGTCTAATAAGCTGTCAATGTATGTTTTTGGGCTCTCTTGACTAAAAACTCCATTTTTACAGATTTACCCGTTAAAGCGCGTTTTTTACCCGGAACCGACCGTCTGAAAACGTTTTAATTCTAGTTTTCACTTAAATCTTGATTTAAAGTCCCTAACCTACTGAAATATTTTTTTATTTGTGTAGTTTAGGTTTCTTTTACTATTTTAAAGATTTTACCCCAAAAATTACCGGATTAAGTCCCGTTTTTCAAATTTTTAAACTCCATTTAATCATGAGTTTAACCCAAATACCACCAAGTTCGACCATTTGCCTATTATTTTCATATTACAGCCTGGAATTCTTTTGAAAATGGAAATCTCCTTTTTTTTCTAATTTTGAGTGATTTTCACCCTTTTCGGGTCTCAAAACAAGTTCATCATGAGCCCTAGCTCCTACTTTTATGTCTCTAGCCATATTATGAACTTAAAACATTTACAATAATCCCAAAACTACTAAACATACAACATAAGTCTCGGATCTTATGTATCATGCATGTGTTGCCATAACTTGATGATTTACACCATTTGTACTAGTGTAAATCCTATGATTCATACCCAAACATCACCTAATCACTATTTTAACTTTAAAATTAGATTATTAAAGTGTTCAAAAGTTGTTATTGAGCAGGTTATGAGTCTTGGTTGGTAGGGTTTTTAATCAAGTTCATGGATAGTGTTATTTCATATAAAAAGAGGGTTTTTAAGGTGTAACTTGTGTTCTAACCACATGTTTACCAACATAACATGATGTATACCTTGAGTGATGTTAGGAAATCTCCAAGAACAAGGTTATGACAGAAAGTTTCTACTAAAACAAATAATGTGAGATTTTTGGTAGATTTAAGAAGTAAAACACAAGATATAGCTTGGTTCGGGTATGTTGTGGCTTACAATTCGAATGGTTCACGGTTTTGAGAGTTTAGGAGGACTAGGTGTGTTGATTTTCCATGAACAAGGGATGGAGTTGCTTGTTCCTTCAAGGATATGTGTAGAACAACCACCAAACGTCACCTTCTTGTTTGTTTAGTGCTTGGTTGAGCTTGAAACACTTGTGTCCTTCAATTTTGTGGCTGAAATTGAATGCGGGTGTGTGGTTTCAGTTGAGAGATAGGCCAAGAGATGGAGAGGAGTAGAGAGAGTTTTCCTTGTGAATGTTTAAATTGTGGTTTGCATGTATGGGTAGAAGAGATGGTTGGAGTGTAAAGATGGTTGGGTGTTGTGGGGGTGGGGGGCAAGTGGGTGGTGGTGTGGTGAGTTTTATATATATCTATATTTTTTAGTTAGTTGTGTAGTGTGTTTTTGTTATGTATTGTAGTATTTTTGGTGATAGTTTCTAGTTAATCGTTTTTATGTTTTAAACGTAGATGAATGTAATTATTTCGTGAATCATGTGCATTTACGCAAATTTAATTTTTTTTAATTTAATTCTAGCATTTTGTCGTGTTACGTTTAATTTTGGATCGTTAACTTATCTTATTCCAGGCAAGACCTAACGTAGTATCTAGAAATTTAAACACATAATAATAATTATAAAAAGGAATTCAAAGGGTAATAATAAATATATTACAGACATTAATAATAGTAGCAATCATCGTTGGGGATCAAGGTTTAGAATGTTGGCCTCGGGGTCGGTTGTTACATTCTCCCACCGTTTAGAAAATTTCGTCCCGAAATTTAGCTTCAAATTTGGTTTCCAAACGGGTGGGTTTGAAAAGGTGAGGATAATCCCTTCTCATTTCGTTTTCACGCTCCCAAGTGAACTCAGGTCCTCGCTTGGAGTTCCACCTTGCCTTCACTTTGGGTATACGGCTTCGCCTAAGCTTTGTGACCAGTCGATCTGTAGTCTCTATGGGCTCCTGAAAAAAGTTGAACTTTTTATTGATTTTGTCTTCCTTCATGGGCAACTCTAAAGTTTTGTCTACCAAGCACTTATTCAGATTTACCACATGGAAAGTGTCATGTATGTAGCTCAGCTCCTGAGGTAACCGCTACCGGGCCAATTCTTGCTAGTATTTCGAAAGGTCCAATATATCTTGGGCTTAGTTTGCCCTTCTTGCCGAATCTCACATGTAAGGCCCCGTTCCCGAGCACCTCACAGTTGGTCATTCATAGAACTAAAAATACATTTTATTATACGTTTCATAAAATATCACAGCGGAAGACTTTAACCAAAAGCCATTCATTTTATTAATGATTACTGTTGTTATGTAATACAACACTGTTTAACTACAAAAGAATCTTTCCACTGTTTGCATTACAAAACAACAATAATAACATGCATGGATGGATGCCAGTCTTATCCTGCCGAGTAGCCTCCCTGCGTGCCATTCTGAGCGACCTTTACCTGCCAACTAAAAATGCATAAAAGTCGGCGTTGCTGGATTAGTTCTAGTTTTATAATTATCAAAATACTTTATACGTTTCATACGTAAAAATACTCTTTCCCATAATACTTTCTTTACTATCACACATGTTCATTCATTATCGTCTATGTTCGTTCATTTCGTACTTTATCATTTCATTCGTCATTCCTCGTTTCGTACTTCATCCTTATCTTTCATTAACGTTCATCTCGTACTTTAACACTATCTTTCGTTAACGTTCATTTCGCACTTCATCACATCGTTCGTTTCATATTTTATCATCTCGCTCGTTTCATACTTATTCTAGATCCTGTCAGGCTTTTCCCCCATCGCGGTCCGAAACCTCCATTCTGAGCACGAAGCTCCTTTACTAATTGGCACGAAGCCCGTGGCCCGAAGCCACCATTCTAGGCACAAAGCCCTGTTACTATCTGGCATGAAGCCGTATCATATATTGGCACAAAGCTCGAGGTCAAATGACAAGGATCCCATTTCGTACTATGGGTTCAGTCACCTAGACTGTTCCCCCTGTGTGTGAATCTTGATGGGTTAAAATCGCATGTTATCAAACACACAGTTGAGCTATCAACTCACAAAGAGTTGTAATTCTTCCTTCTTTCTGCTTGCAAGCCTTTTCTTTCTTTCGTTACGTTTCACTTTCCAACACTGTTATCTTTCTTTTCATTATGTTATGCTATATATTCATTCTATTATTCGTTATACTACGTAAAGTAATAACAACGTATATTATATTACAATATAAATACGTTTTAAAAACTAATAAAAGATAACAGCTCATATACATATGCATATCATACATTCATCATAATATCATGCATGTACTATTCATAAACCTTGACTTATTCATGCTTAGAATAGTCCAAAATAGCTCACAGGTCAAACTACGATCAAACCCTAAGATTCTGTTTTTTCTCAAAATTCAAAAAGAATTTTTTTGCGTGTTGGGCGCATGAGGACTATTTGGGCGCATCAGCCCTGTTTGGGTGTTTCTCAACTATCTAGGCGTATCAGCCTACACTTAACACTTTAACACTTAGGTGCATGAGCCTTTTTGGACGCATGGGCACTATTTGGGCGCTTCATCTTACACTTAGTCATTTCGGCCCAAAACTCAGGCGCATGAACTATTGTTCAGGCGCATGGACCTACACCTAGAAATTCTAAGGCATTATTCAGGCGCATGGGGTACTGTTTTGGCGTATGAACCTATACTTAGTATTTCTAAGGCAATTTACCAGGCGCATGGGCCCGGTTTGGGCTCATGCCCATCAACTTACATCATTCTAACATATTTTTCAGTCCCAAACACCATCTAAACATATTCTAAGCTTCTCAATGCCATTCTAAGTCTTAACTTAGTATGCACAACCATAAAACATCAACATACAAGCATATATATACCTATAGTCATACATACGAAGTTTTAAAAATGTTTTACATGCATTTTCAGCCCCAAAAATCTTAAAACAAGTAAAATATGGAGTCTAGAGACTCACCTTAGCTGGTTTCAAGCTAAATCTTCTCAACTTGAACTTGTCGAAAGCTCTTAACACCTAAAACATGTCAAGAATACATACCCGAATAGTCTTACGGTTGAAAACCCATAAAACCAAACCAAAAACATGAAGAACACTTACCAATTTGCGAATTCAGCTTCTTTCTCTCTCTAGAACCGAAGGTTTGCTGCTTTCTCTATCTAAAGCATCGAGCAGTGGGGTGTAGCAGGCTGTGTGGGCAGCCATACCTCCTTTTTAAACAAAATAATAAAATGATTTTACCCTTTTACACTTTGCACCCCACCACTTTGACCTCTCTTTCTTTCTTACAAAATATATTTCTTTTATTTCTCATTTCCTTTCTTTCTTTATTTTGATAAAATTTTCCGGGTGTTACAAGTCCACCCCCCTTAAAGAGGTTTCATCCCTAAAACTTGTCACTCTTCGAATAATAGTGGGTAATGTTGTCTCATCTCCTCCTCAGTCTCCCACGTAGACTCGGAACCCTTTTTGTGCTTCCACTGCACTCGCACCAGTGGAACCACTTTTTTCCTCAATCTCTTCTACTTCCGATCAATGATTGCTACTGGCTGTTCTACATAAATGAGTCGTTCATCTACTTCGATATCATCCAGTGGTACAATCATATCTTCATCGGCTAAGCACTTTCTCACATGAGATACATGGAATGTCAGATGGATTCCACTTAACTCGTCTAGCAGTTCTAATTGATAGACCACCTCTCCTACTCGTGCGATGATTCAGAAAGGTCCTATATACCTCGGAATTAGCTTACCTTGCTTCCTGAACCGAATGATTCCATTACAAGGTGAGACCTTTAACATAACTTGGTCGCCCACTTTGAATTTGATTGGTCTACGTCTCTTGTCGGCATACGACTTTTGTCTATCTTTCTTCACTCTCATGAAAGCCTTGATCTTCTCTAACCTCTCAGTTGTAGCCTCGATCACCTCAAGGCTTCCCAACTCTTTCTGTCTAATATCACCCCAACATACGAGTGTTCTACACCTCCTACCGTATAGCATCTCGTGAGGTGGCATACCAATACTGGCATGATAACTGTTATTGTACTAGGATTCATCTAACAGTAAGTGATCATCCCAACTTCCTCTGAAATCGATCACACATGCCCGAAGCATATCTTGAAGCGTCTGGATTGTCCTCTCAGACTGACAGTCCGTCTGAGGATGATAAGCTGTGCTAATGTGTAGCCTCGTCCCCATCGTATCATGGAATCTCTTCCAAAACTTCAATGTAAATCGGGTGTCACGATCCGACATGATAGACACCAGTACACCATAACGAACTACAATCTCTTTAATGAACAGATCCGCCAAGCTATCAGAAGAATACGTCTCGTGGATCGGTAGGAAGTGACCACTCTTCGTCAACTAATCCACAATCACCCATACGGTATCGCACCCTCGCCGTACGGGGTAGCTTAGTAATAAAAAACATGGTGATGTGCTCCCACTTCCACTTGCGTATATCCAATGGTTGGATCTTCCCGTATGGTTTCTGATACTCTGCCATCACTTGCAAACACGTAAGGCATTTGCTCACGTACTCTACTACATCGCGCTTCATTCGCGGCAACCAATAGTCTTTCTTCATATCCTGGTACATCTTCGTGGCACCGGTAGGTCTCCGTAATGAGGGATCCATATCCATAGGTCTCCGTAATTTGCCCCAAATCTACGTATTACGAGAGATCCATATCTTTCCGTTTTGGGTCCGGCACCGAGAATGTTCTCACCTAATTCTGCGATTAGACCTCTCATTCGTTTGGAATTTAGGCGATCCTCTTCCAACGCCTCCTCTTGAAAGTCTTTCACTTAGGTCACCACATCAGTGGTCATAACCGACTGATAAGCCTTCACCCGAATCGGCTCGGGTCTCTCCTTTTGCCTAAGAGCATCGGCCATAACATTGGCCTTACCCGAATGTTAATGGATCTCACAATCATAATCCTTGTGCACTTCGTCATGTACAGGTAGTGCCTCCAAATCTTCAACGCGAAGACCACAGCCGCTAACTCCAAATCATGGGTAGGATAATTGACTTCGTGGGTCTTCAACTGTCGGGATGCGTAGGCTATTACCCTTCCTCGTTGAATTAACATGCAACCTATCCCCAAATAAGAAGCATCTGAATATACCACTAACTCTTCATTCCCTTCGAGTAATGTTAAAACATGAGCTTGAGTTAATCTTATCTTTAACTCCTCAAAAGCTTCTTCCTGTTTTTGACCCCATTCAAACTTCACATCCTTCCGGGTCAATTTGGTCAAAGGTGCGGCTATCTTAGAAAAGTCTTGTATGAATCTCTTGTAATAGCCCGCCAAACCCAAGAAACTACGGATCTCGGCTGGCGTCTTTGGAGACTTTCATTGCATCACTGCCTCAACCTTTGCCGGGTCTACCATAATTCCTTTCGTATTCACCACATGACCTAAAAAATGAACCTCACGTAACCAAAAGGCACACTTAGAGAATTTAGCATACAACTTTTCTCTCCTAAGTGTCTCCAATATGTAACGTATGTGGCCAACATGTTCTTCCTAACTCTTCGAATAAATCACGATATCATCAATGAACACAATCACTGATTTATCTAAAATGGGCTGACACACTCGGTTCATCAAATCTATAAAGGCAGCTGGCACGTTAGTCAAACCGAAAGACATAACGAGAAACTTGTTGTGTCCATAACGCGTGCGAAAAACTATCTTAGGAATGTCCCGCTCCTTCACCTTCAACTGATGGTAACTAGATCGAAGATCTATCCTCGAGAACCAACTAGCACTTTGGAGATGGTTAAACAAATCATCAATCCTCGGTAGCGGATACCGATTCTTCACCGTCAGCTTATTCAGCTCTCGGTAGTCGATGCACATCCGCATACTAGCGTCCTTCTTCTTCACAAACAATACCAGAGCACCCCAAGGAGAGATGCCTGGTAGGATAAACCCCTTATCTGTCAACTCTAGCAGTTGATCCATTAGTTCCTTCATCTCGTAGAAGCTAATCGACACGATGCTTTCGAAACGGGTTAAGCATAGGGTATCAGATCAATCTGAAACTCAATCTCACGATCTGGTGGCACACCGGGTAAGTCTTTTGGAAACACGTCTAGAAAGTCACACACCACTGGCACATCTGACAGTTGTATCGACGCATCCATATCTTTCACGTAGGCGACACTACATCCACGTCTCATGCACTTTTCACCGCCATCGAATCACCTTTGGAACCGTATTACGCGATCGTAAATCGTCACCGAACTCCCATTTAATCAAATCATTTTCTTGCGACACACGATGTTCGCCTCATAGGTCACAACCAATCCATCCCTAGGGCATCACATGTAATTTAGCAGAAAACCTATGACCCTCTAATTCTATGACACGGTCATCTATCATATCGGTAATTTTAGTGGACTTGCCAATAGCAGTTTCTACGTCAAATGGCTTATCATTACTCTTACTACTAACAGGCAACTTAGCATAGAAAGTAGAAGAAATGAAACTCCTACTAGCACTATAATCAAATAACACAGAGGCACAAATTTGGTTTACTAGAAACATACCTTACACGACATCAGGATCCTCTCTGGCCTCCTGCTGCGTCATCATGAAGGCTCTAGCATTTGCCCTCTATCCTCCTTCCTCTAGCTTCTTCTTCATTCCTGAACTTTCAGCCCGTGGCTTCTTGCAGTCCCTGCTCACGTCGCCTTCCTCACCGCAGTTATAACACCGTATAAGTCCACTCACCTTCACCACATGACCAGGCTTCCCACACTTGAAGCACACATTCATCACCCACTTGCACTCACCAACGTGCTCTCTTCCACATTTATCACACTTCTTCATCCTCGAACTTGAGGACATCATCCTCCCGTCATCCACTTTTCTCCTTTTGTTGTTTGGAGTGAAACCTCCACATCCAAACCTCTTCTTTCCCCAGCTCTTATCATATTGCCCTCTCGGTCAGCGTATTCCAGATAATGCTGATCTGTGATGTCTTCAATCTCAATCTCTTCAACATCATTAAGCTCGTCATCATCAACATCATCAAAAGTTGGAGCATCCTTTACAATCTCGTCAGGATTTAGGCAAAGTATCTCAGCAAGTTGCTCGTCAGTTAGGTCGTGAATTATTTCTCCTTCTTCAGGAGTATAACTCCCCGACCTTCTGACGATCCCCTGCAGATCAAGAATCATTGTGAGTTGAGACTTGATCTGTTGGAGGGGAACAACATCGTACTCATCTTGCTGAAATCTCGGATCTGCTTGATTTAAACATGTAGAATAGCAATCATTAGTATGTAATCAAGATAAACAATCATTAAGCATTAAATATTTACATAAGTTACATAAACATTGAAAGATGATTCAAGTATAAAAGTTGAATAATAAAACATCTAATCTATACTTTTTCCCTGAATCATAGTCGGATCTTTGGCGGATGGGGAGGTAGGCGGGGCAGACGATGATGCTCCCTGGTCTTGTCTCATCTTGGTCGTTTGTTCTTGACCAGGAGCAGAGGCAGATGCAGCTACATCCCCTTCATCGTCATCATCATCATCCTTGCTTCTTGCCTTGCCATCACCCTCCTCATCATCATCCTCACTTTCGTCTTCTTTATTGTCATCCTCTTCATCATCACCATCATCCACTCCTTCACCTATCTTCAATAGCTCAGCTTGCGACCCTTTCAGCTTGAGCAAGATCGTCTTCTTGGCCTCCTCTAACTCCTCAATATTCTTACAAGATATGACGTTTTGCTCCTGGAGTTGGGAGATCTGCTCAGCTTGCTGAGCAATATGCTGAGCTTGAGAAGCATTTTGCTCCTCAAGCTGACGAAGCCTAGCCGACTTCTCCTCGTCGGCAGCTAACAGCTTCAACACCATTCGGTTAAGTGCTGCAAGCTGGTCCTCCACTCCAATAGGAGGGAGGGAGGATCCTATGGGAAAGGAGGATGGGCCAACTTGGTGGCTCATAGTGGTGGTAAAGATTGGGGGTGGTATAGAGGTTGTAGGTGGTGTAGTGGTGGTGGTGAAGATTGGGGGTGGTATAGAGGTGGTAGGTGGTGTAGTAGTAATGGGTGGAGGAGTGGTAGTGGGTGGTCGAGTGGTAGTAGGGGTGGTTGAAGTAGTGGTGGTGGATGTGGAGGTAGTGAGTAGGGTAAACCTCCTTCCCTTGGGCTTCATCCCATGTGGCTGAGCCATCCGCTTCCTCCGCGTCCCCTGGACCCGGAAGCTCCCCCTTGGGTACTGGGAGAGTCTGGGATGTAAGATGGGTCAGTGACAGTCTCCCCAGACCCTCCAGGACGTCTGCTACCCATCCTAATACCCCTCTACGTGGCTACAACACAGCTTCCTACCATTCGTACCAGGGGCTCATCATCCGACTCTTCTTCCTTATCAGGCTGAAATCCCTAATGGAAACAAGCACTCTCTGCTCCTCCTTAGGTGGATGATGGAGATGTCACATCGGTAGTAGTGGCCCTAGATTGTGTGGGGCCAGTATCTCCACCATCACCGTTATCATCATCTGAATCATCATCCGGAACCGCTATCGGCTCCGAGTCCGAATCACTATCATCGTGACGCCACTTTTTCCTAGCTGGCGCCACGTAATCCTCACGGGCCAAATGCCCAAATAATCTCTTCACTGGGGGCTTCACCTGCTTCCCCCGGTGTACCCTCATTCTCCCAAGTGTCGTATCATCCATAACTTCCAATACGACTGCATCATCTTTCCCCTTAGGCAGCTGGGGGAGTTTCTGATCGATAATCATCTGAATGAACCTTGGGTACATACAGAAACTCTCCTTCCCTTTGTCCTTGATGTTCTCCACCAAGTAGGTGAAGATCATCCTGGAGAAGCTAAAAGGATGGTTCAGCACCAGTGCAGCGTATGCATTCTGCATCTGGTCTAACAAGTCATCAAAACCGCCCTTCCTTGGTGCGATGCATCTAAGAAGTACATGTGCCAAGTATTTGAACTGGGGGCACAAGTTGCTCTTGTTGAGCATACTTGTGTTGATGTCCCCAGAATACTTGGCTCTCATGAAGCAGCCACGGACGGTAAGGGGATGTAATCTAGTGGGGCAATCAGCATCATCCCCAAACTCAAGAACCGTCCGTATATCCTCTTCGGTGATCTGGATGGCCTCCCCAAAAATTGAACTCCTGATGGTGTGGGGATCGGTAGTCTTGTCTACAGCAGCTTTTCCCAGAACCCCTGCTGTATCGATCGGTAAGGAGTGCAAGTCACTGAGATCGCACGAGAGATCCTCGAGCGGCGTAAATATGTGATGATCCCAGCAAACTTCGCAACCAGCAAACTCCACAGAGTTGCGGGAAGTCAGGTCGAGATAAGCACAAATGTTGTGCTTAGAGCTCATAGGCCATCTGCTCGTCATCTGTGACACAAAGTAAATAAATGTTAGTACGTGTCAAGGTATGCTAGACTTGTTTCATGTAATTGAACATTTTGTTCAGTCGTGCGACTGAACTGAGCGATTGAATATAGTCATGCGACTGAGCTGGACGGCTGAGCTCTAGTCATGCGATTGAGCTTATAAGTGCGACTGAGTCAAGCGATTGGACTTAGTCGTGCGATTGCTCATGCATTTACCTCAGTCGTGTGATTGAGCTTAGACGCATGGTTCAGTCGTGCGATTGAACCATTCGTTCAACTCAGTCGAGCGATTGAGTCTAGTCGTCCTGCTCAGTCATGCGATTTGAGTTCATCAGTGTTTCTAGTCGCATGACTGACTGTTTCTCCATTCAAATCCAATTTTTGAGCAATACTTGATGTTAAACGTTGTGGATTGACTCATAGACTCGCAAATGTCTGACTAAACACCTGTTAACTTTAATTTGATCAATGAGCTTAGTTTTAGTTGTTCGTTAGTCACTTTTTAGTCCGGTTATTGTTAGGTCACATTTTAGATCCATTTGACGTGTAGGAACGGATTTTAGTGATACACCACGTTGCGTAGTACCTGTATAATCAATACCAACATCAGAGAGAAACAAATAAATGTCAAAATCGATCAAATGGAATTTTGGCAGAGTGGGGTTGTGTCGTACGATTGGGGGGCGATTTAAGTGAATGGAGCGACTGAGACTGATTCACACTCTATTTATACTAGGGCACACTCCAGTCGTGCGACTGAACCTAGTCGCATGATTGATTTGTGTGACTGAGCTTCAGTCGTGCGACTCGCCCAATCGGTCACCTCCAATCATACGATTGAGGTTCATTCGTGCGATTGCTCATAGTCGGTTACCTCTAATCGTGCGATTGGGCTTATTCGTATGGTCCATTCGAACGACTGGTCATACTCATGGTCCAGTCATGTGAATGGGTTCATTCGCATGGTCCATTGGTACGACTGGTCCATACTCATGGTCAAGTCATGCGAATGGGTTCTACTTGTGAATTTTTTTTCCTTTTTGACCCATGAACACTTATACCCTTATTTCAATAGATAAAACCTTTTGATCAATTTGATCATCTCAGACATGACCATTTTAAGATTAAAACAACATTTGATCACCTCAGATGTGATCTGTTTATCCACCTGATCATCTCAGACATGATCCATTTATCCACCTGATCATCTCAGACATGATCCATTTATCCACCTGATCATCTCAGACATGATCCATTTATCCACCTAATCATCTCAGATATGATCCATTTATCCTTTCAGAAACAATTGATTTTAGATTAAACGTTAAGTTCATATTGTGACATTTACTGCAATGAATAACATAGCATAGTCCGACACTGACACACTTTACAAATAAATTAAAAGACTAAACTAAGTAACAAAATAAACATGTTTTTATGATTTTCTTAGGGTTGGGTAGATCAGCCTATTAGCATTAACATCATTTCCAAGACAGATTCTTATGGAATCAGACAGGCATAAACTCAATTACTTGGAACTTTGTATACATTTATTGAAATAGAAACTAGCATATTTACATATCACAGTATCTCATTCATCTGAGACTTCTAAATTCTAACTGGGAATCATGCTTGATCTGATACGTAACACATGTTGATTATCAACATCAGGCGGTGCATCCACGACGATTGTCAGTATACTTGCCACGTGACTAGACGCCTTCCAAAAAACTGACACCCTGCTGATGTAGACTTGAAATTAATCTTGCAGCCGTCGTAGTCTGAATCACTATACGCCGTTAGCTCAAAGTCATCATCATGAGGATACAACAACCCCAGTGTTGGAGTACCCTTCAGATAACGAAAGATCTGTTTCACCCCGATCAGATGATTTACTTTCGGTTTTGCTTCATATCTGGAGCATAGACATGTGGCATACATGATATCTAGACGCGAGGCAGTGAGATACATGAGAGATCTGATTATCCCACGATACATAGTGGCATCCACCAAATCCCCATTCTCATCAGGAGCCCCATCATGATTTGTGGCGAGTGGGGTACCTGCATCGGTGACATTTTCCATTTCAAAGCGACTAAGAATGTCTCCGACATACTTAGTCTGATGCAGAAATATACCGGTAGGTGTTTGATCCACCTGTAATCCCAGGAAGAACTTCATTTCTCCCATGGCGTTCATTTCAAATTCTGCCTTCATCACATATTCGAATTCTTTACATAGATCTTCATTTCGCGAACCGAAGATATTGTCATCCACATAAATTTCCACCATAAGTAAATCCCCGTCTCTTTTTTTGATAAACAACGTGCAGTCAATCACACCCCTGCGAAACCCGTGTTTCAGCAGGTGGGTGGAGAGCCTCTCATACCAGGCTCGAGGAGCCTGATGTAGCCCATACAGAGCCTTATCCAACTTGTAGACTCTGTCCCGATGATAAGGATCTTCGAATCCCTTGGGTTGACTGACGTAGACCTCTTCATGGATTTCCCCATGCAGGAATGCACATTTTACATCTAGTTTATAGACTTTGATCTTCATGTAAGATGCGTATGCTAGAAAGATGCGGATTGCTTCCATTCTAACCACTGGTGCAAAACTTCATTATAGTCGACTCATTCGACTTGTCTGAAGCCTTGAACAACCAACCGTGCCTTGTTTCGGATAACAACACCTTGGTCATCCTTCTTGCAGCGTAGCACCCATTTGGTTCCTATCACTTTAATTCCTCTGGGCCGGTCAACGAGTGTCCACACTCCAAGCTTCTTAAACTGTCGCAGCTCCTCTTGCATAGCATTGACCCAGGCCTCATCCTTCAGGGCATCACTTACGTGTTTGGGTTTGACTTGAGATACAAAGCATTTGAAGGCCCCATCATTCACGTAGCCCTTTTCCATAATTGAAGCATAATCAACAGAAAACAACTGATTTCTCGTTTGCACGCCGGAGTGTAGATCTCCAATGATAGCCTTCGGCGGATGATTCGTACTGATTCTAGTAACAGGTGTTGTAGGGATGAAAACTTCAGTATCCAGATTTGTGACAGGATGTTCAGTATCCGTATGTCCAGATGCATGTTCAGCAGCTGATGAGCTTTCCTCTTGATCAACATTTTGCTCAAGGCCTGTCTCAGCGGCTTCTTCCTCATCTGATGAGTCATCACTCTCGTCCTGATCAGCTGTTAAAGATCCAGATGAACCACTTGCAGGAGTTGTATTGCTAGTATCCAGATTCGGTGTGTTTAGAACATCGTGCATCATCTGAGTAGCAATTTCTTCATCTAAATATATCTTATGAAGATTGAATGATTTGAAAAAGCCATTGTAGTCGAAGAACGACGATGGACCTTTTCCAGTAGGGGGGATGGTGAATCGTTGTACGTCGACATTGCACCATACTTCGACCTGACCTGTTGAGTTGTTGTAAACTCGTTTATCTGGTATGCTATATCCTAGAAAGATCCCCTGATCTGCCTTTTCACTGAACTTGCCCTCCGGAGTTTTCTTCAGTAACATACATGGAGCTCCAAATGGTTCCAGATACTCCAGGTTAGGTTTACGTTTCTAAAGCAACTCATAGCAAGTCTTCCCATGCCTCTTGACAACTAACACACGATTAAGTGTGTAGCATGTGTTGGCAACAGCTTCATTCCAGAACTGCACTGGCAGCTTTGAATCTGCCAACATAGTCCTGGCGGTCTCGATTAAGCTTATGTTCTTCTGCTCAGCAACTCAATTCATCTGTGGTGTGTATGCAGAGGTGAACTGAAGAACAATTCCCTTTTCTTTGCAGAAAGCATCCATCCACTGATTCTTGAACTCTGTTCCATTGTCTGAACAAATCTCCTAACCTCCAGCTTGTAGAGAGACTCCAGTGTAGTAACGAGCACCTTGAATGACTCAAAGGTTTCTGATTTTACTTTCAGAAACATCACCCAGGAGAACCGTGAGTAGTCATCTATGACTACAAAGCAGTACCAGTCTCCGGCGATACTCTTCGTGCTGACGGGACCGAATAGATCCATATGCAATAGCTCCAGGGGCATCTCGATAGAATTGACGTGCTTGGTCTTGTGAGATTTCCTGGTCTGCTTTCCCTTCTTGCATGAGACACAAAAATCAGGAAGTTTGAAGTTCTTAACAGGAACTCCATCAACTAAGTTGTTATGAATCAGATGATTCATCTTCCTTTGATTAATGTGTCCCATTCTCCTGTGCCATGAGATGGAATCCTTCTCTGTAGCTTTAGACAAAAGCATTGAACAGTAGACACACTAGTAGAAGCATTAGACATATCTAGAACATACAGGTCATTATGCCTAGATGCTGACATTAATACCTACTCCTCTGGAATCTCCATCTGTTTCTTCAGAATGTAACACTTCCGATTGTCAAACATAACTTTGAAGCCCTTGTCACATATCTGAGACACTGAAAGCAGATTGTTTTCCAATTGTTGAACGAAATTAACTTTATCAAACCTTACCTTTGCATTACCTACTTCTCCTTGTGCGGTAATGTATCCTCTTTTGTTTCCAGCAAAAGAAACGTGTCCCCCTTTAATTTGTTTGACATTGTAAAGGAGAGACAGATTTCCTGTCATGTGCCTGGATGCTCCGCTATCAACTATCCATGTGTTGGTAGAAGCACTATAGCGGACAACCTGCACATAATAGAAAATGATTAGTCAAGGAGGGGGGACCTAAGCAGTGATTAGTTTGGGTTTCCCAGAGGCATCACAGATCACGAACTCAACCCACTATCCTTTATCAGTAGGTGGGACCTCAACCTTCAACTTATCCATGCTTTCAGACACATCAAATGTTTTGGCTTTCCACAAACCATCCTTGTGAAAGGATTGTTTGTGGTAAACCGATGACTAATATACAGTTTGAACCTTAGGTTTAGTTTCAAAAAAATGTTTCACCTCAGGCATCACAGACTTGCCAGTGACTTGTCTGTGTTGTTTGTGGCGTTAAGGAGAGGTAAAAGACCTAGAAGGTGTTTTAGACCTAACAGGTGTTTTAGATATAACGGGAGTCTTAGATCTCTGTTTTGAAAACTGTTTAACTTCATTGTCTAGTTCAAATTTAATTTTGGGTGTTTGATAGCGTGGACAGTTTGAAGAGATGTGACAGTGTAATCCACAAGTATAGCATGATCTCCTTTCAACAGGAGTAGGAGATCTCTTATGGGGCGGTGAGTAAACTTTAGGTACTGACTTTTTGGTCTTACTCCTTTGATTTTCACCTTCCTTGACAAATTTTACTTGTTTAACGTTATGGGGGTTTTGTCTTTGAAGATGATTGTTTAACATAGAAGCCAATCGTGAAGTCGCTGGATCGGTAGACATCCGAGCGTGTTCTTGACGGAAGGAGAAAAACCAAAAGATAAGCAAAAGCATGAACCATAATCGAATGATTTCATTAATAAAATCAAATGATTACAAGCTCAATAAACAGAAGAATCATGACTTTTGGCAAGGGGAGATCGAGCATGATCTCCCCTCTCATCCGGCAGCACCTAGGCCCCGGGCACAAACCTTCTACTCTCTACACAATGAAACTGGTATTTATAGGCCTCAGCCCATATCAGATGCGACTGGGCCCATTCGTACGATTGGGCCATGCGTTTGGTTCAATCGTACGACTGGCCTAATCGCATCTCTCAGCCGCACGACTGGTCCATTTGCATGGCTCAGTCGTACGACTGAGTCTCATTCGCATATGCCCCTACGAATGACCCAGTTTCATGTGTTTACAACATATCAGGTGTATTACATTAAGCCTAGACTAATCGAAAAGCGACGGACACACTATATATGACAATATATGCTTCAACAAATTCCCTCTTGGACGTTGCTTGCGAATAGTAGATAACACCTCTTACAACCTTCAGTCAACCTTTGCTCTGGTTTCCAATAGAATCAAACGAAAAACCTTATTAGCCAACATTGCCGATCCGTCAGGTTGCTACAGTATCCTTGAAAATGAATTTAGGCACAATAGCTTTCGTTTACTTTGCAGAACACCATCATAGCAACAAGATTCCCCATATGACTGATTTTTCCAGATAATGACATGAACAGTTTTCCATTGCTTCAATCTTCACACAGTCTAACCTGATTAACATTAACAACTGTAGAAATTCCTCCTCACATTCAGCATATCCCAGTATATATACATTGTGCTCTCCTGGAGCCTTTATATGATGTATTGGGCAAAAGGTTGAAGGTTCCAATCCACAGCTGACAATATTAAACAAATCAGCATGCACGTAGATTCATCATTAGAAACCTGCTCATATCATCACTTTCTGATTGCGTCTTTAATTTCTCTATACATTGATTCCCCCTAAGAATGAGAATCCTCACTGTGCGGATAAATATAACTTGGTTGGCCCATAAATAATCAGATGCTCCTGACTATCCCACAAAATCAGCACCGACTGCTGACATCTTCTCTTCTCTCTTTTGTGTTCTCACTACAATCACCTATTCTGGAAATCCAATGAATAATGGGGTATCCATCAAACTTATTTGACAAAAGAAGCTCAAGGTGAATGTACTTTGTTCATCCTCAAATCCTTTCAAACGGTAGTTCCAGACCATTTTTTTAGTCTAGAACGCCATTCATTCGTACGACATGGAGTACAATTATCACATTCATGTGATTGGATAATACGAATGATATCTTCGTGAGACTGGTCCAGTAGCATGACTGGTCATAAGACTGGTCCAGTAGCATGAATGGTCATAAGACTGGTCCAGTCTTATGACTGGTCATAAGACTGGTCCAATCGCACGCCAGTCGCATGCTAGTCGTACGAATGGTCCAGTCGTATGGTCCAGTCGTACGAATGGTCCAGTCGTACGGATGGTCCAGTCGTATGGTCCAGTCGTACGAATGGTCCAGTCGCATGGTCCAGTCGTACGAATGGTCCAATCTCATGGTCCAGTCGTACGAACGGGTCTGGATGCAGATTTTCAGATCTGCAGCCGCCATGGCCGCCAAAAACCCTAATCTGATGAATTTGTACCTTTCTTAGAGTTTTTCATCTTCAACTTTTTCAAGATCTTGTCAATGTATGCATTTTGATTTAAACCTATCAACCGCCTTGATCTATCCCTATAGATCTTTATTCCCAAAATATAGGCAGCTTCACCAAGATCCTTAATGGAGAAACAGTTTCCAAGCCAGGCTTTTACACCTTCCGTGGTTGGAATGTCATTTCTAAATAGTAGGATGTCATCGACATACAATACTAGGAAAGTGGTGATGCTCCCACTAGCTTTCTTATATACACAAGCTTCATCAGCGTTTTTGATGAATCCAAACTTGATTATCTCTTCATCAAAATGGTGATTCCAACTTCTTGATGCTTGATTAAATCCATAGATTGATTTCTTTAACTTGCATACTTTGTTAGGATGTTTTTGATCGACAAAACCTTCAGGCTGAACCATATAGACATCTTCCTCAAGATATCCATTTAGAAAAGCGGATTTGACATCCATTTGCCAAACTCATAATCATAACGAGCAGCTATGGAAAATAATATCCTAATAGACTTTAGCATGGCAACCGGTGAGAAGGTCTCATCATAATCAACCCCTTGAGTTTGAGTGAAACCTTTTGCTACAAGTCTAGCTTTATAAGTATCTAAGTTTCCATGCATATCGGTTTTCTTCTTGAAAACCCACTTACTTCCAACTATCTTGGAGTTAAGAGGTGGTTCAACCAAGTCCCATACTTTGTTCTCATACATGGATTGCATCTACACATTCATGGCTTCAAGCCATTTGTCACAATCCAAATTGGACATTGCATCACGATAGGTGGTTGGTTCATCGAAATCTACCACATAGCATCCATCTACGAAAAATCCATATCTTTCAGGTGGATTACTAATTCTACCAGATCTATGAACATTTTGTGTGTATTGATCAACCACTTGATCATTCTCAACATCCTCATGTTGAGTGCTAGTGTAAACCAAACGTGTATCAGTTTGTGGTTCTTGATCCTCCTCAAGATCCACAGTTCTACTGCTAGTTCCTTCCGTAAGGAACTTAGCTTCTAAGAACTCAGCCTTCTTGGCAACAAACTCTTTTTGTTCCAATGGATCATAGAAATAATATCGCATAGAATCTTTAGGATATCCAATGAAGATACACTTAGTGGAACGGCTTTCTAGCTTGTTTGAGGTTGGAGTCTTAACATAAGCCTCACAAACCCATACCTTTAAATATGAAAGCGATGGAACCCGTCCATGCCATATTTCAAAAGGTGTCTTTTCCACATTCTTGGTTGGGGCCATATTCAAAATACGGGCCGCTGAGAGCAAAGCGAAACCCTAAAATGATAGAGGCAGTGAGCTTGTAGCCATCATAGATCAAACCATATCCAATAGAGTTCGATTTTGTGACATCCGTCACCAAAGGTCCGTCATTTAACGTGTTCTGCTTAACCTTTGTTAACAGTCATTCCTCATTTTGACGAACCATCTACGTGAATACCATATTTGTTTTACTTAGTTGCCCTTATATGCGAGATATTGTTGCTTGGCTTATCGTTATCTTAAGGCGTCCTCCGAAATTTGCCCCGTTAACACTAAACACGTCATTTTTATAATAAAATAATTATCACGAATAAAATCATTTTTAAATTATAAATAACGTTAATAACATTTTATCGTCAATAAAACAAGACTAAAATTATAACGTTTTCAACCAAAACAAAATTTGGAAACCCGGGGGCAAAGTGCGGGGACTAAACTTGACACTATGGGAAATTAGGCTGGGTATAAATACCCTCCTTCCAGCCACTTTTTCCTTTTCTCCTCCTCACTTCTTCTTCTTCTCCACCATTTTCTCTCCATTTCTCTCTCTAGAAACTACACCAAAAACCGACCCGTTTCTCGCATTTTCGTCTTCAAATCTCGAGTACCATCGTGAATACTAGTTCCTAGCAGGTAGACAACCTCCCTACCTCGTTTTTAACCCGATTTCACTGCTGCGTTTTAGGGTATTCGGGCGCTCGGGTTCATCCGAGCACAAGAGGTCGTGTGGGCTTGCATGTCTTGTTTCTGAGTGTGCTTCTGGTCTAGATAGGTTAGAATATGAGTTCTGGAGGTTCTGGTTGGGAAACACTCGTGTTCGGGCAGCCGAAGGACGACCCGCACCTGCATGCAGTCGCGACTTTCGTCTGCGCGACTAGGTAAGTCGCGCGACCGAACTGTACGACTGGGGTTGTCGCGCAGTTGAATCATGCGACTGACGGTGGGTGCGAACGGGTGTGTGTCATGCGAATGAGTGAGTGTGCTATAGAACTGTGCGATTGCGTGAGTCGCGCGGTTGTGTCGCGCGGCTGTCGGTGGGTGCGAATGGGATTGTCACACGACTGGGATCGTCACGCGACAGGGGTTGTCGCGTGACTGGGCCATGCGACTGTCGGTGGGTGCGAATGAAAGGATGTCACGCGACTAATTTGTCACGCAACAGGGGTTGTCGCGTGACTGGGCTATGCAAATGTGGAAGGTGTGCGAGTGTGTAAGTCGCATGATCAGATGCCTGTCGCGCGAAAGATGGTCCACTCGCGCGAATGAAGCTGATTCGCGCGAAGGGACGCTGAGTCGTGCGGTTGGCTGTTAGGTCGTGCGACTGGCATTGCATGGTACGACTAAAGGCTTAGTCACACGAATGAAGGTTCAATTGTACGAAAGTAGCTAATTCGTACGACTGAAAGTCCACTCGTGTGAATGGATTGTCAGCCGTGCGTCAGGTCCTGTTGTGTGATTGACAATGTGTGTACGTGTGACTTCCGTTTGGTGTCTTGTGCTGATGAGGCGACATCAGAAATAATGTCATAGCAAAGATGGCTAGCTTTAAACACTCGTACCTACATAAGGTCTGAGGTGTGTGTGTCTGCATGTGTGTACTACTCACGACCGAACCGAAACAACCCGACTCAATTAAAAAATATTATTAATAGTAGTCCATAAGATTAAGTCTTAACATAACTGTCAATAGGTGATTGACTGTTCATACATACATACATACAAGTTTGGGAAGTTCATCAGACGTACTTACCACTTAACAAGTGAGTTTCGTGGCCCCTTTTTACGCTTATACAATTATTTCAATCTTTTACAAACATGGGGGAAGAGTATGCTCACACGTTTTCAATGCTGTACGATATACATACAATTTTCATACTTGGAATCAACGTGATACTGTTTTGTGAGTACTTATCTGATGCATACACGATGTTACTGTGTGGACTGTCTTACAACCATTAATTCCGGTGTTGGAACCAACAGATAGGTATTAGTAGTACTACTGGGTTGACACCCCCACCCTTGACAGATGGTTACTTGAGAGTACCATCACACTGCCAGGAACGGGCCTTGGGTGAATATATTCTGACAATTTGCTGTGTGTACGTCATTAGGCTTGGTTGTATAAAACGCATGGTATGTGATCTTGCTTGCTTATAACTGTATGCACGGTATTCCACTACAAATACTATACAGCATCAACTACATGTTTACAATTTAAACCTGCGAAGCTCACCAACATTATTGTTGACCGTTTTGAGCATTACTTTTCAGGTGATCAAGGAAATTGAAGTTCTATGAGTGCTGCCTTTTAGTGAAGACCTTAGGATGCATTTTGAGACTGAACATACATTTTGTACATTGTTGTAGTCCACTAAACAATTAACGTTTTGTTGAACCTTTGTTCCCGAGTTGTGGGAATTTCTATTACAAGTTAACTTTAATGCTTATGTGATCATTTATGTTATGTTTATGGCTATGCTGTCGTGAACATTGATTTTACACGACACAAGTCTCCGATTGTGTTCGGGTATCGTCGTGACACGCTTGTTATCATGTTATTATTGCTACTCTATTCATACCATGTGTTATGACGATCCCGTCTAGCTCACATTCCCCGTGTTTCCGCTATCAGCGGGGGTGTGACAGACTGGTATCAGAGCCATTGGTTATAGAGAATTAGGCAATTACACTTGACCTAGACTATAACCTAGGAACCTTCATGTAGATTTGCATGCTTAAGTTTGTGTGCATTTATATATCTCGTGCAGGTGTTCCTCTTTACATGTTTGGTTATCCTTTTGTTTTGTGATCTTTCACTTTGTGCTTGAGCCCTTGTGCTCGTCCCCTATGAGATGCTTCCTATCGGATCTTCCGTTCCCTCTATGCGCCGAGTTATCATGACCAAATTCGGGTATTGAGACCCGAAGAGATCTTCACAGATCCTACATCACGCTTGACCTCATATACTGAGAGACCGACCCGAGGAGGTCATGTCTGAGTCCTCCCAAGGACGCGAGATAGACAACCTCCGCAAGACTATACGTGATTACATGTTTGGCTCTCAGTCGACTTGATGGATTATTATGGATATGGTGTGAAGGAAGGTCGGATGTCATGTGACCGGATTAGGCATCATTCTCGGTACATCGTGGGTGTGGTGGGGACGCTGCGGGGAACCCTATATATAAACAGCACCGGTATACCGAGAATATGCTTAAAATGGGCTGCATGGTGATCTTCACCGACTGTAACACGAAACATTGGAGTTTGATAAGTAAATACTTGTGAATCTTAAGGTAACTAAAGCTTACATGTTGCCTCTTGTATGAATAGAACATGCCGCCTCGAAGATCTACCCGCAACAATAGTAGCGGAAGTGAAGCCCCGAGGGGCAGAGGCAGAGGCAGGGGTAGACCTCCAACAGCAAATGAAGGCCCTTCTGGCAATAACCAAGGGACTGGAAATGCTGAAATGGCAGCCTTAATTGCTCAACAATTGACTGCCTTGATTCCAACTATCGTAGCTCAGGTGAGCGACGCGCTGCAACAGCAAAACCACCCCTACGGGGACGGTGGTAATGAGAATGAGGATAATGGGAACCCGACTGGGATTGAAAGCAACCAGGAGACCGGAAATGGTGGTACAGCCGGTAACGAAACTGGGGTTGCTAACGCCAAACGGGGATGTTCTTACAAGGAGTTTGTGGCCTGTAAGCCTCGGGAATTTGATGGTAAGGGTGGGGCGATAGCCCTGATTAGATGGCTGGAGAAAATGGAGGTTGTGATCGACATCAGTGAATGCCTCGACAGCCAGCGGATCAAGTATGTTACGTGCTCACTGCAAGGCCGAGCACTAACCTGGTGGAACACCCAGGTTCAAGCTAGGGGAAGGGAATCTGCGATGCAGATGACCTGGGATGAATTTAAAGCCTTGATTATCGAGGAATACTGCCCTCACAACGAGATACAAAAGCTTGAGCATGAGTTCTGGAATCATGCTATGGTGGGGGCGGGGCATGCAGCTTATACTGATCGATTCCACGATTTGGCTAGACTAGTTCCATATTTAGTCACTCCGGGATCTAAAAGGATAGAAAGATACATTTGGGGACTCGCGCCTCAAATACGAGCAATGGTAACTGCAGCTGCTCCTCCTACGATTCAGAGTGCAATTTTGAAGGCTGGCGCTCTGACCGATGAGATGGTAAGAACAGGGGTATTGGGCAAGGGAGCAGAGAAGCGAAAGGATGTTGGGGAAACTAGCCGGTCGAGTGTCGGGAAATCTGATAAAAGGGCCAAGATCACCAGAAACTTCGTGGCTGTGACACCGAGTAAGAGAGAGTATGTTGGGCCACACCCCAAATGTGACAGATGCAGCTATCATCATCCCCCAGAGACGCAGTGCCGGGTGTGCGTAAACTGTAGGCGCCCGGGCACCTAGCAAGAGATTGTAGAGTGGCACCGAATCTGGTTGCACCCGTCAACGCGGTTAACCCCGCCGGGAATGCCAGAGTCTGTTACGAATGTGGAAACCCTGGTCATTATCGGAACATGTGCCCCAAACTGAATAGGGAACCGGGTCAACAAGGGGATAATCAACAGCAAGTGATGGCCATAGCGGGCGCTCAAGGCCAAGGAAACCCAGGAAATGCTGCACGGGGACGCGCCTTCGTCATGGGAGCTAATGATGCCCGTTAGGACCCGAACGTTGTTACGGGTACGTATCTACTCAATCACCATTTCGCATCCATACTATTTGATACTGGAGCAGACAATAGTTTTATATTTTCTGAGTTCGTGCATATGCTTGATTTAAGTGCTAGTAGACTAGAAACTAGTTACTCCGTAGAAATGGCCAATGGTAGGGTTGAACAAGCAGACAAGATTATTAAGAATTGCACCCTAATGTTCGAAGACCAGGTCTTTAGTATAGATTTAATACCATTCGAGTTAGGCAGCTTCGATGTGATAGTGGGTATGGATTGGTTGTCAAATCATGGAGCCGAGATTGTTTGTCGGGAGAAAGTAGTACGAATCCCCATGCCAAACAGGGAGGTACTCGGGATTCAAGGACAACGACCGCGAAGAACACTAAAGCTCATTTCTTGCATGAAAGCCCGCCGAAGTCTACGGAAGCAGTGTTACACTTTTCTGGCTCACATCGTAGAAAAGAAGGAAGAAGAGATAAAATTAGCAGACATTCCGATTGTACTGGATTACCCGGAAGTGTTCCCTGATGATTTGTCTGGATTGCCTCCTCCACGACAGGTGGAATTCCGTATAGAGCTGGTTCCTGGAGCTACACCGATAGCTAAGACACCGTATCGGTTAGCACCCTCAGAGATGCAAGAGTTGTCCAGCCAACTACAGGAACTACTAGAGAAGGGTTTCATTCGACCGAGTCATTCACCGTGGGGAGCACCGGTGTTATTTGTCAAGAAGAAGGATGGGTCGTTCCGTATGTGTATCGACTACAGGGAATTGAACAAATTGACCGTGAAGAATCGGTATCCTCTTCCCAGAATCGACGACCTGTTCGACCAGTTACAAGGAGCCTCGTATTTCTCTAAGATCGACCTTCGATCTGGTTATCATCAACTAAGAGTATTCGAGGATGATATTCCGAAGACAGCATTCAGAACTCGTTACGGGCACTATGAGTTCCTGGTCATGCCATTCGGATTGACCAACGCACCAGCTGCCTTTATGGATTTGATGAATCGGGTGTGTAAGCCTTATCTTGATAAGTTCGTGATCGTGTTCATAGATGATATACTTATCTACTCCCGTTCAAAAGAGGATCACGAAAAACACCTCCAAGCAATTCTAGAATTGTTGAAGGAAGAGAAACTTTTCGCCAAGCTCTCGAAGTGTGAATTTTGACTTCGAGAAGTGAAATTCTTGGGTCATGTAGTTAACAAAAATGGAATTCATGTGGTCCCCGGTAAGATTGAAGCTGTGAAGAAGTGGGATACTCCCCAAACACCCTCAGAAATACGGCAATTCTTGGGATTGGCCGGATACTATCGTCGCTTCATTGCCAATTTCTCCAAGATTGCCCAACCGTTGACTTTGTTGACTCAGAAAGACAAGAAGTTCGACTAGGGGAAAGCACAAGAACAGGCGTTCCAAACATTGAAAGAGAAGTTGTGCAACGCACAGATATTGTCCCTCCCAGACGGAACTGATGATTTTGTGGTGTACTGTGATGCTTCACATCAAGGTTTGGGCGGTGTACTAATGCAGAAGGATAAGGTAATTGCTTACGCATCGCGACAACTCAAGGTGCATGAAAAGAACTACACAACTCACGATTTGGAGTTGGGAGCTATAGTATTTGCACTCAAGATATGGAGGCATTATCTATATGGAACCAAATGCACCATCTACACAGACCATAAGAGCCTTCAACACATCATGAACCAGAAAGAACTTAACATGCGACAGCGACGCTGGGTAGAGCTTCTTAGCGACTACGATTGTGAAATCCGGTATCATCCGGGGAAAGCTAACGTGGTGGCTGATGCTTTAAGCCGCAAAGAGCGCGTGAAAACACTACGTGCACGAGCGCTAGGCTTGACTATTCAAACCAATTTAAAGCCTCAGATTCAGACTGCAAGGCTTTGAAAGAAGAGAACCTTACGGGAGAAGAATTCCGGGGGTTGGATAAACAAATGACTCGTAAGGATGATGGCATTCATTACTTCATAGATCGTATATGGGTCCCCAGATGGGGAGGTGTACGTACATTAGTCATGGATGAAGCACACAAGAAACGATACTCTGTTCATCCTGGCGCAGACAAGATGTACCACAATCTGAAGGAGTTGTACTGGTGGCCAGGCATGAAGAAAGATATTGCTACATATGTGAGTAAATGCTTGACTTGTTCAAAGGTCAAGGCTGAACATCAGAAACCATCAGGATTATTACAACAGCCTGAAATTCCTGAGTGGAAATGGGAGAACATCACTATGGATTTTATTACCAAACTCCCAAGAACGCCAAGTGGGCACGACTCGATACGGGTCGTGGTAGATCGAATGACAAAATCCACTCACTTCTTGCCTATCCGGGAAGACTATAAGATGGATAAGCTGGCAAGGTTGTACATCAAAGAGGTCGTGGCACGGTACGGGGTGCTGGTGTCAATCATATCCGACCGAGACGGTCGATTCACTTCACGATTTTGGCAGACGTTACAGAAAGCGATGGGCACTCGATTAGACACGAGTACTGCCTATCACCCACAAATAGATGGCCAAAGTGAACGAACAATACAAACATTGCAAGACATGCTTAGAGCTTGCGTAATCGATTTTGGTGGTAGCTGGGACACTCATTTACCGTTGATTGAGTTCTCTTACAACAACAGCTACCATACAAGCATTGGATGCGCTCCATTTGAAGCATTGTATGGACGGAAATGTAGATCACCTATATGTTGGGCCGAGGTTGGTGAAAGCCAGCTAACAGGTCCTGAAATCATTCAAGAAACCACCGATAAGATCTTCCAAATCAAAGATAGACTCAAAGCTGCTAGAGACCGCCAAAAGAGCTATGCCGACAACCGTCGGAAGCCTCTAGATTTCGATGTTGGGGATCATGTCTTACTCAAAGTCTCTCACTGGAAAGGGATCGTATGATTTGGTAAGAAAGGGAAGTTAGCCCCTCGATACGTAGGACCATTCGAGATTACAGAAAGAATCGGTCCGGTGGCCTACCGATTGAGGTTGCCACAAGAACTCAGCGGTGTGCATGATACTTTTCACGTGTCGAACCTCAAAAAGTGTTTGGCAGACGAGTCCTTACACGTACCAATTGAGGAAATCAAGATCGACGAAAAGCTTCATTTTATTGAGGAACCCATTGAGGTCATGAACCGAAAGGTCAAAAAGTTGAGGCGCAGTAAGATACCTATCGTTCGCATAAGATGGAATTCCAAACGAGGGCCAGAGTTTACATGGGAACGTGAAGATCGGATGAGACTCAAATATCCACATCTATTCGAGGATGACGCCCTTAGACCTAACATCAGTTGAATTTCGGGACGAAATTCCCTCAACTGGGGGATACTGTGACATCTGTCACCAAAGGTCCGTCATTTAACGTGTTCTGCTTAACCTTTGTTAACAGTCATTCCTCATTTTGACGAACCATCTACGTGAATACCATATTTGTTTTACTTAGTTGCCCTTATATGCGAGATATTGTTGCTTGGCTTATCGTTATCTTAAGGCGTTCTCCGAAATTTGCCCCGTTAACACTAAACACGTCATTTTTATAATAAAATAATTATCACGAATAAAATCATTTTAAATTATAAATAACATTAATAACATTTTATCGTCAATAAAACAAGACTAAAATTATAACGTTTTCAACCGAAACAAAATTTGGAAACCCGGGGGCAAAGTGCGGGGACTAAACTTGACACTATCGGAAATTAGGCTGGGTATAAATACCCTCCTTCCAGCCACTTTTTCCTTTTCTCCTCCTCACTTCTTCTTCTTCTCCACCATTTTCTCTCCATTTCTCTCTCTAGAAACTACACCAAAAACTGACCCGTTTCTCGCATTTTCGTCTTCAAATCTCGAGTACCATCGTGAATACTAGTTCCTAGCAGGTAGACAACCTCCCTACCTCGTTTTTAACCCGATTTCACTGCTGCGTTTTAGGGTTTTCGGGCGCTCGGGTTCATCCGAGCACAAGAGGTCGTGTGGGCTTGCATGTCTTGTTTCTGAGTGTGCTTCTGGTCTAGATAGGTTAGAATATGAGTTCTGGAGGTTCTGGTTGGGAAACACTCGTGTTCGGGCAGCCGAAGGCCGACCCGCACCTGCATACAGTCGCGACTTTCGTCTGCGCGACTAGGTAAGTCGCGCGACCGAACTGTGCGACTGGGGTTGTCACGCAGTTGAATCATGCGACTGACGGTGGGTGCGAATGGGTGTGTGTCATGCGAATGAGTGAGTGTGCTATAGAACTGTGCGATTGGGTGAGTCGCGCGGTTGTGTCGCGCGGCTGTCGGTGGGTGCGAATGGGATTGTCACGCGACTGGGATCGTCACGCGACAGGGGTTGTCGCGTGACTGGGCCATGCGACTGTCGGTGGGTGCGAATGAAAGGATGTCACGCGACTAATTTGTCACACGACAGGGGTTGTCGCGTGACTGGGCTATGCGAATGTGGAAGGTGTGCGAGTGTGTGAGTCGCACGATCAGATGCCTGTCGCGCGAAAGATGGTCCACTCGCGCGAATGAAGCTGATTCGCGTGAAGGGAAGTTGAGTCGTGCGGTTGGCAGTTAGGTCGTACGACTGGTATTGCATGGTACGACTGAAGGCTTAGTCACACAAATGAAGGTTCAATTGTACGAAAGTAGCTAATTCGTACGACTGAAAGTCCACTCGTGTGAATGTAGTGTCAGCCGTGCGTCAAGTCCTGTTGTGTGATTGACAATGTGTGTACGTGTGACTTCCGTTTGGTGTCTTGTGCTGATGAGGCGACATTAGAAATAATGTCATAACAAAGATGGCTAGCTTTAAACACTCGTACCTACATAAGGTCTGAGGTGTGTGTGTCTGCATGTGTGTACTACTCACGACCGAACCGAAACGACCCGACTCAATTAAACAATATTATTAACAGTAGTCCATAAGATTAATTCTTAACATAACTGTCAATAGGTGATTGACTGTTCATACATACATACATACAAGTTTGGGAAGTTCATCAGACGTACTTACCACTTAACAAGTGAGTTTCGTGGCCCCTTTTTATGCTTATACAATTATTTCAATCTTTTACAAACATGGGGGAAGAGTATGCTCACACGTTTTCAATGCTGTACGATATACATACAATTTTCATACTTGGAATCAACGTGATACTGTTTTGTGAGTACTTATCTGATGCATACATGATGTTACTGTGTGGACTGTCTTACAACCATTAATTCCGGTGTTGGAACCAACAGATAGGTATTAGTAGTACTACGGGTTGACACCCCCACCCTTGACAGATGGTTACTTGCGAGTACCATCACACTGCCAGGAACGGGCCTTGGGTGAATATATTCTGACAATTTGCTGTGTGTACGTCATTAGGCTTGGTTGTATAAAACGCATGGTATGTGATCTTGCTTGCTTATAACTGTATGCACGATATTCCACTACAAATACTATACAGCATCAACTACATGTTTACAATTTAAACCTGCGAAGCTCACCAACATTATTGTTGACCGTTTTGAGCATTACTTTTCAGGTGATCAAGGAAATTGAAGTTCTAGGAGTGCTGCCTTTTAGTGGGACCCTAGGATGCATTTTGAGACTGAACATACATTTTGTACATTGTTGTAGTCCACTAAACAATTAACGTTTTGTTGAACCTTTGTTCCTGAGTTGTGGGAATTTCTATTACAAGTTAACTTTAATGCTTATGTGATCATTTATGTTATGTTTATGGCTATGCTGTCGTGAACATTGATTTTACACGACACAAGTCTCCGATTGTGTTCGGGTATCGTCGTGACACGCTTGTCATCATGTTATTATTGCTACTCTATTCATACCATGTGTTATGACGATCCCGTCTAGCTCACATTCCCCGTGTTTCTGCTATCAGCGGGGGTGTGACAGATTTCTCCACTCGGACACACCATTATGTTGTGGTGTTCCAGTTGGAGATAGTTGTGAGACAATACCACAACTTCTAAGATGATCCCTAAAAGCATCACTTAGGTATTCACCTCCTCTATCGGTGTAGAGAGTTTTTATTTTCTTGTTGAGTTGATTTTCTACTTCATTTTGGAAGATTTTGATCATTTCAAAAGCTTCATCTTTATGTCTTGACAAATACACATAACCATATCGACTATAGTCGTCAGTAAAGGTAATGAAGTATCTTTCATGGTACCTAGTCATTGGCTTAATAGGACCACATACATCCGAATGTATGATGCCTAATAAATCTTTTGCCCTTTCGGATTTGCCACTAAAAGGTACCTTAGTCATTATACCTTGTAAACAAGATTCATATACATCAAATGAATCATATTCATTTGCTTTTAAAAGACTGATCTTTTGAAGTGTTTGTATGCGCTTCTTGTTTATATGACCAAGATGGCAATACCAAAGATAGGTATCAATCAAATCCAATTTGAGTTTTTTAGTGGTGGTTTGGTACAATGAGCTATCATATAATGTGTTTTCATGAACCAATTCATAAATACGATAGATAGGATTAGCTTTAAAATAAAATATGCCATTTAAAGAAACATGAATTTCATTTTCAATAAATGTCAAAACATAACCATATTTTCTTAATTGGGCAACAGAAATAATGTTCCTAGTCAAACTAGGAGCATACAAAAATATTGTTCAAAATTGCTTCCAAACCATTTGGAAGCTTCAAGATGTAGTCCCCTCAGCCTTCAACTTGAACTTTTACCCCATTCCCCATGTAGAGGCTAACATCCCCTTTCTTGAAGTCCTTACTTCTTTTGAACCCCTTCAATAAGTTGCAAATGTGAGTTCCACATCTGGTATCCAATACCCATGTGTTAGAGGATATTAAATTTAAATCAATATGAATCATGTAAATTGTACCTGAGGTTTGCCCGGCATCCCTCTTAGCTTGCAACTCTTTGAAATGGACTGGACAATTCCTTGCCCAATGTCCAATCTCTCCACACTTGAAGCATGGGTCATTTGAAGCAACCTTTTGCTTCTTCTCCGCTTGTTTTTGTTGGATTCTTTATGCCCAAGACACATAGAACATTGATGTGGTTAATACGTTATGATCCAAGTCGGGTCATACCCAATAACAGGCTTAGCAAACACAAATTAATATATTTAATTGATGATATGATCATACAATTAAATAATTACACCAATTTATAAAATGGGTTTTCTAAATAAATTGCATATGAGATGGAACAACTTATAAGGATATTTTGTTCAAGAAAATTATTTGAAAATGTTATTTAAATTAGTTGGATAACATCAAATAATAAAAGAGTGTATGAGTTATACAATTAAAAGGTTAATTATATAACTAAAGAAGTAACTAGCTAAAAATGAATTGGGTAATAAAAAATGGGTGGGAAACCCAAATTTTAAAGAGGTTCGGCCGTCCCCCTCTTGGTGTGGTTGGCTCCTCTTTTTACCTTGAAAAGATAAGTTGATTAACTAGCTACAAGCTCCAACTTCTTTGTTGGACCAAAAGAACCAATGAGCCAAGATCAGGAAAACCTCTAAGTCCCACATGCCACTGCTACAACTGCTGAAGACTCCCATCAGTTACAATGTTCTCTTGCTTGAATGTCAGACTTGAGAACATCTGAAGACTCTCATCAGCTATTGTGTTCTCTTGCTTGAATGTCAAACCCGAGAGCATCTTAGCTCCAGCCTTCTGCTGTTATGACAAAGTCTGAAGAACAAAGTATGAAGATCAAAGAACTGAAGAATATCAGTTGAAGAAAACTCCAAAGTACTGAAGACCAAGTACTGAAGTCTGAAGTACTGATCTTACAAGTACTGAAGACTTCAAGTACTGAAGACAAGTACTGAAGAATCAAACGCTGAAGAACTAAAGAACTGAAGACCTTCTACTGAAGCACAAAGTCTGAAGACAAAGACTGAAGACAACAACTGATGATATCTACTGAAGTCATCAGTTGTTATATCATCTGAAGCCAAGTCTGAAGATCAAGTACTGAAGACTCAGAGTTTGTCACAACAAACTGAAGAAGTTTTCTTCAGTTGTTGTGGTGGTTTTTCTTTTTCAGTAGTTTATTTCATTTCAGTAGTTGTACAACAACTGAAGAGCATGTTCTTCAGTTGTTATAGTATCAGTAGTTATAAACGACTGAAGAGCTTGTTCTTCAGTCGTTGTAGGATTTCAGTAGTTTACTTTTCTCAGCACTTAGGAACTTTTGTAAGAAGATGTCAGTTGTTGACATCTTCAGTAGTTTTATGTTTTTGTCAGTTGTAATTTGAATATTCAGTGATGTCAGAAAAAGGACATCAACCCATCCTTTTGCCGCCTATAAAAGGATGGGTAACCATACAGTTTTAATTGCCGAAACGTGCGACCAATAGAACATTTATTGCTTCGCAGAACTCTTCTCTCTCTATGTTTATGCTTTAATTGCAATATCTTTTATGTTCTTGATATAATTGCTAATTAATGTGCTAAATCCGCTGCAAACATTATCTAATTGATCAACAAGAGAGGCTGAGATCCTGTCAAATGGTATCAGAGCAGGTTAATCATTGATCGATCTTACCATTGATCATTTGAAACTGCTCTTTTGATCTCTCAGTTTGATCGAATTAGCAATTTGCAAGAAGTTAGCCATAGAGAGTGAATTTCTGCTGTTTCCGGCCAAAATCTTGAGGTCTTTCGGTGGTTTTGAGTCACATTTGTCTGGTTTAAACTTGTTTTTGACTAAAACCTGAGATGACAACACCAACTAATGATCCTCACAATACTGGTTCCGCAACCAAGCCTCCGATGCTGGTTAGGAACGAGTATAACATATGGCAAAGAGGTATGCTACACCACTTGGCTGTCAACAGTGCTGGTTGTTGGAAGTCGGTGGTGCATGGGCCATACAAGCCTATGGTGAGCGTCCCGGAATCTAATGAACAGGTTGCAAAGAAACCTGAACAATATTCGGACGAAGATCTAAAGCTGTTCGAAATCGATGCTAGAGCCCATGGAATTCTAGCCATGGCCATTCCAAATGAGATATACTCAGGGCTCTTGCATCATGAGTCTGCTCATGACCTATGGGTTGCTCTAAAGGAACAATTTGGAGGAACTGATTCGGTCTTAGCAAACAATAGGGAAATCCTCGCCCAACAATATGAGACTTTCTCATATAGAAAGGGTGAGATTCTGACCCAGCAGTTTGAGCGGTTCTCTTGTTTGATCTCTGAGCTGAAGATGGTCAAACAAGAGTACACCAACAGCCAGATGAACAACAGGTTCCTCAGGTCACTTCCTGAGAGATGGGACACATATACCATTGTCCTACGCTCCAGTGCTGACCTGGACACTCTATCTCTCACCCAACTTCATGGGAAGCTACTCACTTTTGAGAGAGAGGTAGAGCAAAAGAGGAAGTTGTCCTCTTCTGGCAAGCTCGCTGATGACTTTGTCCAAGGTAATGCTGCCTTGATAAGTCATGAGTCAGAATATGCTTCATCAGAAAGTTCTTATGATGAGCATATCGATTTCTCTACTAACTCAGAACAAGCTTTTGTTGGTGTTAGTAGTTCAGGAGGTGGTGGTGACAATTTGTGTTTTCTGGTGGAGGATTTGAAGGGCATTCCAGATGATGATCTGGAAGAGATGGATATTTTGAACCAAATGGCAATGATAAATATCCGCTCTCAGAAGTTCTACAAAAGAACTGGTAGGAAATTCCCAGGACTCTCTGGCAAAACCAAAGTTGGCTTTGACAAGAGCAAGTTGAGGTGTCACAAGTGCCAAAGGCTTGGACACTTTGCAAGAGAGTGTAGATCATCTGGATCTAACTCATCTGCACCCTTTGTGACTTTTCCCAGCAATAGCTCACAGCACAAAGGGCAACCTTCCTACAGTTCTTCCCATCCATCTCAAGCACAAGCACCACCTGCTTATTTTGTGCCACAGGGTCATATGCCTTATCCTTACCCCTGTTACTACATGCCTCAGCCTGGTCAAACTCAAGCACCCCCGGCTCAACCACCTCATGCTCTTCCAGAGCCTCATTCTTCCCAATCTCATCACCACACACAACCTCAACAACAAAGCTTTTTCACCCCAACTGCTGTTGACTGGAGTAGTCTACCAGAAGAGCTATCTGGTCAGGAACCACTACTCCAAGGTGCTGGTCAACATGGTGGTGATCAACCTTTTGGAAATCTTGCTCTGATGGCCCTTGATTATGCTGAAGGGTCATCATCCAATGCCTCATCTCAGGTATCCACTGAGGCAAAAGCCAAGCTTTGTTCAGAGTCATGCATAGCAGCATTTGCTTCTATTAGAGAAGCAAATGTAGCTTTAATAGATAAAAATCTTGAGCTTGAGCACACTATTTCCAAAAGAAAAGCTGATTTTGAGGTTGTTCTAAAAGATAAAAATGATGAGATTTACAAGCTTAAATGCCAAATCAAAGATGCTAAAGCTAGGGAAGATGTACTTCTAGAGAAGTACAAAGACCTCAAGGAAACTCTTGCAACCACCCAAGTTGAGTGTGATCGATGGGTGCAATCATGCAAGGGTTTTGAAATGCTTCTTAGCAAGCAAACAGCTTCCAATGTGAAGTTTGGCATTGGTTATAATCACACTGCTCCTCCCACAGACTTCATTTCAAGAGCAGAAGTTGAATCTGATGGGGAGAGCAATAACCAATCCTTCTCATCATGTGACTTACGATCCTCTGAATCAGCATCATCAGAGATAGATTGTCACATGACCAAAAGGCTGATCAACTCAGGAGTTGTCACTAGAAGTACTGAAGGTACTGGAGAGCAAGTGACAACATCTGAAGTTCAAACCTCAAATACTGTTAGCACTAAAGAGAAGAAAACTAACAGTAGGAAAGGTTTGAAGACAGCTAGAGAGGATACCAGGAAAGCAGGCACTAGGAAGAAAACTGCTAGTACTGATGACAAACAGCTGAAGAACAAGTCTTCAGCAGTTAAATCCTCTTCAGCTGATGATCAGCATAAGATGAAGAAAAAGCCATGTGAGATATGTGGCTTGTTCAATCATCTTACTGATGATTGTTGGTACAAAAGGGGTTCCAAACTCAAACAGAAGGAGAAAATTACTGAGAGCATCAATAAAATGAAGAATGAGTTTGAAACCAAGTTTGTACTGGCAACATCCAAGCCTGAAATCCCTAGGCCCAAAGTTAAATCCAAGAAGGTAGGGATTACTCAGGCAACAGCTGAGGTTGCTCAGAAAAAGATGGTACAACATAGGAACTCATCATCAGCAAACTCCAATGTGTCTGAAGAGCTGAAGGCTTTATCACAAAATCAGACACAGTTGGTGATGATGGTTCAGCAACTAGTGGGAAGAGTCAACCACTTAGATGCTCCTATGTTGAAACCACAGAAAAGAAAGTCCAAGCCAAAGGGTTCCTCTTCTGTACCATCTTCTTCACCTCAAGCTGTCACTCATAACACACCTGTTAGTGCTACACCTGTAGCTGAGAACAAACCCAAAGCCAAGCAGGTTTGGGTCTCCAAGACTAACTAACACATGGTTGTGTTTGCAGGGTTCTTCAACATGCCATAGAAGCATCTGGTATGTAGACAGTGGAGGATCCATGCATATGACTGGAAGCAGCTCCCTTCTTAATGACTACTCTCAAGGAAAGAAGGGATTTGTTTCTTTTGGCAATGATGCAAAGGGTTACATCGTCGGAAAAGGCTTTGTTTCCAACGGGGAAATAAGGTTTGATGATTTTAACCATGTGGAGAATCTCAAGTACAACCTCTTGAGTGTCTGTCAAATGTGTGACAAAGGCCACGTTGCCCTTTTCACAAGCCAGAACTGTAGGATTCTGTCATCCAAAGTTCTGGGTTTGATTGACAAGGCATTGGATGAACACACTCTCCTGAAGGCCAACAGAACAGGAAGAGTGTATGCCTTAGATCTTTCCAAAAAGATGGATCTAAAAGGCCATCCTTGCTTATTCTCCAAGGCATCTCCTCAAGAGTCTACACTATGGCATAGAAGGCTGGGTCATGTAAATTTCAAGAACATGAATAAGCTTATAAGCCATGGTTTAGTAAGAGGATTGCCTCTAAAGGAGTTCAAGTGTGAAGATGACTGCACTGCTTGCTTGAAAGGAAAACAACACAAAGTTTCATTCCCTTCAATAGAAGAACCAAAGTCCACTGCTTGCTTACAACTTCTGCACATGGATCTCTTTGGTCCTGTGAGAGTGATGAGCATGGCAAAGAAGAAATACTGCCTGGTAATTGTGGATGATTACTCCAGGTTTGTATGGACTTTCTTCTTGCACTCCAAGGATGAAGCAGCAAAGACAATAATGAACTTTGTGTTACATGTAGAAAAGCAGTATTCCCTACAGGTCAAGTGTGTGAGGAGTGACAATGGAACAGAATTTAGAAACCACACACTTGATGACTTCTACCTGTCCAAGGGAATTAGAAGGCAGTTTAGCATTCCTAGAACTCCTGAGCAGAATAGAGTGGTGGAGAGAAAGAACAGGACCCTCATTGAAGCAGCAAGGTCAATGTTGGCTGACTCAGGGCTGCCACTGACCTTCTGGGCTGAAGCTGTCAATACAGCTTGCTATGAGAATAGAGCCTTAGTAAATAAGAGGTTGATGAAGACTCCCTATGAAGTTCTTCATCATTTGGCCCCTCTTATTTCATTCTTTAGAGCCTTTGGGTGTCCTTGTTTTATTCTCAACACTAGCAACCCACTCCATAAGTTTGCTAGTAAGGCGGATGCAGGGTACTTTGTTGGTTATTCATCAACTTGCAAAGCATACAGAGTCTTCAACTGTAAAACCAAGGGAGTTGAAGAAACTCTGCATGTTAAGTTCAATGAATCTCCAAAGGACAAGATTCCACAAAACCCTGTGGAGTTGTTTGATCTGGACATACTGCAATATGTTCCTTATCAACCTCCATCTGTTGAGCCTGTCAGCAGATCTCCACCTGGTGGTACTGATGATGATGAAGTCAGTACTCACCTCTTCAGGATCAGTGACAATCTGCCTAAGCCCACTGAACCTGATGCTCCTGTAGCCTCAGCAGCTCCATCCACTACAAATGCTGATGAGATTTCTGCTTGCTCTACTTCGTTTGAGCTGCCATCCTCTACATGGTTTCAGGAATCTCCATCACCATCTGTTGCTACTGATGGGTCTACAAACACTTGCACAGATATTATAGTTTATCAAGAGCTCAAGAATCACCCCACTTCACAAAACATTGGTGATATTCATGCTGGAGTTTCAACCAGGAATCAATTGTCCAACTTCTGCTTCTATGCTCTCTTCATCAGTCAGCAAGAACCAAAGAACTATCATATTGCTTTAAGAGACAATGGATGGGTGGAAGCTATGCAGCTTGAGCTACTTCAATTCAAGAAACAGCAAGTGTGGGAGCTTGTTCCATTACCCAAAGGTAAGTGTGCTATAGGCACCAAGTGGGTATTCAGGAACAAAACAGATGAGAAGGGCCAAATTGTCAAGAACAAGGCCAGACTGGTTGTTCAAGGTTTTGCACAGGAGGAAGGCATCGATTATGATAAGACCTTTGCACCTGTGGCCAGACTAGAAGCAATCAGACTGTTCTTAGCTTATGCTGCCTTTCACAGCCTCAAGGTTTATCAAATGGATGTCAAAAGTGCCTTCCTATATGGAAAAATAAAAGAAGAGGTTTATGTGTGTCAACCACCAGGATTTGAGGACAATAAACATCCTGATTGGGTGTACAAGCTTGATAAGGCTCTTTATGGGCTGAAGCAAGCACCTAGAGCCTGGTATGAGACACTTTCAACCTTTCTTCTTGAGAATACATTCACTAGGGGCACCATTGACAAAACCTTATTCATCAAGACTGTGGGACAACATAAGCTCCTTGTTCAGATTTATGTTGATGATATCATCTTTGCATCCTCTGATCCAAAGTTGTGTGATGAATTTACAAAGCTTATAAAGCTTAGGTTTGAAATGAGTGCTATGGGAGAATTACAGTTCTTTCTAGGTTTGCAAATCAAACAACAGGATGATGGAATCTTCATCCATCAGTCCAAATATACCAAAGACTTGTTGAATAAGTTTGATTTACAAACCTGTAAGCCCTGTTCTACTCCCATGAGCAGCATCACACAACTAGATGTTGATCAGAAAGGTAAAGCGGTTGATGAGACCCTTTACAGATGTATGATTGGGTCCTTGATGTACCTTACAGCTTCTAGACCAGACATCATGTTTTTAACATGTGCTTGTGCTAGATTTCAGGCTGCACCTAAAGAATCCCATTTGATTGCAGTTAAGAGGATCTTTAGATATCTGCAAGGTACCCAATCACTAGGACTTTGGTATTCAGCTGGGCATTCTTGAAAATTAGTTGCTTTCTCTGATAGTGACTATGCAGGATGCAAAGTCACCAGAAAATCCACTTCTGGTGGTTGCCAATTCCTAGGCAATTGTTTAGTTTCTTGGCAGAGTAAGAAACAAACATCAATTGCTACATCCACTGCTGAAGCTGAGTATATTGCTGCTGCAAGTTGTACCTCTCAAATACTCTGGCTTCAGAACCAACTTCTGGATTATGGCATTACTGAGACTAAGACTCCATTATTAATGGATAGTGCTTCAGCTCTTTGTATTGTTAAGAATCCAGTTCAGCACTCTAGGACCAAACATATTGAGATCAGACATCATTTTATCAGGGATTGCTATGAGAAAGGTCTGATTGATCCTAAGTTTGTGCCTAGTGCTGATGAGCTTGCAGACATTTTTACTAAGCCTTTAGATAGTGCCACATTTCAAAATTTAGTACTAAGGCTTGGTATGCTGCAGCTTGAATGATTTGACCTATGCTGATGCTCTTAACTCACATCTACTGATGAGTATTAGGTCAAATACAAGTACTGATGAGTAATTTAGTCTTCAGCTCTTTCACAACTACTGAAGACTAAAATAACTCAAAGTACTGATGTACATTATTTATTGAAAAACAACTGATGTAGTGAGGTGGATTACAACTACTGATGTATGATTTTCAAATAAATAAGTACTGAAGAACAAATTTTGCTCATAAGTACTGATGTGTAATCTTACACAAATACTGAAGACAAAATTTGTTCACCAGCTCTGAAGAATATTTCATCAGCACTTGTGAACATCTGATCACAAAAGCTGAAGGCATAAATATTCACAAGAGCTGAAGGGTCGATGAAACATCTGAAAGTCAGCCAAAGAGCTGATGCGTAAGTGTGGAGGCTAGTATGAAACAACTGATTTGACGGAAACAGCTGATGAGTAATTTCTCATCCGCTGATAACAACAGCTGAGGTTTCATACACAAACAACTGAAGGACAAAACCATGTCTTCAGTAGTTCATAACTACTGACATCAGTAGTTCACAACTACTGAAGGCTAACACCAAGTCCTCAGTTGTTTACAACAACTGAAGCAATACCATGTCTTCAGTAGTTCATAACTACTGATCTCAGTAGTTCACAACTACTGAAGGCTAACACCAAGTCTTCAGTTGTTACAACGTCTGAAGAAGAATACTAGGTCATCAGTAGTTCATAATTACTGAAGACTGACAGTAACTCTTCAGACGTTTACAACGTCTGAAGAAGAATACTAAGTCATCAGTAGTTCATAACTACTGAAGACTGATAGTAACTCTTCAGATGTTTACAACATCTGAAGGACAAAACCAAGGTCTCAGTAGTTTCAACTACTGAAGACTAATACCAAGTCCTCAGATGTTACAACCACTGAAGGTTAAAACCACGTCATCAGTCGTTATAACAACTGATCACCAACACCAAACCTTCAGTAGTTTCCTTTCAACCTTTCACCTACCCTATAAATACCCCACCTTCAGAGTATTTACTCCTCACTTGACCTAATCCTTACAAACCTCTGAAATTCCCATACACCATTAATAGCGAACATGCAACTGAAACCTCGACACAACTGTGTAGCCCACCTTACAAAATCGCCATTATGGCCCAAGTTTCACCAAGCCGTCGATCTTATGAACGACTCACCTTACAAAACGGCTTTTCTCTTGAACCCCACTCTATACACCGACTCCTTGACGGAGTTTTGGACAAATGTGACCGTCCAAACCGGAGAGCAGGATGGCGAGGTCTCTCTCCGGTCCTCCGTCAATGGCAAACCCGTGGTTATCACTCCAGCTACCCTACGCCAAACCGTAGAGCTGGAGGATGCCACTCACCTAACTTCCTACCCCAAAGGTACCCTGGATCTCTCATTCACATCCCATGACTATCAGGGTAACCTCTCCGCCTCCACCTTGTTGAAGAAACATTTCCCTGACCCTCAACGATTGATCTTCCACATGGTGAATGTCTGTCTGGCTCCCAAGACCTCTTCGTGGGACCAGATGTCCACAAGGTGGCAGCAGGTATTGTATTCTATCCTTGAGAAACAACCTTTAAATTTTACTGATCTTTTATTTTTGGAACTCAAGGACATGGCCACAAAACCTTTTTCTAACCGTTGGAACTTGTATCCACGGTTCATAATGGCCATGATCGAAAACCAGCTTCAGGCTGAGGGACTAGTTGGCACTGGGGTCCCTGCCATGGCTGTTCAAGCCGAGGTATACTCCAGGCATAACACTGACCAAACACTCAAACAGGCTGGCCGGCTGCGAATACCCACGCAGCTGGAACCCACAGCCTCCACCTCCAAATCCAAAGTCCCCACCAAGCCAAAAGCCAAAAAGAAGCCCACAAAGGCTACTCAGGGAGATGAGTCCCCTGAGGATGCCCCTGCCACACAAAGGCAGGATGTGCCTGCTGGTTCGATTCTCCCAGCAGGTACCACGACTCCACCCACCACAACCGCACAGGCTTCCTCTCAACAGGAGCCTGATGCAACCAATTTTGGGGCAACCACATTACTGGGGTCTCTCTCACTTGAGGAGACTGCCATTGAAGAGCACAGTCCTCCCCATGTGCACACTGCTTCTAGCCCAACTACTGATGAGACCGCCCCACTAAGCCCAACATTGGTAATAGCCAAAGTGCTGACCGATCTGAGCACTCCACCCTCTCCCCAGAAACCTATTACAACTGGGGAGACTCCAACCGAAGAGGGGGTGGGCACAAGTGCTGATAGGAGCCCACAGCACAGAGAATCAGTTCAATTTCCCAGTATGGCTAGGGAGATAGAGCAATCTGGTGAGGCTGCCACTTCCCCTGCATCAACATCTGAGCAGGGTGAAGCTGGTAACATCACTAAGACCTCACCAGAGGCAATGGCTGATGATGGATCCAATCCGGAGGCCAGAAGTCCCCAGTACCATGAACAAGGGGCACATGTCATTACTGAGCCACACTCAGGACATGTTCATCCTGACAATGTCAGGAGGTCAGGTGATTCGGCTCATGCTGATGATGACCTAAGCTTCTTCTACGATGTAGTAGCTCAAAACACTATCCTAGAGGATGAGATAAGCAGACTCAAAGAGCTGCTTGCTCAAATGACTCAGGATAGAAGTCCATCTGCCACCATTACCCCACAGATGGCACCTTCACCCGAAGGTCTCACAAACACTGAGCCACTCCCACAAACTCAGCCACCAGCCCCTGCTTCTGGCACTAGCTCTCAAGGTCAGAACCCCCCTGAGCAGCTGGATGCTATCCTCCAGAAATCCCTGCCTCTCATCACACCCATCCTTAAAGATATAATCATTCAAACCCTTGATGAGAGGCTTCCCACATATATACAACCCATGGTGGAGGTTGCCATATCTAAGGCTCTTGCTGATAGTCAAACCCCAACCAATGCACCCAAAAAGGGGGAGACATCAGTGCAAGACAAGAGGAAGAGGGGAGAGGAGGAGAAAGAGGCAGAGAAAGAGGTGGTGGTAGAGAGGGAGATGGCTGAGGAGAGTAGGGTGAGGGAGAAGGGGAAGAGGAAAGTGAGGGAGGTAGAGCATATAGAAGTGGCTGGAATCCAGAAGGATTTCAGTGTCACTGATAAGAAAAAGGGAGTGGAGGGAAAGAAGGTGGTTGATCCTGATCTAGCAGCCCTTGTCAAGGAGGCTGATGCTGAACATAACCGTTCAATGAACAAAGTCATTGAACAGCTATTCAGGCAAGGCTTTGACAAGGACACTGCCTTGCTAGATCAAGAGATCAGGAATATGGAGAGGAGAGAGATTGAGTACCGATGGACTACTCATAGCCAAGAGGAAAGACAGAAACTTGAGGCTATGAGTAGGTTCACTTCAAAGTACCTGGGCAGACCAGTCCTTGATGTTAAGGCATGGACCAGGGACAGACTCTTGGCAATAACCACCAAGATCTGTTCGGCTGGTGATTTTACCAAGGGACTGGTCGCTGAGGCCCTATCTGAAGCCGGTGCTGGGAACAGGACACTGCTAGTAAAGCTAACCAAACCAGCCCTTATCTCCAGGCTACTAGCAGTGCCTGCCAACCTTCCCACACCAACAACCCAACCACAACCCACAAAACCAACTCCTTTACCACCAAAACCCGCAGCCAATGATCCACCCTTGAAGAAGAAGAGAAGGGTGCTGAGGCTGCAAGATGAAGAAGAGGAGGATGAGGAGGATAGCCTGCCACTTTCAGCAGTTATACCTCTACCCAAAGCTAAACCAAAAACCATCACTCCCACCTCACAGCAGGACACTGTGAGGGTAAAGTTAGAAGAGGAGGAGCAGCAGAAAAGACATGATGAGGAAATGCTGAAAAGCATTGACAAATGTTATACTGCTACCACCTCTATAATAAACATGCAGAGAGAAGCTTTGAGATTATTCACCCTCAAACAAACCTTTCAATATGAAAGGGAGAGGGTGAGAACTTGGCCTGACCCAAGGGTGGCTCACAGGATAGTCAAGAAGGACATGCCTGTGAGATACAAAAGCCAACTAAAGAGAATCGTAGATGAAGAGATCTCTGTGGCTATTGTAATAACACCCTGGGAAATAGTAGATGAATTCGAGAAAGCTTATAGAGCCGGCCAATCACCCTTTTCAATGCTAGATAATAGGGTGGTTAGGAAGGGTCTGGTCTATAAGAAGCTTGAGAATTTCCGTAGGAATGAGCTCACTCTGTTATTGGAGGGTAAACACCCTGATGAATTTGCATACAGGCAAATCACAACAGTTGAGCTCAAAAATGGAAGACAGGTCAAGTTCATCTCAGAGCTGTACGGTCGGGAGGGATTGTTCGAAGGTGAGCCTGAAGACCTATCCAAAGAAGAACAAATGATCTTTCTTCAGGCCTACTGTCGAGAATCCTACCGGCTTGTACGTGGGAGGTAGATCTCATGGATGGGGCAACAGCTCTGTGTCCAATTCCCTAAAATAGAGCTCCCATCCATACTTAGCCAAACAAACACTTGAGACTACCTCTCTGGCCAGTGCTTATCTGGGTCAACTTCTAATCTGATCTAGAAGGAAATAGACCAATCTTTATGCCATCAATAAGTGGGACATCCAATAATTAGAGGTTTTGGCTGCATTGGTTCAGGGGGAGTTTGTTGGACCAAAAGAACCAATGAGCCAAGATCAGGAAAACCTATAAGTCCCACAAGCCACTGCTACAACTGCTGAAGACTCCCATCAGCTACAATGTTCTCTTACTTGAATGTCAGACTCGAGAACATCTGAAGACTTTCATCAGCTATTGTGTTCTCTTGCTTGAATGTCAAACCCGAGAGCATCTTAGCTCCAGCCTTCTGCTGTTATGACAAAGTCTGAAGAACAAAGTATGAATATCAAAGAACTGAAGAATATCAGCTGAAGAAAACTCCAAAGTACTGAAGACCAAGTACTGAAGTCTGAAGTACTGATCTTACAAGTACTGAAGACTTCAAGTACTGAAGACAAGTACTGAAGAATCAAACGCTGAAGAACTAAAGAACTGAAGACCTTCTACTGAAGCACAAAGTCTGAAGACAAAGACTGAAGACAACAACTGATGATATCTACTGAAGTCATCAGTTGTTATATCATCTGAAGCCAAGTCTGAAGACCAAGTACTGAAGACTCAGAGTTTGTCACAACAAACTGAAGAAGTCTTCTTCAGTTGTTGTGGTGGTTTTTCTTTTTCAGTAGTTTATTTCATTTCAGTAGTTGTACAACAACTGAAGAGCATGTTCTTCAGTTGTTATAGTATCACTAGTTATAAACGACTGAAGAGCTTGTTCTTCAGTCGTTGTAGGATTTCAGTAGTTTACTTTTCTCAGAACTTAGGAACTTTTGTAAGAAGATGTCAGTTGTTGACATCTTCAGTAGTTTTATGTTTTTGTCAGTTGTAATTTGAATATTCAGTGATGTCAGAAAAAGGACATCAACCCATCCTTTTGCCGCCTATAAAAGGATGGGTAACCATACAGTTTTAATTGCCGAAACGTGCGACCAATAGAACATTTATTGCTTCGCAGAACTCTTCTCTCTCTATGTTTATGCTTTAATTGCAATATCTTTTATGTTCTTGATATAATTGCTAATTAATGTGCTAAATCCGCTGCAAACATAATCTAATTGATCAACAAGAGAGGCTGAGATCCTGTCATTCTTCTCTCTCAAACATGCAAAAGGACCAAAAGAAAAACTCTCTCATTCTCTTGAAGGATTCTCAGCTGGAACAAGGTTTTTAGCAGCCTTTCTTTGGTTCTTTGGTGTTCAAATCCTAGCAACACAAGTGCTTGCTTGAAGCTTAAGGGTATGGAAGCTTGAGGACACCTATCCATGGTGTTTTGGTCGTTTAAGAACAGCCCCATCTTCATCAAATCACACGTTTTTTGCAGCTCTACAATGGTAGTTTGTATGTGTTGTTTTGGGTTGTTGTTTCATCTTGATAGCTAGTTCATTCATATATGTTTGATTCTATGTTATTGGGTTTGTTAATGATACAAAATATGCCTTAATTTTCAGTTTATAAAACATATTATTAAGGTTTGATTCCGCTTCGTTTTTATGTTTAAATGGTTAAACAACTTTCATATTGAGCATAACAAACCCAACATTGGCATCTAGAGCCGGATATATGGTTAACTAGCTTCAATAGTCCTTGTAAAATTTGTTTTATGGGGTTTAACAACCTAATAGGGGCTGTTTTGTAATGAAATAATGAATCGCTTATGGTTCAAGGTTTAATCTAGCATGCTTAAGTATAAACCTTGAAAGATAAAGATCAAATGGTTGATTGTGTTGTATGGACAAAACCCTAAAGTTTTGGTTCATGTTGGCCAAAACTTTAGGGCTGAAATAAGGGGTTCATTTTTGTTTTTGGATGTTGAATATATTTCATATTTTAGTGCATAACATAGCCTTGGCCTCTTGTGCTTTGGATTTGGTTGATTTTGGTTTGTCATGTTGGTTTTGATTCTTGAAAGGGTTGTATATTTGTGTTTGTATTTTGGATTGTAATTTATTCATTTGGTTATGTAATAAATACATTAGGTGCATTTATTTTATTAGAAAATTGTATTAGGATATGATTTTGTAAAAAAAGATGCACAAGATGAAGACCCAAAGAAAGACACAAAAGACATGGACACTTGAAGCATTTGGATGTGGATTCAAGTGGAAGTTCATGGACACATTTTAATGTGTCATCTTAACCCTTAGGAAAGACCTTATGACAACACTTGAGATGGCAAACAAGTGTGGTCAACTTAATGGCTATGGTTATGCACTTATGTTTGTATGAATATGCTTGTTTGGATGTTTGTTGTATGATTGTTGGTTGATATTTGGATATGCATAACAAACTCATTAACAAACTTAACAAGCTGAAAATTGATGGTTCTTTATCATTAAGTGTTTAATAAAAGGTTGTTAAAAGGTTTAATGATTTTAATCAAAGGGGTTTTATTAAAAGGTGAACCATAGGGTACCTTGTATTCGAAAGCATGCAAATAAAAAGTACAAAGAGTTTTCTAAACTTGAATTATGAAAACTTGAATTTTATTTTAACAAACAAGTTTAATACCGTCCTTTTGCACAACACTTAAGTCATTTGGAAACTCTAAATGGGATAGAGGTAACCTAACCACTATTTAAATGAAACGTTGGATTCTAGACTTTTAACAATTGTGTTAGACACATAAAAGGGATTAAATTATTAAAATATGGATAATATCGTAAATACTAAAATTCAACTTTGTAAAATTTTGTAGATGGCCACCAACAATAATGATAACAATGAAATCTCGTCCGCTCACTCATTATCACTAAGGACCATTCTACAAAAGGAACGTCTAAACCATAACAATTTTATTGATTGGTTTCGAAACTTGATAATTGTTCTCAAGCAAGAGAAACAATCATATGTTTTATACGATCCGATTCCTGATCAATCTAATGAGGAGGATGAGGAGGCCTACAATAATTGGGTGAAATACACTGAGGACTCGGTCCAAGTGTCTTGCCTCATGTTGGCGAGTATGACTCCGGATCTCCAAAAGGAGTATGAATATCATGGAGCATACGACATGATAACCCAGTTGACGGAAACGTTCCAACAACAAGCAAGGGTAGAGCGCTTCGAAACGGTTCGAGCACTCCATGCATGTCGTATGGATGACACCCAATCTGTTTCATCTTATGTGCTTAAGATTAAAAGCCACATCGACCGCCTCAAAAGGCTGAATTGTCCCGTCTCGAAAGAGTTGGCTACGGATTTGATCCTCAACTCTTTGTCAAAAAGGTTTGACAACTTTGTCATGAATTATAACATGAACGGGTGGGACAAGAACATAAGTGAGCTTCACTCTATGCTCAAAACTGCCGAGGTGGCCATGGGTAAAAGGGTTTTACCTGTTCTTACCATCAATGAAGGTGGGAACAAAAAGAGGCCTCACCCCGCACCCAAGGCAAATGTGGCCAAGGGTAAGGGGCACATTAGGGGAAAGGGAAAGGGAGTGGTGAAAGCGCCACCACCAAAACCAGCAGAGAAGAAGCAAAAGTTACTTCAAATGACCCATGCTTTAAGTGTGGGGAGATTGGACATTGGTCTTGAAATTGTCCAGTCCATCTCAAATAGTTTCAAGCTAAGAGGGATGCTGGGCAAACCTCGGGTATAACTAACATGATTCATATTGATCTAAATTTAATATCCTCTAACACATAGTTATTGGATACCAGATGTGGAACTCACATTTGCAACTTATTGCAGGGGTTCAAAAGAAGTAAGGACTTCAAGAAAAAGGATGTTAGCCTCTACATGGGTAATGGGGCAAAAGTTCAAGTTGAAGGTCGAGGGGACTACATCTTGAAGCTTCTAAATGGTTTGGAAGAAATTTTGAACAATATTTTTGTATGCTCCTAGTTTAACTAAGAACATTATTTCTGTTGCCCAATTAAGACAATATGGTTATGTTTTGACATTTATTGAAAATGAAATTCATGTTTCTTTAAATGGCATATTTTATTTTAAAGCTATTCCTATCAATGGTATTTATGAACTGGTTCGTGAAAACACATTATATGATAGCTCATTGTACCAAACCACCACTAAGATACTCAAATTGGATTTGAGTGATACCTATCTTTGGCATTGCCATCTTGGTCATATAAACAAGAAGCGCATACAAACACTTCAAAAGAATGGTTTTTTAAAAGCAAATGAATATGATTCATTTGATGTATGTGAATCTTGTTTACAAGGTATAATGACTAAGGCACCTTTTAGTGGCAAATCCGAAAGGGCAAAAGATTTATTAGGCATCATACATTCGTATGTATGTGGTCCTTTTAAGACAATGACTAGGTACCATGAAAGATACTTCATTACCTTTACCGACGATTATAGTCGATATGGTTATGTGTACTTGTTAAGACACAAAGATGAAGCTTTTGAAATGATCAAAATCTCCCGAAATGAAGTAGAAAATCAACTCAACAAGAAAATAAAAATTCTCTGCACCGATAGAGGAGGTGAATACATAAATGATGCATTTAGAGATCATCTTAGAAGTTGTGGTATTGTCTCACAACTATCTCCACCTGGAACACCACAACATAATGGTGTATCCGAGCGGAGAAATCGAACTCTATTGGATATGGTTCGATCTATGATGGCTACAAGCTCACTTCATCTATCATTTTAGGGTTTTGCTTTGCTCTCAGCGGCCCGTATTTTGAATATGGCCCCAACCAAGAAAGTGGAAAATACACCCTTTAAAATATGGCATGGAAGGGTTCCATCGCTTTCATATTTAAAGGTATGGGGTTGTGAGGCTTATGTTAAGACTCCCACCTAAAACAAGCTAGAAAGCCGTTCCACTAAGTGTATTTTCATTAGATATCCTAGAGATTCTATGGGATATTATTTCTATGATCCATTGGAACAAAAGGAGTTTGTTGCCATGAAGGCTGAGTTCTTAGAAGCTAAGTTCCTTACGAAAGGAACTAGCAGTAGAACTATGGATCTTGAGGATGATCAAAAACCACAAACCGATAAACATTTGGTTGACACTAGCACTCAACATGAGGATGTTGGGTATGATCAAGTGGTTGATCAATATACACAAAACATTCGCAGATCTGGTAGAATTAGTAATCCACCTGAAAGATATGGATTTTTCATAGATGGATGCTATGTGGTAGATTCCAATGAACCAACCACCTATCGTGATGCAATGTCCACCAAATGGCTTGAAGCCATGAATGTTGAGATGCAATCCATGTATGACAACCAATTGTGGGACTTGGTTGAACCACTTCTTAACTCCGAGATAGTTCAAAGTAAGTGGGTTTCAAGGAGAAAACCGACACGCATGGAAACTTGCATACTTATAAAGCTAGACTTGGAGCAAAAGGTTTCACTCAAACTCAAGGGGTTGATTATGATGAGACCTTCTCACCGTTGCAATGCTAAAGTCTATTAGGATATTATTTTCCATAGCTGCTCATTATGATTATGAGATTTGGCAAATGGATGTCAAAACCGCTTTTTTGAATGGATATTTTGAGGAAGATGCCTATATGGTTTAGCCTGAAGGTTTTGTCAATCAAAAGCATCCTAATAAAGTATGCAAGCTAAAGAAATCAATCTATGGATTGAAGCAAGCATCAAGAAGTTGGAATCACCGTTTTGATGAAGAAATAATCAAATTTGGGCTCATCAAAACGCTGATGAAGCATGTGCATATAAGAAAGATAGTGGGAGCATCATCACTTTCCTAGTATTGTACGTCGATGACATTCTACTATTTGGAAATGACATTCTAACCATGGAAGGTGTAAAAGCCTGTCTTGGAAATTGTTTCTCCATTAAGGATCTTGGTGAAGCCGCATATATTTTAGGAATAAAGATCTATAGGGATAGATCAAGGCGGTTGATAGGCTTAAATCAAAGTGCATACATTGACAAGATCTTGAAAAGGTTCAAGATGGAAAACTCTAAGAAAGGTATCGTATCTATTCAAAGAGGAACGATATTGAGTAAGACTCAATGTCCAAGCTCAAAGGATGAGCAAGACAAAATGAAGGGAATCCTATATGCGTCTGCTATAGGATCCATCATGTATGCAATGATATGCACTAGATCGGACGTGTCATGCGCTTTGAGCATGACAAGCCGATGCCAACAAAATCCTGGAAATAGTCATTGGATGGTTGCTAAGAACATACTTAAGTACCTAAGGAGGACCAAAGATATGTTCCTAATCTATGGATCTTGTGAGGAGGAACTCGTTCTAAAAGGTTACACGGATGCGAGTTTTCAAACTGATCGGGATGATTCACGATCACAATCAGGGTACATTTTCATCTTGAATGGAGGAGCAATCTCTTGGAAGAGCTCTAAGTAAGATGTGGTGGCATTATCAACTACAGAGTCAGAATACATCACCGCTTCATTAGCAGCTCAGGAAGCTGCATGGTTAAAGAAGTTCATTGCTGATCTAGTGGTGGTCCCTTCCATTCAGGACCCCCTAGAAATCTTTTGTGATAACGAGGGTACGATTGCTCAAATCAAGGAACCCGTGCACATCAAAAGACTAGGCACATTGAACGAAGATTCAACTACATAAGGGATGAAGTTAAAAAGGGAAAAATATGTATTCGCAAAGTTCACATGGATCAAAACATTATGGATCCACTCACGAAGCTTCTTGAAAAGGCAAAGCATGAAAGTGATATTTGTGCCATAGGACTTCAATATTCTAGTGACTAGATATGATCTCTAATTTCTGTACTGAGATATTGTAATCCTTTATTACTTGAATAAATTATTTGGTTATAATGATTCAACTAGTATTCCTATTTTGCATATTTAAAATCCATGAGTAAATTATTTACTCGGAACGTCCGTAGTCGCTCATGCTTGTGGGAACAAGTATGAAAGTTAGACTATTATGAACTTGGATTGGTAGATATTCATATGGATGAATATAGAGCAAAGGGTTGCTGCCAAAGTTCATAGATATTTGTGGGATACGAATATTGGACTGACCCGCGTCTCAAATTTTACCTCATGGGATCTACTAGATTGATCATAAGTAAATTTGAGTAAAGATGAATATCATTTGGTATACTCCGACCTGAGATACACATTGGGTTTTGATATTCACCAAAGTGTTATACCTTGAGCTAGTTCTTCACTGCTATAAAACAATGGACAGTACATAAGGCTATGTTCAGGTATGACACGAGGTGATTGTGAGAAACGTATGTAGTCAAGATGGAATTTGTTCCTCTTATTCATTGAGAGCAAGATGTCTAAGGCCTGATTAAGTTAAATCAGCAAGGAATGATCATTCTGTGTCCTTGGATTTAACATGACATCTGTAACAAAAGGATAAATGATTGATTCACCTAAATCATTTCAAGATGGATACTTGAAGGGGATGATGTTATTGAATGGCTTTTAGTCATACGTATTAAGGTTAGTAAGCCGTTGTTAGGTGGTATTTACTACTTGCATCAATCTTCTATGATTCTTCTGCAAGTGGGAGATTGTTGGATTCTTTATGCCCAAGACACAGAGAACATTGATGTGGTTAGTACGTTATGATCCAAGTCGGGTCATACCCAATAACAGGCTTAGCAAACACAAATTAATATATTTAATTGACGATATGATCATACAATTAAATAATTACACCAATTTAGAAAATGGGTTTTCTAAATAAATTGCATGTGAGATGGAACAACTTATTAGGATATTTTGTTCAAGAATATTATTTGAAAATGTTATTTAAATTAGTTGGATAACATCAAATAATAAAAGAGTGTATGAGTTATACAATTAAAAGGTTAATTATATAACTAAAGAAGTAACTAGTTAAAAATGAATTGGGTAATAAAAATTGACCCAAATTTAAAGGGGTTCGGCCGTCCCCCTCTTGGTGTGGTTGGTTCCTCTTTTTACCTTGAAAAGATAAGTTGATTAACTATCTACACACTCCAACTTCTTCTCTCTCTCACATGCAAAAGAACCAAAGAAAAACTCTCTCATTCTCTTGAAGGATTCTCGGCTGGAAGAAGGTTTTTAGCAGCCTTTCTTTGGTTCTTTGGTGTTCAAATCCTAGCAACACAAGTGCTTGCTTGAAGCTTGAGGGTATGGAAGCTTGAGGACACCTATCCTTGGTGTTTTGGTCGTTCAAGAACAGCCCCATCTTCATCAAATTACACTTTTTTGTAGCTCTACAAAGGTAGTTTGTATGTGTTGTTTTGGGTTGTTGTTTCATCTTGATAGCTAGTTCATTCATATATGTTTGATCCTATGTTATTGGGTTTGTTAATGATACAAAATATACCTTAATTTTCAGTTTATAAAACATATTATTAAGGGTTGATTCCGCTGCGTTTTTATGTTTAAATTGTTAAACAACTTTGATATTGAGCATAACAAACCCAACAGTTCTGGTGGTGGCGCTCTTACCACTCCCTTCCCCTTTCCCCTAACGTACCCTTTCCCCTTGGCAATATTTGCCTTCGGTGCGGGGTGAGGCCTCTTCTTGTTCCCACCTTCATTGATGGTGAGAACGGGTAAAACCTTTTAACCCATGGCCGCCTTGGCGGTTTTGAGCATAGAGTGAAGCTCACTTATGTTCTTGTCCCACCCGTTCATGTTATAATTCATGAAAAAGTTGTCAAACCTCTTTGAAAAGGAGTTGAGGATCAAATCCATAGCCAACTCTTTCGAGACGGGAAATTCAACCTTTCGAGGTGGTCAATGTGACTTTTCATCTTAAGTACATAAGATGAAACAGGTTGGGTGTCATCCATACGACATGCATGGAGTGCTTGAACCGTTTTGAAGCGCTCTACCCTTGCTTGTTGTTGGAATGTTTCCTTCAACTGGGTAATCATGCCGTATGCTCCATGATATTCATACTCCTTTTGGAGATCCGGAGTCATACTCGCCAACATGAGGCAAGACACTTGGACCGAGTCCTCAGTGTATTTCACCCAATTATTGTAGGCCTCCTCATCCTCCTCATTATATTGATCAGGAATCGGATCGTCTAAAACATATGATTGTTTCTCTTGCTTGAGAACAATTCTCAAGTTTCGAAACCAATCAATAAAATTGTTATGGTTTAGACGTTCCTTTTGTAGAATGGTCCTTAGTGATAATGAGTGAGCGGACGAGATTTCATTGTTATCATTATTGTTGGTGGCCATCTACAAAATTTTACAAAGTTGAATTTTAGTATTTACGATATTATCCATATTTTAATAATTTAATCCCTTTTATGTGTCTAACACAATTTTTAAAAGTCTAGAATCCAACGTTTCATTTAAATAGTGGTTAGGTTACCTCTATCCCATTATTTAAATTAACAAGGTAGTCAACGATTTGACAATTGCAACCCTTTGCAACTTCTAGGGTATGGGATCGACTTTAAAACATCATATGTATAGTCGGCATATTTATCCCATCAATAGCTTTTTAAACCACATTGTAGGTGATCCATTTAACATGGTTTGCAAATCAAGTTACCCTACTTGCACACACATATGAGTTTTCCAACATAAGTGGTTAGGTGACCTTTATCCCACAAATATGGTATCCCCACCTCAAATCATAAGTTCCCTCAAAACGGTTAGGTGACCTTTATCCCATTAAGAGTTTCCAAATGACTTAAGTGTTGTGCAAAAGGACGGTATTAAACTTGTTTGTTAAAATAAATTTCAATTTTTCATAATTCAAGTTTAGAAAACTCTTTGTACTTTTTATTTGCATGCTTTCAAATACAAGGTACCCTATGGTTCACCTTTTAATAAAACCCCTTTGATTAAAATCATTAAACCTTTTAACAACCTTTTATTAAACACTTAACGATAAAGAACCATCAATTTTCAGCTTGTTAAGTTTGTTAATGAGTTTGTTATGCATATCCAAATATCAACCAACAATCATACAACAAACATCCAAACAAGCATAGTCATACAAACATAAGTGTATAACCATAGCCATTAAGTTGACCACACTTGTTTGCCATCACAAGTGTTGTCATAAGGTCTTTCCTAAGGGTTAAGATGACACATTAAAATGTGTCCATGAACTTCCACTTGAATCCACATCCAAATGCTTCAAGTGTCCATGTCTTTTGTGTCTTTCTTTGGGTCTTCATCTTGTGCATCTTTTTTTACAAAATCATATCCTAATACAATTTTCTAATAAAATAAATGCACCTAATGTATTTATTACATAACCAAATGAATAAATTACAACCCAAAATACAAACACAAATATACAACCCTTTCAAGAATCAAAACCAACATGACAAACCAAAATCAACCAAATCCAAAACACAAGAGGCCAAGGCTATGTTATGCACTAAAATATGAAACATATTCAACATCCAAGAAGAAAAATGAACCCCTTATTTCAGCCCTAAAGTTTTGGCCAACATGAACCAAAACTTTAGGGTTTTGTCCATACAACACAATCAACCATTTGATCTTTATCTTTCAAGGTTTATACTTAAGCATGCTAGATTAAACCTTGAACCATAAGCGATTCATTATTTCATTACAAAACAGCCCCTATTAGGTTGTTAAAACCCCATAAAACAAATTTTACAAGGACTATTGAAGCTAGTTAACCATATATCCGGCTCTAGATGCTAATGTTGGGTTTGTTATGCTCAATATGAAAGTTGTTTAACCATTTAAACATAAAAACGCAGCGGAATCAAACCTTAATAATATGTTTTATAAACTGAAAATTAAGGCATATTTTGTATCATTACAAACCCAATAACATAGAATCAAACATATATGAATGAACTAGCTATCAAGATGAAACAACAACCCAAAACAACACATACAAACTACCTTTGTAGAGCTGCAAAAAACGTGTGATTTGATGAAGATGGGGCTGTTCTTGAACGACCAAAACACCATGGATAGGTGTCCTCAAGCTTCCATACCCTTAAGCTTCAAGCAAGCACTTGTGTTGCTAGGATTTGAACACCAAAGAACCAAAGAAAGGCTGCTAAAAACCTTGTTCTAGCTGAGAATCCTTCAAGAGAATGAGAGAGTTTTTCTTTTGGTCCTTTTGCATGTTTGAGAGAGAAGAAGTTGGAGCTTGTAGCTAGTTAATCAACTTATCTTTTCAAGGTAAAAAGAGGAGCCAACCACACCAAGAGGGGGACGGCCGAACCCCTTTAAAATTTGGGTTTCCCACCCATTTTTTATTACCCAATTCATTTTTAACTAGTTACTTCTTTAGTTATATAATTAACCTTTTAATTGTATAACTCATACACTCTTTTATTATTTGATGTTATCCAACTAATTTAAATAACATTTTCAAATAATTTTCTTGAACAAAATATCCTTATAAGTTGTTCCATCTCATATGCAATTTATTTAGAAAACCCATTTTATAAATTTGTGTAATTATTTAATTGTATGATCATATCATCAATTAAATATATTAATTTGTGTTTGCTAAGCCTGTTATTGGGTATGACCCGACTTGGATCATAACGTACTAACCACATCAATGTTATATGTGTCTTGGGCATAAAGAATCCAATAAAAACAAGCGGAGAAGAAGCAAAAGGTTGCTTCAAATGACCCATGCTTCAAGTGTGGAGAGATTGGACATTGGGCAAGGAATTGTCCAGTCCATCTCAAACCATAAAATCAACCATAGGGGTTTTCAAAGAAACAACCTTTCTTGCACAAGATGTTGTAGATGGATGTGATGAAGAAGATGATGTTCTTGAATGTGTAGCCTCCAAAAGAGAAGACCCCAAGCTTCTATACCCACAAGCCCTTCCAAACACCAAGCTTGTTAGGATGCACAACACCACAACTCTCTTCCAAATCACCTTGATTTATCCGAAATATTCAGCCTTTTGAAGCCTTGAATCCGAAAATTTCTAGCTTGTTTGAGAGAGTTTCTTGCTTGAGTGTGTGTGAGAGAAGGTGTGAAATGATGGAAGAGTGCAAGAGAAGATAAGTCTTGCAAAAAACAACATACAAAATGTTTCCCAGTGCCCTAAGGGGCGGCGAAACTTCCATTCAAAATGGGTTTCCCCTTATTTTGTTATTTTATAAAAATGCACTCTTTCAATCCCTTAGTTTTATAAAATTAAAACCTATTTTAATTTTATAACATTAACACACTTTTATTTGTGAATATTTAACCAACTTAAATAATGAAACAAATAAATATCTTATGAACAAATTAACCACATAATGTTGTTCTTTTACAAAAGCAATGTTTTAGAAAACCAATTTTCTAAAAGAGTGTCAATATTTATTTGTATGATCTCATCAACAAATAAATATTTATTGGTGTTTGTATAGCTTGTTATTGGGTATGACTCGACTTAGATCATAACGTACTAACCACATCAATCTTGTATATGTCTTGGGCATATAAGATCCAACAAAATTTTGTTAAGTCACCAAACACGGATGAAGTCAACCAATGCAGATGAAGAAGTCCACAGCGGATGAAGTCACCCAATGCGGATGAAGAACTCCACAGCGGATGAAGTAATCCACAACGGATGAAGAAAGAATCCCACAGTGGATGAACAACTTCACAATGGATGAACAACTTCACTACAGCGGATGAACAACTTCACCACAGCGGATGAACCACTTCACCAAAGCAAATGAACAAACAAGATCCACAGCGGATGACTTATTCTCCACAGCGGATGACTTATTCCCACAGCGGATGACTTATAGACTTAGGATTAATTTTTATGTAATTTCATTTACATGAGGGTAGATTACTAATTGTATATAGCTTTAGTGTATAGGCTATAAATAGCACTCTACCTTGAAAGCTTTGAACAAATTATCAATCAAACAAGCAGTTTATTCTCGTGCATTCTAACACACAACACACACACACACAAACACACATACACACACACACACTGAAATCATGCACATTGATCATGGGTTTCTACACCATGGTTAGTGTTTGTTGATTTGTAAGAGATTTGCAAAGATCCTTGGAGAAATCAACCTCTTCATATTGAATATTGTTCTTTCAAAGTTCATGTTCAATATGTTTGACTAGATTGATTTTCATCAAACTGTGCCTTTGGTATCCTAAGAACAAGGATTTCAACCTTTAAGGATACACTGACTGTGATTATGGTGGCTGCAATATTAACAAGAAGTTCATATCAGGAGGATGTCAATTTCTAGGTAGAAAAATCATCTCTTGGTAACGCTAGAAGCAATCATGTGTCTCTACATCAACTGCCGAAGCTGAATACATTGCTGCTGCAAGCTGCTGTGCTCAACTGCTATAGATTCAGAATCAGATGTTAGACTATGGTTTTAACTTCATGGTGTTGGTACACATGTCCCTAGGTCTAGTCTAGTAAGCTTCAATGTAATAGACTTTCATCTTGTAACACACATGTAATGTTTTATCAATGAAATGAAAAACTCTTCTATGAATGTTTATTGATTGTTTAATGTCATATCTATTAATATCATTCATTAATACACACATATATGAACATGTTATATAGGTTTACAGCTGTTAGACATAGTTCTGAATCGTTAAAGGTTCACGAATGTGTTTAACTAAGTATTCTGATTCAGTTGCACGACTGGACCATGCGAATGGGCCAATCGCACGACTGAACCAGGTGATTGAATCGATCGCACGATTGAGTCATGAGACTGACTCAGTCGTACGAATGAATTAATCGTATGACTCAGTCGCACGACTGAGCCAGTCGCTTGGCTCAGTCGTACAAATGAAAGCTGTAACCTATAAATACCACTTAATTTGTGGAAAAACGGAACACTTTGAGAATTGACAACCCTAGCCGTTCCTGATCGCACAGAGCGTCCCTTCCAACTTCACAGAGCGTTTCAGATCATTCCTACTTCATTCTTAACGTTTTCTAATCATTAGGTTTGATCCGGATAACGTTCTCCCTGATTGGATCACCAATCAAATAGAATTCCGTGCTATTTGATTCGGTTTCACGTAGAATCAGTTAGTACTCCATCCGTACATGGTCGTAACAAGTGGTATCAGAGCTTTGGCACTTGATTCTTCATGGATTCAATTTTTTTTGAAAAAGTCAACGTTTTTAAGCGAAAAGATCCGTTCTTTCCGCTCAAAATCTATTTTTTATGTGTGCATGTTCTGAAAATTGAGTCCTTTTCTAGTTGCAGCCGTCCAGGGTGTAAAAATTGTGTTTTTTTGGTCAAAGTGTGTGAAAATCTCGATTTCAGCAGTCTCAGTTGCAAGATTAATTCAATCGCATGACTGAACTCCATTCGCCAGTCCAATCGTATGACTGAATTCAATCGCTCACTCAATCGCACGATTGACTCAGTCGGTCTGTCCATTCGCAAACAGCCCTAATCGCCTGCCCAGTCGTACGACTAAGCTCAATCACACGATTGTGTTTCAGTCGTCCCCCAGTCTCCCTCTCTCAGTCGCATACACAGTTTGCTTTTCAAGTTTAAGACTACTTCATTATAGACTCAGAGAACTTTGCATTCTCGGCAGGGAAGGACTCCAGGATCTAGAACCTCTTACTGTTGGAAAATGAGACGGGAACCATAATAAACCACCTAATCTATTGTATCTTGATGAATTTCCTCAATGGAAACAAAGGTTTGAGATTCATCTTAATGGAGTGGATACCAATCTCTGGAATTCTATTGAAACTGGCTACACTATGCTAGTTGGTGCTGATGGCATACCCCTGACTTTGACTGGACTAAGTGATTCATAAAAGCTTGTATACAATGCAGAGAAGAAAGCCTACGCCATGTTAACCCAATCAATTCCTAAAGATATTTTTCATCAATATTCAGAACATAAGCAGAGCAAAAGGTTATGGGAGGCTCTTGAGAAGAGATACGAAGGTAATTCAACACTAAAGTCACTGAAGGCTAAAGCGTTGAAGAAAGAGTTTGATAATTTCTCTTCTATTGGGAATGAAAGCTTGGATGATATCATAGATCGCTTCTACCATTTAATGAGTGAACTTCACACTCATGGTGTTACAACGTCCAAAGAAGAAAAAGTGGCAAGCTTGGCTAATGGGCTAACAGAGAAGTGGGATTCATTCATTTCCACTCTAAGATACAACTCAGTGCTGGAGACTTTGGATATCAATGATTTCATCCTGAAACTGAGAGAAGAAGAGGTCAGACACAAGTACAAGACAAAGAAAGGAGCATACACTCAGGATCCATCTCTCTACAACGTTACTCCTACTCCAAAGGCTAAATCCTCTAATGCTCCTCTGCAGACTGCCTTCGTGTCAAATGTATCCTCTGCAACGGGTCAAAGCTCATCTTCTGGTAGTGAGTCACATGCTTCATCCGGAGTTCAACAAAGTCATACAGTTTCTCACTCAACGAAGTTAGTGACAGAAAATCTGGGAAAAGTAATTGTGGAAGTGGCTAAGGAGCACATAGACCTCCTTGCTGCGGTGGTTCATTCTTATGATGGTTTGGTTGCAGGGAAGATTGGAAACTGCCACCTGGCTGATGAAGACTACGAGCAGATGAATGAAAATGAACTGGAAAGAATAGACATAATGTGGGCTCTCGCAAGTGCTGTGCGACGAGCAAAGAAGTTTGTGAAGAAGACGGGACAGAATTTGGTGGCTACAATACAACGTTTGGCTTCGACAAGTCTAAAGTCACTTGTTTCAACTGTGGTGAAAAAGGCCACTTCAAGCAGGAATATGTCAAACCGAAGAAGATTGGCAATGGGAACCCGTTCTCGTCCTTCAACAAACAAGATAAAGAGAAAAAGATAGCTTCAACCAGCAGTGATTCAAAGGCAATGCTTGCTCAAGGTGATGAAGGACAGGACTGGTCCTTCCGATTCCTATCTGATAGTGAAGCCAACATTGCATGTGTTGAAGATCTGAATGAAGACTCAGCGAGTGAGGGGGAGAAACTGAGCTTGACTTGACTGATGTGATGTGATGACCTTAGCTGCAGTAAATCAACTTGTTGAAAATAAGCTGCTTGCTGAAACTGAAGCACAACAGGAACCTCAAAATGCTTTCATGGCTGGAACGTCTACATCCGCACAGGTAGAATCAAAGGATGACATGTTTATTAAACACGCTTGTGTTGAATGTGATAAATTTAGGGAAAGCATTGATCTGAAATTTGCTAGGTTATTAGATCATAATGATAACTTAGTAAATGACTTAAAATTATGCACAGAGGCAAACAAAGTGCTAAAACAAAACGAGAGCAGCTATAAGGAGAAGATTGATGCATTAAAGAAACAACTTAAAGAAACTGAGGTTGTTGCGTTTAACCAAGAAAATGACATTAAGTTCTATTTAAAGACTATTGAAGAAACTAATAAGGACAAAGCTATTTTACAAGTCGAAAATGAGTCTTTAAAACAAAAACTTCACAGTCTAGCTAGTTATTCACATATTCTGAAAAACTTGGTTAAGGAACGCAATAACGGGGAAGGTTTGGGTTATAAGGTAGTGCCTCCACCATATGAGATCCTTTTGAACACCAAACAACGTCCTATTAATAATAATCCAATAAAAGATCATGTGGTGACAACTCCTCTGGTCAACGATCCGGACACAGCAGTTAAACATGTTCCTCCAGCTGCTGATCAGACAACATCAATATCAGGCACAATTGGTAAAATCATCACTGAAAACAGGGTGGAAGAGAATGTTCAAGCATCTTTTGGGTTGGGTTCAAAATCTGCTACAACACAACCTAAGATTTCCAAAACCACCCAAACTAAACCTGTTAAGCAAGATAACAATCATCTTCAAAGACAAAACATCCATAACGTTAAACAAGTAAAATTTGTCAAGGAAGCTGAAAGTCAAAGGAGTGAGACCAAAAAGTCAGTACCTGAAATTTACTCACCACCCCACAAGAGATCTACGAGTCCGGTTGAAAGGAGATCATGCTATACTTGTGGACAACGCGGTCACATCTATTCAAACTGTCCACGCTATCAGACACCCAAAATTAAAATTGAACTAGAAAATGAAGTTAAATTGGTTTCAAAACAGAGGTCTAAAACACCTGTTAGGTCTAAAACACCTTCTAGGTCTTTTACCTCACCTCAACGCCATAAACACCACAGACAAGCCACTGGCAAGTCTGTGATGCCTGAGGTGAAACCTGTCTTTGAAACTAAATCAAAGGTTCAAACAAAAAATCAGCCCTCAGTTTACCATAAACAATCCTTTCACAAGGATGGTTTATGGAAAGCCAAAATACCTGAAGTGCCTGAAAGCTTGCATAAGTTGAAGATTGAGGTCCCACCTACTGATAAAGGACAGTGGGTCGAGTTCGTGATGTGTGATGCCTCGGGGAAACCCAAGCCAGTCAAGGCTTGGGTCCCCCTCCTTAACTAATTATTTTCTATTATGTGCAGGTTGTCCGCTATAGTACTTCTACCAACACATGGATAGTAGATAGCGGAGCATCTAGGCACATGACAGGAAATAAATCTCTCCTTTACAATATCAAACAAATTAAAGGGGGACATGTTTCTTTTGCTGGAAACAAAGGAGGTTACATTACCGCACAAGGAGAAGTAGGTAATGAAAAGTTAAGGTTCGATAAAGTTAGTTTTGTTCAACAATTGGAAAACAATCTGCTTTCAGTGTCTTAGATTTGTGACAAGGGCTTTAAAGTTATGTTTGACAATCGGAAGTGTTACATTATGAAGAATGAGATGGAGATTCCAGAGGAGCAGGTATTAATGTCAGCATCTAGGTATAATGACCTGTACATTCTAGATATGTCTAATGCTTCTACTAGTGTGTCTACTGTTCAATGCTTTTTGTCTAAAGCTACAGAGAAGGATTCCATCTCATTGCACAGGAGAATGGGACACATTAATCATAGGAAGAAGAATCATCTGATTCATAACAACTTAGTTGATGGAGTTCCTGTTAAGAACTTCAAACTTCCTGATTTTTGTGTCTCTTGCAAGAAGGGAAAGCAGACCAGGAAAACTCACAAGTCCAAACACGTCAATTCTATCGAGATGCCTCTAGAGCTATTGCACATGGATCTATTCGGTCCCGTCAGCATGAAGAGTATCACCGGAGACTAGTACTGCTTTGTAGTCACAGATGACTACTCCCGGTTCTCATGGGTGATGTTTCTGAAAGCGAAGTCAGAAACCTTTGAGTCATTCAAGGTGCTTGTTACTACACTGGAGTCTCTCTACAACTTGAAGGTTAGGAAGATTCGGTCAGACAATAGAACAGAGTTCAAAAATCAGTGGATGGATGTTTTCTGCAAAGAAAAGGGAATTGTTCATCAGTTCACCTCTGCATACACACCACAGATGAATGGAGTTGCTGAGCAGAAGAACAGGAGCTTGATCGAGACTGCCAGGACTATGTTGGCAGATTCAAAGCTGCCAGTGCAGTTCTGGAATGAAGCTGTTGCCAACGCTTGCTACACACTTAATCGTGTGTCAGTTGTCAAGAGGCATGGGAAGACTTGCTATGAGTTGCTTTAGAAACGTAAACCTAACCTGGAGTATTTGGAACCATTCGGAGCTCCATGTACGTTAGTGAAGAAAACTCCGGAAGGCAAGTTCAGTGTAAAGGCAGACCAGGGGATCTTTCTAGGATACAGCATACCAGATAAAAGAGTTTACAATAACTCAACTGGTCAGGTCGAAGTATGGTGCAATGTTGACGTTCAACGATTCACCATCCCCCCTGCTGGAAAAGGTCCATCGTCATTTTTCGACTACGATGAATTTTTCAAATCATTCAACCTTCCTCAAACAGATTCAGACAAAGAGATTGCTACTCAGATGATGCACGATGTTCTAAACACACCAGATCTGTATACTAGCAATACAACTCCTGCGAGTGGTTCATCAGAATCTTCACCAGCTGATCAGGATGAAAATGATGACTCATCAGATGATGAAGAAGCAGCTGAGACAGACATTGAGCATAATGTTGATCAAGAAGAAAATTCACCAGCTACTGAACATGCATCAGGAAATACGGATCCTGAACTTCCAGTCACAAATTTGGATACTGAAGTTGTCGTCCCTATAACACCTGTGGCTAGGATCAACACGAATCATCCACAGGAGGCTATCATTGGAGACTTACACTTCGGCATGTAGACGAGAAATCAGTTGTACTCGGATGATTATGCTGCAATTATGGAAAAGGGCTACGTGAATGATAAAGCATTCAAGTGCTTTGTATCTCAAGTTGAACCCAAACACGTAAGCGATGCCCTGAAGGATGAGGCCTGGGTCAATGCTATGAAGAGGAACTGCTACAGTTCAATAAGCTTGGAGTGTGGACACTCGTTGATCGGCCCAAAGGAGTTAAGGTTATAGGCACCAAATGGGTGCTATGTTGAAAGAAGGATGACCAAGGTGTCGTTATCAAAAACAAGGCACGGTTGGTCGTTCAAGGCTTCAGACACGTCGAAGGAGTCGACTACAATGAAGTTTTTGCCCCAGTAGCTAGAATGGAAGCAATCCGCATCTTTTTAGCCTACGCATCTTACATGAAGATCAAAGTCTATCAACTAAATGTAAAGAGTGCATTCTTGCATTGGGAAATCCGTGAAGAGGTTTACGTCAGTCAACTTGAGGGAATCGAAGATCCTTATCATCGGGACAGAGTCTACAAGTTGGACAAGTCTCTGTATGGGCTACATCAGGCTCCTCGAGCCTGGTACGAAAAGCTCTCCACCCACCTGCTAAAACACGGGTTTCGCAGGGGTGTGATTGACTACATGCTGTTTATTAAAGAAAGAGATGGAGATTTACTGATGGTGCAAATCTATGTGGATGACATAATCTTCAGTTCGCGAAACGAAGATCTATGTAAAGAATTCGAATCTGTGATGAAGGCAGAATTTGAAATGAGCGCCATGGGAGAAATGAAGTTCTTCCTAGGATAACCAGACACCTACCGGTATATTTCTGCATCAGGCTAAGTATGTCGGAGACATTCTTAGTCGCTTTGATATGGAAAATGTCACTGTTGCCGGTACCCCACTCGCCATAATCATGATGTGGCTCCTGATGAGAATGAGGATTTTGTGAATGCCACTATGTATCGTGGGATGATCGGATCTTCATGTATCTCACTGCCTCTCGTCCAGATGTCATGTATGCCATATGTCTGTGCTCCAGATATCAAGCAAAACAGAAAGTAAATCATCTGATCGGGGTGAAAAGAATCTTTTGTTATCTGAAGGGTACTCCAACACTGGGGTTGTGGTATCCTCATGACGATGACTTTGAGCTAACGGTGTATAGTGATTCAGATTATGGCGGCTGCAAGATCAATTTCAAGTCTACATCAGCAGGGAGTCAGTTTTTTGGAAGGCGTTTAGTCACGTGGCGATGCAAGAAGCAGAACTCGGTTGCCTTATCAACCTGCGAAGCTGAATACGTTGCTGCTGCAAGCTGCTGCTCTCAGATTATCTGGATTCAACAGCAAATGCGGGACTATGGTTTGCAATTCTCTAACACCCCTATCTATGTTGATAACTCTGCTGCCATAGTTGTAACTAAAAATCCGGTTCAACACCCTAAAACTAAACACATCGGCATAAAGTATCACTTCATACGCGACTGCTATGAAAAACAATTAATCGATGTGGTAAATACAAACACGGATTTTCAACACGCTGACCTCTATACTAAACCGTTTGATAAACCCAGATTTTTCTATCTGTTAGAGGTAAATGGCGTGAAAAAGAAAAGTGACATTATCTCGGAAGAAACAGATTCATAGTCCGACACTAGCTCAGTCATTGTATTTTATTTTATATTATTTTATTTAAATTTCCTTATCTAAGAAAAATCCAAAAACACAAAAAGATATTCTGTTTTTGAATTTTAGGGGGAGATTAGTTTACTTTCAGTATTTATTTACTTAAAAAAGGGGGGAGGGCAGATAAGCTAAAAGGCAAAAACAACAAAGATAAAACTATGACTCAACACTATGGAAAGTGATAGTACACAGGCGTCTAGTTACTTGGAACACCAAAAAGACTTTAAATTTTTGCAAGTTTAGTTTAACTTAAATCACAGAAAATTGTTAGTCAGAGAACTCTAAGTCTAACAAATTGGGAAAATGATAGTACACTTTGGTGTTACTGTAATTACAAAGAGAAAGTTGATCTAGGGAGGTGCTAGTTCACTATACGATGTGTCGGTAGATTCAACACAATAGACTAGTAGACATCATTGGTGAACTCAATTTAAACTAAATGGTTCAGCTGACTGTGGGTTCCCATCTTATCACTGGTTAACACAATCAATTATTTCCAATAAGGAATGACAAGCAAATAAACGCCACTATATGTGTGTGGATGACCACAAAAAGAGCAAAGCACGAAAAAAAAGAAAATAAATGCAATCAAGCTGATAACATATGTTGTTGGTGCGTTATGTGTAAAAGAAAATAAGAAATGCTCAAACAAGGAGATAGGTTGTGTGTCTCTCTGCTGTGCGATGGCACTTACCCGAGGATAAGCATAACCTAGATATTCTAGAAATCATTGTTGTTTGCCGCCTCTCTGCTATGCGATGGCACTGACCTGAGGCTTGGCTTCTCTTTGAAAGTTCTAGAATAGTCTCTTCTTGTCAATATACCCATAGACCGCTCGAAAGTCCTCTAAAGAATGTTGATTACCATATAATCTTGGGATCCACAAATGTTGGTTGAAATAAGGTAACCTATTGCATCACCAATATGTGTCAAAAGTCCGTGTATGGATTTAAGTAAACAAGCATACTGACAATCATCGTGGATGTACCGCCTGAAATTGATAATCAACGGGTGTTACGTATCAGATCAAGCATGATTCCCAGTTAGAATTTAGAAGACTCAGATGAATAAGATACTGTGATATGTAAATATGCTAGTTTCTATTTCAATAAATGTATAACAAGTTCCAAGTAATTGAGTTTATGCCTGTCTGATTCCATAAGAATCTGTCTTGGAAATGATGTTAATGCAAATGGGATGTTCTACACAACCCTAAGAAAATCACAAAAACATGTTTAATTTGTTACTTAGTTTAGTCTTAACTTATTTGTAAAGTGTGTCAGTGTCGGACTGTGCTATGTTACTTATTGCAGTTAATGTCACAAAATGAGCTTAAAGTTTAATCTAAAACAAATTGTTTCTGAAAAGATAAATGGATCATGTCTGAGATGATCGGGTGGATAAATGGATCATGTCTGAGATGTTCGGGTGGATAAATGGATTATGTCTGAGATGATCGGGTGGATAAATGGATCATGTCTGAGATGATCGGGTGGATAAATGGATCATATCTGAGACGATCGGGTGGATAAATGGATCACGTCTGAGATGATCAACAGGTTTTCATCTACAAGGGATTATGTCTAAGATGATCAAGTATTCAAATGTTTTATCTGTTGTTAATGGTAAAATGGTCAAAATGTCACAAGTATGACTCAATCGCACGACTGAATCATAAGTATGGATTAGTCGTACGAATGGAGCATACGAATGAGTTCAATCGTATGATTGGACTGCGAATGAACCCAATCGCACGATTGAAAGTGACCGACTATGTCAGACGTCCGAATGAACTTCAATTGTATGATTGAAGATGGATGATTGGGTGAATCGTACGACTCAAGTTCAGTCGCACAACTCAATCATGCGACTAGGCTTAGTCGCACAACTAAGTCATGCGACTAGGCTTAGTCGTACGACTGGAAATTGCCCTAGTATAAATACTTGTTGAATCGTTCCCAGTCGCTCATTCACCCAAATCGCCCTTCTCACTTGTACGATAAGACGAAACTCTACCAAAATTTTCTAAAATCCATACATACCTTCGATTACTGCATTCTAACGTTTGATATTGCTCATACAGGTAATATATGTGATGATACTTCGAAATCTCGGACCATGGACATCAAATAGATTGTTTATTTTGACCTAACAGTAACCATTGAGACAATGAACAAATGAACAAACTAAGCTCAACTTAAAGATCAAATTAATGGTAAAATAGGCTTAATCGGTCTAATCTGAGTGTAATGAGCCTAAGTTCGACGTTTAACATCAAGTACAGCTGAAAACACGAATTCAAATGGACAACCAGCCGAATGAGCGAATGGACACACTGCTGATCTTTATTCATACGACTGAGATGTCCGATTGGCTCAATCGTACGACTGAGATGGATGAATGACTCAATCATACGACTTAACCATGCGTATGAGTTCAGTCGCACGACTGAAGTACACGCATGAGAAGATATGCGACTAAGTCCAATCGCATGACTCAGTCGTATGAATGAACTCAATCATACGACTAGATCTCAGTCGCACAGTTCAATCGCACGACTGGAACTCAGTCGTTTGTTCAGTCGCCCGACTAAAACAAAACTCTAAAGTTCATTAAATGAAATTAGCTATCTTCAATATGTGCTAACGTTTACTTGTTCTGTGTCATAGATGGCGAGCAGATGGCCTATGAGCACTAAGCACAACATTTGTGCTTATCTCGACTTGACATCCCGCAACTCTGCTGAGTTTGCTGGGATTATCTCATTCTTACGACGATCGTGGATCTATCGTGCTATCTCAGCACCTTGCACTCCTTATTTATCGATACAGAAGGCTTTTTGGGAGAACGCGGTGGTAGATCGGTCTACTGATCCCCACACCATCAGGAGTTCGATTTTTGGGGAGGCCATTCAGATCACGGAAGAGGATCTATGGACGGTTCTGGAGTTCGGGGATGATGCAGACTGCCCTACTAGATTACATCCCCTGACTGTCCGTGGTTGTTTCATGAGAGCCAAGTACTCTGGGGATATCAACACAAGCATGCACAACAAGAGCAACTTGTGCCCCCAGTTTAAATACTTGGCACATGTACTTCTGAGATGCATTGCATCAAGGAAGGGTGGTTTTGATGAGCTGTTAGACCAAATGCAAATGCATACGTCGCTCTGGTGCTGAACCATCCCTTCAGTTTCTCAAGGATGATCTTCACCTACTTGGTGGAGAACATCGAGGCCAAGGGGAAAGAGGGCTTTTGTATGTATCCACGGTTCATCCAGATGATTATCGACCAAAAGCTCCCCCAACTTCCTAAAGCTCAAGAAGATGCGGTCGTCCTAGAGATTATGGACGACACTACACAGGGAAGGATGAAAGTCTACCGGGGGAAGTAGGTGAAACCCCCGGTGAGGAGATTGTTTGGGCACCTGGCCCGTGAGGATTATGTGGCGCCAGCTAGGAAAAAGTGGTGTCACGATGATAGTGACTCGGACACGGAGCCAATAGCTGTCCCTATAGATGATTCTGATGATGATGGCGATGATGGTAGAGATACTGTTACTGAGACCACTACAGCAGCTGGTGATGCTACATCTCCACCATCCCCACACGAAGGTTTAGAGACAGTCGGATTTCATCAGGGTTTTCAGCCCGTGGAAGAAGAAGAAGAGTCAGATGATGAGCCCCTGGTACGAACAGTAGGAAGTAGTATCATAGCCACGGAGAGGGGTATTAGGGCGGTTGCTGGATGCCAGGGAGCGTCTGGGGGTTCTACAGCTGACCCAACATACACCCCAGACACTCCCAGCAGCCAAGGGAGAGCATCCGCATCTAAAGGACTCAGACTCAAACGGATGGCTCAGCCCCATGGGAAGAAGTCCAAGCGAAGAAGGTTGACCCTACTCACATCCACCACCACTACCTCAACCACCCCTATTACTTCAACCACTCTTACTACCACAGCCACCACTACACCCATTCCACCACCTGTTACCACCTCTACCACCTCACACACCACTACCACAGCTGCTCCACCCCCAACTTCATCTATACCACCACAAATCTTCACCACTACCACCACCACCACTCCCAGTCATCAAGCCGGCCCATCCTCCTTCCCCACAAGATCATCCCTCCCTCCTATTGGAGTGGAGGAACAGCTTGCAGCACTGAACAGAATGGTGCTGAAGCTGTTAGCTGCGGATGAGGAGAAGGCAGCCAGACTTATACAGCTTGAGGAGCAAAATGCCTCTCAAGCGCATCAGATTGCCCAACTCCAAGAGCAAAATGTCCTGTCGACTCAGAAAATTGAGGAGTTGGAGTCTGCTAATAAGAAGATTCTGATGAAGCTTAAGGGGTCACAAGTTGATCCCTTAAAGATAAGGGAGGGAGATGATGATTATGGTGGAGATGATGAAGAGGATAATGAGAGTGATGAGGATGATGACAATAGTGGTGATGATCAAGCCAAGGAGAGGCAAGATGATGATGATGATGATGATGATGATTCTGCTTCAAATACTGTTGATCCTGGTCGGAACAACTTACAAAAAGAAGACAAGACCATGGATCTACAGCAGCTCCTCCATCATCACCTACTACTGGTGCTACCGAGCAGATCCAAGGCAAAAGTATAGATTAGATGTTTTACTATTTAACTTTTGTACTTGAATCATCTTCTGCTGGTTATGTAATTAATGTAATTATTGAGTATTTAATGTTTAATTATCTTGACTATATACTAATGACTGTTATGCTTCATGTCTATATCAAATAGATTAAGCATTTCAGCAAGATGAGTACGATGCTACTCCCCGCCAACAGATCAAGTCTCAACTCACCATGATTCTTGATCTGCAGGGGATTGTCAGAAGGTCTGTGAGTTATACTCCTGAAGAAGGGGGAATAATTCATGACCTAACTGATGAGCAGATTGCTGAGATGTTCAGGTTGAATCCAGATGAGATCATAAAGGATGCGCCAACCTTTGATGATGCTAGTGATGACGAGCTCAACGATGTTGAAGAAATAGAGATTGAAGACATCACAGATCAGCATTATCCAGAATACACTGACCGAGAGGGAAATATGTTTCCAGATCTGGTTAACACTCTCGGCAGTGATGTTCTGGAGAAGCTCAGCAAGAAGGAGAAAGAAGCGAAAGCATCATCCAGCTAAGCCCAAGACTCGGACGCTGATGTTGATATCAGAAAGGCTGAATGGGCGGCTTGCTTCGCCGAGATCCGAGCCCAGTGCAAAACAGCTAAGCAAAGTTCCTACACCAAGCTCTACAAAGTAAAGAAGAACATGAAGGTGTCAGGGAAGATTATAGCATGGGCTCACTTTGAGGGTCTTGGAGTTTATGCCGTGAAGAAAGAGAGGGGAATAGAGTACTTCAGATTCCCTCACGATCTGAAGACTCTCCCCGGGTTTGAGCTCAACCAGCTGGCACGACTAAAGTTTCTATATGCTAACCCTAAGAAGATGTCTGGCTGGTTTGAGGCTGCCCTGAGAAGGGAGTACAGGACTAGATGGGTGAACTTCAAACCTCAGCAGGCTACTAGGTACCTTAGGAGGTCTAAGGTGAGTCCCATCACAGGTCAACCGAAGATAGTCCTGAAGTGGCGACCTCCGCGCACAATGTCCCGAATTCCACTGAGGGAGATGCCACAGGACTTTACCCCACACTTTAAGTGGTGGTACTATGACTGGCGCTCGGGAGTGGCCTTTATCGTTTTGGATAAGGAAGGCACGGTGGACACAATAAGGGTGTTTGACCCTGTTAGGACCGTGTACGGACGGAGTACTAACTGATTCTTCGTTAAACCGGATCAAATAGTGCGGAATCCTATTTGATTGGTGATCCAATCAGGGAAAACATTAACAAGATCAAACCTAACGATTAGAAAACGTTAAGAACGAACTAGGAATGATCTGAAACGTTTTATGAACTTGGAAGGGACGAACAGGGCGCTCTGGGTCGACTAGGGTTGTAAGTATTCAAAGTGTCTTGTTTTTCCACGAATTAAGTGGTATTTATAGGTTACAGCTCTCATTCGTACGACTGAGCCAAGCGACTGGCTCAGTCGTGCGACTGAGTCATACGATTGATTCATTCGTACGACTGAGTCAGTCTTATGACTCAATCGTGCGATTGACTCAATCACCTGGTTCAGTCATGCGATTGGTCCATTCGCATGGTCCAGTCGTGCGACTGAATCAGGACACTTAGTTAAACACATTCTTAAACCTTTAATGGTCTAGAACTATGTCTAACAACCGTAACCTATTTAACATTGTCATATACGTGTGTAACAATACATAATACAAATAGATATAACATTAACAACCAATAACCATATATAGAAGAGTTTCTCATTTTTATTAATCAAACATTACATAAGTGTAACAAGAAAAGAAAGTCTATTACATTTAAGCTCACTAGACTAGAACTGGGGACATGTGTACCAACAGACCCCATGTGGCTTATCAACTTGTCAGCGTCAGATATTTATAAGCTATACAAGTGGCCATTGTTTTTTGACACGCAGGATATAGTGCAAGCACTACAGTTTCAGCATATCATACGTCTATGCTTTGCACTGAATATCCATGTCGGGCTTTCGAAAGAAGAACAAGTGAAGAGATTTGAAGAGTTCAAGAAGGAAGTCAAAGTTTAGATAGATCTAGGTCCAAGGGGGAGTTTGTTGGTACACATGTCCCTAGGTCTAGTCTGGTAAGCTTCAATGTAATAGACTTTCATCTTGTAACACATATGTAATGTTTTATCAATGAAATGAAAAACTCTTCTATGAATGTTTATTGATTGTTTAATGTCATATCTATTAGTTGTTGGATCATGTATGCCCAAGACACATAGAACATTGATGTGGTTAGTACGTCATGATCCATGTCGGGTCATACCCAATAACAAGCTTAGCAAACACCAATAAATATTTATTTGATGATATGATCATGCAATTAAATATGAGCACCTAATTAGAAAATGAGTTTTCTAATTTAAAGAAATGAGAGATAGAACAAATTATATGGATAATTTGTTAATGAATTATTATTATTTACATTGTTATTTAAATGGTTAAATAACAACAAATAATATATGTTCTTATGTTATAATTAAAAGGGTTTAATCATATAACATATCAACATCTTAATGTAATTAGTTGGTTTTATATTTTAGGGAGTATAAGTTATATAATTAAAAGGTTAATTATATATATCTTATCATCTAACTAATGAACATTAATAATGTGCCTTGTGTTACATAATTAAAATGGTTAATTATGTAACAAGTCCACTCAACTTTTAATATGTTACAAGTATTTTAAAAATGGTGAACTTGGGTTTTAAAAAAGCTGAATTCACCCCCCCTGGACTACCCATTTGTCTTGAAAATACAACACTCATTAAGAGTGTGGTTGAGTGGTAGAGTGCAAGAATCATCCTCCTATCTCTCTCTCTTTTCACAAGATGAACAACTAGAGAAAAACTCCTCCTTCTCTCCTCATTCACGGCTGAAACAGGGGGTTTTGAACCCCTTTTTGGTCGGTTTTTTGGGTATTCTAATGATCCAAGATATGCTCCATCATTGGTATGAAGTAGAAATGGTTTTCTTTCTTCCACCCATTGAAGAACTCAGCTGGAAACAAGGTTCCAGCAGCATTGTTGTTCGTTTTGGTGCTTTAAATCCTAGCAAAGATGGTGTTTTCTTAGACGCTTGTGGGTATGGACACTTGAGGACATCTACTTTGGTGTTTTGACCGTTCAAGAGCAGCCTTTTCTTCATCTAAATCACGTTTTTAGCAGCCCTTATGGAAGGTGTTTCATTCACATTTTCAGCAGCCTACAAAGGTAGTTTGTTGATATTGTTTCGGTTGTTTCCTTCTCTTGATAGCTAGTTCATACACATATGAATGATCCTTATGATTTGGGTTTGTTGAAACAAAGTTATGAACTTTTAATTTTCAGATTACAACATGATATTAATCTATTATTCCGCTGTGTTTTCTTAGTTTAAATGGTTAAACTAGTTTGACAAAAGATACTACAAACCCAACATTGGCATCTAGAGCCGGATATGTGGATGAATAGCTTCATTTGTCCTTGTAAAATTGGTTTTATAGGAATTAAACAACCTAATAGGGGCTGTTTTGTGATGATATGATGATACCCCAACCTTTCAAGGTCATATCTTGCATGCTTATGATTAAATCTTGAAAGGATGACATCAAATGGTTGATTATGTTATTTTGGACATAACCCTAAAGTTTTGGTTCATCTTGAAAGGGATTCATTTAGTTCTTGAAATGATGTATATGGATACATGTTTTAGTGCATAACATAGCCTTGACCATGTGTGTTTTGGATTTGGTTGATTGTGGAATTGTCATGTTGGTTGTATTCATTTAAAAGGGTTGTAATAATTTCTTTTGTTTTAGTATTTGGGTTGTAATTTATTTATTCGTTTGGTTATGTAATAGATAGAATAGGTGCATTTATTTTATTAGAAAATTGTATTAGGATATAATTTTGTAAAAGAAGATGCACAAGAAGAAGACCCAAAAGCAAGGACACAAAAGACATGGACACTTGAAGCATACGGATGCGGGTTCAAGTGGGAGTTCATGGACACTTAGAGTGTCAATTTTAAACCCTTAGGAATGACCTTATGACAACACTTGTGATGGCAAACAAGTGTAGTCAACTTAGTGGCTATGGTTATGCACATATGTTGTATGATTATGCTTGTTTGGTTGTTTGTTGTATGATTGTTGTTTGATATTTGGATATGCATAACAAACTCATTAGCAAGCTTAACAAGCTGAAAATTTATGGTTTCTAATCATTAAGTGGTTAATAAAAGGTTATTAAAAGGATTAATGATTTAATAAAAGAGGTTTTATTAAAAATAAACCATAGGATACCTTGCATTTGAAAGCAAGCAAATACAAGGTACATAGAGTTTTCAAAGACTAGAATTAATGGAAACTTAAATCCCTTTTGGAAACAAATTTAACACCATCCTTTTACACGATACTGGAATCACTTGAGAACTATTTTTGGGATAAAGGTCACCTAACCACTTGTAGGGAACTTGTGTGTTTGAGGTGAGTCTAATGTACTTGTGGGATAAAGGTCACCTAACCGCTTGTATGTGAAAACTCACACGTGTGTGTAAGTAGGACGACTTGAATTGGAAACCATGTGCTTAGGGTCACCGAAACATGGCGTCCAATGGTGTTGATGGGATTAAACATGCCAACCAAACATAAGATGTTTAACCGATCCCATAAAGGCTAGAAGTTGCAAAAGGTTGCAATTGTCAAATGTTGACTACCTTGTTAATTTAAATAATGGGATAAAGGTCACCTAACCATTATTTGAATGTAACGTTGGATTATAGATTTTAATTATTAGTTGTCTATGAGACATAAAAGGGTATTAATAATTAAAATGAAATTTTTCAGAAATACTAATAAGAACCTTGTAAATTTTGTAGAATGGCCGCAAACAATAATGCTACCACCCCGACCGTCCATACCCTATCACTAAGAACTATTTTAGAAAGGGATCGTCAGAACAATAACAACCTTATGGACTCAATTTCGAAACTTGAGAATCGTTCTCAAAATGAGTAAAGGCCTATGTCCTTGACGATCCCATGTCTCACCGACCAACGTTGTTGATGTTAAGGCCTTTTGACGATTGGCTTAGGCACATTAAGGATTCTGTGCAAGATTTCTACCTCATGTTGGGAATATGATTCCCGAACTCCAAAAGGGTTTGGAGCATCATAGGGCATATGACATGATAATCTAGTTGAAGAAAATGTTCCTTCAACAAACTTTAGTAAGATTGCTTCAAAACGGTTCAAGCACTTTATGCATGTCACATGGAAGAAACCCAATCGATGTCATCTTATATATTCTTAAGATGAAAAGCCTCATTGATAGCCTCAAGATGCTTAATTGTCCTGTCTCAAAGTAGTTAGCCAAGGATTTGATCCCTGATTGCCCAACTAAAGGTTTGAGACATTCATAATAAACTGTAATATGAACGGGTGGGACAAGAGCATCGGTGAAATTCACACAATGCTCAAAGCAACCAAGGCAGGGATGGGTAGAGAGGTTCTACCTATTCTTTCGATCAATGTGGGAGACTATAAAAAATGGCCAATCCCGATCCTAAGGCGATTATTGCCAAAAGAAAGGAATACATCAAAGCAAAGGTTAAAGCGAAACCTCAAAACCTAAGCTTTTGAAGCCTAAGGTAAAGGAGAACGATCCATGCTTTGAGTATGGAGAGATAGGAAAATAAAAGGGAATTGTCCCTCCTATCTCAAGGAGTTGAAAAATAAGAGGAATGCTGAGCAAACCTCAAATACAATTTTCATGATTCACATTGTATTAAATGTCATTTCTTTAAACACATGGGTATTGGATACCCGATGTGAGACTCATACTTGCAATTGTTGCAAAGGGGTTCAAAAGAAATGTGCCCTTCAAGGAAGGAAATTCTATTTTGAGACTTTCAAATGGTTTGGAAGTTGTTCTCAAAACATTTTTTATGCACCTAGTTTGACTAGGAACATAATTAATGTTTCCTATTAAAACAATATGGTCATGATTTAAAGTTTGTAAATAATGGTATTAAGTTTTATGGATGACGTATTTCATTTTAAGGATATGCCTTTTAATGATATTCATGAATTAGTTCATGATAATTTGTCCTATAATAACTCATTATACACATTAAGCACCAAGAGACTTAAAATGGGTTTAAGTTATTGTTATCTTTGACATTGTCATCTTGGTCACATAAAATTGGATTCAAATACTTTAAAAGAATGGTCTTTTGGAAGCAAATGAAAATGTTTCATTTGATAAGTGTGAACCAATAGATTTATTAGGTTTCATACATTTGGATGTATGTGGTCCTTTTAAAACAATGACAAAGATTGGTGAAAGATACTTCATTACTTTTACAGTCGCTATTATTGTGTGCACTTGATGACACTTAAGAATGAAGCTTTTGAAATGATCAAAATCTTTGATAATGAAGTTGAAAATCAACTCTACATAACTATCTAAGTTCTTTATTTTGATAAAGGAGAAACTGAACCCTATTTGGATATGGTTCAATTTATTATGGCTATAAGCTTACCACCTTTATCATTTTGGGTTTTCGCATTGCTCTATGAGGCTCATATTATGAATATGACCCGGACAAAGAAAGTGTATATTAGTTGAGAAGCCACAGAGACTGTATGGGATACTGTTTCTTTGACTCAATGGAGCAAAAGTATTTATTGCTCGAAAGGCTAAGTTCTTGGAAACCGAATTCTTTATGGAAGGAATGACGTATAGAACTGTGGAACTTGATAAGGATCAAAATCCACAAGCCGGTACACTTTTGTTTGACACTAGCTACCAACAAGAGGTTGTTGATGATGATCAAGAGGTTGAAAAATACACACAAAACGTTCACAAATCTAGTAAAGTTAGGATTCCATCTGAACAATATGGATATTCCATGAATGGATGCTATGTGGTTGACCCTGTAGGGTAACCATATACCAAGATGCTATGTCCAATTTGGATTGAAACAAGCATCAAGAAGGTTGTGTGTATATGAAAGCTAGTGGGAGCATAATTGTATTCTTAGTGTTGTATGTTGATGACACACTACTATTTGAAAATGATATTCCAACCATGGTAGGTGTTAAAACCTACCTTGGAATATGTTTTTTCATATAAGGTCTCGTTTAAGCCGCCCATGTTTTGGAATAAGGATCTATAAGGATAGATCGAGGTGGTTGATAGATTTAAATCAAAGTGCATATATTGATAAAATCTTGAAAAGGTTCAAGATGGAAAACTCTAAGAAAGGTATGGTACCTATTCAAAGAGGGACAATATTGAGTGCATCTCAATGTCCAAGCTCAAAGGATGAGCAACATTGTATGAAGGACAACCCATATGCGCCTGCTATAGGATCTATCATATATGCGATGATGTGCACAAAGGGCTCCCACTTAGCTAGAGGTCCAACCATCCTCCTTAATTGACCTTAATATTAGTGTTGAGTATCCTCAGTCTCAACTTGATAAGCCCATAGCCCAAGCTTCAAGCCCTCAGGGTGAGTCTAACACTCCCCTAAGCAGCCAAAAAGGGACACCCATATCACTGGCTCAATGCCACTAGATGTTAACCAAGGTCCCAGGTCGTTAGCCATAACTTCCATATCCTTCACTAACCTACTAACCCAATCTGATGAAGATCTCATGTTTCATTAGGGCCATGATTGATCTATCGCACCACTCTTGAGATCAACTGAGCCCCAGGGAACCTCTGATTTCTAGCCCATATCAGTTAATCCAAACTGAGGTGAGTACCATAGGTGTGGAGGGGACTCATGTAGGCTCAACTACCACTACTCAGAGTGTCTCATTAACCTCTAAGGATAGTGGTATCATTACTGAGAATGAGTCTATGGCAACCCTGCAAATCGATATCTCTAAACGAGACATCAGTATGCAAGGGAAACAAGGGTGCCGAGAAACCATATCAGGTGATGAAAATGAACATACTAGGTATGTTATCTCATCTCCCCGTGATTCTTCAAAAGAAGATGAGGGAAGACTGCAACTCACCATTTAGTACCTGCTTTATAAAGTCTCCAACCTTGAATTTAAGTTAGAACTTTAGGGAATAGGTCAGCCACTTAGCAACTTGAGATTGAAAATCTCAAGACCAAACTAGCTGAGAAACAGATTGAGAAGTATTTTAGGCATGTACCTGTTCAAATCTCTTTAAGTTCTTCCTTTAGCTCATCATCTTCTTAAGATGATGCTACCAAAAAGGGGGAGAATGTACAGAGACAGAGTCATGTTGAACCTACCTTGGCAATCTCAACTCCATCTTCAATCTATCCCACATAACAATACTCTACAACCATCTTCCCTCAGCCACCTCCCATATCCATTCAAGTGGACCCTAGGATGCGTATTGAGCTTCACATATTCCTAACCAAGTATCTCATAAGCTCCTCACTTGAACAACCCTTATTTGATGTTTCCATAGCCTACTTTAGAGCTGAAGAGCTTTAACGGTTGAGTGCACCACCTACCATTAAGAAAGAGTCTAGTCAACCTAAGGTCCCTATTGAACCTAAGATTGACTTCAAAGGGGAAATAAGGACTCATGGCCAAGCAACTAAATTAGTTAGGACAGGTAGTGATATTCCAATCTCTTCTGAAGCAGAAATTCGAGCTGCAGAAGAACTATCCTCTTTGTCTGATGATCTTCTTATCACAGAGGCTATCCTTGATCTGGCTTCTGAGGTAAATAGTTAGGACTTCCTCAAAATCCCTCTCTCTCTCTAACACCACAAGCTCAACCCCACGCTCCCTAATTTGAAACATCTAAGCTAGAATATCCAAAGGCTAAATCTTCCTTAGATCCCAAAGGAAAAAAGTAAGATGACTACTAAAGTGATTCTTGAAGAGGAAAGGTTGGAGAAGCTAAAAAGCAAAGGTAGACTCGACACTAGGAAACTGCTGGTTACAAGCAGCGAGGCAGTAGCATCAGCTTAATAGTCTATCAAAAATAGAAGAAAAGCGGAAGTGATAGACAGGCTCATCAATATGGGAGTGGACAATGAAGAAATGCTCCTACTCCCACTTGATGAGCTTATGAGATAGGAGAAGGCAACCCTGCTGCAAAAAGAGAAGGAAGAAGTTGTAATGTTGGCTGAATAGGAGGAGACGAGGAGAAAGAAAGAAGAGGTTGAGCAAAGGCAGAGGTCGGAAAGGATGGCCTTCTTATGCTCAAGGGGCTATTCTCGAGAAGAGCTGACTCCTCAGGAAAATAAGACGATCTTGTTTCTTTTAAATAAAGAACAACATCAGATCAATAAGGAGAGGAAGAAGGCTGCTAGAGAGAAGTTGAAGGAGAAGAAAAAGAAGGAGGAGGCCCAACTTGCAGCTGCCAAGAAGGTGGGAGACAAAGTTTGGATGAAGGCTTATCTCAGGGCCCATGTCTTCACAGGCATGCAAGTAGGTCACATGTCTAAGAAGACCCTACAACGACATGTTAGTGATATCAAAGCTGGCATTCGCTTAGTAAGAAGGAATGAGGTATATCAAACTCAAGGTATACAAAGGATGGTACCCGAACCTACACCCAAACCACAACCAACAAAACCTGAGCCTACACATCTTCCCTGCCCTATCAAAACTAAACCCACTACTGAACCTTACAACCCTGAACCTACACCATCAGTCTTAACTCCACCCTCATCCACTACCTCTCAACAACCACCACCACTACTCATCCTAAAACCAAAAATACAACCCAAAAACCAACCACTACCCAAGCCATCATCTGAACCATTTGAGCCTCTAACCTTAGATGAATTTAAGGAGATCAAAAGAAAGCTCATTAATTGCACAACCTTAAGCGATATCACTTATGAGAAAGAGTCCATAAGACTGAGATACATTGATGGATCTTCCTATTCCCTCACAAGAGATGCATTCCTTGATCTACCCTAGGGAACACTGGACCAAGCTCTTTAACTCTTGGCTACAAGGTCAGACTCCCTTAAGGAAGAATAGAAGAAGCTTAGAAGAAGACTGGTGATTTTACTAGACACCAAGGAAAGGTGACAAACTGCCAAACATGCCCCTCACTCCTAGGAAGAAATTATCCAGTGGAGGTTTGATTAACCTTCTCATAACTTTGTTGTGGAAAGGGAGAATGGCTAAGTCAACAGATTTAACACACCATCTCTGCTACAATTAAGCAGATTTGATATTACTGAGCTAGCAGAGAAGCCATTCTCCAATCCCTCCAACTCGTAAGTAGTTGCTCATATTATAAATCACCTAAGCAACCTTCATCTTGCTGAGCTAACCAAAAAAACAAGAACTGAAGAAGAGTTGAAGTTGAGAAGGAAGAAAGAGAAGGTGCCACTACTAAAGGAAGTTCATTCCTTCAAACGGTTCAAGGTCCTACTTCAGTGCCATAGTTAGATAGGAATATGACTATAATTCCCATCAACAGATCTCTTTAGAGGGTCATAACAAAGGGTACATGTCATTCATAGAAATAGATTGGACTTCTCTCTACGAATGACTTGTACAAACTTCTCAACACCACTTCAGAAAAGAACAAGGAGATTGACAAATATATCCTTTCCTTGGTGTTGAAAGTTTTAAGAAGAAGAAGGGAGTGAAGTTTTGGTAGCATTAGCCTAGGGGGAGTTTGTTGGATCAGATGAGGCTGGTGCAACTAAAACTACACTTAGAAGTTTTTAAGTGCAACTGAATAAAAGACGTTTGAAGACAAATATGCACTTCTGAAGCTATGTTGATGATCTTCCGAAGCATAAGGATGAAGAACTTCTAAAGGAAGAACTCAGTCTTCCGAGACATCTAAAGGAAGAACTCAATCTTTCGAGACTATGTAGTTCTCCTTCGGAAGTAGAACACTTAGAAGATTCAAGACAAAGTCTTCCAGAGGACAAAAGTCATTAAGACAAGCAGAAGTCTCAGAAAAAGTTATTTCTTTCGAAGTATAAATGGTTTCGGAAGAACTCATTCTTCTGAAGTCATTAACTTTCGAAAGAGCTAACTATGAACCAGTGGACATAAGTATGGTTCGGCTGACACATGCTACCAACTTTGATATACTACATGGTGCTTTCCCACGCCCATGTAGTTGACCATACTTTATTTCACTGTTCAACTTTTTTCAGTTACATGTACAGTTACGAACTATAGTTAGTAACAAAAAGGTAAGTCGTGGACATGTCATGACTACCTAATCTAAGATAGCATTTTATCTTAGATACCTTACCTCTAGCAATATAGTATTTGTTTAGATGTATCTCCCAACCGGTTTTCTTAGTATAACCAGTTGTAGGTAGTAGTATATATAGTTTCACTTTGTAACTCATTTAAAATGATCATAAGAGTCTTGTAATATTGAGTTGAGAAGTAATATATACAAGTATCTTGAAAAACCAATTCTTGTGTTTATTAACTTAGTATATTATCATCAACTTAGTTAGAGATTCTGCATCATCAAACAAGTGAGACTTAGTGAGTTTGTGAATAAAATCTTGTTTTGAGAGACAAACACCGATCCTGAACAAAGGGAAGAGGAAAATGACTCCTGAGGAGATTGAGGAGGAAAGAAGAGGAGGCTAAGGGGAGAGAGTTCAAGTGGGTCACCAACCTTCATGGAAGCAGCAATAAGGGTAGCCCCTACGCCAAACACTCAGGATGATAAGTTGAGGGCTGCTAGATTAAACTACTTAGGGACCAGAATTTACAATATAGTAGATCTCATCTCTCTTCCCTTAGAAGAATTAAATGAACTGGCAGACTTAGAGCTGACAAAGGAGAGAAGGAGGCAGAGGATGTAGAGTTGGTCCTTAAAATTAAAGGAGAAAGAAGGTAGAAGAGGCTTTGCAAACATGCTTCTACCCTCTCCCAGGTTCATGAAAGTCCTAAGAAAGAGGTTGTGGCAACTAAAGAACCTCAAATAGATAAGGAGCTGATAAACAAAACATGATCAACTACTTGAGTGCTACAGGCCTCTATAAGGCATCTGCACTTCTTTTTCTCTTATATGAGTATATTGAATTTGAATATCTTAAGAAGGTGGAACAATAAATCATCAAAGAACAAAAGGCTGCTAAGAGAAAGATGAGGGAAAAATATGGAAAGTCAAGAGCCATCATCCAAAGGATTCAAAAGAAGTCTGCTGATAGGCAGAGGATGATGAGTTTCTTGAAGCTGTATGGATTCTCTGGAAGGAGGCTTGGTCAATGTCTTTATCCACTATGGATGACCATATTAGAGTGATCAAGCAGAAGATTAGAAAGGAGAGCTTGTGGACTTGCATTCTCCACCAAGCCAAGCTCCTTCTGAGGTTGAGGTTAGGTTTAACCGACTCCGACAACACAACCTGGACCTTCAGCTGTATCCCAGCCAACTTCATCTTTTATTCGTAGCAAGGTTCTGCTCCCTTTTCTTTTGAACCTGTGAGGTAATAGGACCAACTGAGAGAGGCGTAACAGAACAACTTGGTACTCAAGACCAACCCTCTTAGTTAAAGACACCAAAGAGGAAGAAAATGATGGCCATAAAGAGTGTATCCAAGAAGAAGCCAAAGGCATCCTTCTCAAGACCTCAGGATGAGTCAGAGCATCCTAAAAAAGTGTAACAAGAGGATGTTCAACCAATTGCTACCCAGGCATAACCTCTTGCAGCTGGAAGACCCATCTTGTCCTAGACTTTTACTGCTAATCTAGACAGATAGTATGTCATCAGAGATCAAGGTGGTCAAGATGTCTACTTCTAGCAAGACATGCTTGATCTACCTCTACAAGATCTCCATGACATAAGAAGATATTAGAAGAGTCTAAAGGATCCTGATCAAATGATGAAGAAGGGAACGGTTTGATCCTAATATGGACTGTCAACTGCTGAACGATCTCTGAATCCAAGGATCAAACAAGGAATTATTAGGTTGGATTGCACGAATAGTGATCGCGGAATTATCCCTACTCATTGTTTAATTAATTGATGACGAACTAGTAATTGTAGTATAAATCATTAAAGAACAATTCAAATAAATGAAAAGCAGATGACTGTAATAGATGAACAAACAACTTTGCTTTAAGTGTTTTCCATTAATATTGTATAATGATTACAAATAATGATTGATTGATTGCTATTGTTGTTCTTGCTATTGCTATTGCTATTGCTAGGGTACTAATGATGATGCGTGATGATCACTAGTGTATGTTATGGTTGTTGTTAGGGTTGCTAGGGTTATGTTCATTTTCTAAAAGTGTGCACCCATGCCTTGTATTTATAGGCTCAGGGATTACTTTTAGGGTAAAAGTAACTTTCTTATTGTGGTAAGAAAGTTACTCATATAATGTTCTTGATGTGACTTGATTTCTGACTAAAGTCAAGTCATTCGTAGATGCTGACTTTATAACATCACTTTAGTCGGATTGACTTGTTGACTTAAGGTACTTGGTTGGTGAAGTACATGCAAGTGTACTGTTCTTCCGGAGTTTAGCCTTCCGTAGGAGTTGGTTTTCCATAGGAGTTAGTATTCCGTAGGAGTGTCACATGGATTTTCATCCACTGCAATTTGTTCTTCCGTAGGAGATCCACTAATGCTTAATTCCTTGTTCTGCTAGAACAGAACATCTACAGATGTACAAATTGTTTGTCCGTAGATAGTTCTTACACTTGGTCAATTTTTCAAAATTGACTAAGTATGATGTTCTTCCCGTAATCACACATATAAATCAACACATAATTATTTGGGTTAACCTATACATATATAGTATACAAAAAGATAATTATGTACAAGAGTTCATAACAAGAGATGATTAAAATTCTAAGCCTATACAATGAATCTAGACCTATTGAATCTAGACCTAACAATACTCCCCTTTAGGCTTAGACACTAGTAATCAACTCTTCAAACTTGACAGCTCCTTAACTCTTGCAATAATGTTTTTGTTGAAGTAGGAGACTGCTTCCTTTTGATCATCATACTTGTACTTGATCTCCATTCTGCTTATTCTCTTCAAATTATCAAAACTCAGACCAAGTACGTCTTCTTCTGTTGTCACTGTAGCCACTACACTGTTATTGTTGACCACTTCCAACTCATCTTGTTCTGATATTCTTAATTCAGAGATAGATGGAATTTCAAATCCTAGCAGCTAACCAACCTTAAATCTTCTTCTTTTGTACGCCTTGGCATGCAGTTTGTCTATCACCTGAATTATGTGCACATATAAGCATATGTCACTTTAAGCATGTTTATCATTCAGATTTGGAAAATATTTGTCATGAAGGTATGAAGTGTAGCTTGGATGGAGAAGTTTGATCTCCATTGGATCAAATATTCTAATGCTTAAAGCTTTCTTCTTTGCTTCATTTCTCAGTCAACGCTTTTGTTCTTTTCCGTATATCCCCATTCTGTAATCGGATATGTATATTGATTTATATCAATACTCTTGATTGTAGCTATGTTCCCATTTGAATATCCAACTCTTCTTAATAATTCATCATCTACAAGATGAGAAGAGCTGGATTGGGATCTTCTTTGTTTTGTTTTCTTTTTTCATGCTCATTATCTTCTGTTCTTGTTTCCTTTATCACATCATCTTTAAACTTTATTCTCAATTTTCCAACAATCATAGAGAAATCTCTTCCTTTTCGGATTGATTGAATAGTTGGTGATAGGAATGCTTTGGAGGTCAGATATATCAGCATCTCGAAGTGATATGATTGTTTCTATCAGTAGGAAATATTATATCATCCCAGATGCCCTCTTTATTGCTGCACAATTCCAGTCTGGATCTTATTTCCATCCTATGATCTTGTTTTACTGAGCAGATATCGTGTTGTGAGATGATCATAAAGTTCAATCAAGGTTGATTTTTCATCTGTGATCTTTCTAACTGTTATTCCAAGAGGCTTGATTTTTCCAGGAATCACATCTCTTGGTTCTATAATAAGTTGTTCTTTACCCTTGTGCCTTTCTTTGCATTCTACTACAACTTGCAAAACATGAGTAGATTTTGCTTTATAAACATAAGTAGGGTTTGGTGCCTCTGTTCTGAATTTTACTCTTGTTTCCAACTCCACCTTCATGACATACTCCATCATCTTCCTGAGTTCAGACACTGATCTTTCTTTCAATTCATGCAAGTTTTAATTGTGGCTTTGCAACCAACAAGTCATATTGTATTTGTTGAGCTTAGCTATGTCACAGTGACCCAGATCTTGCCTGATCTTCTGAATTGATTGGAATTTGGTGAAGCTTTCATAGTTGCATACAGGGAGAATAAATCATGCTACATCAAATACTTTTAGGAGTTGCTTCATTTTAGACATGTTCATCTTCTCCACCATGTCATATGGATATCTATTATTAATCAAGTCCATAAACATTAAGGATTGAGGTCTTTTTTCAAGAATATCTTCAATAGATAGCAGCTCATCAGATTTTGCTTCTTTTGCAACCTTGGGGGATTAAATCTTTGTTAATTCTTCCCATTCAGCATCACTCTTAGATTCGTTATGTTGAATTGGTTTCAAAGTAGATACATCTAGTGAAAGAGTGTACTTGGGAGATACTATTTTTGCTTTCTTAGGAGAGTCTTCAACTTCAATAATCTCCCTTTGAATTTTTCCCAATTATTGTCTTTTTCTACTGTATTGGATAGTTGGTTTTGAAATTTGAACAGCTTCTTTTATTGGTTCTTGATGAGTAGCTGATTCAAGAGGAAATATCTTTTTCCTCAAATCCTCAATCTCCTCTTCTTTTGTTTTCAGTAGATCAGCTTATTCAGAGATAGTATTCTGGGCTTTGTTTATCTCTAACACAAGCTGCTCTTTTTCTTTTCTTTCTTTTTCAACTGACTCTTTTAACACAGTCACCAACTGATGCAATGCATCAACCACTTCATCATTTGTTTTTGCATCTTCTCTTAGTCGTTTGATTGTAGCTTCTTATTGGGCCAATTTAGCATCCTTTTCTTTTATTAACCCCTTCAACTCTCTCAGCCTTTCCAATCTTTTGTTTGTTTTGATTATGAGATTGTTGTATTTAGCAATAACAAAGGTTTTGCTTACATCAATCTCTTCATCTCATTATTCTTATTGTAGGCTATGATATCAACAAAGTGATCTCCACCCTCATCATATTATTTAGCATGAGTATTTTCAGCTTCTTGTTCAACCTCCTATTCTTGCTCCCCCTCAACTTCTAAACAGATTTCTTCTGTTTCACTATCTTTCACATCATTAAGATCATCTTTAAAATTGATCACTTTAGTGGGTAGGGCTTTCTATTTTTGAGTTGGATTCAATAATGGGGAAGTTGAGATTTATGGTGGTTTTTGTTGAGGAGATGGTTGGTTACAATTTGGTGAAAATGGTTCTGTTGCAGCATAACTGAAAGATGATTGAGACTGGGAAAGGGAAAGAGATTAGGTATGTTCACTTGCTGGTGAGAAAGGTTTGATGGTAGCAGTGTTTAATGATGTTTGTTGTTAGGACTAGATCCTTTGTATAGGCTTAGAACTTTAATCAATCTTTGCAATTAACTCTTGTACTCTTTCATCATTTTCTATGCAATATATACGTATAGGTTAACCCATATATTTTGTGTTGATTTATATGTGTCATTTCACGTATAACATCATACTTAGTCAATTTTGCAAATTGACTAAGGATAAGAACTATCTACGGATCATTGACTTTTGAATGTTCTTCTAAAACAATCAAGGATCTTCTGTGGAAGAAAAATTTGCTACGGATGAAGTCCCAAGTAAGACTTTTACTGAAGGCAAAGCTCATACAAAAGACACAACTTCTACTGAAGAACAAAGTCCTACGGAAGACTGAAGTTCTCCGTAACTTACATGTACTTCACTAAGTATATCATAACAAGTAAATAAAGTGATGTCATAAGTGAACTTCTGCAAACGACTATAAATATGACATTCTCTGAGTAACTTAGGTGCATAACACTTTAGGCATTGATTGCCATCAACTGCAACGATTCTTAACCTACCATCTGACCCTAGCTGCCGTAACAGCAATCACAACAATATACACCAAAATCATCATCATTAGAACCCTAGCGTTCATCATATATCATTGAATCAATTGTTGTTGATCAATTTTAATAGTTATATTCAATTATTAATGGAAACGTTTGAATCAAATCTGTTTGTCTGTTTATTACGTTTTATATTTACTTATTTATTCTTTGTTTTAATTAATATTACAATTGTTCATTCATCATCAATCAATTAAACAATCGAGTACTGATAATTCCGCAATCAATATTCGTATAATCTAACCTAATAATTTCTATTTTGATCCTTAGATTCACAGGTGGTATCAGAGCCAAGTGCTCAGTGATTTAGATCAATTGATCTATTAGTGTTAGATTGGTTTAATTAATTGTTCAAATTATTAGATCGATCGGTTTTTTATTAGATTTATTGATTTCACAAAAATTGTTTTAGGGTGTTCATAACGACTTGAGAGTTCATAACCCAGATTCAATGGTGTTATTGAACGAAGTAATAAAACACAAGTTGAGTTAAGCTAATCGATAGCTAATGAAGGAATTCTACTCTACAATTTGGTGTAAACAATTTTAAAAAAATCATTAAAATCTGTTTTATTGTTCATCGAATACAGTTCCATTGCTCGATTAACACCGGTCTACATCAAATCATTATTGATTTGTGGATTCGTGTTATTGAACGATAATCAACAGTTGTTCAATCAATTTTGAACAGATTCCATCATTAAATATCCTTAATTTCATCTCTTTTAAGAGAGGATTGACTAATTTTGACGTCAACATCTTAATTAACCGATAATTAAGAGTTTGTCATTAATTAGATCATTAACATAAGAATTTATGTTTTAGTTAACAATTATCAATTTAACTAAGATGAGTTATTCACTAGTGGGATCAGCTTACCAACCTCCAAAGTTGGAGAACAAAGTTGATTTCAAAACATTGAAGATCGGGTTCAGGAATTATGTGAACTACACTGATTCTGATTTATGGGTGTCCATTACTGAAGGTCCTTACATTCCACCAACACTAGGAACTGACTACAAGGACAACAACCAACCCATAAGCCTGAAGGATTTATCACCTGAGGATGCAAAGAAAGTTGAGGTTGACATTAGAGCCTATAGTATGATTACTATGGCTTTACTAGAAGACCTATTGATAAGGTGTGAAAATTACAAAACAACAAATTCCTTGTTGAAGACTCTCCATACTCTTTGTGAAGAGAGTGATGAGATCAGGTCCATTAATAAGGATACACTTCACTCACAATATAAAACTTTCCATCATATTGAGGGAGAGTTTGTTCCTCAACAACTACACAGGTTCATGCAGTTGGTGACTGAGATGAATATCTAGGAGTTGAAATACACCAATGAAGATGGTGCATATTTTACCTGAAAGTTGGACACAAACAGTATCCATGTTTAAGAATACCTTAGACCTCAAAGCCATTGGACTAGATACTCTGGTAGCTAAGGTAGAAGCTCTTGAACTGGATGAGAAAACAAGAAATAAGAGTACAAAGCACCCATTGCTCCTTATCATTTCTTGATGTGACTTGATTTCTGACTAAAGTCAAGTCATTCATAGATGCTGACTCTATAACATCACTTCAGTCGGATTGACTTGTTGACTTGATGTACTTGGTTGGTGAAGTACATGCAAGTGTACTGTTCTTCCTGAGTTTAGCCTTCCATAGGAGTTGGTTTTCCATAGGAGTTAGTATTCCGTAGGAGTGTGACATGGAATTTCATCCACTGCAATTTGTTCTTCCGTAGGAGATCCACTAATGCTTAATTCCTTGGTCTGCTGGAACAGAACATCTACGGAAGTACAATTGTTTGTCCGTAGATAGTTCTTACACTTGGTCAATTTTCAAAATTGACTAAGTATTATGTTCTTCCTATAATCACACATATAAATCAACACATAATTATTTGGGTTAACCTATACATAAATAGTATACAAAAAGATAAATATGTACAAGAGTTCATAACAAGAGATGATTAAAGTTCTAAGCCTATACAATGAATCTAGACCTATTCAATCTAGACCGAACAGTACTCCCCTTTAGGCTTAGACACTAGTAATCAACTCTTCAAACTTGACAGCTCCTTGACTCTTGCCATAATCTTTTCGTTGAAGTAGGAGACTGCTTCCTTTTGATCATCATACTTGTACTTGATCTCCATTCTGCTTATTCTCTTCAAATTATCAAAACTCAAACCAAGTACGTCTTCTTTTGTTGTCACTGTAGCCACTACACTACTACTGTTGACCACTTCCAACTCATCTTGTTCTGATATTCTTAATTCAGAGATAGATGGAATTTCAAATCCTAGCAGCTAACCAACCACAAATCTTCTTCTTTTGTAGGCCTTGGCATGCAGTTTGTCTATCACCTGAATTATGTGCACATATAAGCATATGTCACTTTAAGCATGTTTATTATTCAGATTTGGAAAATATTTGTCATGAAGGTATGAAGTGTAGCTTGGATGGAGAAGTTTGATCTCCATTGGATCAAATATTCTTATGCTTAGAGCTTTCTTCTTTGCTTCATTTCTCAGTCAGCTCTTTTGTTCTTTCCATATATCCCCATTCTGTAATCGGATATGTATATTGATTTCTATCAATACTCTTGATTGTAGTTGTGCTCCCGTTTGAATATCCAACTCTTCTTAATAATTCATCATCTACAAGATGAGAAGAGCTGGATTGGGATCTTCTTTGTTTTTGTTTTCTTTTTTCATGCTCATTATCTTCTCTTCTTGCTTCCTTTATCACATCATCTTAAACTTTATTCTCAACTTTCCAACAATCATAGAGAAATCTCTTCCTCTTCGGATTGATTGAATAGTTGGTGATAGGAATGCTTTGGAGGTCAGATATATCAGCATCTGGAAGTGATATGATTGTTTCTATCATTAGGAAATATTGTATCATCCCAGATGCCCTCTTTATTGCTGCACAATTCCAGTCTGGATCTTATTTCCATCCTATGATCTTGTTTTACTGAGCAGATATCGTGTTGTGAGATTATCATAAAGTTTAATCAAGGTTGATTTTTCATCTGTGATCTCTCTAACTGTTATTCCAAGAGGCTTGATTTTTCCTGGAATCACATCTCTTGGTTCTGTAATAAGTTGTTCTTTACCCTTGTGCCTTTCTTTGCATTCTACTACAACTGGCACAACAGGAGTAGATTTTGCTTGATAAACATAAGTAGGGTTTGGTGCCTTTGTTCTGAATTTTACTCTAGTTTCCAACTCCACCTTCATGAAATACTCTATCATCTTCCTGAGTTCAGACACTGATCTTTCTTTCAATTCATGCAAGTTTTAATTGTGGCTTTGCAACCAACAAGTCATATTGTATTTGTTGAGCTTAGTTATATCACAGTGACCCAGATCTTGCTTTATCTTCTGAATTGATTGGAATTTGGTGAAGCTTTCATAGTTGCGTACAGGGAGAATAAATCATGCTACATCAAATACTTTTAGGACTTGCTTCATTTTAGACATGTTCATCTTCTCCACCATGTCATATGGATATCTATTATTAATCAAGTCCATAAACATTAAGGATTGAGGTCTTTCTTCAAGAATATCTTTAGTAGATAGCAGCTCATCAGATTTGCTTCTTTTGCAACCTTAGGAGATTCAATCTTTGTGAATTCTTCCCACTCAGCATCACTCTTAGATTCGTTATATTGAATTGGTTTCAAAGTAGATACATCTAGTGAAAGAGTGTACTTGGGAGATACTGTTTTTGCTTTCTTAGGAGAGTCTTCAACCTCAATAATCTCCCCTTGAATTTTTCCCATACTGTATTGGATAGTTGGTTTTGAAATTTGAACAGCTTCTTTTATTGGTTCTTGAAGAGCAGCCGATTCAAGAACAAATATATTTTTCCTCAAATCCTCAATCTCCTCTTCTTTTGTTCTCAGTAGATCAGCTTGTTCAGAGATAGTATTCTGGGCTTTGTTATCTCTAACAGAAGCTGCTCTTTTTCTTTTCTTTCTCTTTCAACTGACTCTTTAACGCAGTCACCATCTGATGCAATGCATCAACCACTTCATCATTTGTTTTTGCATCTTCTTAGTCGTTTGATTGTAGCTTCTTGTTGGGCCAATTTAGCATCCTTTTCTTTTATTAACCACTTCAACTCTCTCAGCCTTTCCAATCTTTTGTTTGTTTTTATTATGAGATTGTTGTATTTAGCAACAACAAAGGTTTTGCTTACATCAATCTCTTCATCTCATTATTCTCATTGTAGGCTATGATATCAACAAAGTGATCTCCACCCTCATCTTATTATTTAGCATGAGTATTTTCAGCTTCTTGTTCAACCTCCTTTTCTTGCTCCCCCTCAACTTCTAAACAGATTTATTCTCTTACACTATCTTTCATATCATCAAGATCATCTTTAAAATTGATCACTTTAGTGTGTGTAGGGCTTTCTATTTTTGAGTTGGATTTGATAATGGGGAAGTTAAGATTTATGGTGGTTCTTGTTAAGGAGATGGTTAGTTAAGATTTGGTGAAAAGGTTCTGTTGCAGCATAACTGAAAGATGATTGAGACTGGGAAAGGAAAAGAGATTAGGTATGTTCACTTGCTGGTGAGAAAGGTTTGATGGTAGCAGTGTTTAATGATGTTTGTTTTTAGGACTAGATCCTTTGTATAGGCTTAGAACTTTAAGCAATCTTTGCAATTAACTCTTGTACTCTTTCGTCATTTTCTATGCAATATATACGTATAGGTTAACCCATATATTTTGTTGATTTATATGTGTCATTGCACGTATAACATCATACTTAGTCAATTTTGCAAATTGACTAAGGATAAGAACTATCTACGGATGAACATTGTGTACTTTTGTAGATGTTCTGCTAAAACAATAAAGGAATTGTGCATCCGAGGATCTTCTGTGGAAGAACAATTTGCTACGGATGAAGTCCCAAGTAAGACTTTTACTGAAGGCAAAGCTCATACGAAAGACACAACTTCTACTGTAGAACAAAGTCCTACAGAAGACTGAAGTTCTCCGGAAGACCAACACTTACATGTACTTCACTAAGTATATCAAGTCAACAAGTCAAACACTAAAGTGATGTCATTAGTGAACTTCTGCAGACGACTTCACTTTAGTCAGAGAACATCACATCAAGACATTCTCCGAGTAACTTTCCTAGCTCGATAAGAAAGGTACCGTTACCATAATGTGACAACCGATCCCAAGGTCACTATTCTAAACCTAATTTAATTGCATCATATCCCATCTTATGAGTACTAATAATAGAAACAATTTAATTATATCAATAATATTAGAATCACCATTTGTTATTTGATCTATTTTTATGATTCTATGTGATTTGTGAAATTAGTCATTTTAGGTCTTCCCTTTTTAGAAAATTAGTGCCTGGGAATATTAATTAGTCACCCTAAGTAGAAATCACTTAGTCTTAATTGAAACATATAAAATGTATGCACACACACACACACATACTTATAATTTTCGGTTCATGCATGCATGGACATGCACAAGACACTTAATCAACTAACAAAAATTAATCACCTAAAATACTACATTATATCACACGTTACACTACATAATATCAATTTCTAATTAAAAATTAAAAGTCAAAACCCACACTACTAGCCAAATCGGCCACCCCTAGGACCACGAATCACCACCTTTGCTTGCCACAACACTCCACCCTTCCTATCAACCATACAACTCTCATGCATTTTCATTTCTTGCAAGACCACTCCACCCTCATTCTCTCTACTCTCTCTCTCGGTTTTCTCCTGAAACACACACACAACTCTCTCATTTCAGCCCCATTCCAGCAGCAAAATCACTACCAAAAAGATTGCATGCATCGGCCAACACTTAAACCGCAAGAAGGTGTCTCTTTGTGAAGCCTTTGGTGCTTGAACCATGCAAAACCGTGAGTTCCAGATTTTGTTCAAGGTTCTACAGTCAAGTCCAAGGAGATTTCATCCATTCACGACCATCCACACCTCCCAAACCGTGAGATACATCAAGTGTAAGCTCCATATGTTTCGGTTTTGGTCGTTTCTCATGTTTTCTTCATTTTTCACCTAAAAACCTTACTTTTCTTGTTGTAGCAGAAACTTCTACCTACTACCTTGTTCTTGGAGAGCTTTCAACGTTCTTGAAGGTATCCTATAAGCATAACACGTCAATCTATAGGTGCAACAAGGGTTACACCTAGAAAACCCTTTTTTTGGGTGATTCTCACCATCTAACTTGTGCATCTTGTAACCTTTGAGAACTAACCTTGTAACCTGCTTTCTAATGGCTCATTAAACTCCTAATAATCTGTTTTGAATGTCACAAATGGTTGTACACCATGAATGGAAGGTATTAGCACAAGAACACCATGAAAAACCCCTCTTTCTACAAGTTACAACACACCTTAAACACTTTCTTGAAAACCCTCTCAACAAGGGTCATAACCTGCTCAAAATTAAGTTTTAGACACCCCAACAATCTGATTTTAAGTTAGATGAAGTTTTGGTAATGGTTAAACTCAAGTTACAATGATTTACACAAGTGTAATGGTCGGTTATGACATTTTCTATGTATTTGAAGTCTATGGATGTGTAGAACAACTAGGCCATGATTTGGGACTATTATTTCAGTTGGTTTTGATGAATATTAAGAGTTTTAGTAATGATTAATCTCTGGAATAAAGGACATGTTGTGTTTAGACCCATTCTAGTCACTTTCGGGACCCGAAAACATGTTAAAATTACTTAAAAACAAGAAAACTTGGGCTATAAACTTTTAAAGAGAATTCCAGGTTCATTAAGGATTAATAAAGTGTTCTGGAGTCAATGGGAATTTTTAGTGGTCAAAAGGTAATTTAAATGGATTTTTAAGTGAAAACGGGTGCTAACCAGAGACGTTTTGAGGAAAATCTAAGAAAAATGGGTATAAGGTTAGAAATTATAAAAATCATGTTATTCCAGTAGGATAAATAATAAAATAACTTATAAAGTAGAAAGGTTGGTCAAACAAGCTTTTAAAATGGGCAAACCCGGTTAAAAACATGTTTTAACGATTTAAACGTAAAACGAGACTTTCCACTACTAGAGGCAAATTTGGTGATTTAAAAGGTTGGAAACTTATAAAAATGACTTTAAAAAGTTATCTACTGTTCCTAGACTCAAAAAAATGAAAACTCGTAGGTAATCATCTTAAACCCTTCGGTTTTACCGTAACCGGCAACGTTAAACGCGTAATTTATAACCGAGTCCATAACTAAAAATTTGAGTATATTTCCTTAAATTAAGTTAGATTAAGGTCTTGAACCTGATTTTTGGTTATAAAGGTCATCTAATACAAGAAACCAAACTTAAGGGTAGAAACTGTCAATTTTGAAACTTCAGGGGCTAAATTGTAAAATTTTGTTAAACTTCATAATCGACTCCAATAAGCACTTTAGTCACTTGAATAGAATATTTACCATATATTCTTGACTTAGTAATGTAGACACCCTTGATTGTATGAGAAACATTGACTTTCCATAAAAGGAAACTTTTTATACAAACCCTAATCGAATCAAAGTCGAATCCGACCAACTAAGACTTAGACACTCTTGTTGCACCTTAAATAGGTTTAGAGAAGTAGCTAATCACTTAATATATATTCATGATAGGGTGCTAGACTTGAGATATTCCCGGCACACGAAGGATTTCTTTGCTTAATATCTAAGGTGAGTTCTAGTGATCCCTTTTTACTTACTGTTTTTCGGATGAAACATGCTCTTTTATTTTATGAACTATGATTTTGCTTTACTTGATGCTTGTATGTGGGACTTTTGGATACCTGCTGATACTTATAACAAGATCATTAGTTCTTTTGTGAACCGCTTGCTTTATATGGATAGATCTATTTGGGGAATCTCCCACACATAGTGGCTCCCGCTACAGGGGGTACCCCACTGAGATCCTGAGTGATCGTATGTGGCATGTAACAAGTTTTGATTAAGAAAGTATGGTGAACCATCCTAGCAGGTATGGTTCACTGATTTGAGGCTTGGTTCCTTCCTTCGGGAATATCCGGTTAAACACAAGTTTAGAAGAGGCCAACCGGGGACCAAGTGCAGGGTTGATTGTGATACCCCATGATGACTGATACTGAAAATGATGCTTTTAAAATCAAATGAGATTTTTATAAGCTTTCACACTTGATTCTAAAACCTTTACTGTGGACTTTAAGAGTTCCTTTTATGTTTTTGAAACTTTAAGCACTTGAATTCACCAACTTTTTAGTTGATACTATTTTCTTTTGAGCATGTTTCAGGTAACCCGTGAAGACTCTTAGCTATTATGGAAGACTTAGACTTAACCCCGAGACCATGGCATTTGCTTGTGTGACCAAAATCATGACTTGAACAATTTGATCCAACGACTATTTTTATTTTGTTGAACTATGTAAACATTTGGGGCTGGATCTGTTTCTAGCCTGATGTCTTTTAAAACTTTAAATGCCATGTGATGTTCTCTCCCTTTGAGCTCCTATATTGGTTTGTTTCCGCTGCCATGTATGTTGTTGCTAATCTGTGATGTCCCACCCTACCTGGGCCCGGGGGTGTGACAGATTGGTATTAGAGCCAAAGGGTGTAGAGAAGTCAGGAATACCATAGTAGACCCTAGGCTACAACCCTGATACCCTAGGACTGTCCTTGTGGGGAAAGTGTTGGAATGATCGGGTTGGGTAAATTGATGATTACACTTGATCAATGTAATCATGAATTTACCGGACGCGTAATTTCCATCACGAACCTCTAAGTTATGTTTGGACTTTTCTGTTTAATGCTGATTAACTTTGAAACTTATTTTGACTGGATATTTGAAATGGATTTTTAAAGATGAACTGTTTTGCCTGACATTATTTTAAGAAACAATTGATTCTAATATCATTGATGAGGAATACAAAGAGATTCCTGATACTAATGCCATCACTCTATGAGTATATTATTATTAGTAAGACTATCATGAGCTATGAGAAACCAAATTACTCATGATGTCTTTTTACAGGAAACAAACTATGGCTGACAAGGGAAAGGCACCTGCTTACCCTACTGAGAGCAGTGCACCAACGGGGGACACCAAGAAGGCAAAACCGCGCACTGAGTATGAGGAATACCTTAGGAGGTGTGGACACCCAGGATGGATATCCGTCACGTCAGAGGACACTGAAGCTTCTGAGGACTCTTCTTCGACAATACCTTCCAGGAACCGGACGCGCTCCCACTCGCCGCATGTTGCCGCTCCGTCCCACTCACCTATCCCGCCTATTGGGAATAGGGGAGCACGTACCATCACTCATTCACGTTAGAGTACTAGACCTGGACCTTCGGTCTCATTTAGGATGCCACCTCCTCCTCCACCACCGTTAGGACTCCTATACCCGCACCACCGCTGTTCGAGCCACACCGACGCCACCCACAGGAGGAGCCCTGGATGCCTCCGAGGCATAGCATGTACGACAGCCCTAGCGCACTGGCAGGGGATAGGTACTCCCAATCCAGCTATCGGGCAAGTGACGTAGGACCCACTGATGCAGCATTGGAGGAGCTTTTGAGGACCGCCTATTGCCACGAGCTTACCCTTCAGCACGCTACCCGGACCTCCCAGTCTGCTTAATTCCAAGCTATGATGGCGTCACATGGGGTGCAGAGGTTGGAGCAGGAGCAGAGGAAGAAGAGCTCTGGATGGATGGGATGGCTAAAGAAAAAGTGGATGTGAAGGTGACATGTGGAAGGAGGAATGATATCTGTCTTTGAACAGTTGATGGAAACAATCTTATCATTATCTGACATTATTATTATTATTATTACTATTATTATTATTATTATTATTATTCATGGGGGTGATGGCACCTTCTACTTTGTAAGAGCTAGACTCTGATACTATTGACTTTGTCTTATTTTGAACTGATTTCTACGATATAATGTTGTTGAAACATTTACGATTATCTGTCATGTGTTGTGTATTTCATGGTGTTGGGCCATGCCATTCTTGATGACTGTTTAAACTGTTTAAATTAGTAGTCTGTGGGAAATTGGAAGGTTGTGTATAATTATACACCGTATTCTCTCCTTATATAGAGGAAGCCTTGTAGGGAAGTGATGCATAGATTGTTTAAAACAAATTATGAGACGCTAAAATGACTTTATCTGTCATACTATCAGAATGCCTACAGAAGAGGAACACGTATCGGGAGACAAGGAGCCTACCGAGGTCGTCAAGAAGGAACAGGGCGAACCAGAAATCAACCTCCTACTCCTCCAGAGACTCCCATCGGGGGGAATGCTAACCCAGGGAATGACGAGAGGATACCAAATCTCGTAGCACAACAAATTGCTCACGCGATACCAACCATCATCGGTCAGATCAATGCTGACTGGAACGATGCCGGAGGAAGTAACGGGACTGAAAACAACGAGGAATCTGAGGCGTTAAGGAATGGATGCTCCTATAAGACCTTTATGGCATGCAAACCTAAGGACTTCTATGGCACTAAGGGTGCTATAGAGACTTACAGATGGATTGACGAGATGGAGGCTATACTGGACATCAGCAAATGCAAGTTGGACCACATGGTGAGATTTGCTTCTCAATCACTAAAGGGATCGGCATTGGAGTGGTGGAAGACGATCACACAAGCTCGGGGAAGGAATACTGCAATGCAAATGAGCTGGACCGAATTCAAAGAGCTGATAACCAACAAGTATTGCCCCGTCAATTTACTTGAGAAGCTAGAATCGGAGTTCCTGAGCCTGCAGATGAAAGGTCCCAATTACACGGAGTACATCAATCGTTTCTTAGCCCTATCCCGGCTGGTGCCACACCTGGTGACACCTGAATCCAAAGGCGTAGCACGATTCATCTGGTGGCTACATCCCAGAGTTAGAGGAATGGTCCGATCCTCCAAGCCCTTGACTCTACAATCCGCAGTTGACCTCACCAGCAGTTTGACCAATGACCTAGTTAGGGATGGATGGACTGAGCAAGCTAGGAGTGATGAGAAGAAGAAGTTTGTTGGAGAGAAAAGAAGGTGGTTTGAAGCAAAGAAATCATTTGGAAGTAGTAGCGGGACAGGAAGGAAAAGTTTCGAAAGTGCGAGGCATGATGATCAGGGAAGCAAGACCCAGAGGCTGTATACAGGAACAAGCCCATTTTGCAACAAGTGCAAGCTACACCATCAAGGGGAATGCAACCCAATTCCCTGTTTTAGGTGCAAAAGGACTGGGCACCTGATCAAGGATTGTACTTTCATACCAGGGAAGCAATGCTATGAATGCGGGGATCCAGGACACATGAGGAGCAAGTGTCCTAAGCTGGGTAGAGATATGGATGCCAAGCCCAATAAGCCTAAGGGAAGAGCTTTTGTGATGGACCCAGCTGGAGCCTGAAAGGAACCTGATGTGGTTAACGGTACATTTCTTGTAAATAATCATCCTGCTACCGCTTTGTTTGATACTGGAGCGACTGCTAGTTTTATCTCTAGTGCTTTTAGATCCTTGATTGACCTAGCTACGTGTACCTTAGCCAATACGTTTACTGTCGAATTAGCTGATGGCAACATTTTAGAAACAAATTAAATCGTCAAGGATTGTTCAATGAATCTAAATGGAAATACGTTTAAAATAGATCTGATGCCCATTAAGTTAGGAGGATTCGATGTGGTTGTTGGCATGGACTGGTTAGCTAAGAATAGAGTCGAAATTGTTTGTGATGAACGCCTACTCAAGATACCGTTGAACGACAAGGAAGTGTTAGTGGTGCAAGGAGAAAGGAGTAACACCTTATGCCCCATGATATCCCATTTAAAAGCTACCAAGAGCTTACAGAAGGGATGTTGAGCTTTCATAGTCTACGTGATGAAGACCAAAGAGGAGAAGAAGATTTCAGATATCCCAGTGGTTTTTGAATACGCTGAAGTGTTTCCGGAAGACCTACCGGGACTTCCCCCGAATCAACAAGTTGAGTTCCAATTAGATTTGCTGCCTGGCGCTGCACCGGTAGCCAAAGCGCTGTATCGACTCGCCCCTCCTGAAATGAAGGAACTGATGATGCAAATTCAAGAACTATTGACAAAGGATTCATACGTCCGAGTGTCTCTCCATGGGGTGCCCCGGTGTCATTTGTGAAAAAGAAGGATGGAACCTTACGTATGTGCATTGACTACCAGGAGTTAAATAAGTTGACCATAAAGAATCGCTACCCTCTTCCGAGGATAGACGACCTATTCGATCAACTTCAAGGAGCAAGCTACTTCTCCAAGATAGATTTGAGATCCGGTTACCACCAACTGAAGATAAGAGAAGAAGACATACCCAAGACGGCTTTCCAAACTAGGTATGGACACTATGAGTACTTAGTCATGCCTTTGGACTGACTAATGCACCAGCAGCATTCATGGATCTCATGAACCGTGTATGCCGCCCATATCTCGACAAGTTTGTGATTGTGTTCATCGACGACATTGATTGTGTTCATCGACGACATTCTGATCTACTCCAGTAATAAGGAAGAGCACGAGAAGCATCTCAGACTAATTCTTGAGTTACTCAAGAATGAGCAACTATATGCCAAATTTTCAAAATGTGAATTTTGGATGCAAGAAATCCAATTTCTAGGGCATGTAGTGAATGAGAATGGAATTCAAGTTGACCCTTCCAAGATTGAATCCATAAAGAATTGGAAGATTCCTGAAACTCCCACTGAGATTAGACAATTCCTAGGATTGGTCGGATACTACCGACGATTCATAAAAGACTTCTCACGCATTGTGCAACCCTTGACCGCACTGACTAAGAAGAACAAAACCTTTGTGTGGGAACCAGAGCAAGATAAAGCCTTTGAGACACTCAAGGAAAAGTTATGCAGTGCACCTGTTCTGGCCCTCCCAGAAGGATTCGAAGACTTCTTAGTCTATTGTCACGCCTCGCGTCAGGGGTTAGGATGTGTGCTAATGAAACGCGACAAGGTCATTGCCTATGCATCTAGACTGCTAAACGATCATGAGAAAAACTATACTACGCACGATCTGGAATTAGGTGCCATGGTGTTTGCCCTCAAAATGTGGAGGCACTATCTCTATGGCACGAAGTGCGTCATTTACACTGACCATCAAAGTTTGCAACACATTCTCGACCAGAAGATGCTAAACATGCATCAGAGAAGATGGATTGAGTTGTTAAACGACTACGAGTGTGAAATCCGTTATCATCCTGGTAAGGCTAATGTGGTGGCAGATGCTTTGAGCAGAAAGGAGAGAGAAAAACCTCTTCATGTACGAGCTTTAAGGATAAGTGTGTACACTGACCTAATTGCAAGGCTGAAAGAAGCTCAAAGTGAAGCGTTAAAGGAGGAAAATTTAGCGGGAGAAGGATTAACTGGAATGGAAAAGCGATTTGAAACAGGAAATGATGGTACATATAAGTGCGAAGGGAGAACTTGGGTGCCAAAGCATGGGGGAATTTGAGAGGTAATTCTCGACGAAGCTCACAAATCTAGGTATTCAGTTCACCCTGGAAGTGATAGAATGTACTTGGATTTGAAGGTACTTTTCTGGTGGCTTGGAATCAAGAAATCAATCGCTATTTATGTCGGAAAATGTCTAACTTGTGCCATGGTAAAAGCTGAAAACCAAAAACCATCAGGGACGTTATAGCAGCCAGAAATCCCAGAATTGAAATAGGATAATGTCACAATGGATTTTGTTACTAAGTTACCCAGAACGTCCAGAGGTCATGATGCTATTTGGGTAATAGTGGATAGACTAACCAAATCAGCTCACTTCTTACCAATTCGGGAAGACTATGACATGTCAAGACTGGCTCAACTGTATATCAATGAAATAGTGGCTAGGCATGGGGTGCCACTATCAATAATCTCCAACCGTGATAGTCGTTTCACTTCGCATTTCTGGAAATCACTCCAACGAGCTTTAGGAACCCGGCTGGACTTAAGCACGGCTTACCACCCGCAAACTGACGAGCAAAGCGAAAGGACTATTCAAACTTTAGAAGATATGTTGAGAGCATGCGTGATTGATTTTGGTGGGAACTGGGATAACCATCTTCCATTGGTGGAGTTCTCCTATAATAACAGCTACCATACAAGCATCAATGCAGCACCATATGAGGCTCTCTATGGTAGGAAATATCGGTCACCCTTGAGTTGGAACGAATTGGTGATAGCCAAGTGCTGGGACCCGACATCGTATTGGAAACCACCGATAAGATTTTCAAAATCAAGGAGCGTCTACGGGCAGCAAGGGACCGTCAGAAGAAATACGCTGACAGGAGACGCAAACCATTAGAGTTTCAGATAGGTGATAGAGTAATGCTGAAGGTAGCACCATGGAAAAGAACCGTGAGATTCAGAAAAAGAGGCAAGTTAAGCCCAAGATACATTGGACCATTTGAAATACTTGCAAGAATGGTCCTATGGCTTACCTATGGCTTACAAGTTGAAACTACCTCAGAAATTGAGTTATATACACGACACCTTCCATGTGTCAAACTTGAAGAAGTGTCTGGTAGACAAAACCTTGGAGCTACCGTTGAAGGAGACAAGAATCAATGATAAGCTGAACTTCGTGGAAGAACCCATAGAGATCACGAACCGCTTGGTTAAGCAACTCAGGCGAAGCCGCATACCAAGGTTAAGGTTAGATGGAACTCGAGACGAGGGCCGGAATTCACTTGGGAATGTGAAGACGAGATGAGGAAGAGCTACCCGCATCTCTTTAAACCCACCCGTACAAGTTCTAATCGAAGCTAAAATTTCGGGACGAAATTTCCTAAACGGTGGGAGAATGTGACAACCGGTCCCAAGGTCACTATTCTAAACCCTAATTTAATTGCATCATATCCCATCTTATGAGTACTATAATGGAAACAATTTAATTATATCAATAATATTAGAATCACCATTTGTTATTTGATTTATTTTTATGATTCTATGTGATTTTGTGAAATTAGTCATTTTAGGTCTTGCCTTTTTAGAAAATTAGCGCCCGGGATTATTAATTAGTCACCCTAAGTAGAAATCACTTAGTCTTAATTGAAACATATAAAATGTGCACACACACACACACATACTTGTAATTTTCGGTTCATGCATGCATGGACATGCACAAGACACTTAATCAACTAACAAAAATTAATCACCTAAAATACTACATTATACCACACATTACACTACATAATATCAATTTCTAATTAAAAATTAAAAGTCATGACCATCCACACCTCCCAAACCGTGAGATACATCAAGTGTAAGCTCCATATGTTCGGTTTTGGTCGTTTCTCATGTTTTCTTCATTTTTCACCTAAAGACCTTACTTTTTCTTGTTGTAGCAGAAACTTCTCACTACTACCTTGTTCTTGGAGAGCTTTCCACGTTCTTGAAGGTATCCTACAAGCATAACACGTCAATCTATAGGTGTAACAAGGGTTACACCTAGAAAAACCCTTTTTTTGGGTGATTCTCACCATCTAACTTGTGCATCTTGTAACCTTTGAGAAATAACCTTGTAACCTGCTTTCTAATGGCTCATTAAACTCCTAATAATCTGTTTTGAATGTTACAAATGGTTGTACACCTTGAATGGAAGGTATTAGCACAAGAACACCATGAAAAACCCCTCTTTCTACAAGTTACAACACACCTTAAACACTTTCTTGAAAACCCTCTCAAACAAGGGTTATAACCTGTTCAAAAAAAAGTTTTAGACACCCCAAAAATCTGATTTTTAAGTTAGATGAAGTTTTGGTAATGGTTAAACTCAAGTTACAATGATTTACACAAGTGTAATGGTCGGTTATGACATTTTCTATGTATTTGAAGTCTATGGATGTGTAGAACAACTAGGACACGAAATAGGACTGTTATTTCTGTAGGTTTTGATGAATATTAAGAGTGTTAATAATGATTAATCTCTGGTATAAAAGACATGTTGTGTTTAGACCCATTCTAGTCACTTACAGGACCCGAAAACATGTTAAAACTACTTAAAACAAGAAAACTTGGGCTATAAACTTTTTAAATATAATTACAGGTTCATTAAGGATTAATAAAGTGTTCTGGAGTCAATTGGAATTTTTAGTGGTCAAAAGGTAATTTAAATGGATTTTTAAGTGAAAACGGGTGCTAACCGAGAGACGTTTTGAGGAAAATCTAAGAAAAATGGGTATAAGGTTAGAAATTATAAAAATCATGTTATTCCAGTAGGATAAATAATAAAATAACTTATAAAGTAGAAAGGTTGGTCAAACAAGCTTTTAAAATGGGCAAACAAGCTTTTAAAATGGGCAAACTCGGTTAAAAAAATGTTTTAACGGTTTAAACGTAAAACGAGACTTTCCACTACTAGAGGCAAATTTGGTGATTTAAAAGGTTGGAAACTTATTAAAAAGACTTTAAAAAGTTATCTACTGTTCCTAGACTCAAAAACATGAAAACTCATAGGTAATCATCTTAAACCCTTCTGTTTTACCGTAACCGGCAACGTTAAACTCGTAATTTATAAACCGAGTCCATAAACTAAAAATTTGAGTATATGTCCTTAAAATTAAGTTAGATTAAGGTCTTGAACCTGATTTTTGGTTATAAATGTCATCTAATACAAGAAACCAAACGTAAGGGTAGAAACTGTCAATTTTGAAACTTCAGGGGCTAAACTGTAAATTTTGTTAAACTTCATAATCGACTACAATAAGAAGTTTAGTCACTTGAATAGCATATTTACCATATATTCTTGACTTGATAATGTAGAAATCCTTGATTGCATGAGAAACCTTGACTTTCCATAAAAGGAAACTTTTTATACAAACCCTAATCGAATCAAAGCTGAATCCGACCAACTAAGACTTAGACACTCTTGTTGCACCTTAAATAGGTTTAGAGCAGTAGCTAATCACTTAATATATATATTCATGATAGGGTGCTAGACTTGAGATATTCTTGGCACACGAAGGATTTCTTTGCTTAATATCTTAGGTGAGTTCTAGTGATCCCTTTTTACTTACTGTTTTTCGGATGAAACATGCTCTTTTGTTTTATGAACTATGATTGTGCTTTACTTGATGCTTGTACGTGGGACTTTAGAATACCTGCTGATACTTATATCATGATCATTAATTCTTTTGTGAACCGTTTGCTTTATATGGATAGATCTATTTGGGGAATCCCCTACACACAGTGGCTCCCGCAACAGGGAGGTACCCCACTGAGATCCTGAGTGATAGTATGTGGCATGTAACAAGTTTTGATTAAGAAAATATGGTGAACCATCCTAGCAGGTATGGTTCACTGATTTAAGGCTTGGTTCCTTCCTTCGGGAATATCCGGTTAAACACAAGTTTAGAATAGGCCAACCGGGTATCAAGTGCAGGGTTGATTGTGATACCCCACGATGACTGATACTGAAAATCATGCTTTTAAAATCAAATAAGATTTTTCATAAGCTTTCACACTTGTTTCTAAAACCTTTACTGTGGACTTTAAGAGTTCCTTTTATTGTTTTTGAAACTTTAAGCACCTGAATTCACCAACTTTTTAGTTGACACTATTTTCTTTTGAGCATGTTTCAGGTAACCCATGAAGACTCTTAGCTATTATGGAAGACTTAGACTCAACCCCAAGACCATGGCATTTGCTTGTGTGACCAAAATCATGACTTGAACAATTTGATCCAATGACTATTTTTATTTTGTTGAACTATGTAAACATTTGGGGCTGGATCTGTTTCCAGCCCGGTGTCTTTTAAAACTTTAAATGCCATGTGATGTTCTCTCCCTTTGAGCTCCAATATTGGTTTGTTTCTGCTGCCATGTATGTTGTTGCTAATCTGTGACGTCCCACCCTACCTGGGCCCGGGGGTGTGACACATAACAGTAAATATCTTAGCCTATAAATATGAGGCTTAGGTGCACACTTTTAGGCATTTATTGCCATCAACTGCAACGATTCTTAACATACCATCTAACCCTAGTTACCGCAACAGCAATCACAACAATATACACCAAAACCATCATCATTAGAACCCTAGCGTTCATCATATATCATTGAATCAATTGTTGTTGATCAATTTTAATAGTTATATTCAGTTATTAATGGAAACATTTGAATCAAATCTGTTTGTTTGTTTATTACGTTTTATATTTACTTATTTATTCTTTGTTTTAATTAATATTACAATTGTTCATTCATCATCAATCAATTAAACAGTCGAGTAGTGATAATTCTGCAATCACTATTCGTATAATCTAACCTGATAATTCCTATTTTGATCCTTAAATTCACAGGTGGTATCAGAGCCAAGTGCTCATTGATTTTGATCAATTGATCTATTAGTGTTAGATTGGTTTAATTAATTGTTCAAATCATTATATCGATCGGTTTTTGATTAGATTTGTTGATTTCACACAAAATTGTTTTAGGGTGTTCATAACGACTTGAGAGTTCATAACTCAGATTCAATGGTGTTATTGAATGAAGTAATTAAAACACAAGTTGAGTTAAGCTAATCAATTATCAACAACTGACATGAGACAAAATCAACAACATCAGTCTCAACAACATCAGTCTCATCGACAATCAGCAAGTCAAAGATGCTTCAAACAACCTCAAATAACCAACTCATCCCCACTAGCCACAAGTTCCTCAGCAAGACCAAGTAAAACCAAGGAAACTGGGTTGATATTCTGCAAGATGGAAACATGTGATTGGAGCATGTATGAGTAAGGGTGTCATTTTTTACCCAAACTCGAATACTGAACCCGACTCGAGTCAACCCGAACCCGATTAAAATAGTACCCGACAAACCTGAACCCGATTAAAAAGTAAACTCGAACCCGGTAAACTTTCTAGGGTCGGTAATTGAATACATTTTTTCATAAATCGGGTCAACCCGATTAACCTGAATAAGAGAATACAATCAGAATTTTTTATATTTAATTTCCATATATTCGTATTATGATTACATCTTTATCAAATTTGGATTCTGTTTCTTTCTAGGTTCTATTATTATGATTATTAATTTTCAAGTATCATTAATAATTTTCAATTGAGATATAGGATTGCAGAGTCAAATGGCAGAACTTCCAATCGGTATTCGACAATCGGAAATCTTCAACAAATATATTCAAGTCTACTATAATTAATAAAATTTTGGTTTAGTTTGACTATATGTTTTTGCTATTCTATACATAAACATTTTTCATCCCAGATTTAAATTATGAAACTTTTATAGAAATTAATTTATTTGGATTCATTGTCAATTAGTTTGAGGATTACTTACATTGAATTTAATTAGGAGTTTTAATTTTTACCTTAAAACTTGATTTTGTTATTTATAAATTTTTTGTTTGGGATAAATTAAACATTGCAAACCTAGAAGTATAATTTGATTAACAACCCAACTAATAGCCAAATTAGGAACCCGATTACCGAATAAAACGACCCGAATAAACCCGATTACCGATAAACCTGAGCTTTATTCGGGTCGGTATTTGGGTAGGATTTCAGCATCAAAAAACCCGATGAACCCGACTCGACAAACCCGTAACCTGATTAAAAAACCTGATCAACACCCCTATGTATGAGCAGGAGGTGTTGGAAGAGAATCAAGCTTTAATGGCCAACATGGAGAACAAAATCCCACCCATGGCTAGAGAGGTAAGGGAAAGATTGTGTTCATCAAAATGTATTGAAAAGGTTGAGAGATATAGAGTCCATGCTCAATAATTGGCTAATAAAGTAAAAGAAACAATGGTTTTAATGAATCTCATGTAAGAGATCATAAATTATATCAAATAAAAATCACTTCTTTACAAAAATATTTAGATAAAATGATTTCTGAAAACTACAATTTGAAAGCCCAAGTTGAGCATTTGACCACCTCTTTAACAAAATCCATGTCTGATCATGCATCAACTGAAGTGAAACTTTAGAAGTTTCAATTATCATCTCAGCAATATGAAAAGCTGTTAAATTATCATATTAATTCAAAGAACAGGTACGGGTTAGGATTTAATGTAGTTGCACCACCAGTGAATGATAACTATACCCCTTTACCTGAGTCTATGACTAACAGTTTATCAAACCATTTTGTGCCAAGCACTAAAATTGAATCAACAAAAGAAATTAATCAATTGGTAAATGTTAGTGATACTGAGGTGAGTGAAACTAAGTCATCTGAATCAGAAGCTTTAATACAAAATGGCTCAGAAATTGACTTTGATGAATGTGAAGACTTGGATGATTCTGATGGACACGATAAGCAATAAGTTGTTGGTTTGGGTAAGGGTAGGATTGTTTCATTTGAACCCATCATGCCCAAAGTTCTTAAGGAAATTAAGCTGTCTTATCCTCCAAAACAAAGAAATATGGTGAAGACGATATAGAAGATGATAACTCGGCTGAATGAAGGACTTCATGAACTGAATAAACAACAAAATTCTCCATCAACAATAGCTGAAGATGTTGATAATATCAATTCTATAGGAGTAAAATTCACTTCCACTGATAAGGCAAAGAAAACATCATCTGGTAAAGCTTCTACAAAAGAAGGAAGCATGTTGATCAATCAACATCCGTAGATGATCTACTGAAGCAGAAATCAGCTGAAACAACCATCAACAAGAAGGCAAAGCAACAATAAGTTGTAAATCCTAACAACAAACATCAATCTGATGCTAAGCCGAATCCATTTGACATCATGTCTGGAAATGGCAAGGATTCATCAACTGCCAAATTTGAGAAGGAGTTGAAGGCCTAAAAGCAGATAAAAAAGAAGAAAGTGGTTGAATCTGAAGGTGAAGCATAGGAAAAATACTACAAGTGGTGTGATATGCATAGTCACAACACTAATGAATGTTACTTCAGCAGCTATTGTTCCATCTGCAACATGAACAATCACATGACTTCTAATTGTTATTATAACAAACATTGTGCCATTTGTGACAAGAATAACCATTCTACTCAGGATTGTTATTTTAACAAAAAGAACAAGTTGATCAAAATGGAGTTGCTAAAAGAAGAAACAGAACTCTCATTGAAGCAGGAAGAACAATGTTAGTTTATTCATATTTGCCAATCACCTTCTGGGCTGAAGCAGTGAACATAGCATGCAATGTTCAAAACATGACATTAATTGTCAAAGAACATAACAAAACACCATATGAGCTTTTATTTAAAAGAAAACCTTTTATATGATATCTTAGAGATTTTGGGTGTCATGTGTCTATTTTAAACATAAAATAATAATTAGGAAAGTTTTTTGAAAAAGCCTATGATGGTTTCTTTGTTAGTTACTCATCAACATCAAAATCATATAGAGTCTATATTCCACATCAAAAAATTATGGAAGAAACACCTAATTTATCTTTTAATGAATCCTTATTCATAAATCTATGAAAGGATCATCATGGTTGTTTGATATAAATGCATTAACAAATTCATTTAACACTGGTTATTTGAATGTTACAGGTTCTACGGATACACGCTATCCCTGTGTACTCCAAATATGACTGAAGTGCCATTGGCTGCTAATCCTCCAAGACATCAGTCTCACACCTTAAGTGTTGCTGAACATGGTCCTTCATCTCCAACAACCATTGACCAGCCTGATGAAAATGATGCTTCAGTTTCAAAAGAAGTAAATCAGGCATCAGCTGCAGATAACTCTGCATCCATAGAAGTTTCTAATACATCCGGAGATATGAACACTGCATCAGCAGATGTTCCTTCATCTTCCATCGTCCGGAGATATGAACACTACATTAGCATATGTTCCTTCTACATCAGTAGATCTTCCACCTTCTAGAAAAGCTGCATTACTTTATAAGGAACTTAACACATCAGCAGGTCAACAAACAACATACGTAGATGTTCCTGTAGCTCCTACGGAAGGTATTCATACATCTGCTGAGGGACAAACTAATGAAGATGGTTTTCACTCAGCTTTAGAAGATCAAAGTGATGAAGACCTAGACTACTTTGTAGAGTCTCCATCACAGCTGAATCCATCTCCATCAACCAACACTACTAACTTGGAATCATCCATCCAATTACAGCTATTCCAACATCCAGAGTTCAAAAGTATCACCCAATAGACAACATCATTGGTGATTTTAATGAAAGAATCATAAGAAGGCAAGGAGGGATAGCCAACATTTGTTTATTCTCTTGTTTTCTTTCACAAGTGGTTCCTCCTAACATCGCTGCTACATTGAAAGACAACAGCTGGATTGAAGCCATGCAAGAAGAACTTCAATGATTCAGAAAACAAAAGGTTTGGAATCTTGTTGATCTCTATGAAGGCCAATATCCAATTGGTACAAGGTGGTTATTCAAGAACAAACTTGATGATAGAGGGATCATAGTAAGAAAGAAAGCAAGGATGAGTGCACAAGGTTATACTCAAGAAGAAGGGATAGACTATGATGAAGTCTTTGTACCAGTTGTAAGGCTTGAAGCCATTAGAGTCTGCCTAGCCTATGCTTCACATAAGCAGTTCACAGTTTACCAAATGGATGTGAAATGTGCCTTCTTATATGGTAAAATTGATGAAGAAGTCTATGTTGCTCAACCTCCAGGCTTTGAGGATCCTGATCACCAACACAGGGTATACAATCTTGATAAAGCTTGGTATGGTCTTCATCAGGCATCAAGAAAATTGTATGAAACACTATCATCTTTCTTTCTCAAGCATGGATACAAACGAGGAATAATTGATCGGACTCTCTTCCTCAAGCATGATCAACAAGACCTCTTGCTAGTGCAAATTTATGTGGATGACATTATTTTTTGTTCAACAAACAAGAGATTATGTTAAAGCTTTGAAAGATTGATGAAATATGAATTTCAGATGAGCTCCATGGGAGAATTAACCTTCTTCCTTGGCTTACAAGTTTATCAGAAACCAGATGGGATATTCATCAATCAGGAGAAGTATATTCATCAAATCTTGAAAAAGTACAACCTTGCTGACACTTCTTCATGCAAAACTCCAGCATCAACAAAAAATATACTGTTGGTGGATGTCAATTCATAGGACCAAGACTTGTTTCCTGGCAACGCAAAAAGCAAACTAATGTGTCAGTATCCATAACTGAGGCTGAGTACATCGTTGCTTCAGTTGGTTGCTCTCAAGTCTTATGGTTGCAAAACCAATTACTTGATTATGGTTACAATTTTCTTTAAACACCAATTCACATTGATAACTCAGCTACTATGTTCATCACTGCTACTCTAGTGCAATTTAGTAAAACAAAACATATAGAGATTAGATATCATTTTCTAGAGAAATTGCTCAGAAAAAGGTTTGATCAAGTTGATCAAAGTGGATACCAAATATCAGCTTGCTGATTTATTCACTGTAGCCTTTGATTCAGTAAGATTTAATTTCTTAATTGAATCCTTAGGCATGATGAATTTAGATTAACTTTCTCATCAATATTAAAAATGCATGATCTGTCTTCCCTCATAATTACCATGAAAAAGCCAAAAACATTCATAAAACCTATAAAAATACAAAAAGATTGTCTTGTTAATATGTTTCCTGTTTATAGCATTCATATTTTGGGATATGATAGTACACTATGACTTTGCTTACTTTCCTGAATTTAAATTACAACAAAGACTGATCAGATGTGTTTTGATATGCGAGTAGGTTTAGCTTGAGTAAAAACTAAACAAATGCATGCTTAACATAATGCATAGATGACTTATTGTGGGCATATCTATTTTGAGGAGCAAGCAAGTGAGTCTTATCCTGATGTGATCAAATTACTCACCTAAACATACTATGTTCTGACTTCTTATAATTTCTATCTTTGCAACTCATATTCCCCTAGGTTTTGCATAAGCAAAGACCTGGGTTTATGAACACCTTTGTTTATGAACATAAACACCCGGGGTTATGATTTTGATCATTAACATCCCTTTGTTTTATGTAAACAAAGACCTGGGTTCAGGGCACCTCTGTTTTACGGAAGTAAAGACTTGGTGACCTGATAATGATCATATCAAAGCTCTAAAGGAATCCAATGTAATCAACTGTATATTATATTCAAAGAGCTTATTCATCAATCAGCATTGATAAGATTGTATTGAAATCCTAAGATAGAACTTATACTTAAAGTCATATAGTTTTTAAGTGTGAAAAAGTGATAGGTTGACTCATAAATGGAGGTCAAACTATAATGTGAATTGAATATGGAGTCCATGTTTGTTTATCTCTAATTAAGATCAAAACATGATAATTAGCATGTGTAGTTGAAAATATACTATTGTCTGAATTCAAGTGGATCAACATACTTGCAATCAACACTATATCAATGTCTATTACACTTAAACTAAATACATCAAGAGGTAGCTCAATGTCATAGTATGATCCCATGTTTAAATGCTTTGAAATATGTTTAAGTTATGTTTAATTTATGTTATTTCCAATAAAGTGGACAGATCGTTGCATTTCATGCTATTCTCAAGATAAACATCTGACAAATTCATAAGTTCATGATTAATCATAAATTTAGGGGCAGTAGTAATCAGCATGAAAATTGAGTTTATTATAATTTAAATGAAGAAAATTATAACTTGAGCGTTAACTTGGCTGTAGGATATCTGAAGTTACTAATCAAATCAATTTCCTGCACAAATTGTCATGAAACAAGGTCAATAAGGTCCAACAACAACAAATGATACTAAAAATATGTTAGAATCATACAAATAAACAAGTTTCAAACTTTGTTTTCAGATGAAGTTACAGTGTAGATTTTGCATTTCCGTAGAAGCTACAGTGTAAAATTTGCACTTCAGCAGAAGTTACAAAGTGACTTAAATCAACAAGGTTAAAATTGACCTTTGGTAGATTGGTAATCTGCGGATAGGTTGACATTTTAACAAGAATAATATTTTTCATGGATTGGTAACCTATGTAAAAACAAAATTTTGCTTCCGTAGATGTATTTCAGCAAAGATAGTCTTCCAAAGATGTTTAGTCATCCGTAGATGTTATACGGAAGAATTAACGTCAAACGGTAGAATTAAAAAATACGGAACAATAAAACACGAAAGGGTAATAAAGAGAGGGTCCCACAACATTAAATAGGTTTTTAAATATTCTGAAATGTGTATAAATAATAAGCCTGACCGTTGCAATTCTTATTCACTTTCTCAAACCAGTTCTCGACGTACAAACATTCTTCATACCTTAAACCCTCTGTTCACCAATATTCAAATTACCCTTTCAGAACATCAAATCATATATTTATCTTGACTTTTGTTCGACATACGAACATCATTATCAAGGTAAACCATATGATAAACATCAAAAATCGGATATTTGATTCATGAGTATCACCGAAACTCTTCAAATTCTTATGTCTGAATTTTAATTGTGCCCTAATTCTCTTATCTTCTATACATATGGCAAATAGATTTATGAAGCAACATAATAGCTGTGCATTCCTTAATCCTGATGATCCTGTAGCTAAAGGTTGCAGAGAAATCATCAATTATCTACTAAGGTCAAGGATTTTCTACGCTCTATCAGCTGACCCGGTCATCTATCAATCTCATATGATAGATTTGTGGAACTCTGCAAGAGTAGAAGATGAGAATGATGAGAGAGTGATTGTTGCCACAATCAGATATGAAAGGTTAAGGATAGATGAACAGACTAGTAAGGAGTGTAATGGAATTGGGAGAATAAGAAGAAGGTCATCCTGATGTATTCGAGGATGAATACATTCAGAGGATATTCGACCTAATGGGTTATGATGGTGACTACAGAAATGGTGAAATCAAGAAGGGGAGACTATGCAAACCATATAGATTCTTATGTCACACTTACTTGAAGTGCATATCAAACAGGAAGTCTGGGTTGGATTGATTCTCAAGTCATATTTCATCATGGATTATTGGCTTATTTGAAGGAAGAACATACAATTATACCAAATATATCTTTGGATGCTTGTGTGATCAGATACAAGTCCAGAAAGCTGACAAGATGATCATGTATCTAAGATTTCTTCAGCTAATCACTAATGATGTTCTGCCTTGTATTGAAAGAGGAGGTGATGTATTTATGCAAGCACACTTGGAGAGATTTGTTCTGAACAAAATCAGTGGAAAGTATGAAGGAAAATATTTGCCAATGTTTGCTCATATTATTGATGAGCATGCTAACATTCCACAAGAGCTGATTTTCACTGGAAAGACAAGAACAAGAAGCACAAGCTGAAGACTCCCCTGAACAAACTGAGCAAGATTCTCATTCATCATCACCATCTTCCATACATCATGAATCAATATCATCACCAACACAACCACCATCCCTATTCACATATCAATACCACCATCTCCTACTCAACATTAACCATTATCTCTAACCCAAGCCTACTCACCATCAAGCCAACATACAGAACCAATTTCTCATTCATAAACACCAACCTCCAGAAACACTGTTGTAACTGAACCATTATCATCAGCCAGTGAATACACTCAACTCATTTCACTCTCCTCATCTAAATCATCTCCAAGCACTAAAACTACAGAACTCATTTCCATACCAAGAACATCCTCCAATCCTAATTTTCCCAGTTATTGAATCCAATTCAACCACTGAAAGCCATACTCACACTAAAGTGGTCAACTTTGAAGCTGATCATGATGAAGTGCATAATGAGGAAACAGAAGAGGTGTGTTTAGAAGTTGAACAAGAACAAGAATAGGAGATTGAACAAGCTATAGCTCATGATAATCAACAGGCTGATAGTGGAGAAAAGTTTGTTGATATTATAGCCTATCATGAAGATGATTTGAATGAAGATGAGATTGATGTCAGTAAAAGCTTCCTTGTGGCTGAGTACAATAAGCTGATCATCAAATCGAACAAAAGATTAGAGAGGCTGAGAGAATTGAAAGGAGTGTTGAAGGAAAATGATGTTTTATTGACTCTGTAAGAAGGCTCAATCAAAAGACTAAGAGAAGATGCTCAAACTGATCATGAGGTCATTGATGCCTTGAATCAGTTGGTGAGAGAATTGAAAGAGTCTGTGGAACAGGAGAAGACAGAAAAGGAGCAGCTTGTTATTGAAATGAACAAAGCTAAAAACACTATTTCAAAACAAGCTAAGCTTCTAAAATCAGAAGATAAGGAGATTGATTCCCTGAAGTCAAAGATAGTTGTTCTTGAATCAACTACTCGTATTGGACAAACTAAAGAAGTCTATCAACAACCAACAAAATCAGCAGCTCTTCTAAAGAAACAAGAGACCACCATCATTCAATACAACAGGAAGAGGAAGTACTTGGGGAAGATAGAGAAGGAAGTTATAGAGGTGAAAGACTCACCTAAGAGAGCAAAAACAATATCTTGAGCACACCCCATCAGCTGATTTATCCACCTTGAAGCCAATTGAACATAAGAAGGATGACAGTGATGCCGAATGGGAAGAACTCACAAAACAAGAAACCCCCAAAGCTGAAGCAACAGTATCTGGTGAGCTGCTTACAACAAAAGACATCATAGAAGAAAGACCTGAATCTACCATATTCATGGATCTTATTAATAAAGGATTTCCATATGAATTGGTTAAAAGGATGAATATGGATGAGTTGAAGAAGGCTATTCAAGACAACAATATGGCCAGTCTAATGATTCCAAATTACAACTATGATGCTTTCACCAAATTCCAAGCCACTAAAAAGCTCAAACAAGAATTGGGTCGTGGTGAAACAAAAAGACTTAATAGATACAATATTGTGTGTTGGTTGCAAAGCCACAACTATAAATATCATGAATTAAAGGATAGATGTATTAAGGAGCTGAGACAAATCATGAATATGTGATGAGAGTTGAGTTGGAAACAGGAGGGAGATTCAGAACAAAAGCTCAAAACCCAGGCCATGTGCAACAATCTACTCTTGCTGAGCCCATGACAGTTGAAAGCAAAGACATGTTCAAGCACAAGGAGAAACTGATTAGAGAGCCAAGGGATGTTCTTCCAACCAAAGTATGGCCTCTGGGAACAATAGTTAGAGAGATTACTGAACAGAAATCAACTTTGATTCAACTCTTTAATCACATCATAGCTCCTATGTCTACTGAAGAATATCATATCATAGCATGGAAATAGGATCCAGAATAGGACTGAGCCATTATCAAAAGGGCATCTGGGATGATTCAGTATTACCCTATGATTGGATTAGTCATCTCTCTCCCAGATGTCGACATCAAACAACTGCAAATCATACCAATTACTAACTATCAGTCCATCCAAGAGGAAGAGACTTCTCAACAATTGTTGGAAAGTTACTTGCTAAATTCAAAGATGATGTGCTGAAAGAAGAAAAAAGAGAAGATGATAAGCATAAGAAAAGAATAAGAAAGCAGAAAAGGAAAAGGTCCAGCTCTACAAGCTCTATGAATAATGAATCCCTGATAAGAGTTGGACATACAAACAAGCTTTCAGCGTCAGTCAAAATCTTTAAAGGAAACCAACACACACATCCTACCATAGAGTGGGGATATGTGAGAAAAATAAAGGAGCTGGTGCTACAAACAAATGAAGATAAGAAAAAGGCTGTAAGCATAAGGATATTTGATCCATTAGAGATCAAACTTCTACATCCAAGCTACACCTCTTATCCAAGTTTAAGTATGATGATCAAAAGGAAGTTGCATCATACTTCAACAAGAAGATGGTGGCAAGAGTGAAAGAACTATCAATTTTGAAGAGCTGATTAAAAGTATCTAAGCCTAAGGGAAGTATTGTTAGGACTAGATCCTTTGTATAGGCTTAGAACTTTAATCAATCTTTGTAATTAATTCTTGTACTCTTTCATCATTTTGTATGCAATATATAAGTTGTCACAACCTCAGGCCCAGGTAGGGTGGGACGTAACAGATTAGCAACAACATACATGGCAGCGGAAACAAACCAATATAGGAGCTCAAAGGGAGAGAACATCACATGGCATTTAAAGTTTTAAAAGACACCGGGCTGGAAACAGATCCAGTCCTAAATGTTTACATAGTTCAACAAAATAAAAATAGTCATTGAATCAAATTGTTCAAGTCATGATTTTGGTCACACAAGCAAATGCCATGGTCTCGTGGTTAAGTCTAAGTCTTCCATAATAGCTAAGAGTCTTCACGGGTTACCTGAAACATGCTCAAAAGAAAATAGTGTCAACTAAAAAGTTGGTGAATTCAAGTGCTTAAAGTTTCAAAAACAATAAAAGGAACTCTTAAAGTCCACAGTAAAGGTTTTAGAATGAAGTGTGAAAGCTTATGAAAAATCTCATTTGATTTTAAAAGCATCATTTTTAGTATCATTCATCGTGGGGTATAACAATCAACCCTGCACTTGGTCCCCAGTTGGCCTCTTCTAAACTTGTGTTTAACCGGATATTCCCGAAGGAAGGAACCAAGCCTCAAATCAGTGAACCATACCTGCTAGGATGGTTCACCATAGTTTCTTAATCAAAACTTGTTACATGCTACATACGATCACTCAGGATCTCAGTGGGGTACCTCCCTGTAGCGGGAGCCACTGTGTGTGGGGGATTCTCCAAATAGATCTGTTCATATAAAGCAAGCGGTTCACAAAAGAATTAATGATCATGATATAAGTGTCAGCAGGTATCCAAAAGTCCCACATACAAGCATCAAGTAAAGCATAATAATAGTTCATAAAACAAAAGAGCATGTTTCATCCCAAAAAGTAAGTAAAAAGGGATCACTAGAACTTACCTTAGATATTAAGCAAAGAAATCCTTCATGTGCCGGGAATATCTCAAGTCAAGCACCCTATCATGAATATATATTAAGTGATTAGCTACTGCTCTAAACCTATTTAAGGTGCAACAAGAGTGTCTAAGTCTTAGTTGGTCGGATTCGGCTTTGATTCGATTAAGGTTTGTATAAAAAGTTTCCTTTTATGGAAAGTCAAGGTTTCTCATACAATCAAGGGTTTCTACATTACTAAGTCAAGAATATATGGCAAATATGCTATTCAAGTGACTAAAGTGCTTATTGGAGTCGATTATGAAGTTTAACAAAATTTTACAGTTTAGCCCCTGAAGTTTCAAAATTGATAGTTTATACCCTTAAGTTTGGTTTCTTGTATTAGATGACCTTTATAACCAAAAATCAGGTTCAAGACCTTAATCTAACTTAATTTTTAAGGACATATGCCCAAATTTTCAGTTTATTGACTCGGTTTATAAATTACGCGTTTAACGTTGCCGGTTGCGTTAAAACCGAAGGGTTTAAGATGGTTACCTATGAGTTTTCATTTTTTTGAGTCTAGGACCAGTAGCTAACTTTTTAAAGTCATTTTTATAAGTTTATAGCTTTTTAAATCACAAATTTTGCCTCTGGTAGTGGAAAGACTCGTTTTTACGTTTAAACCGTTAAAATGCGTTTTTAACCGGGTTTGACCATTTTAAAAGCTTGTTTGACCAACCTTTCTACTTTATAAGTTATTTTATCATTTATCCTACTGGAATAACATGATTTTTATAATTTCTAACCTTATACCCATTTTTCTTAGATTTTCCTGAAACGTCTCTCGGTTAGCACCCGTTTTCACTTAAAAATCCATTTAAATTACCTTTTGACCACTAAAAATTCCCATTGACTCCAGAACACTTTATTAATCCTTAATGAACCTTTAATTCTCTTGAAAATGTTTATAGCCCAAGTTTTTTGCTTTTTAGTAATTTTAACATGTTTTCGGGTCCCGAAAGTGACTAGAATGGGTCTAAACACAACATGTCCTTTATTCCAGAGAATAATCATTATTAAAACTCTTAATATTCATCAAAACCTACTGAAATAACAGTCCCAAATCGTGTCCTAGTTGTTCTACACATCCATAGACTTCAAATATATAGAAAATGTCATAACCGACCATTACACTTGTGTAAATCATTGTAACTTGAGTTTAACCATTACCAAAACTTCATCTAACTTAAAAATAAGATTGTTGGGGTGTCTAAAACTTATTTTTGAGCAGGTTATGACCCTTGTTTGAGAGGGTTTTCAAGAAAGTGTTTAAGGTGTGTTGTAACTTGTAGAAAGAGGGGTTTTTCATGGTGTTCTTGTGTTAATACCTTCCATTCATGGTGTACAACCATTTGTGACATTCAAAACAGATTATTAGGAGTTTAATGAGTCATTAGAAAGCAGGTTACAAGGTTAGTTCTCAAAGGTTACAAGATGCACAAGTTAGATGGTGAGAATCACCCAAAAAGAGGGTTTTCTAGGTGTAACCCTTGTTACACCTATAGATTGACGTGTTATGCTTGTAGGATACCTTCAAGAACGTTGAAAGCTCTCCAAGAACAAGGTAGTAGGGAGAAGTTTCTGCTACAACAAGAAAAGTAAGGTTTTTAGGTGAAAAATGAAGAAAACATGAGAAACGACCAAAACCGAACATATGGAGCTTACACTTGATGTATCTCACGGTTTGGGAGGTGTGGATGGTCGTGAATGGATGAAATCTCCTTGGACTTGACTGTAGAACCTTGAACAAAAGCTGGAACTCACGGTTTTGCAAGGTTCAAGCACCAAAGGCTTCACAAAGAGACACCTTCTTGCGGTTTAGGTGTTGGCCGATGCATGCAAGCTTGTTGGTCGCGATTTTGCTGCTGGAATGGGGCTGAAATGAGAGAGTTGTGTGTGTGTTTCAGGAGAAAACTGAGAGAGAGAGTAGAGAGAATGAGTGTGGAGTGGTCTTGCAAGAAATGAAAATGCATGAGAGTTGTATGGTTGATAGGAAGGGTGGAGTGTTGTGGCAAGCAAAGGTGGTGATTGGTGGTCCAAGGGGCGGCCGATTTTGGCTAGTAGTGTGGGTTTTGACTTTTAATTTTTAATTAGAAATTGATATTATGTAGTGTAATGTGTGGTATAATGTAGTATTTTAGGTGATTAATTTTTGTTAGTTGATTAAGTGTCTTGTGCATGTCCATGCATGCATGAACCGAAAATTACAAGTATGTGTGTGTGTGCACACATTTTATATGTTTCAATTAAGACTAAGTGATTTCTACTTAGGGTGACTAATTAATATTCCCGGGCACTAATTTTTTAAAAAGGCAAGACCTAAAATGACTAATTTCACAAAATCACATAGAATCATAAAAATAGATCAAATAACAAATGGTGATTCTAATATTATTGATATAATTAAATTGTTTCTATTATTAGTACTCATAAGATGGGATATGATGCAATTAAATTAGGGTTTAGAATAGTGACCTTGGGACCGGTTGTCACATATGTATAGGTTAACCCATATATTTTGTCTTGATTTATACATGTCATTGCATGTATAACATGATACTTAGTCAATTTTGCAAATTGACTCTGTATAAGAACTATCTATGGATGAACATTCTGTACTTTCGTAGATATTTTGCTGAAACAACAAAAGGAATTGTGCATCTAAGGATCTTCTACGAAAGCACTATTTGTTGCGGATGAAGTCTAAAGTAAGACTTCTACTGAAGGCAAAGCTCATAAGGAAGACATAACTTCTACTGAAGAACAAAGTCCTATGGAAGGCTGAAGTTCTCCGAAAGACCAACACTTGCATGTACTCACTAAGTACATCAAGTCAATAAGTCAAACACTAAAGTGATGTCATAAGTCGATTTCTACGGACGACTTTACTTTAGTCAGGGAACGTCACATCAAGACATTCTCTGAGTAACTTTCTTACCTCGATAAGAAAGTTACTATTACAATAATAGTAAATATCTTAGCCTATAAATATGAGGCTTAGGTGCACACTTTTAGGCACTGATTGTCATCAACTGCTACGATTCTTAACCTACCATCAAACCCTAGCAGCTGCAACAGCAATCACAACTACACCAAAATCATCATCATTAGAACCCTAGCATTCATCATATATCATTGAATCAATCATTGTTGATCAATTGTAATTGTTATTCAATTATTAATGGAAAACATTTGAATCAAATCTGTTTGTTTGTTTAGTACGTTTTATATTTACTGTTTTGTTCTTTGTTTTAATTAATATTACAATTGTTCATTCATCATCAATCAATTAAACAATCGAGTAGTGATAATTCCGCAATCAATATTTGTATAATCTAACCTGATAATTCTTGTTTTAATCCTTGGATTCACATTGTGACGAGGAAGGAGATAAGGGTTGTGTGTGTTCACTTGGTGGTGAGTAGGATTGGGCTGGTGGTGATAATGGTTGATTGCTTAAAGGATATGGTGGTGAAGAGTGTGATGTTTGTTCTATTAGTGCAGGGGACTCACATGTTATGCTTCTTCTTATTGCTGATCAATGAAGATCAGTTCTTATGGGAGACTGCATTTTCATCAAGCACATGTGCTAACGTTTCCATGTGTTCACCTTCATACTTCCCACTTATCTTGTTAAGCACTGATCTTCCCAAATGAGCTTGCACAAATACTTCACCTTCTTTTTCAATGCTTGGCAAGACATCAATTATGATCAACTATAGAAATCTAGGGTACATGTACATCTTGTCTTCTTTCTATACCCTGATTTGATCATATAAACATCCAAAGATGTATTTGGCATAATTATATCTTCTCCCTTCAATTATACTAATAATCCCAGATGATATGTGCCTAGAGAGTCTGTCTAACCCAGATTTTTTATTGGAGATGCACTTTAAGTACATGTGGAATAAAAATCTATAGGGTTTGCACAATCTTCCCTTCTTTATCTCTCTATTCCGGTAATCACCATCATATCCCATCAACTGAAATATTTTATCAATTTACTCATGTTCGAACACATCAAGAAACCCTCTTCTTGTTCTCCCAGTTCAAGCACTCTCCTGATTGTTCTTTCATCAACCCTCAATTCTTCATTTCTAATGGTCGAATGAATCACCAAATCATCTCCCTCCTCTTCTATCCTTACTGTATTCCAAAAATCAATTATATGTGATTGATAGATTATTCGATCAACAGATAGCGCATTGTTAGGTCTGAAAAGGATAATCTATATTATCAACACAGTCAAAGTCAACAAAAGTCAACGTCATGGTCAAAGTCAACGTCATGGTTAAAGTCATCAGGAAAGTCAAACAGATGTGTTTGAGATGAAGAACCGAGACGAGACGTTGAAGATATATTTGACTAGGAGTTTTATTGTTAATAAATATATTTTGTGTCAACAAAATATATTTAATATTGTTTTAGTCATTTTTATGTTTTATTTGTAATTTCTCAATTTAGTTTAAGTTTAGGGGCTTAATGTGTCATTAGTGAATATTATATTCACTATAAATAGATAAGTTGTAACTAGGGTTTGGGCAGCTTGAATGAGCTTTTGATTGGGGTTTCCATCTAAACAACACTTATTACAATCAAATTGAGATCAAATTGGGGTTTTATTTGGTGTTCTTCATTGTTCATCTTTTATCCATATTTTATATACTTTTTATCCAAAATCTTCATCAATTTCATGATTCAAAGCTGTTAGGGACCAACAATTTGGTATCAGAGCATAAAGGAGATCCTATTGAGTCATTATTGTTGAAGATTGTTACCAATTTTTGAAGATTAAAGAAAAGTTTCAGAGAGAGAAAGTGGGTTTCTAGATAGAGAAACTAGATCTGAATCTCAAATCTCATCACAAACATCAACAAATCATCAGATCTGAATCACATACAACATAGTTTGTAACAACAATCAAATTTACATAAAAAATCTATAAGAAATTGAAAGATTTAGACATTTTCTCTCACACACACAAGTGTGAGTGTTCTTGGTGTTCTTGGAGCTTCAACATCTTCATCCAGCGAATTTAGCATCATTCGAAAGTTCAAAGTTTCCGGCGAAAATACAGTTTCATCCGGTGAAAATACAGTTTCAAACTACGAATTTAATAAAAGTTCAGGGAAATTAAACAAAATTGTTTCTGTGAAATTGAAAACACTAGTTCCTCCATCCTGCACCAACAACCGCAAACCAACATAACCAAACAACCACAGTCTTGCCATCATCATCGCCATCACCTAACCACAACCACCTTCACCATTGTTGTCCTTGCGGTCGAGCACCACCACAACCACCCTATCTCCGCCGACACCAACCACCCCACCTTCCGATCCAACACCAACTTGCCCTTTCTTGTCAACGACCACCACCACCGGAAATCCCAAACCACCACCCACAGACACACCTGAACCCACACCACTCCCAACCCCACCCCACCTTGGTGGATCCTTTGTCGACCATGGCCCACTGCCCATAGGCAGACGCCCATAGCCACCGCACTAACCACCTACGACCGTGACACCCACATCACCACAACCACCCTTCCCGTCGACCACCACTGCCGCAGCCTTCATCGTGAACCCAGCCGCCATAGCAAACCCTCCCAATAGACCCTCTAACCCCCAGATCGACTAATCCATCCCTCCCACCGTGAAATCAGCACAGATCTATTCTCACCACCGTGAAATAAAACCAAAAAGAAATGAAAGGTAGAAGAAGAATCATCAAAATCTAAAGGGTCAAAGCAGTCACGATCAGGGTCACTAACCAGTACACCACAGCTAGTGCAAGCATGGTTCTTGATGGAGATCGACGTCACCGGAACTTAGATCGACCCTCTATACCTTGGCACCGTTGTTGTCTTCAAGAGCTTAGATCTGACGGAGATCGGCGTCACCGGAGCTCCGGCACCGGCGAAGTGATCCAGATCCAACCAAAGCAGAGAGATATAGTCTCTCTACTCAAGTGGTTGTTGTTGTAAGGTGTTAAAGGATGTGTGTGTTTGTGAGTGTTTTAAAGCAGAGAGATATTTGAGTTGTAGATCTAGGATTTGAAGAGAAGTGAGATAGAGAGTTGTGCAATAACATCCTCTAAAAAATAATAAAATAAAAAATAAAAAAGCAAACAAAAAGATATAGATTTATAAAAAAACAAAAAAAACAAGCTAACCTGGTAGCTTGACCCCAGTTGCTAAGATTGCATAGCGTGACATTTAAAAATATATTTTACCTTGGAGAGAATTATTTTAAAATTTTTTGGAAAAATTTTTGGAGTGTTTAATTGCTAAAAATTTTTAACACAATAAAAAAATAAAATAATAATAAATAAAAACAAATGGCTTTTGTAAAACTATTTAAATCCTTTGAATCTGATACTCACAATTGCACAATGTCGGTTTGATAATTTTGCAGCTTTAAAGAATAAAAAGATGTCCGATTTTGTTGATCGTTTTCTGTTAGTGGCAAGCAATCTGAAGAAGTTTGATGCCCAATTAGGAAATCATGAACAAGTTCTATGATTGCTTGATTCCCTCCCATCAGAATGGAGCTCAAACGGCAAGTCGATTAAACGAGATAGAGGCTTTCAGGATTACAAACTGATGGAGGTGATCAACAAACTGAAAGAAATTGAGTTGGATATAAAACGTCATGAGTACTATGAAGCGACATATCTAACTCCAAAGATCACTTCAAACTCCAAAGAGAAACCAGAAGAGAGATCAGATTCTGGCACCAATTCCGACTGTTTACCGAAACCTGGAATTGAAGAGGTACAAGAGGAGCTTAAACAGACATCAATGGGTAAAGGTGGAGCTGAGTTGACTGATGAAGTCTGTGATGCTGTGAAAGAAGAGGAAGGGAAGCGAAATACTAGAGTTTGCAACTACGACAAGGCTCTTACTGCTGAAAGAGTCATTCTGGATCTTCCATACGAGATAGTTCAGGATATGTGTTCTTCTGCTTGTAAAGTTCGTTTATGTGGTATGTATAAAGCTAATAGGTTACTTTTATATAACCAAAAGGAGTTAACCACCATAAACGTGGATCTTAAAAAGAATGAAGCCAAGTATTTCATAAAATTAAATGAAGCTTTAAAAGAAAATGATCATTTAAAACGAACTCTTATTGAAAGAAATGTTGAAATTAATCTTTTAAACGAAACAGTCACCTTGGCTGAATTTAAAACAAGCAAGCTTAAAACAAAGCTTGATAGATGGACCATATCTAGAATGAAATAGGAAGAGCTACTGTGTAAACAAAGGGGAGCTAGGATTAAAATGGTAGTGGGTTGTGGTGAAAATCCATGTGTCTATCCTCCTCCTAGCACCCATTGTTACTCTCCTATGCCTCAACCTCATCCATCTAATGATTTGATTGAAGCTGCAGACACTAATAGTTTAAATGCAGGTTTAAGCAGCGTTAATCTTCAAGAGGTTAGAGATGTGCAAGATTCTCCTGTAGGTTTAGGATTCCTCAAGCAGGGATCTGATAAGAAGATTAATGATGATTCCACCTCTGATGTTCCAAAACCAATATCAGTTGCTTCTCTAATTTTCTTCAATAAATTCAAAACATGTAACATTCTTTTGTTTGTTCCTGTCAGGTTTGTCAAAGAAGGAATAGTTGTCGAATTGTCAAGAAATCAGAATCCTATAACCGAAGCCGACACAAAAAGAGGTGTCAATCAAGATCCGTTGGAGAAAGATCTGTGCATACGAGACTGGATAAGCTCAGATGATGAATCAAACACAGAGGAGCTTGTTGGTTCCTCACAGATCACGATATCCTCTGACATTGTCACGTCTCAAAAGCTTCCAAAAGCTGAATCAAAACCAATATGGATCTCTTCTCCAACTGCAAAACAACCCAGTCAATCAGTGAAGATCTCATTCCCTGTTCAGCACGGCAAACTTCAGAACAAGCAAGAATCTACTACAAGCTCAAAGCAATCCTCATCCCCACCTGCAACACACGGGTCAGTCAAGCATCATAAGCCTTTCAAGGCTTGTTCTGAATATGGAAAAGAAGGTCATGTGGTAAAGAAGTGCCCTCAAAGACTTGCTTCGAATGGTAAAGGCAAACCAAATTGCTTCTCTGGATGTAAGTCTACAAAGAATGTTCCAGACGGTAAAGGCAACACGGGTTGCTTCTCTAGATCAAGAGGCAAAAAAGAATACATCTTTGAATGGTTGGATGAAAAACTCTCCATCCAAACCTTTTCATGTGAAGCCGGTTTCATATGATTCTAAGATGAAAATGACCAAAGGTTCAAAACCAAATTCTTTTCCTTCCGGTCTTAAACAGAAAATGATTTCCAAATTTAATTCATTCAAATCCAAATTAATTGAACAGAAACAGATTTGGCAAATTAAAAAGAAGGATACAAAAATCCCCGATCTTTCAACAAATTGTTTGTTGAAGCAGGTTACTTCTACTGTTGTAAAAGGAAAACCATGTACTACGATGGCCAGGGTTTCCCTTTCACACTAATCTGTTTATGAGTTCAGGAACATTTCAGGAGGATTGTTAGTAATCTGGTTTACTAATAGAGATTGTTCCTAATTCAAATTTGAGGCGGAACAAACAGGTTTAGGTCATGGTATTTTATCCACAATCTGGATTTTTATCTGCACAATCACAGTTCTCACTTCATCATCTCTGCACATTTCTTTAGTATTCATTTCTTATCTTCATATCACTGTAGTTTGGAAGACCTTATTTGGTAAATTTCTATTTTTGTATAGTTTTTTTTATAAAAAAATATAAACAAAATATAAAAAATTAATATAAAAAAATTTGGTTTGTAAAAATGAAATTTAGGGGGAGAGTATATCAAAACTAAATAAAAAATAAATGAAAAGGGAACTGGAAATTTGATTCGAGATGACTGAGAAATGATTGTATATCATCTTGAAATGCTTGTTCTTGCATGACTTGCATTTTAAAATGAGAAATGAGAGTAATTGATGTTGTTATCTGATTTACATCTTATTTTTAATTGCAAATAATAGAAAAACAATCAGATTCTTTAATGATATGCTTGATAGATTCAGCCTGAAGAATAAAGTAGACATCAGCATGATGATTTAAATTAAAATATATGCTTAAGGATGTCTGGATTTACGCAATCATTTTGGCCTGCATGAAAACTGTGTCCCGACAAAAATTGGATTGAGATTTGATCTTTCACCCACCATGATGCAAATCATATAACCTATATCTTTTTGCCAAGTTTGGTGTATTTATGTGTCTTATGTTTGTGCTAATCTCCTCTGCTGTACGGAAGTACTGACCTGGAGTGATGATCTCCTTTGCTGTACGATAGTACTGACCTGGAGCTCTCATCGGCACAAGATTAAATGGTCATTTCCTTTGTTATACGTGAGTATAGACCTGGAGCTCTCACCGTTTTGATCTAAGTTGTGTCAAATCATCTAATGATGAATTCATCACAGAATACAATATTCTATTGATAATCACTTGCACACTAATGCACAAGCCTTGTTCCATAAAGATCGTAATAAAATTCAAGAAATCCTGAGGTTGGGTGAGGGTTTTTGCCAAATGATTGTGGGGTTCTAGCATTCGAAAGCGCTTAATCGAACCCTAACGAATCATCTGATGCTTGTTGAAAAAGATAGGACATGGGTTTAAGTGGACAAACATATCGGCGATCGTCATTGATTTGTTTGAGAATTTCAAAATCATTCAAAGACTGTGATTAGATTCACTTATTAGTGTGATCTCATTGCTTGTCGATGATTAATTTCATCTTTGTGCTAAAGTATATCTTGAGGATGTGATCTCATGATCGATTCAGTTCTCGGTAATTTAAAAACAATTTATACCAAATATATATATATATATATATATATATATAGACACACATAAAATTAAATTAAAAAAAATTAATTAATAAATTTTCATTTCAATATTCATTTAGGTCTTCCATATTATGTTGTTACAATTCTATATTTTTCATGCATTTCATAAAAATTGTGCTCAAACGAACACGGGTTCGCTTGTTTTTCACACAAAGATAGACACGGGTTTATTTTATTAAAATGAAATAATCTAATTAGAAATGTCAAGATTGTGTTTGTGAATGTGTTCAGATTTTTGCTGTAAGTTATGGCCGATCATCAGTTAAGCAGTGTACCTGATCAGAATGGGAATGAGTGACTAATAACGAGTGAACGAGAATGGCAGAACCTGTTCCTTAAGTTTGTAGAAGATACCGAGCTAGGAATCATCCTCCTACATCTTTGAAGCACTCGAGATTAGAGATTTGGGAAAGTTGTTCCAATATCTTAACAAAGGAAGCACTGAAAAAGGGGGAGCATAAAAATAGGGGGAGCTTATGAGATGAATAATCTTTCTCATCAGATTCAGAAAGCTTCAATTTGGAGATCATTCTATGGTTGACTTCTCGGGGCTGAATTCGTATGAAGATGCTGATAATGATAGACTAAGGGGGAGTATTGTTGGGTCTGAAAAGGATAGTCTATATTATCAACACAGTCAAAGTCAACAAAAGTCAACATCACGGTTAAAGTCAACGTCACGGTCAAAGTCATCAGGAAAGTCAAACAGATGCGTTTGAGATGAAGAACCTAGACGAGACGTTGAAGATATATTTGACTAGGAGTTTTATTGTTAATAAATATATTTTGTGTCAACAAAATATATTTAATATTGTTTTAGTCATTTTTATGTTTTATTTGTAATTTCTCTAATTAGTTTAAGTTTAGGGGCTTAACGTGTCATTAGTGAATATTATATTCACTATAAATAGATAAGTTGTAATTAGGGTTTGGGTGGCTTGAATGAGCTTTTGATTGGGGTTTCCATGTAAACAACACTTATTGCAATCAAATTGAGATCAAATTAGGGTTTTATTTGGTGTTCTTCATTGTTCATCTTTTATCCTTATTTTATATACTTTTGATCCAAAATCTTCATCAATTTCATGATTCAAAGCTGTTAGGGATCAACACGCATAAAGTAGCCTTGATCTCCTCAAGTAGTTGATGATGTCTCTGCATCCTTCAATCACAGGATCTTCAGAGTTTAGGAATGCACAAACATTATGTTCCTTGACAAATCTATTTGTCATCTGCATAGTAAGTAAGAAAATTAGGGCACGGTGAAGATTCAAACTTCAAAATAAACATAAGAATTTGAAGGGTTTCCGTGATACTTAAGGATTCAAACAGTTTATTTTTGATATTGTTTCATTTGATTTACCTTGATAATGTTGTTCTTTTCATGAAGTGAAGTCAAGATTTACATATGATTTGTTGTTAGGAAAAGGTAATTTGAATGCTGGAGAAAAGAGAGGTTTAAGGTTTGAGAGCGTTTTTCTAGGTCTGAAAAAGTGTTCTGAAAAGTGAATGAAAATGACAACGGTCAAGCTTATAATTTATACACTCTTTAATGTTGTGGGACCCTGTTTCCTCATCATCCTTTCGTGGTAGTTTATTTTTCCGTAGTTATTAATTCTTTCGTAAAAGTTAATTCTTCCGCAGAACATCTACGGATGACTAACTTATTTTCTGAACTAAATCTATGGAAGTATAATTTGTTTTTCCATAGGGTGCCAGTCTACGGAAAGAAATTATACTTTGTCACATCAACTCATCCACAGATTACCAATCTACGGAAGGTCAAATTTTAAGTTTCACACTATAGCTTCTGCTGAAAGAACAAGTTTGAAACTTATTTGATGTATGATTCTAACATATTGTTAGAATCATTTGTTGCTGTTATACCTTGTTGACTTTGTTTCATGACAAATATGCAAGAATTTGATTTGATTAAACCTTCAGATATTCTACAACCAAGTTAGTGCTCAAGTTCTAATTATCTTTATTTAAATTTGATAAACTCATTTTTCATGCTGATGATTATTTGTGATGAATCATGAACTGATGAATTTTTCAACAACACATGCTAATTATCATGTTTTTGTATTGATTAAATATAGACGAATACTTAGAGTTTGTCCTCCGTTTATGAGTCAATTTATCACTTTTCACACTTGAAAACTATGTGCCTTATAGCATAAGCTCTATCTTAAGATTTCTTTGAAATCTTATTATGCTGATTGATTGATATGCTCTATAAAATAATATACAATTGATCACATTGGATTCTTTTAGAGCTTACAGATGATCATCATCAGGTCACCAAGTCTTTACTTATGTAAAACAGAGGTGCCTTTAACCCCGGTCTTTGTTTACACAAAATAGAGGCATACGATATGCAAAGATAGAGGTTATAGGATTTCAGAACATAGTGTGTTTCGGTGAGTAATTTGATCACATCAGGATAAGACTTGCTTGCTCCTCAAAATGGAATTGCCCACAATTAGTCATCTAAGCATTATATTAGGCATGAAATTGGTTATTTTCTACTCAAGCTGAACCTACTCACATATCAAATCACATCTGATTAGTCTTTTGTAACACCCGAAAGTTTGACCTTTTGGTAGGTTACGCGACTGAACCTCAATCGCATGGAATTGACGCGACTGGAGGTTCGATCGCATGCTATTCGGCCGATTGAAGCTCAACCGTACGATTAGAGTTCAATCGCCCGAATGAAGGACGAACCGCATGGAACACATGCGACTGGGGTCCAATCGCATGGTGTTCATGCGACTGAAGGTCCAGTCGCCCCTGGACCAGATGCGACTGGGCTGTACCTATAAAAGGAAGAGCAGCTCTCTTCTTTCCCCAACACTCACACGTTTTCAGTCGGGGAAGAGCAGAGAGCGACAGAGCAGAGGAGAAAAAGAGAGAACGGGGTGATTCAGGCTCGGATCTTGTCGAGAAGCTAGCCAAGTCGGATCTCTTCAACTCCTACCTGATAATGTGAGTTCTAAGACCCCTCTTTTACACGTTTTGAATGATTTTGGGGCTGGAACACATCTGAAACCCTATTTTTTCGAGTTTTGGGTGTTTAACCCGTGTATGTACGTATGGGTATGTGTATGGTACGTTTAGGGCTTGATCCCGGACTAGGATAGGCTTGTACGAGGTCGAGGTATGTTTCCCTATGGATTAGAGGGGCTAATTTGAGCTCAAACGAGGTCTGGAGGAGTTTGGGGGCCGAATGTCGCGGCTGCTGTTCGTGATGAACTCCAGTCGCTGCCCAGTTAGGGTTATGCGACTGAAGGACCATTCGGCCGAATGAGGATTTGTTGGTGTCCAATCGTACGATTGAGGCTCGGACGCACGATTGAGCTTCTGTCGCACGATAGGAGGTGCGATTGAGTGTTTCGGTCGCATAGGTCCAATCGCAGGGTAGTTCAGTCGTACGGTTAATAGTTAGTCGCATATAACCCAGTCGCATAGTGTCTAGTCATACGGAAGGAAGTCCAGTTGCACGATTGTATGCCCATTCGCATGACAGCCCAATCGCACGGTCCAGTCGCAAGGAGGACATGTGACTGAGATAGGTTCAGTCGCCCGAATAGTGCTGATGTGAATGAATAGAGAAGTGTATGCATGATGTATGTATGTTAAGTATGATGTTGTCATGATAGATGGTGAATACTGATGAATTGTAATAATTATGTTCCTTATGTAAATATGTCTTATCTTTTAATAACTTTACGTGAATGAATGAAGGAATGCAACGAGTGTATTAAGAACGTAAAGTGAAAGATAATGAAAGAGGAATGTAACGAACGAGTGCATGCACTAACGAACGAACGAACGTAAAGCTAGTGGGCGTACGTATGAGGTGAGCGACTTTGTGTCGCAACAGACTCGGATGGAGTTCAATCTTTGTGATTGACTCGTATGGGATCTTTGTCGCGTATCCCGGTGTTGTGTCAATCTTCGGACATGAGTCGGGGGTTTGTGAGCAGGCCCCGGCACAGCATCAGCTTTCGAGCATGAGTCGGGGATATTGCATGAGACAGGATCGAGTTGGATGAGTAGAGGATCGCGTGCTCCGGTACTGTGTCAGTCTTCGGACATGAGTCGGGGGTTTGTGAGCAGGCCCCGGCACAGTATCAGTCTTCGGACATGAGTCGGGAGTAGTGTGTGAGAGTGAGACAAGACGAATGAGGAATGTATCGCGTGCTCCGGTACTGTGTCAGTCTTCGGACATGAGTCGGGGGTTTGTGAGCAAGCCCCGGCACAGTATCAGTCTTCGGACATGAGTCGGGAGTATCGCGTGAGTTGATGAATGAGAGAGAGATAACTGTGAAAGAAAGAAAGTACAGAACGAACGAATGACGATAATGAACAGAAGAAACATAGTGATAACGCATGAAACGGGGTCCCTGTCACTCGACCTCAGTAATCATGGCTGCGTGCCATGAAGAGGGTAAAGTGTGACTGGACCCAGATGGAAGTGAAAGGTAGAGGGTGCATGAAAGAAATGAACATACGAATGAATGAAATGAATGTAAGAATGAAAGTAATGTACGTACGAACGAATGTAACGAATGTATGAATGAAAGTAAGGAACGTACGAACGAAAGAAAAAGTTAAGAAAGAACGTGAACGTTAACGATACACGGTACACGAACGAAAGCTAATGAATGAATGATGAAGATAATAATAATATTATCTACGTGTACGTATGTTGTATGATCGTATGTATGTAAGTACGGTTTTGATGGAAAGTAAAGTATGTTTTTAATATAAAACTAGAACTCACTCAGCAACGCTGACTTTGATGTGTTTCCAGTTGGCAGGTATGTTGCTGAGGATGGCACAGGGCGACTACTCAGTTATTAAGGCTGGCATCCATATTTTTACATGTCATTGTATTTTGAGAAGAAAACGAATATTGTAAAGTTATGAAATGACATGTTTTAGTTATTAATGAAAATTTAAATTCCGCTGCAAGATAAATATACGTTTTAAAATGTTTATGTGCGATGAATGGCCAACCGTAAGGTGCCCGGGAACGGGGCCTTACATCTTTATTATAAATTAATAACAGGAAAGTAAGCTAAGTTATAGTATACTATCATTTCCCATGATATCAAGCTGATATAAGAAAACATATTAACAAGACAATTTTTTTGAATTTTATATGTTTTGTAAATGTTTTTGGCTTTTAATATTGATTATAAGGAATGACAAATCATGCTTTTCTTAGTAATGATGATTTCTGAACCAAGTTTATCATGCCTAATGATTCAAATAAGAAATTAAATCTCACTGAGTCAAAGGCTTTAGTGAATAGATCAATAAGCTGATCTTTTGTATCCACTTTGATTAACTTGATCAAACCTTTTTCTGAGCAATCTCTTAGAAAATGATATCTTATTTGTTTATGGGTTGTTTTACTATGTTGCACTAGATTAGCAGTGATGAACATAGCACCTGAGTTATCTATACGTATTGGTGTTTGAAGAAAATTGTGACCATAATCAAGTACTTAGTTTTGCAACTATAAACTTGAGAGCAACCAGCTGAAGCAGTTATGTACTCAGCCTTAGTTGTGGATACTGGCACATTTGTATACGTTTTGCACTGTTAAGTGTAGGATTCGATCTGCCCAAGCTACATATTTAATTGATGTGGCTAGTGTGATATGATCCAAGTCGGATTTAACATGACATCTGCAATAAAAGGATAGATGATTGATTCACCTAAATCATATTCAAGTAAGGTACTTGAATGGGATGATGTTATTGAATGACACTTAGTCATATACATTAGGGGTTGCAAACCGTTGCTAGGCGTCATTCGCTGCTTGCATCAATCTTCTATGAATCTTGTGCAAGTGGGAGATTGTAGGATTCGATCTGCCCAAGATACATATTAAATTGATGTGGCTAGTATGATATGATCCAAGTCGGGTCATACCCAATAACAGGCTAGACAAACACCTGCAATATTTATTTATTGATTTGATCAGTTAAATAAAAAACAACACCAAGAACATTTAGAAATTAAAATTAGTTTTCTAAATTAAATGAACTTAAGAAATTAATAAATAACATGGGTTTATTTATTTTGAGAGATTACTTTATAACTGTTATTTAACGGTTAATTAACAGTTATAAAATAAACCGATAACATGGCATGTAAGGTGTTACAAATTAATTAACTTGGGTTTTAATTAATGTCATGGTAGAATTAGTTGGGTGTACAAAATAAAATGTAAGTGTTACATACTTTATTTTGTGGTTTTAATAAAACAAATTGGATGGTTAAAACAAAAGCTTGCCCACCCATTGGTGGCAGCCTAGTTCTCGGCCCAAGGGGGCTGAAAAGAGACCAACCAATTGCTTTATAGAAGCCTTTTTCACCTACAAGTAAGCTTCATGCAAAGCCATTTTCATCTCTCTTAAGTCTAGAATGCATAATCCTCTCTTCTCTTCTCTCTTGCTCTCGAAAATAACCAAGAAAAGAAGGCTGAATTTTCAGTTTTAAAAGTGTGTTTTAAAAGCTGAAAATTGGTGTTGTGAAATCCTAGCATCAAGGGTGTTTTGTTGGTAGCTTGGGGTATCATCTTCTTGAGGTCTTCTTGCTTGAAGATTCAGCCATTAACTTCATCATCTACACCTCAATAATCTCGGTTTCTAACAACAAGAAAGGTTGTCTTCTAAACATCCTATGGTTGTCTTTATTGTATGCATTTCGTGTATGGATCCATGGTTTGGATTTTGATTATCAAATGGGTTTAATAATCAACTTATTAACAAGTTTTTAAACTTATAATCCGCTGCGTTTTTCATATAAACAAGCTTATATGAACTTTGATAAACTTGTTAAATCCCTACAATGGCATCAAGAGCCACTTATACGAATGCATACATGTATAGATTATACAATTTCAGGGTTTTGTGGTGTATAACACCATATGGCCGAGATTTTAGGGCTGAAATGGTTACCCTTTTGTTTTATTTTAAAGATTATACTTTACATGCATGAAGTAATCTTTAAAACCAAGTCACATTAATGGAATGTTTGTTTTGTTTGGACAAAACCAAAACTTTCGGTTTGTTTAATCTTGGCCGAAAGTTTAAGGGTTCAAAAAGGAACCATTTTAACTTGAAGTGTTTGCATATTTGGATGTGTATTTAAATGTTCATAACCTAGCCAATACCTTGTGTTTGGATGTATGTTTGAATGTATTTTGTGTTGTGATATTGGTTGATTATTCAAATTGGGTTGTAACATTTATTTATTTGGGTTTGTAATCTATTTATTATTTATGCTGGTTTGTAATAATAAGTAGATTAGTTGTAATTCTTTTACTAGTAAAAATGTATTAGGATATATTTTGTAAAAGAAGTTCAACAAGACTTGGGTTTTGGTTTGGGCCATTTTAGGCCCAAATGGGCCTCATAGCCCAAGATTGGTTTTAAGCCCAATAACCAAAGCCCAAAGCATGGATGCCCAAGGAAGCTAGGAGCTGAAATTGGAGTCCAAAAGAAAGCCCAAATAAAGTAAAATGATGACAACACAAAATGGACACTTGATGCATTAGGATGCGGGATCAAGTGGGAGCACACCATCTCAATGCCTTGTGTCATGTTTGTGCTTTATATTAGACCCTCTTGGCACACTTGTTTTGGACAACAAGTGTTGCGAAATCCATTGGCTATGGTTATGAACTTGTGGTTGTTTAATTATGCATGTATGGTTGATTTACGTTCATATTATCTTATTGTGGAATTGGATAGTTAACAACAAGAAATCAACAACTCGCATAAAATTGGTTCCTTAGAAATCAATAGGAAATAAAATTGTTTTTACCAAAGGTTATTGATTTCAAAATTAAATGAGTTATTAAAAGGAACTTTGAAATAAGTTTTCTAACAAACTACCATGCATTTGAATGCATGCAAATGCAAGGTATGAAAATTGTTTTCCAAACTAGAATTTTGTAAAACACAAATCCCTTTTAAAATAAGTCAAACACCATCCTATTATACAACACTCGAATCATTTGAGAACTTAATGTGGGATAAAGGTCACCTAACCACATTAAAGGGAACTTATTAGTTTGATGTGGGTTTGCCATATTTATGGGATAAAGGTCATCTAACCACTTATATTAGCAAATCCACACGTGTGTCTAAGTAGGACGACTTAATTTGAAAATCATGCATTAGGATCACCGAAGCATGACGTACAAAGAGTGTTGATGGGATAAACATGCCAAACAAAACATAAGATGTTTAACCGATCCCATACACTAGAAATTGTAATAGGTTACAATTGTCAAACGTTGACTACCTTGTTAATTTAAATAAAGGGATAAAGGTCACCTAACCGATATTTAAATGTAACGTTGGATTCTAAATTTTGACTATTAATTGTCTATGAGACAAAAAGGGTATTAATAATCAAAATACATTGATATTAAAAGTACTAAAAATTGAACTTTGTAAAATTGTAGATGGCTAACAACAACAACGCAATCCCGACCGTCCATAACCTATCACTAAGAACAATCCTTGAAAAGGAACGTCTAAACCATGGTAACTTTATGGATTGGTACCGAAACTTGAGAATCATTCTCAAGCAAGAAAAGAAGTCCTATGTGTTAGACGATCCCATTCCCGATCAACCCGATGAAAATGACGTTGAGGCCTTTGCCGAGTGGATCAAGTACACCGAAGACTCTGTGCAAGTCTCATGTCTCATGCTAGCGAGTATGATTCCTGATTTGCAAAAGGACTTTGAGAACCACAATGCCTATGACATGATCACCCAGTTGAAGGAAATGTTCCAACAACAATCAAGGGTGGAGCGCTTCGTAACGGTTCGAGCACTCCATGCATGTCGGATGGACGAGACCCAATCGGTATCATCTTACGTTCTTAAGATGAAGAGCCACATTGATCGCCTTGAAAGGCTTAACTGTCGTGTGTCCAACGAGTTGGCAACGGATTTGATCCTCAACTCCCCATCCAAGAAGTTTGATAGCTTCGTTATGAACTATAACATGAATGGATGGGACAAGGGCATTGGTGAGCTTCATTCAATGCTCAAAACGACCGAGGCAGGCATGGGTAGAAAGGTTCTACCGGTCCTTACGATCAATGAAGGTGGTAGTAGGAAAAGGCACCTCCCCGACCCCAGGGCAAGTGTTGCCAAAGGGAAGGGACACATCAAAGGGAAGGGTAAGGGAAAAGCAAAAGTGGAACTGCCCAAACCGAAAGAAAAGAAGCAAAAGGTTGCTTAAGATGACCCGTGTTTTGAGTGTGGTGAGGTAGGCCATTGGAAACACAATTGTCCGGTCTATCTCAAAGCGTTGAGATCGAAGAGGGACGAGGGGCAAACCTCAGGTACAATCTTTATGATACATGTTGAGCTAAATATTATTTCTTCTAACACATGGGTATTAGATACCGGATGTGGAACTCATATTTGCAATTTGTTGTAGGGGTTCAAAAGAAGTGAGCAATATGCAAAAGGGGAAATAAGTCTCTTCATGGGCAATGGTGCAAAGGTTCACGTGGAAGCCCAAGGAGACTACATTTTGAAGCTTCCAAGTGGTTTGGAAGTCGTTTTAAAGAATGTATTATATGCTCCTTGTTTGACTAGGAACATTATTTCTGTTTCCTGTTTGAGACAATATGATTATGATTTCAAGTTTGTTGACAATGATATTCATGTTTCTTTGAATCATATGTTTTATTTTAAGGCTATACCTTGAAATGGTATATATGAATTGGTTCATGATAACACCACATATGATAGCTCAATGTACCAAGCAACCACCAAAAGGCTCAAACAAGATTTGAGTGATTCCTATCTTTGGCATTGTCGCCTTGGTCACATAAACAAGAATCGTATGCAAAAACTCCAAAAGAATGGTCTTTTAAAAACTAATGAAAATGATTCATTTGATGTATGCGAGTCTTGTTTACAAGGTAAAATGACAAAGGCCCCTTTTAGTGGGACTAATGAAAGGGCAAAGGATTTATTAGGGAACATACATTCGGATATATGTGGACCTTTTAAACCAACAACTAGGAATGGTGAAAGATACTTCATTACCTTTACCGATGACTATAGTCGTTATAGGTATGTGTACTTGTTCAGACACAAACATGAATCTTTTGAAATGTTCAAAATCTTCAAGAATGAAGTAGAAAATCAACTCAACAAAACGGTCAAGATTCTTCGTACAGATAGAGGAGGTGAATACCTTAGTAGTGAATTTCAAGAATATCTTAGAAGTTGTGGGATTGTCTCACAACTTACTCCACCTGGAACACCACAACATAATGGTGTGTCTGAGAGGAGGAATCGGACTCTATTGGATATGGTTCGATCTATGATAGCTAGAAGTACACTACCTCTATCATTTTGGGGTTTCGTGTTGCTCTCCGCGGCCCGTATTTTAAATATGGCCCCAACCAAGAAAATGGAAAGGACACCTTTCGAAGTATGGCATGGAAGGGTTCCATCATTATCATATTTAAAAGTTTGGGGGTGTGATGCTTATCCTAAGCAATACACTCAAAACAAACTGGAAGCCCAATCCACAAAGTGTATCTTCATTGGATATCCTAGAGATTGTATTGGATATTATTTCTATGATCCGACAGAGCAGAAAGTGTTTATTGCTCGAAAGGCAGAATTCTTGGAAACTAAGTTTCTTTTGGAAGAAACTAGTGGAAGAGGAGTGAAACTTGAAGAGGTTCAAGATTCACAAGACGATACACAATTGGTTGATACTAGCAATCAACATGAGGATGTTGAGAATGATCATATGGATGATCAAGATACACAAAACGTTCGCAAATCTGGTAGAATTAGTGTTCCTCCTGAGAGATATGGATTTTTCATGGATGGATTCTATGTGGTAGATTCGGATGAACCAACCACATACCATGATGCAATGTCAAAACCTGATTTTGACAAATGGCAAGAAGCCATGAACGTCGAGATGCAATCCATGTATGATAACCAAGTTTGGGAATTGGTTACACCACCTCTTAAGTCCAAGATAGTTGGAAGTAAGTGGGTTTTCAAGAAGAAAACCGATATGCATGGAAACTTGGATACTTATAAAGCTAGACTTGTAGCGAAAGGTTTCACTCAAACTCAAGGGTTGATTATGATGAAACTTTCTCGCCTGTGGCAATGCTAAAGTCTATTAGGATATTGTTTGCCATAGCAGCATATTATGACTATGAGATTTGGCAATTGGATGTCAAAACCGCTATCCTTAATGGATATCTTGAGGAAGATGTCCATATGAAATAGCCTGAAGGTTTTGTCGATCCAAAACATCCTAACAAGGTATGCAAGTTAAAGAAATCAATCTATGGATTGAAACAAGCGTCAAGAAGTTGGAATCACTGTTTTGATGATGAAGTAAAGAAATTTGGCTTCATCAAGAACGCTGATGAAGCTTGTGTATATAAGAAAGCTAGTGGGAGCATTATTACTTTCCTCGTATTATATGTCGATGACATTCTACTAATTGGAAACGACATTTCAACCTTGGAAGGTGTAAAAACCTGGCTTGGAAGCTGTTTTTCCATTAAATCTTGGTGAAGCCACCTATATTTTGGGAATAAAGATCTACAGGGATAGATCAAGGAGGTTAATAGGTTTAAACCAAAGTGCATACATTGAAAAGATCTTGAAAAGGTTCAAGATGGAGAATTCTAAGAAAGGTTTGGTACCTATTCAAAAGGGGACTATATTGAGCTCATCTTAATGCCCTAGTTCAAAGGTTGAACAAGAAAGAATGAATGGAGTCCCATATGCATCTGCTATAGGATCCATCATGTATGCAATGATATGTACTAGGCCGGACGTGTCATGTGCTCTAAGCATGACAAGTAGATATCAACAGAATCCTGGTAATAGTCATTGGATGGCTGTTAAGAGTATTTTCAAATACCTTAGAAACACTAAGGATATGTTCTTAATATATGGATCTGGTGAGGAGGAGCTCGTTGTAAAGGGTTACACAAATGCGAGTTTCCAAACTGATCGAGATGATTCTCGATCACAGTCGGGATATGTCTTCATTATGAATGGAGGAGCAGTCTCTTGGAAGAGCTCAAAGCAAGATGTAGTGGCACTATCTACAACAGAATTAGAATACATCGCCGCTTCATTGGCAGCTCAAGAAGCTGCGTGGCTTAGGAAGTTCATTGCTGATCTAGGGGTTGTTGCTACCATTCAAGACCCCCTAGAGATCTTTTGTGACAATGAGGGTGCGATTGCTCAAATCAAGGAACCTCGTGCTCATCAAAAGACTCGGCACATTGAACGGAGATTCAACTACATAAGGGATGAAGTTGAAAAGGGGAAGATATGTATTCGCAAAGTTCATACCGATCAAAACATTGTGGATCCATTCACGAAGCTCCTAGATAGGACAAAGCATGAAAGTCATACTTGTGCCTTAGGACTTCGATATTCTAGTGATTGGACTTGATAAAATTTTGTATTTGGATATTGGAACTTATGTTATTTATCTTAATTATATGATTATTATTTTCATTTGTTCTTCTATTTTAGCATGTTTAAATCCGTGAATAAGTAAGTTATTCTAAACATCCGTAGTCGATCATACTTGTGGGAACAACTATGAATGTAAGACTATAATAAACTTGGATTGGTTGATATTCATAAGATATGAATATAGAGCAAGAGGTTGCTACCAAGGTTCATTGATATCTATGAGATATAGATATTGGACTGACCCGCTCTCAATTATTTCTACATGGAATCTTAGTGATTAGTCATAAGAGATATTGAGTAAAGGCGAATATCATTGTATCCTCAGACCTGAGATACATATTGGGTCTTGATATTCATCAAGTGTTGTACTTTGACTTAGTACTTTGCTGTTTTGAAATGTTGGCAGTACATAAGGCCGAGTTCAGGTATGATATAAGGTGATTGTGAGAGACGTATGTAGTCAAGATGGAATTTGTTCCTCTTATTCGCTGAGAGTTAGATGTCTAAGGCCTGTTAAAGTTAAATCATCAGAGAATGACAATTCTGTGTCTCTGGGATTTAACATGACATCTGCAACAAAAGGATAGATGATTGATTCACCTAAATCATATTCAAGTAAGGTACTTGAATGGGATGATGTTATTGAATGGCACTTAGTCATATACATTAGGGGTAGCAAACCGTTGCTAGGCATCATTCGCTGCTTGCATCAATCTTCTATGAATCTTGTGCAAGTGGGAGATTGTAGGATTCGATCTGCCCAAGATACATATTAAATTGATGTGGCTAGTGTGATATGATCCAAGTCGGGTCATACCCAATAACAGGCTACACAAACACCTGCAGTATTTATTTATTGATTTGATCAGTTAAATAAATAACACACCAAGAACATTTTGAAATTAAAATTCGTTTTCTAAATTAAATGCACTTAAGAAATTAATAAATAACATGGGTTTATTTATTTTGAGAGATTACTTTATAACTGTTATTTAACGGTTAAATAACAGTTATAAATAAAATGATAACATGGCATGTAAGGTGTTACAAATTAATTAACTTGGGTTTTAATTAATGTCATGGTAGAATTAGTTAGGTGTACAAAATAAAATGCAAGTGTTAAATATTTTATTTTGTGGTTTTAATAAAACAAATTGGATGGTTAAAACAAAAGCTTGCCCACCCATTGGTGGCAGCCTAGTTCTCGGCCCAAGGGGGCTGAAAAGAGACCAACCAATTGTTTTATAGAAGCCTTTTTCACCTACAAGTAAGCTTCATGCAAAGCCATTTTCATCTCTCTTAAGTCTAGAGTGCATAATCCTCTCTTCTCTTCTCTCTTGCTCTCGAAAATAACCAAGAAAAGAAGGCTGAATTTTTAGTTTTAAAAGCTGAAAATTGGTGTTGTGAAATCCTAGCATCAAGGGTGTTTTGTTGGTAGCTTGGGGTATCATCTTCTTGAGGTCTTCTTGCTTGAAGATTCAGCCATTAACTTCATCATCTACACCTCAATAATCTCGTTTCTAACAACAAGAAAGGTTGTCTTCTAAACATCCTATGGTTGTCTTTATTGTATGCATTTCGTGTATGGATCCATGGTTTGGGTTTTGATTATCAAATGGGTTTAATAATCAACTTATTAACAAGTTTTTAAACTTATAATCCGCTGCGTTTTTCATATAAACAAGCTTATATGAACTTTGATAAACTTGTTAAATCCCTATATTAAGAAACAAGTCCTGGTCCTAAGAATTGACATCCACCAGTTGTGGATTTTATGTTGTTGTTGCACCCTCCAAAGTCACTATCAGAATATGAATAGAGGTTAAAATCTCCTTCTTTGGGATACCAAAGTCCATGAGCTGGCTTCCCTTTGAGGTATTTGAAAATCCTCTTAACTGCATTCAGATGTGACTCTTTGGGTCTGATTGATACCTAGCACAAACACACATAGTAAACATTATATAAGGTCTGCTGGTAGTTAAGTACATTAAAGATCCTATCATTGATCTATACAATCTTTTATCAACTGGCTTCCCTTTAGGATCAGGTACAATCTTATCTAGTGTTGATGCTGGTGTTTTACATGAAGAAGTGTCAGCAAGGTTGTACTTTTTCAGGATTTGGTGTACATACTTCTCTTGATTGATGAATATTCCATTCGGTTAACATTGAACTTGTAAACCAAGGAAGAATGTTAGTTCTCCCATGGAACCCATTTGAAATTCAGATTTCATCAAACTTTCATACAATCTCTTGTTTGTTGATCCAAAAATAATGTCATCCACATATGTTTGGACAACCAAGAGGTCTTGATGATCATGTTTGAGGAAGAGAGTCTGATCCAATGGTTCCCCTTTTGTAACCATGCTTGAGAAAGAAAGAAGATAGTGTTTCATACCACTTTCTTGGTGCCTGATGAAGACCATACAAAGCTTTGTCAAGCTTGTATACCTTGTGTGGGTAATCAAGAGCCTGGTGGTTGGGAACATATACTACTTCATAAAATTTATCATATAAGAAGGAACATTTTACATACATTCGGTAAACTGTGAACTTCTTATGTGAAGCATTGGCTAGGAAGTCTCTAATGGCTTCAATCCTTGTAACTGGTGCAAAGACTTCATCATAGTCTATCCCTTCTTTTTGGGTATAGCCTTATGCTATCAGCCTTGCTTTGTTTCTAACAATAATACCTCTATCATCTAGTTTGTTCTTCAAAAAACCACCTTGTGCTAATTGGATATTAGCCTTCAGGAAGATCAACAAGATTCCAAACTTTTTGCTTTCTGATTGCTAAAGTTCTTCTTGCACAGCTTCAATCCAACTGTTATCTTTTAATGCAGCAGTGATGTTGGGAGGAACCACTTGTGAATGAAAACCATCTTCATGAGATTTTGTTTCAGCAGATGTAAGAATAACTTTTGCAGGAGTTACAGGAACATCTACGGATGTGTTTATGGATCTGCTGACGTGTTGTGTGTGTGTGAAATATGTCCTGATGAATTGAAAACCATTGAAGGTAATGGATCAACTCCAAAAGTAGATGGAATATCTATGGATGTAGAAGGACCATCTGCTGATGCATTGTTCATTCCTCCGGATGCATTAGTAACTTCTGCGGATGCAGAGTTAACTTCTACGAATACTTTTGTTGCTTCTTTGGAAGTTGAAATTTCATTTCCATCAGATTTTTCATTGCTTGTTTGAGATGAAGGGCCAGGATCAGCAACACTTGAAGTGTAAAGTGTGGTCTTGGAGGATAGCAGTCAATGGCACTTTACTCATACTTAGAGGTACATATGGATAGCATGTATCCGTAGAACCTGTAACATTCAAATAAGCAGTGTTAAATGAATTTGTTAATGCATCTATATCAAACAGCCATGATGATCCTTTTATAGATTTTAGAAAAAAGGATTCATCTAAGGATACATTAGGTGTTTCCTCCATAATGTTTTGATGTGGAATGTAAACTCTACATGATTTAGATGTTAATGAGTAACCAACAAAGAAACCATCATAGGCTTTTTCAGAAAACTTTCCTAATTGATCTTTGGTATTTTAGATAAACACATGACACCCAAAAGCTCTAAGATATCATATAAAAGGTTTTCTTTTAAATAAAAGCTCATATGGTGTTTTATTATGTTCTTTGACAATTAATGTCCTGTTTTGAACATTGCAAGTTGTGTTCACTGCTTCAGCCCAAAATGTGATTGGCAAATGTGAATCAGCTAGCATTGTTCTTGCTACTTCAATGAGAGTTATGTTTTTCTTTCAGTAACTCCATTTTGTTATGGAATTCTTAGTGCACTGAATTGTCTTGCTATGCCTTTGTTTCTACAAAAGAATCTAAAACATGATTAACAAATTCAGACCCATTATCACTTCTTAAGATTTTGATTTTTAAATCAAGTCGATTTCAATCTTAGTGATAAACTCCATTAATATTTCGAATGTTTCAATTTTCTGTTTTAAGAAAAAGACCTAAGTAAATCTAGTTGAATCATCAACAATCACCAAACAATATTGCCTTTTGCCAACTCATAACATTGGTAGGACCAAAAAGATCCATGTGAAGCATTTTGAGTGGTGTTGTGTTTGGTTGATTGTTTTGGATTTATATGACACCCTATGTTGTTTTCCTTTATAACATGATGAAAAATGATTAGAACAATAGAATTCGTTCTTGGGTAGGCCAATGACTAAGTCATTTTTTTCCAGCTTGTTCATGTTCTTCATGTTTGAATGAACCAGCCATCTGTGCCACAATTAAGATTCATCTTCTAAAGACTTAGAAATCAAGCAGGTTTTATTGCTTCTTATAGAAGTGTTTTCATATCTAAAACATATGTTTTTTCTTTTCTTGATGCTTTAAGAAGGATCCAATCTGCTGGAATTTGAAATTCTGGCTTAAGAATGTAACAATAAGTGTTATCAAATAAAGTAGTATAATTTTGACCACGTATTTGAGAAAACACTCAGTAAATTGTATTGTAAATTTTCATAATAATTTACTTTCTCAAATTTGAGTACACCATTTATTACCATTCCATCACCAATAATTTTACCTCCCTTCTTATCCCCACCAAATGCTACGTATAAAGCATTTATATGTTTGAAATTATGGAGTAAAGAACAGTTTCCTGTCATATGCCTGGAACAACCACTATCAACATACCATTTGTTGTCAATCCTCTATGGATGTTCCTACACACATAATGAAATCAATTAGAGTGTGGAACCCAAGCCATAATGATCTTGGGCTTGCCACTTGTGTCTAAAATTGTTACTCCCTCATGTATGAGTCTAGATATTCAGGTTTGATTTTAGACTCAATTGATTCATTATGTTTTGTTTGAGGTAAGGATGATTCAATTGAAGATAGACTTGAAAAACTTTGTTTTTGTCCCACAATCACATCTTTTTTCACCTTTTTTATATTTCTTCTGCTTTGAACTTGATGATGAACCTTGATCGGAGAAAGTTTCAATATCTTTTGATTTTGATTGTGGTAATTGAGTACCCTTTTCAAAATGATCAAAGAAGGTTTCATTAGTAGTAGTTTTCTCCTTCAAGTATAACTTCTTGTGAGTTGTTTTATGTTGAGAATGTTGCTTCTCCTTCTTCTTCTTTGCTTTATCATCTGCGGATGTTTGCTTCTTTGTATTTGGCATCTTTTGTTTTGGTTTCTACTTCTTGAGCTTTTAATCATTCTGACTGTCACTTGATTGTGAGTCTGATTCAACATTCTCATATTGTTGCTTCTTTGCGCTTTTTGTTTTGTTCTTCTTGTTGAAATAAAATTCTTGAGTAGAATGGTTATTCTTGTTACAAATAGCATAATTCTTGTTGAAGTAACAATCAGAAGTCATGTGATTGTTCATGCCGCATATTGAGCAATAACTGCTGAAGTAGCATTCATCTGTGTTGTGATTATGCATGTCACACCACTTGCAGTATTTCTCTTCAGCTTTACTTACCGAGTCAATTACTTTCTTCTTCTTTGGTTGCTTTTGTTCCTTCAACTCTCGTTCAAATTTGGCAGCTGATGAATCCTTCCCACTCCCAGACATGATGTCAAAGGGTTCTTGTTTTGCAGCAGATGATTTCTGTTACTGAGGATTCACAGCTTTCTGTTGCTTGCTTTCCTGTTTAATGATGTTTGTTTCAACTGATGACTTATTCTTCCGTAGATCTTCTACGGATGTTGATTGTGTTGAAAGATTAACATTTTTTCTTCCGTGGAAGTTCTACTGATGATGCTTTCTTTGGCTTTTCCACGGAAGGAGATTTTTGCTGCTTGTTGAGCTCATGAAGTCCTTCATTCAATTGAGTTATCCTCTTGTAAATGGTCTTCAGCATGTTTCTTTGCTTGGAAGAATAGGATAGCTTAATCTCCTCAAGAACTTTGGGCATTACAGGTTCAAACAAAACATTCTTTCCTTTACCCAAATCATCATTTTTTTCTCATTATGTTCATTAGACTCATCCAAATCATCACACTCATCAAAGTTATATTCAGATTCAACTTGTTTTGAAACTTCTGATTCAGAAGACTCAGTTTCACTCACCTCAGAATCATCACCATTTACTAGTTGATTAATTTTAGGTTTTAGTTCAATTTTGGTGCTTGGCATAAAATGGTTTGACAAACTGTTGGTCATAGTCTCAGGTAAAGTGGTATAGTTATCATTCAGTGGGGGTGCAACAACATTAAAACCCAACTCATGCCTGTTCTTTGATTCAATATGAAAATTTAACAGTTCCTCATATTCCTAAGATGATAATTGAAACGTCTGAAGTTTCACTTCAGTTGTTGCATGATCAGACATTGATTTTGTTAAAGAGGTGGTCAGATGCTTAACTTGGGCTTTTAGATTGTAATTTTCAGAAAAAGTTTATCAAAATATTTTTTGCAAAGAGGTGATTTTGATCTGATATAATTTATGTACTCTTACATGAGATTCATTCAAAATCATTGTTTCTTTAACTTTGTTAGCCGGTTGTTGAGCATGGACTCTGTATCTTTTTACCTCTTTAACACAGCTGGATGAATACAATCTATCCCTTAAATCTCTTGCCATAGGTCAGACTTTGTTCTCCATATTGCCCATCATGCTTGATTTTCTTCCAACACTTCTTCTCATACATGCTCCAATCACAAGTTCCATCTTACAGAATGATCAACCCTGTTTCTTTGGTTTTGCTTGGACCAACTAATGAACTTATGGCTAGTGGGGATAAGTTTGTAATTGAGGCTGTTTGAGAGTTTTTTGATTTGCTGATTGTTGTTATGGCTGGTGTTGTTGAGTTTGTCTCAAGTCATTTGTGGATTGCTGATTGCATTCTCTTTAGAAATGACCATACAGATTGCATTTGTAGCGTCTTACCTTTGACTTGTCAACACTAATTTTGGTTGTTCTCCCTGCAATTGCCAATCCTTTGTTCCTTCTTAGATACATCTTGGCTTTGTATGCAATAATGGCCATTTGCCATTGTAGATCCATCTCTTCTACTTCATCAGGATGTAATTATTCAAGATCTGCTGGCAAATGTGTGCAGGGGTCAATATGCTACACAGATAAGCTTGAAAGCTTGAACTAAATGCTGTAAAACCTACCTTATGTTCTTCTGAATCTATAACCACAGTGATTGGTTCAGTTTGATTGTTGTTTTGTTTGGAGGAGGATCCCTTTGTTGTTGCAGCATGTTGGCTTTTTCCCTCATCATGTCTTCTTTTCTCTTTCATTGTTGAATTGCTTTGAGAGTTTGATTTGGATGGCCTTGATGCATAAAAAACAACTTCTTCTTCATCATCACTCGAACCACAAGAGCTTCCATCATCATGATTGGAAATAAAAGCACTTCCAACACCCTTAGTTTCTTTGAATTGGTATGGAGCAATGGGTGCTTTTACACTCTTCTTTCTTGTTTTCTCATCCAGTTCAAGAGCTTCGACTTTAGCTACCAAAGTATCTAGCCTAATGGCTTTTAGATCAAGGGTGTTCTTGAACATGGATATTGTTTGAGTCCAACTTTCTGATAAAGTATTGAGCATCTTTTTGTTTAACTCCTTATTACTGAACATCAGCATTTGTTATTAGCATTTCATGCTAAACATCAGCATTTGTCATCAGCATTTCATGCTGAACATCAGCATTTATCATCAGCATTTCTTTTGGGACTCTTTTTTTTATTTTACATTACATGGAGAAAGTAATTTTGCTGCTCGATCTGATGTAAATGCGCTGATGAACCGTATCCTCAAACTCTTCTTCTTATTCTTCATTATTTGATGACAATATTGTTCAATTGCATTGACTATTTGCTGATTTGAACAGATTTGTTAATTTGAACAAATTTGCTGATTTGAATAGATTTGCTGATTTTTTAACAGATTTGCTGATTTTTGAACAGATTTGCTGATTTTTTTCTTGATTAGGAAATGAACAGATGGGTTTTAGATGAACAGTGACTTTGTTCTTCATTTTTGTTCTTTTCATCATTGTTTTGACATCATAAAGTTGAAATTAGATCTGAAAAATCCAACAACCAACAGCTCTGATACCATTTTGCTAAATTAATATTTCAGATTCATTGAGCTTGAATCTTAGGATTCATCAAATTCTTGACCTAGAAATCAAAATTAAGATGGGTGTATGTATGTGAATCAAATAACAAAGAGATGGATAATGATAATGTAATGATTTTATTGATGTTGATAACAAATTACAATGAAAATAATAGATGGATTATGGAGATCAAACCCACCCAAAGGAGGAATTCTCCTTGGGTGGTCATTCACCCATGGGAAACACACACACAAGAACCACACTTGCAAAAATGTAACACCCGAAATTTCTAGTTAGACAAAAGAAAAGAAAAATAATAAGAAAAGAAAAGGAAAGTATCTTGAAAGAAAATGAGAAGGAACAAAAGTGGAGGGGGCTTTGTGTAAAAGTACAAAAAAGTCAAATATCTTTTACATATAGGGATGGCCGCCCATGCCACCTTTTACAACTACTTTCTGTCGTCCAAAAAGAAAAGAAAGAAGAGCAGAAGAGAAGGATTTTCGGATTCTAGAGAGAGAAAGCAGCTGAAATCGAAATTGATAAGCATTTTATGAGTTTTTGGTTCGGTTTTGTAGATTTCTCGGCCATGTAACCGAATTATACGCGTTCTTATGTGTATATGTGCTCGGTTGGATGTCTTAACATGTCTAGGTGTTAAGAAAACCTTTGAAAGTTCGAGTTCAAAGAGTTTGAGACTTTAAAGCAGCTAAGGTGAGTTTCTAGACCCCGGTTTTACTTGTTTTTAAACTTCTTTGGTGCTGAAAATGCATGTAAAATTATTTTATAATTTCTATGTATGTTACCCGTATATATAAATGTATGAATGTTAGTGTTTTATGATTGTTTATGTTATATTGATTCTTAGAAGGGTAAAAATATAAGTTAAGAACATGTTAGGATAGTGATTGGGACTGAAAATTATGTTAGAAACATATGAGAAGGTGGTCGTGCGCCCAACAGGGCCCATACGCCTGGTATTTGCCTTAGAAAAGTTTTAAGGAAGGTGATGCGCTTGAATAGTACTCTATGCTCCTAGAAATGCCTAGAAATTTCTAAGTGTAAGCTGATGCGCCTGAACAGTAGTTCATGCGCCTAAGTTTTTGTCTGAAACGCCTAAGTGTAGGTTCATGCGCCTAAATAGTGCCCATGCGCCTAAATAGTGACCATGCGCCTAAGATATGGCAAAGTATAGCTTCATTCACCTGCATAGTTGAGAAACGCCCAAACAGGGCTGATGCGCCCAACACTTAGAAAATTTTCTGAAATTTTGAGGAAAAACAGAATTATAGGGTTTGACCCTAGTTTGACTTATGGGCTGTTTTGGACTATTATAAGCATAAAAAATTGAGGGTTTATGAGTAGAATATGCATGATGTGATGATGAATGTATTAGATGCATATGTAATGAGATGTCATCATTTATGAGTTTTCAAAACATATTATATTATAATATAATATACGTTAAGTATTATGTTATTACTTTACATAGTATGATGAATGTGTGAATGAACATTAAGTATAACATAATAAAGTGAAAGATAACAAGATAAAAAGTGAAACGTAATGAAAGAAAGAAAAGCTTGCAAGCAGAAAGAAAGGAGGATTACAACTCTTTGTGAGTTGATATCTCAACTGTGTGTTTTATAACGTGCGATTTTAACCCATGAGGGTTCACACACAGGGGGATCAGTCTAGGTGACTGAACCCATAAAACGAAACGGGATCCTTGTCATTCGACCCCGAACTTTATGCCAAGATATAAGATAGCTTTGTGCCAATTAGTAACGGGCCTTTGTGTCTAGAATGGTGGCTTCGGGCCACGGGCTTCATGCCATTAGTAAAGGAGCTTTGTGCTTGGAATAGCGGTTTCGAACTGCGATGGGGAAAAGCCTGATAGGATCTAGAATTAGTACGAAACGAGCAAGATGATAAAGTATGAGACGAACAAAGTGATAAAGCACGAAATGAACGTTAACGAATGATAGTGATAAAGTATGAGACGAACGTTAACGAAAGATAAGGATAAAGTACGAAACGAACGAACACGTACGATAACGAATGAACATGTGTGATAGTAAAGGAAATTTTTTATGGAAAAGAGTATTTTTGCGTATGAACGTATAAAGTATTTTGATACTTATAAAACTAGAACTCACTCAGAAACACTGACTTTTATGAATTTTTAGTTGGAAGGTAAAAGTTGCTGAGGATGGCACGCAGGGAGGCTACTTGGCAGGGCAAAACTGGCATCCATTCACGCATGTTATTATTGTTGTTTTGTAATGCAATCAGTGAAAGTTTCTTTTGTAGTTGAACAGTGTTGTATTGCATAACAACATTAATTATTAATAAAATTAATGGTTTTTGTTAATAACTTCTGTTGTGATATTTTATGAAATGTATAATGATATGTATGTTTAGTGCTATGAATAACCAACTGTGAGTTGCCCGGGAACGGGGCCTTACAAGTTGGTATCAGAGTCAAAGTTTAAGTGAACTGGGTAAAATATTTTCAAAACCTAATCTAAACTGAGAATGGGATAAAAGGAAAGGGATTCCAGCTCGAGTAGCTACGTATCATTAGGTATTTCTTTCCTCGAGGTTAATTAGAGTTATGTGCGAGTGCTATTTGATTATGTGCTTGTAGTAGACTTAGATACTGATGTAGTCAGGATAGGAAATACTTGGGGTGTAAAGAGTAAAGTAAGTGGCTAATCATAACTACCCACTGTAATTACGTACTTACTATACTTAACATGAACTGAGCTATTCCTCGAATGACAGTGTTAGTGTTTGAATCTTATAGTGATTTGAGAATGGCTGGAAGTATATCATCTAGGGCCTCTACGGATGGAGCACAGGGAGGACGTGGTGCTGAACCGCGAGTTACTAGGAACCAGGCCAAGACTGCTGAGAGGGCCCATGAAGAGCCAGAGGGCCATCACCAGGAGGGTGGTGATGAGAGTGCGAACTTAAACGCTTTGGTGAAAGAAGCGGTGGTAGAGGAAGTCCATCAAGTCATGCAGACGATTCTACCGTCTGTAGTGAGAAGTCATCAAGGCGGTAAGAGAGGACGAGAAGAAAGAAAGAAGAAGGACCATAGGAAGAGAAGAGTAGGAACGATCAGAGACCAAGACGATTGTCTCGAGTGAGGAGGAGGAGGAAGAAGCGGTGCAAGAAACTGCACGTGGTTGTAACTATGGGGCATTTCAGAGGTGCAAGCCCCCAACATTTGATGGAAATGGCACTACTGCTGCTGCTCACTGATGGGTGAGACAGATGGAGGCGCTACTTGATATCAGTGAGTGCCGAGAGGACCAGAAGGTGAAGTTTGCTACCCACTCATTTGTGGACATGGCCTTATGTTGGTGGGACAATATTGTCCGGGTTGAGGGTAGCAGGGCCATCAGCAGGATGAGGTGGTCGGAGTTGAAGAAGCTGGTGTTCGAGGAATTTTGTCCTCACCGGGAACTCGACAAAATAGAGAGGGAGTTCCAGTAGCCGGAGGTTGGTACCATGACACACCAGCAGTACACCACCAAGTATAATAAGATGGCAAGGTTGGTGCTGGATTAGGTGACACATGTGTCAAGGAAGATCAAGAAGTACACACAGGGACTGCTAGCTGACGTACGCAGGCATTTGATTGCTTCTCGGCCGGGTACCTTTCGATCGGTAGTAGACCTGGCGGGTAGGTTGAATGATGAGAGGGAAGTGGCAGTAGTCGAGGTGAAGAAGATGGGTGACGGTGATAAGAGCTGGGGAAGGAAGAGGTTTGGACGTGGTGGTTTCACTCCAAACAACAAAAGGAGGAAAGTTGATGACCGAAGGATGGTGTCCTCAAGTTCGGGTATAAAGAAGTGTGGTAAATGTGGAAGAGCGCAAGTTGGTGAGTGGAAGTGGGGGATGAATATGTGCTTCAAATATGGGAAGCCTAGTCATGTGGAGAAGGTGTGTGGACTTATACGGTGTTATAACTGTGGTGAGGAAGGCCATATGAGCAGGGACTGCAAGAAGCCATGGGTCGAAGGTTCAGGAACGAAGAAGAAGCTAGAGGAAGGAGGACAGAGGGAAACTGCTAGAGCCTTCATGATGGCGCGGGAGGAGGCCAGAGAGGATCCCGATATCGTGTCAGGTATGTTTCTAGTGTACCAAATTTGTGCCTCTGTGTTATTTGATTCTGGTGCTAGTAGGAGTTTTATTTCTACTGCTTTCTTTGATAAGTTATCTGTTAGTAGTAGAAGTATTAATGATCTATTTGATGTAGAAACTGCTATTGGTAAGTCCATGAGAATTACTGATGTGATAGAGGACTGTGCTATAGAATTAGAAGGTCATAGGTTTGGTGCTAAGTTACATGTGATGCCCCAAAGTGGATTTGATGTAGTACTAGAGATGGATTGGTTAGCAACCTATAAAGCAAACATCATGTGTCAAAAGAAGATGATTCGATTAGTTGAGCCCGATGGAAGTTTGGTAACGGTCTACGGTGATCGCGTCACTACTGTTCCAAAGGTGATTTCGACGGCGGTGGAAGAAAAGTGCATGAGACATGGATGTAGTGCCTACCTGACCTACGTAAAGGATGTGGACGCATCAGTACCCTAACTGTCTGATGTGCCAGTTATACGTGACTTTTCAAACATGTTCCCGGAAGACTTACCAGGTATGCCACCAGATCGTGAGATTGATTTTCAGATTGATCTGATACCCGGTGCTCAACCCGTTGCCAAAGCACCGTATCGATTAGCTCTGAATGAGATGAAGGAACTCATGGATCAACTGCAAGAGTTGATGGATAAAGGATTCATTCGACCGAGCATCTCACCTTAGGGTGGTCGGTATTGTTTGTGAAAAAGAAGGATGGTAGTATGCGAATGTGCATCGACTACTGAAGCTGAATAAGCTGACGGTGAAGAATCGGTATCCGCTACCATGGATTGATGATTTGTTTGACCAGCTACAGGGTGCCAGTTGGTTGTCGAGGATAGATCTTCGATCTGGTTACCATCAGCTGAAGGTAAAGGAACATCATATCCCTAAGACAACTTTTCGTACGCGTTATGGACACTACGAGTTTCTCGATATGTCTTTCGGTCTGACTAACGTGCCAGCTGCCTTTATGGATTTGATGAACCGAGTGTGTCGGCCCATGTTAGATAAATCAGCGATTGTGTTTATTGATGATATCCTGAATTATTCGAAAAGCAAAGAGGAACATGCCGGCCACATACGTGAAGTATTGGAGACACTTAGAAGAGAAAAGTTGTACGCTAAATTCTCTAATTGTGCGTTCTGGTTGCACGAGGTGCAATTTATGGGTCACGTAGTGAATGCTGAAGGAATTATGGTAGACCCAGCAAAGGTTGAGGCAGTGATACAAAGGTAGTCTCCAAAGACGCCGTCCGAGATCCGTAGTTTCTTGGGTTTGGCGGGATATTACAGGAGATTCATTCAGGACTTTTCCAAGATAGCCTCACCTTTGACTAAGTTGACTCGCAAGGATATGAAGTTTGAATGGGATCAGAAACAGGAGAATGCGTTTGAGGAGTTAAAGATGAAATTAACTCGAGCTCCTGTCTTGACATTACCCAAAGGGGGTAAGGACTTAGTGGTGTATTCAGATGCATCTTATTCGGGGCTAGGTTGCATGTTAATGCAACGTGGAAGGGTAATAGCCTATGCATCCCGATAGTTGAAGACCCACGAAGTCAATTATCCTACCCATGATTTGGAGTTAGCTGTTGTGGTCTTCGCGTTGAAGATTTGGAGGCACTACCTGTACGGGACGAAGTGCACAATCTTCACGGATCATAAGAGCTTGAAGTATTTCTTTGAGCAAAACGATCTCAACATGAGATAGAGGATATGGTTAGAGCTCATCAAAGATTACGACTGTGAGATCCATTACCATCCGGGTAAGGCCAACATCGTAGCCGATGCCCTTGGCCGAAAGGAGAGACCCGAGCCAATTCGGGTGAAAGCTTATAAGTTGGTTATAACCGCTGATGTGATGACCCAAGTGAAAGACTTTCAAGAAGCAGCATTGAAAAAAGACCACCTTAACTCCGAAAGGATGAGAGGTCTAGTTGCAGAATTGGGTGAAAACACTCTCGATGTTAGGACCCAAAATGGACAGATATGGATTCCTCGTTACGGAGATCTACGGGGACGAATTATGGATGAAATTCATAAAACTCGGTACTCTATTCATCCTGGTGCTACCAAGATGTATCAAGACATGAAGAAGGACTACTGGTGGCCAGGTACGAAACCTGACGTGGTAGAGTACGTAAGTGCCTTACTTGCTTGTAAGTGAAGGCGGAATATCAGATATCATATGGGAAGATCCAACCGTTGGATATACCCGAGTGGAAGTGGGAGCACATCACCATGGACTTTATTACTAAGCTACCTCGTATGAAGAGGGGGTGCAATATGATATGGGTGATTGTTGATCGACTAACGAAGAGTGCTCACTTCCTACTGATCCGCGAGACGTATTCTTCCAAGAGATTAGCGGATCTGTTCATTAGAGAGATTATAGCTCGTCATGGTGTACTAGTGTCTATTATATCTGATCATGACACTCGGTTTATATCCAAGTTTTGGAAGAGATTCCACTATCTGATAGGGACGAGGCTACACATTAGCACGGCTTATCATCCTCAGACAGATGGTCAGTCTGAAAGAACAATCTAGACACTCGAGGATATGCTCCGAGCATGCGTGATCAATTTTGGAGGAAGTTGGCATGATCACTTACCGTTAGTTGAATTCTCATACAATGACAGTTATCATGCCAGCATTGGTATGCCACCTTATGAGATGCTATACAGTAAAAGTTGTAGGACACCCGTTGTTGGGGTGACATTAGACAGAAAGAGTTGGGAAGCCTTGAGGTGATCGAGGCTACGACTGAGAAGTTAGAGAAGATTAAGGCTTTCATGAAGGAGGCAAAGGATAGACAAAAGTCGTACGCCGACAAGAGGCGTATACCGTTTGAATTCAAGGCGGGCGACCGAGTTATGTTGAAGGTCTTGCCTTGAAAGGGAATCATTCGGTTCAAGCGAGGTAAGCTAAGCCCGAGGTATATAAGACCTTTCCATATCATCGCACAAGTAGGAGAGGTGGCCTATCGGTTAGAATTTCTAGACGAGTTAAGTGGAATCCATCCGACATTTCATGTATCTCATCTGAGAAGGTGCTTAGCTGACGAAGATATGATTGTACCACTAGATGATATCGAAGTGGACGAACGGCTCAATTATGTAGAGAAGCCGGTGGCAATCGTTGATCGGAAGGAAAAGAGGTTGAGGAATAAAGTGATTCCACTGGTGCGTGTGCAGTGGAAACACCAAAAGGGTTTGGAGTCTACGTGGGAGACTGAAGAAGAAATGAGACAGCATTACCTATAGTTATTCGAAGAGTGATAAGTTTCAGGGATGAAACCTCTTTAAGGGGGGGGACTTGTAACACCCGAAATTTCTAGTTAGACTAAGAAAAGAAAATAATAAGAAAAGAAAAGGAAAGTATCTTGACAGAAAATGAGAAGGAACAAAAGTGGAGGGGCTTTATGTAAAAGTATAAAAAGTCAAATATCTTTTACATATAGGTATGGCCGCCCATATCGCCTTTTACAACTGCTTTCTGTCGACCACAAAGAAAAGAAAGAAGAGTAGAAGAGAAGGGTTTTCGGATTCTAGAGAGAGAAAGAAGCTGAAATCGAAATTGGTAAGCATTTTATGAGTTTTTGGTTCGGTTTTATAGATTTCTTGGCCATGTAACCGAATTACACATGTTCTTATGTGTATATGTGCTTGGTTCGATGTCTTAACATGTCTAGGTGTTAAGAAAACCTTTGAAACTTCGAGTGCAAAGAGTTTGAGACTTTAAAGCAGCTAAGGTGTGTTTCTAGACCCCGGGTTTACTTGTTTCTAAACTTCTTTGGGGCTGAAAATGCATGTAAAAGTATTTTATAATTTCTATTTATGTTACCCGTATGCATAAATGTATGAATATTAGTGTTTTATGATTGTTTATGTTATATTGATGCTTAGAAGGGTAAAAATATAAGTTAAGAACATGTTGGGATAGTGATTGGGACTGAAAAATATGTTAGAAACATATGAGAAGGTGTCCGTGCGCCCAAACAGGGCCCATGCGCCTAGTATTTGCCTTAGAGAAGTTTTAGGGAAGGTGATGCGCCTGAATAGTAATCCATGTGCCTAGAAATGCCTAGAAATTTCTAAGTGTAAGCTGATGCGCCTGAACAGTAGTTCATGCACCTGAACAGTAGTTCATGCGCCTGAACAATAGTTCATGCGCCTAAGTTTTTGGCTGAAACGCCTAAGTGTAGGTTCATACGCCTAAATAGTGCTCATGCGCCTGAAAGGCTCATGCGCCTAAGTAAGATATGGCTAAGTATAGCTTCATGCGCCTGCATAGTTGAGAAACGCTCAAACAGGGCTGATGCGCCCAAATAGTTCCCATGCGCCCAACACTTAGAAAATTTTCTGAAATTTTGAGGAAAAACAACATTATAGGGTTTGACCCTAGTTTGACTTATGAGCTGTTTTGGACTATCTAAGCATGAATAAGTGAGGATTTATGAGTAGAATATGCATGATATGATGATGAATGTAATATATGCATATACATATGAGATGTTATCTTTTATGAGTTTTCAAAACGTATTTATATTATAATATAATATACGTTAAGTATTATGTTATTACTTTACATAGTATGATGAATGTATGAATGAACGTAAAGTATAACGTAATGAACTGAAAGATAACAAGATGAAAAGTGAAACGTAATAAAAGAAAGAAAAGGCTTGCAAGCAGAAAGAAATGAGGTTTACAACTCTTTGTGAGTTGATAGCTCAATTGTGTGTTTTATAACGTGCGATTTTAACTCATGAGGGTTCACACACAAGGGGATCAGTCTAGGTGACTGAACCCATAAAACGAAACAGGATCCTTGTCATTCAACCCGGGCTTTATGCCAAGATATGAGACGGCTTTGTGCCAGTCAGTAACGGGGCTTTGTGCCTAGATTTCGTGCCAATTAGTAAAGGAGCTTTGTGCTCGGAATGGTGGTTTCGGACCGTGATAGGGGAAAAGCCTGACAGGATCTAGAATTAGTACGAAACGAGCGAGATGATAAAGTATGAAACAAACAAAGTGATAAAGTATGAAATGAACATTAACGAAAGATAGTGAAAGTATGAGACGAACGTTGACAAAAGATAAGGATAAACTACGAAACGAACGAACACGTACGATAACAAATGAACATGTGTGATAGTAAAGGAAATGTTTTATGGAAAAGAGTATTTTTAAGTATGAAACGTATAAAGTATTTTGATACTTATAAAACTAGAACTCACTCAGCAACACTGACTTTTATGCATTTTTAGTTGGAAGGTAAAAGTTGCTAAGGATGGCACGCAGGGAGGCTACTTGGCAGGGCAAGACTGGCATCCATTCACGCATGCTATTATTGTTGTTTTGTAATGCAATCAATGAAAGTTTCTTTGTAGTTGAACAGTGTTGTATTGTATAACAATAGTAATTATTAATAAAATGAATGGTTTTTGTTAATAACTTCCGCTGTGATATTTTATGAAATGTATAATAATATGTATGTTTAGTGCTGTAAATGACCAACTGTGAGGTGCCCGGGAACGGGGGTTTACGAAAAGTACACTAGTAGGTCTATTTATACTATTATTACATCATGACCTAATTTTGACTTTTCTTTTTGTCAAGATTTTGACTTTGTCTTGTTGACTTTGTCTTGTATTTGTTTTCTTCTGTTTATCAACTTGGTCTCTGAACTCATACAATGAGATCTTCAGTCGGTTGTGATTATAATTAGGTAAGCTTCAGTTTACGTAATGTTGAACCCAACAAGTTAATCTAGATCAATGAGCACGTGGCTTCGATACCACATGTGAATCCAAGGATCGAATATTGAATTATCAGGTTAGATTGCATGAATAGTGATCAGGGAATTATCACTACTGTTGGATCAAGAAGAAGGCTGGTGTAACCAAAACCAATTCACTTAGACAATTTTTGGTACTACATATAAACGCTTCCGAAGCTTAGCATGAAACTTCTGAAGGTTGTAGAGTACTTCCGAAGACAAAGTGAAACATCAACTTCCGAAGACAAAGCTCTACTTCCGAAGACAAAGACATGCTTCCGAAGATAAAGTCTTAAGAGAAGAAATTAGAAGACTGCTTCCGAAGTATGAAGTTCATCAAGCCTCGGAAGAAGCAGTCTCTTCCAAAGTATAAGCGGCCTCGGAAGAACTTGTTCTTCCGACGCCAACTTAACCTTCTGAAGACACTGCTATGAACCAGTGGACATAAGTATGGTCCTCCTGACACTCTGCTGTAGACCTCTAATATAAGGCATGGCCTTTTCTCAAAAGCCATGTAGTTGACCATACTTTATTCCACTGTTCACCTTTATTAGGTAGTACAGTTACCAACTTAAGTTAGTAACAAAAGGTAAGTCATAGACATGTCATGACTACCATATCTTAGATAATACTTTATCTAAGATACCTTAACTCTAGCATTGTAGTATATGCTTTAGTCATAGGCTCCCAGCTGGTATCAAAGTATATCCGGCTGTAGATAGTAGTATATATAGTTTCTCATTATAACTCGTAAGTATGCTTGTGAGAGTCTTGTAACACTTTGAGTTGAGAAGTTATATATACAAGTATCTTGAAAATTATAACTTTGTGCTTTTCTGCTGCTTAGTATATTATTATCAGCTCTTAGATAAGACTCTGCTTAATCTGATCCGAGTGTGGTATTTGTGAGTTGAGAGAAAACCAAGTTTTAAGTGACAAAACCGATCCTGCAATTGGTATCAGAGCACCAGGCTCTTGATTGTGAGATCTTACCATCCAAATCAACCTGTTTTTCACTCCTCACTACAACACACTCAATATGGCCCTCAACAAGTCCGAAGTAGAAATGGGGATGATGACCAAAGCACCTGTCATCACCCCTGTAAACTTCAGATCATGGAGCAGACGCATGGAAGGCTTCATTAGATATCAAGACAGCAGAATGTGGCAATTCATCGTCAATGGCCAGTACAAACCCAAGGTGGCTTCATCTGGTGGAAACGGGGCCATGATAGAAAAGGCTGTTGAAGATTACTCTGATGAGGACCGAAAGAAGATGGACATTGACAGTAATGCTATGACTATTCTCATGACTGCAATACCAAACTCCATCATGGTGGGGTTTGAGCATTACAAGTCAGCCAAAGAACTGTTTGATGCACTTGCTCAAATGTACTCTAGCTCAAATGACTCCAAGAAGGACTCACTGAAGTAGCAGTTTGAGAACTTCACCAATATTGCTGGAGAGACTCTCAGTCAGTAATATTTCAGGTATATGGATCTCATTTCTTCCTTCAGTCTGTGGGAATCACTCCTGAACTTAGAGACCTCGCAAGAAAGTTCATGAATGCTCTTCCTAATGAATGGACATTCTACTGTGTCTCTATTAAAAGAACAGAGAATCTGAACACACTCACCATGACCGAACTTTATGGTATTCTTGATGGATACCGTTTGGAAATGGAAAGCAAGAGAGGCCATCAGACAAGCAGACCCCTGAGTCTTCCTACTAGCAACACTTTGATGGTTGCTGAAGGCTCAGGACCCACACAACCTCAATAGTACCTGACTCACACTCAACAGACATCCTGCTCATCTGGACCATACATCACATTTCCTGAGACTCCAAGGTCTCAACAAGCATAGCAACGCTCCTTTCAGGACAGTTGTGCCTTTGTCTCAGGAAGTGGACATTCAAGTGATTTTCAGGATTGCTTTGATGATCTGGGGTGCTTTAGTCCAGATGATGTAGAGTACGTGGACATAGTCCAACAGATGGCTTTTTTAACCTACAGAGCAAAGAAGTTCTTCAAGAGAACTGGAAGGCAGTTTCCCCAGAGCCCAACTAACAACACGTTTGGGTTTGACAAAACTAAGGCCAAATGCTACAACTGTAATCAACATGGTCATTTTGCAAGGGAATGCAAGGCTCCTAAGACAAATCCGGGAACCCCACATGCCTCCACACATCCCTCTATCTCAAAGCCCACTGGAAAGTGAACTGAAACAGCTGCAATGGCTCAAGAAGTTGACTGGAGCTTTATGGTGCAAGATGTGACTCCCGCTTAAGCCCTCATGGCAGGAACAGATGACATTAAGGTATATGAACATCTCTGTACTCCTACATGCATTGCCAAGGTTAAACTGTATCAGGACTACAATATGGAAATTAAATCTGATATTGAGTCTTTAAATGTTTTAAAATCTGATTTTAAAAGGGCTGAATCTGACTATCAAAGAAAAATTGAGGAGTTGGAGAAAACTATATCCTTATTAAAACATGAACATTCAAATTATAAGACTCAAATAAAAAAGTTAATATCCAATTTGTCTGAGGCTCAAGCCCAGCTTGTCACTGCTGAGGCTCAGGCCAGGAAGCATGCTATTTCTGAGCAAAACTTCCAAGCTATTCTTGCATCATCCTCCCATTCCAAACTCTGTTATCAGAAAAAAGGAGGGTTGGGAACCAATGAAATTGCTCCAACACATTCCTATGAGTCTATTAGACAACCTAGATGTGGTACTGAGGAGCAAGAGGTTCCAACTGCTGACCCTTCCTCATTAGGATTGAAGGATGAAGCAACAATAGTGGCCACCACAGGGGCGAAACAGGAAGATATACTCATCTCTTCCTGTGAAAACCAAATCCTAACTACTAAGGCCAGAAGAAGCAGAGCTAAAGCTGCTAGAAGAACTGCTAAGAGAGTGGCTGAGTCCAAGCTGAAGATTGACCCAAAGCAAAAAGGTATCTTCATCTCAGCTGGATTCCAAGTGTTAGGTACTTCCAATTCAGGAAAAGAGTGTAATACCAGCACTCCTATCCTGCCAAAGGATCAGTAGTTGAAAGGAAAAGTTGCTGAAGCAGAGAAGAAGCCCATGAAACAGCAACCCTCAAATTCCTTAAAGACTAACATTACGTGCATAATGTGTGGTCTGCAAAACCACATGGCAAAAGATTGTTACTACAATCCTGCAAGTACACATTATGTGAATAATCCTAGAAAAGAAGGAGTCAGGGAAGGCTTCACATGTGGACCTTTTCAAACGGCACAAGTGATGAGGAAGGGAAAGCTAGTTTCGAAAGCAAAGTTGCTTTCAGAAGAAAATCTTTCTTCCGAAAGGAAAATGGCTCGGAAGCAAAACCTACTAAGGTTCGAAAGAAAAAGAAATTCCCCATGAAACCATCCCAGAAGAAGACTGCTTCGGAAGAAAAGGTGGTGAAGGCTTCTTCCGAAAAGAAAGAAGCTTCGGAAGAAGACCATGCTGCAAAAGCTTCAACAAGCTCATCCTCCAAGATTAACCAAAGGGTGGACTGGAAGATCAAGGAAGATGCTGCAACCCAAACCTCTTCTTCAAAGACCCCTATTGAGCCTCAATGCATATCTTTTGGTTCAATTATGTTATCAACGTTGGAAGAACCCAAGACCAGCAAGGATTGGGCTTCCAAACAAAACTAACAATCTCATCTTATGTGCAGGGACATCCATATGACGAGAACAAAAATGTCTGGATTGTAGATAGTGGATGCTCCAGGCACATGATAGGGAATAGATCTCTCCTTTAACGGTTCCAGAACTATGATGGAGGACTTGTCCAATTTGGAGGTGAGGCCGGAGGATATATTTCTGGCAGAGGGAGTATATCTAATGGTAAGCTAAAAGTAGACAAGGTTCACTTTGTCAAACAGCTTGAACACAATCTGTTAAGTATTTCTCAATTCTATGATCAAAAGCACCAAATGATTTTCACAGAACATGAGTGCATTATCCTCAAACCAGGGATGACAATTTCTCAGGAATTGGTGCTTCTTAGATCTCCCAGAAAAGGGGATATGTACAAGCTAGATATGAACATTACTTCTCCCACGGGTGAAGTATTATGTTTTCTTTCAAAAGCTGATAGTGATGAGTCAACACTATGGCATAAACGTATGTGTCATGTAAATTTTAAGACAATGAATAAATTGGCTAAAAGTAACTTCGTACATGGTTTGCTTAAAAGGAGTTTTTCTGCAAAGATAACTGTGTTGCTTGCCTGAAAGGGAAACAACACAGAACATCTCACAAATCCAAATGTGTTAACTCTATCACAACTCCATTACACTTATTGCACTTGGATCTTTTTGGTCCCACAAGTATAATGAGCATTGGAAGGAAATCATACTGCCTTGTGATAGTTGATGATTTTAGAAGATTCACGTGGGTATTCTTTTTAAGAACTAAAGATGAAACTGCCAAAACTTTAAAATCCTTTATTCTTAAAATAGAAAACCAAATTGATCATAAGGTTAAAATTATTAGAAGTGATCAAGGGACTGATTTTAAGAACTTCATTCTTGACTCATTCTGTAACTCAAAAGGAATTGCCAGACAATATAGTGCTCCCAGAACTCCTCAACAAAACGGTGTTGCTGAGAGGAGGAACATGACACTTATTGAGGTTGCTCGAACTATGTTAGCTGATTCAAAACTTCCTCTAACATTATGGGCAGAGGCAGTTAGCACTGCATGCTATGTGTAGAACAGAGTTCTTGTAGTTAAGCCCCATGGAAAAACCCCTTATGAGTTATGGAACAAGAGGCCACCGTTCATTGGCTTTCTAAGGTCCTTTGGCTGCAGGTGTACCATACTTAACACAAAAGATAATTTGGCAAAGTTTGCTGAAAAGTCAGATGATGCCATCTTTGTTGGATACTCTTCTAGCTCTAAGGCTTATGGAGTATACAACATTAAGAATCAAAAATTTGAGGAATCATCCAATATAGTTGTTAATGAGCACACTCCTTGTGTTAGGGGAATGGCCCTGATCATATTTTTGATTAAGAAAAGTTTCCAAACTATTCTAAACCATCTTGTGAGAATGTTTCAGCTGGTGTCTGGATCCATAACAAATCAAGCTATTCCAAGTTCTCCAAGATCCATAACAAATCAAGCTCCCACTATTGACAGAACTGAAATTATAACCATCTCAAGAAATAGTGGAGCCTTAACCCGTGACTCACCTATTGATCCCTCAACTACATCAGGAGACACTATACAACACCAGGCTGAAGGAAGCAGCATTATGAAGGAACATGAAACTGTTAATACTGCTTCACAGCCAATAATTGATGATGCTTCTCATTCATTCAATCAGTCCTCATTGAATGACTTTGAGACAATAGCTGGTCAAAGTGCTCTAGTCCCTGAGCAGAATATGTCCAATCTAGACTTATCTCTCCAACTGGAAGTGATCCCCCGGCTAAAGATTCATAACACTCATCCAGCTAAGAACATCATAGGGGGTGTCTCTAAAGGCGTAGGAATAAGAGGGCAGGCTCATCATGGGAATGTCTGCTTGTACTCATGCTTTTTATCCCAGATGGAACCTAAGAAGGTGGAAGATGCCTTGAAAGATAGTAGTTGGGTTGAATCGATGCAAGAGGAGCTGCTTCAATTCAGAAGACAAAAGGTCTGGAATTTATGCCCACTACCATCTGGTCAAGTACCCATAGGCACTAAATGGGTTTTCAGAAACAAGAAAGATGATAGAGGCTTGATCATCAAGAATAAAGCAAGATTAGTGGTTCAAGGATACACCCAAGAGGAAGGAATCAATTATACTGATGTCTTTGCACCTGTTGCAAGACTTGAGACAGTTAGGATCTTCCTTGCCTATGCTGCATCCAAGAACTTCACTGTCTACCAACTTGGTGTCAAGTGTGCTTTTCTATTGGGATATAGATAGGGAAGTCTACGTATGCCAACCTCCAGAATTTGAAGACCCATAACATCCCAACTATGTGTACAAATTGGATAAAGCTTTATATGGATTGCACCAAGCACCTAGGCTGTGGTATGAGACTCTGTCTTAATTTCTTCTGAAGAATGGCTACACCAGATGTGCCATTGACAAGACTCTCTTCATCAGAAAGTCTGGAAAGGATATTTTGCTCGTTCAAGTCTATGTTGATGACATCATATTTGGTTCTTCAAATGACCAAATGTGCAAAGACTTTGCAAGCATTATGAAGAAGAAGTTTAAAATGAGTTCCATGGGAAGAATGGACTTTTTCCTTGGAATTCAGGTGAAGCAATTGAAGGAAGGATTCTTTATCAATCAATCCAAGTATGTCCATGACATCTTCGAGAGATTTGAGATGAAAGAATATAAACCAGCCAAGACACCCATACCCAGAAACCATAATCTTTGTCCTGACCTTGAGGGGGAGGATACTGATCAACATTAATATAGAGCAATTATTGGTTCTCTGATGTATCTTACTGCTAGTAGACCTGATATCATGTTTTCAACTTGCATTTGTGCAAGATATCAGGCTGCTCCAAAGGTGTCTCACCTAGCTGTTGCAAAGAGAATCCTCAGATACCTCAAAGGAGCACCTAAACTAGGTCTCTGGTATCCAGATTTCAATCTCTATGGATACTCTGACAGTGACTATGGTGCCTGCAACATTGATAAGAAATCAACATCAGGAGGATGTCAATTTCTTGGTGGAAGGATCATTTCATGGCAATGCAAGAAACAATCCTGTGTGTCTACATCAACTGCTGAAGCTGAATATATTGCTACTGCTAGCTGTTGTGCTTAGCTACTGTGGATTCAGAATCAAATATTAGACTATGGATTCAACTTTATGAGTACTCCTATCCATATTGACAACAACAGTGCTATCTCCATTACAGAAAATCCAGTGAAGCACTCCAAGACAAAGCATATTGATATCAGATATCATTTTATTAGAGATATTCATGAGAAGAATCTGGTTAAACTAATCAAAGTTGATTCAAATGAACAATAAGCTGATTTGTTCACCAAAGCTTTTGATGAACAAAGGTTTAGATATCTCGTATCAGCCATTGGGATGATAAACATTGATTAAACCACCTCTCTTGAAAACTTTCCAATATGTAATGTCTTATGTCAATACAATTTAAGCCCTGTTACAAAGATCTCTTTGAAATATTCTAAGTGTATCTTTCTTCCGAAGAGGAATTAACTTTCGGAAGATATTCTTAAATATCTTCCGAAGCCAATTACTCCATGGAAATTTTCTTTTCGGAAGAGTTTTTAGTCTCGGAAGAAGCGATTGGTTTCATATCGGATCTACTTCCGAAGTCTATAAAACTCCCCATTCGGAAAGCAATTCTTACCTTCGGAAGCAATGTTTTACTTCGGAAGAAAGAGTTGCCTTTGGATGACAAATTACCTTCGGAAATGTTTTACACTCGGAAAGAGAGATTTTACTATGTAACGGATATCTTTTTGGGCCCCACTCTGTAAAAGGTAAAGATTTTGTTAATGATGTCAGATTATTTAAATAAAATTTAACCCTTACCGCCACTGTCATTTCATAACCTCACCCTATCCTTACCCCTATTACCGCCATTCCTCTCCCATTTAAACAATCCAGACTATTCAACTTCACCTTCTTTTACCAATTTACTGCCCTAAAAGCCTCCTTCACTTTCAATCCACCCTAGTTCAAACTTACTTTCCTTCACCTTTCATAATGGCACTAAACCCTCAGCACAACCAAGTCTCATTACTTGATTCTTCAAGAGATGTTGATTTCTTCGAAATCATCTCCTTTCTCACCGAATCACCTTACTACACAACCCTTACTATTAACCCCACTGTTTACTCCAACCAAATGGCCGAATTTTGGGGAAATGATCAAACCAAAACCCTAAATGGGGTTCGTGTACTAAGGACCAGCATTTGTGGACAGGAGTTGATCATTACTGAACAACTAATCAAGGAGCATCTAGAGCTTCATGATGAAGGAGCTCCTACTGAATTCCTTAAGGAAGACTTAAACAAGCGGAGACTTAAGCAGGTCAACAGTATATAAATTCAACTTCTCCTACAACTGGAAGTTTCTCCTGCATATTATTCTCCACTGTCTGTCAAACAAGTCTGGGGGATGGGATCAAATCCCCTATGAACTAGGATGCTTAGTTCATGGATTGGTGAGAGGCCTGCGCTTCAACTACTCAAGATTTGTGCTGACTAATCTCATCGGGAATCTTCAAAGGGAAACATTCTTCATGTATCCCAGATTCCTTCAGCACATCATCAACTGTGAGTTGGACCAGAGTCGGCTTGTCTGTGCAGCTGCTCTGACTATCCCTCACATGAGGCCTACTATCTTCAAGACTCTGAAGAAGGTGTCCACCAAATTCACTTGAAGATACACTACTCTGCTTCCAGGTATGATTGAGCGTATAGCTCCTGGTGACATCCCTGTTAACCCCACAGGTGATGAATCCACACCAGTAACCTCCACCATAATGCCAACTCTGCTTTCTCCACCCATCACAATCACATATCAACGACACCCCAAACGAACCCTTGTTCAATCTACTCTGATTGAACAAGCTCCTCCTGTTCAATCCAAAAAGACTAGAGTGGAACAATGGGCTCCCACTCAGTCTGAGGTCACACCATCCTTCTCTTTTAACCGTAATTTGGGTTTTGAGTTTCCTCAGTCTCAAACCTAGGAGCCCGATACCCAAACCTTCAGCCCTCAGAATGAGTATTTACACTCTTCTGAGCAGCTAATTAGGGACTGCCCCACCAAACGCTCAATGTCTGTGGACATTGATCAAGGTCCCAGGTCAGTAGGTCTAACTTCCCTGTCCTTTACTAATCTACTACTCAAAACTGATGAAGAGATAACTTCTCTCCATGGAAATGAAGTTGATCTCCAACTCCCTCTCCAAGATCAACAGAGCCCAGAGAAATCCCTTATCTCTAGCCCTCATCAGCAGCCTATAACTGAGGTGAGTCCCACTGATGTGGAGGGGACTCATGCAGATTCAGCTGCCACTGCAGAAGGTGCCTTAATGAACCTTATGGACAATGGTAACATATCTGCGACTGAATCTGCGGCAACCGAGCCTTTTGATGACTCTGAAAGGGAAATCATTAGGCACGGGAAACCAGGGTGCCAAAAAACCACATCTGGTGGTGAGGCTGAACATACTAGGTATGTTGTCTCATCTCCCTGTGATTCTTCACCTGAAGATGTGGGAAGTATGCAACTCAGATTTCAGTATTTGATCTCTAAAATCTCAAACCTAGAAACTAAGGTTAGGATCTTAGAGAAGAGGTCTGCCACTCAGCAACTTGAGATTGACAATCTCAAGGCTAAACAAGCTGAGACACAGACAGAGAGATCTGTTAGGCATGTACCCATTCAAGTCTCCTTGACTTCTTCCTCCAGCTCATCTAGCTCTTAAGATGATGCTACCAAAAAGGGGGAGGATGTTCAGAGACAAACACTTGAGGAACCACAGATCTAATCTTCAACTTCTTTTATCATCACTATGTCTGAGTCATCTCAAGTTACCCTTCAGATTGACTCAAAGATGCTCAGTGATCTCCACAGACTTTTCACCAGGTTTGTGTTGAGATCCTCCTTTGATCAGTCAAGCCCCGATACTACAATGATTTACTTTAGAGCTGAAGAGCTTCAAAGGCTTACTGCACCTGCTACCACTGTGGAAGAAGTTGGTCAACCTAAGGTCCATATGGAACCTAAGATTTATTTCGAGGGGAAATGGGGACTGATAGCCCAGCAACTGAAGCAGTTAGGACAGAATTTGCATCTCCTTCATCTCCCGAAGCTGAAATTAAAGCCTCGGAAGAACAAGTTGAAACTTCCGAAGCTGAAGTTAAAACCCCGGAAGACCAAGCTGAATCTTTCGAAGCTGAAATGGAAGCTGTGGAAGGACTGTTCAAGATGTCCGAGGAACTGATCATCACAGATGTAATCTTTGAAATGGCATCTGAGAGAACACTCCAACGGATCGTTAGTGAAATCAAGACTGACATCCGTATGGGAAAGAGAAATGAGATGTACAAAAGGGGAAAAGGAATGACCTTCACTGCAACCTCTCAATCACAACCTAAACCCTCACCCTCACCTTTCACCATCAAAACCGAACCTTTCACCCTGAACCTACATCTTTACTCACACCCACTTCATCACCCCAGCCACCTAAACTTCCCATCCTTCAACCTAAAACACTTCCCAGAACCTCTGAACCACAACCTACCCAACTACCATCCAAACCATCTCCTCAGCCTTCTCAACATCTCTCTCTCAAAAAATTCAAGGCAATCAAGACCAAGATCATAAACTGCACAACCTTGAGCGAGATCTCACGTGAAGAAGACTCTGTCAACATCACCTATGTGGATGGATCTTCATGTTCCCTCACTAGAAATAAATTCCTTGATTTGCCTAGAGGAACATTAGACCAGGCTGCAAGACTTCTAGGCGTCAACTCAGATTCATTAAATGATGAAGAGAAGAAACTTAGAAGAAAACTGGTGACTCTGCTGGATACAAGAAAAGAGGACAAGATTCCCAGTCAGTCTCTTGTACCTAGAAAGAAAATTATCCAGTGGAGGTTCGATGAAGCTTCTCACAACTTTCTTGTGGAAAGGGAAAATGGCGAAGTCAACAGACTTAATGCAACCTCTCTGCTACACTCCAGTAGATTTGATATTGCTGAATTAACAGAGAAGCCATTTTCCAACCCCACCAACTCTGAAGCTGCTGCAATCATCAGAAATCATATTAGCAGTCTTCATCTAGCCGAGCTAACTGCAAAAGCCAAGATTGAAGAAGAGTTGAAGTTAAGAAGAAAGGAAGACAAGGAAAGATCTTCCACCAAGGGCACTCCTTTTCTACAGATAATGGAGGGTCCAGACTTGGAACCTATAGTTAGATGGGAATATGATTAGAGTTCCCGTCAACTAACTCTTTTCAGAAGGCAACAAGAAAGGGTACACATCGTCCAAGGTAACAGAGTTGACTTGTTGTCTACCAAGGACTTGTACAAACTTCTCAGCACCACTTCTGGAAAGAACAAAGATACTGATAAATATCTTCTTTCCCTGGTGCTGAAAGTTTTGAGAAGCCGAAATAAGTGAAGTTTTGGTAGCATCAGCCTAGGGGGAGTTTGTTGGATCAAGAAAAAGGCTTTTGCAACCAAAACCAATTCACTTAGACAATTTTTGGTACTACATATAATGGCTTCTGAAGCTTAGCATGAAACTTTCGAAGGTTGTAGAGTACTTCCGAAGACAAAGTGAAACATCAACTTCCGAAGACAAAGCTCTACTTCCGAAGACAAAGACATGCTTCCGAAGATAAAGTCTTAAGAGAAGAAATTAGAAGATTGCTTCCGAAGTATGAAGTTCATCAAGCCTCGAAAGAAGCAGTCTCTTCCAAAGTATAAGCGGCCTCGGAAGAACTTGTTCTTCCGAAGCCAACTTAACCTTCGGAAGACACTGCTATGAACCAGTCGATATAAGTATGGTCCTCCTGACACTCTGCTGTAGACCTCGGATATACTGCATGGCGTTTTCTCAAAAGCCATGTAGTTGACCATACTTTATTCCACTGTTCACCTTTATTAGGTAGTACAGTTACCAACTTAAGTTAGTAATAAAAGGTAAGTCATGGACATGTCATGACTACCATATCTTAGATAATACTTTATCTAAGATACCTTAACTCTAGCATTGTAGTATATGCTTTAGTCATAGGCTCCCAACTGGTATCAAAGTATATCCGGCTGTAGATAGTAGTATATATAGTTTCTCATTGTAACTCATAAGTATGCTTGTGAGAGTCTTGTAACACTTTGAGTTGAGAAGTTATATATACAAGTATCTTAAAAATTATAACTTTGTGGTTTTCTGCTACTTAGTATATTATTATCAGCTCTTAGATAAGACTCTGCTTAATCTGATCCGAGTGTGGTATTTGTGAGTTGAGAGAAAACCAAGTTTTAAGTGACAAAACCGATCCTGCAACTACTCATTGTTTAATTAATTGATGATGGACTAGTAATTGTAATATGAATCATTGAAGAACAAATTAGATAAATGAAAAGCAGATGATCGTAATAGATGAACAAACAAGTTTGATTCAAATGTTTTCCATTAATACTGTATAATGATTACAAATGATGATTGTTTGATTGCTATTGTTGTTCTTGCTATTACTATTGCTAGGGTTCTAATGATGATGTGTGATGATCACTGGTGTATGTTATGGTTGTTGTTAGGATTGCTAGGGTTATGTTTGTTTTATAAAAGTGTGCACCTATGCCTTTTATTTATAGGCTCAGGGATTTACTTTTAGGGTAACAGTAACTTTCTTATTATGGTAAGAAAGTTACTCATAGAATGTTCTTGTTGTGACTTGATTTTTGACTAAAGTGAAGTCGTTTGTAGATGTTGACTTTATGACATCACTTCAGTGAGATTGACTTATTGACTTGATGTACTTGGTTGGTGAAGTACATGCAAGTGTATTGTTCTTCTTTAGAAGTTTAGCCTTCCGTAGGAGTTGGTTTTCCGTATAAGTTAGTCTTCCATAGGAGTGTCACTTGGAATTTCATCTGTAACAAGTTGTTCTTCCGCAAGAGATCCACTGATGCTTAATTCCTCGTTCCACTGGAACAAAACATCTACGGAAGTACAAATTGTTTATTCGTAGATTCAGTTTGTCAATTTTTCAAAATTGACTAAGTATGACGTTCTTCCTATAATCACACATATAAATCAACACATAATTATTTTGGTTAACCTATACATATATAGCATACAAAAAGATAAATATGTACAAGAGTTAAAACAAGAGATGATTAAAGTTCTAAGCCTATACAATGAATCTAGACCTATTGAATATAGACCGAACATGATCTTCTCTGTTTTGGTAGCATCAGCTTAGGGGGAGTTTGTAAGGTTATATAAAAAGGCTGATACAACCAAAGCAACCAAAGGCTTCCTTCATGCATGCACTATGTACAAGGTAGAAGTTGCTTCGGAAGTTTTACACTCGGCACATAAACTATTCCAAGTCTAAAATCTTCCGAAGCCAAGACCAAATCTTCCGAAGCCAAAAGACGTTTCGATCCAATCCATTCTTGGGGTCAAATATAAAGTGTTTCGAAGCTTCAAGGATAAAGTCTTGAGAAGCCAAATGAAGAGAAGACTAATTTCTTCTGAAGATAGAGGAGAATACGCTTTCCTCGGATGTACTTTTGTATAAAGCTAGCCTACTTTCTGCTGCAACTCTGAAGTCTCACCAACTTGCATGAGTTGGTGAAAAGGTCCATGCGTTTCCAACTGTACATTAAGGTCTAGAGTCTTTAACTTTCTACTTTATGTACTTTTATCCTTATTGTAATATATTATAATGTGAGCTATGGCATCTCATAATCACTAGTCAAAAGGCAATCTGCCTTTTAACTCTACATTAATTTTGTTGTCTAATAATGTTTCCAACTGGCTTTCAAAGTATAGCCAGTTGTATGATGTAATATAAAGTATCTAGTGTCTTGTATCTTATTTTATGCATTGTAACACTTGTAAAAGAACTTGAGATTAAAATACATCATTCTTGAAAATCATATATACTGTTCTGGAGTTCTGTCTCCTTGTTTGTTTGTGTTCTTTACATCTCATACTCAAATATGGTTCCCTATTTGATATGTTAAGTTTTTTAACACTCTCATCCTTGTGAAACTGATTGTATTGACATCCCTTAACCGGTCCTGCACATACTCCTAGCAAAACATGCTTGACCTTCCTCTGTGTGATTTCTTTGACATAAGGAGATACTTTGAGAGTTTGAAGAATCTGGAACAATTGATGAAGAAATGAACAATCCTATCAAGACTCAAAGTCATCCTTAATTTTTGGTAGCATAAGCGTAGGGGGAGTTTGAAAGAGTTACCTTAGAGGCTGATGCAAACCAAAGTTCTCTCGACAAGCATTCTGAAGTAAAAGGAAGTTACTTCAAAAGATTTGACAAATGCATTAAGAAATTCTCTAAGTGTCAAATCTTCCGAAGCCACAGACTAATTCTTCCAAAGCCAAAGACCAATTCTTCCGAAGCCAAAGATGAAGTCTTTAAAAGCTTCAAGACAAAGTCTTTTGAAGCCAAGAGACTGATTTCTTTTGAAGAAAAAGAAGACATGCTTTCTCTGATATGCTCTTGACAAAAGCTAAAGCACTTTATGCTACCATATCTAAATACTCACCAACTTATACAAGTCGGTGATATCTCCATACTTTTGTCAACTGTAGATTAAGGTCTTCAAGTCTGTAACTTTCCACTTTTGTAATTTTATCCTTTTTGTATTAAATTATGATGAAGCTATGACATGTCATAATCACTAGTCAAAAGTCAATCTGTCTTTTGACTTTACATTGATCTTGTTGTCTAAATTAGTGTTTCAGTTGACCTTCAAATCATGGCTGGCTGTAGGATGTAGTATAAACTGTCTCTTATAACCAGTCTTTGGTACTAAGCCTTGTAGCAATTGTAAAACACTTGAGAGTAATATATATAATTTTTGAAAACCAAATATATGTGTTCTGCTTGTGTTCTTATTTTTGTTTTTAGTTTTATTTGTTGGTTCTCTATTTGATCTGTTAAGTGTTAAACTCTCCAACTTGTGAAACTGTTGCATCACCCTTAACCGATTCTTCATCTGTTTTATTCAAATAAAAGATTCTGTCATATTTTCTTTTAAAATTACAATTTTTTAATTACCTTTTATAATTCATGACATCATTCATATCTTTAGTAATGTTTATTTTTTAACAATTTTATATTGATATGACCTTTACCAATCTTTTATAACATTTAATATCATTACACAAAAAAAATATTTACATATTTAATTTTTAATTTTAACCATTAATTGTGATAGTTACATATGTGATTTTAGGTGGTGTTTGGGATTCATTTTTTAATCTCCTTTTGACTTATTTAAGGGGTAAAAAGATAAAAATACCCTTCAAATAAGTCAATAAACTAAAATTTTTAACTTATTGGCTTTTTTAAAGGGGTATTTTTATCATTTCACTCCTCTAAAAACTAAAAAATCCTTTTGAAAAGAAAATCCAAACACCCCCTTTGGATGCGTGTTACACACCTAGTAAAACCATATGAGATTTCCTTAAGTGGAAAATTAGAAAATCGAAGGGTGATTAAATCCTGAAACGTCTTCTGTAACTCCAATTGAGTTTGAGGTCTTAATACACGGCGACTGCTATCGTCCTCCCTCACGGTCACAGGATCATCGATTCTACTTGCGAACATCTTTGTTACCAAGTCCCCTAGGGTTTCTTTGATTGATCCACCATTCCCTCATTTTGCATACCTTGATCTTCTAGTGAACTCACTACGATCAAGGTCTTCATGAAAATTAGGGTTTTATTCCTGTTACTAGTCTTTTCTGTAGCATTCATTTCTACCCATGGAGAGGAGCCTAAATCCAACAAGTTTCGTGAACGTGAAGCAACTGACGATAACTTAGGATATCCCAATTTGTAAGTCTTCTTACTTTTTCATCTATTTTGCTGTGGATGGCCCTTTGCTTTATAATTTTGCTACTTCTGTATTATTTGAAGCATCACCCCGTTGTGATTTTGCATTATGAGCTCCTAATTAAGGCCTAGGAGTAATCCTTACCATGGTGTTTGCTGATTTGGGAGCTATTTGTCAGCTTTTTGATGGGTTCTTGTGATGTAGTGAATTGAACCAGGATCATGGTTTTTGGCATTATCTTTTCTGGCTACTTATTGACCTTCAAGTAGGGAATTGTATTAACCTGGTAGCGATTGTGAGTCGTTTGTGAGCTATCTTTTAGGGCCTACTGATAGTCTTCTAGTTCATTATGGAAATGCCATGTCTCAACATGGTTCGCTGTGAGGTAGGGAGGACAACTGCAATGTTCTTGATTGATGATGTTATATTTACATCTTCTAGTTCATTATGGAAATGCCATCTCACAACAAGTTGATTAGGGGTTACACTTTACCTTGGGGGAATTTCATACTTCAATTAGAATGGATGTAACTATCTCTTACACAATGACTAGGCCAAACATCACTCAAGTTAATGACAAGTAATATAGCTAGAATAATTTGTTCTTCTAGTTGAAGAAGCATACCTCATAACAGTTATGTAGCTTACAACTGCTAGTTTTTAGGTCAAGACTCAAGAGCTATAAACAATTTTGACTTTTGTGACTTCGACGAAGTAGGCAGGTAGTGTAATGTTTTATTTTGTTTTTTTTTCTCTATAAATTAGAATGGGAAGAATGGTAGTATGATATGGATTTAGAGTTGGTGAAATTTAAAAGTTTTAGTGCTTTTGGTAAGCATGTCTAACCACCTATACCTTTTACACTTGGTGCTATAACTACTTTTTTATATGCTTGGTGTCTATAGTGATGAGGATGAGTTGTTGAACAAACAATGCCCTCAGAATTTGGAGCTAAGATGGCAGACGGAAGTTAGTTCTAGCATATACGCAACACCATTGATTGCTGATATCAACAGGTAAAAGAGAGTTGAAAACTTTATTTTGAATGTAGTGTTATACCTTCTTCTGTTGGTCTATATTTCATGTCATGTTGTATTTTAAGCTACCTGACTCATTCATGGATACAATAATTAACCTTGGATAGTTCCAAGGAGCTTATGCATTGTCCATTATTCTACTTAATTGTAGAAGAGTTTGCATTCTATAGTAATTTTCTTGTGGTTACTTTTTTCATAGTGATGGCAAACTTGATGTTGTTGTTCCATCTTTTGTTCACTACCTGGAAGTCCTGGAAGGTTCTGATGGAGACAAAATGCCAGGTGTGTCATTCAGTTAGAAGGAATTGATTCTTGTTTATGACTTTATGTACCTACACTACTTTTGTAGTTGTCTATATGTAAGTTGTATTAATCTTGAGATATCGTGAAACTCGTTACAAAATGTTCCTGTGACTAGTAAAGCGAAATATATTACATACAAGATTAGCTTACCTGTAATATTTTACTTTTATGAATCCTTTTCGATATCTGGAATGATATTGTGAGGAATGCCTGCACAGGAATGATGTGGATGGAAGTATGGAACACATTTATTGTATTTTAGACTTTTAGTTGCATAAGCTGATAAACAACTAAACAAGTAATATGATTACTTGGTTGATCTTAAGTTGTTCTTTTTCATGGATTATCAGGATGGCCTGCTTTCCATCAGTCTACTGTTCATGCCAGTCCACTCTTGTATGATATTGACAAGGATGGTGTGAGAGAAATAGCTCTGGCTACATACAATGGCGAGGTGCTATTCTTCCGGTACAACTGTTTTTTTTTTAACTTGCAGCATTTTTATCTTTTCTTCTCTTCTTATTAGACATCCAGATTCAGTGTCTTTTTCTATGCAGGGTTTCAGGTTATATGATGTCAGATAAATTAGAGGTTCCTAGGCTAAAAGCTAAAAGAGATTGGTATGTGGGGTTGAACCCAGATCCAGTTGACCACTCTCATCCAGATGTTCATGATGACCTACTTGTTCAGGAGGCTGTTATGCACTCCATATCTCGTACGTCATTATGTTTTATACAATAATCCTGGAAAATAATTGTTTAGCTCCTGCGACTGAGTATATACTTTTTGGCCACTTTAGTACAAGAGATTTTTTCTAGGATTCTTGATTCTTTTTTCATGTTCTCTCTCCTTTACTACAAGAGATTCTTTTTTCATGTGCTAACGGCCCTATTTGTATTGTTAATATCGTAGTATAATTTATCTGCCTTATTCCTTGCCTAGTATCATAGTAAAGTTTATCTTCCTCTAACGTAGTTTCAATGCTGGCGTGTTGGCTTTTGTGATGTTTGCTTAATTGCTTATGTGAGGTTTGCATTATCATTTTAATTGTTTTGAGTATGCTATTGCTTATGTGATGTGTGTAACGTATGCAATATAATCTGGTTATTTTGTTTAAGGACATGCACATGCATATACAAAACTCTTTTGTCATGTATGCCTATGTGATATATGTAATATAATTTGGTTGTTATCGTTGTCGAGCCGGGGTCTCTTTGGAAGTAGTCTCTCTGTCTCCCTAGATAGAGGAAAGGCTGGCCACCACCTACCCCTCCCAGACCCTACTCTCAGTGGGACATATTGGGTATGTTTGTTTGTTTTGTTTCTCCCCTTGCACTTGTCTTAAAAGTGGCTTGACCGTTTTCCAGTTACTTCTTTCTCAACTGGCAAGTTGCTCTTTAAGTTGTCAAAAAATTGCAACAGTGGGGATAGTTGGTTTGAACTCATGTTACATTGGAAAAAAAATATAATTTTATTAGTAGAATGGACAAAAGACAATTTACGTGCTATCAAATAGTTCGCTTTAACAACAGGATACAATCCCATGTATACAGGAAACTATTATGTCAATTATAAGATCTCTTTGGTGGTCAATTTATTTTTTCTACATCTTTTGTAACTCAAGCAAAAAAATGTAACATCAAGTCTGTCTGGCATTTATCTTAGCTTGACCTTTATCAGGTGACAGCCATAAAGATGAACGGATTTTATTAACAATGAATTTTTAAACTGGCCCTTTTTAGATGTTATTAAAACTTGAAATTTTAAACTGTACCAGAAATATCTAACCAGCCTACACTTGAATAAACATTTCCCCAGCCCCCACAGGAGCTAACCATACATCTGGTTTGGAGGAGAGTAAGGGGAAAGAGACTGAAGTGCATCTAAAACCCGAATCACCAAATAATACAGAAAATACTTCTTTGGGTGAACACGTTAAAAATTCACATAATGAGAGCGCTGCTAGTACAGACTCATTGGAAAAGGGCAGCGATAAGGCAGAAAATAAAACTAGTCCACCTATTGAGTTGCTAGAGAACATAAATAATGCAGAAAATAAAACTAGTCCACATATTGAGTTGCCAAGGGACTATCACAACACCTCATTACATACAGCAGCAGACAATGTACAAGCTACTAATAATGAAACAAGCACCGGAAGAAGGCTTCTTGAAGAAAAATCACAAGAGAACAATGAGAAGGATGTTCCTGTTGCAACTGTGGAAAATGAGGAAGGCCTAGAAGCTGATGCTGATTCATCTTTCGAGTTACTTCGTGACAATGATGAGCTGGCTGATGAATATAACTATGACTATGATGATTATGTTGATGAAACAATGTGGGGAGATGAGGAGTGGAACGAAGCACAACACGAGGCATCTCAAAGTTATGTGCATGTTGATTCACACATTTTGTGTACTCCAGTAAGTCTTACATGTCATGAGATAGACCATCTTAGGCTATGTGATATTGGAATGAATTATGAAATATGCTTGTTTCCTTGTTATTTTTAGGTGATAGCTGATATTGATCAGGATGGGATTTCAGAGATGATTGTTGCAGTCTCTTATTTCTTTGACCAGGAGTGAGTGTCCTCTTATTATATATGGGTTTTAATCATGGCTGCTTTTTTAACCATAGGCGTCCTTTTACAGGTACTATGACAGCGCAGAGCGTGTGAAGGAGCTTGGTGGTATTGAAATTGGAAAATATGTTGGTGGTGGAATAGTTGTTTTTAACCTTGAGACAAAACAAATTAAGTGGACTGCCGAGCTGGATCTAAGTACAGATACTGCGAAGTACCGTGCGTATATATATTCATCTCCGACAGTGGTTGATTTGGATGGTGATGGATACCTTGACATCCTTGTTGGCACTTCTTATGGCTTATTTTATGTCTTGGATCATAAAGGTAATTCAATATTTTATTGAGAAATTAATGTGCAAAGCATTTTTAATTTTAATTGTGATTCAGGCAAGGTAAGGGAAAAGTTCCCTCTTGAGATGGCTGAAATTCAGGGAGCTGTAGTAGCTGCTGATATTAATGATGATGGGAAGATTGAATTGGTTACTACTGACACACATGGGAATGTTGCTGCATGGACTCCTCAAGGTGTAGAAATTTGGGAAGCCCATCTTAAGAGCTTAATTTCTCAAGTAAGGAAACATGGCTCATGGGTTGAAATGGGATAGGCTGGCTTGACCCACTAACATGTTTATAACATTCTTAGGGTGCAACTGTTGGTGATGTGGATGGAGACGGGCACACAGATGTGGTGATTCCAACAATATCAGGAAATATTTATGTGCTTAATGGAAAAGATGGCTCGTATGTGCGCCCTTATCCATATAGAACTCATGGGAGAGTGATGAATCAAGTTCTGCTGGTTGACTTGAGCAAGCGCAGGGAAAAGAAGAAAGGACTTACCATTGTCACAACATCATTTGATGGTTACTTGTATCTCATTGATGGTCCAACTTCATGTGCTGATGTTGTGGATATTGGTGAAACATCGTAAGTTCCTCTTTCTACAAACTTTGGCTGATTCTTTCCTTCACCGAAGTACCACAGAAAGCAATGCCAATTTCAACCATAAACGAGTGCGTTGTTATGTTTTAACTTTGACATATTAAACTCGTAATGTCAAGAAAAACAAAATTAGCCTAAAAAAAGACATTTCAACTGGGTTTAATGTTGCAAAATTGTATTTGCATAAAGCCTTATAAATTATGTTAAATTGGAATAGAATAACTTTTGTCGTTATATTCACACACTAGTTATATGGTGAAATTGGAATTTTTTTAACAAAAAGTGTTTTGATCATCCAAATCCAACCTTAACCATTCTAAAATTACATATTTTGATGCAAACACGAAGTGTCTCATTATCCAATCTGCCTGACTCAACAACTTCGCCACTTCTAACCACATCAGGCAGCTAACTTGTGTAGTTCATTAGGGTTGTTCGCAATGTTGTAAAAATCGCTAGGCGCTAGTCGGGCGGCGAGGTAAGGACTATGGATTAGTTGGCATTAATCGGGATTGATCGGATTGGAATTTTCATGTATAGTTTTTAATTTTATATATAAATACACACATTTTAATATGTAACTTAATAAAAAAGTTCAGTTTTATGTATAAATACACATATTTGGCCGGAATTTCCAAGTTTTTGCCGGATTTCCAAGTTTTGTCGGGATTTTTTGAAAGTCGCCAGAATCTCGCCGGAATCTCACCGGAACTTCGCCAGAACCCTACCGGAAATTCGCCGGAAAATATTTTTGGCCGATTAAGACTGCCAAGGGTCTGCCTAGGTCCGATTTTGACCACCGTTGACCGACTACCGATTATTGGCTCCGATTACATGAAATCGCCACGGTTGCTCTCCGATTCCCAATTTCTCGCCGATTAATCGGCGCCTAGCATCGATTTTTCCAACACTGGTTGTTCGACTTCATATGTGTGGCTTTAATTGTATGACCAAATTATTGACTATGGAAGCCAGGGGACAACTTGTTAATTTCTTTCGGAAAAATAGAGTGGCAAAGACTTACAATCTACAAGCTTAGACAACGGGCAATAAAATACAAGTAAACTTGCATAAAATTATATGCTTATAATATATGATAGTCTATACAAAATACAAATTGTATTGTAACACTTCCATTAAATCTTATTGTTGTACATTATTATTTTTTATTCTAATATTACTTTTAAACATAGACTCCCAGTTTGGCTTTCTGGTACTAATCTTTAAAATACTAATCTTTACGAGTTGGGGGTCTCTTTGGAAACGGTCTCTCTATCTCTCTAGATAGAGGAAAGACTCGCCACCACCTACCCCTCCCAGACCCTATTTTTGAGTGGAATATACTGGGTATGTTTGTTTGTTTGTAAGAATTTATGCTTTTGTTAGTTTCTGCCTTATTTCCCATAAATTTAGCTAAAACTGGTGAATCATTAATGAACAGATATAGCATGGTGTTAGCAGACAACGTCGATGGTGGAGATGATCTTGATCTTATTGTGACAACCATGAATGGCAATGTCTTTTGTTTTTCAACCCCCGCCCCACATCATCCTCTCAAGGCATGGCATAAATTTTATTCTCATACTACTACTTCCACTTGTTGATTCTTAATACATTTTTTTTATGCTTTGCTTTGCTAGGCGTGGAGATCACATAATCAAGGACGAAATAATGTTGCAGCTCGTATTGATCGCGAAGGTGTCTATGTGACACCTTCATCTAGAACATTTCGTGATGAAGAAGGAAAACATTTCTGGGTTGAAATAGAGATTGTAGATAGACACAGGTACCGTCGGGATATCAAGCCCCCTATAATATTACGGTAAGAACAGTATGCCCCGACTCTTTTTAAGAATTACTAATGTTAAATTATACGTAATGCAATTTTTTTGACCATTTACACTGTTTAAAAGAATTAGAGGTGGCAATTTTGACTCATTTTAGGCAAAATGAAAATTGGCTAAAATGGTAATGGTAATGTGTTGAAAGTAACCCAAAGTCTATTTAAAATGCGTAAAGCCTTCTAAGTCATTTTATTATAAAATTTGGATAATCATTGTAGCAATATATAATTTTTACTTAAATTTAGAACAACACTTACAAATTTAAGAATTGAAAAGAAAAGGCAAAATGTGCTTGTGGGTTGGCCAGGCCAACGAGATTTGTTTTGAGCCATAATGAAATTACCTGTTATGATCGAAATTCTCCCGACTCACCCATTTATCCAACTCTAGATAGTAAATACAAGTGTTTGGCTATTCGAATAAATAATAATCTTATGAACCTAAATCAATACTTTTTTGTTAATATTATGATTGATTTTAAGAGTTACCACAAAAGTGTGCTGTTCTTTAGGCATATTATTTCCATAAAACTTTTGTAATAATGATTTTGGAGTTTATGCATTTAAAATATGCCTAGTGATTTTCCACCCTTTCGACCATTTCCTTTTCAGCCAAGTATGCCTGTCGTAAGTAATTTGGTCAAAATTGCATCATATAAAAGTCAACCTGAATGGATCCGTTTATAGGTAAACATGTCAATTTTACGACCTCTAGTAGTATTAATTGATTCATTTACTGAAGCACTATGATCTAATTGGTTTTTTCCATGCCAAACATACATTTCAGACATCGTTATTAGTTCCTGGAAACTACCAAGGGGAAAGAACAATCAAAATCAATCAGGTTTATGATAAACCTGGAAAATACAGGATGAAGTTGCCAACAGTCGGTGTAAGAACGACAGGAACAGTGGTGGTGGAAATGACAGACAAAAACGGGCTATACTTTTCTGATGAATTCTCTTTGACCTTTCATCTCCATTATTACAAACTGCTAAAATGGCTTCTCGTGCTTCCAATGATTGGCATGTTTGCTGTTCTCGTCATATTTCGTCCACAGGAATCCGTTCCATTACCATCCTTCTCACGCAACACAGACTTATAAGTAGAAAAAAAGTCGACATTTGTTGTTTTTAGTGTTGACGTATTTTAGACGGGATGATGTTGGATCAAGTTTTGTGTTGGGAAGAGTTGTCAAAAGCAGGTTACTGTTTAGTTTAGATATATATGTGGTTTCAGTTTCTTTATAGAAAATTGGTATTTATTCAGACCTTTTTGCTTTAAGATTTCAGTTCATGATTAATAATGTTTGACAGAGGAGATGATTTTAGTAGGAAAAAGAATTAGCGTAGAACTGATAAGAAATTTGGTTGGAACTTATGATAAGAAACTTTGAGTGTTAACGCTCTCATGACAACCATACACTTGGGCAGTGGGTAAATGAATCCAGTTTCTTATAATAGATTTGTATACTAAGTCGTGTGGGTGCGGCTATCCTTTAATACATTTTTTTGCAAGTAACATGGGTTGGTGGATCGCTACGTTATATTAACTACATAATTAGTTATTTCAAAGTACATATCACTTCACCTACAGGCTACGTCTTCTGAGCTTTGGCTACATCTATGCCCAATTAGGAGGCAACACCCCATCGACCGAGTCCCACACACCCTTGACTGTGCCCTCCGAGGCGTCAACCAACCACAATAACCGATCCGTCTCTTGGTTGACATGAATCTGCCCAAGTGCAACTGAGCTTCTTTAGTACCCCCTCAAACTTGTCTACAACACTTCCAACTAGCGGTGCTCGCCCTTTGGGACATCCACCAGTCTTTTTCTACCTCTACCGCAAAGAGCATTTGAAATATTGCTGCTAGTATCGAGTTATTCAACCAACAATCTTTCCAAAACAAAGTATCATCACCACACCAAATATTCCTTTGAAACAGAGAAAAAGGAATAATCCCGGCTTCATGAGGTTTAAAAGTGTTCTCATCCTTTGTGCTGAATCAAAATTTCAGATTCGTTGAGCTTAGATCTTAGGATTCAGCACTTTCAGATCTGAAAAATTCAAAATTAAGATGAGTGGAGATGTGTGAATCATAGAACAAAGAGAATGATAATGATAATGTTATGATTTTATTGATGTTGAAAACAAATTACAACGAGAATCATAAACGAATGATGGAATCAAACCCACCCAAAGGAGGAATTATCCTTGGGTGGTGATTTACACCATGAGAAACACACACACAAGAACCACTCTTACAAAAATACACTAGTGGGTCTATTTATAATATTCTAATAATTATTACATAAGAAACCCTAATTTTAACTTTTGCTTTTGTCTTGATGTAGACTTTGTCTTGTTGACTTTGTCTTGTATTTGTTTTCTTCTGTTTATCAACTTGGTCATTGAACTCGTACAATGAGATCTTCAGTCGGTTGTGATTGTGATTTGAAAAGGTTCAGTTTATCCAATTGTTGAACCCAACAATACTTCCCCTAAACTGATGCTTGCCAAACTCTAACTTTAAAGATCTTCTCTATCACATGTTTTCTTGATCAACTGATGTTCTGACATTGTTCACTGTAGTTCTCCCTCTCAGATTAAGTTTCTCCTAATGTATTTCTGACAAAGTATGAAATCTCTTGAGAATACTTTTTGGTATTGGATATGGGTCGTATCACTTTTGGATTACAATTCATATCATAACTCTAAGGATTAGAATGTATTAGGCATATGATGAGGCTTTGAACTTTAATAAATTGCATCATGAACATAATCAATCATGAAACAGTTCAACTCATTTGAATTTCTGAAATGATATCACAATCTGACATTCTTTAGATAATCATAGATCCCCTTGATTAAAGTCTGTCTATCAGTTCCGCTCAGTAGTCAGACACGGGTGCAAAAGATCATCGTTGATTGTAGTAGTATGAACCTCAGAAAGAGTTTCTGATAGTTGTACAAATCCTTGAATAAATCAATAATTACGTGACCAAAGTTGATTTCTTCTTTTGTTTTGAATGCTCAAAATGGACGTGCCTGTTGGTTGCAATCGTCCGCATTCATTATATTTTCTTGTTCTTGTTTGTTGTTGTGATCTGTTCATCATTTGTTTGTTGTTGGATGAATAGCATTTGAAGTTAACTCAACCGCATGAGGTGAGTAACTCATCAGCATTTATTCACAAAAGCAGCCACATTGGTTCACAAACCGTCTGCATTTGTTTCGTTAACATCCGTATCTGTGATACATGCATAAAAGCTGCATTTGACAGCAACAATTCATGTATTTCAGCCTCATTTTACAGCAACAATTCATGTATTTCAGCATCATTTGACAGCAACAATTCATGTATTTCAGCATCATTTGACAGCAACAATTCATGTATTTCAGCATCATTTGACAGCAACAATTCATGTATTTCAGCATCATTTGACAGCAACAATTCATGTATTTCAGCATCATTTGACAGCAACAATTCATGTATTTCAGCATCATTTGCCATCAGCATGAAATGCTGAAAATCAGCATTTGTCATCAGCATTTGTCATCAGCATTTGTTTCTGAACAATAACATTTGTCATTAGTATTTGTTTCTGAACATCAGCATTTGTCATCAACATTTGTTTCTGAACATCAGCATTTGTTTCTGAACATCAACATTTGTTTCTGAACATCAGCATTTGTCATCAGCATTTGTTTGCACACATCCGCATTTGTATGTTGGCCGCATTTGTATGTTTTGAGAACTCATACATCCGCATTTACATGCTACACATACGTATTTGTATGCTATTCATCAGCATTAGTTTACACAATCCGCATTTGTTTGATGTTACACCCATGCATTTGTATGTTGACAAAACATTCGCATTCACATTCATATTTGTTGATTAAATATGCACATGCACATCCGCATTTCATGCATAACATGCATGCCTTGTTAAATCACCCACAATTATCGACTTTCAAGAAAAACAATTGCGGTGGCTTGTCTTCAAGTGCTCAAGTGATGGCAGCCGCATTAATCGGCCGCATTAATCGGCCGCATTCCCCTTTGTTTTTTTTAATTCTTCCGCATTTATATTGAACATTCTCGCCCGGTTCCACGAAATGATTGAGAACTACGACGGGGTCGAAATGCATTTGGTTCTTTGTCTTCAATAAGTATTGCATGACCGAATAATTCAAGGAAGGGCGCACCGCAGGGAGGGTCCTTTTAAGTGGATGACTCGTCGGGCTGTCGGAGGGGGACTTCTTTGACTTCTTTGAGAAAAAGAACTTGAATAAATGAGCCACGTTAAGTGCCGCCCAAGCTTATACGCATTGGCCCACAGCCCAAGAGGGCCCGAATAAAAGACCCAAGCCTATACATGCACAGGACCAAGGCGAAGTCATCGAAGTAATAGACGGAACCAAAGTACTCTAACTCTTATAGGAAGTACCTATCGACCTATTTTGAGAGCTGCTTATGCCTTTCAACTCCCTGCCACGAGCGGTAGCTGCGCAACACCGATCATCTTTGAATATAGCAGCCACATTAAAGTACTAACAGCAATAATCTTCAGCTTCGGTTGAATTTGTCTTCAAGTGAATAATTAATCACAGCTACATTAAATACCTCGCATATGGATCAGCCTTTCATTTCTTTAATTAAAAGCTTCAGTCGGTTGAATTTGTCTTCACATGAGCACATGGAGCCGTCGCTTTTCTTGACTTTCATCATCCTCATTTGATAATTAACTTCATTTATTTAATAGAGCACATGGCAGCCGTATTACACGCTGGTTGTTTTAATAGCCTGATTAAATTTCTGATCTTTTGATGAATCGAAGATGAACAGTGGATACGAACTCAACTTTGTCTTTGTTGTTTCTTCATTTTTTGAGTAGAATCTTATTCCATTGCATCGATTTTTGAAGGAATAATCAGGGGAATAATAACATATCTTCAAATCGTATCAAATTAGAACAGATCTGATGGTTTTCTTCTTGATTTTGAAATGAACAGATGAGTTTTTCTTCTTTGAAGAACGATGACTTTGTTCTTCAATTTTCTGTTTTGAATCTTTGTTCTTGACATCATAAAGTTGAAATCAGATCTAAACACTAGATGAATCCAGCAACCAACAGCTCTGATACCATTTTGCTGAATCAAAATTTCAGATTCGTTGAGCTTGGATCTTAGGATTCATCACTTTCAGATCTGAAAAATTCAAAATTAAGATGGGTGTAAGTGTGTGAATCATAAAACTAAAAAAATGATAATGATAATGTTATGATTTTATTGATGTTGAAAACAAATTACATCGAGAATCATAAACGAATGATGGAATCAAACCCACCTAAAGGAGGAATTCTCTTTGCATGGTAATTTACACCGTGAGAAACACACACAAGAATCACTCTTGCAAAAAAATACTAGTGGGTCTATTTATAATATTCTAATAATTATTACATAAGAAACTCTAATTTTTACTTTTGCTTTTGTCTTGATGTTGACTTTGTCTTGTATTTGTTTTCTTCTGTTTATCAACTTGGTCTCTAAACTCGTACAATGAGTCTTCAGTCGATTGTGATTGTGATTTGGAAAGCTTTAGTTTATCCAATTGTTGAACCCAACACTTTGCCACACACTATTTCCACAGACCCTGCGTGCATATGAACCAGACGAAAGATAATATTAACCCATAAACCGCTCGGTTTATTTACGGACCTCCAAGTCCAGTTTTACAAAAGAGCCTAATTAAAAGGTTACAACAACTCAATCCCAACTACCATTTTGTTTAGAAGCCATAACCGTTTTCCAATACGATTAATGCATTTTCCTCTCCTCATTATCTCCCTCAAAAAACCTCGAATGAAATCTTTCAAGGATTTTCAATACGCATGACAGGATGAGAAAAAGTTACTTATAAAACAATCCAAGAGATCCAAGAACAGTAATAATCAATAATGAGTATTTACAAGTGATGTAAAATAGTAAATGAACACTAGCATGTTTTCCATATGGATAACCTCGATTCAAATCTATCAATGATTAGCGTCTATCCCTTCAGATTCATCTTTTGCTTTTAATTTTATTTCCTTTCAATTTTATAATCATATTTGATTCTTTTCCTTTTATATTTTTGATATATAACTAATATAAATGAAAATCTCTAGATTAGAAAATAGCTACCTTGAGTATAACAAGACTGCAACTTTTAGTCTGTTTTTGACATATAATCAATATTAACCACAAAACTCTAATGTGCTCCTTTCATATATTCTTTTTAAAATTCAACTTCCACTAAAATCAAATATTTTTGGTCGTTTCTTTAGAATTTTCTCACCATAAAATTGTATTTTTCCTAACAAGTTGTAAAACAAAAAAGATAAATTAATTTTAGGAAATTTCTAACTGATCATTCAAGATTAATCAATAATAAAATACTTAAGTGAAAAGATTAGAAATATTAGCACCTGAGGAAATGGTTTTAAAAGGATAAGTTTAAGATCAAAACAATCATGAATAAATTGGACACGAATGTCGATGTTTTGGTCTTGGAGTGCTGAATACGATTCCTAATGATGCCTACGACTACTTCGTTGTTACATATAATGAGCATATTATAAAAATTCTAATCATAATCAAGTAATTGTTGCTAAATCCAAACTATTTAAGAACAACTTCATGCGCTTACGTATTCTGCATCGAATGTCAACGTCGACATTGTATTCTGACAGGATCTCAGCCTCTCGTTTGATCAATCAGATTATGTTTGCAGCGGATTTAGCACATTAATTAGCGATTAATGCAAGAACATAAAAGATATTGCATGTAAAAGCACAAGCATAGAGAGAGAAAAGAGTTCTGCGAAACAATAAATGTTCTATTGCATAGCACGTTTCGGCAATTAAAACAGTATGGTTCCCCATCCTTTTATAGGCGGCAAAAGGATGGGCTGATGTCCTTTTTCTGACATCAACAGAATATTAAAATTACAACTGACAAAACATAAAACTACTGAAGATGTCAACAGCTGACATCTTCTTACAAAAGTTTCCTAAGTACTGACAAAAGTAAAATTACTGAAATCCTACAACAACTGAAGAACAAACTCTTCAGTCGTTTATAACTACTGATACTAAAACAACTGAAGAACATGCTCTTCAGCTGTTGTACAACTACTGAAACAAAATAAACTACTGAAAAGGAAAAACCATCACAACAACTGAAGAAGACTTCTTCAGCTGTTGTGACAAACTCTGAGTCTTCAGTACTTGGTCTTCAGACTTGGCTTCAGATGGTGTAACAACTGATGACTTCAGTAGATATCATCAGTTGTTGTCTTCAGTCTTTGTCTTCAGGCTTTGTGCTTCAGTAGAAGGTCTTCAGTTCTTCAGTTCTTCAGCTTTTGATTCTTCAGTACTTGTCTTCAGTACTTGAAATCTTCAGTACTTGTAAGATCAGTACTTCAGACTTCAGTACTTGGAGTCTTCAGCTGTTGTTCTTCAGTTCTTTGATCTTCATACTTTGTTCTTCAGACTTTGTCAGAACAGCTGATGGTTGGAGCTAAGATGTTCTCGAGTCTGACATTCAAGCAAGAGAACACAATAGCTTATGGGAGTCTTCAGCAGTTGTTGTAGTGGCATGTGGGACTTAGAGGTTTTCCTGATCTTGGCTCATTGGTTCTTTTGGTCCAACAAACTCCCCCTGAACCAATGCAGCCAAAACCTCTAATTATTGGTTGTCCCACTTATTGGTGGCATAATGATTGGTCTATTTCCTTCTAGATCAGATTAGAAGTTGAACCAGATAAGCACTGGCCTGAGAGGTAGTCTCTAGTGTTTGTTTGGCTAAGTATGGATGGGAGCTCTGTCTTGGGGAATTGGACACAGAGCTGTTGTCCCATCCATGAGATCTACCTCCCATGTACAAGCCTGTAGGATTCTCTGGTGTAGGCTCGGACAAAGATCATTTGTTCTTCTTTAGTCATGCCCTCATCCCCACCATCGAACAATCCTTCACGACCGTACATCTCCGAGACATACTTGACCTGTTTCCCATTTTTGAGCTCAACTGTTATGATTTGCTTGTAAGCAATTTCATCTAGATGTTTGCCTTCTAGCAACAAGTTGAGCTCATCTCTGCGGAAGTTCTCAAGCTTCTTATAAAGTAAGCCTTTCCTCACCATCCTGTTCTCCAACATCATTTCAGGAGGTAGCTTAGCTTTATAAGCTTTCTCGAACTCGTCCACAATTTCCCAGGGTGTTACCACAAGAGCCACTGTGATTACTTCATCTACAATCCTCTTCATATGTCTCTTGTGTCTCACAGGAATATCTTTCTTTGTGATCCTGTGAGCCACCCTAGGATCAGGTCAAGTCCTCACTCTCTCCTTGTTATATTGGAAGGTTTGTTTGAGAGTGAAGAGTCTCAGAGCTTCTTTCTTCATATTCATGATAGAGGTAGAGGCAGCATATGCTTGGTCAATAGACTTAAGCATTTCAGCATCATGAAGATGCTGCTGTGCCTCTTCCTCTATCTTCACCCTCACAGTTTCCATCTGTGAGGTGGGGGTGATGGTTTGGGTTTTGGCCTTTGGTAGAGGAATGACTACTGAAAGAGGTAGTCTATCCTCCTCATCCCCCTCTTCTTCTTCTTCTTCTTGCAGCCTCAACACCCTTCTCTTCTTCTTCAAGGGTGGATCATTGGCTGCTGGTTTTGGTGGTGAAGGGGTTGGTTTAGTGGGTTGTGGTTGGGTTGTTGGTGTGGGAATGTTGGCAGGCACTGCTAGTAACCTAGAGATTAGGGCTGGTTTGGTCTGTTTTACTAGCAGTGTCATGTTCCCAGCACCTGCTTCAGAAAGGGCCTATGCGACCAGTCCCTTAGTGAAATCACCAGCCGAACAGATCTTGGTGGTTATTGCCAAGAGTCTGTCCCTGGTCCATGCTTTTATATCAAGGACTGGCCTGCCCAGATACTTCGAAATGAATCTACTCATAGCCTCGAGTTTCTTTTGATCCTCTTGGCTATAAGTAGACCATCGGTATTCTATCTCCCTAGTTTCCATCTTCCTGATCTCCTGATCTAGCAAGGCAGTGTCCTTGTCAAAGCCTTGCCTGAACAGCTGAGGAATGGCAGAATCCATTGATTTGCTGTGTTCAACATCAGCCTCCTTGACAAGGGCTGCTAGATCAGAGTTAGCCACCTTCTTTCCCTCCTCTCCCTCTTTCTTATGAGTGACACTGAAATCCTTTTGGATGTTAGCCACTTCTATTTGCTCAACCTCCCTCTCTTTCCTCTTCCCTTTCTCCCTCACCTTCCTAGTCTCCTCAACCAACTCCCTCTCAACCACCACCTCTTTCTCTGCCTCTACCTCCTCCTCACTCCTCTTCCTGTTGACTTGCACTGATGTCTCCCCCTTTTTGGGTGCATTGGTTGGGGTTTGACTATCAGCAAGTGCCTTAGAAATGGCAACCTCCACCATGGGTTGTATGTATGTGGGAAGCCTCTCATCAAGGGTTTGAATGACTAAGTCTTTAAGCATGGGTGTGATGTGAGGTAGGGATTTCTGGAGGATAGCATCCAGCTGCTCAGGGGGGTTCTGACATTGAGAGCTAGTGCAGAAGCAGGGGCTGGTAGCCAAGTTTGTGGGATTGGCTCAGTGTTTATGAGACCTTCGGGTGAAGGTGCCATCTGTGGGGTAATGGTGGCAGATGGACTTCTATCCTGAGTCATTTGAGCAAGCAGCTCTTTGAGTCTGCTTATCTCATCCTCTAGGATAGTGTTTTGAGTTACTACATCGTAGAAGAAGCTCAGGTCATCATCAGCATGAGCTGAATCACCTGACCTCCTAACAATGTCAGGATGTACATGCCCTGAGTGTGGCTCAGTAATAGCATGTGCCCCTTGTTCATGGTACTGGGGACTTCTAGCCTCCGGATTGGATCCATCATCGGCAGTTGCCTCTGGTGAGGTCTTAGTGATGTTACCAGCTTCACCCTGCTCAGATGTTGATGCAGGGGAAGTGGCAGCCTCACCAGATTGTCCTATCTCCCTAGCCACACTGGGAGATTGGACTGATTCTCTGTGCTGTGGGCTCCCACCAGCACTTGTATCCACCCCCTCTTCGGTTGGAGTCTCCCCAGTTGTAATAGGTTTCTGGGGAGAGGGTGGAGTGCTCAGATGGGTCAGCACTTTGGCGATAACCAATGTAGGGCTTTGTGGGGCGGTCTCATCAAGAGATGGGCTCGAAGTAGTGTGCACATGGGGAGGACTGTGCTCTTCAATGGCAGTCTTCTCAAGTGAGAAAGACCCCAGTAATGTGGTTGCCCCAAAATTGGTTGCATCAGGCTCCTGTTGAGAGGAAGCCTGTGCGGTTGTGGTGGGTGGAGTCGTGGTACCTGCTGGGAGAATCGAACCAGCAGGCACATCCTGCCTTTGTGTTGCAGGGGCATCCTCAGGGGACTCAACTCCCTGAGTAGCCTTTTTGGGCTTCTTTTTGGCTTTTGGTTTGGTGGAGACTTTGGATTTGGAGGTGGAGGCTGTGGGTTCCTGCTGCATGGGTTTTCGCAGCCGGCCAGCCTGTTTGAGTGTTTGGTTAGTGTTGTGCCTGGAGTATACCTCGGCTAAAACAGCCATGGCAGGGACTCCAGTGCCAACTAGTCCCTCAGCCTGAAGCTGGTTCTCTATTATGGCCATAATGAACCGAGGATACAAGATCCATCGGTTAGAAATTGGTTTTGTGGCCATATCCTTTAATTCCAAAAATAGTATATTAGTTAAGTTTAAAGGTTGTTTTTCAAGGATAGAGAACAATACCTGTTGCCACCTTGTGGACATCTGGTCCCACGAAGAAGTTTTGGGAGCCAGACACACGTTCACCATGTGGAAGATCAGTCGTTGAGGGTCAGGGAAGTGTTTCTTCAACAAGGTGGAGGCGGAGAGGTTACCCTGGTAGTCGTGGGATGTGAATGAGAGATCCAGGGCACCTTTGGGGTAGGAAGTTGGGTGGGTGGTATCCTCCAGCTCTAGGGTTTGGCGTAGGGTAGCTGGAGTGATAACCACAGGTTTGCCGTTGACGGAGGACCGGAGAGAGACCTCGCCATCCTGCTCTCCGGTTTGGACGGTTACATTCGTCCAAAACTCCGCCAAGGAGTCGGTGTATATAGTGGGGTTCAGGAGAAAAGCCGTTTTGTAGGGTGAGTCGTTCATAAGATCGACGGCTTGGTGAAACTTAGGACATAATGGCGATTTTGTGAGATGGGCGACACAGTTGTGTCGAGGTTTCAGTTGCATGGTCGCCATTAATGGTGTATGGGAATTTCAGAGGTTTTGAAGGATTAGGTCAAGTGAGGAGTAAATGCTCTGAAGGTGGGGTATTTATAGGGTAGGTAAAAGGGGGAAAGAAAACTACTGAAGGTTTTAATGTTAGTTATCAGTTGTTGTAACGACTGATGACGTGGTTTTAACCTTCAGTGGTTGCAACATCTGAGGACTTGGTGTTGGTCTTCAGTAGTTGAAACTACTGAGACTTTGGTTTTGTCCTTCAGATGTTATAAACGGCTGAAGACTTATTATTAGTCTTCAGTAGTTGTAAACTACTGAAGACCTAGTTTTCATCTTCAGACGTTGTAACAACTGAAGGCTTGGTGTTAGCCTTCAGTAGTTGTGAACTACTGATATCAGTAGTTGTGAACTACTGAAGACATGGTATTGCTTCAGTTGTTGTAAACAACTGAGGACGTGGTGTTAGTCATCAGCAGTTGTGAAACTACTGAAGACATGGTTTTGTCCTTCAGTTGTTTGGGTATGAAACAGCAGCTGTTGGCATCAGCTGAGAGAGAAATTACTCATCAGCTGTTTCCGTCAAATCAGTTGTTTCATACTAGCCTCCACATTTACTCATCAGCTCTTTGGCTGACTTTCAGATGTTTCATTGACCCTTCAGCTCTTGTGAGTATTTATGCCTTCAGCTCGTGATCAGTTGTTCACAAGTGCTGATGAAATACTCAGAGCTGGTGAACAAATTTTGTCTTCAGTACTTGTGTAAATTACACATCAGTACTTGTGAACAAAATTTGTTCTTCAGTACTTATTTGTTTGAAAATGATACATCAGTAGTTGTAATCCACCTCACTACATCAGTTGTTTTCAACAAATAACGTACATCAGTACTTTGAAGCTTTTTAGTCTTCAGTAGTTGTGAAAGAGCTAAAGACTAAATTACTCACCAGTACTTGTATTTGACCTAATGCTCATCAGTAGTTGTGAAATAAGAGCACTAGCATAGGTCAAATCAATCAAGCTGCAGCATACCTAGCCTTAGTACCAAATTTTGGAAAGTGGCACTATCTAAAGGCTTGGTAAAAATATCTGCAAGCTCATCAGCACTAGGAACAAACTTAGGATCAATCAGACCTTTTTCATAGCAATCCCAGATAAAATGATGTCTGATCTCAATATGTTTGGTCCTAGAGTGCTGGACTGGATTCTTAACAATACAAAGAGCTGAAGCACTATCCATTAGTAATGGAGTCTTTGTCTCAGTAATGCCATAATCCAGAAGTTGGTTCTGAAGCCAGAGAATCTGAGATGTACAACTTGCAGCAGCAATGTACTCAGCTTCAGCAGTGGATGTAGCAATTGATGTTTGTTTCTTACTCTGCCAAGAAACTAAACAATTGCCTAGGAATTGGCAACCACCAGAAGTGGATTTTCTGGTGACTTTGCATCCTGCATAGTCACTATCAGAGAAAGCAACTAATTTGCAAGAATGCCCAGTTGAATACCAAAGACCTAGTGATTGGGTACCTTGCAGATATCTAAAGATCCTTTTGACTGCAATCAAATGGGATTCTTTAGGTGTAGCCTGAAATCTAGCACAAGCACATGTTGCAAACATGATGTCTGGTCTAGAAGCTGTAAGGTACATCAAGGACCCAATCATACATCTGTAAAGGGTTTCATCAACCGCTTTACCTTTCTGATCTACATCTAGTTGTGTGATGCTGCTCATGGGAGTAGAACAGGGCTTACAAGTTTGTAAATCAAACTTATTTAACAACTCTTTGGTATATTTGGACTGATGGATGAAGATTCCATCATCCTGTTGTTTGATTTGCAAACCTAGAAAGAACTGTAATTCCCCCATAGCACTCATTTCAAATCTTAGCTTCATGAGCTTTGTAAATTCATCACACAACTTTGGATCAGAGGATGTAAAGATGATGTCATCTACATAGATTTGAACAAGGAGTTTATGTTGTCCCACAGTCCTGATGAATAAGGTTTTATCAATGGTGCCTCTAGTGAACTTATTTTCTAAAAGAAAAGTTGATAGTGTCTCATACCAAGCTCTAGGAGCTTGCTTCAGCCCATAGAGAGCCTTATCAAGCTTGTACACCCAATCTGGATGTTTATTGTCCTCAAAGCCTGGTGGTTGACACACATAAACTTCTTCTTTTATCTTTCCATATAAGAAGGCACTTTTGACATCCATTTGATAAACCTTAAGACTGTGAAAGGCAGCATAAGCTAAGAATAGTCTGATTGCTTCTAGTCTGGCCACAGGTGCAAAGGTCTCATCATAATCGATGCCTTCCTCCTGTGCAAACCCTTGAACAACCAGTCTAGCCTTGTTCTTGACAATTTGGCCCTTCTCATCTGTTTTGTTCCTAAATACCCACTTGGTGCCTATAGCACGCTTACCTTTGGGTAGTGGAACAAGCTCCCACACTTGCTGTTTCTTAAACTGAAGAAGCTCAAGCTGCATAGCTTCCACCCATCCATTGTCTCTTAAAGCAATATGATAGTTCTTTGGCTCTTGCTGACTGATGAAGAGAGCATAGAAGCAGAAGTTGGACAATTGATTCCTGGTTGAAACTCCAGCATGGATATCACCAATGATCTGTGATGTGGGGTGATTCTTGAGCTCTTGATAGACTATGATATCTGCGCAAGTTTTTGTAGACCCATCAGCAGCAACAGATGGTGATGGAGATTCCTGAAGCCATGTAGAGGATGGCAGCTCAAACGAAGTAGAGCAAGCAGAAATCTCATCAGCATTTGTAGTGGATGGAGCTGCTGAGGCTACAGGAGCATCAGGTTCAGTGGACTCAGGCAGGTTGTCACTGATCCTGAAGAGGTGAGTACTGACTACATCATCATCAGTACCACCAGGTGGAGATCTGCTGACAGGCTCAACAGATGGAGGTTGATAAGGAACATATTGCAGTATGTCCAGATCAAACAACTCCATAGGGTTTTGTGGAATCTTGTCCTTTGGAGATTCATTAAACTTAACATGCAGAGTTTCTTCAACCCCCTTAGTTCTACAGTTGAAGACTCTGTATGCCTTGCAAGTTGATGAATAACCAACAAAATACCCTGCATCCACCTTACTAGCTAACTTCTGGAGTGGGTTGCTAGTGTTGAGAATAAAACAAGGACACCCAAAGACTCTAAAGAATGAAATAAGAGGAGCCAAATGATGAAGAACTTCATATGGAGTCTTCATCAACCTCTTATTCACTAAAGCTCTATTCTGTACATAGCAAGCTGTATTGACAACTTCAGCCCAAAAGGTCAGTGGCAACCCTGAGTCAGCCAACATTGACCTTGCTGCTTCAATGAGGGTCCTGTTCTTTCTCTCCACCACTCCATTCTGCTCAGGAGTTCTAGGAATGCTAAACTGCCTTCTAATTCCCTTGGACAGGTAGAAGTCATCAAGTGTGTGGTTTCTAAACTCTGTTCCATTGTCACTCCTCACACACTTGACCTGTAGGGAATACTGCTTTTCTACACGTAACACAAAGTTCATTATTGTCTTTGCTGCTTCTTCCTTAGAGTGCAAGAAGAAAGTCCATACAAACCTGGAATAATCATCCACAATTACCAGGCAATATTTTTTCTTTGCCATGCTCATTACTTTGACAGGACCAAAGAGATCCATGTGCAGAAGCTGTAAGCAGGCAGTGGACTTTGGTTCTTCTATTGAAGGGAATGAAACTTTGTGTTGTTTTCCTTTCACGCAAGCAGTGCAGTCATCTTCACACTTGAACTCCTTCTGAGGCAATCCTCTTACTAAACCATGGCTTATAAGCTGATTCATGTTCTTGAAATTAACATGACCCAGCCTTCTATGCCATAGTGTAGACTCTTGAGGAGATGCCTTGGAGAATAGGCAAGGATGGCCTTTTAGATCCATCTTTTTGGAAAGATCTAAGGCATACACTCTTCCTGTCCTGTTGGCCTTCAGGAGAGTGTGTTCATCCAATGCCTTGTCAATCAAACTCAGAACTTTGGATGACAGAATCCGACAGTTCTGGCTTGTGAAAAGGGCAACATGACCTTTGTCACACATTTGACTGACACTCAAGAGGTTATACTTGAGATTCTCCACATGGTTAACATCATCAAACCTTATTTCCCCATTAGAAACAAAGCCTTTACCAATGATGTAACCCTTTGCATTATTGCCAAAGGAAACAAATCCCTTCTTTCCTTGAGAGTAGTCATTAAGAAGGGAGCTGCTTCCTGTCATGTGCATGGATCCTCCACTGTCTACATACCAGATGCTTCTATGGCATGTTGAAGAACCCTGCAAACACAACCATGTGTTAGTTTGTCTTGGAGACCCAAACCTGCTTGGTTTTAGGTCTGTTCTCAGCTACAGGTGCAGCACTAACAGGTGTGTTGTGTGTCACAGCTTGAGGTGAAGAAGATGGTACAGAAGAGGAACCCTTTGGCTTGGACTTCCTTTTCTGTGGTTTCAACACAGGAGCATCTAAGTGGTTGACTCTTCCCACTAGTTGCTGAACCATCATCACCAATTGTGTCTGATTTTTTGATAAGGCCTTCAGCTCTTCAGACACATTGGAGTTTGCTGATGATGAGTTCCTATGTGGTACCATCTTTTTCTGAGCAACCTCAGCTGTTGCCTGAGTAATCCCTACCTTTTTAGATTTAGCTTTGGGCTTAGGGATTTCAGGCTTGGATGTTGCTAGTACAAACTTGGTTTCAAACTCATTCTTCATTTTATTGATGCTCTCATTAATTTTTTCCTTCTTTTTGAGTTTGGAACCCCTTTTGTACCAGCAATCATCAGTAAGATGATTGAACAAGCCACATATCTGACATGGCTTTTTCTTCATCTTATGCTGATCATCAGCTGAAGAGGATTTAACTACTGAAGACTTGTTCTTCAGCTGTTTGTCATCAGTACTAGCAGTTTTCTTCCTAGTGCCTGCTTTCCTGGTATCCTCTCTAGCTGTCTTCAAACCTTTCCTACTGTTAGTTTTCTTCTCTTTAGTGCTAACAATGTTTGAGGTTTGACCTTCAGATGTTGTCACTTGCTCTCCAGTACCTTCAGTACTTCTAGTGACAACACCTGAGTTGATCAGTCTTTTGGTCATGTGACAGTCAGCATTTGAACCATCAGCTGTTGTAGCATCAGCTGATTGGTTTTGGCAGAAAATGCTGACTTCTATTTCTGATGATGCTGATTCAGAAGATAGTAGGTCACATGATGAGAAGGATTGGTTATTGCTCTCCCCATCAGATTCAACTTCTGCTCTTGAAGTGAAGTCTGTGGGAGGAGCAGTGTGATTATAACCAATGCCAAACTTCATATTGGAAGCTGATTGCTTGCTAAGAAGCATTTCAAAACCCTTGCATGATTGCACCCATCGATCACACTCAACTTGGGTGGTTGCAAGAGTTTCCTTGAGGTCTTTGTACTTCTCTAGAAGTACATCTTCCCTAGCTTTATCATCTTTTATTTGGCATTTAAGCTTGTAAATCTCATCATTTTTATCTTTTAGAACAACCTCAAAATCAGCTTTTCTTTTGGAAATTGTTTGCTCAAGCTCAAGATTTTTATCTATTAAAGCTACATTTGCTTCTCTAATAGAAGCAAATGCTGCTATGCATGATTCTGAACAAAGCTTGGCTTTTGCCTCAGTGGATACCTGAGATGAGGCATTGGATGATGACCCTTCAGCAGAATCAAGGGCCATCAGAGCAAGATTTCCAAAAGGTTGGTCACCACCATGTTGACCAGCACCTTGAAGTAGTTGATCCTGACCAGATAGCTCTTCTGGTAGACTACTCCAGTCAACAACAGTTGGGGTGAAAAAGCTTTGTTGTTGAGGTTGTGTGTGGTGATGAGATTGGGAAGATTGAGGCTCTGGAAGAGCATGAGGTGGTTGAGCCGGGTGTGCTTGAGTTTGACTAGGCTGAGGCATGTAGTAACAGGGGTAAGGATATGGCATATGACCCTGTGGCACAAAATAAGCAGGTGGTGCCTGTGCCTGAGATGGATAGCTAGAACTGGAGGAAGGTTGCCCTCTGTGCTGTGAGCTATTGCTGGGAAAAGTCACAAAGGGTGCAGATGAGTTAGATCTAGATGATCTACACTCTCTTGCAAAGTGTCCAAGCCTTTGGCACTTGTAACACCTCAACTTGCTCTTGTCAAAACCGACTTTGGTTTTGCCAGAGAGTCCTGGGAATTTCCTACCAGTTCTCTTGTAGAACTTTTGAGAGCGGATATTTATCATTGCCATCTGGTTCAAAATATCCATCTCTTCCAGATCATCATCTGGAATGCCCTTCAAGTCCTCCATCAGAAAACACAAGTTGTCACCACCACCTCCTGAACTACTAACACCAACAAAAGCTTGTTCTGAGTTGGTAGAGAAATCAATATGCTCATCATAAGAACCTTCTGATGAAGCATATTCTGACTCATGACTTATCAAGGCAGCATTACCTTGAACAAAGTCATTAGCAAGTTTGCCAGAAGATGACAACTTCCTCTTTTGCTCTATTTCTCTCTCAAAAGTGAGCAATTTCCCATGAAGTTGGGTGAGAGATAGAGTGTCTAGGTCAGCACTGGAGCGTAGGACAATGGTATATGTGTCCCATCTCTTAGGCAATGACCTGAGGAACCTGTTGTTCATCTGGCTGTTGGAGTACACTTGTTTGACCATCTTCAGCTCAGAGATCAAACAAGAGAACCACTCAAACTGCTGGGTCAGAGTCTCACCCTTTCTATATGAGAATGTCTCATATTGTTGGGCGAGGATTTCCCTATTGTTTGCTAAGACCGAATCAGTTCCTCCAAATTGTTCCTTTAGAGCAACCCATAGGTCATGAGCAGACTCATGATGCAAGAGCCCTGAATATATCTCATTAGGAATGGCCATGGCTAGAATTCCATGGGCTCTAGCATCAATTTCGAACAGCTTTAGATCTTCGTCCGAATATTGTTCAGGTTTCTTTGCAACCTGTTCATTAGATTCCGGGACGCTCACCATAGGCTTGTATGGCCCATGCACCACTGACTTCCAACAACCAGTACTGTTGACAGCCAAGTGGTGTAGCATACGTCTTTGCCATATGTTATACTCGTTCCTAACCAGCATCGGAGGCTTGGTTGAGGAACCAGTATTGTGAGGATCATTAGTTGGTGTTGTCATCTCAGGTTTTAGTCAAAAACAAGGTTAAACAAGACAAACGTAACTCAAAACCACCAAAAGACCTCAAGATTTTGGCCAGAAACAGCAGAAACTCACTCTCTATGGCTAATTCTTGCAAATTGCTAATTCAATCAAACAGAGAGATCAAAAGAACAGTTTCAAACGATCAATAGTGAAATTGATCAATGATTGACCTGCTCTGATACCATTTGACAGGATCTCAGCCTCTCGTTTGATCAATCAGATTATGTTTACAGCGGATTTAGCACATTAATTAGCGATTAATGCAAGAACATAAAAGATATTGCATGTAAAAGCACAAGCATAGAGAGAGAAAAGAGTTCTGCGAAACAATAAATGTTCTATTGCATAGCATGTTTCGGCAATTAAAACAGTATGGTTCCCCATCCTTTTATAGGCGGCAAAAGGATGGGCTGATGTCCTTTTTCTGACATCAACAGAATATTAAAATTACAACTGACAAAACATAAAACTACTGAAGATGTCAACAGCTGACATCTTCTTACAAAAGTTTCCTAAGTACTGACAAAAGTAAAATTACTGAAATCCTACAACAACTGAAGAACAAACTCTTCAGTCGTTTATAACTACTGATACTAAAACAACTGAAGAACATGCTCTTTAGCTGTTGTACAACTACTGAAACAAAATAAACTACTGAAAAGGAAAAACCATCACAACAACTGAAGAAGACTTCTTCAGCTATTGTGACAAACTCTGAGTCTTCAGTACTTGGTCTTCAGACTTGGCTTCAGATGATGTAACAACTGATGACTTCAGTAGATATCATCAGTTGTTGTCTTCAGTCTTTGTCTTCAGGCTTTGTGCTTCAGTAGAAGGTCTTTAGTTCTTCAGTTCTTCAGCTTTTGATTCTTCAGTACTTGTCTTCAGTACTTGAAATCTTCAGTACTTGTAAGATCAGTACTTCAGACTTCAGTACTTGGAGTCTTCAGCTGTTGTTCTTCAATTCTTTGATCTTCATACTTTGTTCTTCAGACTTTGTCAGAACAGCTGATGGTTGGAGCTAAGATGCTCTCGAGTCTGACATTCAAGCAAGAGAACACAATAGCTGATGGGAGTCTTCAGCAGTTGTTGCAGTGGCATGTGGGACTTAGAGGTTTTCCTGATCTTGGCTCATTGGTTCTTTTGGTCCAACATATTCTTTTTCTTGCATTACCCAGAAATCAACTTGTTATCCAGAAATTGACATCTTTCTGATATGAATGTCTTGTTCAGATTTAATCATGCATTATCACTGTCAGTATTAGTATACAAATTTAATTCATGATTTCGAGGATACCAAACATTGAGTTTTTGCTGGCCTTTAAGATACTTGAAAATCCGGTTTTAATAGTGCTTGTAAAACTTAATTTAATTTTAAAAATAGGTGAAACAATTATATAATGAGAAAAGTCAAAAATAGGAGGAACTATTATACACACATAAAGATACACACACATGTGGTGAGGTTGTAGTAAAAAGAACACTTATTTAAAAGTCAAAAATAGGAGGAACTATTATACACACATAAAGATACACACACATGTGGTGAGGTTGTAGTAAAAAGAACACTTACTTAAAAATGGTGAAAAGACATAATGTCGCACGAGAAAGCAAAATGACGAGCAGTTATGAGTAATAAGACATATGATGCGCAATAAAGACACAATGAGAAGCATAAAAGACACAAGGTTGAGATGGAAATACATAATTAGTTGGAAACATAAAAATCTAAAGTGTACAAGCTACATACCCAAAGCTAACATTAAAACCTAAAATAATAGAGATTGCAGGACCAGTTATAGGTGGTCAATACAATCAGTCTCACAACAAGGAGAGTGTTAGAACACTTAACAAATTAAATAGGAAACCGGGTTTATATAGAAGATAGTAAGAACATAAGTAAGTAATTAGACAGAACAAAACAAAAAATGAACAAGATAAGTATGGTTTTCAAAAATACTGTATATTGCTCTCGAGTTCTATTGCAAGTGTTACAAAGCATATGATAAAATACAAGAACCTAAGATACTTAATAGCTGGCTATGTTTTGAAAGCTAGCTGAAAACACTAATCTAGACAACAAGATCAATAAACAAACAAACAAACATACCCAGTATGTCCCACTGAGAGTAGGGTCTGGAGGGGTAGGTGGTGGCTAGTCTTTCCTCTATCTTGGGAGACAGAGAGACCGCTTCCAAAGAGACCCTTGGCTCGACAAAGATAATAGCCAAAGTTAGTGCATATGTCACATAATCATACATCACAATAGAGTTTTGTATATGCATATGCATGTCCATAAAAAAATAACTAGATTATATTGCATACATAACATACATCACATAAGCAATATAAGCACATAAGCAATAGCATACTCATAACAATCAGAATAATAATGTGTACCTCACACAAGCAATTAAGCATTCATCATAAAAGCACACACAACATCATTGAGACAAGTTTGAGGCAGATAAATTTTACTACGATACTATGCAAGGCATAAAGCAGATAAATTTTACTATGATATTAACAATACTAATAGGGAAGTTAGCACTAAGGCTCCACTTACATTGGACAGATAACGTTACCCTAGACATCACGTGTGGGCTATCGCATCAAGGCCCACTAGTAGTCCCTGACTTTAATTCTACGTCTCCACTCACTCCTATCCTCGACCATGTGCTCGAAGAGGTGCAACTCTACCATATCCCGGCTAATAGTCTCATCCCAGGTCAACTTAGGTCTTCTTCTACTCCTTTTACCATCTAAGCTGATGCGCTCTACTGCTCTAACGGGTGCTGACATCTGTCTCCTCTTCACATGGCCAAACCATCTTAATCTTCCCTCTCGTATTTTGTCTGTGATACAAGCCATCTGTAGCCTCTGTCGAGAGACGTCATTCCTTATCCGAACCAGCCTCGTATGTCCACACATCCACCTTAGCATTCGTATTTTTGCGACCTCTATTTGTCTCTCGTGCGATTTATTCATGGCCCAACAGTCTGTTCCGTATAACATAGCCGGACGAACTGCCACTCTATATAGTTTTCCTTTTAGTCATGTTGGGAACCTCTTATCACACAAGATCCCTGATGCTGCTTTCCACTTACACCATCCTGCCTGAACACGATGGGCTACATCACTGTGTATATCTCCGTCTTCCTGGACGTACGAGCCTAAATATTTGAACCTAGACGTTTGTGGGACCGCCAGGCCCTGAATAGTAATTTGGGTGTCCTTTTCATTCGCTCCACTGAAGTTACAGTGCATGTATAGTAAAAAGGCAGGTTACCTTTTGACTTGTGACTATGACATACCATAGCTCATATACTAACATATTACAAAAAGGATAAAAGGTATAAAGTAGAAAGTTACAGACTCTAAACCTTACTATACAGTTTCAAAAGCATAGACCTTTTCACCAAGTTATACAAGCTGGTGAGTCTTCAGAGTTGTAGCAGAAAGTGGGTCAGATTTATGCAAAAGTTGATCAGAGAAAGCATGTCTTCTCTGTCTTCGGAAACAATCAGTCCTTACTTCATTGGCTTTGGAAGATTTGGTCTTTGGCTTTGGAAGATTTTACGCTTAGAATATTTTTCTGTGAAGAGTGTAAAACTTCCGAAGTAACATCTACCTTGTACATTAGTGCATGCATGCTAGAAACTCTTTGGTTGCATTGGTTGTATCAGCCTTTCTAATATAACCTTACAAACTCCCCCGGGCTGATGCTACCAAAACAGAGAAGGTTATTCAAATATTGATAATCCTTATTAGGATCAAGACCATTTGTTGGATCAAGAAGAAGGCTGGTGCAACCAAAACCATTTCACTTAGACAATTTTTTTGGTACTACATACAAAAGGCTTCCGAAGCTTAGCATGAAACTTTCGAAGGTTATAGAGTTCTTCCGAAGACAAAGTGAAATATCAACTTCTGAAGACAAAACTCTACTCCCGAAGACAAAGACCCTGTTTCCGAAGATAAAGTCTTAAGAGAAGAAATTAGAAGACTGCTTCCGAAGTATGAAGTTCATCAAGCCTCGGAAGAAGCAGTCTCTGCCAACTTAACCTTCTGAAGACACAACTATGAACCAGTAGACATAAGTATGGTCCTCCTGACACTCTGCTACAGACCTCTAATATACTGCATGGCGTTTTCTCAAAAGCCAGCCATGTAGTTGACCATACTTTATTCCACTGTTCACCTTTATTAGGTAGTACAGTTACCAACTTAAGTTAGTAACAAAAGGTAAGTCATGGACATGTCATGACTACCATATCTTAGATAATACTTTCTCTATGATACCTTAACTCTAGCATTGTAGTATATGCTTTAGTCATAGGCTCCCAGCTGGTATCAAAGTATATCCTGCTGTAGATAGTAGTATATATAGTTTCTCATTGTAACTCATAAGCATGCTTGTGAGAGTGTTGTAACACTTTGAGTTGAGAAGTAATATATACAAGTATCTTGAAAATTATATCTTTGTGCTTTTCTGCTACTTAGTATATTATTATCAGCTCTTAGATAAGACTCTGCTTAATCTGATCCGAGTGTGGCATTAGTGAGTTGAGAGAAAACTAAGTGTTAAGTGAAAAACGAATCCTGCAATTGGTATCAGAGCTCTAGGCTCTTGATTGTGAGATCTTACCATCCAAATCAACCTGTTTTTCACTCCTCACTACAACACACTCAATATGGCCCTCAACAGGTCCGAAGTAGAAATGGGGACGATGACCAAAGCACCTGTCATCACCCCTGAAAACTTTAGATTATGGAGCAGACGCATGGAAGGCTTCATCAGATATCAAGACAGCAAAATGTGGCAATCCATTGTCAATGGCCCGTACAAACCTAAGGAGGCTTCATCTGGTGGAAACAGGGCCATGATAGAAAAGGCTGTTGAAGATTACTCTGATGAGGACTGAAAGAAGATGGACATTGATAGCAATGCTATGACTATTCTCATGACGGAAATACCAAACTCCATCATGGTGGGGTTTGAGCATTGCAAGTCAGCCAAAGAACTGTTTGATGCACTTGCTCAAATGTACTCAAGCTCAAATGACTCCAAGAAGGACTCACTGAAGCAGCAGTTTGAGAACTTCACTTATATTGCTGGAGAGACTCTCAGTTAGCAATATTTCAGGTACATGGATCTCATTTCTTCTCTTCAGTCTGTGGGAATCACTCCTGAACTTAGAGACCTCACAAGAAAGTTCATGAGTGCTCTTCCTAATGAATGGACATTCTACTGTGTCTCTATCAAGAGAACAGAGAATCTGAACACACTCACCATGACCGAACTTTATGGTATTCTTGATGGATACCGTTTGGAAATGGAAAGCAAGAGAGGCCATCAGACAAGCAGACCCCTGAGTCTTCCTACTAGCAATGCTTTGATGGTTGCTGAAGGCTCAAGACCCATACAACCTTAACAGTACCAGACTCACACTCAACAACCATCCTGCTTATCTGGACCATACATCAAATTTCCTGAGACTCCAAGGTCTCAAGAAGCACAACAGAGCTCATTTCAGGACAGTTGTGCCTTTGTCTCAGGAAGTGGACATTCAAGTGATTTTCAGTATTGTTTTGATGATCTGCAATGCTTTAGTCCAGATGATGTAGCGTATGTGGACATTGTCCAATAGATGGCTCTTTTAACCTACAGAGCAAAGAAGTTCTTTAAGAGAACTGGAAGGTAGTTTCCCCAGAAACCAACCAAACAGCAAGTTTGGGTTTGACAAAACCAAGGCCAAATGCTACAACTATAATCAACTTGGCCATTTTGCAAGGGAATGCAAGGCTCCCAAAACAAATCCGGGAACCCCACAGGCCTCCACACATCCCTCTATCTCAAAGCCCACTGGAAAGTCAACTGAAACAGCTACAATGGCTCAAGAAGTTGACTGGAGCTTTATGGTGCAAGATGTGACTCCCGCTCAAGCTCTCATGGCAGGAACATATGACATTAAGGTATATGAACACCTCTGTACTCTTGCATGTATTGCCAAGGTTAAATTGTATCTGGACTACAATATGGAGATTAAATCTAATATTGAGTCTTTAAATGTTTTAAAATCTGATTTTAAAAGGGCTGAATCTGACTATCAAAGAAAAATTGAGGAGTTGGAGAAAACTATCCTTATTAAAACATGAACATTCAAACTATAAGACTCAAATAAAAGAATTAATATCCAAATTGTCTGAGGCTCAAGCCCAACTTGTCACTGCTGAGGCTCAGGCTAGGAAGCATGCTATTTCTGAACAAAACTTCCAAGCTATTCTTGCATCATCCTCCCATTCTAAACTCTGTTATCAGAACAAAGGAGGGTTGGGAACCAATGAAATTGCTCCACCACATTCCTATGAGTCTATTAGACAACCTAGATGTGGTACTGAGGAGCAAGAGGTTCCAACTGCTAATCCTTCCTCATTAGAATTGAAGGATGAAGCAATAATAGTGGCCACCACAGGGGAGAAACAGGAAGATATACTCATCTCCTCCTGTGAAAACCAAATCCTAACTACTAAGGCTAGAAGGAGCAGAGCTAAAGCTGCTAAAAGAACTGCTAAAAAAGTGGCTGATTCCAAGCTGATGATTGACCCAAAGCAAAAAGGTGTCTTCATCTCAGCTAGATTCTAAGTGTTAGGTACTTTTGATTCAGGAAAAGAGTGTAATACCAGCACTCATGTCCTGCCAAAGGATCAGAAGTTGAAATGAAAAGTTGCTGAAGTAGAGAAGAAGCCCATGAAACAGCAACCCTCACATTCCTTAATGACTAACATTGCGTGCATAATGTGTGGTCTGCAAAACCACATGGCAAAAGATTGTTACTACAATCCTGCAAGTACATATTATGTAAATAATGCTAGAAAAGAAGGAGTCAGGTAAGGTTTCACATTTGGACCTTTTCAAATGGCTCAAGTGATGAAGAAGGGAAAGCTAGTTTCGGAAGCAAGGTTGCTTTCGGCAGAAAATTTTTCCTCCGAAGGGAAAATGGCTTCGGAAGCACAAGCTACTAAGATTCGGAAGAACACGAAAATTCCCACAAGACCATCCCAGAAGAAGACTGCTTCGCAAGAGAAGGTGGTGAAGGCTTCTTCCGAAAAGAAAGAAGCTTTGGAAGAAGACCATGCTACAAAAGCTTCAACAAGCTCATCCTCCAAGATCAACCAAAGGATGGACTGGAAGATCAAGTAAGATACTACAGCCCAAACCTCTTCTTCAAAGACCCCTATTGAGCCCCAATGCATATCTTTTGGTTCAATTATGTTATTAACGTTAGAAGAACCCAAGACCAGCAAGGTGTTGGGTCATGATAAGGCTGGTGCAACCAAAACCACTTCACATAGTCATTTTTGGTACTACATTCAAAGGCTTCCGAAGCTGAGCATGAGATCTTCCGAAAGTCTGAAGAACAACAGCTGAAGACTATCTTCCGAAGACAAAGTCTGAGCTTCCGAAGACAAAGTCTGATGAAAGAGCTAAAGACAAAGTCTGAGCTTTCGAAGACAAAGTCTGATGAAAGAGCTGAAGATAAAGTCTGAGCTTCCGAAGACAAAGTCTGATGAAAGAGCTGAAGACAAAGTCTGCTTCCGAAGACAAAGAAGACTCCAAGCCTTGGAAGAAGCAGTCTTCCGAAGTATAAGTGGCTTCGGAAGAAGTTATTCTTCCGAAGCATTTTATCCTTCGGAAGACATTGCTATGTCCAGCAGATAAAAGTATGGTCCCTGACAGTCCGCTGCAGACCTCTAATACAGCATGGCATCTTCCTAAAGAGCCATGTTGTTGACCATACTTTATTCTACTGTTCACCTTTTTATGTTAGTACATGTTACCAACTTTAGTTGGTGACAAAAGGTAAGTCAGGGACATGTCCTGACTACCAACTCTCAGGCAAAATGTCTGAAAGACTTCACCTAGAATCTTGTAGTATAGATGATAGGTTAGAGGTGTCCAGCTGGTATCAAAGTATATCCGGCTGTAGGTAGTATTATATATCTTCTCCATGTAACTCATTAGAAGTGATTTGAGTCCAAGAGTCTTGTAATCCTTTGAGTTGAGAAGCAATATATAAAAGTACCTTGAAAATTTACTTCCTGTGTTAATTTTCTTACTGCTTGTTACTTGTTATATTGTGATCAACTCTTCATAGACTGCTTGCCGAGTGTTGATTCACAGTGAGTTGAGAGAAAAACCAACCATAATCGATCCTGCAATTGGTATCAGAGCTCCAGGCTCTTGATTATGAGATCTTACCATCCAAATCAACCTGTTTTTCACTCCTCACCACAATCCATTCACTCAAATGGCCGCTCTCTCCAAAGCTGATATGGAAACCGGCACCATGACCAAGTCCCCACTGATCACCCCTGAAGACTTTGACACATGGTGTATCAGAGTGGAAGGGTTCATCAAGTGTCAAGATTCAAGGATGCGGGACTCCATTGTCAATGGTCCTTTCATACCAAGCACTACTTCTGCTACTGGTAATCGCATCATTCCAAAAGATGTTGATGATTACTCAAAAGAAGACAGGAAAAGAATAGAGCTAGATCAGAGGGCTATGACTTCTCTCCAAACTGCTCTCCCCAACTCCGTCTATAGAGGCTTCAAGAAGTGCAAGACAGCCAAAGATTTATGGGAAGCCTTGAAGCTGATGTATGAAGGATCAAAGGAAACCCATGAGAACAAGAAGGATCTCTTGAAGCAGCAGTTTGAGAACTTTACTTTCAAGGCTGGTGAGACCTTGACTCAACAATAATTCAGGTATGTTGAGATAGTAGATACTCTGGTGGATATTGGAGTAGCTCTTGAAAATAGAGACATAGTTAGGAAGTTAATGTCTTCCCTTCCTAAACTATGGACTCACTACTATGTTGTTATCAAGAGAAATTCGGACCTTAAGACTCTTTCTCTCACAGAGTTGTATGGTATCCTAAGTGCATTCCAGATGGAGATGAACATGCAGAACTCCTCTGGTCACTCCAACCAACTGAGTTTAGCCCTTCATGTGGTTGAAAGGGAAATCACAGAACCTCAACATCAGTTGCTGTGTTACCCTGACAACTCACATAGTGGACCCTACATTACTCTACCCGAGACTCCAAAGTATCAAAAGGTTCAACACAACTCCTTTCAGGATAGTTGTGCATTTATCTCTGGAAATGGACACTCTGGTGATTTTCAATACTGCTTTGATGATCTTGAGTGCTTCAGTCCAGATGATGTGGAGTATGTGGACATCGTCCAACAGATGGCTCTTTTAACTTACAGAGCGAAGAAGTTCTTCAAGAGAATTGGAAGGCAATTCCCTCAAAACCCAGTCAACAGAAAGTTTGGGTTTGATAAGAGCAAAGCAAAGTGTTACAACTGCAACCAACTTGGTCACTTTGCTAGGGAATGCAAGGCTCCCAAGAACAACCCGGGAACCCCACAGGCCTCCACACATCCCACTGCTTCAAAACATGAAGAGAAGTCAACTGAAACAACTGTTGTGGCTCAAGAAGTGACTGGAGCTTCATGGTCCAGGATGTGACTCCCGCTCAAGCACTCATGGCCGGAACAGATGATGATCAGGTATATGAACATCTTTGTACTGCTGCCTGTATTGCTAAAGTTAAACTCTATAAGGATTATATTTTGGAAATCAGATCTGAGGTTGAGTCTTTAAATGTGTTAAAATCTGATTTTAAAAGAGCTGAATCTGACTATCAAAAGAAAATTGAAGAGTTAGAGAAAACTGTGTCTCTTTTAAAACATGAAAAGACCAACTATAAGACTCAAATCAAGGATCTGATATCCAAACTATCTGAAGTTCAAGCCCAATTGGTCATAACTGAGGCTCAGGCCAGGAAGCAAGCTATTGTTGAGCAAAGCTTCCAAACTATTCTTGCATCAACCTCTCATTCCAAAATGTTTTATCAAAACAAAGAAGGGTTGGGAACCAATGAAATAGCTCCACCACACTCTTATGAGTCCATTAGACTACCTAGATGTGGTACTGAAGAGCAAGAGGTTCCAACTACTGACCCTTCTCCATTGGAACTAAAGGATGAGGCAAAAATAGTGGCCACCACAGGGGAGAAACAGGAGGATACACTCATCTCCACCTATGAAGACCAAATCCTAACCACCAAGGCAAGAAGAAGCAGAGCTAAAGCTGCTAGAAGGACTGCCAAGAAGGTTGCAGAGTCCAAGCTTAAGATCGACCCAAAGCAAAAGGGTGTCTTCATCTCTGCCGGATTCCAAGTGGTAGGTACTTCTGATTCAGGAAAGGAGTGTAGTACCAGGATTCCTGTCCTATCGAAGGATCAGAAGTTGAAAGGGAAAGTTGCTAATGAAGAGAAGAAATCCAAGAAACAACAACCTACAAGTTCCCAGAAGGCTAACATTGCATGCATAATGTGTGGTCTGCACAACCATATGGCTAAAGATTGTTACTACAATCCAGCAAGCACACACTATGCGAATAACGTTAGAAGAAAAGGAGTCAGAGAAGGTTTCTCGGTTGGACCATCTCAAACGGTCCAAATGATGAAGAACGAAAAGTTGGTCTCGGAAGCCAAGTTGCTTTCGGAAGAAACTACTTCTTCCGAAGGGAAAATGGCTTCGGAAGCCAAAGCCTCTAAGGTTCAGAAGAACAAGAAGGCTCCCTTGAAACTATCTCAGAAGAAGACTACTTCGGAAGAAAAGGTGGTGAAGGATTCTTCCGAAAAGGAAGCCTCGGAAGAAGACCATGCTGCAAAAGCTTCAACAAGCTCATCCTCAAAGATCAACCAAGGGATGGATTGGAAGATCAAGGAAGATGCTGCAGCCCAAACCTCTTCTTCAATGACCTCTATTGAATCCCAATGCATATCTTTTGGTTCAATTATGTCACTATCTTTGGAAGATCCCAAGACCAGCAAGGCTTGGGCTTCCAAACAAAACTAACCATCTCATCTTATGTGCAGGGACATCCATTTGACAATAACAACAATGTCTGGATTACAGATAGTGGATGCTCCAGGCACATGACAGGGAACAGATCTCTCCTTCAACAATTCCAGAACTTTGATGGAGGGCCTGTCCAATTTGGAGGTGAGGCCGGAGGATATATTTCTGGCAGATGAAGTATATCCAATGGCAGAATAAACATTGACAAAGTTCACTTTGTCAAACAGCTTGAACACAATCTGTTAAGTGTTTCTCAATTCTGTGACCGGAAGCATCAGATGCTTTTCACAGAACATGAGTGCATTATCCTCAAACCAGGGATGACAATTCCTCCGGAATTGGTGCTTCTTAGATCTCCCAGGAAAGGGTATATGTACAAGCTAGATATGAACAATGCTTCTCCTATGGGTGAAGTTTCATGCTTTCTTTCCAAAGCTGATAGTGATAAGTCAACACTATGGCATAAACGTATGTGTCATGTGAATTTTAAAACAATCAATAAATTGGCTAAAAATAACTTGGTACATGGTTTGCCTAAAAAGGAATTTTTCTGCAAAGATAACTGTGTTGCATGCCTGAAAGGGAAACAACACAGATCATCTCATAAATCCAAATGTGTTAACTCTATCACTACTCCATTACACTTATTGCACATGGATGTCTTTGGACCCACAAGTATAATGAGCATTGGAAGGAAATCATACTGCCTTGTGATTGTTGATGATTTTACAAGATTTACATGGGTATTCTTTTTAAGAAGTAAAGATGAAACAGCTGAAACTTTAAAATCTTTTATTCTTAAAATAGAAAATCAAATTGATCACAAGGTTAAGATCATTAGAAGTGATCAAGGGACTGAGTTTAAGAACTTTGTTCTTGACTCATTCTGTGACTCAAAAGGGATTACCAGACAATATAGTGCTCCCAGAACTCCTCACCAAAACGGTGTTGCTGAGAGGAGGAACAAGACACTTATTGAGGTTGCTCGGACCATGTTAGCTGATTCAAATCTACCTCTAACATTCTAGACAGAGGCAGTCAGCACTGCATGCTATGTGCAGAACAGGGTTTTTGTTGTTAAGCCCCATGGAAAAACCCCTTATGAGTTATGGAACAAGAGGCCACCGTTCATTGGCTTTCTAAGGTCCTTTGGCTGCAGGTGTACCATACTTAACACAAAGGACAACTTAGCAAAGTTTGCTGAGAAGTCAGATGATGCTATCTTTGTTGGATACTCTTCTAGCTCTAAAGCTTATACAGTATACAACATTAAGAATCAACAATTTGAGGAGTCATCCAATATAGTTATTAATGAGCACACTCCTTGTGTTTGGGGGAATGTCTCTGATTATATCTTTGATTTAGAATTATTTCCAAACTATTCTAAACCATCTTGTGAGAATGTTTCAGCTGGAACAGGTGCTCAAGGTGATGCTGATGCTAATGCTGATCAACTATTTGAGCTTCCCAGACCTATTCCAAATTCTCCAAGAGCTGAAAGGAAACAAGCTTCAACTATTCATAGATCTGATAGTGTAACTATCTCCAGGAATAGTGAAGCTTCAATAAGTGAATCACCTGATAAACCTCAAAGCTCTTCAGGTGATCCATTACAACACCAGGTTGAAGGAAGCAGTATTCTGAAGGAACAGACAACTATTAATACTACTTCACAACCAACCATTGATGATGTTTCTCAATCATTCAATCAGTCCTCATTGAATGACTTTGAAACAACAGCTGGACAGAGTAATCCAGTTCCTGATCAGAATATGTCCAACCTGGACTTATCTCTGCAACTGGAAGTGATTCCTCGCCTCAGGATTCACAACACTCATACAACTGAGAACATCATAGGGAATGTCTCTGAGGGTGTGAGAACTAGAGGACAAACTCATCATGGGAATGTCTGCTTGTACTCATGCTTCTTGTCTCAGATAGAACCAAAGAACGTGGAAGATGCCTTAAAGGATAGTAGTTGGGTTGAATCGATGCAGGAGGAGCTGCTTCAAATCAGAAGACAAAAGGTTTGGAATCTATGCCCACTACCATCTGGTCAAGTACCCATAGGCACTAAATGGGTATTCCGAAACAAGAAAGATGATAGAGGCTTGATCATCAAGAATAAGGCAAGACTAGTAGTTCAAGGGTACACCCAGGAGGAAGGAATTGATTACACTGATGTCTTTGCACCTGTTGCAAGACTTGAGGCAGTTAGGATCTTTCTTGCTTATGTTGCATCCAAGAACATCGCCGTCTACCAACTTGATGTCAAGTGTGCTTTTCTATATGGGGATATAGATAGGGAAATCTATGTATGTCAACCTCTAGGATTTGAAGATCCACAGCACCCCAACTATGTGTGCAAACTGGATAAAGCTCTATATGGGCTGTACCAAGCACCTAGGCTGCGGTATGAGATCTTGTCTCAGTTTCTCCTGAAGAATGGATACACTAGAGGTACCATTGACAAGACTCTTTTCATCAGAAAGAGTAGAGAAGACATTTTGCTTGTATAAGTCTATGTTGATGACATCATATTTGGTTCTTCAAATGACCAAATGTGCAAGGACTTTGAAAGCATTATGAAGCAGAAGTTTGAGATGAGTTCCATGGGAAAAATGGACTTTTTCCTTGGAATTCAGGTGAAACAGATGAAGAAAGGGTTCTTCATAAGTCAATCTAAGTATGTCTCAGACATCTTAGATAGATTTGAAATGAAGGATTATAAACCAGCCAAGACACCCATACCCAGAAACCATAATCTTTGCCCTGACCTTGAGGGGGAGGATACTGATCAACATCAGTACAGAGCGATCATTGGTTCTCTGATGTATCTCACTGCTAGTAGACCAGATATCATGTTTGCCACATGCATTTGTGCAAGATATCAGGCTGCTCCAAAGGTGTCTCACCTAGCTGCTGCAAAGAGGATCCTCAGATACCTCAAAGGAGCACCTAAACTAGGTCTCTGGTATCCAAGAAATAGTGATTTCAATCTCTATGGATACTCCGACAGTGACTATGGTGGCTGCAACGTTGACAAGAAATCAACATCAGGAGGATGTCCATTTCTCGGTGGAAGGATTATCTCATGGCAATACAAGAAACAATCCTGTGTCTCTACATCAACTGCTGAAGCTGAATACATTACTGCTGCTAGCTGCTGTGCTCAACTGCTATGGATTCAAAATCAGATGTTAGACTATGGATTCAACTTCATGACTACTCCTATCCATATTGACAACAATAGTGCTATCTCCATTACTGAGAATCCGGTGAAGCACTCCAAGACAAAGCACATTGATATCAGGTATCATTTCATTAGAGATATTCATGAGAAACATTTGATCAAGTTAATCAAAGTTGACTCAAATGAACAATATGCTGACTTGTTCACAAAGGCATTTGATGAACAAAGATTTAAGTATCTCATATCAGCTATTGGGATGATAAACACTAATTAACTACCTCTTTTGAAAACCTTTTTAATTGTGTAATGTCTTGTGTCAATACAATTTAAGCCCTGTTACAAAAGATCTTTAAATTATTCCAAGTGTAAATTCCTTCCGAAGAGGAATTAACTCTCGGAAGATATTCTTGAATATCTTCCGAAGCAAAACTCCTCAATGGAAATTTTCTTCTCGGAAGAGTTTTTGGTCTCGGAAGAAGCATTGATTTTACATCAGATCTACTTCCGAAGCTTATAAAACTCTCCATTCGGAAAGATAACTTTACCTTCGGAAGCAATGCTTTGCTTCGGAAGAGAAAGTACCTTCAAAGGACCATTTTACCTTCGGAAGCAATGCCTTGATTCGGAAGAGAAATTGACTTCAGAAGACAATTACCTTCGGAAATGTTTTACCTTCGGAAATGTTTTACATTCGGAAATAAAGGTTTTTATATGTAACGGATATGTTTTAGGCCCCACTCTGTAAAACGTAAAGATTTTGTTCATGATGGTCAGATTATTTAAAATTATCCTTGCCGCCACTGTCATTTCTCCGCCGTAAATCACCATACCACCCACAGTAAACCCAAACAGTTATCCTATTACCTCCACTACCACAATTCATCCCTTTTAAATAATCTTGACTGATCAATTTCATCTTCTTTTACCACTTTACTGCCCTAACTATTCCCTTCACTGTCAAACCTGTAATTTCACCCAAATTCAAGCTTACCTTCTCTTCAATGGCGCTAAACCCTCAGCACAACCAAGTCGCATTACTTGATTCTTCAAGAGATGCCGACTTCACCCAAATCATCACCTTTCTTACCGAATCCACATACCTCACTGCACTTACAGTTAACCCCACCATCTACTCCAACCAAATGACTGAAATCTGGAGTAATGGTCAAGCTGATGTTCTGAATGGGGTTCGAGTACTGACAACCCGAGTTTGTGGCCAAGAGTTGGTCATCACTGAACAACTCATCAGGGAGCATCTCGAGCTTCATGATGATGGGGCTCCTACTGAGTTCCCCAAAGAAGACTTGGAAGGCACCTATATCCTTATGGGATATGGAGGGGATGTGAGCAGGTCGACCGTCTACAAGTTTAACTTCTCTTACCATTGGAAGTTACTGCTGCACATCATCCTACATTGCTTATCCAACAAATCAGAGGGATGGGATCAAATCCTGTATGAACTGGGATGCCTAGTTCATGGGTTGGTGAGAGGTCTACGCTTCAACTACTCACGATTTGTGTTGACCAACCTTATCGAAAATCTGAGCAGGGATACATTCTTCATGTATCCTCGATTTATTCAACACATAATCAACTGTGAGCTGGAGCCAAGCAAGCTTGTCTGCGCAGTTGCTCTTACTGTTCCACAAGTGAGGCCTACCATCTTCAAAACTCTGAAGAAGATGTCCATCAACTTCACTGGAAGGTACACTCCATTACCTCCATCGATGACTGAGCGCATAGCTCCTGGTGACATCCCTGTTATCCCCACAGGTGATGAACCCACACCAGCACCCTCCACCACAATGCCAACAAAACCTTCTTTACCCATCAAAGTTACATACCAGAGACGTCCCAAATGAACCATTGTTCAATCTACTCTGATTGAACAAGCTCCTTCAGTTCAAACCAAAAGGACTAGAGTGGAATCATGGGCTCCCACTCAGTCCGAGGTCACACCATCCTTCACATTTGACCTCAATGTGGGTTTTGAGCCTCCTCAGTCTCAAACCCAAGAGCCCGAACCCCAAGCCTTAAGCCCACAGGGTGAGTCTCTACACTCCCCTGTGCAGCCTTCTAGGGACAACCCCACCATAGGCTCAATGCCTGTAGACATTGATCTAGGTCCCGGGTCAGTAGGTTTAACCTCCTTATCATTCACTGACCTTTTACTCCGCACTGATGAAGAGATTACATCTCTCCATGGCCATGAAGTTGATCTACAACACCATCTAAAAGATCAACAGAGCCAAGAGAGATCCCTTGTCTCTAGCCCCCATCAGCATCCAATTACTGAGGTGAGTCCCACTGATGTGGAGGGGACTCATGTAGGCTTAGCTGCCACTACTCAGAGTCTCTCATGGAGCTCTCAGGACAGTGGTAACATCATTAGGACTGAGTCTACGGCAACTTTGCCCATTGACATCTCTGAAAGAGATGACTCTGAGCAAAGGAATCCAAGTTGCCAAGAAGCCACATCTGGTGGTGAGACTGAGCATACTAGGTATGTTATCTCATCTCCCCATGATTCTTCTCATGAAGATGAGGGAAGTATGCAACTCACACGTCAGTACTTGCTTTCTAAGGTCTCCAACCTAGAATCACAGGTGAGGATCTTAGAATCAAGGACTGCCACTCAATAACTTGAGATTAACAATCTCAAGGCTAAACTAGCTGAGAAACAGACGGAGAGGTCTGTTAGGCATGTACCTGTGCAGGTCTCACTGACTTCTTCCTCTAGCTCATCTAGCTCTCAAGATGATGCTACCAAAAAGGGGGAGATAGTTCAAAGACAAACATGTGAGGAACCACAGACCCAATCCTTTACTTCCCACCTCATCACACTACCTGAGTCATCTCAATCCTTTCTAGAGATTGACTCAAAGATGCTTCATGATCTCTACAGACTTTTCATAAAGTTTGTATTGAGATCCTCCCTAGAACAGCCCAGCCCTGACACCACACTCATATATTTTGGGGCTGAGGAACTTCAAAGACTGACTGACCTTCTACCACTGTGGAAGAAGTTGGTCAACCTAAGATCCACATGAAACCTAAGATTAGCTTCGAAGGGGAAATGGGGACTGATGGCCCAGCAACTGAAATAGATGGGACAGAACTTGCAGCAGTCTCATCTTCCAAAGCTCAAGCTGAACCTTCCGAAGCCAAAGTTGAAACTTCGGAAGAACAAGACAAGTCTTCCGAAGACGAAATAGAAGCTGCGGAAGGTTTATTCCAGATTTCCGAAGAACTGATCATCACAGATGTTATTGCTGAAATAGCATCTGAGGTAAGCAGGGAGGACATTTCTGACATTCTTCCAACCCAAACACCAGCTGAACTTCTCTCTCAATCACAACCCTCCATCCAAGAACCACCACAGTCAAGCACTGCCAAAGACAAAGGAAAAAGAAAATTGACTGCGGAAGAGCTTCAGGAGGAGGAAAGAATTGAGAAACTCAAGAAGAAAGGTAGGTTTCCTACTGAAAAGCTGCTAGTTGCTAGTTCTAAGGCAGCTGCAGCCAATCAGGAGGAAATCAACACAAAGAGAAGGACAACACTCATTGACCAGCTCATCAGTCTAGGAGCTGCCAATGAGGAAATACTCCTGCTACCACTAGAGGAGTTGGCCTTGGAGAAGAAAGAAGAAGAGGAAAGGAAAGCAGCCATGCAGCTGAGAGAGACCAGGATTAAACTCCTACTCTCAAGAGGCTTCAGTGTTCCTGAACTTTCTCCACTTGATGATGACATGATCCTGCTGCTCCACAACAAAGAGCAGGATAAAATGGAGAAGGAAAGGAAGAAAGCTGCTAGGGAGAAGATGAGGGAGAGGAAGAGGAGGGAGGAAGAGAAGGGGTCACTGCCACCAAGAAGTCCAATGACAAAGCCTGGATGAAAGACTATCTCCGGGCTCATGGCTTCTCTGGTAGGCAGGTGGGACCTATGTCCGAAAGGACACTCCAGCGGATTGTCAGTGAAATAAAAGCTGACATCCGTTTGGGGAAAAGGAGGGAGATGTACAGGAGGGGACAGGGAATGGTCTTTACCCCAGCCATTCAACCACAGCCAACCACTAAACCACAACCCTCACCAGAAGAACCAACTCCATTTCCCATCAAGACTGAACCCACTGATGAAACCTTCACCCCTGAACCCACAACACTACCCACAACTACCACATCACCTCAACCACCCAAACTACCCATCCTAAAACCCAAAACACAACCCAAAACCACTAAACCTAAGCCTACCCAACAAAAACCAAGACCATCCCCTCAGCCTCCTCAACATCTCTCATTTGAGGAAATAAAGGAGTTCAAGACAAGGCTCATCAACTGCACCACTTTGAGCAGCATCTACTGTGAGGGAGACCTTATCAACATCACCTATGTTGATAACTCTTCAAGCTCCCTCACCCTAGAGGCCAATTTCTTGAGTTTCCTAGAGACACCTTGGGCCAGGCTGCAAGACTTCTTGGTCTCAACTCTGATACCCTCAATGCTGAGGAGAAGAGACTAAGAAGGAGACTGGTGACTCTACTGGATACAAGGAAAGAGGACAGGATTTCAAGTCAATCTCCTGGACCTAGAAATGCTATAATCCAGTGGAGGTTCGATGAACCTTCTCACAACTTTGTTGTGAAAAGGGAGAATGGTGAAACCAACAGGCTCAATGCCACTTCTCTTTTGCATCTCAGCAGATTTGACCTTGCTGAGCTTGCAGAGAAGCCATTCTCCAATCCCTCCAACTCTGAGACTGCTGCACACATCATAAATCATATCAGCGGTCTCCACTTGGCTGAACAAAGTAGAAGAGCCAAGATTGAAGAAAAGTTGAAGCTGAAAAGAGTGGAAGACAAGGAAATACCAACCACCAAAGGCACAGCCTTTCTACAGATGGTGGAAGGTCCTGAATTGGAACCAATAGTTAGATGGGAATATGACTATAGTTCCCATCAACTAACTCTTTTCAGAGGAACAAAACAAAGGGTACATATAATCCAAGGAGACAGAGTGGAGGTTTTGTCTACCAAGGATCTGTACAAGATTCTCAGTACCACATCAGGAAAGAATGTAGACACTGATAAACACTTACTTTCCATGGTGCTGAGAGCTTTAGGAAGAAGAGGGAAATGAAGTTTTGGTAGCATCAGCCTAGGGGGAGTTTGTTGGGTCATGATAAGGCTGGTGCAACCAAAACCACTTTACATAGTAATTTTTGGTACTACATTCAAAGGCTTCCGAAGCTGAGCATGAGATCTTCCGAAAGTCTGAAGAACAACAACTGAAGACTATCTTCCGAAGACAAAGTCTGAGCTTCCGAAGACAAAGTCTGATGAAAGAGCTGAAGACAAAGTCTGAGCTTCCGAAGACAAAGTCTGATGAAAGAGCTGAAGACAAAGTCTGAGCTTCCGAAGACAAAGTCTGATGAAAGAGCTGAAGACAAAGTCTGCTTTCGAAGACAAAGAAGACTCCAAGCCACGGAAGAAGCAGTCTTCCAAAGTATAAGTGGCTTCGGAAGAAGTTATTCTTCCGAAGCATTTTATCCTTCGGAAGACATTGCTATGTCCAGCAGATAAAAGTATGGTCCCCGACAGTCCGCTGCAGACCTCTGATACAGCATGGCATCTTCCTAAAGAGCCATGTTGTTGACCATACTTTATTATACTATTCACCTTTTTATGTTAGTACATGTTACCAACTTTAGTTGGTGACAAAAGGTAAGTCAGGGACATGTCCTGACTACCAACTCTCAGGCAAAATGTTTGAAAGACTTCACCTAGAATCTTGTAGTATAGATGATAGGTTAGAGGTGTCCAGCTAGTATCAAAGTATATCCGGCTGTAGGTAGTATTATATATATATTCTCCATGTAACTCATTAGAAGTGATTTGAGTCCAAGAGTCTTATAATCCTTTGAGTTGAGAAGCAATATATAAAAGTACCTTGAAAATTTACTTCCTGTGTTAATTTTCTTACTGCTTGTTACTTGTTATATTGTGATCAACTCTTCATAGACTGCTTGCTGAGGTTGATTCAGTGCGAGTTGAGAGAAAAACCAACCATAATCGATCCTGCAATAAGGCTTGGGCTTCCAAACAAAACTAACAATCTCATCTTATATGCAGGGACATCCATATGACAAGAAAAACAATGTCTGGATTGTAGACAGTGGATGCCCCAGGCACATGACAGGGAACAAACCTCTCCTTCAACGGTTCCAGAACTATGATGGAGGACCTGTCCAATTTGGAGGTGAGGCCGGAGGATATATTTCTGGCAGAGGGAGTATATCCAATGGTAAATTAAAAGTTGACAAAGTTCACTTTGTTAAACAGCTTGAACACAATATGTTAAGTGTTTCTCAATTCTATGATCAGAAGCACCAAATGCTTTTCACAAAACATGAGTGCGTTATCCTCAAACCAGGGATGACTATTCCTCTAGAATTGGTGCTTCTTAGATCTCCCAGGAAAGGGGATATGTACAAGCTGGATATGAACAATGCTTTTCCTATGGGTGAAGTATCATGCTTTCTTTCAAAAGCTGATAGTGATGAGTCAACACTATGGCATAAACATATGTGTCATTGAAAGATAACTTGGTACATGGTTTGCCTAAAAAGGAATTTTTCTGCAAAGATAACAGTGTTGCCTAACCTGAAAAGGAAACAACACAGAACTTCTCACAAATCCAAATGTGTTAACTCTATCACTACTCCATTACACTTATTGCACTTGGATCTTTTTGGTCCCACAAGTATAATGAGCATTGGAAGGAAATCATACTACCTTGTGATAGTTGATGATTTTACAAGATTCACATGGGTATTCTTCTTAAGAACTAAAGATAAAACTGCTGAAACTTTAAAATCCTTTATTCATAAAATAGAAAATCTAATTGATCATGTGGTTAAAATTATTAGAAGTGACCAAGGGATTGAGTTTAAGAACTTCATTCTTGACTCATTCTGTAACTCAAAAGGGATTGCCAGACAATATAGTAATCCAAGAACTCCTCAACACAACGACGTTGTTGTGACGAGGAACATGAACTTATTAAGGCTGCTCGAACTATGTTAGCTAATTCAAAACTTCCTCTAACATTCTGGATAGAGGTAGTCAGCATTGCATGCTATGTGCAGAACAGAGTTCTTGTAGTTAAGCCCCATGGAAAAACCCCTTATGAGTTCTGGAACAAGGGCCACCGTTCATTGACTTTCTAAGATCCTTTGGCTGCAGGTGTACCATACTTAACACAAAAGACAATTTGGTAAAGTTTGCTGAAAAGTCAGATGATGCCATCTTTGTTGGATACTCTTCTAGCTCTAAGGCTTATAGAGTATACAACATTAAGAATCAACAATTTGAGGAATCATCCAATATAGTTGTTAATGAGCACACTCCTTGTGTTAGGGGGAATGGCCCTGATCATATTTTTGATTAAGAAAAGTTTACAAACTATTCTAAACCATCTTGTGAGAATGTTTCAGCTGGAACAGTTACTCAAAGTATTTCTGAAGACAATCATCTATTTGAGTTACCCAGACCTATTCCAAGTTCTCCAAGATCCACAACAAATCAAGCTCCTATTATTGACAGAACTGAAAGTATAACCATCTCAAGAAATAGTGGAGCCATAACCAGTGACTCACCTGTTGACCCCTCAACTACATCAGGAGACACTGTACAACACCAGGCTGAAGGAAGCAGCATTATGAAGGAACAAAAAACTGTTAATACTGCTTCACAGCCAACAATTGATGATGTTTCTCATTCATTCAATCAGTCCTCATTGAATGACTTTGAGACAGCAGCTGGTCAATGTGCTCCAGTCCCTGAGCAAAATATGTCCAATCTGAACTTATCTCTGCAACTGAAAGTGATCCCCCGGCTAAGGATTCATAACACTCACCCAGCTGAGAACATCATAGAGGATGTCTCTGAAGGTGTGAGAACAAGATGGCAGACTCATCATGGGAATGTCTGCTTGTACTCATGCTTTTTATCCCAGATGGAACCTAAGAAGGTGGAAGATGCCTTGAAAGATAGTAGTTGGGTTGAATCGATGCAGGAGGAGCTACTTCAATTCAGAAGACAAAAGGTCTGGAATTTATGCCCACTACCATCTGGTCAAGTACCCATAGGCAGTAAACGGGTTTTCAGAAACAAGAAAGACGATAGAGGCTTGATCATCAAGAACAAAGCAAGATTAGTGGTTCAAGGATACACCCAAGAGGAATGAATCGATTATACTGATGTCTTTGCACCTGTTGCAAGACTTGAGGCAGTTAGGATCTTCCTTGCTTATACTGCATCCAAGAATTTCACTGTCTACCAACTTGATGTCAAGTGTGCTTTTTTATATGGGGATATAGATAGGGAAGTCTACGTATGCCAACCTCCAGGATTTAAAGACCCACAACATCCTAACTATGTGTGCAAATTGGATAAAGCTTTATATGGGTTGCACCAAGCACCTAGGCTATGCTATGAGACTCTGTCTTAATTTCTTCTGAAGAATGGCTACACTAGAGGTGCCATTGACAAGGCTATCTTCATCAGAAAGTCTGTGACTGGACTTTTTGGAGAATGATATTCTCTGTTGATATGAATCAACAAGAATCGAATATGAAGATTGAGTCAATGATTGAAAGGCGGAATCAAGCAATCAATGATCATAGAACTCTTGATATACTCATAAATGCATTCTTGTATTAATTAGATGAACTGTTACAGAGTAAATGCTAGGGTTTAGCAAGCTACAGTAACAAGACAGCTAACATGGGAAAGAAGCAAAGTATATTCTGATTGTCTATCTCAAAATTTGTGTAAATAGTCACACAAAAAGTCTACCTCACATACGAGGTTTCTATTCTATTTATAGTCTGACACACAGCTTGTACAAAATGACTAAACTACCCTTAGTCTAAGTCTTCATCAGCATTTGTTTCTTTTTCATCCGCATTAACTAATGTGGATGAGTATTTCTTCATCAGCATTGGTCTTCTATTAGCCGTATTAGTGTTTGGTCATCAGCATTAGTTAATGCGGATGAGCAAACACTTAGCCGCATTTGTTGTTGGTCATCCGCATTAGTTAATGCGGAAGAACAAATGCCTTTCTGCATTTCATCGGTTGTCCGCATTAGTTAATGTGGAAGAACAAATACTTGTCAGCATTTGTTCTTGGTCATCCACATTAACAAATGCGGATAGCCGACACTTGTAATTTTCTTCTCATGCAGGATCTTCTTTTTGTGCATTTTCTTCTTGGACTTAGGGAGAAACCAGCAGAACAACCATCCACCCTCTTGAATTGGCATGTATGATCCTTTCAGGGTCTAACAATACTCCCCTTAAGGATTATACAACCTAAGTACTTCAAGGGTTTGAGGGTGGATCTGGTTGTGAAGATTCTGCTGGGTCTTGTGTAGTAGGAGGAGATGACACAGGAGCTGGGTCTGAGTAATAAGGATCCAATATGGCCTTGATCATATTAGTGAACTGTCTTGCATCATCCAGCTTCTCTCTGCTCAGTACATGTATCTTCATTTGGCTTATAGTATGGATGGCTTCAATGGGCAGCTTCTTCAATGAGACAGGCTCCCAGAATGACACAGTTGACAGTCCATCTCTGTGAATCAGTAAAGATCCATTAGCATCTACCTCTAATTTCACAATGTTTCCAAACTGCAAAGGAGTCTTCCTCTTCCTCCTTTGCTCTCTTTTCTTGATGATTCTGTCATAGGCCATCTTCAGGAGTTTGATGCACTTTAGAAAGAAGTACATATCAGCTTCACCAAGCTTATTTCTGATCTCCCTGAAGTGCCTTGTATAGATGTAGTGGATATATGATTCATCTAGCAGTCTCATCTCATATCCACTGAATAGTCTAATTTCAGCTCCTTCTTTTCCTCCCCACTTCCTTTCAATCACCGACTCATATGTTTTCTCATCATAATAAACATTAGAGATTGGCACAGAAGCGTGAGTACCAGCAACGATCTTTCTCTTCATTGATTTAGTGGGCTTTACCCTAAGCTCAGGGAATACCACTTCTTCTGCTGGTTCCTTTTCTTTTCATTAAGGGGATTGACAAATGATCTATCTTTCCTCATGCAAATAGTCTTTAATGATTTGAAGTTGTCAGTTCTCTTGAACATCCTTAGAATATCCTCAAACTCATATCCCCTAAACATAGCCTTGTGATTTATCAGTCTCAGATTGGCTAGTTCCTTTAGATCATGGATCATTAGAGAATTCACCAGAGCAGAGTACTCTGTGAAGAATTGGACTAATCCAGATATTCTCTTCACCATGAACATATTCTAATCACTATCATACTTCCAGGCAACAATTTTTTGATCTGTCTTGCCTTTTGGAGTAAACACACCCTTTATCATTTCAGCAGTTGTGAGTCCTTCATGTAGTTCTAGTTGTGAAGGCTCAGCAAACCACTCTGGGTATTTGTTGAGAATGGGTGCCAGGGAGTCATGATCTCCCTAAGTGAGGTTCATATCTTGAGCTGAAACTCTTGTTCTTAGTTGGGTTATGGTGATCTCGTCCTCCATCTTTTTCAACCTTTCTTTCTTGTCAAGTATCATCCTGAGGACAGTAGCCCTTAGGGAATTGGTTTTTATGTTCCCCAGTTTTCTTTTAGTGAATCCTTGAGCAGACAGATAATCCTTCATCTCCTTATCTGACATGCTGTAAGGATCAGGATACATAGGTTGAGGAGAAGAAGCTGGTTTGGCTTTTGTTGCCTTGACCTCAGAAGCTTTGGGAGATAGAGTTTTCTCATACTCTGTTTCAAAAGTTGGATCTAGCAGCTTGTTTAACTTGTCTTCTTCTGCTAGCATCCCCTCATAAGTCATCCTAAAGACTTCATCAGGGTCATAACCATGATCAATCAAGAATACAGCCTTCTTCATCAAATCATCAGACTTGGTCTTTTCAGTTGTTTCATAGACAGAAGGTTCTTCTTTCACAGGGATTTTACTGATCACTGGTTCATCAACCATGTATCCACCAGGAATTTCTCCTTCTTCTAGATCAATTACCTCGGCTCTCTTTTTTAGTAATGCCTCAGCTTGTTCATGTTCCTCCAAGAATCCAGCAATGGCTGCTAGACTCCTTGGGTCATCTTTCTGCTTTTTTTCACAGGTTCTTCTTCTACTATTGGCCTTTTCCCCTTAGCCTTTTCAGTGAGATAACTCCTTCTTCTGGCATATGTTTGCATGCTTGGGCCATAAGAGGGTTCAGCCATTTCAGCTTCCTTTGGTGGTTCTTCAGATTGTTCCTTTTCAGGATTATGTACAGCTGTAGCAGCTGTTTCTTCTTCTTGTACTTGCTGTTCCCATAGCTTTCTAATCATTTCTTTTGCTCATCAGTAAGTGACACAGCAGGAACCAGTTGCATACTCAATTCCTTTTCAATTGGCACTGGAGATTGAGGTATGACAACAAAAGGCTCAGTATCTGTACTTTGATTCACAATAAAGTCCCATAATTCATCATCAATGACATATTCGTCAGCAGAGAACATGTCTAGGTCTTTCATCATGTCACTAAACTCAGTCTCTTCAGTGTGGACTTCTTCAGGCTGACTTGTGTAAGCAATCATCTCCATGCTAGATGATGTGTGCTTTGATCCACTAGTTTCTCCCTTTTTTTCAGTCTTAGTGAATCTCATCTTTTTGGCTGGAGGGGAATCATCATCACTGTCTCCAGATGATTCTTTATCACTATCATCTTTGTCATTTCCTCTCATTCTCTTTTCTTCCTTCTTATCACTTTCATCTTCTTTTTCTTTCTCAGCCTCTTGCTTTAGTTTGACAAGCATTTCCAGCTCAGAGACTCTCTTATTAAGAACTTCCACTTCCCTTTCAAGGTCCCGGATCATATTGGACTGTTCTTTAATAACCTCTTCTTGATCTTCCATGACTATAGTTTGGAGGTTGAAGGTGTCCACATGACCACTAATTTCATCCTTTGATTGCTGGAGAGCTTCCTTTAACATCTCAATCTCCTTATCTTTTTCTTTCATCTCCTCCTCATGCTTGCTCTTCATTTCTTTCATCTCTCTTTCTTTTTCATCCATGTCTGTCTTGAATGATACCAGATCTTCTTTTCAGGAGATTGTCCATCTTTGATATTTTCTTCAGAAGCCCAGAGATCATCTCATCTTTTTCATCAGGTTTATTGATCTCTGCTTCAGCAAAGCTCTCAGAAGGAGCAACTTCTAATACAACTTGCCTTACAGGCATCCTGGTGGTAAGATCCTCCTCATCAGATGATGATTTGGATTCCTCAGAAGAGCTGGCAGAATCACCAAACTCTTAAGGTTTAGCTGAGGATAGTGATGGGATAGGTGTATGGTGAATAGGAGATTGGATAGAGTGATAGGATGGTGAGTTCATAGGAGAGATGTGAGTTGAAATGATGGGTTGTGGTTGTTGAGAAGGGATTGGTAATCTTTGGGTGATGGTAAAGGTGAATGCATAAATGGTGAGATTACATCAGCTTCATGACCAGAAGGTCCAGTGTGAAGATCACCACCTACATCACCATATGGTGACACTAGCCTCTGTCTTTCCAGAGAACCAGCAGCTCTAGAGGCAGCTTGTTCTTCTTCATGAGCAGGCTCAGCAGCAGGAGCCTCTTGTTCTTGTATTCCTCATTGATTGATCTGTTGCAACATCCATGGCAACAGAGGGAAGAAAGTACCACTGTAGAAGTTCCTCGGATCTCTCTTTTTGATGTACTGATAGGACTTAGCATTGTAGTGAGGGATGTCCATCACTGGTCCTATAGGTGCAAGATCAGGGAAAGCTTCATTGATAAAGCACTGAATAAATCTGGGGTACATCAAGAACATGTGCCTTCTACCCTCTTGGACATTTGAGACCAATCCATTGAAGATGTATGCAGACATGTTGAAAGGTTGGTTAGTGCACACAGCACATATGGCTGAGGATGTAGTCATTGGAATATCATTCCATCCAGTCTTCCTCTTGGATAAGCAATGTTGAAAGAAATGAATCAGAAACCTCCATTGCAGATCTACCAATCCTTTCACTATTTGTTTTCCTTCTAAACCACCTTCATAACCAATGTTGGCAAAGAAGTCCATAATCTCTTTATCCTCAAGCTCTAAAGGAGTATCAGCATCATCTCCAAACTGTAGACACTGTCTAACAGTTTGCTCAGTGATTACAAGAGTGTGGTCAGCTGTGATTCTTCCAGTTAAGGTCCTCACACCATCAACTTGTACTACTTCAGCAGTTCCCCAAAATGATCTAATGAAATTCTCATAGATAATTGGTCTAACTGTCATAGCATAATCAACTCTTGTAGTCAACATGAATCTAATCATATCTCTTAATCCTTCAGCCTCAACAACATCAGGGTTAAGAAAACCACTGACATTATGGAGCTTACTCCATTTGAGGTTAGCCATTTTACCTTGCATTCAAGGCATATGAGTTAGAATAATGAATACTCTATATCAGAAGGTTTATCATAAATCAGACTAAGTTTATCACAGTTTGACTTTTCTTGGTCAAAATTAAATGTTCATGTATACTGTTTCATATACATTTGACCTAATCTGATTTAGAGATGCATGTTCATTTTGATGAGTTATTAATGATTGTATTGATTATCCTCTCTCAATTTTAACTCATTTCAACCATTGAAGGGTCGTTTGATTTCAACATTTTAGTTTTGACATGCCCTGTTCATACGACGAACAGAAATGATGAAAATCCTTTGTTTGTTGATTTCTTCAAGATTAGCATGTGTCTTTCGGTTGAAATTGTCAATGGTTCATGAACATTTGTTTGATTTTGCATGATTCTTTCTTGACCTAGGTTACTAAGTTCATGTTTATGTTGAATGTTTGACAATTAGGGCTACGAACATTTTTAGGATTTTCACCTTTTCCTTGATACTACTGTTGTAGTGGATCGAAGATGAGTAAATGGTGATGAATCGAACTTAGAACACAGGTTTGGATGATGAGGAAGATGATGAAGATGAACAGTAATTTAATGGCGCTCGTCGCACTTTAAATATCTCAATTTTGAAAGTATTAAATGACCCTTTGGTTTTGGTTTATATAGTCAATTTAATGTGTATTTCAAAGTTTGATAAGTTTTAAAACAAATGCGCCCAAGTTTTAAAATTACTGTAGCAAATGCGGTTGAATAAATGTTCCATGTCTTTGTGTACTGTAGCAAATGCGGAAGAACAAATACTTGACAGCATTTGCCCACTGTAGCAAATGCAGATGAACAAATACTTGACAGTATTTGTTCACTGTAGCAAATGCGGATGAACAAATACTTGACGGCATTTGTTCACTGTAGCAAATGCGGATGAACAAATTCTTCAACTTTAATCAAATGCGGTAGAGTAAAAGTCTGTCCACATTTCTTCCACGTGCTTAATGACGAGTGTGATCACATATCCTACTTTATGATGACACAAGTTTACACCCAAGTTTAAGTGTTGATTTCTTCTTTTCAAGAGTACAGTTGAGGAAAACAAATGCGGATGAGCATAAATTTCATCCGCATTAGTTTTGCATACTTAAAACTTGGTTGTGAGACTAATGCGGTAGAGTGATTTTGTCCGCATTAGATTTTCACTTGTGTTTCAGTTCACAGAACCATTACCCATATTGGTTGAATGCTTGTGTTACCTTCACCCGCATTAACCAATACTCTTACCTGCATTAAGTTTGTACTTAATGTTTTTGCTTTGGTTGGTTTTGGATGAATTTTCTCTGATGCTTTATGAAGCAATGTCTTTGCCTTTATGAAGATGTGTCTGTTGATTGATTCTTATTAAGTTTTGACTGATTTTGTGATATCAATTCTTGCTTGGTTTGACTTGTTCATCAGTGGTGAATCAACTTTCCCATTGTTGACTGATCTTGGTCTTTTGTGCATCAAGATGTCTGCAAGAACTGTGATACTATGGTATAACTTCTGCAACAACACAGATAGATTTTCTGATTTGGCAAATTGTTTTTGGTTTTTTTAATTTTAAAAAGGAAACGCCTGTACAAATTGATCAAAATTTTAAATTACTCCCCCTGAAGTTTATATCCATAACAGATAGAAACTTTTAAGGATTTGAAAATTTTTGAAAATAAAATCTTTTTGTGATTTTTGCTTTCTTCACTGTACAAGAAGTTGAGTTATACCTTTCTTTAGAATCATAGCAATCTTACCTTTCACAAGTGCAAGCAATTGTTAGTAAAACAGACATGGTCATGAACATATTGATTGCAGGTATGTTTTTCCTCTTAAACTCATACTTGGTTAATATTCTCATGCAAATGATCTTATCATGTTTTTGGGTTGATTGGGTATTCAACATGTACCTCACATTCAAAAGCATGGCAAGGTCAACCATCTGCATGAAATGTATGGTAGAACTTTCAACATCTTACTTGATCAAGATACTTAAACTTAGAAATCTCATATTACTTGATCCTCATTGGGATTCTTTTACTTTTGATCCTTTTATCACTTTTGATCCACATTGGGATTCTTTTCACTTCACTTTGGAAGGTGATCTCTTAGGATTCTTTTGTTTCATTCATTTTGAATGATTTTTTTTATTCTTTTTGTTTCATCCAAGTTGGATGTGTTCCTCATTGGGAATCTTGATGGATCATGACATCAGCACTATGTGCTTGTTTCTCCAGGTCTTTGCTTAGCAAAACAAAGGAGGAACTAATGCGAGTGAAAGAGATTCATAAGTCATCATTACCTGGTGTGTTTAGGTTGCTACACACACACATAATTGGATAAGTCAAAACTTACACATACTATGAGATGACAGCATCACAGTTGAATATAAGCTTTAATTTATCACTGCACGTGGTTTCTTTTCCAAGTTGAGCCTACCAACATATCAGATAAGTCATGTCAGTCATTTAAGTTTTATAAATAAGCACAGTGAATGATATAACTACTGTAATTATATCATTTCCCATGGATAAACTATATACTTCTTCTTTTGATTTCTTTTTGATAATTTTTGAAATATTTGAATGTTTTTGTTTGTTTTCTTTTTACTCAAGATTAATCATGCCAACTGATTGAACTAAGAATTCAAATCTGGTTGGATCAAATGCCTTAGTGAATAAATCAGCTAATTGATTATCAGTGTGAACTTGCATCAATTTGATTAATCCTTTTTCAGCACAATCTCTCAAAAAGTGATATCTAATTTCAATATGTTTTGTTTTTGAGTGTTGAACTGGATTATGAGTTATAAAAACAACTGTTGTGTTGTCAATGTAAATTGGAGTGTGCAGAAAGTTAAAACCATAATCAAGCATCTGGTTTTGAATCTAGAGAACTAGAGAATAGCATGCAGATGCTGCTATGTACTCAGCTTCTGCTGTTGAGACAGAAACATTGGTTTGCTTTTTGCACTGCCAGGATACCAGTTTGGGACAAAGAAATTAACAACCGCCAGAAGTGGATTTCCTGTTGAAGTTGCATCCACCATAATCACTGTCAGTGTATGTATAGAGATTGAAATCTCCTTCCTTTGGATACCATAGTCCAAGAGCAGGCTTGCCCTTAAGATATCTGAATATCCTCTTGACTGCATTGACATGAAATTCCTTAGGATCTACTTGATATCTGGCACACACACAAACACCAAACATAATGTCAGGCCTACTGGCTGTTAGATACATCAGTGAACCTATCATGGAACGATAGTGTGTCTGATCCACTGATTTGCCTTCAGGATCAGGTCCAATCTTCACTTTAGTATCCACAGGAGTTCTGATGGACTGACAGTCAGCAAACTTGAATTTCTTCAGCATTGTTTCCATATATTTTGATTGATTGATGAAGATTCCGTCTGCTGTCTGTTGGACTTGTACTCCACCAAAGAAAGTGAGTTCTCCTATAGCACTCATTTGGAATTTTGAATGCATGAGATTTTCAAAGTCTTTACATAGAGTCTTGTTTGTTGAGCCAAAAATGATATCATCCACATTTATCTGTACAAGCAACATGTCCTTTCCTTTTCTTTTTCTGAAGAGGGTCTGATCAATCTTTCCTCTCTCATACCCATTTTCGAGAAGGAAGGATGGTAGAGTCTTGTACCACTTCCTTGGAGCTTGATGAAGACCATACAAGGCTTTGTCTAGCTTGTACACCCTGTGTGGAAAATCTGGGTCTTCAAATCTAAGAGGTTGACTTACGTAGACCTCTTCAGCAATCTTTCCATACAGAAATGCACATTTCACATCCATTTGATAAACAGTGAATTTCATGGATGCTAAATATGCAAGAAAGATTCTTATAGCTTCTAGTCTGGCTACAGAGGTAAATACTTCATCATAATCAATTCCTTCTTCTTGTGTGTATCCCTGAGCTACTAGTCTTGCTTTGTTTCTAATGACAATTCCTCTGTCATCAGTTTTGTTTCTGTATAGCCACCTGGTACCGATAGGGTATTGTCCTTTGGGAAGATCTACCAGCTGCCATACATCTTGTTTCTTGAATTGCAACAATTCTTCCTGCATTGCTTCAATCCAACTGTTGTCTTGAAGAGCCTCTTTAATATTTTTGGGTACTGTTTGACATAGAAAGCATGAGAACAGGCAGATGTTAGCTATGCTTGACTTGCTCCTTATCACCCGTTCATTTAGTTCACCAATGATGTTGTCAACCGGGTGATCTTTATGTATTCTCGTGGTTGGAATTGAGTCACCAACAATGGTTACATCAAGATTTGAGACATTCAGTTCATCTTGGTACGAGGCAACTTCTTCTTGTACTGTTAGGGAGCTATGAAAGTAATCAAAATTTGTTCCAGTTCCTACTTCAGTGTCAGTAGGGATTTGATTACTCCCATTATTTGAAGTTCTTTCAGTGTCAATCGAAGGGATGACATGAGTTTGAGTTCTAACTTCTTCTTGGTTTGTCGCTTCAATAGATGGCATTTCTGATGGAGAGGGTATTGTACTGGGACCATCCTCAATTGAAGCACTTGGATGTTGGACAGTATGTCTGACATGATCAGCTTGTAGTGGAATCTCTTCATTAAGTTGCTCAGTAGAAGTTGGAGGAATCATTGGAAAGTCACTCCTTCTTTCTACCAATGATGAAGGTACAGCTGATTGTAGGTCTCCTGCATTAGACATGTGAAATTGGTCAAAAGATTTAGTAAATGAGTCAATATCAAACAACCAATCAGGACCATTAGTTGATTTGGGAAATGAATGTTCCTTGAATTGAACATTTGTTGATTCATCAATGATGTTTAATCTTGGATTAAACACTCTGTAAGCCTTTGAAACAGAAGAATATCCTACAAAGAATCATTCATCAGACTTGGTTGAAAACTTTCCCAAATGGTCACGGGTGTTTAATATCGAGACAGGACAACCAAATGATCAGAAAAATCCAATGAATGGTTTTCTTTGAAAAATTAGTTCATAAGGAGTCTTGTTACTTTCTTTGACGATCAAAGTTCTAGTTTGTACAAAGCACGATGTGTTAACTGCTTCTGCCCAGAAGGTGATTGGCAGTTTAGCATCTGCTAGCATAGTACGTGCTGCTTCAATTAGTGTTCTATTTCTTCTTTCAGCTACTCCATTTTGTTAAGGAGGCCTAGCTACGCTAAATTGATGAGCTATGCCTTTGGTTGTACAAAACGAACTCATATCTTCATTTTTAAATTCTGTCCCATTATCACTCCTGATTGTTTTGACTTTAAGATCAATTTGATTTTCAATTTTGGTTATAAAATCTTTTATTAATTGGGATGCGTCATTTTTATGAAGTAGGAAGAAGACCCATGTGAATCTAGAAAAGTCATCTATGATCACCAAACAATATTGTTTCTTTCCCATACTCATAACATGAGTTGGACCAAAGAGATCCATATGAAGTAGTTTCAGTGGAGATTTGTTGGTGTTCACCAACTTTAGCTTATGAGACGACTTGTGTTGTTTTCCTTTGAGACACGCTGAACAATGGTCAATGAAGTGGAATTTTTTTTGAGGTAAACCAATAACATGATTTCCCTTGACCAGTCTGTTCATGTTTTTGAAATTTGTGTGTCCCAATCGTCTATGCCAAAGTTGTGATTAATCAAAAGATGCTTTTGATAGAAGACATGTTTCTTCTTTTGGTGATGCAAAATTAAGGTTAATGACATAGGTGTTATTCTTCCTCGGTGTTTTCAAGACAACCCATTCTTCAGGAATTTGAAATCCTAGTCTCAGAATGTAACAATGAGTGTCAGTAAAGTGAGTGAAATATTTCTTGTCACAGATCTGAGACATGCTGAGAAGATTGAAGTTCAGTTGTTCGCAATAGTTCACTCTTTCAAAGCTCAGCATTCCACTTGTCATAAATCCTTCACCTGTAATTCTACCACCTTGTGAATCTCCTCCAAATGCCACAGTAGTTCCTTGAATGTGCTTGAAATCATGAAGGAGGGAACGATCTCCAGTCATGTGTTGGGAGCATCCACTGTCCACATACCATAAACTGTTGGACCTATATGAATGTCCCTACAAGCACAGAAAGAACTAATTAGAGTGTTAAACCCAAGCCATGATGGTCTTGGGCTTACTGTTTCTATCCATGATAGTAACCTGTTGGTATTTTCCTCTAAACTGGTGCTTTGATGATGGAATCATGCTTGATTTGTTTCTGAAACTCAAATGGTTTGTTACTTCAACTGAAGAGTCAGATGAGTATTCAAATCTTTGATCCCTATTTCTTTTCAGAAAGTTTATTCGTTTTTTGTTATCAAACTTTGCTTTAGAATTATAAAAATCACTAGTTTGTTTTACTACTTGATTTTTATTTCTTTTGATTCTGTTTGAAGTTCTCAGATTTTCACATCATCCTCAGACTTGGAGACTCTGTGATGAGGATGACCATTTATCTTATGATTCTCAGATATGATTGGAGATATAGGCTTGTTCTGAGGTATTCTCAATCCCTTTTGTTTAAAGAAACAATCAGATGTATTGTGATTTGTCATGTTGCAGACAGAACAGTATTTGTTGAAATAACAGTTCTTGGTGGAGTGATTATTCATATCACAGATTGAACAGTATTGATTGTAAAAGCATTTATCTGTTTTATGATTAGACCTCTCACACACATCAGAATACATGTGTTTGTTTCTAGCTACAGACCCTGGTGTTGTGGATTTTGTAGCTTTGGCAGATTTGGAATTAGATTCATTCCTTGGTTTTAATGAGACAGCCTGATCAAACTTGTTGGTAGTTTGTTTCACAATACTACTGACTTTGGTTTTCTGAGGTTGCTCATGCTTTCTTGATCTTTGCCTAATCTCTTTTTCAAATTGGTTCACATGCTCTTTGTTGAAAATGTCAAAGCCGACCCCTTGCTCTGATTTTGATGTTTGAGGGTTTGAGTTGGTTTTAGCTTTTGTGACCCGAAAAACTTTTCTTTTGATGGATGGTGAATCATTGTCTGATTTGCTTGAATTTTTTGGAGAGTTTATCTCACTATCAGGTCTACTTTCAGTAGGTAGATTCACCTCATTAGCTTTTATTTTCATTTCCTTGGAAATTGCAGGAATGAATTTCACAAAAGGAACAATAGCCTTGATTGGGCTATCTGATTTGATCACACTCACTGTCTTGTCTGAACAATCCTTGATTTTAACAGGGTGACCTAATTTGATTTTATTCTCATTTGTTTCAATATAAACACTAGGTTTATTTTGAGGATTAGTGACTTGTTTTACTATTGTTTTAGGTTCAATAGTGTTAGGTTCATTTTCCTGTTTGAGTGTGACAGAATCAGGCATGACAGTGTAGTTGTTATTGTATGGTGGTGGACAACAGTTGTATCGAATACCAGACATGTCTTTAGGATCCTTTTGAGAATCAAGCATCTCTTGTAGCTTTACTGATGACTGCTGAAACTTTTCTAGTTTCAGTTCAGTAAGATTTTGTTTAGTTTTAGATTGAGCTAATTTTCCAGTCAGTTGCTCATTCTCAGCTGCAAGAGTGTACTTTTCACCATGCAATTTCTCAATGTCAGAGATGAGAGATTTATTTTTGATTTCAAATCTTTTTATTTCTCTCTTAAGCATTTCTGACTTCACCTTTTCTTCTTTAATTTTATCAGCCAGTTTATGATTATGCTCTCTGTACCCTTGCAGTTCATTTATGCATTTATCACTACAAAGGTTAGATTTTACCTTAGTAGGCATGGGAGAAGGTCCATCATTGATGTGGGCCATGAGTGCATGATTTTAAAATTGAGGCTTTACTTCCCTAGCATACATGCTCCAGTCACACATTCCGTCCTACCTGAAAACAAGAGCATTTGCTGATGACTGATTGCTTCCGTAAGCTTGATTGGTCAGTTGGGGTTGAGTCTGATGTGATTGTTGATGATGATGAAGCTGTTGTTGATGACTTTTGGAGTGAAATCTTGAAGATGGTTTTGATGATGACTGACTCTGAGAAGGCATTTGAGTGTTGTAGTTTCTTCTAGGAGCATTGCATTCTCTAGAGAAGTGGCCAGCCATACCACAATTGACGCATTTAACTTTTGATTTGTCATATCCAAGCTTGGTGTTTTCATTAAGGTGAAGTTTTTTCCCTTTTCTGAAAATCTTCTTTGCTCTCATAGCAATCATGGCCATTTTCCATTGCAAGTCCATTTCCACCACATCATCTGGATCCATTTCTTCCAGATCTTCTTGGATCAGATGTGCAGATGTAAGTCTTCCACCCAAATAGGCTTCAAAGCTGGCAACAAATGCATTGTAAGTTGTCTTTTGTTCTTCAGATTTTGAATCATCAGGAGTAGGAGTTGTAGAGAATCCTAATGCTTGACTTGTTGAAGTTGATGGGGAAGATGTTGATGGTCTGTGGATGTTGGGGCTGTAGTGAATCCAGTTGCTTTAGTTTGATCCCTTGAGGAGATGAAATCATCCTCCTCAGTAATGAAGGCATTTTCCACAGAGTGATTATCTGTGGGAAACTTGTAACCTTCAACTACCCTGGGTCCTCCCAGATTTCTGCTTCTTTCATCTAGTTCCAAAGCTTCTATCTTTGCTATCATCATATCCAGGGTGGTGCTTGCCAAATCAAGTGTATTCTTCAGCATAGTTACATTTTGTTTCCAATTTTCAGGAAGACTATGTAACATCTTCTTGTTTAAATACTGGTTCACGAGCTTGTCTTTGTTGATTTCAGCCTCTTCACTGCTTCCTACACACATGATTTGTAGTGCATCCCATACAGCTTTTGCAGTGCCATACTTTTCCAGTCTTTTAAGCACATCCATTTTAAGTGCTTGAGTAAGTATGGAGTAAGCTTTGAGGTCAATCTTGATCTTCTTGTAATCATCATCATCAAGAGTAAGATCTTCAATAGGAATTCTTGTGGTCTTGTACAGTGCAGCTTGATCTGCAGATAGAGTTACAGGGATGTGTGGGCCTTTGCATATTGAGATCCAATAATCAGGATCAACACCTGTAATATAGTTCATGAATCTGATTTTCCATTGTTTAAATTCAGATTTATGTTTGAGCATGGGTGGTTTTGATGCATGCCCAAGTTCAGAATAATTATGTGAATCCATAGTTACTTGTTAGTTTTTAACTTGTTTAGATATGGATTTAAGTGATTTTATGGTTAATTAATCCAAATACTCCGACAAGTCTGAACTTAGTCCTGTAACAATGGATCTGCTAAGAATATGTAATTTCAGCTTTTGATTTTCTGTTTTTAGTGACTGTGCAACCTGAACTATTTGTTCGAAGAGCAGATCTTCGGGTGAACAGTAGCAGTTGAGTATATCAGTGAGTATTCAGTTAGAATACTGAGAAGAGATGTTTGAAACCTCTAAGCAACAACTCAATCAACAGATCAATCGGGTTAAACCTAGATTTGAGCAGATCTGAGTAATAACCGAGAGCCAAAGCTCTGATACCAATTGACTGGACTTTTTAGAGAATGATATTCTCTGTTGATATGAATGTACAAGGATCGAAGATGAAGATTGAGTCAATGATTGAAAGGCAGAATCAAGCAATCAATGATCTAGAACTCTTGATATACTCATAAATGCATTCTTGTATTAATTAGATTCACTGTTACAGATTAAATGCTAGGGTTTAGCAAGCTACAGTAACAAGACAACTAACATGGGAAAGAAACAAAGTATATTCTGATTGTCTATCTCAAAAGTTATGTAAACAGTCACACAAAAAGTTTGCCTCACATACGAGGTTTCTATTCTATTTATAGGCTGAGACACAGCTTGTACAGAATGACTAAACTACCCTTAGTCTAAGTCTTCATCAGCATTTGTTTCTTTGTCATCCGCATTAACTAATGCGGATGAGTATTTCTTCATCAGCATTGGTCTTCTATTAGCCGCATTAGTGTTTGGTCATCAGCATTAGTTAATGCGGATGAGCAAACACTTAGCCGCATTTGTTGTTGGTCATCCGCATTAGTTAATGCGGAAGAACAAATGCGTTGTCTGCATTTCATCGGCTGTCCGCATTAGTTAATGTGGAAGAACAAATACTTGTCAGCATTTGTTCTTGGTCATCCGCATTAACAAATGCGGATCTTCTTTTTGTGCATTTTCTTCTTAGACTTGGGGAGAAACCAGCAGAACAACCATCCACCTCTTGAATTGGCATGTATGATCCTTTCAGGGTCTAACAGTTTGGGAAGGACATTTTGCTCGTTCAAGTCTATGTTGATGACATCATATTTGGTTATTCAAATGACCAAATGTGTAAAGACTTTGAGAGCATTATGAAGAAGAAGTTTGAAATGAGTTCCATGGGAAGAATGGACTTTTTCCTTGGAATTCAGGTGAAGCAGTTGAAAGAAGGATTCTTCATCAATCAATCCAAGTATGTCAATGACATCTTAGAGAGATTTGAGATGAAGGACTGTAAACCAGCCAAGACACCCATACCCAGAAACCATAATCTTTGTCCTGACCTTGAGGGGGAGGATACTGATTAACATCAGTATAGAGCAATTATTGGTTCTCTGATGTATGTTACTGCTAGTAGACCTGATATTGTTGGAGCATATATTGTCATATATAGTGTGTCCGTCGCTTGACGAATAGTCTAGGCTTAATGTTATACACCTTGTAAACACATGAAACTGGGTCATTCGCAGGAGCATATGCGAATGAGACTCAGTCGTACGACTGAGCCATGCTAATGGACAAATCGTGCGACTGAGAGATGAGATTGGGGCATTCGTAAGACTGAACCATAAGAATGGTCCAGTCGTACGATTGAACCATACGCATGGTCCAGTCATGTACGAATGGGCCTAGTCGCATCTAATATGGGCCGAGGCCTATATATACCAGTTTCAATGTGTAGAAACCTAAGGGTTTTTAAAGGGTTTGTGCCCGGGGCCTAGGTGCTACCGGATGAGAGGGGAGATCATGCTCGATCTCCCCTTGCCAAAAGTGTTGATTCTTAAGTTGTAACGAGCTTAAAATCGTTATGTTTTATCAATGAAATCATTCGATTATTGTTCGTACTTTTGTTTATCTTTTGGTTTATCACCTTCCGTCAAGAACACGCTCGGATGTTCATCGATCCAGTGACTTCACAATTGGTATCAGAGCCGGTTACTGCTGGAATGATCTAACAATCATTCTAGCAACCCGAGCTCTTGATCTCTGGATCTATTTCAGGTTCTTTGATGTTAAACCTTCTTCGGGTTCTTCGTGTTTTGCTCAGATCTCGTGGTGTGTGTTGTTTCTATGTTTAAATCGAACTCGAAACCACGTTCTGATCACCCTTGCGAATCTGATGATGTCTATTTTGGTTCGAATCATGTAAAATTCGTCGGATTAGGGTTTTTGACAGCCTTGGCGGCTGCAGATCTGAAAATCTGCGTTCAGACCCGTTCATGCGATTGGGACATGCGACTGGGCCTCATTCGCACGACTGAACCATTCGTATGGTCCATTCGTACGATTGAACCAGTCGTATGCCCATTCGTACGAATGAACATTCATTCGCACGATTGACCCTTTCGTGTATTTCATTCGCACGACTGACCCATTCGGAGTATCCATTCGCACGAATCACCCATTCGCACGTATGTCTTCATTCGTCTGTTCCAGTCTGGAACAGCTTCTTGCACGAATTTTTCCCTAAACCATTTTTATCAGTCGGGAAGCCTTCTAAAAAAGTTTGGTAAAACAAATTTTTTTGGGAAATTTATCGGGTCGTTTTTCGGTTTTCTATGCAAGAGTTAAGGATGAGCAAAGAACATTCACCATGAGGTTCTTATGTCAAGCAAGTTCGATGTATACCCCATTATTCATTGGACTTCCAGAATAGGTGAATGTTGTTAGAACACGAAAGAGAGAAGAGAAGATATCAGCTGTCGTTGCTGATTTTGTGGGGTAGTCAGGAGCATCTGACTATTTATGGTCCAATCAAGTTATATTTATCCGCACAGAGAGGATTCTCATTCTTAGGGGGAATCCATGTATAGAAAGAATGAAGACGCAAGCAGAAAGTGATGATGTGAGCAGGTTTCTGATGATGAATCTACATGCATGCTGATTTGTTTGATATTGTCAACTGTGGATTGGAACCTTCAACCTTTTGCCCAATACACCGTATGAAGACGACAGGAGAGCACAATGTTTATATATTGGGATATGCTGAATGTGAGGGGGAATTTCTGCAGGTGTTAATGTTAATCAGGTTAGCCTGTGTGAAGATTGAAGCAATGGAAATCTGTTCATGTCATTATCTGAAAAAATCAGTCATATGGGGAATCATGCTGCTATGATGGTGTTCTGCAAAGTAAACAAAAGCTATTGTGCCTAAATTCATTTTCAGGGATATGGTAGTAACCTGACGGATTGGCAACATTGGCTAATATGGTTGTTCGTTTGATTCTATTGGAAACCAGAGCAAAGATTGACTGAAGATTGTAAGAGGTGTTATCTAATATTCGCAAGCAACGTCCAAGGGGGAATTTGTTGGAGCATATATTGTCATATATAGTGTGTCCATCGCTTGACGAATAGTCTAGGCTTAATGTTATACACCTTGTAAACACATGAAACTGGGTCATTCGCAGGAGCATATGAGAATGAGACTCAGTCGTACGACTGAGCCATGCTAATGGACAAGTCGTGCGACTGAGAGATGCGATTGGGGCATTCGTAAGACTGAACCATAAGAATGGTCCAGTCGTATTATTGAACCATACGCATGGTCCAGTCATACGATTGAACCATACGCATGGTCCAATCGTACGAATGGGCCCAGTCGCATCTAATATGGGCCGAGGCCTATATATACCAGTTTCAATGTGTAGAAACCTAAGGGTTTTTAGAGGGTTTGTGCCCGGGGCCTAGGTGCTGCCAGATGAGAGGGGAGATCGTGCCCGATCTCCCCTTGCCAAAAGTGTTGATTCTTAAGTTGTAACGAGCTTAAAATCGTTATGTTTTATCAATGAAATCATTCGATTATTGTTCGTACTTTTGTTTATCTTTTGGTTTATCACCTTCCGTCAAGAACACGCTCGGATGTTCATCGATCCAGTGACTTCACAGATATCATGTTTGCTACTTGCATTTGTGCAAGATATCAGGCTGCTCCAAAGGTGTCTCACCTAGCTGCAGCAAAGAGAATCCTCAGATACCTCAAAGGGGCACCTAAACTAGGTCTCTGGTATCCAAAAAATAGTGATTTCAATCTCTATGGATACTCTGACAGTGTTTATGGTGGCTACAACATTGACAAGATATCAACATCAGGAGGATGTCAATTTCTTGGTGGAAGGATCATTTCATGGCAATGCAAGAAGCAATCCTGTGTGTCTACATCAACTGCTGAAGCTGAATATATTGCTGCTGCTAGCTGTTTTGCTCAGCTACTGTGGATACAGAATCAAATGTTAGACTAAGGATTCAACTTTATGAGTACTCCTATCCATATTGACTACAACAGTGCTATCTCCATTACCAAAAATCTAGTGAAGCACTCCAAGACAAAGCATATTGATATCAGGTATCATTTCATTAGAGATAGTCATGAGAAGAATCTGATTAAACTAATCAAAGTTGATTCAAATGAACAATACGCTGATTTGTTCACCAAAGCTTTTGATGAACAAAGGTTTAAATATCTCATATAAGCTATTGGGATGATAAACATTGATTAAACTACCTCTTGAAAACTTTCTAATATGTAATGTCTTATGTCAATACAATTTAAGCCATGTTATAAAAGATCTCTTTTAAATGTTATAAGTGTAAATTTCTTCCGAAGAAGAATTAACTCTCGGAAGATATTCTTCAATATGTTGCAAAGACAATCCCTCCATGGAAAATTTTCTTATCGGAAGAGTTTTTAGCCTCGGAAGAAGCGATTGGTTTCATATCAGATCTACTTCCGAAGTCTACAAACTCCCCATTCGAAAAGCAATTCTTACCCTCAGAAGCAATGTTTTGCTTCGGAAGAAAGAAAAGACAAATTACCTTCGGAAATGTTTTACACTCGAAAAGAGAGATTTTACTGTGTAACGGATATCTTTTTGGGCCCCACTCTATAAAAGGTAAAGATTTTGTTAATGATGTCAGATTATTTAAATAAAATTTAACCCTTACCGCCTTTGTCATTTCATAACCTCACCCTATCCTTACCCCCATTACCGCCATTCCTCTCCCATTTAAACAATCCAGACTATTCAACTTCATTTTCTGTTACCAATTTACTGCCCTAAAAGTCTCATTCACTTCCAATTCACCCAAGTTCAAACTTACCTTCTTTCACCTTTCATAATGGCACTAAACCCTCAGCACAACCAAGTCGCATTACTTGATTCTTCAAGAGATGCTGATTTCTCTGAAATCATCTCCTTTCTCACCGAATCACCTTACTACACAGTCCTTACTATTAACCCTACTGTTTACTCCAACCAAATGGCCGAATTTTGGGGAAATGGTTGAACCGAAACCCTAAATGGGGTTCGTGTACTAAGGACCAGCATTTGTGGACAGGAGTTGATCCTTATTGAACAACTAATCAGGGAGCATCTAGAGCTTCATGATGAAGGAGCTCCTACTGAATTCCTTAAGGAAGATTTAGACAACACTTATATCCTAATGCGCTATGGTGGAGACTTAAGCAGGTCGACAGTATACAAATTCAACTTCTCCTACAACTGGAAGTTTCTCCTGTATATTATTCTCCACTGTCTGTCAAACAAGTCTGGGGGATGGGATCAAATCCCCTATGAACTAGGTTGCTTAGTTCATGGATTGGTGGAGGCCTGCACTTCAACTACTCAAGATTTATGCTGACTAATCTAATCGGGAATCTTCAAAGGGAAACATTCTTCTTGTATCCTAGATTCCTTCAGCACATTATCAAATGTGAGTTGGACCAGAGTCAGCTTGTCTGTGCAGCTGCTCTGACTGTCCCTCACATGAGGCCTACCATCTTCAAGACTCTGAAGAAGGTGTCCACCAACTTCACTGGAAGATACACTACTCTGCTTCCAGGTATGATTGAGCGCATAGCCCCTGGTGACATCCCTGTTAACCCCACAGGTGATAAACACACACCAGCAACCTCCACCACAATGCCAACTCTGCCTTCTCCACCCATCACAATCACATATCAACAATGCCCCAAACGAACCCTTGTTTAATCTACTCTGATTGAACAAGCTCCTCCTGTTCAATCCAAAAAGACTAGAGAGGAACAATAGGCTCTCACTCAGTATGAGGTCACACCATCCTTCTCTTTTGACCTTAATTTGGGTTTTGAGTTTCCTCAGTCTCAAACTCAGGAGCCCGATACCCAAACCTTCAGCCCTCAGAATGAGTATTTACACTCTTCTGAGCAGCCAATTAGGGACAGCCCCACCAAAGGCTCAATGCCTGTAGACATTGATCAAGGTCCCGGGTCAGTAGGTCTAACTTCTCTATACTTTACTGATCTACTACTCAAAACTGATGAAGAGATAACATCTCTCTATGGCAATGAAGTTGATCTCCAACACCCTCTCCAAGATCAACAGAGCCCAGAGAAATCCCTTATCTCTAGCCCTCATCAGCAGCCTATAACTGAGGTGAGTTCCACTGATATGGAGGGGACTCATGTAGATTCAGCTGCCACTACAGAAGGTGCCTCAATGGACCTTATGGATAGTGGTAACATATCTGTGACTGAATCTGCGGCAACCGAGCCTTTTGATGACTCTAAAAGGGAAATCATTAGGCGTGGGAAACCAGGGTGCCAAGAAACCACATCTGGTGGTGAGGCTGAACATACTAGGTATGTTGTCTCATCTCCCCGTGATTCTTTACCTGAAGATGAGGGAAGTCTGCAACTTACATTTCAGTAGTTGATCTCTAAGATCTCAAACCTAGAAACTAAGGTTAGGATCTTAGGGAACAGGTCTACCACTCAGCAAATTGAGATTGACAATCTCAAGGCTAAACTAGCTGAGACACAGACAGAGAGATCTGTTAGGCATGTACCCATTCAAGTCTCCTTGACTTCTTCCTCCAGCTCATCTAGCTCTTATAATGATGCTACCAAAAAGGGGGAGGATGTTCAGAGACAAACACGTGAGGAACCACAGATCCAATCTTCAACTTCTTCTATCATCACTATATCTGAGTCATCTCAAGTTACCCTTCAGATTGACTCAAAGATGCTCAGTGATCTGTATAGACTTTTTACCAGGTTTGTGTTGAGATCCTCCTTTGATCAGCCAAGCCCCGATACTACAATGATTTAATTTGGAGCTGAAGAGATTCAAAGGCTTACTGCACCTTCTACCACTATGGAAGAAGTTGGTCAACCAAAGGTCCACATGGAACCTAAGATTCATTTCGAAAGGGAAATAGGGACTGATGGCCCAGCAACTGAAGCAGTTAGGACAGAATTTGCATCTCCTTCATCTTCTGAAGCTGAAGTTAAAGCCTCGGAAGAACAAGTTGAAACTTCTAAATCTGAAGTTAAAACCTCGAAAGACCAAGCTGAATCTTCCGAAGCTGAAATGGAAGCTGTGGAAGGACAGTTCAAGATGTCCGAGGAACTGATCATCACAGATGTAATCTTTGAAATGGCATCTGAGGTGAACAGTGAGGACCTTCTGGATCTACCTTCATCCCAGACACCCTCTCTACCTTTCTCACAATCAGAATTCACTATCCAAGAACCACCACAGTCAAGCTCTTTAAAAGATAAAGGGAAAAGAAATATGACTGTGGAAGAGCTTCAGGAAGAGGAGAGGATTGAGAAATTAAAGAATAAAGGAAGATATCCAACTGAAAAGTTGTTAGCTGCTAGCACAAAAGCAGCTGCAACCAATCAGGAGGATATCAACAACAAAAAGAGAGAAGACATCATTGACAAACTCATCAACTTGGGAGTTGCCAATGAAGAAACACTCCTGCTACTACTAGAGGAGTTGGTGAATCTGGAAAAGGCAACCCGGCTGAAACTTAAAGAAGAATCCAGGTTGGCCTTAGAGAAAGAAAAGGAAGAACAGAGAAAAGCTGACTTGCAGCTAAGGAAAGACAGGATAAAATTCCTACTTTCCAGAGGCTTTAATCTTCAAGAACTCTCTCCATACAATGATGAGAAGATTCTCTGGCTGTACAACAAAGAAGAGGATCTAATGGAGAAAGAAAGAAGAAAGGCGGCCAGAGAAAAGACAAAGGAGAAGAAGAAGAAGGAGGAAGAAGCTAGGGTCACTGCAACCAGGAAGCTAAGTGAAAAGGCCTGTATGAAAGACTATCTTCGGGCCCATGGCTTCTCTGGAAGGCAGGTGGTTCCCATGTCAGAGAGAATACTCCATTTGATCGTCAGTGAAATCAAGGCTGACATCCGTATGGGAAAGAGAAAGGAGATGTACAGAAGGGGAAAGGGAATGACCTTCACTGCAACCTCTCAATCATAACCTAAACCCTCACCCTCACCTTTCACCATCAAAACTGAACCTTTCACCCTTGAACCTACATCTTTACCCATACCCACTTCATCACCCCGGCCACCTAAACTTCCCATCCTTCAACCTAAAACACTTCCCAGAACCTCTGAACCACAACCTACCCAACTACCATCCAAACCATCCCCTCAGCTTTCTCCACATCTCTCTCATGAGGAATTCAAGGCAATCAAGACCAAGCTCATAAACTGCACAACCTTGAGCGAGATCTCATGTGAAGAAGACTCTGTCAACATCACCTATGTTGATGGATCTTCATGTTCCCTCACAAGAAATCAATTCCTTGACTTGCCTAGAGGAACATTGGACCAGGCTACAAGACGTCTATGTGTCAACTCAGATTCATTAAATGATGAAGAGAAGAAACTTAGAAGAAAACTGATGAGTCTGCCGGATACAAGAAAAGAGGACAAGATTCCCAGTCAGTCTCTTGTACCTAGAAAGAAAATTATCCAATGGAGGTTCGATGAAACTTCTCACAACTTTCTTATAGAAAGGGAAAATGACGAAGTCAACAGACTTAATGCAACCTCTCTGCTACACTCCAGCAGATTTGATATTGCTGAGTTAGCAGAGAAGCCATTTTCAAACCCCTCCAACTCTGAAGCTGCTGCAGTCATCAGAAATCATATTAGTAGTCTTCATCTAGCCGAGCTAACTGCAAAAGCCAAGATTGAAAAAGAGTTGAAGTTGAGAAGAAAGGAAGACAAGGAAAGATCTTCCACCAAGGGCACTACCTTTCTATAGATGATGGAGGGTCCTGACTTGGAACCTATAGTTAGATGGGAATATGATTACTGTTCCCATCAACTAACTCCTTTCAGAGGGCAACAAGAGAGGGTACACATCATCCAAGGAAACAGAGTGGACTTGCTGTCTACCAAGGACTAGTATAAACTTCTCAGCACCACTTCTGGGAAGAACAAAGAAACTGATAAATATCTTCTTTCCCTAGTGCTGAAAGTTTTGAGGAGCCGAAATAAGTGAAGTTTTGGTAGCATCAGCCTAGGGGGAGTTTGTTGGATCAAGAAGAAGGCTGGTGTAACCAAAACCATTTCACTTAGACAATTTTTTTGGTACTACATACAAAAGGCTTCAGAAGCTTAGCATGAAACTTTCGAAGGTTGTAGAGTTCTTCCGAAGACAAAGGGAAATATCAACATCCGAAGACAAAACTCTACTCTCGAAGACAAAGACATGTTTCCGAAGATAAAGTCTTAAGAGAAGAAATTAGAAGACTGATTCCGAAGTATGAAGTTCATCAAGCCTCGGAAGAAGCAGTCTCTTCCGAAGTATAAGTGGCCTCGGAAAAACTTGTTCTTCCGAAGCCAACTTAACCTTCGAAAGACACAGCTATGAACCAGTAGACACAAGTGTTAGGTCTAGATTGTATAGGGCTAGATTAATTTCGTATAGGCTTAGTACTTGAAAATCAAGTCTTGTAATTAATATTTGTAACAGTCAAAATATATATATATGTGCTTTGAATCTATAGGATAACCCCATATATATGTGTGTTGATTTGTGACTTGACAGGGAAAAACAATATATTTGGACGGATTCATGGAATTGACCAAGTGTAAGAAACATCTACGGATGAACAATTTTGTTAATCCGTAGATATGTTTCTTACATGATCAAATGACCAAGTTAATGTTCCTGCGGATGATCAAGGACAATGAAGTGAAGACTCCTACGGAAGAAGAATTTCCTACAGAAGAACAACTTTGCTACGGAAGACCAATCATCTACAGAAGAACAAAAGTGCTGCGGACGACAAGACTCCTGCGGAGGAACATTATACTTGTGCGATTGCAAATACCAAGAAGTCAAACAAGTCAACACAATCAATAACAAATCCCGAGAGATCCGGTGTTTCCTAAACCGACTCAAATCATCTATAAATATGAGTCCTAGGTTTCAAATCTCGGAGAACACAATCAATCAATATTACGGCTGTCAAGAGTTCATTGTGCAACCCTAATCACCGTCACATCAACATCAAACATCATTCGATTCACAGAATACGATTGTTCATAGTCATTCATTATTATTCTTTTGTAATCATTACATTATAGTTAATGAAATACATTTGAATTATTATTGATTTCGCATTTATTGTGTTTCTGTGGTTGTGTTCATCATTAATCATTACAAACAATTAAACGTCAATTAGTGATAATTCCGCGATCATTAAATTGATTTATTTTAATACTGATAATTCCTGAATCGCGATCCTTGGATTCACAATAAGTATGGTCCTCCTAACACTCTGCTGCAGACCTCTGATATATTGCATGACGTTTTCTCAAAAGCCATGTAGTTGACCATACTTTATTCCATTATTCACCTTTATTAGGTAGTACAGTTACCAACTTAAGTTAGAAACAAAAGGTAAGTCATGGACATGTCATGACTACCATATCTTAGATAATACTTTATATAAGATAGCCTAACTCTAGCATTGTAGTATATGCTTTAGTCATAGGCTCCCAGCTGGTATCAAAGTATATCTGGCTGTAGATAGTAGTATATATAGTTTCTCATTGTAACTCATAAGCATGCTTGTGAGAGTCTTGTAACACTTTGAGTTGAGAAGTAATATATACAAGTATCTTGAAAATTATATGTTTGTGCTTTTCTGCTACTTAATATATATTATCAGCTCTTAGATAAGACTCTGCTTAATCTGATCCGAGTGTGGCATTAGTGAGTTAAGAGAAAACTAAGTGTTAAGTGAAAAACCGATCCTGCACCATTCCTTTCTTCAAACATTGGTCAGGATCCCTTAGATTCTCATAATACCTTCTTATATCATAGAGATCATGCAGAGGTAGATCAAGCATGTCTTGCAAGAAATAGACATCTTGACCTTCTTGATCTCTGATGACATACCACCTATCTGGATTTGCAGCAAAAGTCCAAGATAGGACGGGTCTTCTAGCTGCAAGAGGTTGTGCTTGAGTTGGAGTTGGTTGAGCAGCCTCTTTTTGCACTTCCTCAGGATTCTCTAACTCATCTTGAGGTGTGGAGGTGGATTCCTTTGACTTCTTCTTCTTCTTAGAAACACTTTTTATGGCCATCATTTTCCTCCTCTTTAAAGTCTTTAACTGAGAAGACTGGTCTTCAGCACCAGGTTGTTCTCTTGTGTATTTCTCAGTTGGGTCCTTTTCTCTCATAGGTTCAGAAAAAGAGGGAGCAGGGCCCTACTGTGAAATAAAAGAGGAAGTTGGTTGAGATGCAGCTCTAGTTCCAGGTTGTGTTGTCTTAACCGGTTTAACCTTAACCTCAACTTTAGGAGGAGCTTGACTTGGTGGAGAAGCAAGTCAATAAGCTCTCCCTTTTTAATCTTCTGCTTGATCACTCTAATATGCTCTTCCATAGTGGATAGAGACATTGGACCAAGCCTCCTTCGGAGAATCCATACGGCTTCAAGAAGCTCATCATCATCTGTCTATTTACAGACTTCTTTTGGATGATGTCTTTTGACTTTACAGCTTCTTCCCTCATCTTTCTCTTAGCAGCCTTTTGTTCTTTAATAACTTGTTTTTCCAGATGATTAAGATATTTGAATTCAAAAAACTCATATGATAAGGGAAGAAGTGTACATGCTTGATAGAGACCTGTGGCACTCAGGTAGTTGATCATATTTTATCTATTAACTTCCTTGTCTACCTGAGGTTATTCAGTTGCCACAACCTCTGTCTCAGGGTATTGTTGAATTGGGGAGAGGGTAGGAGTATGTTTCTAAGCATTTTTTTCTTTCTTTTTCTATAATCTTGAGGAGCAACTCTGCATCCTCTACCTCCTTCCTTGTTGGACTCAACAAGTGCATTAAGGAAATAATGCATATAAAGGATAATGCTAGCCATAAAACAAACATAATGTGTTCTAACATTCAAACAATCATTGACTAACACATTTGTACCATTAACATTCATAACATACACTAATGTAATTTAAATTTCTTTTTTAGGCTTGTAGATAAAAGAAATTTTTGACAAGTGTCTGCAGTGGATGAGATGCTGCCCACAGTGGATGACCAAGATGGTGCAGTGGATGAAGAACAAGACCAAGTGTCTGCAGCGGATGAAAACATCCCACAACGGATGATCAACCCCCGGATGCCAAGGATGCCAAGTCCACAGCTGATGAACTGTCTACAGTATGACACTTTTGAAATTCAAGGTATTCATATATTCTGTTACTTATTTGATTACATAAATTATTTTGTTTAGAACATAATACTAAGAAATGATCCATTGATATTAAGATAATTAAATCTAGGATCATCGCAAGTGAATCACTTTATAATATTTTATTTGAACCTAAATAATTTTATGACATTATTATGTGTTATAAATTCATAATTTATGACGTTCCGTCTAACTTCTAAACCTAGATGCTTTAACCGACTCACGTCGTCAAAAAAATAAAATAAACTACTACTATCATGGACTAGTCGAATTAAAACACAATCTTTAGATAATAGATTACAAACATATATAATTTTAACTTGTAGGATTTATAACCAAATTTACATTAACGCAATTATATTTTACGCTAACGTAAATGAGACCGATTAACCTATTAAGTAATCATATAACCATCTCTTACCACCATTTAACCATAAAATACCAAAATTCATATAATAATCACCATCTTTTCACCCAAATGGCTCCCCTCTCAACAAAATCTCAAGAACATCATTTTCCTTGTTTTTACCATACCTACACTAATTATGATGACATAAAGAGATTTCTTGCAAGAATCAAACAATCAATATGGACCCCCTAACACTTTCAGCCGTTACCTTCAAGAACCATACCATTCCCCATCATTTGCGATCATACTCCATGAATATACTTGCCAAAAATCCCATATAAATACCCCCCATTTTGACTTGTATCAAGAATACACTAAACTTCCACTTACGCCATTCAACAACCAGCCTATTATACAAACTTATCCCTGCTGATACTCAGCAGAAAAGCAAGTACACAAGCTGCCCAAGACGTAACAGCAAGATCACAACACGCACACACACCATCCAAGCTTCGTTTCTTGCAAACGTTTAGGTATTCATTCACTTACCCTTAAGCAATACTTTAATATGGGTAAGATAATGAGATTATAAGTATATATATGCAGTTATATCATCTAATATTAAAAAAAAACAAGTGCATTACTTGTTCATATAAAAATATATGGTTTAAAAGTTGCTTGATGTATAAAACGAATTCTGTCAGAAAATTACCCTAACTTTGAAAGGTCATAACTTGGTCAAAACAAAATCAAAATATACGATTATTGAGCCTAAAGTTAAATTTAAAGAGTTATCTTTCCAACCATAATACGTAAATAATTATTCAGTAAGTTTTGGGCTCTCAAAATTCGATTTTAAAACGACGTGTCAAAACCGATCATTTTGGCAGATTACTTAGGTCGAAATTGGGAGGCCATAACTCTCTTAATGTTTACCCAATTGGCTTGATTCCTTTTCTAGAAGTTAGTGTTATGAGTTAGCTTTACAATTCAAGTGGTATCAATTAAAATGGTTAAGTTTTCGATCCTCAACCAACTGAAATAAGTTTGAAACTCTAGAATATAGCTGCACTTACTTTTGAAAGGGTATGATTATATTTGAACTACTAAATGAACTCCATAAAATGTTATACTTATTTTTCCAGTAAGTTAAAATGCATATATATGTATGATAAAAATCCCATATTTTATTTTGTATATTTGATTAATTAAAACTCTAGCACAAAATGACACTTACAAACGCAGAAATCAGTAAAGGAACTTTAATTCACAAAATGATATATAATCACATTTGAACTTATAATTATGACAAAATATGCTCATTTCATAATAGGTATTTATGTTTATACACTATTTATTTTAAATCCAAGTTCATAATCAAAAATTGCTAACGGTTCATAAAACATACAAAACCATAAATTTGAATCAGTTTACTTTTTAATCAATAAATTAAAAGTAAAACTTATTTTATGTAACACTTAACTCATCACTTGGTTTAACGACTTATTCATGGGAATGTACGCCTTATTTGCACACCGTATGTATATGTAGGAACTGCCTCGGTTTAAGTGCAATCCCTCTTGTTTCACGTGATCCGTATCAGAAAGTGAGTTTTCGCAGTCCCTTTTTACTTTTACTTACTTTGGGGGAGAAACATGTTACTTAACGACTTTACATGAATCATTACTATTATGTCTTATGCTTATACACATTTTGGTGATGAATGTTTATTTATTGGGTTGGACTTACAAAGACCTCGCTATCTTACACAACTACTTAACTCCGGGATGGAGCCACAGGTTTAATATAGATAGTACTATCGGGACTGACAATCCCCATTCTCTCGACTGATTGGAACGCGTAAATTCACAGTCAATGATATTGAATGATTATTACCACGCAGACTATAACTTGACTATTATTTCCATACTTGAAATAAGTATCGAACAAGGCATGCACTCAAAGGCTTAGTTGTGGACTCATAAATACATTTATCCTTACTTGTGTTATGGCTACTTTACATGATGAGTTTTTGATTCATACTTGACTACTTACTTTACAACTAATTATCGAGTCTCAAAATCTACGAGCTCACCAACATTATTTTGACCCATTTTTAACATGTTTTTCAGGAAACAACCAGGGTTAGCGTTTTGGTCTTTACTTAAGTATGGCACGCCTAGGGCACAACTAAAGATTATTTTGTATAAGCTTAGGATGCTAGTTTCATAATCTTAAATCTTTAAAAACTTGTACCCTAATACTTTGTTGCCTAAGTTTATTTTGAATGCATGAATGAATTTTATTTTACTTAAGTACCACATGTTCAAAATATCCGATTACGTCACCTCCTTGCGATTCCGCCACCGACGAGGGGTGTGACATACAACGTATGTTCATCCACAGCGGATGAACATCTCATAGCGGACAACATGTAAACAACAAGTGTTCACAGCGTACAATATCCAAGACACAGCGAATGAGTTATCCTTCTCCACAGCAGACACTGATCATCCACAGCGGACAACTAATCATCCACAGTGGACAGCTTGTAGACTTAGGATTTTTATGAAATTGTCGTTTACATAAGGGTAGTTTAGTAATTGTAAATAGCTTTTTGTATAGACTATAAATAGCATTCTACCCTAATCCTTTGTAAGCTTTTGAACAATCAATACAAACAAGCAGTTATTATTATTTGCACTCACTAGAAATCATACACACACAATCACTCACACACACACTCATATCATAAGCATCAATCATGGGTTTCCGCACCATGTTTGATGTTTGTTGAATCTACTATAACAAATCTGTTGTTATATTGTTTGAGAGAATAGAAAAGATCTTTGGGGAAATCATCATCATCATCAACATCATTCTGTTTTCATTATGAATTGAATGATTCCTTTTGATTTCATCAGCTGGTATCAGAGCCTTGGCTCAAATCAAACACTGATTTTCGATCCTCTCATTCAACAAACTTGATATCCGTGGTTTATTAGCTTCAAAACATACAATTTGAGCTTCAAATCATCACATCTTCTTCTTATACATCATACATTCAGCAAATGTTCAAAAACATGAGTTAATCTTCTGTTTTCGTTCATTTTGAAGAAGATTTTTGTGTTTTTGTTATTAACAAAGCTCTAAAATCATTCATATACTGTTTTTGAAACAAAAAACTTTGTAAAATCATCAAAATCTCATCAGTTTCTACTGGTTTTCTCGATAAAACAGTGCACGGGTACTGTTCTATCAATTTTCATCAAACAATTGACTCATTTAAATACATTAAATTCATTCTTTGTGTTTAAAACATCACATTTTAGTTGTTCTATACCTAAAACAGGTCATAAATCTTCTTAAAACAACAAACCGATTGTTGTTTTATTAAAGATTAGTTGCGCCGCACAAAAACCCTAGGATAAACCCTTGTTTTTTGATCATTCAAAAACATTCACAATCATCGGTGATTGTGTTTGTTTATCTTTAAATATTCAAAGAAAAAATAAAATCTTCTTTTAAATTTTTGAAAAAGTTGGTTTTTGATCCAAAAAGATAAAATTTAAAAACAATACTTTCGTTTTTAGGGTTTTGACCTTTTGACCAAAGGGTTTTGACTGTTTGACTGATTTGACATTCTCAAACAGAATATTCCCTTGAGTTGACCGACAATTAACAACGATATTACACAGGAAATTTAATTAATTTAAATTAATTAATTTCCTTTATTTGGTAATCAACTAAAAGTAACATAATTAACAAACAAATCCTAGTGACTTTAGGAGAAAAACAATTTTTTCGATCTAAATATTTAAAACAAATGTTAACTCAAACCGTTAAGTTAACAACATTAAACAAACATGTCTGATGAACTTTCAGGAACAAATAGTGATCTTAAACCACCAAGACTGAAAAACAAATCAAATTTCAAACAATGGAAGATCATGTTTCGAAACTGGATTATCTTCCGAGAGCCGGATTTATGGAAATCCATAACCGAAGGCCTATACATTCCAGTAAATCTTGGTCCTGATTATAACACACAAAAACCAATAAGCCTAAAAAGTGTGGCTGGTGATGAATTGAAGAAAGTTAAAACATACATGAAAGCATACAATATTCTGGCAATGACTTTGTCATTTGAAATCTTGACACGGGTTGAGAATTTCAAAACAACACATGAACTATGGAAGGTTCTTCACACCATGTGTGAAGGAAGTGAGGAAATTCAGGAAATCAAGAAAGAAAAGTTGATGACCCAATATGAAACCTTCCACCATGTTCAGGGAGAATCAATTCCACAACAAGTTCACAGATTTGTACAACTTGTAAATAAGATGATTGTTTATGGTCTCAAATATGAATCTGTTGAAATAAACAAAAAGATGTTGCATACACTGCCTGAGAGTTGGACTCAGTCAGTGTCTCTCATGAAAGCAACATTGGATCTTGGAACATTATCATTGGATTCTCTAGTGGCTAAGGTAGAGGCACTAGAGTAAGATAAACGATCCAGAATCAACAACACAAACAGACATGTGGAATCATACAAGTTCAAAGAACTACAACAAACAGACAGTGCTTTCTTGACAAGCACTGGACACGACGAAGATGAAGAATTCTTAGATACTAGTGAGACCTCATTCTTCTCTACACCAGAATCATCCAACAACAAACAGAAGTCCAAGAAGACAGGTGATCATGCTTCTCATGAAACAACACCACAAAGCAAATATAATCAACATCATCATGCTTCAAGCTCAAGTAAGCAACAACAGACAAAGTCACAAAACATACACAAGTTTGATAAACCTATGGATGCTCTCACTATCATTCTACAAAGTGAAGGGCAGAAAGCAGCTTATGCAGTCTTCTCCATAAGCTTTGAAGCTTACTAAGGTGCCAACCTAACTCCATCACAAATCATTCAACAAGACTTGCATGAACTACCACCAGACATGGTTGAAGAAATGGATCTTCAGTGGTCTATGGCTATGATTGCCTATAGATCAAAGAGGTTTCTACAAAGAAAGAAACATAGGGTTGAGCATGGATAAGAAAACAAAGATTGGTTTTGACAAAACAAAGAAGATATGTTACAACTGTCAACTCTATGGATACTTTTCATGTCAACAACCAAGAGTAGACAGAAATAACAATCAATCATAAGCTTCAAATAGCTATCATACAAACAGAGATCCCACCCCAATCAGTATCCCTGCTGCACCAACCCCACCTCAAATCACACAATACAGTCCAAATCAACACTCCAAATCATCAGCAATGATTATTAAGAAGGATGGTGAGTGTGACTGGAGCATGTATGAAGCTGAAATTCAATCTCCAGATCATGCCCTCATGCCAGACCTGAAAGAGGTAAAGGAAAACCTCTACACACAAGCATGTATAGATGAAGTCCATCGATAAAGAGAACATGCAGAAAAACTTTCAAAGAAAGTAATTGAAACAAACATTTTAAATAAAAGTCTTAAATCAGAACAAAAACAATATGGACTTAAAATTCTTTCATTAAAAAATGATTTAGACAAGTTGATGTCTGAAAAATTAACACTTGCAACTCAAGTAGAGTAACTCTCTGCATCCTTTACTGAATCTAAAACACTACAGGCTGAAACTGAAGTAAAACTTCAGAAGTTTCAGGTAAGCAATAAGAAGTTTGAAGAACTTCTTGCTGAACAAAGGGCTTTCAAAGACCCTTCAGTTTGGGATATAATAAAGTTAATCCACCGTACAATGATAATTATATTCCTTTACCTAACTCCATGACAAACAAACAGGGTGAGCCTCTTGACCCACATAACAGAGCAAATGATTCAAAACCATCATCATCATCATCATCAAAGTCTTCATTAACAGCAAAAACACCTTTGATAAAATTTGTTAAAAGTCAAGCTTCATCACAAATTAAATGAACAGATTTTTATCAAGGAGAGAATAATGAATTTGATGAACTAACATCTAATGAAGATGATGCTGACTTATTAGATGATGATCAAATTCAACCAATTACTGAAACCCACAAGGTTTTAAGTATGGTTGATACTCTAACCATCCAAACAAAGCAGACTAAAGGGTTTGATATCTGTTCTGGTGGAAGAAAAGCTGGATCTTCCACTGTCTCTCCTAAACAAACAAAGAATAGGAAAGGCAAAGCCCCAAATCAGAAACAACAAACAACAGTAACTTTTGATCTTTCTTTGAAATCAAATTTAAAATCAAAAGTTATAAATAAACAAGGCAATACAAATTTACCAAACTGTGAATGTTGTGATCAACACACTCACAGCACTGAAAAATGCAAATATGGTAAATATTGCAAGTACTGTCACATGAACAATCACAGTACTGAATCTTGCCATTTTCATAATTACTGTGCAATTTGTAAAAGAAACAATCAAAGCACTACTAACTATTTCTTTAACAAGAAAAACAAAAAGGAAAACACATAATCTTAAGAAGAGAAACCAAATGAGAAACAAACAGTTGTTCCTAATAAGAACAAAGTAGGAGTTCCAAGACAAACTCCTCATCAAAAGGTTGTTTTAAACAATGACAAAACATTTTATGACACCATTAAACAAACACCCAGGAGACATAAGTCTCAAAACAGACAACAAATAGACATTAGCACTAATAGGAGAAGAGCTCAAAGTACTTCTCCTGATAGAGCTAAGATGAATCAAAGAATATCTAGTGTACCTAGAATTAATGAAAAACTAGACAATGCTACATTAGAAGAAATTTGCATTATCGGAAAAGACGGAAAATCCAAGACCATCTTGGCTTGGGTTGCAGCATCTAACTGATTTCTATGTATTCTCAAGGACATCAAAGAAGGCCTGACAACATCTGGTATGTTGACAGTGGATGCTCCCGACATATGATGGGAAATTGTTCCCTCCTTCAGGATTTTAAGAGCAAACATAGATGAAATGTATCCTTTGGAGGTGACAAGACAGATGGAAAGATAATTGGTGACGGAACAGTCTTAAATGGTTGATCAGCTTTGAAAATGTCAACTACTGCTTAAACCTTCAGTTCAATCTTCTAAGTGTGTCCCAAATCTATGATAAGGGATACGCCACCTTATTTGACTCCAACAATGCTACATCCTCAAGACAAGTTTTCAAATACAAGAGGATTGTATCCTTTTGAAAACTCAAAGTCGTAACAACACATACATTGTTGATATGAACACTATTTCAACAACTTCTCCTGAAACATGTTTACTATCAAAAGCATCAGAGATGTTTCCCAATTATGGCACAGATGATTGGGACATTATAATTATAATAGAATGAATCGACTAGTAAAAGGTGACTTAGTAATAGGTTTACCACAAAAGGAATTCTTTTGTACAGACCCCTACACTGCATGTCTGAAAGGCAAACAACATAGAGTGTATCATAAGTCTAAATTGGTAAACTCTAATAACACACCACTGAAATCGCTTCACATGGACCTTTTTGGCTCAACAAACATCCTAAGCATAGGAAAGAATCAATACTGTTTTATAATAGTAGATGATTACTCTAGTTTTACTTGGGTTTTCTTTCTTCTACACAAGTCAGAAACACTAGACATTCTTAAAACATTTATCACCAACATTGAGATTCAATTGGATCTTAAACTCAAATTTTATGAACTGATAATGGTACTAAATTCAAAAATGACTCTATTTCTTCTTTTTGTGCAGAAAAAGGAATTACTCATCAATTTAGTGTAGCAAGAACTCCTCCGCAAAATGGAGTCACTGAAAGGAGGAACAAAACATTGATAGAAGCAGCTAGATCTATGCCAGTTGACTCTCTATTGCCCATATCATTTTAGGCTGAAGCAATCAATACAGCTTGTTACGTTCAAAACAGAACTTTAATTATCAAAGAAAAAAACTCCATACGAATTGATGTTTAAAAAAACCTCTCATTGGATTCCTTAGAGCATTTTGATGCTCTGTTTCAATATTAAACACCGAGAACAATTATCCAAGTTTGCTTCAAAAGCAGATGAAGGATTCTTTGTTAGATACTCTGGAAGCTCAAAAGCCTACAGAGTATACAATCCAAGACTTAATATTGTGGAAGTAACAACAAATGTTTTTAATGAACATTCTGTCACAAAGAAAGTCATTAGATCAGACTGGTTGTTTGATATTGACTCACTAACAAAATCATTTGACACATCTTATTTTGTTGTTTCAGGTACACAAGAAGATATTTCGTATCCTATGGTACCTCTTCTAACAACCATTGATGTTCCATTAACTGTTGATCCTCAAAAGAGAACAACCACATCTCCTTCTAGCACCACAGTTACACTTCCTCCAAAACAAACGAAAACATCCACTAGAACAACAACAACTACACCATCTTCATCAACACCTGTGACTACTCAACCACCCAACCAACCAATGTCACACTATCCGAACACAGTTGAATAAGATGAAGATTACCATTCCTTACCAGACACACATCATGATGATGAAATCTTAGATTTCATTCATGATTCACCACAACCATTCAATGAACATACACAGCCAGATTGTCCCACAAATTCAAATACCCTTGCCCATCCTTCAACACCAGAACAAACACTCACAAATTTTGATTCTACAATCCTTGTTGATCAGATAGAAACAACAAAAATACACAAAGATCACCCCTTAGAAAACATCATAGGTGACCTGAATACCAGATTGACAAGAAATCAATCAGACATAGCAAATATTTGCTTGTATTCCTGTTTGTTATCTCTAACAGTACCCAAAAACATCACAGAAGCACTTAAAGACAACAGTTGGATAGAAGCAACGCAGGAGGAACTATAGCAATTCAGAAAGCAAGAGGTATGGAAGCTGGCTGATCTACCTGAAGGTCAATATGCCATAAGTACAAGATGGCTACTCAGAAACAAAGTAGATGACAGAGGAATTGTCATTAGAAACAAAGCAAGGGTAATTGCCCAAGGATATACTCAAGAGGAAGGCATTGATTATGATGACGTCTTTGGTCCAGTAGCTAGACTTGAAGCCATCCAAGTATTCCTTACATATGCCTTATCCAAAAACTTCACTGTCTTCCAAATGGATGTAAAATGTGCATTCCTTTATGGAAAGATAGATGAAAAGGTATATGTTGCTCAACCAATAGGGTTTGAAGATCTAGAATTCCATCATAGAGTCTACAAGTTAGATAAGGCTCTATATGGTCTTCATCGAGCACCTAGGAAGTGGTATGAAACTTTATCCAAGTTTCTACTACAGAATGGGTATACCCGAGGGGAAGATAGACCAAAAATTGTTCTTAAAGAAGAAAGAACAAGACTTGTTAGTAGTACAAGTCTATGTGGATGATATCATTTTTGGCTCCACAAACATCCAACTTTGCAAAGAGTTTGAAGCTCTTATGCAGTCTAAGTTCCAAATAAGCTCAATGGGAGAACTTACCTTCTTTCTTGGTCTTCAAGTTCAACAAACAACTGAAGGAATCTTTATTAACCAAAGCAAGTATGTTCATCAGATATTGAAGAAATATAATATGTCTGACTGTGCATCAAGCAAAACACCATTTGCAACTGGTTTGAAGTTTGGACCAGATTCAGAAGGAACATCAGTTGATCAGAAACCCTACTGATCAATGATAGGCTCCCTGATGTATCTAACAGCAAGCAGACCAGAAATCATGTATGTCGTTTGCATATGGGCAAGATACCAAGCAGATCCAAAAGAATCACACATCAATGTTGTAAAGAGAATCTTTAGATACTTGAAAAGCAAACCAGATTTTGTTTATGGTATCCCAAAGATGGAGATTTCTCTTTATATGCATACACAGATAGTGATTATGGTGGATGCAACAACAACAGAAAATCCACTTCTGGCGGTGTCGATTTCTTGGATCTAGATTGATCTCCTGGTAGTGCAAGAAACAAACCAATGTCTCTGTGTCAACAGCTGAAGCAAAATACATAGCTGTTTCTGCATGCTGTTCTCAAGTGCTTTGGATTCAACGCCAAATGTTTGACTATGGCTTTAATTTTCTCAAAACACCCATACACATTAATAATTCTACTACCATTTTTATAAGTGACAATCTAGTTCAACTTTCCAAAACAAAACACATAGATATCAGATATCACTTTCTAAGAGGTTGTTCAGAAAAGGGTCTGATAAAGTTGATCAAATTTCATACAGACAACTAGTTGGCTGACCTTTTTACCAAACCATTTGATTCAACGAGATTTGAATTTTTGGTTCAGTCACTTGGTATGATCAACTATGAATCAAACGAGTAATGTTTTACAAAAACATTAAATCATACAATCTTGATTTTGTCAAAGTCCAGGTTTACATCAAACAAATCTCTTTCACAGTCAAGATATCCTACTAACATTCATGTTATTGAATTAATAAACATTTTGGAATCATACATAACAATTCATGAGAAATGATAGTACACTACATTATTTCTTCATTAGAGTCCTTTTTCACTAATAAAGACTAACAATACTTAGTTTGATATATGGATAGGCTCAACATAGGACACCTAATAACACATACAGCAATGAAGAATTAAATGCTCATGATTGTATGGTAAACAACATATCTTGGTTTATAGTAAGTATCGATGTGTCAAATATGGGTTATTGGTATAGTAACTACAATACACCAAGTGAAAAAGTTTATAAATTGCTCAATCATACAATTGTCTCCTCTGTTATGATTATCATAGACCTGGAGTACATTCTGGCATTCTTTATTGTGCTAAGCACAGACCTGAATGACAAACATAATGATCTAAAAGATTCCCAATGAGGAACACATCCTTTAAGGATGAACAAATAAATGGAATCCAAAAGGGATCACCTTCCAAAGTGAAGTGAAAAAGAATCCCAATGTGGATCAATCAAAAGGATGAAATTGAGCATTTATACTCCTAAGTAACTAGGTCCTAAGTATTAAAAGTGCTTGCTAGTATATCTTAAGGAGGATTGATTTTAACCTATAATCAGATGTGGGGTACATACATATCATACAAACAAACCCAAAACATGATAATCACCCACTATTTAATCAAGCATTAATACCATGCATGAGTTTAAGTGGATCCAAATATCTGCAATCAATATTATATTAGTCTACGTCTATTCTCAAAACTTCATCAAACAACTCCTATGAATATTTAAGACTAGTATGATTTCATGTTATGTGTAATGATTCATGTTAAAACATGAAAAGCAAAACAAATTCTTAGTAAGATAAAGTATTATCTTGCTAAATTCTTATCACACAAGCAATCAAATTGGACTTTGATAAATTTCCATTTAATCACATTTCAAATTTTTGTTAATTTTTATATGATTTTTATAAACATGCAAAAATTTAGAGGGAGAAATTGAACACGGAAATATCAATGTTAGTAGAACAAGTGCATTATCATACATGTTAAAGATTTAAAATTATTAAATTTTAAAGTTTTAAATAAAGCGAAGTCAATTTAGCTCCCAAACACAACAGTTTGATACACATACATATGCACAACATTTCCTATGAGTGATATCTTAAACATCCATATATTGATCATGTTAAAATTTTGTATTTTAACATACATTAAAAAAAACAAATAAAATTTTCTTAGTCACATATCTTTGTTTCAGAATAAAATTTTGACAAAATTTTATTTTGAAAGAAAAATAAAATTTTCAGACAAACAAAATAATTTTAAATTTCACACAAGGACATACAAATAATTCATCCGTTGTAGCTACAGTGTACATGTCCACAACGGATGATGTTGTTAAGGCATCCGTTGTAAATAAAATAATATTTTACAGCGTATGAGTAATCTATCATCCGATGTGAACTAAACAAACAAATCAAATGTCCACAACGCATGAACAAATGTTCATCCGCTGTGAACAAAAACAGAAATATTCAAGTATGCACAACGCATGAACAAATGTTCATCCGTTGTGAACAAAAACACAAATATTCAAGTATACACAGCGCATGAACAAATGTTCATCCGATGTGAATACTTCAAACACACAGCACATGAACAAATGTTCATCTGCTGTGAACAACAATCATTCAAAGAATTTACATCGCATGACTAAGTGATCCTTCACTGTATAATCAGTCAAAGGGTCCACAGCGTATAAGTTTAAACTTGTACAGCGGGCACTGTTCACACATTGCATGTGTATTCCACAGCGGACACTTAAAATTAATTTTTAGGTTAAACCGTTTTTACACAGCGGACACACTGTATACGCAATGGACGCACAGTCTGTCCATTGTATATATAGTTCACACTTGTAATTTTTTCATTCACAACGAGTGAAAGTGAGAAAATTATTGAAATTTCAAAAACATTCAAACAGTGCGATAAACCCTTAAACCCCTGATCATCCAAAACCTTAATTCGAGTCGATTTGTCTTCTGTTTCACAATCGATTAGGTATAACAACATGATTGTTATCATCAAACATCCTTCAAAACATCCTGTTCATCGATTTTGATTAGAACATTGTTAGACCTAAGTCGAACATTGAACCGAAATAAAAAACGTGAATCTTTTGATGTTTAAAACCAAATCAAACACTAAATATGTGTTAGAGACTATTGTTGACTGTGTATGAACTGTTGATTTGATAAAATTCGATTATTTGTTCATCAGGTTAACAGTCAGACATGACGTTCATGCCAAAATCCATATAAAAATTAGTGTTGATCTTTGAAAATGTTGAAAGTTATTTGAAATATGTTATAACTTAGTTATTTGAAATATGTTATAACTTAGTAAACATGTTCAAAATGATGTAACAAACATGAAAAGTTAGTTGATTTGGCCTGACATTAATCATACAAACATTCAATGCATTTTTATTGAATGTGCATTAAATGGTCAAGGTTGACTTTGATTAGTCAAATTGAAATTCATAAACATATTGGTATGAGATGAAATTGGTCTATGGAATGATTAAAACAACTTGTTGATGATAAACAAACACAATACAATTCAATTTGTATAAAATCAAGTGAAAACAGACAAGATATGCATAATCAAATTTGACAAACTATTGACTTTTGAAAGTCAAACAGGTTCAATTGCATACGTGCTAAGATAATACAATATCAAGTGTTTAATCATACATTTCGACATCTCATAACAAACACAACATTCTAACATACAGTAGATCATTCTTTTATCATTACACATCATTAACATACACTATTCTAACAATCAATCTCTTCATTACAGATATGGCAGATCTAGTGTTTGTCAGGGATCACAATCTCTGTGCTTTTCTTGATCTAGATTCACCAAAGGTTGTGAATTACAGAGACATCATACAAGAAATTAGACTGACAAGGCTAGTTCATGCTATGACAGCCAGGCCTGATATATATGAAGACCATGTAGTCCAATTTTGGACTCATGCTCATTTAGAATAGATGAATGGCCAACAAGTGATTGTATCTACTCCATAATCTTCAGATAACTATCACAGAAGAAGTCATAAGGAGAGTCCTTTAATTGGGAGAGGAAGACGCCCAAGGACTAGTTGAGTTTGATGAAAACAATGTACTGCATGTTTTCAGACAAATTGGTTATACTGGCACTATTTAAAAAAAAACAGATGAACAAGTCATATATGTGTGCCCAATTCAGATTATTAATTCACACTTATCAAAAGACTTTGACTAACAGAAAAACTGGCTGGGATGCCACTTCTTTAAGAAATTTATCAGCAATTGCAAGCATTATAGCCAGAAGACCTCGCAACTTTGCTGCACAAGTGTTGAATGGAATGGTCTATAACTTAACTGAGGTGAGGAACAACTTTCAGATGTTTCCAAGATTCCTTCAGATGATTATTGATGATCTTCTACTAAACATTCCAAGAGAAGGTGCTATATTTCATCCTGTTCATTTTAATGAACATGTGTTCACAAGGATAAATTCTAGCTTGTATCATGGTGCTGAATTGCCTGTTCCAGCACACATGATTTATTACAACATTCCTGTACCAAACATCTTCTTGAGGATTCCAGGACAAGATGAACCTCAGATTATGTTTCATCATGGTTCTCAACAAGAACCTATCATCCAACAAGTTCCTATCATTCAAGAAGAGCAAGCTGCTCCTGAACCAGCACCCATCTTACCTGATCCCATTGAACAACAACCAGAACCCTTCAGTAAAGAACAAGAAAATGAAATTGAACAAGCTTAACAGATAGGAGAATTCCAGTTTGAGCATCATTTACCTTCACCACCATACAGCCTAACAAATTCAGATCAACAAACACTGTCTTCACTTTTGAGAGACATAGATGCTTCTTTGCAAGAGCATTCAAGTCATCCAGAAGAAGTTGGAACATCTTCTCAACATGAGATGTCTCAAGAAAAACTAAGTGCTCATAGTGAACACATGAAGACAGAGATACAAGGTAGTGAGATTCCTACTGAGGAAGAGATTGAATACTCAAAAGGTTCTTGGTCACTGAGTATAATAAGCTAATTGAGAAATCAAACAACAGAGCTAGAAAGCTAAAAGATAAGCTGAAGCGTAGAGATGAAGAGATAGCTAAGTTCAAAACAGATCGGACAGCTCAAAAGTTTATTGTTCAAGTTCTAAAATAATAACTTAAACAAGCAAAAGAAGAGCTGAAGGTGAAAAACCAAGATTTAAGTAGTGCAAGACTTGATATTGCATACTTAACAGAACAAACATAATCTAAAGATTTGGAGATAGATGAGCTTAAAAACACAATTTCTACTCAAAAGGAAGAAATTGTAAGGCTCAATCATGAGTTGGATTATACAAACACTTTACTGAATGAAGAAGAACATTCAGATGGTCAAGAACAAGACCAGAGTGATGAGGTTGAAGAACAATTCATGGCTCAAGCTGAAGGAACAAGTACAAATGAGCATGAAAAGGCAATCATCATTTATGAGGAACCTTATTCAATAGATCAGCTTTTTAAGGAATCTAATCCATTTGAGAATATCCACTATTCTCCAATTCTCAAACAACATTTTCATACTCCAGACACACAAACAATGGAAACAAGCATTGTCCCTATGAACCCACTATCAGACAAACAGAAAAAGTTAATCAAACAATTTGTTGAAACCTTGAAAGATTCATCCAAGGATCAAACATCATCATCATTTGAGCCTCCTATTAAAACTTATGAAAGAAAGAGAAAGAGGTTATATTTAGCCTCTTTACTCAAAGGAAAACAACCAGAGGGTGAACAAGAAAATCCTTCATCTCTTCCTCTCATGTTGCTAAAAGTTAAATCTGAGCCAGTTAAGGTAGATGACTCACAACAAGCAACAAAATCATCTATACTTGAGGAAGGTGAGATAGATCAAAGCCTTGATCAACAACATGATTCTATCATCACTCTAAGTGATTCAGATGATGAAGAAGATGAAAGAGATGAAGATGAGATCATGCAAAACATTCAAGAGCTGTTCACAGATGATCCTCAAACTTTGATAGGGATTGAATTAACTACAAGAGGGTTTCCTTATGACTCATTTATACATCTTAACCTGTCTGAGGTTAAAGACTTGCTCAAAGACTTTCAAGAGGTCATGTAAAAAGAAAAAGAGCAAACATACAGGAGATATAAGGAAATTAAAGACAAGCAAGAGCTTAAGAAGAATCTTCCTAAAGATCCTCAAATAGAGAAGATGACCTACTCCCAGGTTAAAAGCTGGTTGAGTCATACACGAATACCTTATAGGTCATATGCAGGGAGATATTTATCTCAAATGAAAGAAATGGCAAGAGAAATATACAAGAATATGCTGGCAAATGCTCTTAAACCACAGATATTCAGACCTCAATCTGCATCTTCTCTATCTACTTATCATCAAGCTCCACCTGAGCTTCATGCAATAGAAGAGCCCAGACAATTTATGCCTCATAGAAGGAAATTAAGTGAGGGGGATGATAAATAAGAAGACAAATTTTGTCAAGCTTTATGACAAAATCACACTCATAGCAGATGCCAATGAAAGAAACATAGTGGCATGGAAATATGATGAAATCTAGGATGCTGTCTTAATCAAGAGAGTATCTAGACTTGTCCAGTACTTATCATACACATCCCAACTAGGATCATTAAGCAATGAAGACAGATTGGACCTGATGCAATTAAGAATGGTCAATCATATAAACAATCCTAGGGGAGCAGATTCCTATCATATAATGAGAGCCTACATGAACAGACATCATCATGAAATGAAAGAAAGCTGACAGAGAAGATAAGCTGCACATTACAAAGCTTAGAAGAGAGCAACAATTATCAAGCAAACAAAATGAAGTCATTAAGGAATCATCTTCACTGATAGATTTAGACATTCTAGAAAGGGTTGGTTACCTTTTGAGGCCATCAGACTTAAAGTTGATCATGAAAAAGATAGATGGCAATCAATATCAACTTCCAATCACTAGATGGTACTATGATGAGACCCATTTTGAAGTGGTGTTGAAGAGAAAATTGGAAGGGAAAGAAGTAGCTGATATAAGGATTTGTGACCCTGTGGAGATAAAGCTACTCCATCCATCATATGTCTTATTTCTGAAGGCTAAAACATTCCCAGCTATTGAAGATGTATTGTGTAAGGGAGATTGCTGTTATTTCATACACATGTTGAGGATTTTGGGAACTGTGTTTGTAAATGTTGCTCTAAAACAGAGGTTGGAAACAAATCAGCAACCCTTAACACACATTGAAGGGATAACAGGAATGAGAATATCTGAAAACAAAAATCTAGAGATCTTGAAGGGAAAACATGTTGTAACCACACTGGTTAGCAACATTGATGTGCAAAGTCTTGACAAATCAACATTGGAGCAACTTGTGTTGGTACACATGTCCCTAGTTCTAGTTCTAGTGAGCTTAAATGTAATGGACTTTCATTTTGTAATACTTATGTAATGTTTGATATATGAAATGAAAAACTCTTCTTTGAATGTGTATTGGTTATTGAATGTTATATCTATTCATATGATTGAGTATTATACGCTTATATGAACATGTTATATAGGTTTATAGTTGTTAGACATAGTTCTGTATCGTTAAAGGTTCAGGAATATGTTTGACTAAGTCTCATGATTCGGTCGCACGACTGGACCATGCGAATGGGCCAGTCGCATGACTGAACCAGGTGATTGAGTCATACGCACGATTGAGTCATAAGACTGACTCAGTCGTACGAATGAATCAATCGTACGACTCAGTCGCACGACTGGGCCATACGCATGGTTCAGTCGTACGAATGAAAGCTGTAAGCTATAAATACCACTTAATTTGTGGAAAAATAGAAGACTTCGAGAATTCTTAACCCTAGCCGTGCTTGTTCGCCCAGAGAGTCCCTTCCAACTTCATAGAACGTTTCTGATCGATTCTAATCAATTCTTAACGTATTCTAATCATTAGTTTTGATTGGATTAACGTTTTACCTGATTGGATCGCCAATCAAATAGATAGGATTCCGCACTATTTGATCTGGTTTCACGTTGAATCAGTTAGTACTCCGTACGTACACGGTCCTAACAAGTGGTATTAGAGCTTTGGCTCTTGATTCTTCGTGGATTCAATCTCATTTTTGCAAAAGTCAACGTTTTTAATCAAAAGATCTGTTCTTTCTGCATAAAAATTCAGTTTTTACGAGTGCATGTGTTCAAAAGTTAGTCTTTTTCGAGTTTCAGCCGATTAGGGTTTTCAAAATTGTGTTTTTAGGTTGAATTGCGTGAAAAGGTTGAAAAATTTTGAAGTCAGCAGTCTTAGTCGCACGATTGACTCAATCGCACGACTGAACTCCATTCTCACAGCTCAATCATCCGATTGGCCCAGTCGCTTGTTCAATCGCATGATTGGCCCAGTCGGTTTTGTTCATTCGCACAACCGTCCTAGTCGTCTTCTCAGTCGCACGACTAAGCTCAATCGCACGGTTGAGTCCCAGTCGTATCCCCAGTTGCATACACAGTTGGTTTTTCAAGTTTTAAGACTAATTCAATATGGACACACAGAACTTTGCACTCTCAGCAGGGAAGGACTCTAGGATCCAGAATCTATTGCTCTTGGAGAATGAGATAGGAAATCATAACAAACCACCAAAGCTTCTGTCTCTTGACGATTATCCTCAATGGAAGCAACGGTCTGAAATTCATCTGAATGGAGTTGACACAAAATTGTGGAACACTATTGAGACTGGCTACACTATGCCCGTTGGAGCTGATGGTGTTCCACTGACTCTAAGTGGTGTGAATGAGACACAAAAGACCGTGTACAATGCTGAGAAGAAGGCCTATGCCTTGTTAACACAGTCCATCCCAAAGGACATTTTCCATCAGTTCTCAGAGCACAAGCAATGCAAGAAGTTATGGAAGGCTCTTGAGAAATGTTATGATGAAAATGTTGGGTTTGTTAGAACACTAAAACATCGTTTAACCTTTTAAACTTTTAGAAAAATGCAGCGGATGTTAAGGATTATAACAAGTTTATAATCTGAAAATTTTGTGTTCTAAATGTAGTTTTAAGATGAAAAAAAAAACCCAAAACAATAGGATCTTAAATATGTGAATGGACAAGCTATGAACATACACAAATGTACATAAAATCACAGCCATATGAAGCTGTGATTTGATACCTTTCTCCAGTAGAAAATCGACTAAGATGAAAGAGATTTGAGATGCTTCAAATGGCTAAGAACCCAAGTGTAGGGATCCTCAAGTGTCTATACCCCAAGCTTGTATGCTAACACCTTCTTGTTAGGAAGATTCACCACCAATTAAAGCTTCAAAACCCTTCAAAAACAAGCTGCTGGAACCGTAGGTGTTTAAGAGAGAAGAGAATGCTTTCTTTGTTGCATGTAAAGTGTGTATCTTGAAAGGAAAGAGAGAACCTCTCTTTTATCTAGTTAGTGGATAGACAACTTTGCATGTGTGTGTGCATCAAGGGAATAACCCTTGCATGCTTGTCTCCCACTCAAAGGGGACGGTCACATGTAAAAAAAAAAGAAGTCTTTTACAAATTAAACTTAAACACACACATATAACTAGCCTTTATTAGATATATATACAACTAACCTTTTAATTGTATAATCCATACACTCCTATTATTAATTTGTAATGTTATTTAACTTACTTAGATAACATTACAAATAATATTATAGAACAAAATATCCCAATAAATAGTTTCATCTCATATGCAACTTATTTAGAAAACCCATTTTCTAAATTGGTGTAAATATTTAAATGTGTGATCATATCACCAATTAAATATTAATTGGTGTAAATATTTAATTGCATGATCATATCATCAATTAAATATTAATTGGTGTTTGCTAAGCTTGTTATTGGGTATAACCCGACTTGGATCATAACGTACTAACCACATCAATATTTTATGTGTCTTGGGCACATAGAATCCTACAATCTCCCACTTGCCCAAGATTCATAGAATATTGATGCAAGCAGTAAATGACGCCTAACAACGGTTTACTACCCTTAATACGCATGACTTATAGCCATTCAATAACATCATCTCATTCAAGTACCCTACTTGAAATGATTTAGGAGAATCAATCATCTATCCTTTTGTTACAGATGTCATGTTAAATCCAAGAACATAGAATGATCATTCCTTGTTGATTTAACTTAATCAGGCCTTAGACATCTAACTCTCAACGAATAAGAGGAACAAATTCCATCTTGACTACATACGTTTCTCACAAACACCTCGTGTTATACCTGAACATACCCTTATGTACTGTCCATTATTTCAGGACAGTGAAGAATTAGCTCAAGGTATAATACTTAGTGAATATCAAAATCCAATATGTATCTCAGGTCGGAGGATACCAAATGATATTCGCCTTTACTCAAATTTACTTATGATCAATCGATTAGATTCCATGTAGTAAAATTTGAGATGCGGGTTAGTCCAATATTTGTATCCCACAAATACCTGTGAACCTTGGTAGCAACCCATTGCTCTATATTCATCCTTAGGAATATCAACCAATCCAAGTTCATAATAGTCTTACCCTCACACTTGTTCCCACAAGTTTGAACGACTACGGACATTTAGAGTAATTAATTTACTCATGGATTAAACATGCTAAATTGGAACATTAATTGAAACATTATAACCAAATAATCTTATTCAAATAATAAAAGTTCCACATATCCAAATACAAAATATACAGATCAAATCCAGTCACTAGAATATCGAAGTCCCATGGCACAAGTATGACCTTCATGCTTTGCCTTTTCAAGGAGCTTCGTGAGAGGATCCGCAATGTTTTGATCCGTGTGAACTTTGCGAATACATATCTTTCCTTTTTCAACTTCATCTCGTATATAGTTGAATCTCCGCTCAATGTGCCTAGTCTTTTGATGAGCACGGGGTTCCTTGATTTGAGCAATTGCACCCTCGTTATCACAAAAAATCTCTAGGGGGTCCTGAATGGAAGGGACAACCCCTAGATCGGCAATGAATTTCTTCAACCATGCAGCTTCTTGAGCTGCCAATGAGGCGGCGACGTATTCTGATTCTGTAGTTGATAGAGCCACCACATCCTGCTTGGAGCTCTTCCAAGAGACCGCTCCTCCATTTAGAATGAAGATGTATCCCGATTGTGACCGAGAATCATCACGATCGGTTTGGAAACTCGCATCCGTGTAACCTTTTATAACGAGTTCCTCGTCACCAGATCCATAGATTAGGAACATATCTCTTGTCCTCCTTAGGTATTTAAGTATGTTCTTAACAGCCATCCAATGACTGTTTCCAGGATTTTGCTGGTAACGGCTTGTCATGCTTAAGGCGCATGACACGTCCGGTCGAGTGCATATCATTGCATACATGATGGATCCAATAGCAGATGCGTATGGGATTCCCTTCATTTTATCTTGCTCATCCTTTGAGCTTGGACATTGAGACGTACTCAACATCGTTCCTCTTTGAATAGGTACGGTACCTTTCTTAGAGTTTTCCATCTTGAACCTTTTCAAGATCTTATCAATGTATGCACTTTGATTCAAACCAATCAACCGCCTTGATCTATCCCTATAGATCTTTATTCCCAGAATATAGGCGGCTTCACCAAGATCCTTAATGGAAAAACAACTTCCAAGCCAGGTTTTTACACCTTCCAAGGTTGGAATGTCATTTCCAAATAGTAGTATGTCATCAACATACAATACTAGGAAGGTTATTGTGCTCCCATTAGCCTTCTTATACACACAAGCTTCATCAGCGTTTTTGATGAAGCCAAATTTCTTGACTTCCTCATCAAAACGATGATTCCAGCTTCTCGATGCTTGTTTCAATCCATAGATTGATTTCTTTAACTTGCATACCTTATTAGGATGTTTTGGATCAACAAAACCTTCAGGCTAAACCATATAGACATCTTCCTCAAGATATCCATTTAGGAAAGCGGTTTTGACATCCATTTGCCAAATCTCATAATCATAATGAGCAGCTATGGCAAACAATATCCTTATAGACTTTAGCATTGCAACAGGTGAGAAGGTTTCATCATAATCAACCCCTTGAGTTTGAGTGAAACCTTTTGCTACAAGTCTAGCTTTATAAGTATCCAAGTTTCCATGCATATCAGTCTTCTTCTTGAAAACCCACTTACTTCCAACTACCTTGGAGTTAAGAGGTGGTACAACCAAGTCCCATACTTGATTGTCATACATGGATTGCATCTCAACGTTCATGGCTTCAAGCCATTTGTCACAATCCGTATTGGACACTGCATCATGGTATGTGGTTGGTTCAACAGAATCTACCACATAGCATCCATCCATGAAAAATCCATATCTTTCAGGTGGGTTACTAGTTCTACCACTTCTGCGAACGTCTTGTGTGTATTGATCAACCCCTTGATCTTCCTCAACATCCTCATGTTGAGTGCTAGTTTCAACCAAACGTGTATAGGGTTGTGGTTCTTGATCCTCTTCAAGATCTACTGTTCTACTGCCAGCTCCTTCAATAAGGAACTTTGCTTCTAAGAACTCACCCTTTCTGGCAACAAACACCTTTTGTTCCAGTGGATCATAGAAATAATATCCCATAGAATCTCTAGGATATCCAACAAAGATACACTTGGTAGATCGGACTTCCAATTTGTTTGGGGTGGGAGTCTTAACATAAGCCTCACATCCCCAAACCCTTAAGTATGATAGGGATGGAACTCTTCCATGCCATATCTCAAAAGGTGTCCTTTCCACCTTTTTGGTTGGGGCCATATTTAGAATACGAGCCGCGGAGAGCAAAGCGAAACCCCAAAATGATAGAGGTAATGTGCTTCTAGCCATCATAGATCGAACCATATCCAATAGGGTTCGATTCCTCCTCTCAGACACACCATTATGTTGTGGTGTTCCAGGTGGAGTGAGTTGTGAGATAATCCCACAACTCCTAAGATGATCTTGAAAAACATCACTTAGGTATTCACCGCCTCTATCGGTACGGAGAACTTTAATTGATTTGTTGAGTTGATTTTCTACTTCATTCTTGAAGATTTTGAACATTTCAAAAGCTTCATCCTTGTGCCTTAATAAGTACACATACCCATAGCGACTATAATCGTCGGTAAAGGTAATGAAGTATCTCTCACCATTCCTAGTTATTGGCTTAAAAGGACCACATACATCCAAATGTATGATGCCTAATAAATCTTTTGCCCTTTCGTTAGTTCCACTAAAAGGTGCCTTAGTCATTTTTCCTTGTAAACAAGATTCACATACATCAAATGAATCACATTCATTTGTTTTTAAAAGACCATTCTTTTGAAGCGTTTGTATACGTTTCTTGTTTATATGACCAAGACGGCAATGCCAAAGGTAGGTATCACTCAAATCTAATTTGAGTCTTTTGGTGGTTGCTTGGTATATAGAGCTATCATATGTTGCGTTTTCATGAACTAATTCATAAATACCATTACAAGGTATAGCCTTAAAATAAAATACATGATTTAAAGAAACATGAATATCATTGTCAACAAACTTGAAATCATAATCATATTGTCTTAAACGGGAAACAGAAATTATGTTCCTAGTCAAGCTAGGAGCATATAATACATTACTTAAAATAACTTCCAAACCACTTGGAAGCTTCAAAATGTAGTCTCCTTGGGCTTCCACATGAACCTTTGCACCATTGCCCATGAAGAGACTTATTTCCCCTTTAGCATAATGCTCATTTCTTCTGAACCCCTGCAACAAATTACAAATGTGAGTTCCACATCCGGTATCTAATACCCATGTGTTAGAAGAAATAACATTTAGCTCAACATGTATCATGTAAATTATACCTGAGGTTTGCCCCGCATCCCTCTTTTCTCTCAACTCTTTGAGATAGACTGGACAATTTCTCATCCAATGCCCTATCTCACCACATTTGAAGCATGGGTCGTTGACGGCAACCTTTTGCTTCTTCTCCTTAGGCTTTGGAGGTTGCGCCCTAACAGCCTTCTTCCCCTTTCCCCAAACTTGCCCCTTTCCTTTGGCACCAGTCGCCTTAGGAGGGGGTAGAGACTTTCTCTTTTTCCCACCTTCATTTATGGTGAGAACGGGTAAAACTCTCTTACCCATTCCCGCCTCAGCTGATTTGAGCATAGAATGAAGTTCATTTATGCTCTTGTCCCATCCGTTCATGTTGTAGTTCATGACGAATGCCTCAAACCTTTTAGTTAGGCCATTAAGGATCAAATCCGTGGCCAACTCTTTTGAGACGGGACAGTTCAGCCTTTCAAGGCGGTCGATGTGGCTTTTCATCTTAAGAACATAAGATGAAACTGATTGGGATTCCTCCATCCGACATGCATTAAGCGCTTGAACCGTTTCGTAGCGCTCCACTCTAGCTTGTTGCTGGAACGTTTCCCGCAACTGAGTGATCATGTCATAAGCTCCATGGAGCTCATACTCCTTTTGGAGTTCGGGTGTCATACTTGCTAACATTAGGCAAGAGACTTGGACGGAGTCTTCTACATATCTAACCCAATCATTATATGCTTCCACATCTTCCTCGTTAGGTTCATCGGGGATGGGGTCATCAAGGATGTAGGCCCGCTTTTCTTGTTTGAGAACAATTCTCAAGTTGCGGTACCAATCCATGAAATTGTTAGGTGTTAGACGATCCCTTTGAAGGATCGCCCTTAGGGATTGGTTGTTTTGGTTTGGTACATCATTATTAGCGTTGTTGTTGTCGGCCATCTACAAGATTTTACAAAGTTCTATTAGTAATCGTTGATATAATTATATTTCATTTATTAATACCCTTTATGTCTCATAGACCATTAATAAATAAAATTTTAGAATCCAACGTTATATTTAAATATTGGTTAGGTGACCTTTATCCCATTATTTAAATAAACAAGGTAGTCATAAATGACAATTACAACCTATTGTAACTTCTAGTGGTATGGGATCGTTTGAACATCTCATGTTTATAACGGCATGTTTATCCCATCAACACCTTTTATAAAATATATTTTAGGTGATCCATTCAATATATTTTACAAATTAAGTCGTCCTACTTACACACACGTGTGAGTTTACTATATAAGTGGTTAGGTGACCTTTATCCCACAAGTATGGTATTCTCACCTCAAGTTACAAGTTCCCTCAAAGTGGTTAGGTGACCTTTATCCCACTAGGAGTTTGCAAGTAACCTAAGTGTTGTGTAAAAGGATGGTGTTTAACTTGTTTGTTAAATGTTTAGAGGTTTCATAATTCTAGTCTAGAAAACTCTATGTACTTGTATTTGCATGCTTTCAAATACAAGGTACCCTATGGTTCTTTGATTAAAACCTATTTTAATCTTTTAAAATCATTAAACCATTTTAATAACCTTATATAAACTTTTAGAACCATCAATTTTCAGCTTGTTAAGATGTTAATGAGTTTGTTATTCATGTCAAAACATCAACCATTCAAACAAACAACAAACATTTAAACAAGCATAAACATTAACAATCATATGTGCATAACCATAGCCCTTATGTTGACAACACTTGTTTGCCATCACAAGTGTTGTCATTTGGTCTTTCTAAGGATCAAACACATCAAAAGGTCCAAGAACCTCCCACTAGAAACCACATCCAAATGCTCCATGTTTCTTGTGTCTTCTCTTTGTGCTTTTGTCACGTCCTTCTTCATATTACAAGAAATAATGTCCTAATACAAGATTTCTAGAAATATGAAAATAACTAATCTATTTATTACATCCCAATAACAAATAAATTACACTTGGAACAAAAACCAAATAATAGATTATACAACCAAATTGAATGAATGAATACAACCATCAAAAACATCCAAACAATCACAAGGTCAATGGCTAGGTTATGCACTAAAACATCCAATGATCAAATCATCAAAATATATAATGAAACCCCACTTAAAACCTTTAAATTTCAGCCAACATAAACTGAAATTTTTGGTTTTAAATATTGTCCAAACAATCAACATATCAACATACATATCTTTCAAGGTTTAATCACAAGCATGTGTAATATAACCTTGAAAGTTGGGGTTTCAACAAGACATAATATTCCAGCCCAAAAAACAGCCTATAACATGTCTAATAACATCTTTTAAAACCAATTTCAAAAGATAAAACAAGCAAGTCATCCACATAACCGGCTCTTGATGCCATTGTTGGGTTTGTTAGAACACTAAAACATCGTTTAACCTTTTAAACTTTCAGAAAAACGCAGCGGATGTTAAGGATTATAACAAGTTTATAATCTGAAAATTTTGTGTTCTAAATGTAGTTTTAAGATGAAAACAAAAACCCAAAACAATAGGATCTTAAATATGTGAATGGACAAGCTATGAACATACACAAATGTACATAAAATCACAGCCATATGAAGCTGTGATTTGATACCTTTCTCCAGCAGAAAATCGACTAAGATGAAATAGATTTGAGATGCTTCAAATGGCTAAGAACCGAAGTGTAGGGATCCTCAAGTGTCTATACCCCAAGCTTGTATGCTAACACCTTCTTGTTAGGAAGATTCACCACCAATTAAAGCTTCAAAACCCTTCAAAAACAAGCTGCTGGAACCATAGGTGTTTAAGAGAGAAGTGAATGCTTTCTTTGTTGCATGTAAAGTGTGTATCTTGAAAGGAAGAGAGAACCTCTCTTTTATCTAGTTAGTGGATAGACAACTTTGCATGTGTGTGTGCATCAAGGGAATAACCCTTGCATGCTTGTCTCCCACTCAAAGGGGACGGTCACATGTAAAAAAAAAAGAAGTCTTTTACAAATTAAACTTAAACACACACATATAACTAGCCTTTATTAGATATATATACAACTAACCTTTTAATTGTATAATCCATACACTCCTATTATTAATTTGTAATGTTATTTAACTTACTTAGATAACATTACAAATAATATTATAGAACAAAATATCCCAATAAATTGTTTCATCTCATATGCAACTTATTTAGAAAACCCATTTTCTAAATTGGTGTAAATATTTAAATGCGTGATCATATCACCAATTAAATATTAATTGGTGTAAATATTTAATTGCATGATCATATCATCAATTAAATATTAATTGGTGTTTGCTAAGCTTGTTATTGGGTATAACCCGACTTGGATCATAACGTACTAACCACATCAATATTTTATGTGTCTTGGGCACATAGAATCCTACAGAAAATGGTACGCTTAAGTCTCTAAATGATAAATCATTGAAGAAAGAATTTGATAACTTCTCATCTATTGGGAATGAATGTTTGGATGATGTGATCGACCACTTCTATCATTTGATGAGTTAACTGCACACTCATAGGGTTAAAACGTCCATGGAAGATAAGGTGGCGAGTTTGGCTGATGGGTTACCTGATAAGTGGGATTCATTTGTTTCCACTTTGATACATAATGCTGTGCTGGAGACATTGGACATAAATGATTTTATTCTGAAGTTAAGGGAGGAAGAGGTTCGAAATAAGTACAAGTCTAAGAAGGGTAACTACACTCAGAATCCTTCTCTCTACAATGTGACTCCAACTTCAGCGTCTTCTAGTGCACCTTTACAGACTGCTTTCGTGTCTAACACATCTGCAAGTATCCCAAGTGCATCCTCAAGTTGTGAAACAGGTGGATCATCAAGTGTCCAAATCAGTGCTCCAGAAATTCAACCGACGAAGTTAACTACAGAGAATTTGGGCAATGTAACTGTTGATGTTGCTAAGGAGCATACGGATCTACTTGCTGCTATGGTACATTCTTATGATAGGTTAGTTGCAGGAAAGATTGGAAATTGCCATCTAGCAAATGAAGATTATGAGCAGGTTGATGAAACAGAGCTTGAACGGATGGATATAATGTGGGCTCTCGCTAGTGCTGTGCGTAGAGCAAAGAAGTTTGTTAAGAAGACAGGATAGAATCTGGTGTCAAACCTAAGAAGACAGGCAATGGCAACCCGTTTTCATCATTTAACAGGCAGGATAAAGACAAGACTCCAAAGTCAACATCAACCAGCCATGACTCCAAAGCAATGGTAGCACAGGGTGATGAAGGACAAGACTGGTCCTTTTGTTTCCTGTCTGATAGTGAAGCTAACATTGCATTGGTTGAAGATTTGAACGAAGACTCAACAAGTGAGGGGGAGAGCTCAGTTGAGATTGATACTGCTGATTTGCATGACACTATGGCTGCTGTTGATCAACTAGTAGAGGATGAACTAAATACAGAATCAGAACCACACCAGGAACCCCAGGCTACTTTCATGGCTCGCACCTCTACATCTGCACAGGTAGAATCGAAAGACGATCTCTTTGATAAACATGCTTGCGTTCAATGTAATAAGTTTAGGGAATGCATCGATCTGAAATTTGCTAGGTTATTAGAACTGTGCACTGAGGCCAATAGAGTATTAAAGCAAAATGAAAGCAGCTTTAAAGAGAAAATTGATTTGCTCAGAAAACAATTAAAAGAAACTGAGGTTGTTGTCTTTAACCAAGAAAATGACATAAAGTTTTACTTAAAAACAATTGAGGAAGCCAAAAAGGACAGAGCTGTTTTACAAGTTGAAAATGAGTCCTTAAAGCAATAACTACACAGTTTAGCTAGTTCCTCTCACATTTTGAAAAACTTGGTTAAAGAAAGAAACAACGGGGAAGGGCTGGGTTATAAAGTTATGCCTCCACTACATGAGATTCTCCTGAACACCAAACAGAGACCTGTTAACAATAATCCCATCAAGGACCATGTAGTGACTACCCCTCTGGTCAGTGATCCGGATACTACAGTTAAACCTGCTCCTCCGGTTGCTGATCAGAAGACATCAACTTCAGGCAAAAAGGATAAAACGATCATTGAGAATAGGGTGGAAGAGGATGTTCAAGCATCTCTTGGGTTGGGTTCAAAATCTGCTGTAACACAACCTAAGACTTCAAAAACCACTCAGTCTAAACCGGTTAAGCAAGATCACAATCATCTTAAAAGACAAGGTAATCATAATCTTAAACAAGTAAAATTTGTCAAAGAAGGTGAAAATCAAAAGGTTGAGACCAAAAAGCCCATACCTGAAGTTTACTCCCCACCCCACAAGAGATCTCCTAGTCCTATTGAGAGGAGATCATGCTATACTTGTAGACAAAGGGGACACATTTCTTCAAACTGTCCTCACTATCAGACACCTAGGCTTAAAGTTAAACTAGATCAAGAAGTTCAACAGTTTTATTCAAAACAGAGATCTAAGACTCCTGTTAGGTCTAAAACACCTGCTAGGCCTTTTACCCCTCCCTAACACCACAGATAACACAGACAAGTCACTGGTAAGTCTGCGATGCCTGAGGTGAAACCTGTTTTTGAAAATAAACCAAAAATTCAAACAGTAAATCAGTCATCGGTTTACCACAAACAATCCTTACACAAGGATGGTCGGTGGAAAGCTAAAACATCTGATGTGTCTAATAGTGTTGATAAGCTGAAGGATGAGGTCTCTCAAACTGCTAAAGGTTAGTGGGTTGAGTTTGTGATGTGTGACGCCTCTGGGAATCCCAAGCCAGTCAAGGCTTGGGTCCCCCTCCTTAACTAATCATTTTCTATTGTGTGCAGGTTGTTCGCTATAGTGCTTCTACCAACACATGGATAGTAGATAGCGGAGCTTCCAGGCACATGACGGGAAATCAATCTCTCCTTTTCAACGTCAAACAAATTAAAGGGGGACATGGTTCTTTTGCTGGAAACAAAGGAGGTTACATTACCGCACAAGGAGAAGTAGGTAACAGACAGGTAAAGTTTGATAAAGTAAATTTTGTTCAACAGTTGGAAAAAAATTTGCTTTCAGTTTCTCAGATATGTGCCAAGGGCTTCAAAGTGATGTTAGATAATCAGAAGTGTTACATTCTGAAGAAGGAAATGGAGATTCCAGAGGAGCAGGTATTAATGTCAGCATCAAGGTACAACGATTTGTACGTCTTGGATATGTCACATGCTTTTACTACTGAGTCCACAGTTCAGTGCTTCTTGTCAAAGGCAACATAGAAGGAGTCCATCTCATGGCACAGGAGAATGGGACACATAAATTACAGGAAGATGAATCATCTGATTCATAACAACCTAGTTGAGGGAGCTACTGTAAAGAACTTTAAACTTCCAGATTTTTGTGTCTCGTGCAAGAAGGGAAAGCAGACCAGGAAATCTCACAAGACCAAGCACGTTAACTTTATCGAGATGCCTCTAGAGCTACTGCATATGGATCTATTCGGTCCTGTTAGCACAAAGAGTATCGCTGGAGACTGGTACTGCTTTGTTGTTATGGATGACTACTCACGTTTCTCCTGGGTGATGTTTCTGAAAGCTAAGTCAGAAACCTTTGAGTCGTTCAAGGTACTCGTCACAACAATGGAGTCTCTCTACAACCTGTAGGTGAGGAAGGTACGTTCAGACAATGGAACCGAGTTCAAGAATCAGTGGATGGATGCTTTCTGCAAGGAAAAGGGAATTGTTCATCAGTTCACCTCCGCATACACGCCACAGATGAATGGAGTTGATGAACGCAATAGCAGGAGCTTGATCGAGACTGTAAGGACTATGTTGGCAGATCCAAAGCTGCCAGTACAGTTCTGGAATGAAGCTTTTGCGAATGCGTGCTACACACTTAATCATGTGTTAGTAGTTAAGCGGCATGGGAAGACTTGCTATGAGTTGCTTTAGAAGGGAAAACCGAACCTGGAGTATCTTGAACCATTCGGAGCTCCATGCACTTTGCTGAAGAAGACTTCAGAGGGCAAGTTCAGCGAGAAAGCAGATCAGGGGATCTTTCTTGGATACAGTATACCAGACAAACGGGTTTATAACAACTCCACAGGTCAGGTAGAAGTGTGGTGCAATGTCGATATGCAAAGATACACCACCCCCCTACTGGAAAAGGTCCGCCGTCATTCTTCGATTACGATAGCTTTTTCAAATCCTTCAACCTTCCTCAGATAGATTCAGATGAAGAAATTACTACTCAGATGATGTACGATGTTTTAAATACACCGAATCCGGATATCAGCAATATGACACCAGCCAGTGATGCTTCGGGATCTTCAACAGCTGCTCAACACGTGAGTGATGAGTCATCAGATGATGAAAAAGCAGCTGAGACAAGCAATGAGCATAATGTTAATCAAGAAGGAAGCTTATCAGCTGCTGAACATGCATCACGGAATCCGGATACTGAACCTGTCATCACAAATCTTGATACTGAAGTTGTCGTTCCTACAACACCTGTGACTAGGATCAGTGTGCATCATCCCCCGAAGAATATCATTGGGGATCTTCACTCTGGTGTGCAGACGAGAAATCAACTATACTCTGCTGATTATGCTGAAATTATGGAAAAGGGCTACGTGAATGACGGGGCTTTCAAATGTTTTGTTTCTCAAGTCGAGCCCAAACACGTAAGTCAAGCCCTGAAGAATGAGGCCTGGGTCAACGCTATGCAGGAAGAGCTGCTACAGTTCAAGAAACTAGGAGTGTGGACACCTGTTGACATGCCCAAAGGAGTTAAAGCGATAGGCACCAAATGGGTGCTACGCTGCAAGAAAGACGACCAAGGTGTCGTAATCAGAAACAAGGCACGATTGGTTGTTCAAGGCTTCAGACAAGTCGAGGGAGTCGACTACAATGAAGTGGTTGCACCAGTGGCACGAATGGAAGCTATTAGCATATTTCTGGCCTATGCATCCTTCATGAAGATCAAGGTTTATCAGCTGGATGTGAAGAGTGCATTCCTTCATGGGAAATCCGTGAAGAAGTCTACGTTAGTAAACACGAGGGATTCGAAGATCCTTAACATCGGGACATAGTCTACAAGGTGGACAAGGCTCTGTACGGGCTACATCAAGCTCCTCGAGCTTGGTATGAGAAGCTCTTCACCCACCTACTGAAACACGGGTTTCGTAGGGGTGTGATTGACTGCACGTTATTTATCAAAGAGAGAGATGGAGATTTACTGATGGTACAAATTTATGTGGATGACATTATTTTCGATTCATGAAACGAAGATCTATGTAAAGAATTCTAATCTGTGATGAAGGCAGAATTTGAAATGAGTGCCATGGGAGAAATGAAGTTTGTTCTGGGATTATAGGTGGATCAAACACCTATCGGTATTTTTCTGCGTCAGACTAAGTATGTTGGAGACATTCTGAGTCGATTTGATATGGAAAATGTCACTGCTGTCGGTACCCCACTCGCCACAAATCATGATGTGGCACCTAATAAGAATGGGGATTTGGTAAATGCCACTATGTATCGTAGGATGATCGGATCTCTTATGTATCTCACTGCCTCGCGTCCAGATATCATGTATGCTACATGTTTATGCTCCAGGTATCAAGCCAAACCGAAAGTAAATCATCTGATCGGGGTGAAAAGAATTTTTCGTTATCTGAAGGGTACTCCAACACTGGGGTTGTGGTATCCTCATGATGATGACTTTGAGCTAACAGCATACAGTGATCAGACTATGGTGACTGCAAGATGAATTTCAAGTCAACATCAGTAGGGTGTCAGTTCTTTGGAAGGCGCATAGTCACTTGGCAATGCAAGAAGTAGACATCTGTTGCCTTGTCAACATGTGAAGCTGAATACGTTGCTGCTGCAAGTTGCAGCTCTCAGATCATTTGGATCCAACAGCAAATGCAGGACTACGGTTTGCAATTTTCTAATACCCCTATATTTGGATCCAACAACATGTGAAGCGGAATACGTTGCTGCTGTAACTAAAAATCCTGTTCAATACCCTAAAACAAAACACATCGGCATAAAGTATCATTTCATACGCGATTGCTATGAAAAACAATTAATTGATGTGGTTAAGATAAACACGAATTTTCAATGCGCCGACCTCTACACCAAACCGTTTGATAAACCCAGATTTTTCTATCTGTTAGAGGTCAACGGCGTGAAAAAGAAAAGTGACATCATTTCAGAAGACACAGATGCTTAGTCCGACACTTGTTTAGCTCTTAATTTTTATTTTATTTCTATTTGTTTTAATTTCCTTGTCTTATAAAAATCCAAAAACACAAAAAGATTATTCGTTTTAGAATTTTAGGGGGAGATTAGTTTACTTTCAGTATTTATTTACTTGACAAAAAGGGGTTGGGGGGAGGGCAGATAAGCTAAAAAGGCAAAAAACAACAAAGATAAGAATGTGATTCAACACTATGGAAAGTGATAGTACACAGTCATCGAGTTACTTGGAACACCAAAAAGATTTTCAATTTTTACAATTTTAGTTTAATTAAATCACAGAAAATTATTAGTCAGAGAATTCTAAGTCTAACGAATTGGGAAAATGATAGCACGCTTGTTTGTAACGGTAATTACACGGAGAAAGTCGATCTAGGGAGGTGCTATTTCATTATATGATGTGTCGGTAGATTCAACACAATAGACTAGTAGACATCATTGGTGAACTCAATTTAAACTAATTTGTTCAACTGACTGTGGGTTCCCATCTTATCACTGGTTAACACAATCAGTTATTTCCAATAAGGGGTGACGAGCAAATAAACGCCACTAAAAGTGTGCGGATGACCACAAAAAGAGCAAAGCACGAAAAATGAAAATTAATGCAATCAAGCTGATAACCTATGTTGTTGGTGCGTTATGTGCAAAAGAAAATTTTAAAGGTGCTCTAACCAGAAGATAGGTTGTGTGTCTCTCTGCTGTGCGATGGCACTGATCTGAGGATAAGCATAACCTAGATATTCTAGAATTCATTGTTGTTTGCCGTCTCTCTGCTGTGCGATGGCACTGACCTGAGGCTTGGCTTCTCTTTGAAAGCTCTATGAATAGTCTCTTCTTGTCAAAATACCCGTAGACCGCTCAAACGTCTCCTGAGGAATGTTGATTACCATATAAGCTTGGGATCCACAAATGTTGGTTGAAATAATATAACCAAATACATCACCAATATGTGTCAAAAATCTGTGTATGGATTTAAGTGGACAAGCATACTGACAATCGTCGTGGCTGGACCGCCTGATGTTCAAAATCAATGTGTGTTACATATCAGATCAAGCATGATTTCCAGTTAGAGCTTAGAAGTCTTAGATGAATGAGAAACTGTGATATATAAATAAGTTAGTTTCCATTTCAATATATATATATATAAAAGTTCCAAGTAATTGAGTTTATACCTGTCTGATTCCTGTTAGGACCGTGTACGTACGGAGTACTAACTGATTCAAACGTGAGACCAGATCAAATAGTGCGGAATCCTATTTGATTGGCGATCCAATCAGAGAGAACGTTAATCTGATCAAAACTAACAATGAGAATACGTTAAGAATTGATTAGAATCGATCAGAAACGTTCTATCAAGTTGCAAGGGACTCTGTGGACGAACAGGAACGGCTAGGGTTGATATTTCTCGAAGTGTTATGTTTTTCCACGAATTAAGTGGTATTTATAGGTTACAGCATTCATTCGTATGACTGAGCCAAGCGACTGGCTTAATCGTGCGACTGAGTCATATGACTGAACCATTCGTGCGACTGAGTCAGTCTTATGACTCAATCGTGCGATTGATCCAATCACCTAGTTCAGTCATGCGATTGGCCCATTCGCATGGTCCAGTCGTGCGACTAAATCAGAATACTTAGTTAAACACATTCGTGAACCTTTAATGATTCATAACTATGTCTAACAGCTGTAAACCTATATAACATGTTCATATACGTGTGTAACAACAAACAATAATAGATATGACATTAAACAATCAATCAACCATTCACTAAAGAGTTTTTCATTTCATCGATTCAACATTACATATGTGTTACAAAAAGAAAGTCTATTACATTTAAGATCACTAGACTAGAACTGGGGACATGTGTACCAACAAACTCCCCCTTGGACCTAGTTCTATCTAAGCTTTGACTTCCTTCTTGAACTCTTCATATCTCCTCACTCTTTCTTCTCTAGAAACCCCAGCATGAATATTCAGTGCGAAGCATATACGTATAACATGTTGGAACTTCAGTGCTTGCATGATATCCTGCGTGTCAAAAAACAGTGGCCACTTGTACAAGATGTAGACATCTGAAGCAGACAAGTTAGTTAGCCACATAGGGTCGAATACCCTAATTGTCTCAACCTTCCCTTCTTTTTCCAAAACTTTGACGGCCTCACCAGTGCGCCAGTCATAATACCACCATTTAAAATGGGGTGCAAAATCTTGTGGCATCTCCCTCAGTGGAATACGCAACATTGTGCGCGGAGGGTGCCATCTCAAAATCACCTTTGGTCTACCTGAGGTGGGGTCAACCTCTGTCTTATGAATTAACCTTCTGGGCTGTTGAGGTTTAAAATTGACCCACCTCGTATGATACTCTTTCTTTAGAGCCTGCTCAAACCATCCTGATATCTTTCCTGGAACATCATATAGGAGGTTCAAGTTGGCTAGACGGTTAAGCTCGAATCCCAGGAGAGTTTTCTGATCATGTGGGAATCTGAAATACTCGATTCCCTTCTCCCTCTTGACAGCATATACTTTGAGATTGTCAAAGTACGCCCAGCTAATAATCTTTCCTGACACCTTCTGATGCTTCTTTATCTTGTAAAGCTTGGTGTAGGCGTTTGACTTGTTCGGCGCACACTGTTTCTTCATCTCCTCTAGGCAGGCTACCCACTTACCCTTTTTGGATGCTAAATCAGCATCATCTGCCTGAGGAGCTTCTGATGTTGCTGCCTTAGCTGTTGTCATCTCTTGAACTTTATGAAAGATATTGCTGACAAAAGTTTCCCCCAGATCTGGTAGTACTTCGCCTTCGGCGTTAGTGTACTAGGGATAATGATCAGTGGTCACGTCCTCAATCTCCACCTCGTCGACATCTTGTAGTTCTTCATCACTGACTACATCGACCTCCGGAGCATCCTTTACCAGCTCATCAGGATTCAGACTGAACAGTTCAGCAATCTGTTCATCTGTTAAGTCATGTATTATCTCCCCCTCTTCAGCTGAGTAACAGACAGATCGTTGTACGATCCCTTGTAAATCGAGAATCATCTTCAACTTAGTCTCGACTTGACGAAGGGGCATAACATCATGTTCATCGACTTGTTTAGCTGATCCTGTTAAACAACCAAATACAGTACAAGTAAGTATACGTTAAGCACATAACATAAGTTGATTTAACCCTTAAATTTTATACATATAACACAAAATCTAATACATGATTTCAAATACAAAGTTTAAATAATAAATAGACATCTAGTCTTGAACTTTGACTTGAATCATTGCTGGATCTTCAATAGATTGGGAGGCAGACGTATCAGATGAAGGTGCCCTCTGATCCTGTTTCCTTTTGGTTCGTTATTCATGATCAGGATCAGAGGGAGATTGAGCCGCATCTCCTTCATCATCATCATCTCCCTTGTCATGAGAACCTCCGTCACCTTCCTCAACAGCATCTTCGTCATCGTCCTCTATTGTTCATGATCAGGATCAGAGGGAGATTGAGCTGCATCTCCTTCATCATCATCATCTCCCTTGTCATGAGAACCTCCGTCACCTTCCTCATCAGCATCTTCATCATCGTCCTCTTCATCATCATCCTCATCCTCATCATCCTCATCATCACTATCATCACCGTCTCCTTCCTTAATCTTCAGAGGATCAGCTTGAGACCCTTTCAGCTTTAGCAAGATTTTCTTGTTTGTAGACTCCAACTCCTTAATCTTTTGAGTCGACAGGACATTTTGTTCCTGGAGTTGGGCAATCTGATTTGCTTGATAAGCATTTTGCTCCTCAAGCTGAAGTAGTCTCGCTGTCTTCTCTTCATCAGTAGCTAGCAGCTTTAGCACCATCCTGTTTAGTGCTACTAGCTGTTCCTCCACTCCAATAGGAAGGAGGGGTGAACCTGTAGGAACGGAGGATGGAAGCTCGGTGGCTCGTGGTGGTAGTTGTGGCGGTGGTGAATATTGGTGGTGGAATATGAGTGGGTTGTGATGTGGAATGTATGGTAGTGACGGGTGGTGGAATAGGTGTAGTGGTGGCTGTGGTAGTTTGGGTGGTTGAGGTAGTGGTGGTGGATATGGTGGTGGGAAGCAATGTCAGCCTTTGGCATTTGGGCTTCTTCCTTTGGGGCTGAGCCATCCTCTTGAGTCTGGGTCCCTTTGATCCAGATGCTCCCCCTTGGCTGATGGGAGTGTCTGGGGTATAAGATGGGTCAGCTGTAGAACCCCCAGACTTTCCCTGGCGTCCACCAACCGCCCGAATACCATGCTTGGTAGCCACAACCCGGCTACCCACTCTCCGGGTGAGAGGCTCTTCATCAGACACTTCTTCCTCATCAGGCTGAAAGCCCTGATGTAATCCAGTTGTCTCTAAACCATCGTGTGGGGATGATGGAGATATAACATTTGCTGCTGTAGTAGTGGTCTCCGGACCAGTATCTCCACCATCATCGCCATCATCATCCGAGTCATCATTCAGAACAACTATCGGCACTGTATCCGACTCACTATCATCGTGACGCCACTTTTTCATAGCTGGCGCCACGTAATCCTCTCGAGCCAGGTGCCCAAACAAACTCCTCACCTGGGGTTTCACCTGCTTCCCCCGGTAGACCTTCATTCTTCCCAGAGTTGCATCATCCATAATCTCCAATACAACTGCATCATCTTGAGCTTTGGGCAGTTGGGGAAGTTTCTGGTCGATCATCAGCTGAAGGAATCGAGGGTACATGCAAAATCCCTCTTTCCCCTTAGTCTCTATGTTCTCCACCATGTAAGTGAAGATCATCCTCGAGAAACCAAAAGGGTGGTTCAGCACCAGAGCAACATATGCATTTTGCATCTGGTCTGAAAGCTTGTCAAATCCACCCTTTCTGGAGGTTATGCAGCGCAGAAGTATGTGTGCCAAGTATTTAAACTAGGGGCACAAGTTGCTCTTATTGAGGATGCTCATGTTGATATCCCCAGAATACTTGGCCCTCATGAAGCAGCCACGGACAGTCAGGGGATGTAGTCGAATAGGGCAGTCTGCGTCATCCCCAAACTCAAGGACCGTCCGTATGTCCTCCTCGGTAATCTGTATGGGCTCCCCAAATATAGAGCTCCTGATGGAGTGGTGATCAGTTGACCTATCCACGACAGCGTTCTCCCAGAACGCTTTCTGTATCGAGAGATAGGGAGTGCACGGTGCTGAGATAGCTCGATATATCCTCGATCGTCGTATAAAAGTGATAATCCCAGCAAACCCAGCAGAGTTACGGGATGTCACATCGAGATAAGCACAGATGTTGTGCTTAGTACTCATTGGCCATCTGCTCGCCATCTGTGATACAAAACAAGTAAACGTTAGAACATGTTGAGGATAGCTAATTTCAGTCAATGAACTTTAAAATTTGGTTTATTCGTGCGACTGAACAAACGACTGAGTTCCAGTCGTGCGATTGAACTGTGCGACTGAGATCTAGTCATACGATTTAGTTCACTCGTACGACTGAGTCATACGATTGGACTTAGTCGCATGTCTTCTCATACGTGTATCTCAGTCGTGCGCTTGAACTCAATCGCATGGGTCAGTCGTACGATTAAGTCATTCGTCCATCTCAGTCGTACGTTGAGCCAATCGGACAGCTCAGTCGTACGATTGAATTTCATCAAAGTGTCCAGTCGCCTATTCAACTGTTTGTCCATTCAAATTCATGTTTTTAGCAACACTTGATGTTAAACGTTGAAATTTGGCTCATTACACTCAGAGTAGGCCGACTAAACATATTGTACCATTAATTTGATCTTAAAATTCAGTTTTAGATGGTTTATAGGACCGTTTAAGTCTCGGTTACTGTTAGGTCAAAATTTAAGTGATTCTTGACGTCAATGTTCGGTTTAATAGATGAACCACCTTGATTATTACCTGTATAAACAATATAGAACATCAGGAAGCAGGTATATATGGTAAATGTGAATCGAATGAAATTTTGGCAGAGGTTCGACGTATCGTACAAATAGTGGGCGATTTGGGTGAGTAGGGCGACTGAGGCCGATTCAACTTGTATTCATACTAGGGCAACCTCCAGTTGTACGACTGAGCCTAGTCGCATGACTTAGTCGTGCGACTGAGTCTAGTCGTATGATAGAGTCGTACGACTAAGCTTGGGTCGTACGATTCACCCAATCGTCCATCTCCAACCGTACGATTGAACTTCATTCGGATGTCTGACATAGTCCGTCACTTTCAATCGTGCGATTGGGCTCATTCGCATGGTCCAATCGTACGATTGTACTCATTTGTTTGCTCCATTCGTATGACTGGTCCATCCTTTTGACATTTTGACCATTTTACCAACCGACACTTAGTTTCACTTAACAATAGATAAAACATTATGAGCAATTGATCATCTCAGACATGATCACTTTTAGATTAAAACCTGTAAATCACCTTAGACGTGATCACTTTTAGATTAAAACCTGTTGATCACCTCAGACGTGATCCATTTATCCACCCGATCACCTCAGACGTGATCCATTTATCCACCTGATCACCTCAGACGTGATCCTTTTAACCTTTCAGAAACAATTTGTTTAAACAAACGTTAAGCTCATTTGGAGACATTCACAGAGAACAATACGCACAGTCCGACACTGACACACTATACAAATAACTAGAAAAGTTTAAAACTACGTTCAAAATAAACATCTTTTTGTGATTTTTGTTAGGGCAGGTTAGCATAGCCTATTAGCATTGACATCATATCAAGGACAGAATCATATGGAATCAGACAGGCATATACACCATTACTTGGAACCTTTTATCTGTATTTAAATTTAAACACTTGCATAAATTACATATCATAGTTTTTCACTCATCTAAGACTTATAAGTTCTAACTGGGAATCATGCTTTATTTGATACGTAACACCCATTGATTTTGAGCTTCAGATGAAGCAGCCACGACGATTGTCAGTATACTTGTCTGCTTAAATCCATACATAGACTTTTGACACACATCAGTGATTAATTAGATGAATTAGGTCAACAAGTGTTTGTGTGTTCCACAGGTATATGGTAATCAATCTTCCTCAGGAGATTTTTAAGAGGTCTGGGGAATTAGAAGACTTGGTTCTAAGAATTTTCAAAGAGATGCTAAGCCTCAGGTCTGTGCCATCGCACAGCAGAGAGGCGCAAACAGCAATGAATTCTTAGAACGGATAGATTATGCTTAGCCTCAGGTCAGTGCCATCACACAGCAGAGAGGCGCAATACCTATCTTCTTCTTAGAGCACTATATTAGAATATACATTGTTTTTAGTGACATTTGTCATCTTTTGCTCTATTTTTCAGGTCTTTGATCACATTTGTGGCATTTGCTTGCTCCTCCCCCCTTATTGGAAATTGATTGATTGTGCAGACCAGGGATACCATGAAAACCCACAACTCATTGAATTACTTAAGTTTAAACCAAATCACTGATGACGTCTAATGATCTATTGTGTTGAATCTACCGACACATCGTTTAATGCACTGGCACCACCCTAGATCTACTTTCACCGGGTAGTTACAGTACCAACCAAGCGTACTATCATTTTCCCAATATGTTAGACCTAGACTTCTCTGATTTATAAATTTCTGTGATTTAATTTGACCTAGCCAAACAGAAATTCTTTTTGGTGTTCCAAGTAACACGACGTCTGTGTACTATCACTTTCCATTTTGCTGAATCATATTTCCAGTTTTTCTGTCTTTGCCTTTTCAGCTTAACTAACCTTCCCCCCTTTTTTTTAAGTAAATAATTACTGAACATATCCTAATCTCCCCCTAAAATTCTAAAACAAAAAATCTTTTTGTGTTTTTGGATTTTTAGACGACAAGGAAATTAAATGAAATAAAACTAGAAAATTGAAAAATTAAACATGTGTCGGACTACGCGTCTGTGTCTTCTGAGATAACGTCACTTTTCTTTTTAACACCGTTGACCTCTAACAGATAGAAAAATCTAGGTTTATCAAATGGTTTAGTGTAGAGGTCAGCGCGTTGAAAATCCGTGTTTATTTTAACCACATCAATCAATTGTTTTTCATAGCAGTCACGTATGAAACGATACTTTATGCGGATATGTTTTGTTTTCGGGTGTTGAACCGGATTTTTAGTTATAGCTATGGCAGCAGAGTTATCAACATAAATAGGAGTGTTGGAAAATTACAAACCGTAGTCCCGCATTTACTGTTGGATCCAGATGATCTGAGAGCAGCAACTTGCAGCAGTAACATATTCAGCTTCACAGGTTGATAATGCAACCGATGTCTGCTTCTTGCATTGCCATGTGACTAACCGCCTTCCAAAAAGCTGACACTCTACTGATGTAGACTTAAAATTCATCTTTCAACAGCCATACTCTGAATCGTTGTACGCAGTTAGCTCAAAGTCATCATCATGAGGATACCACAACCCCAGTGTTAGGGTACCCTTCAGATAACAAAAAATCCTTTTCACCCCAATCAGATGATTTACTTTGGGTTTCGCTTGATATCTGGAACATAAGCATGTGGCATACATGATATCTGGACGCGAGGCAGTGAGATACATGAGAGATCCGATCATCCCACGATGCATAGTGGCATCCACCAAATCCCCATTCTTATCAAGAGCCACATCATGATTTGTGGCGAGAGGGGTACCGACAACAATGATATTTTCCATATCAAACAGACTCAGAATGTCGCCGACATACTTTGTCTGATGTAGGAAAATACCGGTTAGTGTTTGTGTTGGACCAAAAGAACCAATGAGCCAGATCAGAAAAACCTCTAAGTCCCACATGACATCACAACAACTGCTGAATGCTTCATCAGCAGTTTGACAAAGACTGAAGACTCAACAACTGAAGATCAAAGATCTGAAGAACAACAGCTGAAGATCCAAAGTACTGAAGACAAGTACTGAAGTCTGAAGTACTGAAGAATACAAGTACTGAAGACTTCAAGTACTGAAGACTAGTGCTGAAGATCAAAAGCTGAAGAACTAAAGAACTGAAGATCAACAACTGATGCACAAAGTCTGAAGACAAAGACTGAAGACATCAGCTGATGACAACTACTGAAATCATCAGCTGATGAAACATCTGAAGATCAAAGTCTGAAGACCAAGTGCTGAAGCTTCAGAGTTTGTCACAACAGCTGAAGAAGTTGTCTTCAATTGTTGTGATGGTTTTCTTTATCAGTAGTTTGTATTTTCTCTTTTCAGTAGTTTGTACAACAGCTGAAGAGTTTGTTCTTCAGCTGCTATAGTTTAGTAGTTGTAAACTACTAAAGAGTTTGTTCTTCAGTCGTTATAATACTTTCAGTAGTTTCTTTTCTTCAATAGTTTGTAATAAGTTAGAACACTTAGCATTTTGTAAGAAGATGTCAGCTGTTTGACATCTTCAGTAGTTGGTTAATAACCGTTTGATGTCACTATCTTGTGACATCAGCATACGTCATTTCTCCTATAAAAGGAGATGACCTAATTGTAATCCTTGCCGAAGCATGTGATTCAATAGAAAACACCTTTTTGCAGAATTGTTCTCTCTCCCTATAATTCTACTGTTACATGCAAAATCATTTGTGTTCTTGCTTATTTGTTTAATTCTCGTGCTAAATCCGCTGCGAATACAACCTAATTGATCAAACTAGAGACTGAGATCCTTTCAAATGGTATCAGAGCTGGTTAATCATTGATCGATTTAACTGTTGATCATTGAAACTGCTCTATTGCTATCTACGTTTGATCGAATTAGCAATTTGCAAGAATTAGTTATAGAGATTGAGTTTCTGCTGCTTCTGGCCATTAAACTTGAGGTTCTCGTGGTTTTTGAGCTAGATTTGTTTTGTTTACCTTGAACTTACTTGAAATCTGAAATGGCGACACCAACTAATGATTCTCACAATACTGGTTACTCAACAAAGCCTCTGATGCTTGTGAGGAACGAGTATAACATATGGCAACGTCGTATGCTCCATCACTTGTCTGTCAACAGTTCTGGTTGTTGGAAGTCAGTGGTACATGGACCATACATACCTATGGTGAGCGTCCCTGAATCAAATGAGAAGGTTCCAAAGAAACCTGAACAATATTCAGACGAAGATCTTAAGCTGTTCGAAATTGATGCTAAAGCCCATGGAATTCTGGCTATGGCAATTCCAAATGAAATTTATTCAGGGCTTTTGCATCATGAAACTGCTCATGATCTCTGGGTTGCTCTGAAGGAAAAATTTGGAGGAACCAATGAGGTATTAGCAAACACTAGGGAAATCCTCGCCCAACAATATGAGACATTCTCTCATAGGAAGGGTGAGACACTGACTCAACAGTTTGAGCGATTCTCTTGTCTTATTTCTGAGCTGAAAATGGTTAAACAAGAGTATTTCGATAGTCAGATGAACAACCGTTTCCTCAGATCCCTGCCTGAGAGATGGGACACTTATACCATTGTCCTACGCTCCAGTGCAAATCTGGATACTCTATCTCTCACCTAACTTCATGGGAAACTGCTTACATTTGAGAGAGAGATAGAGCAGAAAAGGAAGTTGTCCACTTCTGGCAAGCTCACTGATGACTTTGTATCAGGCAATGCTGCACTAATAGGTCAGAAGTCAGAATATGTTGCATCAGAGAGTTCTTATGATGAGCATATCGATTTCTCTACCAATTCTGAACATGCTTTTGTTGGTGTTGATAGTTGTTCAAGAGGTAGCAGTGATAACCTGTGCTTTTTGATGGAGGACTTGAAGGGCATTCCAGATGATGATCTGGAAGAGATGGATATTTTGAGTCAAATGGCAATAATAAATATCCGATCTCAAAAGTTCTACAAGAGGACTGGCAGGAAATTTCCTGGTCTCTCTGGCAAAACCAAAGTTGGTTTTGACAAGAATAAGTTGAGGTGTCACAAGTGCCATTGGCTTGGACACTTTGCTAGAGAGTGTAGATCATCTGGATCTAACTCCTCTGCACCCTTTGTGACTTTTCCAAGCAATAGCTCATAGCACAGAGGGCAACACACATCCAGTTTTGATCATCCATCATCAGCTCAGGCATCACCTGCATACATTGTGCCTCAGGGTCATATGCCATACCCATACCCCTGCTACTACATGCCTCAGCAAAATCAAGTTCAAGCACCCACTGCTCAGCAACCACATGCACTCCCTCAGCCTCAACCTTCTCCATCTCATCATCAAACCCAACCTCAACAACACAGCTTCTTCACCCCAAGAGTTGTTGACTGGAGCAGTTTACCAGATGACTTATATGGTCATGAACAACTGTCTCCTGGTGCTGGTCAACATGGTGGTGATCAACCTTTTGGGAACCTTGCTCTCATGGCCCTGGAGTCTGCTGATGGGTCATCCTCAAATGCTTCATCACAGGTATCTTCTGAGGCTAAAGCCAAACTTTGTTCTGATTCATGCATAGCAGCATTTGCTTCTATTAGAGAGGCAAATGTGGCTTTAATTGATAAAAACTTTGAGCTAGAGCAAATCATTTCCAAAAGAAAAGCTGAATTTGAGGTTGTGATTAATGATAAAAATGATGAGATTTATAAGCTTAAATGCCAAATCAAAGAGGATAAGGCTAGGGAAGAGGTACTTCTAGAGAAGTACAGAGACCTCAAGGAAACTCTTGCAGCAACCCAGGTAGAGTGTGATCGATGGGTACAATCCTACAAGGGTTTTGAGATGCTTTTGAGTAAGCAATCAGCTTACAATGTGAAGTTTGGTATTGGTTATAATCACAATGCTCCTCCAACAGATTATACTTCCAGAGGAGATGTTGAATCTGATGGAGAGAGCAATAATCGATCCTTCTCATCATGTGACCTACTATCTTATACAGCATCATCAGAAGTAGAAGTCAGCATTCATTCCTCACAAAACCAATCAGCTGATGCTAAAATAGCTGATGGTTCAAATGTTGAATGTCACATGATTAAAAAGTTGATCAACTCCGGTGTTGTCTCTAGAAGTACTGAAAGTACTGGAGAGCAAGTGATAACACCTGAAGTTCAAACCCCAACTACTATCAGTACTAAAGAGAAGAAAACTGTCAGTAAAAAGGGTTTGAAGACTACTAAAGAGGATGTCAGGAAAGCATGTACTGCAAAGAAGAAAACTGCTAGTACTGACAGCAAACAGCTGAAGAACAAGTCTTCAGCAGTTTCATCTTCTTTAGTAGATGATCAACCAAAGATGAAGAAGAAGCCATGTGAAATATGTGGCTTGTTCAATCATCTTACTGATGATTGTTGGTACAAAAGGGGTTCTAAACTCAAACAAAAGGAGAAAATTAAAGAGCAAATGAATGTAATGAAAACTGAGTTTGAGACTAAGTTTGTACCAGCAACATCAAAATCTGAATCCCCTAAGTCAAAGAAGAAATCCAAAAGGAAGGATGGGGTTAATCAGGCAATAGCTGAGGTTGCTCAAAAGAAGATGATGCAACACAGGAATCCATCACCAGCAAGCACTATTGTGTCTGAGGAGCTGAAAGGTTTATCACAAAGTCAGACACAACTTGTGATGATGGTTCAACATCTAATGGGAAGAGTCAACCAATTAGATGCTCCTGTGTTGAAACCACAGAAAAGGAAATCCAAGCCAAAGGGTTCCTCTTCTACACCATCTCCTTTACCTCAAACTGTCACACATGACAAACCAGTTAGTGTTACATCTGTTGATGAGAACAGACCCAAAACCAAAAAGGTTTGGGTCTCCAAAACTAACTAATTTGTTATGATGATTGCAGGGTTCTTCAACATGGCAAAGAAGCATCTGGTATGTAGATAGTGGAGGATCGATGCACATGACAGGGAGCAGCTCTCTTCTTAATGACTGCTCTCAAGGAAAGAAGGGATTTGTTTCCTTTGGCAATGATGCAAAAGGTTACATCATCGGCAAAGGCTTTGTTTCCAATGGGGAAATAAGGTTTGATGATGTTAACCATGTGGATAATCTCAAGTACAATCTCTTGAGTGTCAGTCAAATGTGTGATAAAGGCCATGTTACCCTTTTCACAAGTCAGAACTGTCGGATTCTGTCATCCAAAGTTCTGAGTTTGATTGACAAGGTGCTGGATGAATATACTCTCCTGAAGGCCAACAGGACAGGAAGAGTATATGCCTTAGATCTATCCAAGAAAATAGATCTAAAAGGCCATCCTTGCCTATTCTCCAAGGCCTCTCCTCAAGAGTCTACTCTATGGCATAGAAGGCTGGGGCATGTTAATCTCAAGAACATGAATCAGCTGACTAGCCATGGTTTAGTAAGAGGATTGACTTTGAAGGAGTTCAAGTGTGAAGACAACTGCACTGCCTGCTTAAAGGGAAAACAACACAGAGTTTCATTCCCTTCAATAGAAGAACCAAAGTCCACTGCCTGCTTGCAACTCCTACACATGGATCTCTTTGGTCCTGTCAGAGTGATGAGCATGGCAAAGAAGAAATACTGCCTGGTGATTGTGGATGATTACTCCAGGTTTGTATGGACTTTCTTCTTGCACTCTAAGGATGAAGCTGCCAAGGCTATTATGAACTTTGTGTTATTTGTGGAGAAGCAGTATTCCCTGCAGGTCAAGTGTGTGAGGAGTGACAATGGAACAGAGTTTAGAAACCACACACTTGATGACTTCTACCTGTCTAAGGGAATTAAAAGGCAGTTTAGTATTCCAAGAACTCCTGAACAGAATGGAGTGGTTGAGAGAAAGAACAGGACTCTCATTGAAGCTGCAAGGTCAATGCTGGCTGACTCAGGGCTGCCACTGACCTTTTAGGCTGAAGCTGTCAACACAGCTTGCTATGTGCAGAATAGAACCTTAGTGAATCAAAGGTTGATGAAGACTCCCTATGAAGTGCTTCATCATTTGGCTCCTTTGATCTCCTTCTTCAGAGCCTTTGGGTGCCCATGCTTCATTCTCAACACAAGAGATCCACTCCAGAAGTTTGCATCAAAGGTGGATGCAGGGTATTTTATTGGTTATTCATCAACTTGCAAGGCATACAGAGTCTTCAACTGTAGGACAAAGATGGTTGAAGAGACTTTGCATGTGAAGTTCAATGAATCTCCAGAGGACAAGATTCCACAAAACCATGTGGAGTTATTTGATCTGGACATACTGCAATATGTTCCTTATCAACCTCCAGCTGTTGTTCCTGTCAACAGTTCTCCACCTGGTGGTACTGATGATGAAGATGCCAGTACTCACCTTTTCAGGTTTAGTGACCATCTGCCAGAGTCCACTAAACCTGATGCTCCTGTAGCTTCAGCAGCTCCATCCATAACAAATGCTGATGAGATTTCTGCATGCTCTACTTCATTTGAGCTGCCATCTCCTACATGGTTTCAAGAATCTACATTAACACCTGTTGCTGCTGAAGGTCCTACAAACACATACACTTATCTTATAGTCTATCAAGAACTGAAGAATCACCCAATGTCTCAGATCATGGGTGATATTAATGCTGGAGTTTCAACCAGGAGTCAATTGTCCAAGTTCTGCTTCTATGCTCTCTTCATCAGTCAGCAAGAGCCAAAGAATTATCATGTTGCCTTAAGAGACAATGGATGGGTTAAAGCAATGCAGCTTGAGCTTCTTCAGTTCAGGAAACAGCAAGTGTGGGAGCTTGTTCCTTTACCCCAAGGTAAGTGTGCAATAGGCACTAAGTGGGTGTTTAGAAACAAAACTGATGAAAAGGGCCAAATTGTCAAGAACAAGGCCAGGCTGGTTGTGCAGGGGTTTGAACAAGAGGAAGGCATCAATTATGATGAAACCTTTGCCCCTGTAGCCAGACTGGAGGCAATTAGATTGTTCTTAGCTTATGCTGCCTTTCACAGTCTTAAAGTTTATCAAATGGATGTCAAGAGTGCATTTCTATATGGTAAAATAAAAGAGGAAGTTTATTTGTGCCAACCACTAGGCTTTGAGGACAATAAACATCCTGATTGGGTGTATAAGCTTGATAAGGCTCTTTATAGGCTGAAACAAGCTCCTAGAGCCTGGTATGAGACCTTATCAACTTTTCTTCTAGAGAATAAGTTCACTAGAAGCACCATTGATAAAACTTTATTTATTAAGAATGTAGGACAGCATAAGCTCCTTGTTCAAATTTATGTAGATGATATAATTTTTGCATCCTCTGATCCCCAGTTGTGTGATGAATTCACTAAGCTCATGAAGGAAAAGTTTGAAATGAGTGCTATGGGAGAATTACAGTTCTTTCTAGGGTTGCAAATCAAACAAAAGGCTGATGGAACCTTCATTCATCAGTCCAAGTATACAAAGGATTTGTTGAAAAAGTTTGATTTACAAAACTGTAAGCCCTGTTCTACTCCCATGAGCAGCACCACACAACTGGATGTGGATCAGAAAGGTAAAGCGGTTGATGAAACCCTTTACAGATGTATGATTGGGTCCTTGATATACCTTACAGCTTCTAGACCAGACATCATGTTTGCAACATGTGCCTATGCTAGATTTCAGGCTGCACTTAAAGAATCCCATTTGATTGTAGTCAAAAGGATCTTTAGATATCTGCAAGGTACCCAATCACTAGGTCTTTGGGATTCAACTGGGCACTCTTGCAAATTAGTTGCTTTCTCTGATAGTGACTATGCAGGATGCAAAGTCACCAGAAAATCCACTTCTGGTGGTTGCCAATTCCTAGGCAATTGTTTAGTTTCTTGGCAGAGTAAGAAACAAACATCAATTGCTACATCTACTGCTGAAGCTGAATACATTGCTGCTGCAAGTTGTACATCTCAGGTACTTTGGTTTCATAACCAACTCTTGGATTATGGTATTACAGAGACTAAGACTCCATTATTAATGGATAGTGCTTCAGCTCTTTGTATTGTTAAAAATCCAGTCCAGCACTCTAGGACCAAACATATAGAAATCAGACATCATTTTATTAGGGATTGCTATGAGAAAGGTCTGATTGATCCTAAGTTTGTGCCTAGTGCTGATGAGCTTGCAGACATATTTACTAAGCCTTTAGATAGTGCCACATTTCAAAATCTGGTACTAAGACTTGGTATGCTGCAGCTAGAATAATTTGACTAATACTGATGCTCTCAGCTCACAAGTACTGATGAGCTTTAGTATGCAAAAGTCAAATAAGTACTGATGAGTAAGTTGGTCTTATGCATTTTTCATAACTACTGACGACTAAAATGCTTCAAAGTACTGAAGTACATTATTTGATGAAAACAACTGATGCAGTTACAACTACTGATGTATAATTTTCAATCAAATAAGTATTGATGAACAAATTTTGTTCACAAGTACTGATGTGTAATCTTACACAAGTACTGAAGACAAAATTTATTCACAAGCTCTAAAGAATATTTTATTTCAAGTTATGAACATCTGTTCACAAGAGCTGAGGAATAAATATTCATAAGAGCTGAAGGCCAATGAAACATCTGAAAGTCAGCCAAGGAGCTGATGAGTAAATGTGGAGGTCAGCATGAAACAACTGAATTAACGACAATAGCTGATGAGTAACTTTACTCTTCAGCTGATTCCAACATCTGCTGTTTCATATCCTAACAACTGAAGGACAAAACCATGTCTTCAGTAGTTTCACAACTACTGATGACTAACACCAAGTCCTCAGTTGTTTACAACAACTGAAGCAAAACCATGTATTCAGTAGTTCATAACTACTGATGTCAGTAGTTTCCAACTACAGAAGACTAACACCAAGTCTTCAGTTGTTACAACGTCTGAAGATGAAACCATGTCTTCAGTAGCTTATAACTACTGAAGCCTAACAACAAGTCTTCAGCTGTTTACAATATCTGAAGGACAAAAGCAAGGTCTCAGTAGTTTTAACTACTGAAGACTAACACCAAGTCCTCAGATGTTACAACTACTGAAGGTTAAAACCACGTCATCAGTAGTTTTAACAACTGATGACTAACACCACAACTTTCAGTCGTTTTCTTTTAGCCTATAAATACCAACCCAACCTTCAGAGTTTTTCATTCTCACTTGACCTAACTTTCAAAAACCTCTGAACCTTCCTATACACCATTAATGGCGACCATGCAACTCAAACCTCGACACAACTATGTCGCATACCTTACTAAATCGCCCTTCTGGTCCAAATTTCACAACGCCATTGATCTGATGACCAACTCACAATACCAAACGGCCTTTCTCTTAAATCCGATCATTCATGCTGATTCCCTATCTGAGTTCTGGACGAACTTCACCGTTCAAACTGGAGAGAACGACGGCGAGGTCTCTCTCCAGTCTTCCGTGAACAACCACCAAGTGGTTATCACTCCAGCTATTCTCCGCCAAACCCTAAAGCTGGAGGATGCCACCTTCCTAACTGCCTACCCTAAAGGGAACCTTGATCTCTCCTTCACTTTTCATGATTATCAAGGTGATCTCTCTGCTTCCACCTTGCTGAAGAAACATTTCCCTGATCCACAATGACTCATCTTCCATATGGTGAATGTTTGTCTGGCCCCGAAGACATCCTCATGGGACCAGATGTCTACAAGGTGGCAACAGGTATTGTACTCTATCTTTGAGAAACAACCTTTAAATTTTTCTGAAATAATATTTTTGGAACTCAAAGACATGGCCTCAAAACCTTTTGCTAACCGATGGATTTTATATCCTCGGTTCATTATGGCCATGATAGAGAGCCAGCTTAAAGCTGAGGGACTAGTTGGCACTGGAGTCCCTGCCATGGCTGTTTTAGCTGAGGTATACTCCAGGCACAACACAGACCAAACATTGAAACAGGCTGCCAAGCTGCAAAAACCCACGCAGCAGGAACCCACAGCCTCCACCTCCAGGTCCAAAGTCCCCACCAAACCCAAACCCAAACAGAAAACCAAAAAGGCTACTCAAAGAAATGAGTCCCCTGAGGATGCCCCTGCACAACAAAGGCAGGACGTGTTTGCTGGCCCGATTCTCCCAGCAATCACCACGACTCCACCTACCATAACCGCACAAGCATCCTCTTTACAGGAGCTTGATACAACCATTTCAGGGGTTGCCACCAATCTGGAACCTTTCTCAATTGAGGAGGTTGACATTGAAAAGCACACTTCTCCCCATGTGCATACTGCTTCGAGCCCATCTCCCACTGAAACCGCCCTTCAAAGCCCAACTCTTATAATTGCCAAAGTGTTGACCCATCTGAATACTCCACCCTCTCCCCAGAAACCAATCACAACTGGGGAATCTCAAACCGAAGAGAGGGTGGACACAAGTGTTGGTGGGAGCCCACAACACAGAGAATCACATGTCTCATCTCCCAGTGTGGCTAGGGAGATAGGACATTCTGGTGAGGCTGCCACTTCCCCTGCATCCACATATGAGCAGGAAGAAGTTGGTAACATCAATAAGACCTCACCAGAGGCAACTGCCGATGATGGATCCAATCCGAAGGCTGGAAGTCCCCAGAACCAAGACAAAGGGGCACATGCAACTATTGAGCCACACTCAGTGCATGTACATCCTGACATAGTCAGGAGGTCAGGTGATTCAGTACAAACTGATGATGACCTGGGCTTCTTCTACGATGTAGTTGCCCAAAACACCATCCTAGAGGATGAGGTAAGTAGACTCAAAGAGCTGCTTGCCAAAATGTCTCAGGATCAAAGTCCATCTGCCACCATGAATCCACAGATAGCACCTTCACCTGAAGGTCACTTAAACACTCAGTCACTCCCACAAACTCCGCCACAAGCCACTGCTTCTGGCACTAGTTCTCAGGAACAGAACCCTCCTGAGCAATTAGTTGCTATCCTTCAAAATTCTCTGCCTCTCATCACACCAATAATCACAAACATTGTGATGAAAACCCTTGATGAGAGGCTTCCCTCACAAATACAACCCTTGGTGGAGGTTGCTATTGCTAAGGCGCTTTATGATGGTCAAACCCTAACCAATGCACCCAAAAAGGGGGAGACATCAGTGAAAGCAAAGAGGAAGAGGGTAGCGGAGGAGCAAGAGGTGGTGGAAGAGGTGGTAAAAGAGAGGGATGTGGGTGAGGAGACTGAGAGGGTGAGGAGACTGAGAGGGTGAAGGGGAAGGAGAAGGAGAGGGAGGAGAGAGATGAAAAGATAAAAGTGGCTGAAATTCAAAAAGATTTCAGTGTCACTTATAAAAAGAAGAAAAGTGAGAAGGAGGGAGAGAAGGAGATAAAGGAGGCTGATCTAGCAGTCCTAGTCAAGGAGGCTGATGTTGAGCATAGCCGATCAATGGACTCTATCATTGATCACTTGTTCAGGCAAGGCTTTGACACAGACACTGCCATGCTAGATCAGGAAATTAGGAAATTGGAGATGAAGGAGATTGAGTACCGATGGACCAGTTATAGCCAAGAGGAAAGAGAGAGACTTGAGGCTATGACTAGGTTTATTTCAAAGTATTTTGGGAGACCAGTCCTAGATATTAAATCATGGACCAGGAACAGCATCTTGGCTATAGCCACCAAGATCTATTCGGCTGGGGAATTCACAAAGGGGCTGGTCATAGAAGCCCTTACTGAAGCCAGGGGTGGGAACAGGACTTTACTAGCAAAACAAGCCAAACCTTCACTTATATCCGGACTCCTAGCAAAGCTTGCCCAATCTCCCACTCCAACACAAACCCAAACACAACCAACAAAACCAACCCCCTCACCATCAAAACCCATTGCCGATGATACATCCTTGAAGAAGAAGAGAAGGGTGTTGAGGCTACAAGAAGAAGAAGAAGAGGATGATGAGGAAGAAGATAGGCTGCCTCTCTCTGCAGTCATATCTTTACCAAAAGCCAAACCAAAGCCCATCACTCCCACCTCACAGATGGAAACTGTGAGGGTAAAAATAGAAGAAGAACAGTAGCAGAAGCTTCATGATGATGAGATGCTGAAAAGCATAGATAAAGCTTATGCTGCTTCCTCATCAATTATCAACATGAGGAAAGAAGCTCTGAGATTGTACACCCTTGCCAACATATTTCAATATCATAAGGACAAGGTAAGAATTTGGCCTGATCCCAAGGTGGCTCACAGAATTATAAAGAAAGATATTCCATCAAGATACAAGGGCCAGGTAAAGAGGATTGTAGATGAAGTGATCACTGTGGCCCTTGTAATATCACCCTGGGAGATTTTACAAGAGTTCAAGAAGGCCTATGAGGCTAACCAGCCACCCCAAATGTTGTTGGAGAATAGGGTAGTCAGAAAGGGGTTAGTCTACAAGAGGCTTGAGAACTTCAGAAGAGATGAGCTCAATCTGTTACTTGAGGGTGTTCACCCTGATGAATTTGCTTACAGACAGATAACAACAGTTAAGCGCAAAAATGGTAAACAGGCCAAGTATGTCTCAGAGCTGTATGGCCGTGAAGGATTTTCTGATGGTGAGGCTGAGGAGCTTATAAAGGAGGAACATATTATATTTGTTGAAGCCTACACCAGAGAATCCTACTGGCTCATACATGGGAAGTAGGTCTTATGGATGGGACAACAACTCTGTGTCCAGTTCCCCAAAACAGAGTTCCCATCCATACTATGCCAAACAAATTCTTAAGACCTCTTCCCAGGCCAGTGCTTAATTGGGTCATCTTCTAAGCTGATTAAGAAGGAAAAAGACCAATCTTCCTGCCATCAATAAGTGGGACAATAAATAACTTAGAGGTTTTGGCTGCATTGGTTGAGGGGGAGATTGTTGGACCAAAAGAACCAATGAGCCAGATCAGAAAAACCTCAAAGTCCCACATGACATCACAACAACTGCTGAATGCTTCATCAGCAGTTTGACAAAGACTGAAGACTCAACAGCTGAAGATCAAAGATCTGAAGAACAATAGCTGAAGATCCAAAGTACTGAAGACAAGTACTGAAGTCTGAAGTACTGAAGAATACAAGTACTGAAGACTTCAAGTACTGAAGACAAGTGCTGAAGATCAAAAGCTGAAGAACTAAAGAACTGAAGATCAACAACTGATGCACAAAGTCTGAAGACAAAGACTGAAGACATCAGCTGATGACAACTACTGAAGACATCAGCTGATGACAACTACTGAAGTCATCAGCTGATGAAACATCTAAAGATCAAAGTCTGAAGACCAAGTGCTGAAGCTTCAGAGTTTGTCACAACAGCTAAAGAAGTTGTCTTCAGTTGCTGTGATGGTTTTCTTTATCAGTAGTTTGTATTTTCTCTTTCCAGTAGTTTGTACAACAGCGGAAGAGTTTGTTCTTCAGCTGTTATAGTTCAGTAGTTGTAAACGACTGAAGAGCTTGTTCTTCAGTCGTTGTAATACTTTCAGTAGTTTCTTTTCTTCAGTAGTTTGTAATAAGTTAAAACACTTAGCATTTTGTAAGAAGATGTCAGTTGTTTGACATCTTCAGTAGTTTAGTGTTCTTTCAGTAGTTGGTTAATAACCGTTTGATGTCACATCAAGTGACATCAGCATACGTCATTTCTCCTATAAAAGGAGATGACCTAATTGTAATCCTTGCCGAAGCATGTGATTCAATAGAAAACACCTTTTTGCAGAATTGTTCTCTCTCTCTATAATTCTACTGTTACATGCAAAATCATTTGTGTTCTTGCTTATTTGTTTAATTCTCGTGCTAAATCCACTACGAATACAACCTAATTGATCAAACTAGAGGCTGAGATCCTTTCAGTTTGATCCACCTGTAATCCCAAGAAGAACTTCATTTCTCCCATGGCACTCATTTCAAACTCTTCCTTCATCATAGATTCGAATTCTTTGCACAACTCTTCGTTTTTGGAACCGAAGATGATGTCATCCAAATAGATCTGCACCATAAGCAAATCATCATCCTTTTCTTTAATGAATAACGTGCAGTCAATCACACCCCTGCGAAAGCCGTGTTTCACCAGATGGGTGGAGAGCTTCTCATACCAGGCTCGAGGAGCCTGATGTAGCCTATATAGAGCCTTGTCTAACTTGTAGACTCTGTCCCGATGATAAGGATCCTCGAATCCCTCGGGTTGACTGACGTATACTTCCTCACGGATTTCCCCATGAAGGAATGCACTCTTCATATCCAGTTGATAAACTTTGATCTTCATGTATGATGCGTAGGCAAGGAATATCCGAATTGCTTCCATTCGTTCCACTGGTGCAAACACTTCATTGTAGTCGACGCCCTCGACTTGTCTGAATCCTTGAACAACCAATCGTGCCTTCTTTCTGATAACAACACCTTGGTCGTCTTTCTTGCACTTCAGTACCCATTTGGTACCAATCACTTTCACATCTTTTGGCCTGTCAACCAATGTCCACACTCCAAGTTTCTTGAACTGTAGCAGCTCTTCCTGCATAGCATTAACCCATGCCTCATCCTTGAGTGCGTCACTGACGTACTTAGGCTCGATTTATGAAACAAAACAGGAGAAAGCCCTGTCATTGACGTATCCCTTTTCCATGACTGCAACATAGTCAGCAGAATATAGCTGATTTTGTGTCTGCACACCGGATTGAATATCCCCAATGATAGACGTGGGGGGCTGATTCACATTGATCCGAGTCACTGGTGTTGTAGGAACGACAACTTCAGAATCAAGATTTATGACTGCAGATTCAGTATCTGGGTTTTCCGATGTTGGTTCAGCAGTTGATGAGCCAACTTCTTGATTTACGTTATGCTCGATGTGAGTCTCAGCTGCTTCTTCATCATCTGATGAGTCATCACTCTCGTCCTGAGCAGGAGTCGAAGATCCCGAAGTAGCACTGGCAGGTGTGGTGTTGCTTGAATCCAGATTTGGTGTATTTAGAACATCGTACATCAACTGAGTAGCAATCTCTTCATCTGAATTAAGCCGAGGCAGGTTAAAGGATTTGAAAAAGCCATCGTAATCGAAGAATGATGATGGACCTTTTCCATCAGGGGGTGGTGTATCTTTGTACATCTATATTGCACCACACTTCTACCTGACCTGTCAAGTTGTTATAAACCCGTTTGTCTGGTATGCTATATTGCACCACACTTCTAGATACTCCAGGTTCAGTTTGCGCTTCTGAAGTAACTCATAGCAAGTCTTCCCATGCCTACTGACTACTAGCACACGATTAAGTGTGTAGCAAGCATTGGCAACCGCTTCATTCCAGAACTGTATTGGTAGCTTAGACTCCGCCAACATAGTCCGTGCAGTCTCGATCAAGCTCCAATTCTTTCGTTCAGCAACTCCATTCATCTGTGGTGTGTATGTCGAGGTGAACTGATGAACAATTCCCTTCTCTTTGCAGAACGCATCCATCCACTGATTCTTAAACTCCGTTCCATTGTCTGAACGAATCTTCCTAACCTTCAGTTTGTAGAGAGACTCCAATGTTGTGACGAGCACCTTGAATGACTCACATGTTTCTGACTTAGCTTTCAGAAACATCACCCAGGAGAAGCGTGAGTAGTCATTCGTGACTACAAAGCAGTACCAGTCTCCGGCGATACTCTTCGTGCTTACAGGACCGAATAGATCCATGTGCATTAACTCCAGGGGCATCTCTATAGAATTGACGTGTTTGGTCTTATGAGATTTCCTGGTCTGCTTTCCCTTCTTGCATGAGACATAAAAATCAGGAAGTTTAAAGTTCTTGACAGGAACTCCCTCAACTAAATTGTTATGAATCAGATGATTCATCTTCCGATGATTAATGTGTCCCATTCTTCTGTGCCATGAGATGGGTTCCTTCTCTGTTGCTTTGGACAAGAAACACTGAACCGTAGACTCAGAAGTAGAGGCATTAGACGTATCCAATACATATAAAGCATTGTACCTGGATGCTGACATTAGTACCTGCTCCTCTGGTATCTCCATCTCTTTCTTCAGAATGTAACACTTGCGATTGTCAAACATCACTTTGAAGCCCTTGTCACATATCTGAGACACTGAAAGCAGATTGTTTTCCAATTGTTGAACGAAATTGACTTTATCAAATCTTACCTTTACATTAACTACTTCTCCTTGAGCGGTAATGTATCCTCCTTTGTTACCAGCAAAAGAAACATGTCCCCTTTTAATTTATTTGACATTGAAAAGGAGAGACTTATTTCCCGTCATGTGCCTGGAAGCTCCGCTATCTACGATCCATGTATTGGTAAATGCACTATAGCGGACAACCTGCACATAATTGAAAACAATTAGTTAAGGAGGGGGACCCAAGCCTTGACTGGCTTGGGTTTCCCAGAGGCATCACACATTATGAACTCAACCCACTGTCCTTTATCAGATGATGGTATCTCAACCTTCAATTTGTCACTGCTTTCAGACACATCAGATGTTTTTGCTTTCCATAAACCGTCCTTATGAAAGGACTATTTATGATAAGCAATTGACTAATTGATAGTTTGAACCTTTGGTTTAGCTTCCAAAACAGGTTTCACCTCAGGCATGAAAGACTTGCCAGTGACTTGTCTGTGTTGTCTGTGGTGTTGAGGAGAGGTATAAGACCGAGCAGGTGTGTTAGACCTAACAGGAGTCTTAGATCTCTGTTTTGGGAACTGTTTAACTTCTTTTTCCAGTTCAATCTTAATCCTAGGTGTCTGATAGTGAGGACAATTTGAAGAGATGTGACCTCGTTGACCACAAGTGTAACAGGATCTCCTTTCAAAAGGACTAGAAGATCTCTTGTGGGGTGGGGAGTAGACCTCAGGTAAAGAATTTTCAGTCTCATTTGTTTGATGTTCACCTACATTGAGAAATTTTACTTGTTTAACATTATGATTAGTTTGTCGTTGAAGATGAGTGTTATCTTTCTTAACCGGTTTAGTTTGAGTGGTTTTGGAAATCTTAGGTTGTGTAATAGCACATTTTGAATCCAACCCAAGAGATGCATGTACATTCTCTTCCACCCGATTTTCAGTGATGTTGTTACCAGTTGTGCCTGATGTTGATGTTGTCTGATCAGCAGACGGAGGAACAGGTTTAACTGTTGTATCCGGATCACTAACTAGAGGAGTTGTCACCACATGGTCCTTTATTAGATTATTATTGATTGGACGTTGTTTGGTATTCAGAAGAGTCTCATGTGGTGGAGGCACAAACTTATAACCCAAACCCTCCCCGTTGTTACGTTCCTTAACCAAGTTTTTCAAAATATGTGAAGAACTAGCAAGACTGTGAAGTTTTTGTTTTAAAGACTCATTTTCAACTTGTAAAATTGCTTTGTCCTTTTTAGTTTCTTCAATAGTCTTTAAATAGAACTTAATGTCATTTTCTTGGTTGAAGGCAACAACTTCAGTTTTTTTATTGTTTCTTTAATGACTCAATCTTTTCCTTATAGCTACTTTCATTTTGTTTTAAAACTCTGTTTGCCTCTGTGCACAATTTTAAGTCATTTACTAAGTTATCATTGTGATCTAATAACCTAGCAAATTTCAGATCAATACTTTCCCTAAATTTATCACATTTCACACAAGCATGTTTAGCAAAAAGTTCATATTTTGTTTCTACCTGTGCAGATGTAGATGTTCCGGCCATGAAAGCATTTTGAGACTCTGGTTGTGCTTCAGATTCAGCATTCAGCTCATTCTCAACAATTTGATTAACAGTATCTAAGTTCTCATCCATGTCAGCGGTATCAATCTCAACTGAGCTCTCCCCCTCACTCGCTGAGTCTTCATTCAAATCTTTAACAGATGCAATGTTGGCTTCACTATCAGATAAAAATCGGAAGGACCAGTCCTGTCCTTCATCACCTTGAGCTACCATTGCCTTTGAGTCACTGCTTGTTGAGGCTGTCTTTTTCTCTTTCTCTTGTTTGTTGAAAGACGAGAACGGGTTCCCATTGCTGGTCTTCTTCGGTTTAACACATTCCCGCTTGAGGTGGCCCTTTTCTCCACAGTTGAAACAGGTGACTTTGGACTTGTCAAAACCAACAGTAGTATCTTTGGTAGCCATCAGATTTTGTCCTGTCTTCTTCATAAACTTCTTTGCTCGTCGCATAGCACTTGCGAGAGCCCACATTATGTCCATCATCTCTAGTTCATTTACATCCACCTGTTTGTAGTCTTCATCAGCCAGGTGACAATTTCCAATTTTCCCTGCTACTAAACCATCATAGGAATGAACCACAGCAGCAAGTAGGTCCATGTGCTCCTTAGCCACTTCCATAGTTACTTTTCCTAGATTTTCTGTCACTAACTTCGTTGATTGAGTAACTGTAGGGCTTTGTTGAACCCCTGATGTTTCATGAGACGTACCACCGGACGATGAACATTGTTCAGTTGCAGATGATGCATTGGACACAAAAGCAGTTTGCAGAGTAGCGCTGGAGGATTTAGCAGTTGAAGTAGGGGTAACGTTGTAGAGAGATGGATCTTGAGTGTATGCTCCTTTCTTTGTCCTATACTTGTGCCGCACCTCTTCTTCTCTCAGTTTCAGGATGAAGTCATTGATATCCAAAGTCTCCAGCACTGAGTTGTATCGAAGAGTGGAAATGAACGAATCCCAGTTCTCTAGTAGCCCATCAGCCAAGCTTGTCACCTTTTCTTCTTTAGACGTTGTAACACCATGAGTGTGAAGTTCACTCATTAAATGGTAGAAGCGATCGATGATTTCATCCAAGCTTTCATACCCAATGGAAGAGAAGTTGTCAAATTCTTTCTTTAACGCTTTTGCCTTTAGTGACTTAAGTGTTGAATTACCCTCGTATCTCTTCTCAAGAGCATTCCATAATTTTTTACTCTACTTGTGTTCTGAATAATGATGGAAGATGTCTTTGGGAATCGACTGGGTCAACATTGCGTAAGCTTTCTTCTTTTCATTATAAGTAACCTTTTGAGCATCACTCAGACCACTCAAAGTCAGGGGTATTCCATCAGCACCAACTGGCATATTGTAGCCAGTTTCAATAGCGTTCCAGAGATTGGTATCCACACCATTTAGATGAATTTCAAATCTTTGCTTCCACTAAGGAAATTCATCAATAGACAGTAGCTTAGGAGGTTTATTATGGTTCCCAATCTCATTTTCCAGTAGCAAAAGGTTCTGGATTCTTGAGTCCTTTCCTGCTGAGAATACGAAGTTCTCTGAGTCCGTTTTGTCTTAGTCTTTAACTTGAAAAACAAACTGAGTAGACGACTGAGATGGGAGACTGAGAAGCGACTGAGACAATCACTATGCGATTGAACTAAGTTGTACGACTGGACAGGCGATTAAGGCTGTTGTGCGACTGGACAGACCGACTGAATCAATCGTGCGATTGAACGAGCGATTGAGTTAAGTCTTACGATTGGACTGGGCGATTGGAGTTCAGTCATGCGATTGAGATAATCGTGCGACTGAGACCGCTGAAATCGAGATTTTTCACACACTGACCTAAAAACGCAATCTTTGATACCCTAGTCGGCTGCAACTTGAAAAATACTCAATTTTCAGAACATGCACACGTAAAAACTTGATTTAGAGCAGAAAGAAAGGATCTTTTTGCTTAAAGTGTTGACGTTTTCAAAAACAAGATTGAATCCACGAAGAATCAAGAGCCAAGGTTCTGATACCACTTGTTAGGACCGTGTACGTACGGAGTACTAATTGATTCAAACGTGAAACCCGATCAAATAGTGCGGAATCCTATTTGATTGGTGATCCAATCAGGGAGAACGTTAATCTGATCAAAAGTAACAATAAGAATACGTTAAGAATTGATTAGAATCGATCAGAAACGTCCTATGAAGTTGGAAGGGACTCTCTGGATGAACAGGAACGGCTAGGGTTGATAATTCTCGAAGTGTTACGTGTTTCCACGAATTAAATGGTATTTATAGGTTACATCTTTCATTTGTACGACAGAGCCAAGCGACTGGCTCAGTCGTGCGACTGAGTCATACGACTGAACCATTTGTATGACTGAGTCAGTCTTATGACTCAATCGTGCGATTGATCCAATCACATGGTTCAGTCGTGCGATTGGCCCATTCGTATGGTCCAGTCGTGTGACTGAATCAGAATACTTAGTTAAACACATTTGTTAACCTTTAATGATTCATAACTATATCTAACAGCTGTAAACCTATATAACATGTTCATATACATGTGTAACAACAAACAATATTAATAGATATGACATTAAACAATCAATCAACCATTCACTGAAGAGTTTTTCATTTCATTAATTCAACATTACATATGTGTTACAAAAAGAAAGTCTATTACATTTAAGATCACTAGACTAGAACTGGGGACATGTGTACCAACAATTCCATATGAATCTGTCTTGGAAGCGTTGTTAATGCTAATAGGCTACTCTACCCTACCCTAACAAAATCACAAAAACATGTTTATTTTGTTACTTAGTTTAGTCTTTCAAGTTATTTGTAAAGTGTGTCAGTGTCGGACTGGGCTATGTTATTCATCTTTGAATAGGTCACACAATGAACTTAATGTTAATCTTAAATCACTTGTTTCTGAAAAAGTAAAAGGATCACGTCTGAGGTGATCAGGTGGATAAATGGATTACGTCTGAGGTGATCAGGTGGATAAATGGATCACGTCTGAGGTGATCAGGTGGATAAATGGATCTCCTCTGAGGTGATCAGGTGGATAAATGGATCATGTCTGAGGTGATCAGGTGGATAAATGGATCACGTCTGAGGTGATCAAAATGTTGTTAACCTTAAATTGGTCATGTCTGAGATGATCAACTGATCAAAATGTTTTATCTATGGTTATAAAAGGGCTAAATGTCAAAGGGTCAAAAAGGCTAAATCTCACAAGAATGACCCATTCGCACGACTGGATCATAAGTATGGACCATTCGTACGATTGGTCCGTACGAATGAGTTCAATCGTACGATTGGACCATACGAATGAGCCCAATTGCACGATTGGAGGTGACCGACTGTAACAGTCGCACGAATGATCCTCAATCATACGATTGGAGATGACCGAATGGGCAAGTCGTATGACTGAAGCTTAGTCGCACGAATAAATCATGCGACTAGGTTCAGTCGCATGACTGAAGGTTGCCCTAGTATAAATAGAGGGGGAGTCGGTCTCAGTCGTTTCATTCGCCCATATCGCCTCTATATCGTACGACACAAACCCATACTGCCAAAATTGCATTTGATCATTACAGACCACTATTTGACACTCTCTGACGTTTGTTTCGACTCTATAGGTACTGCGCGGCAATATTTGTACGAATAATCGGTTACTATAACGTCAAAAAGAGTGAAACAATGACCTAATGTAAACCGAACCTAATGTGAATAATAAACCACTAAAACTAAGCTTTTTGATCATGTTAAAGTTATTAGGGTTTTAGTCGATCATCTGCGAACCAAACGAGTCAATCCACAACGTTTAACATCAAGTATTGCTCAAAAATTGAATTTGAATGAATAAACTGTCGGACATGTGATTGGACACACTGATGAACTTCAATCGCACGACTGAGCGAGGCGAATGGCTTAATCGCACGACTGAGATGGACGAATGGTTCAATCGCACGACTGAACCATGCGTCTGAGCTCAATCGCACGACTGAGGTAAACGCATATGAGAACATACAACTAAGTCCAGTCGCATGACTCAGTCGTACGTATGAGATCATTCGCACGACTAGAACTCAGTCGCACGGCCCATTCGCACGACTAGATCTCAGTCACTCAGCTCAGTCGCACGACTGAACAAATTTTCTAGTTCATTGCACAAGTTCATGTTTATTCTTTGACACGTACTAATGTTTACTTACTTTGTGTCATAGATGGCTAGTCGGTGGACGATGAGTACCAAGCACAACATCTGTGCTCATCTCGATCTCTCATCCCGCAACGCTGTGGATTTTGCGGGCATTATCACATTTCTTAGTCGTTCAAGGATTTTTCGAGCGATCTCTGCGCCATGCACACCTTACAGATCCGTACAGCATGTGTTTTGGGAAGGCGCTGTAGTTCACAGGTCTTCTGAGCCCCATACTATTAGGAGTTCTATATTTGGGCAGGCCATCAAGATTACTGAGGAGGATATCCGGATTGTATTAGAGTTCGGGGATGATTCTGACTGCCCCACCCGATTACCTCCCCTCACTGTTCGAGGTTGTTTTATGAGGGCTAAGTACTCTGGGAACATTATCGCAAGTATGCTCAACAAGAGGAACCTGTGCCCCTAGTTCAAATACTTAGCCCATGAACTGCTGAGATGCATCACATCCAGGAAGGGTGGCTTCGACGAGCTCTCCAACTAGATGCAGAACGCCTACGCGGCGTTGGTGCTGAATCATCCATTCAGCTTTTCTAGGATGATCTTCACCTATCTAGTGGAGAACATCGAGGCGAAGGGGAAGAAAAGCTTCTGTATATATCCACGATTTATACAGATGATCATAGATCAGAAGCTCCCCTAGCTGGCTAAGGAGAAAGAGGATGTTGTGGTCCTGGAGGTTATGGATGACACTACTCTGGGACGGATGAAGGTCTACCGGGGGAAGCAGGTGAAGCCCCCGGTAAGGAGATTTTTCGAGCATCTGGCCCGGGAGGACTACGTGGCGCCAGCTAGGCGAAAGTGGCGCCACGATGACAGTGATTCTGATGTAGAGCAGATAGTCCTTCCAGACGATGACTTTGATGACGATGATAGTGGTGATGGTGGAGACATAGGCCCTTCTCACACTCAGGCCACTACTGCTGATATTGCATCTCCACCATCTCCACACGGTGATTTAGAGACAGCTGGGTTCCATCAGAACATCCAGCCTGATGTGGAGGAGGAGTCTGATGAGGAGCCACTGACTCGGACGATGGGCAGCCGGGTGGTTGCCACCGAGAGGGGGATTAGGACGGTTGGTGGACGTCCGGGCGGGTTTGGGGAGACTACTTCAGAACCATCATATGCCCCAGACCAGCCCAATAGGCAAGGGGGAGCCTCCGGGTCCAGGGGGACTCGGTTGAAGAGGATGGCTCAGCCCTATGGGATTAAGCCAAAGAGATGGAGGATCATGTTGATTACTACCCCAACCACCACTTCTACCACTACACCACCTACCACCACTACACCACCTACCACCACTACACCACCTACCACCACTACACCACCTACCACAGCCACCCCCATACCATTCCACCTATTCATACTCCACCACCCATATTCACCTCAGCCACTACTACCACCGCCAGCCACCAAGCTGGCCCTTCCTGCAGGACCGGTTGAAGGGTGGCACTTACAACACAACAATACAATAAGGAGAGTGTATTAGAACACTTAACTGATCAAATGGGGAACTGGTTATGGTGATGCAAAGAACACAAGTAAACTTAGAACAGAACAGAACAAGATAACAACACAAGTAGTTGGTTTTTAAGGATGTTGTATATTGCTTCTCAAGTTCAAAGTTACAAGTATTCAAGCATAAGCATACACCTCTACTAAGTTACAAGACTTGAGACACCATATACTACAACCTACAAACGGCCATACTTTGAAGGCCAGCTGGATACATGAACTAGACAACAAAATCCATGTAGAGTCAAAAGGTAGATTGCCTTTTGACTAGTGACTATGACATGCCATAGCTCACATCCTAATATATTACAAAAAGTATAAAAGTACATAAAGTAGAAAGGTTTGACCCCAAGACCTGAATGTACAGTTTTCCTAAAGCATGGACTTTTTCACTAACTCATGTAAGTTGGTGACCAACCAGAGTGGGCAGCGGTAAAGTGGTTCAGCTTTACAGAAAAAGTTCATCAGATAAAAGCATGTATGATAAAAGTCTTCGGAAGAATCTGTCTTGGTTCTTTGGCTTTGGAAGACTTTGTCTCTTAAGCTTAGGAGGACTTCATTTCTGGCTTTGGAAAATATTGGTCTTGGCTTCAAAAGATTTTACACTTAGAATATTTCTGAAGTGTAAAACTTCTGAAGCATTTCTACTTCATGTTCTGTGCAGCATGCAGGAAGACTTAGAGTGTTTTGGCTGCATCAGACTTATAGGAATCCTTACAAACTCCCCCTAGGCTGATGCTACCAAAACACTTGAAGATATTCAGCTGTTCACAGTCCTCAACATGATCATGACCATTCCTTTCTTCATTAGATGGTCAGGATCACATAGACTTGTGAAGTATCTTCTTATGTCAAAAAGATCATGCAGAGGTAAATTGAAGAGGTCTTCCCAAGAGTAGACATTTTCTTCACCTTGATCTATGACTACATGCCACCTCTTTAGATTAGTTGAATAAGTCCAGGATAAGATGGGTCTTCCTGATGCAAGAGGAGCCATTTGAATTGAAGGTGATTGGGCTTCCTCTTCTTGCACTTCCTTAGGATGTTCTGATTCATCCTGAGGATCAGAGGAGATTGATTTTGACTTCTTCTTCTTCTTTGAAGATGGTTTAGAACCTATCCTCTTCTTCTTCTGTGCAGTCTTTAACTAAGAATAATAGCCTGCAGTACCTTGTTGATCAGCTGTGTCTTCCTCAGTTGGGTGTTCCTCCCTCACAGGTTTAGAAGGAGAGGGAGTTTGACCCTGTTGTGGGTCAGATGATGAGGCTGGCCTTTGACTTTGCTATGGGTCAATAGATGAAGAGGCTGACCTTTGACCCTACTATGGATCAGAAGATGAAGCAGGAGGTTCAGTTTGTGTTGTCTTAGTTTGTTCAAACTTAACCTCTACTTCAGGTGGAGCTTGGCTTGGAGGAGTGTGTTAGTCAACAAGCTCTCCACTCTTGATCTTCTGCTTGATTACCCTGATATGCTCATCCATAGTGGATAGAGACATAGTGCCAAGTCTCCTTCCGGAGAATCCGTATGTAAAAACCGTGGATATCTCCCAGAAACAATCAAAACACGATCTCAATCATGTGAATGCGGAATGTAAACATGATTGGCATGAAAGAAGAATCGAATTGATCAAAAATGCTTGATATATTGAATCAAAATAACCTATTACAGGTCTTGTGCGAAAACACACAGTAATGGAGTGAAATATGAATGAAAGCTTCATTACAAAACGAAAACTAAGCTATTTATACTAAACAAAAAGTTCTCGCGCGACTGACTTGTCGCGCGGTAATTCCTATCGCGTGGATGAACAATTCGCATGAGTACTTCATTTCGCGTGAGTGTGTCTTTCGCACAAAGCAGCCTTGCGAATTTGTTTTTATTCAGTCTTCAAAAGTTTTGCCGAGCCTTGATTAGTCTTCTACAATCTCCCCCTAGGCTCGGTGAAACATCATTAATCAAAATCAACGTTAGCCTTCTTGTAAGAGCCTGAATAAGCGTACCATTTGTTCCGAAGGATTCGATCCGTCATCCAGACATACTGGCAATATAGAAAGTAAACTGACTCATCAGCTGAAATGGGACAATGTAGTAGCTTGATTAAGTCGTCTTTGCCAAACTTCATTAAGTCAGCTGGATCAATGATTCTAAATGATCTGTCAGTGCATTTGATCACAGCATGACCTGAATCCTTCTCACGTCTCCAAGAAAGTAGTTGCTTCAAAGAATTTGGAGGAACCGGAGCGTGCACTGGGACTTTTCGTATGAATTTGGATGTTGATAGACTCTTATTTTCATCGGAGCTTTAGTCTTTTCATCAATTCTTGTAGAGTCATCAATCACCTTTGATTTGGCAGTTTTGAAGTCCTTGAAGTTTGTTCGCATCTCCCTTCGTGTCATTGATCTTACTAATTCAGCTTCGCTGTGGTTACTTTCATTAAAGAATGGAGCTTTGCCCATAGAGTAAAGATCAACAGCACGTAGAGTATGAAAGTCTTGTGTGCTCTTCAGATAATCAATTTCTCCATTCTTTCTTTTTATCACATACAACCTTTTCTCTCCATCATAACTCCAACTAATAACATGAGACATTTCACCATACTTCTGTTTTGGCTTTGAAATAAACAGAAAATGAGCTTCAGTAGGTGGTGGTGGTGCTTTAAACTGTAAACTTCCTCTAGTGTATAAAGCAATTTGGCCAGTAGAATCTTTCTTGGTTGAATCAGTAGGAGTTGAACCACTCACAGTCTCAGTTGGGATTACTCCTTCTTCAAGATGAATATCTTTGAATAAATCTTGTAGGTTGTTCCAAAAAATATCCGTATACTCATTATGATCCTCCAAATCATCAAACAAATCAAATTCTTCTTCCACAACACCTGATGAAGATTTTTGGAATGAATATAATTCCTTTTCATACAAGCTTTCAGTAGCTGGGTCAAGTGGATCATATCCTTCCGGATCACTAACACTTGGTTGATTGACATTATCAGTGTTAGTATTACCAGTTGGACTCGAAGATAATCCTGCAGCATCACCTCCATCATCATCATTATTATTTCCATCATCAGTACCTCCATCATTTCCACCATCATCATCATCATTGTCATCATCATCCTCATCATCATCATCTGACTCCTCATAATCAATCAAATCTTCATCCTCTTCTTCATTAACAACAGGTAAAGAAATCATATGTTCTGGCTCAACGAAAGCTGTAGAAGTGAAAGCTTCAGTGATAGGTACTTCAGATGAAATTGGTACATCTTCAGTAGTATTAACACTTGGCTGTTCATTAGTAGTTTGAGCTTCGTTGACCGTTTCTCTTTCTTGAACATTTTCAGCAGGGGATGGGCTTGGAGAACGTCTACTTGTCTCACCAACCACCGTAGTAGACCTGATAACAGGTGGTTGATGGAAATAAGTCTGAGATATAAACTCTCTAAGCTCATTCAACTGTCTCTCCAATCCAGAAGAATAATCAAACATGCTTTTCATTTGTTGTTCGAGATAGACTATCCTTGTATCTTTTATTGCTGAATCAAGATGAATCATGTTAATCATCTTTGTCTTTTCTTCATTATCCTTTTTCAATTCAGCAATCAACTTAACATTCTCAAAACTTTCTTTCTCCAAGTTCTTCACTCTTTCTTCTAATGTTATTGAACGAGGAGCACTGGTGGATTCTTCTCTCCCTTGAAAATCTAGAGGAGTATTAAGAAAAGTATCTACATCAAACTCCAAATTTTCTTATCTTGGAGGAGTAGTAAAACCAGAATCAAGAATATTAGCTGATTCAGAAACAGGAACTGTTTCTGTCTCAGGAGCAGAAGTAGTCACATCAGCAGTCTGCTCTTGCTCAGTCTCAGTAATAACTACATGTGTTCATGGTTTCCTGGGAATACCACCTCGTCCTCTTTTCCTTGCTGGAAAATCTCTCCTCTTGGACATACGTTTTCGCCTCATTGATGTACTAGGAGACTCCTCAGGGACATAATCCGTATCCCTCTCTTCAACATTTTGTCTTGAGGAGGTTGGAGTAGAAGGTGTTTGATCAGTTTGAATCACATAGGGAACGTTCCCTATCTGATCACTAGCGGTCTCTGAACTGGAAGCAGAATGAACTATTCCTTCCATTCTTTCTTCATTCATAGGCTCATCCTCAAATAATCTTTCAATCTCTTCATCTAAGTCATCTCTAGCATCAGAGGCAGACCTGCCAGTCTGTGCTTCATCAGTTTGAGCATTTCCTCCTAACTCACCAACATCTTCTTCTATCTCAGAAAATTTTCCAATCTTAGCAAAACTTTCACCAGAGAATTTGTTACCTCTTGCTCCAGTGAGATGAGTGAAAATCTCCTTCTTGATAGTCTGAACCACATATTTTGGAGACCTCTGAGTGGCAAGCTCAGGATAAGCGTCGTTGATCACCAGCTGGACAAACCGTGGGTACATAATGAACTTCCTTCCTGGATTGGCTGTGTCATTTTTCACCATCTCCTGGAATATTACCCCAGATATACTGAATGGAAGATCATCCACCAAAGATACTAATAAGGATCCGAAAACAACACTCAAACTATCCATCCCAGCATTAAGATTTCTCAAACAGTGAATTACCACATGAAAAAAGATACTTCCAAAACGGTGGTAACCACTTCTTCTCCAAACCGGGATATCTGTACTCGTATCCCATTCGAGACAGACAGTCAATCACTACATCATCATCCAATCGGGTTGGAGCACCCTCTTGATCATCAAAAAGAAGTACTCTGTTCAGTATAGATTGGGAAACTGTCACTCTCTTATCCTTGACAGTAGCAGTAATGATTTGATTTCCATCTTGGTCTTTCTCTATAGCAGCAGAGCTCCAGAAAGAATCTATCAACTCAGAATATATAGCTGGGTCAGCAGATATAGCATACACTATGCGAGAATTCTTCAGTCCTTCGATCATCGATGTAAATAGTTCCTTTCCTTCAGGAACATCATCTAAGTATGCTACACAATTATGATTTTTATTGAAAATCATTTGTGCCATCTGCTTTGTCAAACACAATCATGATTAGATCACTTCGAAATAACATAATTATACCAAAGAAAGATCATTTTTACACTTACTGAATTTTTTAGCAACAAAATTCTCATTTGTACGAACTTGTTCTTGAAACTTAAAAATTTTCAGCAATTAAGTTCCTATTTTGCAAAGACTAAGTACATATGATAATTTCATTTGAGAGAAAATGAGCCTCAACACTTAGAAAAATTTCAAATTTGTTTCTGTTAATCAAAAATACACTTCATGCGAAAAATTCTATTTGTGCGAATACTCTAATCACGCGACAAGGTTTTATCATGTGAAAACATGAATCAAGCGAAAATCAAAACTTATGCGAAAAATTGTTTCACGCGAAAGATCGTATTTCAAGCGAAATCAAGAATCACGCGAGAACAGTTTTCACGCGAAACCACCATTTCGCGTCTGTTCCTTTCCCTTGTGCGATTCGCACAACACAACTTTCAAATTAACAGTCCAAAACATGATTTTAATCCATGAAACTCATTCCCTCACTGTCGCCTAGTTCCAATATGTCGATTTCAACTGTCAATTTTAACAATGAAGTTTATTTAGTTGAGTTTATTTTAAAGTTGTTAAGTTTCCCTTTGTATTTCATAGCTATAGTAACCATAACAATCGTGTTATACCTTTAAATCACACAATGAATGTAATGAGAGCAGTGTGGTGTTTCAGAATGCCAAACAAAAGTGTAATGATCTTAGTTTTGAAATTTGAATACAAGCGAAATGGGTTTTCGGATGCGAAGCGAAAAGGATTTTCGGATGAGGTTTGAGCGAAAAGTAAATTAGTTTAAGACACTGTGATATTTAAACCTCATAGAACTCACGCGACAATGCTTTTCGCGAGAAAAGATATTTCGCGTGACTCACCTTTTCGCGCGAGATGCTATGTTTTTCAAAATTTTCCACTTTTAAAATTTTATTGTTTTTCAAAACTTTCAAGCCTTCAATTATATATGTCAACGTAATATTTTATTTACCAAGTGACCAATTAATTTAATGAATCTTCAATTTTCAAAATTTCTTTTGTTATTTATTTGTCTTAAAAGTAAAATAACACAGAAATAAAATGAAAAACACTTGCACACAAAATAACAAAATAATGAAAACAATTAAAGAATCAAGATCTGGAATGTCTTAGAAATAATTTTCATAATGAGATCATATAGTTCTTTATCAAGTTAAGACTCTGTCCAGCTTTATTTAAAATAACTGGTTAAGTTGATTGTCAATATATTTTGTCATTTTTAAACTTATACTTCAGGTTTTACTCAGAAACATAAGGAGTGATATATATCATGTTTTGTATTGATTTAATATGAGTCAGTGGATCCCACAATCAGAACTTCTGTAAAATAATTATTATCCTTCAAGACACTGTTGAGATTTCAAGTCACCCCAAATTGACTTAAACCATGCATTGTTGATCAGTGATACCATTTATTGATTCCTAAAATATAACTATTTGAGCATAACTAGCCTGAGAAATATCTCTTAACACGGAATATTAACAAGTTTAAGGACTTACTAACAGCCATCCGGACTTACGTCTGCCCTCTCAAGATGTGTAGGACTTACAAGCTAATCGGACTTACATGCCCCATCTTTTGATTTTGCCTTCCATGATCAGAAAATATTCTCAAAATAGAAAATATATACCATATAGTATGTATGTCTTTAGACATATCTTTTGATTTGTTGTGCTTCTTGGCATCTTTTTTTTTCTCAATTATTTTCTTTTTGTGTTTTTCTTTCTTTTTGTCTTTTTGTATTTTTGTCTTTTATATATATATAGTTATGATAATCACTGAATCAAACACATACAGGCTTGAGTATGACAAGATTATATCTCTCAGTCTGTGTTAGAACATTTTTGCCATTGTCACAGAATCCTGATATGTTCCCCACTAAATCATATCACTTTAATTCAAGTTTAATCACTCAATTATGATCTTTTCATTTCTGAAAGCGAAGCCTATCGACACATCAATCATAATCCAAGTCTATTCGTATTTAAGCCTTTGAAAGTACTTAGATTCTTTTAGAACTTTGTAATATCATTTATCATTTAAGTATGAAAATTTCTTTTTACCAATCTTCTTGACTCCCCCTAAGACCAAAAATATTTTTCAGGACTTGGTTTTCTAATTTTCTCCCCCTAAAATTGTGATTTTCCTTTCAAGAAAAAGAAACAATTGCAATTTTATTCCTGATTAAAAAAAATGAAAAATCTTTTTGTGAAGATTCATTAAACCAATTTATCCAAAGTTAATCATTCCCAATGATTGCACAAGGAAATCAAATCGAGAATGATCAAATGCCTTGGTAAATAAATCAGCAATGTTTTCGGTTGACGGCACTTGTTTTAAATGAATAAGTTTTCGATCAAAACAATCGTGGATAAAATGGATGCGGATGTCAATGTGTTTAGTTTTGGAGTGTTGAATGGGATTTTTCACGATGTTCAGAACTGCCATATTATCACACCAAATGGGTGTGTCATAGATGTTGAGGCCATAATCGAGAAGTTGTTGTTGAATCCAGACAAGCTGGGAACAACAGCTCGAGGCAGCCACATATTCAGCTTCGGCAGTGGATGTGGATGTGGATGTGGATGTGGATGTGGATGTGTACAGCTTCAAGAAGCTCATCAGTCATTGTCTAGCAGCAGATTTTTTCAAGTTCTTCTGAATGAGAGCTCTTGACTTAGCAGCTTCTTCCCTCATTTTCTTCTTTGTCGACTTCTGCTCTTTGAGTACTTGAAGTTGAAGTTGTTTGAGATACTCAAACTTAATGTACTCAAAGGGAAAGGGAAGAAGTGCTTCTGCCTGGTAGAGGCCTGTGGCACTCAGGTAGTCTATCATCCTTTGTCTATCTGTTTCTTTATCTACCTGAGGTTCTTCTGTAGCAGCCACAACCTCTTCCACAGGGCTTTCTTGAATTGGCGAGAGAGTAGGAACATGCTTGTATAGCCTTTGTTGTCTTTTCTTCTCTTTGATCTCAAGAAGAATTCTTGCATCTTTAGCTTCCTTCCTCTCTCTTGACATTTCCATGTCAGCCAGATCATTCAATTCTTCTAAGGGGAGAGAGATAATCTTATCTATGTCATAGTTCCTGGTCTATAAGTAAGTAATCCTGACTGCCCTCAACTCATTATCTTGAGTGTTTTGTCTATGGGCAGCCCTGATTGCAGCTTGCATGAAGCTTGAAGAGCTAGTGGAACTTACTCCCCTTAGCTTCCTCTTTCTCTCTTTTTCCTCCTCCTCAATCTCCTCAGGGGTTAGAACCCTTTTCCCTTTGTCACCCACAGACCTTTGTGACACAAGCTGGAAAGAGCTTTGGCCTTCATTGCTTGGTGTAGCATCAAAGCTCTGGCCAGAGAGAGACTGTGATACACCTTCACCAGCAGGTGTTTCATTGAGGGGTTAAGTTGCTGAAGTAGTTGTTGTTGTGACAGGTGTTTCAATCTCTGTCACTTCATCAATGGATTGAAGACAGGGCTCTCAGGCGCTATCACTGGGCCTTCAGTCAAGGTTTTCCCTTTAAAGTTAATCTTAGGGTCTGCCTCAACATCCAGTTGACCAATGACATTACCTGATTGCCTTGGTCTATCTTCTTTAGCTTCTTGCATTGATATACCCTCCCCAAAGAGACTCTAAAACAAGTAGTCTAGGAAGTTCACATCAATGTGAACCTGAGGAGGTTGCTGAGTAGGTACAATTACAAGTGAGGATGGTGAGTCCTCAATGTCCATACTCCTTGAAGAACTCCCAGGTTCTGTGATTGTAGTGATTTTCTCCCCCTTTTTGGTAGCATCACCCTCTAGTATAGGTGAGCTAGGAGTTAGGTCAACCACATCCTCAGGTTCTTGTGTTCCTGGTTGAGCTCTTTTTAAATGTCTCCCAGCTAGTTTTTCCTTAAGATAAGATATCTCAAGTTGCTGATCATTGACCCTATTGTTTAAGGTAGTCACTTGAAATTCAAGATGACTAACCTTTGAGACTAAGTAGGTGCATGTTTTTGACAGTTTTTGCAACTTTAGTCTCAGATTCCCCTCATCTTCATGAGAGGAATCATGGGGGGATGAGAGAATTGGACCTAAGTCCTCACTCTCATCACCAGCTTGGTATTTTGGGCTGCTGAATTTCCTCTGCTCATTGACAGCTTTAGATGAAGTGTCAATGGGCTGAGTTGCCATGGTTGAGGTCTTAATGATGTAATCACTTGCAGAAGTGAGAGCCTCTTCCATATGGACCCCCGGAACAGGTTTAGAAGGACCCACCTCATTAATGGGTGACTGATGTGGGGTAGACATAGGGAATTCAGAAGCACTCCTCTCTTTTTGAGTAGGTGATGAGTAGAGAGATTCATGGTGCTCACTGAAGCCTAAGTCCTCATCAGTGTAGAATTCAAGGTTAGGAATTTGGTTGTTTAAGTCCAAAGGTTAGGGATGGTAACTGTCCCCTCAAGGTTGTTCACTTGAGTGTTGAGACTTAGAGTGAAGGCTTAAGGCGGTTGGGCTTATGAGCTCATCAGGCTGATCATGAGGAACATCAGCACTGATTCTTGAAGAGATGGGAGTTGTTTGCTCCTCAGGAGAAGTAGGAGCTCTAGTATCCACTTCTTTCTGTATGGCTGAGTATATGGGGTCCTGCACAGGCTCAATAACTTGAGCAGGGGTTCGTTTGGATTTTCTTTGGTAAGTGTGGGTTATATAGGGTCTTTTTGAGGGTAAGGAGATGATAGGTGTGGGTTCAACACTAGCTTGTGTTGCTAGGTTGTCACCTTGAGCAATGAGCTCTAACATTTTGGGGATAAGGGCTGTTTCTACCCATGAGAAACCTACAGTTGGCTTCTTTATAATCTTAAAGATGCCTGGCTTCATCTGTCCCAATTTAAGAATAATATTTGTTTCCCTTAACTGTGAGCCAAGTTCACAATTGAGAATGTGTTGAACATATCTAGGAAACATATAGTATTCTAAGGAGTCCAAGTTAGCAAGCAAGTTTGTATATACAAATTAAGAGTACCCGAACTTGACCCCTTGCACCTTTCTATGAACTATGAAGGAGAGATCCTCAGGAATCTGGTCCCACCCACCATGCTTGTTAGAAAAGTTGTGAATCACTACATGAGTAGGTATTTCCATAGGAATAAGACCTTCCCTTTCCTGAAGGACTTTACAAAGAAATCTCCCTCATAGCCCATCTGCTCAAAGGAATAGTTAACAGCTTCCTTTGGGAAAGACAGTTCACCATCTTTATCATCCAGCTGAAGATGGGTGTTGATGATGGTTGGAGTGATAAAGACTATCCTCCCTTGCACTGTGGCAGACAGTGCCTTCTCCCCATCCATGATAACCTCTTAACATGTCCTCCAAAAGTCAAGCAGATGATCCTCATAAAGAATAGGATCAATGGTAAGGGAGGTGTAGTAGTTGAATAGAGCCAGAAAACACCAAACCTCTGACAAACTATCATCTTTCTTAGAGTGCAACAGAGCAACTTGGTTGTGTTGCCTGTGAAGTTGCATGGAGAAATCAGGGTTGTATCTGTTGTGAATGTTGGCCATTTTGAGATGCTTAAGGTTGAAGAAAGGTGAAGAACAAAGGCGGTTTCAGAGAGATTAGGTTTGAGGTATGGGCGAATTTCAGAGCAGGTAGAGGAAAGAGGGGTAACCGTTGGGTATTTGTATTAATTGGATTTGAGACAAAGTTAATGAAAGAGGATAAACTTTGAAATCCGTGTGTCGGTCCCACCTTTGAAAAGCAGTTTTCTTTTGCCCAAAAAATAGTTTTCTCGGAAGTCGAGAAATCTTCCAAAGGTTATTTAGCTTCGGAAGTTTTGACTGAAATGCTTCCGAAGGCAAATTTTTGCCTCGAAAGATATTTCAAAGATTTTTGAAGAATTTTGCTTCGGAAGCAATTTATACCAATTTCATTCTAAGATGAATAAAAGCTTCCGAAGACAACTTTAAATCTTCCGAAAGATAAAAAAAATCTTCCGAAGGATAAAAAGAGTAAAATTCTAAAAAATCTAAGGAATATCTTAAAAAATTTTTCTTCCGAAGAGAAACTGGGGCTTATTGAAGTGTTAGAATAGAAAACATAGAACACACATAGTTTTAGAAATAATATGATTAAGTTTTAAGAAAAGCTACTCAAAGTTAATCATCCCAATAGTTGATATAAGATATTTAAATCTCTGTTTATCAAAAGCCTTTGTGAACAGATCAGCATATTGTTCATCTGTGTGAACTTTGACTAGTTTGATTAATCCCTTTTCAAAATTATCTCTAATCAAATGATACCTGATGTTGATGCGCTTAGTTCCTGAGTGTTGCACAGGTTTCTCTATGATTGAGATAGCACTATTGTTGTCTATGTGAATGGGAGTCTCCTTGAAGTTGAATCCATAGTCTAGCATCTGATTTTGAATCCAAAGCACTTGAGCACAGCAGCTTGCAACAGCAATGTATTCAGCCTCGGTAGTTGATGCAGATACACAGGATTGTTTCTGGCATTGCCAAGAGACTATCATTCCACCAAGAAATTGACATCCCCCTAATGTAGACTTTGCAGTCATATTGCATCTGTTGGATTCTATATGCCCAAGATACATAGATTATTGATGTGGTTAGTACGTCATGATCCAAGTCGGGTCATACCCAATAACAAGCTTAGCAAACACCAATTAATATTTAATTGATGATATGATCATACAATTAAATAAATACACCATTTTAGAAAATGGGTTTTCTAAATAAGTTGCATATGAGATTGAACAATTTATAGGGATATTTTGTTCATATGTATTGTTTGTAATGTTATTTAAGTATCTTAAATAACATTAAATAATAAAAGAATGAGTGTATGAGTTATACAATTAAAAGGTTGATTATATAACACAAATAAAGTGACTAGTTAAAACTAATAAAATGGGTGTTTAAGTTTTTGGGGGGAAACCCCTTGGAAAAACAAAAATCGGCCGCCCCTTTGTGGGGCTTAAGGGCCTTTTTGTTTCTTGAAATAAGACACTCCATTGACTAGCAAGACACTCCTTCACTCATTCTCTCTCACACACATGCAAGAACTACATCTTCTCTCCATCTTTTGAAGAAGAACACAGCTGAAAAAATTGGATTTTTAAGCCTTGTGAGTTCGAAATTGGTGTACCAAATCCTAGCAAAAGGGTGATGCTAAGAGGGCTGGTGGGTATGAGCACTTGAGGACATCTATACTTGATATTTTGGTCATTCAATGGCAGCTGCATCTTCACTTATGTCCACGTTTTTCAGCAACTTTGGATGATGTTTTAAGCCACGTTTTTGACACCATACAAAGAGGTAGTTTGTATGTTATGTTTTAGGTTGTTATTTCTTATAGATAGCTAGTTCAAACACATATTAAAGATCCTTATGTTCTTGGGTTTGTTGATGCTATGAAATGAACTCTATATTTCAGATTTTAAAACATGAAATAGACAATTTAATCCGATGCGTTTTCTTAGTTTAAATGGTTAAACTAGTTTGTTAAAGGCCAACAAACCCAATACACAGGATTGTTTCTTGCATTGCCAAGAGACTATCATTCCACCAAGAAATTGACATCCCTCTAATGTAGACTTTGCAGTCATATTGCATCCACCATAATCACTATCTGTATATGCATACAGATTGAAGTCAGAGCCTTTTAGATAACAAAGGCCAAGAGATGGAGCTCCTTTAAGGTATCTTAAAATCTTTTGACAGTGATTAGGTGTGACATCTTGGGGTTGGCCTGATATCTTGCACATATGCAAGTAGCAAACATAATATCTGGCCTGCTAGCTGTAAGATACATAAGAGACCCAATCATAGCCCTGTAGAGATGTTCATCAACACACTCCCCCTCAAGATCAGGTCCAAGGGAGTGGTTTCTAGCTATGGGTGTCTTAGCAACCTTACATTCAGTCATGTTGAATCTTTTAAGTATGTCTTGCACATACTTTGACTGATTTATGAAGATACCAGTGTCAACTTGCTTTACTTGAATCCCTAGAAAGAAATTGAGTTCCCCCATGGCACTCATTTTAAATCCATCCTTCATCAGCTTCTCAAAGTCTTTGCAGAGCTTTGGATTAGTTGACCCAAAGATGATATCATCTACATATACTTGAACTAGCATTACCTCATTTCTTGTTCCTTTGATGAAGAGAGTTCCATCAATGGTGCCCCTTTTGTAGCCATGCTAACAGAGATACTGAGATAGAGTCTCATACCACTTTCTTGGTGCCTGATGTAGCCCGTAGAGAGCTTTGTCAAACTTGCAGACATAATCAGGATGATCAGGGTCTGCAAAACCAGGTAGTTGTCTGACATACACCTCTTCATCAATCACTCCATAAAGAAAAGCACACTTGACATCAAGTTGCTAGACCTTGAAGTTCTTATATGTAGCAAAAGCTAGGAACATCCTAACAGCTTCAAGTCTTGCTACAGGAGCAAAGACATCTGTGTAGTCAATCCCTTCTTCTTGAGTATACCCTTGAACAACTAGTCTATCCTTCTTCTTGATGAGAAGTCCTATATCATCTTTCTTATTCCTAAAAACCCATTTTGTACCTATGGTAGTCTTCCCTTGAGGAAGAGGACATAAGTTCCAAACCCTTTGCCTCTTGAATTGAATCAACTCCTCTTGCATAGCTTTAACCCAACTTCCATCCTTTAGAGCTTCATCAATCTTCTTTGGCTCTATTGGGATAAGAAACAAGAGTGAAGATAGATGTTGGCATTTTGAGACTGTCCTCTTGTTCTTAGACCTGTACCAACATCTCCAATGATGTTTGTAGAAGGGTGAGACTTGTGGATCCTTAGTTGAAGGATCACAACAAGTTGTTTAGACAGATCTAAATTGGAGAAATTCTGATCTGGCAAGGAGGATTCACCCTCTACAGCAGCACACTTATCAAGATTAACTTGATCCAATGAGTGTGTGACATCATTGGGATTTTCTTCAATGGGATGGTTCTCAGCATCAAGAAATTCCTGATCACTGTCACCACCACCTTGTTCTCCAACATTTGAAGTTCCTACATTTGAGTTTTGTGCCTCAACACTGGAAGATGAAGGCAACTCAGATGTATCAACAGGATTTGTCATTTATGTGCTGGTAGAAGCTTCATTTGCAGGATTAGTTACCACTGGAGCTGGAGATATGTAGCTTGAAGATCTTCTCAGCTCAAATCAAGGATCAGAATCACCTGTAGGCAATATATCTGTGGATCCTGAAACATGCTCACAAGATTTGTTAAAACAGTTGGAAACTAAATCAAGATCAAACAGCCAATCCGGACCAGAACCTTTCACACTGGGAGTGTGTTCATTGAAAGTCACATTGGCTGACTCCTCAACTACTCTAGTTCTGAGATTGTATACTCTATAAGCTTTAGCTTGAGAAGAGTATCCAATGAAGTGTCCATCATGTGATTTCTCAGCAAACTTGGCAATATGATCTTTGGTATTCAAGATGGTGAAAGGACACCCAAATGACCTGAGAAAACCAATAAAAGGTTTCATCTTGTGCCAAAGTTCATAAGGAGTCTTACCATGTGTCTTAGCTACTAAAACTCTGTTCTGCACATAGCAGGCAGTGTTGACTGCCTCTGCCCAGAAGGTGATGGGCAATTTAGTGTCAGACAACATAGTTCTTGCAGCTTCAATTAGTGTCCGGTTTCTCCTCTCAGCAACTCCATTTTGCTGAGGAGTCCTGGGAGCAGTATATTGTCTTGTAATACCCTTTTCATCATAAAATGTATCAACTATTTGATTCTTGAACTCAGTTCCTTGATCACATCTTATGGTTTTGACCTTGTGATCACATTGATTTTCAATCTTGAAGATGAAATTCTTTAGAATCTCAGGAGTCTCATCCTTAGTTCTAAGGAAGAAGACCCATGTGAATTTTATAAAGTCATCTGTGATCACCAGATAGTAAGAGGTCCTTCCTAAAATCATTACATTGGTGGGGCCAAAGAGATCCATATGTAACAAGTGTAGGGTGTAGTGATGGAGTTTCTTTCCTTAGGCTTGTGAGATACCTTGTGTTGCTTCCCTTTCAGGCATGCAACACAATGATCATCACTTATAAACTCTCTTTTTGGTATTCCAGTTACCGAATCATTCTTAATTAATTTTTTCATGTTATTAAAGTTTACATGGTACATTCTTTTATGCCAAAGGAAAGACTCATCACTGTTTGCTTTAGATAGAAAGCATGAAACTTCTCCTGAGGGAGATGTTTCTTGCAAGTCCATCTTGTACATGTTCCCTTTCCTGGGGGCTCTGAGTAGGATGTGCTCATAAGGAATGACCACCCAGGGCTTGAGAACAATGCACTCATGCTCTGTTAACAACATGTTATGACTCTGATCACAAAATTGAGATACACTCAATAGATTGTATCCAAGCTCCTTGACAAAGTTTATCTTGTCAATGTTGAGCTTACCATTTGTGACCTTGCCCCTTCCAATAATGTAACCACCTGCATCTCCTCCAAAAGCAACTGGTCCTCCATCAATTCTTTCAAACTTTTGGAGTAGTGACCTTTTGCCTTGATAGGATCAATTAGAGCAATCTGTATCAATTAGATGAATAATTCAAAGCAAAATACAATCAAGTGTAATCAAATCAAGACAAATCAACAAAATTCATATTCCATTGATTGCAAAGACGATTACAAGTGATAGAAAGCAGTTCTCATAAAACATGCAAAAACTTACTATCTACACTACATCTAAGCTATTTATACTAGGACCTAAGGAACTAAATTTACACAACTAGTCCCTATACTAGTATAAAATACAAAAATAGACACTAAACAATAAAAGACTAAATGTTAATCTTTTAAGGGACCTAACAATACTCCCCCTAAGATTGACATTGTCTTCAGTCTTCTGTTCAGCTCCATCCTTTTCTTTTTCTTCTTTTGTCTTGATCTTGACTTTGTCTTCATTTCTTCTCAGCATCCTTTGACTTTTTCTTTTCTCCTTGAATCTTCTATCTTCAATCTGCAATGAAATCCTCGGGCTCTTCTTTTACTTTAAACATTGGCTTTTGCTTATACATGTCAATCTCCCTCAATGCATTATCAATTGATGACTTGAATTTACCAGCAAGCATTGCTTGTTCTTGTTTTGAGTCATTTGTTTTGATCTCTAACATCTTCATTCTTTCCAATGTATCCTTAGAGAGACATGCTATATCAACATTAGCATATAACTCTATAGGATGTTTACTTTCTTTGCAGTACACTTCTAAAACACCTTTTCGAGAAATTCTCATAAATTCAATGTCTTTTATATCTCTTTTTACTATATTTGCATATGCAAGAGCCTTTCTCAATGAAATTCGCTCCATTGCAGCATTCATTACATTAATTATTGAGATGAAGTATTTCTTATCTTGTTCTGCAATCTCAGGAATCACTTTTTCAAACTTCTGTACAGACAAGAATGAGATATAACTCGGGTGTAAAAGTTTTAGCTCAAAAGTTCCAAACAATGAAATCAAGTCCTCATCCCAATTTGTGAGATTTCGGACCAACTTCAACTCAAAAGTTGATGTATTATAAAACCATCTCAAAATCGGTTTTGACTTTTGATTTCCTTCTATAACCTTCAAACCCGGAGAAGTTACTTTTTCAACAAACTTGTCATAAAATTCAATCATGAAGTGATCTTCATCTGATTGATTCACTATCTTGCTTCTCTTCTTTTTCATTGACATAAAGTATTCTTTATCTTCTTGATCACATCTTGTTTTCAGAAAATTACTTGATCTGGTCAACCCTATTCTTAACAAATCTACCATCATTTGGCCTCTTTTTGCATTTGAATGGTTAATCAACCTCAATTTATTCAACTCCTTAAGATCTTGCACTGGAAGTTTTATGATGCTAGCATAAAATGATACACATCACATATAGCATTCACTCTTTTAATTAGAAATGCATCAAACACTTCATCATACTTCCATGCTATGATTTTTACTTGATTGGTGAAGTCTGGTGCAATCATTGCATTTAACAGTTCTGCCACTGATTGACCTTTTTGTAACACATTTCTTACCAAATCACCAGTTGATCTTGACTTGTCAAAAATTTGAATTTGTTCAGAAGAAGCTTTGTATACTTGTTTCTCTGTTTGTGGAAACATGCTCATCAATTCTTTCCTTCTTTCAATCACATTGGATTTCTGAGCCATCTGCTTGATTTCTTGAGGTTTTAACATTCGTGTTCTTTTTGTAATATCTAAATACTGAGGATTATCAGTATCTAGAATGATCATTTTATTTGATTGCTTTTCAGTCAATTGAAAGCTTTTGACTAAATTTCTCAATGATTCTCCTTGTAATCTCTTCAGTCTTTTCCATGGATAATTTCTAGCTTGCAACCAAGATCTTAAAGCAGTTATACTCATTTCATTTGGATCTGGATGGTGCAATTCAGAACTAGAAATTTCCTCAACATTTATGCTCTCCTGTCTTCTATCCCATTCACCATGTTCTAAACTTATTTCGTTTGGATCAACTGGTGCATGAGACTCAGCAGCTAAACACTTCTCATATTCATCATTTATTTGAGAAACAGTCAAACCATCTAAAAACACTCTGTTATACTTCATCTTTATAAGATACTGATATCTTTCTTCAAAATCTGTGGGTATATCATCATAACTTTGATCAAAATCTCTTAAAGATGGATCTTCAATCTCTTCAATCACATCTTCATCATCCAAAACCTCATTATACCAGTCATCATTAAATTCTTCTTCAAAATCTTCAAGAGCACCAATTTTATCTTGACTCATTTGCTCTTGACTCTCTTGATGTTCTTTTTCAATAGGTTCTTCAACTCTTTGAACTTTTGAAGAAGTTCCAGTAATAAATTCAACATCAGCTTCATCTAATTTCCTCTTTCCTTTCTCTCTTTCAGATACTTTTTCAATATCAATTGGAATGTTTTCAGCACTAATCACAATTTCTGGAGAAGAGGGCTTTGCTGATTCTTTTAACTTTGTTAATTCTTCATTCAATCTTTATTTTCTTCAGACAGATTCTTGAATTTTTCTTCCAGCAAATCATAATCTTTGATCATAACTTCAAAGTTCTTTATAACATCTTCTTTATCTTTTGCATACCCAACAATCTTTTCATCTTTTGATAAACCATCTTCTTTCAATTTTTCATTAGCTTTCTTCAACAAGTCAAGCTCTGCTTTTAGTTCTTCAATTTGTTTTTCTTTTGCTTCATTTTCAGCTTTTAAGCTTTCGATTTCATCAACATCAAGAATTTCTTCAGTTTGAACTGCTACATCAGTTTTAGAAACAGGTATATCTTGATGAATTTGAAATGTCTCCATGAACTCATAATCAAAGATTTGATCATCAACATTAATTTCTTGTTCAGTCTCAAAGTGAGCTTGTTCCTCTTCATGTATTTCTTCATGAGCAGTTTCATCAATGATAGAATCATCTACATCATCAACTGCTTCATGCTCACTTTCTTGTTCATGAACTTCACCTATTATATCTTCATCTTCGTTTTGAGCTTCAGTTTCATGCTCAGACCTTGGTGGTTCATGAAGTATGTCTTGGTGAGTTTCAGCTTCATCACCATCATCATCATTATCATCATCTTGATCATCATTATCATCTTGATCATCATTATCATCATCTTGATCATCTTCATCATCTTGATCATCTTCATCCAAAGGAAATTCATCTATCAGATCAGTAGGATCAATTGGTTCTCCCTCTATCAAATGATAATGCTCCACATTAATGTCAACCTCATCATTTGCTACATTTAACATGTAGTCAAACATAGGTACATTTTGAGCACCTGTTATCATTGATAACTTTTTATATGTCATTTCAGACATATTTTCCATCTCCAATCGATCTCCACCAACACCATACACATGAATGTCAGGATATTCCTCATTAATAATCATTTGAAGGAATCTTGGATACATTAAGTATTTATGCCTTGTTCCTTTTTCCAAATTGAATACAAAGCCATTCAGTATCCATCTTGACATATTAAATCTTCTGTTTGTAGCAACAGCAACAATTGGTGAAGCTATGTCCACAGGAAATGAGTTCCAACCAGCACTCCTTTTGGACAAGCAATGTTGGAAGATATAACACAGAAGCTTCCAGTGATTATATACTCTTGCTCGAAAGAATTGTTTCTTGGGAAACTGATCAGGGTGACCCATAGCCATAAAACTTTCTCTGCATTCTTCAAAAGAAAATTCACATCTATCTTCTGGATCATTTTCTCCCAATCTCAGAGCATTTCTGATAGAATCTTCGGATACTTCTATCATTCTATTTCTGGTTATAAAGCCCCTTACAAATTTTCTTCCATCTTCAACTTCAACCTGAGCTGTATTCCAAAACTGTCTGATAAGCCTGTCATAGATTACTGTTTGGTAGCACATGGCATAGACATATTTGGTTCTTAGCAGAAATCTGATCATTTCTTCATACGAGAAAGCATCTTGAACTTCATCATTCAAAAATGCAACAATATTATGCTTAGGTACAAATTTCAGTTCTGCCATCTGCAAAATTTAAGAACAAAGATGTTAGATAATGTGTATTTTGAAGCAAATGATTAATTGTGAGTTTAAAATAATGATGATTTAAGAAATTATAAACTGATGTGTTAAATTTAATTTGAATTTTGAAAACAACTTGAATTTTAATTTTAAGTGTACACACTTAATTTTGAAAAATGATGAATTTTCAAGATTGTTTTTGATTAGCATTTTAACACTTCTGTTTATGAAATCTTATATCACTTTATTAAACTCTTAAATTCCTGAGATGATGATTTGTATCAATGTTGATTTTATTTTGAATTTTGTTTTATTTTATTTTGAAAATTTTGAAACTGTTCATCTTCTTCAATCAGTTCAACATCCCCGAGACTGTTCATCGAAGACCCTGAACCAAAAATTCAATCAAACATCAGATTATCACAAGATTAACCTAATATAATGATCGAAATCATCAAATGAACACGAATCAGTCATCAATTTTTCTCATTTTTCTTTCGATTTGAAGAACTCTGTGATTTTGTCAAGTGTTAGGGTTCATACGACCCACAGGGATCGAACGACCATCAAAATGTTTCATTTCAAATGAAATCAGTTGAAAATGATTCATTTACTTACATTCACAATCACACGAATACTATCAATCAATCGGAAATTTTTGTTTGAAGTGAATACAATCGATGAATAAGGGTTTTTGTTCGAAGAAAGTCGAAAGTTCGAGTGTTCAGAGGGTTTTGTGAGGGTTTTTGAATTTAGAATGAAATGAATATCACAAGTGTTCTATTTATACTAAGTATAAAAATTTTAGACTCATGAGTACTGTTGGTCGTTTTAGGATCATTCAGACTCAAGTATCTAGACACATGAGCACTGTACAGCAGTCGTATGAGCACTGTTAGACACATTAGTCTAGCCGTATGAGAACTGTTTCAGACTTATGAGAACTGTTAGTCACTTAAGCACTGTTGGTCGCATAAGAACTGTTCCAGTAGCATGAGTACTGTTTCAGTAGCATAAGCAATTTTTCAGTAGCATTAGCACTATTAGTCGTATAATAAATCTGAAATGTCCACATTCACTTGTAATTTTTCAAGTCTTCCACCTGCACACTGTTTAAACAAATTAGTAATATTTCATACTAATATTTAAACAATATTGCATATTTTTACATTTTGACCCTCAAAGTTTCAAATTTACACTTTTGACCCTCAAAGTTTCAAATTTTCATTTTGACCCTTAAAGTTTCAAATTTTCATTTTTTACCCTTAAAGTTTCAAATTTTCATTTTTAACCCTCAAATTTGAACTATTTACAAGTTTGACCCTTCATCTTAGTTTCAAAATGAACAACCAAATATTTCAACATCTGTCTTGATTTAAACTTTTCAAAGAAGCTTTTCCTTGCTAAAAATTATGAGATCATTTTATCATTTGATAAACACACACATACTTTGAAATTAAAGCATCATCCGTTCAATTCAATCATAATTTGATTTTCTGAGAATATTCTTACTGGATTATTACTCCCCCTAAACTTTTAAGTTTCACAAACTTAGAAGTTTATTAATTGATCATAAGAATATCATACTTAACTTTGTTATATTGCCTGCACACAAGAAAACATGCATAAAATCAAAATTAAAGCAGAATAAAAATCTAATATTCACACTAGAATCTTTAATTGCAGTGAGATCATATTAGATAAGATCAGACAATAAAATAAAAATTGTGTGGATAGTCATAGACAATGATTAAATCCTGATCAAGTGTGTTCCAGGTCAGTGATTATCACAGCAAAGGAGACACAAGATCTAAGGACAGCAAATGAGTGTTTTTGACATAGACTATCAGCTCACTTACTTTTTCAATTCTTGGATGAATATGGTAGAGGTGTATGACAAGATGTGACTCATACCAAGACAAAGAGGATCAACCATCATCAAGACATGCAAGAAAGCACTTATTCTCAACTTATTACCTAACAAATATGCATAATCAGAGTTCATGTTACTTAATTTAACAGAGAATGATCATGGATAACCATTTGATCAACTCTAACCATCCTTTTGAATGGGTTGTGCACATTGGCATCTTTTGCATCAAATGAGAATATCCAGGTCTGTAATGACTTACAACAGAGGATATCTCGGTACTTCAGGTCTATGATGACTCATAACAGAGAAGTAAATGATGCTTGTAACAAACCTCATGATTAGTCACATTACCATTAGGTGGGAGCAGGAGTAGCTTAACAAGCAGTCAATCTGATAAGCTAATACACTCAAATGTGCTTAGATGAATACACAAACAAGCATAAGAATGTGGGTGATCACAAGAATTTACTTGTTCAGTATACTAGCATGATAGTGTCTACACAACAATTCCTGATCATGTCAGACTTTATTAGCGAGTGAAGTATGTAACTGATCTTACTAATGTACTATCATTTCTCACATAAGGCAAAAACAGATTCATTCCTAAAATAAGAATGAAAAATGAAAAGCACTCTATTTTTTGGATTTTTGATTTATATTTTTCTATTTGATTTTGGGGTTTTCTACTTTTGTATTTGTTTTTCTATAAAAGAAAGCACACACACACAAACAATCAGGCAAATAACTATGAAAAGTTATCCTTATGAAAATTTTCAGATTTAGGAAAGTATTTGATCATGAAAAGATTCAAATTTGTAACCAGGTTTACACATGGTTAATAAGGCCAATTGACTCCACTAAATACTCAAACCTTCCTGGTAGAAAAGCTTTAGTAAATAGGTCTGCCAACTGTTTTTCAGTTGCTATTTGAATCAAAATGATTAAACCTTTTTCAGAATTATCTCTTAGAAAATGATATCGAATTTCGATATGTTTTGTTTTTGAGTGTTGAACTGGATTAGCTGTAATGAACATAGCAGCAGTGTTATCAATGTAAATGGGTGTTTTAAGAAAATTGAACCCATAATCTAGCAGTTGGTTTTGCAACCAAAGGATTTGAGAACATCCTGCGGATGCAGCTATGTACTCAGCTTCTGCAGTTGAGACAGAAACATTTGTTTGTTTCTTACATTGCCATGAAACTAATCTGGGTCCAAGAAACTGACACCCACCCGTAGTAGATTTTCTATCTTGACAACATCCACCATAATCACTATCTGTATATCCATGTAACTCAAAATTACCTTCATAAGGATACCAAAGCCCTAAGGCTGGTTTACCTTTGAGATACCTGAATATTCTTTTGACAGCAATTAAGTGAGATTCTTTCGGGTCTGATTGATACCTTGCACAGACACAAACACATACATTATGTCTGGTCTTGATGCAGTAAGATACATCAAAGAACCAATCATAGATCTGTATAATGTTTGGTCTACTGATTTTCCTTTAGGATCAGGTTCAATCTTGGTGTTTACGTCAGCTGGAGTTCTTATGGATTGACAATCATGCAGTTTAAATTTCTTCAAGAGTTTATCAACGAATTTCTCTTGATTAATAAAAATACCATCTGCCGATTGTTGAACTTGTAATCCAAGAAAGAAATTGATTTCTCCCATAGAACTCATTTGAAACCGAGATTTCATGATTTCTTCAAATTCTTTGCACAAAGATGGACTGGTAGAACCAAATATGATATCATCTACATACACTTGCACACATAAGAGATCATCATTATCCTTCTTTATGAATAAAGTTGGATCGATTTTCCCTCGTGTATATCCATGTTGGATCAAGTGTTGAGATAATGTTTCATACCAAATTCTAGGAGCTTGATGTAGTCCATATAAAGCTTTGCTAAGCTTATACACACGATGTGGAAATTCTGCATCCTCAAAGCCCGGAGGTTGCTTAACATACACATCATCAGTGATTGGACCATACAGAAATGCACCTTTTACGTCCATTTGATACACCTTGAATTTCATGAATGATGCATAAGCCAGGAAAACACGAATAGATTCGAGTCTTGCAACTGGAGCAAATACTTCATCATAGTCAATTCCTTCTTCCTGAGTGTATCCTTGTGCAACAAGTCTTGCTTTGTTTCTGATTACAATGCCACGATCATCAGTTTTATTTCTGAACAACCATTTGGTGCCTATGGCATTTTCTCCTTCAGGTAATTCCACCAACTTCCACACTTCTTGTTTTCGAAATTGTAGAAGTTCCTCCTGCATAGCTTCAATCCAACCATTGTCTTGTAATGCCTCGGTGACATTTTTAGGAACAGTCTGAGAAAGGAAACAAGAGTATAAACAAACATTTGCATGTTCAGATTTACTCCTAATAGTTCTTTCATTCAGAGGACCAATAATCTGTGATGTTGGATGGTTCCGGTGGATACGAGATATCGGAATCTCATTTCCTTGAACAGTAACATCAAGATTTGTTTGGTTCAGATTGGAGAGCTGTTGCAATAAGGTAGAAGAATGTGGTGTGAAATTTGGTACTTGAGTCGGTGAATTGAGAAAGTAATCAAAGTTACTTTGATCAATTGCATCTCCAGAGATAGAAGATGTGCCAGACTCAGGATGTCCAATTTCTGTACCATCATTAGGAATAGGTTGTGTTGCTTCTTGAGCAGCTGAAACAGAATGATCTGAAGCTGGAGAATCAGGAACATTGTCATGGAAATGGATTGTTGAATCCTTGACAAATGAAAAAAATGGATAATCTGGACGAGCATCATCTGAATCATCAGAATCTGAATCATCACTGAAAGATCCAAGATCTCCTCTTGAGTTCTTCTTACCTGAAAAATCATCAGATTGATTAAACAAGTTAGACTGAAATGAGTTTGACAAAGAATCCAAATCAAATAACCATGCAGGACCATTTGAAACTGATGGAAAAGAATTTTCCAAAAATTTAACGTTGAATGTTTCATTAATAGTGTTTGTCCTAGAGTTATACACTCGATAGGCTTTTGAAACAGATGAATATCCAACGAAAAATCCATTATCAGCTTTTTCTTCAAATTTTCCTAAATGATCACTTGAGTTAAGAATCATAACTGGACAACCAAATGATTTTAAAAAATTTATGTTTGGTTTCCTGTCAAACATCAACTCATATGGAGTTTTCTTTTTATCTTTAACAAGCAAGATTCTGTTCTGAACAAAACATGCTGTGGATATTGCTTCGTCCCAGAAAGTGATTGGAAGTTTAGCATCAGCTAACATAGAACGGGCAGCTTCAATCAAAGTTCTGTTCTTCCTTTCAGCAACTCCATTTTGTTGTGGAGTTCTGGGAGCACTGAACTGATGAACTATACCTTTTTCTGCACAAAACAAATCAATGTTAGCATTTTTAAATTCAGTTCCATTATCACTTCTTATTATTTTTACTTTTTGATCAAGTTGATTTTCAACTTTGTTAATAAATTCTTTTAGAAGATCTGCAGTTTCAGATTTAGCTTGAAGAAAGAAAACCCATGAAAATCTTGTATAATCATCTATGATGACTAAACAATATGATTTTCTACCAATACTCCTAACATTAGTTGGTCCAAAAAGGTCCATATGTAACATCTGGAGTGGTTTGGTGTTTGAGTTTATTAGTTTGGACTTATAAGACGCTCTATGTTGTTTTCCCTTCAAACATGCTGAGCAATGATCAGTTGTTGAAAACTTCTTGGAAGGAAGTCCAATAACATGATTTCCTGCTACAAGCTTGTTCATGTTTTTGAAGTTGGAATAACCAAGACGTCTATGCCAAAGCTGGCTTTCATCATTTGAAGCTTTAGCAATCAGGCAAGTAGTTTCAGTTGCAGGATCCACTTGAGACATATCCAATTTGTATACATCTCTGTCTCTAGCAGCTTTAACTATCACCCAGTCATTGCTAATCTGAAAACCTGGTTTCAAGACATAACAGTGAGATTCATCAAAAAGAACAGAGTAAGATTTGTCACAAATCTGGGATACACTTAGAAGATTAAAGTTCAACTGTGAACAGAAGTTGACTTTATCAAAACTGATAATCCCATTTGACATGTTCCCTCTCCTGTTATCTTTCCACCTGCATCTCCTCCAAAAGCAACATGAGTACCATCCTTTAACTTAAAGTCTTGCAATAAGGCTTGATTGCCTGTCATATGCCGGCTACACCCACTGTCAACATACCATGAGTTGATTGGTCTCCGCGGGCGTACCTGCATTCACAAAGATTTAAGGTAAGTTAGTAACCCAAGCCGAGATGGTCTTGGGCTTGCCAAACTTGTCAACAATTGTAAATTGTTTAAAATGAAGTTTGTTGACATCTGGTTTCTTTTGAATTTTAACTTGTTCAATTTCTTTTTGAGAAACCAACTGATTATCTCTTTGAGATTTTGATTTGAAGGCATTATTAAGAAATCTTGAACTCTTGTATGAATCATTTGAGAATGTTCCTTGGTTTATTCTCACAGATCGAGGAATAAACTTTTCTTGGTGATATTGCTGTAATTTGACAAATTCTGAATTGTTTCTTCTGAAAGATCTCAAACCCAAGGAAGATTGTTGTTGTGAAAATTTAAATCCAATATTCTGATTTCTTATAAATTGTGGATTTATAAAACCTTGATTATTGAATTCCTTCCTTGTAGAGTTCTTCCTGAAGTAACAATCATTGTATTGTGATTTCTTTCATCACACAAGGCACAGTATTTGTTAAAATAACAATCAGCTGTGGTGTGATTTGTCATATCACATATGTAGCAATACTTGTTAAAGTAACATTCAGAAATGTCATGATTGTACATGTCACAGATATCACAATACTTTTCAGAATGTTTAAACAACATTTTATTAACCCTTGATGTTGAAGCAACATTTGATTCTTGTTTGAATTTTGGGTTAGGCAATTTAATTTGTTGTTTAATTTGAGTAAAGTTTGTCTTTTGATCTTTGGGATTTTTCTTTTGAACTTGAACAAACTTCTTTGACTCCTTTGATTCAAATCTTTTGTACACAGCGGAAGTCTTATGATCTGGACTTGTTCTCAGATCAGAGTTAGATTTGATCTTAGGTGTATTTGTTATTTTTGTGTTTGTGTTCAAGTCAAAAGTTCCAGCAGACACAAACTTCACAGGTTTAATTTGAGTATTGTTCTGTGAATGATTAGTTGATTCAGTTTTCTTTGCTTTTGCAGCTTTTCTTCGTCTTTGATTTCGCAATCTAGATGAAGTTTTCTTGCTTTGAAGTTTAGTTGAATCTTGAGAAGATTCCTTTTGACATTCTTTCACTTCAGTTAGTTCATTTGAACTAGAATCATCAGAATTATTGTTATCTGATTTAACCTCTTCATATTTTTCTTTCAGTTTGTTATTGATATCAGAATTTTCACTCTTTAGCTCAGTTTGTTCAATAACATTTTCACTTTTTGGTACGAACAGCTTCTTTTGTTTTTGTTGAGGTTCATAAGATTTAACTTTGATTGGATGACCATTTTTGATCTTGTTTAAGTCAGTTTCTTCATAAACTTCAACATTTTTCTTTTGAAGGTTCTTTTGATCTTGAAATTCCTTCAGTTTAGCTTTGTTTTCTGGTGAATGATCATGAGTATTGAAATTATCAGGTAATGTTTTTGAGATAGATTCAGGCATTTGTTCGTGTGTGAATCCTAGTCCTGTTTTGTCTTTGTCATTCCTTCCATTCACCAGTTGCTCAACAATTTTCTTTGAGCTTTTTACTTTGGCTAAGTCTATTTGAGTTGCTGCATGTGCCAATTTTTCTTTTTCAAGTGTTTTGTTCATCTCTTCAAGTTGTTGTTTGACAAGTTCAAGTTCTTTAATGGTTTTGTTCCATGATGCTTGAAGAGACATGATCTTTTCATCAGCAATTTTGTGATCTGATTTTAGCTTGTTGTGTTTTGATTCTTCTTGTTTGAGCTTGTCACAAATTTTAAATGAGTATGTTCTGTAGTGTTCAACTAGCTCAAAACATGCTTTTGTGCACATTTTCTCTCTCACTTCTGCTGGTATTTCAGGATATGAGTGTGAAGATTCAGTATCAGAAGAATTAACAACCTTTGGCTGTTCTGATTGAGCCATAAGAGCAACTTCTTCAGTGGTATCTTTTGGGTCTGCTTTGTCACTCCAATCATACTCTTCTTCTTGATCTGATTCATCATATTTAGGATCTTTAAATTCTGACCAGTCTTCATCATCAACTTCAGCAACTAGTACCAGATTAGCAGTGAGATCAGCAGTAAATTGCTCTGCATATGCACTCCAGTCATAACCATCTTTGATATTTACAACCAGTGCCTTCTTAGTTTCCTCACTGTTCTTCTCTTCTTTTGATTCTGGCATTGGTAGACTTTGGTATGGCTTCTGAAAAGTCTTGTTTGCCTGTTGCTGATACTTTTGACCATTTGAGCTGCCTTGAGTATTTCCTCCTTGGTTTCTTGGAGCTTTGCATTCTCTTGAAAAATGACCATAACTGTTACAGTTAAAGCATCTTGATTTTGATTTATCAAACCCAACAGTTTTGTTTGCACTGGGTTTGTAATTTCTGTTAGTGTAAGCATGCTTTTGAGTTCTGTAGGCTATCATGACCATCTGCCAATTAAGATCCATTTCTTCTACATCATCTGGATCCATTTCAAACAAATCCTGTAGAACTAGCTCCATTTGAGTCAGATGACTGCCTTGATAAGCTTGAAAGCTTGCCATGAATGCAGTGAAAGCAGTTTTTGACTCTTCATCTTGTAAAAGAATGTTAATCACATCTTTCACTTTGCTTGGATTGGGAGAGTTTGAGGAGGATGGCATCTCAGTTGAAGGTTTTGGCATTTGAGCTTTAGGTGAAGATTGTGGTTGTGGTTGAGTGGAGTAAGCAGGTGTACTTGTGAAGAATACTGCTCCCACAAATAGATCACCTTCATCTTCAGGAGTAGATTGATCTTTGGCCAAGAATGCATTCTCAACAGTATTTGCTGGTGAAGCAACATACTTATACTGAGTTGTAGATGCATGTCTATCATTATTTCTTGAGCTCTTATCAATTTCTACAGATTCAATTTTAGCAATGAGAAGATCAAGATCCATTGGAAACTTCTCAGTATGTTTCAACAGAGTGACAGTTTGTTTCCAAGAAGATGGTAGTGCATTCAGAAGTCTGTTGTTTAAGTCCTCAAGATCATTCTTGATTCCCAAAGTAGACATCTCTGTAGTTAATTGCACAAACCTGTTCATCATTTGGTTTATTGTTTCTCCTGAGATATGCTCAAAAAGTTCCAATTGCCTTTTCAGTTTCTGCTTTTTCAGATCTTGAATCTCTTTCCCTCCTTCACATATAATCTTCAAGGCTTTATACATTGTATATCCAGTCTGATAGTTTTCAAGCCTTGAAAGAACTTCCAGTGGTAGTCCTTTACACATGAGAGAATATGCTTTGATGTCATTCTTTACTTTCTTTAAATCATCACCATGAAGATTATCTTCTGGATAAGGCTCTTGTGAATCTTTAGAATACACAAATCCTCTGTCTGGACCATCAGTAGTCACAGGTATGTATGGACCTTTTTCAATTGATTTCCACAGATCAGTGTCTATGGAATTCAAATGATGTTTCAGCCTAAGGGACCAATTTTTTAAATCAGCTCTGTTTTTAAGTTTTGGAACTCTATTCTCAGAATCCTCTGATTTAGCCATTTTTTTATATTTTTGTTGTTTTTTTTTCTAATCTTTTGAATTAAGAAATGAAAAGAAAAAAATATTTTTGGGTTTTTGAAATTTTATGAAAAATTTCTAAGTGTTAAGGCTGAAAAGTCCGAAACAGTGGTCAAACGTCCAACAGTGATGATACGACCAGAAGTGAAACTTCCAACAGTTGTAATACGTCCAACAGTGAAAAAGTCCAACAGTAGTGATGAGTCCAACTGTGATGAGTCTAAGGGATTGCCTTAGAAAAATATTCAACACAGTGCTGAAACTACCAATAGTAGTTATACGACCAAAGTTGAAACGACCAACAGTCGTTATACGGCTAAGCTGAAATGACCAACAGTCGTTATACGGCTAAGCTGAAATGACCAACAGTCGTTATACGGCTAAGCTGAAATGACCAACAGTCGTTATACGGCTAAGGTAAAACTACTAACAGTAGTGATGTGTCTAACCAACAGTGGTTATACGACTAGGGTGATACGACTGAAACAGTTGAGAAAAGTCCAACAGTTCTCAAACGACCAATCACTTAGTCAATTTTCAGTGTTTTTCATCCCTAATACGGCACATTCATCAGATTCTTATGAATGTAACGAACTCAGAAATCTCAAAATCCTTCAATTGTTGATGAATTGAGCTGAAATTTCGCAATTAGTTCAAGATTATGCCGATAATCAATCCTATAACCTCAATTTCAGTGATTATCAACAACTTTCTATGAATTTCAGAGATTTTAGGTCGAACACTCAAGAACACATATTCGTACTGTTTTTCCACTAATTCACTTGATTTTTATGAGATAAACTGCAAATTGTGATTCAAAACATGTTTCTGATGATGAAACACAGCTTCGATTCACAATATTTCACTTGAATTGTCAATTGATTACAGATTTCAGTGGATTTTTGAAGTATCTATCTTCGACAGAACCTCAAAAACACGCAACCGAAAGCTCTGATACCAATTGATAGGATCAATTAGAGCAATCTATATCAATTAGATGAACAATTCAAAGCAAAATACAATCAAGTGTAATCAAATCAAGACAAATCAACAAAATTCATATTCCATTGATTGCAAAGACGATTACAAGTGATAGAAAGCAGTTCTCATAAAAACATGCAAAAACTTACTATCTACACTACGTCTAAGCTATTTATACTTGGACCTAAGGAACTAAATTTACACAACTAGTCCCTATACTAGTATAAAATACAAAATAGACACTAAACAATAAAAGACTAAATGTTAATCTTTTAAGGGACCTAACATGCCTGTCATGTGCCTAGAACAACTACTGTCAATGATCTACACATTTTTGTTTGTCTGTAGTTGTTCCTATACAAAGAGATAGCTAGTTACATTTGGAAACCCAAGCCTCATTGGTCTTGGGCTCATTTAAAATAGTTGAAGACAATGCAACAGTAATAGATCCTATAGTTGTGCTTTGTGGATGTTGTGCTGTTGTTGATGAAGAACCTTCAGTCATTTGGTCTTTCTTTGACTTCCACACCACCTTTAGAAGTTTGGACTTGACCTTCAATACTTCGGAAGCTTTTGAGACTTCGGAAGTTTTGATGACTGGACCTTCGGAAGAACTTGCCTCTACTGCAACAAGCTTCAGTACTTCGGAAGCATTCCTTTCTTCCGAGACCAAATTTTCTTCTGAGACCAAATTTTCTTCCAAAGGCAGTTTTCCACTTGCCTTCTTCTTTATTTTGGAACTTTCGAAGGAAACAGATTTTCCATCCGAAGCTAAGTTCTTCTTGGAATTCTTGGAAGTCTCTTTGTTTATCATGTGAAAAGTACCTTTAGGATTATATGGACAATCCTTGGCCAAATGAGAAGTACTCTCACACATAACACACTTCAGTTTCTTCTTTCCAAGAGTCATCTTCATAGAAGATGACTGACTTTGGTCACATCTGTTCTCCACCTTCACCTTTGCAGGAGCTGAGACAGTTCTTTTGGGTTGATAACTGTTCTTGGAGTTGGATGGTCCAGGCTGTGTAGCAGTAACACACAACTGATCGGTCTTCTTCTTGTTGCTGAGATGAGTTGCACATGAACCAGAGTTCATGTCATCAGTCCTAACCACTTCAAACCCTGCAGAGATAAAAACTTGTTTCTGCTTAGAGTCAAAGGTGGCCTTGATCTCTTGAGCCTTCCTTGATTTTCTTTTGGCTTTCCTGATCAAGTTCTTTCTTCTGACTTGGTCATCCAACAGCTTTACTCTCCTCAGAGGAATGGTGACCCTTCTCAGAATGCTTTTCTTCACTCAAACCAAAGTCATTCGTCACCATCTCCTCTTCATCCTCTTCAATCAAAGGATCTATGAGGGGAACCTCATCTTCACAAGTTCCACACCTAGGAGATCTTACAGACAAGATGGTGTGTGGAGGAGCTATCTCACTAGATCCCAGTCCTTGCTTGATTTGATAATGCACTTTTGCATGCAAGGATGAGGATATTATGTTCTTGAAGGTTTCTTCTTCAAGAACACAGTTTTCTGGCTTAGCTGCCTTAGCTTTGCTGATCACAAGCTCAGCCTGGCATTCAGTTAACTTAGCTATGAGATCTTTGATCTGAGTCCGGTAGTTTGTTAGCTCATGTTTAAGAGTTGAAATTGTTTTCTCTAAATCTTCTATTTTCAGTTTATAATCATTTTCAGCTCTTTTAAAATCAGCTTTCAAGATGTTTAAGGACTCAAGGTCAGATCTCAGCTCTAAGTTATATGACTTGTATCTATTAACTTTAGCAATGCATTCAGAAGAGCAAAGATTTTCCAATACCTTGGTTTCATCATGGTCTGCCATAAGAGCTTGGTTTGGAGATGCATCTTCTATCTGAAAGCTCCAGTCAAAGCCTCCTTCTTCAACATCAACTGTAGCTTGCTGCTTTGGCTTCTCATTCTGGTGAGCTTTCTCAGTGTAGTTTGGTCTGGTCTGTGTTTGGCCACATTTGTTCTCGTTGCCTTACATTCTCTTGCAAAGTGCCCCATTTGGTTACAGTTGTAGCACTTTACTTTGCTTTTGTCCAGTCCAAACTTTCCACTGGATGTATTGCATGGAAACTTTCTCCCAGTCCTCTTATAGAACTTCTTGGCTCTATGAGTGAGAAGAGCCATCTGCTGAACTATCACCATATACTCCAGATCATCTAGATGGATACAGTCCAGGTTTTCAAGAGTGAAAAGAAAGCTGCCAGAGATTTCATCAGCTGAGACAAAGGCATGAGAAGAACTTGTATCTTGGAAGGGACTTCCTTAAGTGTAGCTTTCTCTTGGTGTCTCTGGAAAGGTGATGAAAGACCCCTTTTGTGAGTTGTCAGGGTAGCATAGCAACTGATGTTGTGGTTCAATGCTTTCCCTTTCATTCACATGAAGAGCTAAACTTAGTTGGTTATTGGAGTTACCAGAGGAATTTTGCATTTTCATCTCCATCTGGAATGCACTCAGGATACCATACAACTCTATAAGAGTAAGAGTCTTAAGGTCCGAGGTTCTCTTGATCACAACACAATAATGTGTCCATAGTTTAGGAAGAGAAGACATGAACTTCCTTACTATGTCCCTGTTCTCAAGAGTTACACCAATATCCACCAGAGTGACCACTATCTCAATATACCTGAAGTATTGTTGAGTCAGGGTCTAACCAGCCTTGAAAGTAACTACTGCTTTAAGAGATCCTTCTTGTTCTCTTTGGTTTCCTTGGATCCTTCATACATGAGCTTCAGTGCTTCCTATAAATCTTTAGCTGTTTTGCACTTCTTGAAGCCTCTGTAGATGGAGTTTGGAAGAGCAGTTTGAAGACAAGTCATGGCCCTTTGATCAAGCTCTATTCTCTTCATGTCTTCTTTTGAGTAATCATATACATCTTTTGGGATGATACAATTACCAGTAGCAGAAGTAGTGCTTGGTATGAAGGGACCATTAACAACTGAGTCCCACATCCTTGAATCTTGACACTTGATGAAGCCTTCCATTCTTGTGCACCATGTGTCAAAGTCTTCAGGAGTGATCAGTGGGGACTTGGTCATAGTACCAGTTTCCATATCAGCTTTAGAAAGAGTTTCCATTTGAGTTGTTAAGTATTTTATGTGTGTAAGGGATCTTAAGATGGTGAGATCTTATATCAAGAGCCTAGAAAGCTCTGATACCAAATGCAGGAACGGTTGAAGGGTGGCACTTACAACACAACAACACAATAAGGAGAGTGTATTAGAACACTTAACAGATCAAATAAGGAACTAGTTATGGTGATGCAAAGAACACAAGTAAACTTAGAACAGAACAGAACAAGATAACAACATAAGTAATTGGTTTTCAAGGATGTTGTATATTGCTTCTCAAGTTCAAAGTTACAAGTATTCAAGCATAAGCATACACCTCTACTAAGTTACAAGACTTGAGACACTATATACTACAACCTACAGATGGCCATACTTTGAAGGCCAGCTGGATACATGAACTAGACAACAAAATCTATGTAGAGTCAAAAGGAAGATTGCCTTTTGACTAGTGACTATGACATGCCATAGCTCACATCCTAATATATTACTAAAAGGATAAAAGTACATAAAGTAGAAAGGTTTGACCCCAAGACCTCAATGTACAGTTTTCCTAAAGCATGGACCTTTTCACCAACTCATGCAAGTTAGTGACCAACCAGAGTAGGCAGCGGTAAAGTGGTTCAGCTTTACAGAAAAAGTACATCAGATAAAAGCATGTATGATAAAAGTCTTCGAAAGAATCTGTCTTGGTTCTTTGGCTTCAGAAGACTTTGTCTCTGAAGCTTCGGAAGACTTCATTTCTAGCTTCGGAAGATATTGGTCTTGGCTTCGGAAGATTTTACACTTAGAATATTTCTCTAGTGTAAAACTTCCGAAGCATTTCTACTTCATGTTCTGTGCAGCATGCATGAAGACTTAGAGTGTTTTAGCTGCATCAGACTTATAGGAATCCTTACACTTCCGCATTTCCCATCGGATCATCCCTCCCTCCTATTGGAGTGGAGGAATAGCTGGCAGTACTAAACAGGATGGTGCTGAAGCTATTAGCAGCTGATGAGGAGAAGTCTGCTAAGCTACGTCAGCTGGAGGAGCTCAATACTTCTCACGCTTAGCAGATCTCTCAGCAGGCTCAGCAGATAGCTTAACTCCAAGGGCATAGGGAGGAGCCTGCTAAGAAGTTAGAGGAGTTAGAGGCTGCAAACAAGAAGATCATGCTCCAACTAAAAGGATCTAAAGAGGAGCCTCTGAAGATCGATGAAGGAGATGATGATGGTGATGATGATGAGGATTATAATGAAGAGGATGATGGTGATGATGATGATGAGGGTAATGGTGAAGCAAGAGGTAGGGAGGATGATGAGGACGATGAAGGAGATGCAGCTGCATTTGCCTCTACTCAAGGTCAAGAGCAAAGGACAAAGAAGAAACAAGACGAAGGAGCATCATCGTCTGCCCCGCCCACCTCACCATCAGCTGAAGACACAGAGAGGATTCAAGACAACAGTAAAGATTAGATGTTATATTTAGTTCAGCTTTTCTAGTTGAAGTCATCATTTGATGTTATGTAATTAATGTACATATTTATTATTCAGTGTTTGATTATCTTGATTACATACTAACTATTGTTGTGCTACATGTTTAAATCAAACAGATCCAGCATTTTAGCAAGATGAGTATGATGTTGCTCCCTTACAGTAGATCAAGTCTCAACTGACTATGATACTTGATCTGCAAGGGATCGTCAGGAGGTCTGTGAGTTATACTCCTGAAGAGGGAGAAATAATTCATGACCTCACTAATGAGCAACTTGCTGAAATGTTCTAGCTAAATCCAAATGAGATAGTGAAGGATGCTCCTACCTTTTATGTGGCTAGTGACAAGGAGCTGAATGATATAGATGGGATAGAGATCGAGGACGTCACTGTTCAGCACTATCTAGAGTATACTGACCGAGAGGGTAATGTGTTTCCCGATCTGGGTAGTACTCTCGGCAGTGATACTTTGGAGAAGCTGAATCAGAAGGAAAAGGAAGCAGAAGCATCTACAAGCCAAGCCCCAGCCTCAGACGCCGATGTAGATATCAGAAAGCATGAATGGGTGGCTTGTTTCTTAGAGATCCGAGCCTAGCGCGCTGCAGCTAATCCTAGTACCTGCACCAAGATCTACAAAGTGAAGAAGCATCTGAAGGTGTCAGAGAAGATTATATCATGGGCTTATTTTGAGGATCTTAACGTTTACGCAGTGAAGAGGGAGAGGGGAATCGAGTACTTTAGATTTCCACACGATCTAAAGACTCTCCCTGGTTTTGAGCTCAACCAGGTGGCACGACTGAAACTGCTGTATGCTGACCCAAAGAAAATGTCAGGCTGGTTTGAGGCTGCGTTGAAACGAGAGTATCTTACCAGATGGGTGAACTTCAAACCTCAACAGGCTACAAGGTATATCAGAAGATCCAAGGTAAACCCCATTACTAGAAGACCAAAGGTTGTCTTGAAATGGCACCCTCCGCGCACAATGTCTCGTATTCCATTGAGGGAGATGCCACAAGATTTTGCACCCCATTTTAAATGGTGGTATTATGACTGGCGCACTGGAGAGGCCGTCATAGTTTTGGATAGGGAGGGGACGGTAGAGACAATAAGGATATTTGATCCAATGTGGCTAACAAACTTGTCCGCTTCTGATGTCTACATATTGTACAAGTGGCCACTGTTTTTTGATACGCAGGATATAGTTCAAGCACTTTAGTTCCAACATGTCATATGCTTATGCTATGCACTTAATATCCATGCTGGGGTTTCTAAAGAAGAACGAGCTAAGAGTTTTGAAGAGTTTAAAAAGGAAGTCAAAGATTAGATAGAGCTAGGTCCAAGGGGGAGTTTGTTGGTACACATGTCCCTAGTTCTATTTCTAGTGAGCTTAAATGTAATTGACTTTCATTTTGTAACACTTATGTAATGTTTGATATATGAAATGAAAAACTCTTCTTTGAATGTGTATTGGTTATTGAATGTTATATCTATTCATATGATAGAGTATTATACGCTTATATGAACATGTTATATAGGTTTACAGTTGTTAGACATAGTTCTGTATCGTTAAAGGTTCACGAATATGTTTAACTAAGTTTGATGATTCAGTCGCACGACTGGACCATGCGAATGGGCCAGTCGCACGATTGGACCATGCGAATGGGCCAGTCGGACGACTGAACCAGGTGATTGAGTCATATGCACGATTGAGTCATAAGAAGGACTTAATCATACGAATGAATCAATTGTACGAATCAATCGCATGACTGAGCCATACGCATGGTTCAGTCGTACGAATGAAAGCTGTAACCTATAAATACCATTTAATTCGTGGAAAAATAGAAGACTTTGAAAATTCTTAACCCTAGCCGTGCTTGTTCGCCCAAAGAGTCCCTTCCAACTTCATAGAACGTTTCTGATCGATTCTAATCAATTCTTAACGTATTCTAATTGTTAGTTTTGATCAGATTAATATTTTCCCTGATTGGATCGCCAATCAAATAGGATTCCGCACTATTTGATCAGGTTTCACGTTAAATCAGTTATTACTCCGTACGTACACGGTCCTAACAACTTGGTCATCTGAAAATAGATTTCAAGTATGATAATCAGAAGAGAGCAGTTGACTATTTTGTTAAGCACATAGTCAACTGCAGGAATGCTTTGAAGATCACTCCATTGTCTGAACAAGTAAAAGAAGCTGAACAAGATCAAGCAACCAAAAGAGATGTTGAAAAGTCTATGAAGGCATCTGAAGAAATTCAGAAGAATGCAGAAGAAGCTGGACCTTCTCATTCTTAAGAGGTTTCTATCATACAAACAAACAAAACAAATAATCTTGTCTAACCAAACATATAAGATAATACCACAAATAACAAACATTCTAAGCAAACAATCAAGTAAATCTAGTTACACTTGTGTAATTGGCCAAACATACATATTATCATACAATCATACATGTTAACATACAGTTAACCATGTCATCAGACAAACAAACAATCATGTACAACATACAAACATGCAATCAAACAACATAAGTCAAACACACAATCATTTCAAGACCATACATAACAAACACAAACACACACACATTATTACTAACAAATAGAACAATAACAAGAAAACAAAAGGAGATGGCAGTATCATCCTTAGGGGGAGTATTGTTGGACTCAACAAATGCATTAAGGAAATAATGCATATAAAGGATAATGCTTGCCATAAAATAAACATAATATGTTCTAACATTCAAACAATCATTGACTAACACATTTGTACCACTAACATTCATAACATACACTAATGTAATTTAAATTTCTTTTTCAGGCTTGTAGATAAAAGAAATTTTTGACAAGTGTCTGTAGCGGATGAGATGCTACCCACAGCGGATGAACAAGATGGTGCAGCGGATGAAGAATAAGTCCGAGCGTGTACAGCGGATAAAGACATCCCACAACGGATGATCAACACACAGTGGATGCCAAGTCAAAGGCTGATGAACTGTCCACAGAATATGTTCATCCACAGCGGATGAACATTTCACAGCGGACAGTATGCAAACAACAAGTGTTCACAGCGAACAGTATCCAAGACTTGTTGAAGTGAGAGCCTCTTCTATATGGACCTCCTGAATAGGGTTAGGGAGATCCATCTCAATAGTGGGTGGATGATATGAGCTAGACAAAAGAGAGGCAGAAGTACTCATCTCTCCTTAAGCAGGCATGGAGAGGAGAGACTCATCATACTCACTGGATTCTATGTCTGTATCATCACAGAATTCTAGGTTAGGAATTGGTTGGTTTAGATATAGAGGCTTGGGATTGTAACTGTCCCCTGAAAGTTGTTCACTAGAGTTTTGAGATTTTGAGTGAAGGCTTAAGGCTGTGGGGGTTGTGAGCTCATTAGGTTGAGCATGAGAAACCTTAGTACCGATCGTTGGTGAAATGAGAGTGGTTTGCGCCACATCCCTTTGACCGGGTCTGGCCATGACCAACTTATATCATCACAATGCAGCGGAAATAAATAAATCCAAACTTAAACATTACATCATTTAAAATGTCCATACATTAAAATTTGTCTAAATATCTGAATAAGACATATTAATTAAATTGTTCAAGGGTAACAAGGTGGATAGGGCGGTGGGTAAGCCTCCAAAGGTCCATCTAAGGAGGTACCTATCCTTTTGACACCTGTAAATTAAACTTCACCTGAAATGCACACCCAAAATACGTCAACATAATGTTAGTGAGCCCATAAGTTTAAGACATGTTACCATTCATGATAGATATAATATTTAATAAATTTGATAATGACAACAACCGTAATATAAATACCATGATACACTATAGAATGTATTAAAATTAACTCTAACCCGGACTTTCCCACCAGTGTACTAAAATATCCCCTAATAGGGGTTTAAATGTGCCCTGCTAAGCATGGTTAATTGGCACTAATTTGTGACACAATGATTATTGAATCTCAATGCGGGGTTTCCCTGCATAAAGGGCCCATTATGTGCTGGTGATTCGCCAAATAGTACTATCCACAAATCATGCAGCTCCTAATGGAGTTAATGGTTATGCTCTGTTTGGGGACAAGATTAGGTAATATTGAATCACAATAACATATACCAAAGAGTATGAATTTCACCCTAAAAAGTTTTAAAGTAAAAAAAAAGAACAAGGGTTTATGAGACTCACCTATGGTTGATCACGTGGTTGTCGGTAAGGTTTGCTGCTACCGACCGTGAGGGTTCCTATGCTTATTTCAAATGAATTACTACTATTTTTAAGGAATCAATTAAGCCCAACCCTCATGTTTTGTATTTGTATTCCTTAGCTTGGTGGGTGTTATATACATATGTGTAATCTAAATTTTAGGTCCTTGAGTTTTGGTTAGTATCCTTAGTTTGCTTAACATTCGACCATTATCTTATAGGTTCTGATTATTTTTGTTCTTATAGGTGTGTTATAGTCCCAAAACAGCAAGGTTTCAATAGTTGACAAAATTGGTCCCTAAACTTTGCTAGATTTACATTTTTGACCTAATGTTTGGGATTTTTGCACCATATTTACTTATAATGGTTTTTATAGTTTTTAGTGGATTAGGATACTGTAATAAGTTGGTTTTTATGTTATTTGATCTTTCTTAACGGTTTCAAGAGCTTGTTTTCGGTTTAAGTGTTTTATGAAGTTTCATTTGGATACTTTCTTATTTAAGGTTGTTGGATGGCCTAAATGGAGGTTTTGCCTTAAATATATCTTTTTTAAATAATAATTTATATTTGTAGGGTTAACGGTATGGCTCTAGGATTGATGAGTTACTTATCGTGTTCTTAAACGTGTATCGTTATCGCGATTTGAGTATGTTGGTAATGTAAGATTAAATTCTTGGTTTTTATTAAAATTTATATTTTTGATTAATTTTTTAGTAATATTCTATTATAAAATCATCATTTTCAAGAGATCAGGGGCTATTTATATGTTTTATGATTTTCTAATTATTAAAATGGTAGTTATTTAATATAAATGCTAAATTTTGTAAAACCTTTTATATTATCCTAAAATTTGTAAATATTTAGTTTTTAACTTATCTTAGTCATTATTAAACTATCAGTTACTGAAAATTTGGGTCTTTAACTTGTTGTGTCGGTTTTGGGATTTAAGCGTTATCGGTTCGGGTTTTAACGGGTTTTCGGGTTTTGATTGACTTTAATCAAATCTTGTCATTTATGGCTTTCATTTATAATAATAATAAATCTTAAGTTCTGTAGTTTTTACTAATGTTTCTCTTAAGCCCATTTTTATCAATTTCTTTATTTTATAGTGAATATCTTTTGTATTTTTGTTTACCAATGAAATAAATTCTTAAAATTATAAAATTTGATTTCTAGGCTTTTGTAAATATAATAAGTCTACTGGTATTTTTATATAACCAAAATTTCATAGTTTCACCATTTTCATTACATAGTTTGGTTAGTTTCGTTAAATGTGCGTCAAGTCCAGGTTAAGCGTCGGTTTCGGGTTTACTAAGCGCTTTCACCTGATTTCTCCCTTACCATATATTCTATAATACCAGTACTTCTAAATAAATCAGTCATTTCAGTATTTAGGCCCGTTTCTATTTTCTTTTATTTTTCTTAAAAATTACTTATTTTTTACAATTTTGTATTATTCACAAAATGTGGAATACATAAGTTTAATTCATGAAACCTGTTTTGTAGCCTGATATTACCTACTTATACTTATATAAATATTTTGATTAAAAGTTTTGGACTCGTATAATATATTTTCATATTTTTACGAAAACCGGGTTTTTGGTTCTGTTAAACTTACCAAATCCGTACTTGAGGTCAAATAGAGTTTTGAGAAGGTTTGGGTATCTTTTAGTTACTGAAAATGATGTGTTTTAAGGTATCACAAGAAGTTGGGGGTGTCGTGGGGTTAGTTGTGTCACTAACATGACGAAACATGATGTTTTACTCGTTTTCGAGTAATAACAAGTTACCTTGATGCTTGGGTGACCGCGGGTGGGGGGGTCCAACGGCTGAAATGGGACCTTAAGATGACAAGAAAATGCTTTTCAAAAGAACAGATTAGGACAGGCCCATGTACGAAAGAAATGAAAGATAGTGCTTGATGATGTACAAGTGTGTGTGTGTGTGTGTTCAAGTGATGTTTACCTTAGCTTGTTGGGGTTGATGGAGCTTGAGTTTAGGCTGTTCCTTGGCTTCAAAAGGCTGGAGTCTTTGGTGTCTAATGAGTGCAAAGGGTAGAAGACAATCCAAGAGAGTGTGTTCCTTGGCTTCAAAAGGCTGGAGTCTTGGTGTCTAATGAGCGCAAAGGGTAGAAGACAATCCAAGAGAGAGCGGAGGGAGTTTTGTTGGAGTTGTGATTTGAAATGAAGGTGGAGATGGTAGTGTAAAGATGGGTTCAGTCGAGAGGGTTCAAGCAACCGAGAGGGTACAGGAGGGGGGGTTGGGAATCTTAATTCTTAGTTTCTACAAGATTATGGATGGAATTTAGGAGATTATGGCAACTAATGCAAGCAACTAGGTCCCTAGGTGAACTCTCCATGCATTGGGTGGCTTCGGTGGTGATTTGACCAAGCCTGCATATTTTTATTATTTTTTTAGAATCTTCCTATTCTTTTACAAATTAATCATGTGTGGCTGATATATGTGTGTGCGTGTCGACTTGTGCAAATATATATATACACACACACACACACACACACACACACACACACACATATATATATATATATATATATATATATATATATAGGGTTAGGTTCTTTTCAGAACTTCATTATAAATGAGAACTCACAGAACTAATATTAACCATTGATTGTTTTGATCAAGGGTTATGATTAAACATGTTCACTAAATGTAAATTATTGATTTATTTAATTGGTTAATTTAAAGAAAAGGGTATATTAGTAATCTGTTATATTATTTTATCTCTCCAATTAGTTAGTAATTAATTAATTTTATTCCCTCTCCTCTCTCTTCTTTTATTTCTAAAAATTCATCAATTACATATGAAAAAAAGAAATTCTTTAAAATTGAGTAAATTAGTATGTGATGCGTCGTAATTGGTATTTATTTAATCTTTGCATTCGATTGTTTTTTTCATATTTCATGGTGCTCGTTGATTTACATATATGTAAATCTTTAGACTGGCCGTCTACTCAAATGTTAATATTTTACATATACATAAATTTTCAAATCAATAATCCATTTTTTAAATTGATTTGGTATTTACATATATGAAAAAATATCTTCATACTAGTCATTTAGTTTTCAAACATACCACCCATTTACATATATGTAAAACTTTTTCTTATCGTTTTTTTATATACATATAGGTTCTACATATGTGTGAGTCAACTATTTACGTATATGTAAGTTTTCAACACAAACTTAAACCAAATCATAAACTAAAATTCAAGCTAATTAACACAAACACTTGAATCAAAACATAAAGTCATACCCTAAATTTAACCAAACGATCATTGAATTTGTGAGAAAATAGATTATTACATTTGTGTACGTAAAAAATGTACAGGTAACAAAAAATATATATATGCAAAATTAACAAACCATTTATTTCCATATATGTATAGGTAAAAAAGATTGATTATATTAGTTTATGTAACGAAATGAGATGCAAAATTAACTCAAATATATAAAATCATTATCAAACCATTATCAAAGTATCTTTAACACTTTTTATCAATATACTATGAAAAAAGATCAAAGAACCGTCCAAAAATCAATGCAAAGTTGAAATTGAGCACTAAAAGAAAAAAAAACAATTAAAAAATTTCATCCAATTAATGGAACATAATTGTGTAACTTTCTAAATTAACTATATAGCATTAAAGACTCTTATTAAATGCATATATTAAAAGACCATATTAACCTTGTTGTATTAATTAAAAAATAAATTAAATAAATAATAATCAATGGTTAGGATGAGTTCTCGCAGTTCTCACGATCTTTAAGAGTCCTGAAAATATCCTGACCCTATATATATATATATATATATATATATATATACTGTCTTAATATCAGAATCTAAAAGGATGCTTAACGAGATGCTAGAATAGTGGAGAGCAGCACTAGAGCGCAGAGGCTTAAGGATAAGTCGTTCTGAGATGGAATACATGCATTGTAACTTTAGTGGTAAAGTTGAAGAGGACACCCAAATCAGCATCCAGGGTATGGTGGTCCCACAAACGTCTAGGTTCAAATACCTGGCCTCGTACGTACAGGAAGACGGAGAGATACACAGCAATGTAACCCATCGTGTTTATTCAGGATGGTGCAAGTGGAGAGCAGTATCAGGGATTTTGTGTGATAAGAGGTTTCTGGAAAAAATAAAGGGAAAACTATATAGAGTGGTAGTAAGCCCAGCTATGTTATACGGAATAGACTGCTGGACCATAAAGAAATCGCATGAGAGACAAATAGAGGTTGTGGAAATACGAATACTGAGGTGGATGTGTGGACACACAAGGCGGATAGGATAAGAAACGACGTGCTTCGACAGAAGCTACATGTGGCTTGTATCACAACTAAAATACTAGGGGGAAGATTAAGATGGTTTGGGCACGTGAAGAGGAGACCCATGGCAGCACCAGTTAGAGCAGTAGAGAACATCAGCGTAGAGGGTAGAACGGGTAGAGGAAGACCTAGGTTGAGTTAGGACGAGATAATTAGGCTGGATATGGTAGACTTGCACCTCTCTGAGCATATGATCGAGGATATGAGTGAGTGGAGGCATAGAATTAAAAGTAAGTACTTTTAGCGGGATCTGTGGATATGGAGGATAAATGAAGAACTCTTTAGATGAAACATGCTGCGTATTTGGTTGTATGCACTTTCCAAATCTTTATGCACTATTTACCTATGTGTTGTATGATATATAAGATGATTGCTATTACTTGCTATTGCTTGCTATTGCTATTGCTTCTGTTATTGAGTCGGGGGTCTTTTTGAAAGCCGTCTCTCTATCCCCCACGATAGTGGAAAGACTCGCCACAACTACCCCTCGCAAACCCTACTCTTGAGTTGGATATATTGGGTATGTTTGTTTGTTTGTTATATATATATATACATATATATGTATATATATTATATTTCTATATATGTATGTATATATATTACATATGCATATATATGTTTATATATATATATATATATATTATACATGTATATATATTATATATATGTACATATATATTATATACATGCATATTATATATCTATATATATATATATATATATTATATGTATAATTGAAAACCGTGAAAACCATCAATATCCAATCACATAATTTATAATTGATTTATTTTTTTAATTATTTAAAGTATATTTGAGTAAACTTTAAACTTATTTTTTGAGGTCATTATTTATTTTTTAATTTAAACTCCAAGGTTGACGATGATAACGAATCGAGTTACGTATACGTAACTTGTAGGAGTTAAATGTACCTAACATTAGTTGAAACTTGGTAACACGTAATTACATATACATAACCCTTACATATATGTAACTCTTAGTTATACACTTTGTAATACGTACTTACATATATGTGACCTCTAGTTTTCATGGTTTTCATTTATAACATGGTTTTCAAGGGATCCCTCCCCTATGTATATATATATAATATCTATGTATATATATATTATATATATATATATTATATATATGTATATATATATATATTATATGTATATAAAGATGTATATATATTATATATATGTATATATATGTATATGTGTATATATATATATATGTATATGTGTATATCTATATATATATATGTATATATATATATCTATATATATATGTGTGTATATGTATATGCTTATATATATATCTGTGTATAGGTATATTATGTATATATATTATGTAGATATGTTTGTATATATATATATATGTGTGTGTGTGTGTGTGTGTAAATATATATATGTATATGTATATGTATGTACGTATATATGTACATGTATACATACGTATGTATGTATATATGCATATGTATATATATATATATGTATGTATGTATGTATATATGTATATATGTAGTTATGTATATATATACAGACACACACATATATATATAGACACACGCACACACAGATATATATATACATACATACACACACACATATATGTATATATGTACATATATATATACATACATGTATATAATATATATATTTATATGTATATATATCTATGTATATATATATATATACATATGTATATATATATTATGTATATATATACATAATAAATACATAATATATATATTGTTGGGTTTGTTTGTCCATAAAACCAAAGTTTAACCTCTTAAACTTTTAGAAAAATGTAGCGGAAATATATTTAGAAACATGATTATAAAACTGAAATTTCATGTTCTTATGGTGACATATATATGTTTAAAACAAACCCAAAATCAAAGGATCATAATATGTGAATAAGCAAGCTATGAAACATATGTAAATGTACATAAAATCACAGCTATAATGAGCTGTGAAATACTACCTTACAACAGCTTAAAACGGACCAAGAAAAGGGATGTTTGATGCTCAAAACTCGGCCAAGGCTCCAAGGAAAGAACCCCTCAAGCTTGTATACACCAAGCTAACTTGCAAACACCTCTTCTTGCTAGGGAGATGAACACCAAAATGACTCCAAAACCTCTCCAAAGGCTACTGGTACCCGAGAGCTTAAGAGAGAGATGAGAGCTTCTAATTTTTGATTTGCATGTGTAAAAGAGATTGGATGGATGAGTGTTGGACTAGTCTTTAAAGTTTTGTAGTTCACAAGAATGTAAAAAACTCTCATTGGAGAGGGGGGGCGGCCGAAAATGATCTTAGATAAGAGTTTTTCCCCCCAAAAACCTTATCAAATAATTTTATAAACTAGTCCCTTATAAGTTGTACAATTAACTTTTAATTGTATAACTTATACACTCTTCTATTATTTAATGTTATCTAACTAACTTAAATAACACTAAGTAATATTCTTGAACAAAATATCCTAATAAGTTGTTCCATCTCATATGCAACTTATTTAGAAAACCCATTTTCTAAATTTGGTGTTACTTAAATTTGGTGTTATTATTTAATTGCATGATCATATCATCAATTGAATAATTGTCGGTGATTGCAAAGCTTGTTATTGGGTATAACCCGACTTGGATCATGACATACTAACCACATCAATGTTCTATGTGTCTTGGGCATATAGAATCCAACAATCTCCCACTTGCACAAGATTCATAGAAGATTGATGCAAGCAGTAAATACCTCCTAACAACGGTTTACTACCCTTAATACGCATGACTTATAGCCATTCAATAACATCATCACATTCAAGTATCCTACTTGAAATGATTTAGGTGAATTAATCATCTATCCTTTTGTTATAGATGTCATGTTAAATCCAAGGACATAGAGTGATCATTCCTTGTTGATTTAACTTATCCAGGCCTTAGACATCTAACTCTCAACGAATAAGAGGAACAAATCCCATCTTGACTACATACGTTTCTCACAATCACCTTGTGTCACACCTGAACATAGTCTCATGTACTGTCCATTATTTCAGAACAGCTGATAACCAGATTAAGGTATGACACTTGGTGAATATCAAAACCCAATATGTATCTCAGGTCTGAGGATACCAAATGATATTCGTCTTTACTCTAATTTACTTATGATCAATCAATAAGATTCCATGTAGTAAAATTTGAGATGCGGGTTAGTCCAATATTTGTATCCCACAAATATCTATGAACCTTGGTAGCAACCCATTGCTCAATATTTATCCTTATGAATATCAACCAATCCAAGTTCATAATAATCTTACCCTCACACTTGTTCCTACAAGTCTGAACGACTACGGACATTTAGAGTAAACAATTTACTCATGGATTAAACATGCTAAATTGGAACATTAATTGAAACATTATAACCAAATAATTTTATTCAAATAATAATGAGTTCCACATATCCAAATACAAAATTTACAAATTAAATACAATCACTAGAATATCGATGCCCCATGGTACAAGTATGACCTTCATGCTTTGCCTTTTCAAGGAGCTTTGTGAGAGGCTCCGCAATGTTTTGATCCGTGTGAACTTTGCGAATACATATCTTTCCTTTTTCAACTTCATCTCGTATGTAGTATATCTCCGCTCAATGTGCCTAGTATTTTGATGAGCATGAGGTTCCTTGATTTGAGCAATCGCACCGTCGTTATCACAAAAGATCTCTAGGGGGTCCTGAATGGAAGGGACAACCCCTAGATCGCAATGAATTTCTTCAACCATGCAGCCTCTTGAGCTGCCAATGAGGCGACGACGTATTCTGATTCTGTATTTGATAGAGCCACCACATCCTGTTTGGAGCTCTTCCAAGAGACTGCTCCTCTATTTAGAATGAAAATATATGCCGATTATGACCGTGATTCATCACGATCGGTTTGGAAACTCGCATCCGTGTAACCTTTTACAATAGTTCCTCATCACCAGATCCATAGATTAGGAACATATCTTTCGTCCTCCTTAGGTACTTATGTATGTTCTTGACATCCATCCAATGACTGCTTCCAGGATTTTGCTGGTATCGGCTTGTCATGCTTAAGGCACATGAAACGTTCGGTCGAGTGCATATCATTGCATACATGATGGATCCAATAGCAGATGCGTATGGGATTGCCTTCATTTTATCTTGCTTATTCTTTGAGCTTGGACATTGAGTCGTACTCAATATCGTTCCTCTTTGAATAGGTACCGTATCTTTCTTAGAGTTCTCCATCTTGACCTTTTCAAGATTTTATCAATGTATGCACTTTGATTTAAACCAATCAACCGCCTTGATCTATCCCTATAGATCTTTATTCCCAGAATATAGGCGGCTTCACCAAGATACTTGATGGAAAAACAACTTCCAAGCCAGGTTTTAACACCTTCCATGGTTGGAATGTCATTTCTAAATAGTAGTATGTCATCAACATACAATACTAGGAAAGTGATGATGCTGCCACTAGCTTTCTTATATACACAAGATTCATCAGCGTTCTTGATGAATCCAAATTTAATTACTTCTTCATCAAAATGGTGATTCCAACTTCTCGATGTTTGTTTCAATCCACAGATTGATTTCTTTAACTTGCATACTTTATTAGGATGTTTTGGATCGACAAAACCTTCAGGCTGAACCATATAGACATCTTCCTTAAGATATCCATTTAGGAAAGCGGTTTTGACATCCATTTGCCAAATCTCATAATCATAATAAGCAGCTATGGCAAACAATATCCTTATAGACTTTAGGATCGCAACAGGTGAGAAGGTTTCATCATAATCAACCCCTTGAGTTTGAGTGAAACCCTTTGCTGCAAGTCTAGCCTTATAAGTATCCAAGTTTCCATGCATATCGGTTTTCTTCTTGAAAACCCATTTACTTCTAACTACTTTGGAATTAAGAGGGGGTACAACAAGTTCCCAAACTTGATGGTCATACATGGATTGCATCTCAACGTTCATGGCATCAAGCCATTTGTCATAATCCGAGTTGGACACTGCATTATGGTATGTGGTTGGTTCATCTGAATCTACCACATAGCATCCATCCATGAAAAATCCGTATCTTTCAGGTGGATTACTAGTTCTACCACTTCTGCGAACGTTTTGTGTGTATTGATCAACCGCTTGATCATCCTCAACATCCTCATGTTGAGTGCTAGTTGCAACCAAACGTGCATCAGGTTGTGGTTCTTGATCCTCCTCAACATCCACAGTCCTACTGCTAGTTTCTTCCATAAGGAACTTTGCTTCTAAGAACTCACCCTTTCTGGCAACAAACACCTTTTGTTCCAGTGGATCATAGAAATAATATCCCATAGAATCTCTAGGATATCCAACAAAGATACACTTGGTGGATCAGACATCCAATTTGTTTGGGGTGGGGTTCTTAACATAAGCCTCACAAACCCAGACCCTTAAATATGATAGGGATGGAACTCTCCATGCCATATCTCAAAAGGTGTCCTTTCCACCTTTTTGGTTGGAGCCATATTTAGAATACGGGCCATGGAGAGTAAAGCGAAACCCCAAAAGGATAGAGGCAATGTGCTTCTAGCCATCATAGATCGGACCATATCCAATAAGGTTCGATTCCTGCTCTCAGACACACCATTATGTTGTGCTGTTCCAGGTGGGGCGAGTTGTGAGATAATCCCACAACTCCTAAGATGATCTTGAAAAGCATCACTTAGGTATTCACCTCCTCTATCAGTGTGGAGAACTTTAATCGACTTGTTGAGTTGATTTTCTACTTCATTCTTGAAGATTTGAATGTTTCAAAAGCTTCATCTTTGTGCAATAATAAGTACACATACCCATAGCGACTATAATCGTCGGTAATGGTAATGAAGTATCTTTCACCATTCCTAGTCATTGGCTTAAAAGGACCACATACATCCGAATGTATGATTCCTAATAAATCTTTTACCCTTTCGTTAGTTCCACGAAAGGGTGCCTTAGTCATTTTTCCTTGTAAACAAGATTCACATACATCAAATGAATCATATTCATTTGTTTTTAAAAGACCATTCTTTTGAAGTGTTTGTATACGTTTCTTGTTTATATGACCAAGATGACAATGCCAAAGATAGGTATCACTCAAATCCAATTTGAGTTTCTTTGTGTTAGTTTGGTACAATGAACTATTTAAAGTATTTTCATGAACCAATTGATAAATATCATTAATGGGAATAGCTTTAAAATAGAACATATCTTTTAAAGAAACATGAATATCATTTTCAACAAAAGATAATACATAATCATAATGTCTTAATTGGGATACTGAAATAATGTTCCTAGTCAAACTAGGAGCATACAAAACATTCTTCAAAATTACATCCAAGCCTCTTGGTAGTTTTAGGATGTAGTCCCCACGAGCTTCAACTATGACTTTAGTTCTATTGCCTATGAAGAGGCTAACATCCCCTTGATTGAAGTCCCTACTTCTTGTGAACCCCTGCAACAAATTGCAAATATGAGTTCCACATCCGGTATCCAACACCCTTGTGTTAGAAGATGTAACATTAAGATCAATATGAATCATGTATATTGTACCTGAGGTCTGCCCGGCATCCCTCTTTGCTTTTAACTCTTGGAGATGGACAGGACAATTCCTTGCCCAATGTCCAATCTCCCCATACTTGAAGCATGGGTCATTAGTAGCAACCTTTTGCTTTTTCTGTTGTGGTTTGGGTGGCACCCTTGCCACCCCTTTCCCCTTTCCCCAAACGGGTCCCTTACCCTTGGCAACTTTTGCCTTGGGTGCGGGATGAGGCGTTTTATTGTTCCCACCTTCATTGATGGTGAGAACGGGTAAAACCCTTTTACACATGGCCGCCTCGGCCATTTTGAGCATTGAGTGAAGCTCACCAATGCTTTTGTCCCAAGCATTCATGTTGTAGTTCAACACGAATGTCTCGAACTTCTTGGTAAGGCCATTAAGGATCATTAAGCCTTTCCAAGCGATCAATGTGGCTTTTCATCTTAAGTACATAAGATGAAACCGATTGGTTATCGTCCATACGACATGCATGGAGTGCTCGAACCGTTTCAAAGCGCTCAACCCTTGCTTGTTGTTGGAACGTTTCCTTCAGCTGGGTTATCATGTCATAAGCTCCGTGATGTTCATACTCTTTTTGGAGATCCGGAGTCATGCTCGCTAGCATGAGACAAGACACTTGGACGGAGTCCTCAGTGTACTTTAGCCAATCGTTATAGGCCTTCTCATCATCCTCAGTAGGTTGATCGAGGATAGGGTCGTCTAAAACATATGATCGTCTCTTTTGCTTGAGAACGATTCTCAAATTTTGATACTAGTCTATGAAATTGTTATGATTTAGACGTTCCTTTTGGAGAATCGCTCGTAAAGATTGGGTGGACGTAGATGAGTTATCGTGATTATCATTATTGGTGGCCATCTACAAAATTTAACAAAGATCTGTTTTAGTATTTTCGATATTGTTATTTTTAATAATTAATACCTTTTAAGGTCATTTTCATATTAAAATCTAGAACCCAACATTACATTTAAATTATGGTTAGGTGACCTTTATCCCACGATTTAAATTAATAAGGTGGTCAACGATTGACGGTTGCAACCATTTGCAACTTCTAGAGGTATGGGATCGACTTTAAGCATCATATGTAAAGTCGGCATGTTAATCCCATCAACACCATTTGGAAACCATATTGTAGGTGATCCATTTAACATGGTTTGCAAATCAAGACATTCTACTTACACACACGTGTGAGTTTGCCAAAATGAGTGGTTAGGTGACCTTTATCCCACGATTTGGCATTCTCACCTTAAGTCATAAGTTCCCTCATGTAACGCCCGGAAAATTTTCTGATCAAGCCGGATGATAGCGATGGGCTCAGATGAAAACCATTTAACAAATATAGAGTGGTTGCGGGTATTACACCGAGTTAACCCTTCGGGTCACGAGTTTAACGAGTTTGGGGTCCCGGGAACGCCTGGCATATAAATAGATGGATCAGCCGAGCAACTCTCATTTTCACTCAAACGCCATTCTAGAGAGAGAAAGTGTAGAGAGAGAAAGTGCCGGATCGAAGCTCGGGTGGTCAAGAATCGAAGGCTAGTGTTTGTGGACTCCAAAACTACAAGAATCAAGGTAAGAAACGTATCTAAATTGCCACATTTGGTGAAAAACCCGGGTTTGGGGTTTTTGAGGTTTTTAGTGGCAAAAATCGCTCAAAACACACGTTTTAGGGTATTAAAACGTGTAAGAAGCTTAGATATAGCTTCCTGGATGATAATGCAAGGGTTTGGGTGGAAAGGATTGGATTTTTGGGCTAAAACGAGCTGATTCGTGAATTTCAGCTCGTTACGCGAAATTAAGGTCTCGTCCAGCGAAACTGTAAGTTCGTCCAGCGAAACTGGAGGAACCTACAGCGAAGTTACAGTTTCGCTGCAGCGAAACTATATGTTCGCACGAGCGAAACTATGGTTTCGCTGATGACTATGCCAATGTCCAGGTTGACCTTAGATATTGCGAAACTAGGGAATTCCAACGAAAGTTGGGCGCTTGAGTTAGCGAATCTGTCCAGCGAAACTGGCGGATTGCTGGCCAGCGAAATTAGCAGCGAAACTGCTAATTCGTCTGGCGAAATTACGGGCGAAACTACCTGCGAAATTAGTGGCGAAATTAGGCAGAAATTAACTCTTTTGAGTGTTAAATTATCTGCAGGCAGTGTAGTGTGACCCGCGTCTTAAAGGCTTGATTGAGAGGCTGCTTATCAAGCACAGGTGAGTTCTAGGACCCCTCATTTACTTGTTTTAAATGGTTTTGGGGCTGGAACACATATAAACTGGTTTAATGATGTATGTATGTATGACCCATTTGGGAATAATGTTATGTTAGATGCCTAAGGTATGATTGTGGACTCAACATGTTATGTACGGGCCTAGTATGAGTCCCCACGGTCTTGGAAGGACAGTTAGTGCTACTGCACCAGGATGATACATAGTAAGTGCCTAGTGATGAATGATGACGTAGGCTATGTATGTACGAGGTCATGTATGGTGATGATGATGATGCCTGTAAGATGTTAGGGATGACGATGTATGTATGACGATGATGACGAGGTATGTATGACGATGATGACGACGTATGTATGACGATGATGACGATGTATGTATGATGCTATGTATGATAATGTATGTATGGCGTGTGTGTGTTCCTATAATAATGATGAATGAATATCTTTCCATGACTTTACGTATTAACGAACGAACGAAGTATTATGTAACGTAAAGTGAAAGATAACGAAAGAGGAACACGATGATGAATGCATGTATTAACGAATGAACGAATGAATGAATGATGATGAATACATGCATTAATGAATGAACGAATTATGTCTTGCAAGCATTGAATAACGCGATTGGTCCTTCTATGTGATTGACCATGGTCATGGTACCTCTACCGCTTACCTCTAGTACCGGGCATACGATTTCCGTCATATGTTGACTACGGCCCGGTAGCTAAGACTGATTGGGGTGTAGCATATGGTATTGGTACAATTCACCTTTCAATGCGTGCAAGTAAGTACGAACGGGATTCTTGTCATTCGACCACCGTAATCATAGCCAAGTGCTATGAAGTGGGTAAAGCTTGACAGAATCCATACGAGAAGTTAAAGATGATGATGCATATAATGAATGATGAAGATAATAATGAATATTATCTCTGTGTACGTATGATGTTTGAACGCATGTACGAAAGGATACTTTTAAATAAGTAAAAGTATGTTTTATTAATAAAACTAGAACTCACTCAGCAACGCTGACTTTTTATGTCTTTCCAGTTGGCAGGTAGCGTTGCTGGGGATGGCACGAGGCGGCTACTCAGCTCTTTTGGGATGGCATTCTCCATTTAATAATGATGCAACGTCATGCGTTGTGGGTCTATAACGCACGCAACTCATCACGTTGCATGCCATTATGAGATTTCTTGAGTATTCCCCCGGAAGGGATTATTTAAGAAATCTTCTTTAGATTTTGATAAGTTCGCCACGCATAGGGTGCGTGTGCGTAGCACATGCAACGAAATATGTTGCATGTGAATCTCAAGAATATTCCGTCAGAGTTCCGATGTACGGAACTACTTAAGGAATATTCTTTAGTATAAAAATTATAAACTTTAAATGTTTGCACTTGATACCCCCCCACTAGAGGTCGCTGTATGATCTTGGGAGGAGGGACAAAGTAGAGAAAGCTTCATTTTGTAATCGAGTCAATGATGTAATGACTATTATTAATGAATGAGAATGTATATATATTTTATCATTTCCGCTGCGTTATTTATGATTATATACATTGTGTATGTTTTATGTGCGATGAACCACCAACCGTAAGGCGCCCGGGAGCGGGGCCTTACAAGTTGGTATCAGAGCAAAAGTTTAAGTAAAATAGGTAACATTTTCATAATAAACCTAAACTTAAACTGAGAATGGGACAGGGAGAATGAGAATGCCATCTGAGTAGCTGCGTGCCATCAGGTATTTTCTTAAGATTAATTAAAGTATGTGCGTGTGAAATGTGGTTATGTGTGCTGTTAGATTTAGATACCGGTGTAGTCAGGAAGGGTAATGCTTGGGGTACGAAAAGTGGAGTAAGTGACTAATCACAACTGGCCACTGTAATTAGTAACTTACTGTACTTGACATAAACTGAGCTATTTCCTTGAATGACCGTGTTGGTATTTGAACCTTTCAGTGTGAGATAGAAGATGGTCGGTGGTAGATCATCTAAAGCCCCACTTGGTGGAGGCAGTGGCGGAAGTGGTGTGGAACCACGAGCCACAAGAGGAAGGCCTAGGCAAGAAAAGAAGGTTCCCGAAGGACCTAATACTACTCCCTCGGGGGGGACGAATGAGAGTAATGATTTTAGGGCCTCGGTGAAAGAGGCAGTTGTCGAGGAGGTGCACCAGGTTATGCAGACGATTTTACCGTCTGTAATGACAGAAGTGTTAAAGGCAGTACGTGAGGATGAGAGATGGGGGAGAAATCAGTCCTCCGGTGGACAACAACAGACAGGGGCAGAAACGGTATTGTCCGATGATGAGGAGGAAGAACAAGTACGGGAGACAGCCCGGGGCTGTGACTACGGGAAATTCATGAGGTGCAAGCCCCCAACTTTCGATGGGTCTGGTACTGCTACTGATGCTCACCAATGGGTGATGGAAATGGAAGCTGTCCTCGATATCAGTGTTTGCCAGGAGGACAAGAAGGTGAAGTTCGCCACCCACTCCTTTACAGGGTCGGCTTTATGCTGGTGGAAGAATATAGTCCAAGCCGAGGGTAGCAGGGCTATAGGGAAGATGAAGTGGGCTGAGTTGAAAAGGTTGGTGATCGAGGAATTCAGTCCTCGACGGGAAATGGATAGGATAGAGAGAGAATTCCTGCAGTTGGAGGCGGGGACGATGACCCACCAACAATATACCACTAAGTTTAACGAATTGGCGCTGTTGGTGCCAGAGCAGGTGACGCCGGTGTCTCGGAAGATCAACCGGTATATTCAAGGGTTGCCAGCCGAAATCCGTTGGCATTTGATTTCTGCTCGACCAAGCACTTTCAGGTCGGCGGTGGATTTGGCGGGAAGGTTGTACGATGAGAGAGCTGCGTTGGTGAAGGCTGAGGGTGGAAAGAAGGCAGGTGGAGAGAAGGGTTGGCAGGGAAAGAGGTTTGGTCGAGGTGATACCTCGACAAGTAACAAGAAGGCAAGGGTAGATGACCGCCGAGTGGTCATGTCTGGAGCTGGGGTGAGGAAGTGTGGTAAGTGTGGAAAAGAGCACTCGGGGGAGTGTAAGTGGGGATCCAACCTCTGCTTTAAGTGTGGAAAGACGGGACATATATCAAGGGATTGCCGGATGGGCAAGTGTTTTAACTGTGGGGAAAGTGGTCATATGAGCAGAGATTGTAAGAAGCCGAGGGCTGAGGGCTCTGGGGAGAAGAAGACGGGAGGAGAAGCACCGAGGGCAAAGGCTAGGGCGTTCACCATGACGCAGGAGGAGGCTAGAACGGACCCTGACGTTGTGTCCGGTACGTTCCTGATAAACCAAATTTTAGCCTCTGTATTATTTGATTCGGGTGCCAGTAGAAGTTTTATTTCTACTACCTTCTGTGCTAAGCTGCCTGTTAGGAGGAAATGCCTTGATAAGTCCTTTGACGTAGAAACCGCTATTGGTAAATCCACTAGGGTTACGGATGTGATAGAGGACTGTACTATAGAATTAGAGGGCCATAGGTTTGCTGCCATGTTACATGTGATGCCTCTAGGAGGATTCGATGTAGTGTTAGGAATGGACTGGTTAGCAACCTACGAAGCGAATATCGTGTGCCGAAAGAAGATGATTAGACTGACGGCGACCGACGGAAGTCCGGTGACGATTTATGGCGATCGAGTTACGACGATTCCGAAGGTGATCTCGATGGCGGTGGCGGGAAAGTGTATGAGGCGCGGATGTAGCGCCTACTTATGTTATGTAAAGAATGTAGAGACGCCAACACCACAGCTATGCGATGTGCCAGTGGTGTGTGACTTTCCAGATGTGTTTCCCGAAGACTTATCGGGTTTGCCACCAGACCGAGAGATCGAGTTCCAGATCGACCTGATACCGGGTGCCCAACCAGTCGCAAAAGCACCGTATCGCTTGGCTCCGACGGAGATGAAAGAATTGATGGATCAGTTGCAGGAGCTGCTGGATAAGGGGTTTATTCGACCGAGTATCTCACCGTGGGGTGCTCCGGTTCTGTTCGTAAAGAAGAAGGATGGTAGTATGCGGATGTGCATCGACTACCGCGAGCTGAATAAGCTGACGGTGAAGAACAGATACCCCTTACCAAGAATCGATGACTTGTTTGATCAGCTCCAGGGTGCCAGTTGGTTTTCGAGGATGGATCTTCGATCTGGCTACCATCAATTAAAGGTGAAGGAACAAGATATCCCTAAAACAGCCTTTCGTACGCACTATGGCCACTACGAGTTCCTGGTCATGTCTTTCGGGTTGACCAATGCGCCGGCTGCTTTTATGGATTTGATGAACCGAGTGTGCCGGCCAATGTTAGATAAATCAGTGATTGTGTTCATCGATGATATCCTGATTTATTCGAAAAGCGAGACAGAGCATGCCGACCACATTCGGGAAGTATTGGAAACGTTGAGAAGGGAGAAATTGTATGCCAAGTTCTCCAAGTGCGCCTTTTGGCTACGCGAGGTGCAATTTTTGGGACACGTAGTGATGCAGAAGGAATAATGGTGGACCCAGCAAAGGTTGAGGCCGTGACGCAATGGAAGTCACCGAAGACGCCAACCGAGATTCGCAGCTTCTTGGGGCTGGCGGGCTACTATAGAAGATTTATTCAAGACTTCTCCAAGATAGCCTCACCTTTGACAAAATTGACTCGCAAGGACGTAAAGTTCGTGTGGGGCCGGGAACAGGAGAATGCGTTTGAGGAATTGAAGATGAGACTGACCCAAGCTCCTGTCTTGACATTGCCCGAAGGAAATGAAGACTTAGTGGTCTATTCGGATGCATCTTATTCTGGGCTAGGTTGCGTATTGATGCAACGCGGAAAGGTTATAGCCTATGCATCTCGACAATTGAAGACTCACGAAGCCAATTATCCCACGCACGACCTAGAACTAGCTGCGGTGGTTTTCGCGTTGAAGATTTGGCGACACTATCTATACGGGACAAGGTGCACCATCTTCACGGACCACAAGAGCTTGAAGTACTTCTTCGAGCAGAAAGATCTGAACATGAGGCAGAGGCGGTGGTTGGAGTTGATAAAAGATTATGATTGCGAAATCCATTACCACCCGGGTAAGGCCAACGTGGTGGCAGATGCCCTTAGCCGGAAGGAAAGGCCCGAACCGATTCGGGTGAAAGCTTGCCAGCTGATTATGACCTCAGACGTGATGACGCAGGTTAAGGAGTTCCAAGACGAGGCTTTAAAGGAAGATCGTCTAAACTCCGAAAGGATGAGAGGTCTAGTTACAGAACTGGGTGAGAACACGCTAGGTGTTAAGACCCGATTTGGGCGAGCGTGGATTCCTCGGTACGGGGATCTACGTGGGAAGATTATGGATGAGGCTCATAAGACTCGATATTCCATTCACCCCGGTGCTACCAAGATGTACCAAGACATGAAGAAAGATTATTGGTGGCCAGGCATGAAGCGTGATGTGGTGGAATATGTGAGTAAGTGCCTGACTTGTTCACAGGTAAAGGCCGAGCACCAGAAACCGTACGGGAAAATCCAACCCTTGGATATACCCGAGTGGAAGTGGGAACACATCACCATGGACTTCATCACGAAGCTACCGCGTACCCCGAAAGGGTATGATGCTATATGGGTGATAGTTGATCGATTGACGAAGAGTGCCCACTTTCTACCGATCCGCGAGACGTATTCATCTGAAAGATTGGCGGATCTATTCATCAAAGAAATTGTAGCTCGTCATGGCGTACCGGTGTCTATTGTGTCTGACCGTGACACCCGGTTCACCTCCAAGTTTTGGAAGAGATTTCATGATGCAATGGGGACGAGGCTACATATTAGTACGGCATATCATCCTCAGACAGACGGTCAGTCTGAGAGGACGATCCAAACACTCGAAGACATGCTTCGGGCGTGCGTGATCGATTTTGGAGGAAGTTGGGACGATCACCTGCCGTTAGCAGAATTCTCGTACAATAACAGTTACCATGCCAGTATTGGCATGCCACCCTACGAGATGTTATACGGTAGGAAATGTAGGACGCCCGTATGTTGGGGAGACATTGGACAGAAGGAACTGGGAGGCGTCGAGGTAGTGGAAGCAACGACTGAAAAGTTAGAAAAGATCAAAGCCTTCATGAAGGCGGCGAAAGACCGACAAAAGTCGTATGCTGACAAGAGGCGAAGACCGATAGAATTCAAGGTCGGGGATCGAGTCATGTTAAAGGTTTCGCCTTGGAAGGGAATCATTAGGTTCCGAAAGCGGGGAAAACTGAGCCCGCGGTATATAGGCCCTTTCCGAATTATCGCCCGTGTGGGAGAGGTGGCCTATTGGTTGGAGCTACCAGATGAGCTGAGTGGAATTCACCCGACCTTCCACGTATCTCATCTGAGGAAATGTTTAGCCGATGAGGATATGGTCGTTCCGCTGGAAGATTTCGAAGTAGACGAACGGCTCAACTATGTGGAGCAACCAGTGGCGATCATTGATAGAAAAGAGAAACGGCTAAGAAACAAAGTGGTTCCTCTTGTGCGTGTACAGTGGAAGCACAGGAAGGGATCGGAGTCTACGTGGGAGACTGAAGAAGAGATGAGACAGCATTACCCACATTTGTTCGAAGAGTGACAGGTTTCGGGGACGAAACCTAAATAAGGGGGGTGGACTTGTAACGCCCGGAAAATTTTCTGATCAAGCCGGATGATAGCGATGGGCTCAGATGAAAACCATTTAACAAATATAGAGTGGTTGCGGGTATTACACCGAGTTAACCCTTCGGGTCACGAGTTTAACGAGTTTGGGGTCCCGGGAACGCCTGGCATATAAATAGATGGATCAGCCGAGCAACTCTCATTTTCACTCAAACGCCATTCTAGAGAGAGAAAGTGTAGAGAGAGAAAGTGCCGGATCGAAGCTCGGGTGGTCAAGAATCGAAGGCTAGTGTTTGTGGACTCCAAAACTACAAGAATCAAGGTAAGAAACGTATCTAAATTGCCACATTTGGTGAAAAACCCGGGTTTGGGGTTTTTGAGGTTTTTAGTGGCAAAAATCGCTCAAAACACACGTTTTAGGGTATTAAAACGTGTAAGAAGCTTAGATATAGCTTCCTGGATGATAATGCAAGGGTTTGGGTGGAAAGGATTGGATTTTTGGGCTAAAACGAGCTGATTCGTGAATTTCAGCTCGTTACGCGAAATTAAGGTCTCGTCCAGCGAAACTGTAAGTTCGTCCAGCGAAACTGGAGGAACCTACAGCGAAGTTACAGTTTCGCTGCAGCGAAACTATATGTTCGCACGAGCGAAACTATGGTTTCGCTGATGACTATGCCAATGTCCAGGTTGACCTTAGATATTGCGAAACTAGGGAATTCCAACGAAAGTTGGGCGCTTGAGTTAGCGAATCTGTCCAGCGAAACTGGCGGATTGCTGGCCAGCGAAATTAGCAGCGAAACTGCTAATTCGTCTGGCGAAATTACGGGCGAAACTACCTGCGAAATTAGTGGCGAAATTAGGCAGAAATTAACTCTTTTGAGTGTTAAATTATCTGCAGGCAGTGTAGTGTGACCCGCGTCTTAAAGGCTTGATTGAGAGGCTGCTTGTCAAGCACAGGTGAGTTCTAGGACCCCTCATTTACTTGTTTTAAATGGTTTTGGGGCTGGAACACATATAAACTGGTTTAATGATGTATGTATGTATGACCCATTTGGGAATAATGTTATGTTAGATGCCTAAGGTATGATTGTGGACTCAACATGTTATGTACGGGCCTAGTATGAGTCCCCACGGTCTTGGAAGGACAGTTAGTGCTACTGCACCAGGATGATACATAGTAAGTGCCTAGTGATGAATGATGACGTAGGCTATGTATGTACGAGGTCATGTATGGTGATGATGATGATGCCTGTAAGATGTTAGGGATGACGATGTATGTATGACGATGATGACGAGGTATGTATGACGATGATGACGACGTATGTATGACGATGATGACGATGTATGTATGATGCTATGTATGATAATGTATGTATGGCGTGTGTGTGTTCCTATAATAATGATGAATGAATATCTTTCCATGACTTTACGTATTAACGAACGAACGAAGTATTATGTAACGTAAAGTGAAAGATAACGAAAGAGGAACACGATGATGAATGCATGTATTAACGAATGAACGAATGAATGAATGATGATGAATACATGCATTAATGAATGAACGAATTATGTCTTGCAAGCATTGAATAACGCGATTGGTCCTTCTATGTGATTGACCATGGTCATGGTACCTCTACCGCTTACCTCTAGTACCGGGCATACGATTTCCGTCATATGTTGACTACGGCCCGGTAGCTAAGACTGATTGGGGTGTAGCATATGGTATTGGTACAATTCACCTTTCAATGCGTGCAAGTAAGTACGAACGGGATTCTTGTCATTCGACCACCGTAATCATAGCCAAGTGCTATGAAGTGGGTAAAGCTTGACAGAATCCATACGAGAAGTTAAAGATGATGATGCATATAACGAATGATGAAGATAATAATGAATATTATCTC